>CM050654.1:19908221-22308221 GCA_027574665.1 Rhynochetos jubatus
AGTACTAGATTGCCTCCATACATTATTTCTTTTCAATGGGCTGAAAATAAAAACCTAATCCACAAATCAATTGCTGCATCTATCAGATGCACATTGGTGCACATTTTATTTTGTTCTATCAAGGTTTTATACAGCTTATATCCTCTCTACAGCATCTTACCTAGATGTACATGGTGCAGAGAGGATATTTATACTGGGGGTTCAATGGGAGTCAAGAGACGTTTAGCCTTATAAAAGGGAAGTATTTTGGCTGGGCTTTAGAATGATGATAATGTGAAACATGACTACTAATCCATGGTTACTTCTTTTTTTTCCTCTTGCTGGAATATTTGTAGTGTCCCTCTTGGATCCATGTGCTACCCCCATGTGATCCACATGGAGTGATAGGGAGATACACCTGTGGGAGCTGTACAGGCTGCCTGGGCATGGAGACCTGCCCAGGACACCTGAAACGGCCTCTGTCTCCTGCAGAACAGCTTTGACGCTGTCCCTTTGGTGTTGAGGACCACTGTCCTGCAGAGCTAGGCTAGGGCTTGTTAGTTTTCATTAGGTACTGGCAACAAACAGCTGGCTGTGTTTGTTTATAAGAAGCTCTCTTGGGGAAGTCCCAGTGTCAAGGAGGACTGGATGTTTTCACTGCACAGCTCCAGGGCTTGTGCTGAAGCTTCGTGTGCGAGAGGAAGGGTAGATCTTTGCCCGGTGGATCCCTGTGGCTTGCAGACCTTCCCATGAAGGTTACTGGCACACAGGGGAGAAGATGTGTGTTTGCACTCAGAAATTTCTCTGGGATGGCCAAGAAGAGCCTGGTATGGGCAACTTGCCCCATCCTGACTGAAGGGTGGGAGATTCAGCTTCTGTAATGAACAAGTGGGAACCATGCTGAGGTGGAGTGAAGGGTGTCAGGGAGAAGCTAGCAGAGTCCATGTGCAGACACAAACAGTGTAATTCTGTCCTGGCTGGGCCAGAGTGTGATGCTGTGGGTGCTGCGGGCATGGGGACAGCCCCCTCCAGGCAGTTACCCCTTGCTTTTGGCAGCTCTGCCTGCTCCCTGCATGGGAGCTGAGCTTGTGTGCCCCTGTAACGGCCTGGGCCTTGGGCCCAGCGGGGGTATATCTGCCCACCCAGGCACGCTTTTCAGAACTGTTAATTTGCACATGTTACATTAAAGAGGGCAAAATTCAGTCACTGTGCCAGTCCAAAAGGCAGAGATGCTAAAACATTTTTACTGAAAGAGTATTCATTTAGTCCTCATCAAAATGTTTCACAGTAGCACTTCCCATTTCACTTATGTTTTCTGATGGGGAAAAAGGTTGGGATGTGTTGTTTAGGGAGCACTGAAATATGTAATCTGGGATGGTATGTACACATAAAGCTCTAATTGACAAGAATTGAAATAAAATGCTGTTATTAAAACAAAGGGTTGCAGCACTGTCAAGATGAAATATGGCAGTTCCAAATCAATACGCACTTTTATTTTTTCCACAGGAAATTTCAAATTTTTTCTCTTGCCAGAAGAGTGTGTTTTTAATGCCAGAATGTGACTTGGAATGGTAATTCATGCTCTTTGGTTCTGCCCTTTCCCTGGCGTTTAGTGTTGTTAATTGTAACAAAGGGAAGTAATTAACCCTCTTCACTTGAGCGTTGGGAACAAAGGAACGGCCATAAACTGGATCATAGCTGAGCCTGCCCAAATGAGTATTTTCATCCTGGCCAGGGCTAAAGGCTGGGAGGGGTGAGACAGGCTCTTTGCTGTGGGCTAGCTAACACTGAGGAAGGAAAGGGCACCAGCCATCGGGACGTAACCGGTTGTTTCTCAGATAAAGACTGATGGAAAACTCAGCTGAGCCATTTTTGAATTCTGTAAGTAGCCCTGAGAGCCGGGTGCCCCAGAGCCATAGGTTGCTTGTAATAGCAGAGAAGATCTCATTACCCACGCTGTCTTGTGTGCACATTCTCTCTCTCCCCCAGATATAGACGTACCGTAACACACACTCTTGTCTGTCTCGTTCAATTAGGTGAAGGTCATAATGGCTTGCTTACTATATTTAGAATATTTAAGTCAGTAGATGTAAATATATAGCATAGCAGAATGGTAATGATTTCAGAAGGGCACGGTTTAGAAATTAACTCCTCAACCTATGAAGTGCCTATTTTTTTGAAAATACACTACTGATACCCAGTTTTTTCCTGAATGTAGTTCTAATAGCATCTTGGATATATCCACCAGGATAATGCTTCACTGTTTCCTTTTAAAGTATAATCTCTCCACAATGTATTATAAAGTACGCTTGAAAATAAATGGATTTAAAAGTCAATTTGAAGCATAATTTTTCTTTGCTTATCATTTGGACATAATGTTTTCAAAGTGTGCACTTCCCATTTTTACTTAGGAAAAGTGAAGTGCTCTCATGTCCAGCCTACAGTGTTGCTTGTCTGTCCAACCCTCAGTACCACTGTGACAATTTAGAAACGTTTTCAAGAGTTTGTCACACAACAGGCTGAAAACTTGAAAATCTGGCCCAAGTTTGGCATGAAAACTTTGAAGAATGGCTGAGACTTTGGGGAGCATAAAAGGAATGATGAGTCTTTTTTTCTGACACATTAATTTTAGATCTTGCTGGGAATCTTTGCTAACGTGCCATAACAAAGAACTGCAGCCTTTATTGATGGGCGTATTGCAGCTTTTGAAAACTTAAATGTCATGCCAATAACTCGTCTTTTCTTTCCCAACTGACATTCTAGTGGACCATTATGGAAATTGATAGCACCACCTATTGATGTTATTAGAAAACTGCAGCTTATCGTAGTATTTTGCGTAATTTTAAAAAGGAAGAAAATAATTAAATATATAATCTCTGCTATTGTACTGTTGAAGCAGCTAATTGTGCAAGTGATCTGATTCAGTTATTCAGATGACTAGTAAATGTTACTTAGAAATATTCAATAAATTCAAAATAATGTATTTGGTAACTTTGTGGAGAGAAGGTAGTGTGCCCGTGTTTGTGCAAGAGCCCTTCACTGCGCAGCCTATAAATAGATGGTCCAGTGGAAGTGGTGGAGGTGAGGCAACAGCAAGTGCATTATGAATATGTAGGAAATCAAATGGTTCATGGGAATGCTTTCTTGAAAAATACACTTTTGAAATACACGCTCCCCCTTGCACAGTATGTGTTGAAGTTGTTCCAAAGCCCGCTGTGTTGCTGTTGCAGCAGTGCAAGCCCCAGCCCTGCCAGGGGCTGTACCTGACAGGCGCTCGGGTAGGTATGGGACCTGCTGAAATCAATCGGTCTCTTTGCAGGTGTTGATCGGATTGCAAGCCCAGGGCAAAGGATGTCAGATTTATAGGCCTATTACTTTCAACCTCATTTTTGTATCCTTTCTCTGCTAGCCTTTAGCAGAACTATTTTAGTTGTTTCCCAAACCCCCTTCTCTTGCACCATGTGAAAAGACGTGGTAAAAAAAATAACTCTTAGCAGTTCAATGGTTTTTAACCTTAATCTCACATAACACACCTGAGTTTAACTCTTTGCAGTCTGCTGCTGCATTCCGGGTGCCCCAGCCCAAATCTGGGAGGGAGAAGTGAGAAATACAGCTGCGTGCATGTCACATAGGGTACTTCTGGAGCCCTGCTCATGGTCAAAATACTCTGGGGGAGAACAAATCTGTGCCCAGAATGGATTTCTTAAGGCCAAATCTGGATCTAATTTAGCTCTTCCTTATCTCACAAGATGTACCCCCTCCACTGTTTCTAACAGGCTCAGCTGAGGGTGGTGGGTGGAAGGTAAATTGGTGCAGGAACTGCCTGTGCAGTGGTGTTTTGCTAGCCGGCGTGAAACCACGACACCAAGATCTAGAGGAAATCTGCATCTCCTTTGCTCTGTCCTAACTGTCATTTGGGTTAAGATCTGATTTGTTGCTCTGTACCCATTGCTTTAATTCTTAGTGGTGGGATTGCTTTTGGGTAGTTTGGTGTAGCTGACAAGCAACTTTTTGTGTGCATTGTTTATGCAACATTAGGGTTCTTCAGACTACTAATTTTCACCAAGTAGTACCTCAAGCTGATAAAAAGTTAGTGAGATAACCCTGCTGATAACTAAGACTAATATTGCATTTTGCTTGGCAAAATAGGCATATCTCTGTCATCTGACAGACCTTTAAATAATCCGCCTTTGTCATTCAGTTGAGATTTTCTTCTGTACTAAGCCCAATATCCAACCAGGGTTGCTATGGGTTAATGTTTTAATTGCTCTCCTGTCCCGTTCTGTTACACAAAGTCATAAAGCATCTAAATTAATAGATGCTGCTGTTCTTCAGCATGTTGTGAATAGTATAGTTCCCTACAACTTCTATGCCCAGTATGTGATGGAAGATCATCGGCTTGAAATGGAGTTAAAAAAATGCATGAATGAAGTACTTCTAGGGCCTGGGACACCACTGAGTCACCCTGACAATGGCATCCTATTTTATTTTCTCCTCATGTCCGTGCAAAAGAGCAAGTATATAAAAAGAAAAGCCAAGTGAAAACATCAGGAAAACAAGACCATCCAAAACCCAAGATACCTAAACAGGAGAAGTAGAATACTGGCTTTCTGTCTTTTTCTGGTCTTCTCACATTTCCTTTTTCAGAAGTTGGGCCTAACATGGGATGATTTTTCAGCTGATGTTATAATACTAACTCAGCAACATGTTTCAGCTGATCAGGCTTTGTCTAACAGAAAGATAGCAGGATACCTGCACTGTCTTCTTCCCTTTATCTTTTGGTCTAGGGTTTTGGTATTTTTTTTACTATTATTATTATTTGTTGTGCAAGTCTATTATGTGAAAGGCTGGATCATGAACATATCCTGTCATCCACTGTCCAACAACTCAAATTCCTGAAGAAAAAGAAATACCTTATTTTCTCGCCTAGTTCTGGAAATGTTCATGAATACAAATAACAAATGCAAATGGTACGGGGACAGTGGTGTTAGGAATTGAAATGCCCATTGTGTATTTTGTACAAATATATTCATTATGCTAGAAATGGATGATGACTGAGGGATGGTCCCTGTTGGTCAATGGTGGCTACAGTTGATGGATACAGATTATTAAATTTTATTTTAATAACAGGTAGTGGCAAAGTGGCTCAGTGCCTAACATTAAATACAAATGCCTGCTGTATAAACACATGCAAATATATTTTTGTAACAGTCAATATAATCCTATTTCTTCTCTTTTATTCCAAGCAGCTCATACATGGGTTCATGTGCACCTAAAAGTATACAAAATCAGGAGAATTGAGAAAAAATTCAGTGAGCTTTTCAAAATGTGTTTCCTCACAATTTTAAGGCAGCCAGCACATGCCAGTGCAGGGCTCTGGGACAGGCAGGTTGAGTGAGGGAATGCAATGGCTTGTCACGGATGTTGTGTCTGGGTGTTCACCACTGCCTGGGAAGGCAGTTTTAATTGGACCAAACCCCAGTTTCTCAGTGGGACATTTCTGTGGTCATCGGTACCGACTACTGCTGCTATGTGTCATCAGCGCTGCTGGGGCTCTTTCCTGGGTCAAACCTTGCCAGTGTGACCCACTCTCTGCCCTGGTGCCTCAAGACTATACAGCCCCTCAGCACATCTGGCCAGAGGTGTATCACTTAGCAGCCTGGCCAAGAGAGGGTGCGGTTGCCAGAAGTGCTCGCTAAGGGTACGCTGTATTCTCAAGTGCAATAAGCCACAGGTTGCTTGTAATGAATGGCAGACCTGTGACTGATTTTGGGTAACGGGAAACAGAACACAGCACTTGAGAAGGGCACTAGGACCAGGAGCGAGACCCTTGCAAAGCCACCCCAGGCTGTGTCACCAAGTCAGCGTGTGGGGCCGGAGCCCTCCTCCTCACTGGCTCAGCCGAGGGGATTGGTGCGGGCTTTTGCTATCTCTAAACCTTTCTGCAGTCTCACTTTTCAAACCCAGCAGAACAGAAGTGCAGGGCTGGCGGGGGCAGGATTTGCAAGGTATGGAGACACTGTGCTGATGATTTGACAATAAATGTTCTGCAATTACAGCTTCTCCCACTCCTCTGACCTTCTGGCCCTGCAGTGCTCGTTACGAACAAGGTCTGAGCTGCTCTGAGTTTGAAGGACTGAGTTTGACTCAGTCTTTGTGCTCTGGTAAACTCCCACTGCCTTCAGGACAAGCTTGATTTAATATAAGGACTAAAATCCTTGGGGCTTGGCCTTAGGAGAGTAGTAAATGCAATCAGCTCCTTTGGTCTGACAGAATGAATAAACAGAGGCTCCGGGGCACTCGGCATCAGCAGAGATGGCAGAGATTACGAGGGAAGATCTGGATCACATTACTGATTCCCTATTCACCATAACCATTTGTGAAAGAGACGTGGGCATCACCCTGGACAGCCCAGTGAAAGGCTCTCCTCTGTGCCTTGCAGTGGTTAAAAATCAAATGAGAGGTTTCAGTCAGGAGAGCAAAAGAACAGCAAGAATATTAGAATGACGTTATAATAAACACCTTTCTTTGTGTTCAGTTCCCATTACTCTGAATCTAAAAGGAAATAGCAAGAATAACTGAGCTTGTACTGGGATGATGGAAATTTGTGGAGATCTGAAAAGACTTCTGAACAAAGAGAGACTGAAAAGATTGGTACTATTTAATTTAGATGAAGATAAACAAGAAGGGACATGAGAGAGGTACAGTGGGTAACAGAATCTATTGAGAAGGTAAATCCAGAGCCACTTTGCCTCTTCTCATGACACCTGAATAAAAGGACAATCAATTAAATGGATAAAATACACATTTCAGCCTAAAAAAAGAGGTATTTGAACTCATGTTAAAAGGCTTATTGCAATGAGGTGCAGTCCAAGCCAAGTGGATAGTGAATCTTGAAAAAGCGTTAGACATTTACGTGGTCTTTTCTGAATTCCCTTAGATAAAGCGTACATGGTTTAGGGGAAACTAACCTCTCAGGCTTCAGGGTCTGAGCAAACAAATAATCAAGAGGCTCCAGGAAGCGATCTGTCCTATGTATATTTATTCTGTTTGTCTGCCATGGGCTTCTTGCTTTTCCTCTGAAAAACCTAAAACATTGGTGGGAACCCCACTCTGCTTCATTAGCTGGACCATTATTTTAAACTGGTGTGGCAACTATCTTCTAGAAATTTAGCTTGTGTAGTACATGGTTTTACTTTTCCATGTTGTAACCCAAACCAACTATACATGCAATATCTAGGTTTGACCCAAAGAGATACCAACAGTGTATTGCATTATTTTTGGCTAGTTGAGATCAATTGTTCCAGCTCTGACCATACTTCACTAAAGACTACTTTCCTTGTCTAGCATTTTTCAGGCGAATGGCTAATATCTGAAATTTGTAACTGCCTTGGGACTTGCACAAACAAATACAAATAACAGGCAGACTGGAGGAAGGGACACTCACCAAGTCCTGTTTGGTTTTAGTACCTTGTGTCTCAGGAATTTATATGGCCTGGCACTGTCCCTTGGGTGAACTGAGATGAATGGTTTAAGCTCACATGCTCAGTTTTGTAATTACTAGAGGTTAAGAGCAGGTAGAAGTAATGCTGCCCAGCTAATGAGCAGTAACTAGTTCAGGCATGGAAATTCACTCTCCTTGGCTGTTTCTATACACCCGCACTCTGTCTTACCAGGGGTTTGCATGTGGAGTAAAATTAAAAAAACCCTAAATTAGGTAAAGGTGTGAAAGGAAATTTTTCTTCATAATGTCTTCCACTAATTTAGTGCTAATACATGCTGCCTCTTCTTTTACTCAGTGTGACGTGAGTCAAGTCCATAGGTGCGATTTTGATCACTTGGGCATTGCTGAAATACAAATTACAGTTGCACACGTGACTGCAGAGATTTCAATTAGGACGCTCAGGGTCTTTGGGAAAGAACCAAAATATGAAGAAACAGCTGCACAAAGGAACCTTGGTTGGGTGCTCACTTGCTGCTTTTCCTTTTGCAGGGAGGAGTCAGGATTACCTGTTAACTCATTTCAGATGCAGCTACTCAGGTCTGGGCTAATTTAAGGCTAGGAAGTGTAAATTCTTCCTTCCCACCCCGACCCCTGAACAACTACTGAATGTAGTATCTGTCCATGAAGTTACTGTCTTACGGCTCACATGAATACCTGGTGAGCAGAGGGTTAGCATTGTACTGCCTGAACTATGGTAAGCGCTGAAGTGTATCTTTTCACTTCTCTTTAACTGAATTACATGAGCACTACACACTGCGTATTATGTGGTTACATGGTGAATGTTACTTTTTAAGCTGTATGTGGAGAAAACAGAGCCAGGGAATGCATTCCTGAAGGATGTTAATATAAAGAGAGATTTGTCAGAATTTACTGAAAATATAATTTATTGTGTCACATTGCATAAAATGGGCTAACTTTAATGAAAATGGAATATAATTCTTTGTCTTTATGATAAGGAACAGGGTTGGCAGTCTCCCTGTGCTTGGGCTGTGGGTGAGCTGGTCGCGGTCTGGCAGAGCTCTGCGGAGCAGAGGGGGCTTTTGGCATCACTGATGCAGTCTTGGCTTGGCTTTCCCTAGGCCTTTTGTTTAACAGATGACAGGTTTGCCCTTTATGTACTCCAGCTCCAGCCTCCCGAGTGAAAAACGAAATACACAGCAACCCCTGAAGTTTTTTCAAGTGGACATTCCCTTGTTTTTGCACAAGGTTCCCTATGTGGAAATGTCACCCCTTTGTGTGCTGCGGCTGAAAGGGCTTTGGGGCTGCACCAGGGTGCTCAGGACTGTCCGATTGAATTCGACTGGGGTGATGCTCCAGACAATATTCTGAAAAAGCTCCAAACCAATTTATTTGTTTTTCTGATTCATTTATTGCATTCTTTTGGGACCATGCTCTCAGCAGGCTTGCAGACAAAGACCAGATTTGGGAACAGCTTGGTGTTGGCTTTTTTTGCAAGCTGGTGTCGCATTTGAAGCAGGGGCTTCCTGAAAACTGGGTCCTATAAGCCATGGTATTTATTGCTTGTCCTCTGTGTCTTTAGTGAATTGGGAATGTGAGGGCAGAAATAAAGGCAATCAATACAGTTTGGGCTTTTATGTATAAAGACGTTAATGTTAGAGTGGCAATAGCCTTAGTAGGTGTCAGTCTGAAGACACACCTACGATATTGCATGAAATCCTGGAAAATACATCGTTACGAAAATATTGACAAACTGTAGAGAAGGTGAGAGGAGCAACAAAGCAATCAGGACAGAAGGGACCAAATGATGAGGAAAGATTAAAAAAAAGCTAAGTGCCATATCTATGACTTTGCTAGAAGATGATTGATGGGAAACACAGATAAGTTTGAAGGGAGCCTGAACTCCAAAAAAAAAAAAAAGGGAGAATAGTTAGGACGGTACAGGAAGGTGTAACTAAGAGTGATGGGGTGAAATTAAGCAAGAGAAAATTTAAGCTGAATCTTAGGAAAAAATCATTACTAAAATATATTAGGCTGCTGAGTGATTGTCCGTGGGGAGCAGTGCAAACGTCTGCCTGTAGATTGTTTAGCCTGGGCAAAATGTTTTCAGGCGTGCAGCCGAGGAAGCTCCAGAAACAGGAGACTGAAGTATACACCTTGATTGGTGGTTTTGCTGTTTCATGTGTATCGTTTACAGGCATAATTGTTTAAACCTAGAGAATCAAAGTGGCTTTGGCCCCTCAGCCCTGTTGAAATTGTTAGGAGTCAGATGCATGAATACCTAATGGAGATTTTGGTCTGAAGGGCTCAATCCCAGTTAGGATTGAGAACCAGAACAGCAAGCTGGTTTATACATAAATGTCAGTGCATCACCACAACCAGCCCCGAGCAGGCTGTAGGAGCCCTGTGCAGGAAGTGGGGCATGCTGTGCTATGTTCTGCTGCATTGTGGTGGTGGTACCCATTGACGCATATCCATGGTTCAGCTGACCAGGCAGCCTCTGAGTGGGACTGACTTGCTCCTAAGCCTCTCCAGCCCACAAGCATGTTGCCCTAGGGTGGCTTGTCTTTTCCTTTGGACACCGAAAAGTGTTCCAGGAAACAGCCACTGTGGTTCTCGAGCCTGGCAGAAGGAAAACCTTCCTCCCCTGGTGCACCTGAGCAAGGTGACAGTGTCCCTTTTTGTGAAAGTGCAGTGTCCACTGTGCTTACCTGGTGTGTGGGAACCTGTCTCCCTAAAAACCTTCCTGGGGGAGGGGCTCAGGATGGCATCTTGTTCTCCAGGAGACATCGTAACGGAAGGAGGGCTTTGAGTGGGGGAACCTTGCACTCCTCAAGTTTGTAGAGAAGAACTTAAATTTCTTGGGCTGTAGAATGGCAAGAACAAACCCAAAAAGCCCATGTGCCAGCCACCTGCTGGGAGAAGCAAAACCAGAGTTTCATTCCCTGTTTTAGTGCCCTCCTTGAGGAGTAATGCTACCTTCTCCTCCCTTTGCATCTTGTGCATGACCTGCATCTTCCGGGTCTCCTGTGTGCCCATGGTGATGTAAACGGAAGAAAAACTTGGTGTGGACCCCTATGAGTAGCAGGGAGAGACAGACTACAGGCTTCCCAGCTTGTCAGGAGCTGCCTGGAAACATCTCTTAGGGACATTTAAAAAATCAGTGTTGAAAAATAGAAGAGATCTATGGATTTTGGGTGGCTTGGAGATAGCTGGCAGCTTGGTGGGGATCTGAGGACTTCAATTTTCAATAAAGCTAGGATAAGCAAGTTCTTGAGTAAAAACGCAAAGTCACCAGGGTCTGGGTGGCCAGAATGTGATGAGGTGGTGTACTTCCTTTGCCATGTGGGGCTTCTGCAGCACTCACCTTGCACTTGTGAAGGAGAAAAAGAGAAAATAAGCCTTGAAGGAAACAAGCCTGACCATTTACCCCTTTCCTCTGTTAGCAATTTGGCTCCATAATGCTTCTTACTGTTTTTAGAGTTCTGGTTCTGTTTTATAACAATTTGAAATAGTTTTGAGGTATTTTTTTTCCTCTATTGCTGCCCTTTGCCTTTTATTCTATATATTCACTACTCCCTATCTAAAGGAAGTCTGCCTAAATTCCTTGAGGGTCTGACCCTTCCCTTAGCTTTAGTTTATGCTCCTTTGTTCTTGTGTTTGACATAAGCTCAAACAGCCTTGTAAAATCTCATTTCTGTTCCCTTCAGGATTGTGTATTCCTCTATGAAATATTTCCCCCACCCTCCTCTATCCTGCCTCTTCCTAGAAAAGGGCTTCTATTTTGGTAACTGTTTTGTACAATTATTTGTTAGATTGTTCTGGATTCTTTTGTCACTTTCTCCATTACTGTCTCCATTACACGCTATAGTTCTACACTGAGTTTTAGTTATAAAATGAGCTTTACTCATTTTTTTTGACATTCAATACTCACTCTTATTGCCTTTGCCTTCTCCTAATTTTTCTCTTCAGCATTGTAGTACAGGGCTTGACAAACTGTAGGCTGTGTGCATCATGTTCTCTTTTCAGAAAGGTCTATTTAACCTATGTTTGCTGCTGCTCATGTTGGAAGATGAAGTCTTATTTCCCTGAAAGCTTTGTGGGCTTCATTCATCAAAATCATCTTACACAAAATCCTGAGTTACAAAAACTGTAAGTGGGAATGGGAAATTCACTTGTATAAAGTCTATTTGACTTTATGTTCCTTTTTGGCAAGAATTATAACTTTGAGCCCATACATTAGACTACTACTGTAAACTGTCCTACTGTCTATAATAATGCAGATTATTTCTGAACCAGATCTTTATCATAAACAGTGCTAAGTAGACACATGGTTGAATCCAGATAACCACATGGCTGCAGATAGCTTAAAATGAAGAGGAATTTGGCAAGAAGAAAGTTGATTGAAGAAAGAAATGAAAATTCGCAGTGAAATGTGTTTGCTAGTCGTACAGGGGAGCTGAAGGCTCTTGCGACGTGTGTGTCTCAAACAGCTCATGCTGCTTTTTAGAACACAATTTTCCAGTTCCTTTTCCCTGGAGGGTGCCATTAGCTTCAGTCTTCTATTAACTTCCTTGGTAACTTCTTAAAAGAACTCTCTAGAGATGAGCAGGTCTATGGAGGACCAAATACCA
Organism: Rhynochetos jubatus; assembly: GCA_027574665.1. Taxonomy (NCBI): domain Eukaryota; kingdom Metazoa; phylum Chordata; class Aves; order Eurypygiformes; family Rhynochetidae; genus Rhynochetos; species Rhynochetos jubatus. The sequence goes on from CM050654.1 coordinate 19,920,297, forward strand.
GCTTGATGAAATTGAACAAATGAGTGATTTTACTGGGAAGCAATTTTGCTGTTTGTCTTTTTTATTTTGACTTCAATCAGGGAATAGAAAATCTGCTATCTTATGTTTTATGAAATATGGAATAGCTATTAATGTGAACACCTCATGATTAGTTTACGTGCTGCACTGGCCAGGAATTGAAAGAAACAAAATAAAATCTCTATCAGCTTTAACATTTGTAATAGGTATTGTTTGTAAAATGGGATCCTTTATTCTGCAGTTCTGACTGTGAGCTTTACGTGCTTCCTGGGGTTTGAGAAACAGAAGTTTCTCAAGATGAAATGCAGAAGTCAACACAGGCTTTTTCTCTAGACATTCATATATCCAGGAATAAGCGTTACAAATAACATAGCCCACCTCTTCAATGATTCCTTCCCTTTATCCAAAGGAAGTACAACTGGAGACAGAGCAAAACCACTTCATCTTTTCAAACAACTTTATCACAAAATATTTTACAGCATTTTCTAGCAAACATTGTCAACTTACAGATTCCTACAATATTTAGTAATGGATAAAAATGTTAATTTTTGTTATTGACTAAAACATATCGCAGCTTTTTGTATCTTGAGTGAGTGTATGGATTCCAGGGTTCCTGTTGGCATTACTCAAACATAGTTTTCTGAAAAGATAATGATGCTTTAGAGTGATTTGGCTTCAGCACAGCTTTGCCTGAGCCAACTCTGTGGTGGTTCCCTCAGTGCATTTCAGGGCTCTCTCCTAGCAAAGGCGCATGCTCCGTTTTAGGAGCAAAAGTGTGCGTATCTGGTCTTTGTGGACTGTGCAGTGAGCTGTGGACCTCCAGCTAACTGGTGGAGGCTGGTTCATTTTATTGCTCGAGACGGGGGCTTGCCCTGGGGTGTTTCACACAGGGCACACTCTGGTGCAGTGCCTACCCCACAGATTTCCCAGAGCCAGACTCTCCTGCCTGCTCCTGCCTCAAGCCATGCGCCTGACCCCTACAGAAAAAGACCCCCTGCACTCCCACGCAGTGAGCACAGCATTGATGTCAGATCTGATGCTCCTGCTCACCGCCTGCTCCACCAGTAGCTGCTGCTCAGGAGGTGGTGGCACACTCCAAAATACAGATGTATGTATATACACATATATATGTATACACACACACACACACATATATATACTTAATTTCCTCTATGAGATAGGCATGCTATCTATGAGATAGGCAGCAGAAGGGACCTGTAGGCACAGAGGTGTTGTGCATCAGGCTGGGACTGATGGGACTGGGACTCAGCTGGGGAAAATTCCCAGCGGTGGCCCCAGGCTTGGGTGAGATCTCGGGAGATCACAGCCAAGGCTTCTTGCTCTCTTGCTCTCTCCAGATCCCAAGTTAAAACAAATGAAGCCAGATGGCCAAATATATTGTTAAAGCTGTTTTGCTTCCAGACTTCTGTTTTTATGGTATTCTGTCATGATGTGAGGGTATGTCAGGGAGTCAGACAGCATAGAGCCTGCCAAAAAAGCAGTACAGGGCTGTTCTGGGTAGGGGGAACAAAACCTGGCACAGGTTGTGTTTGTACCTTCAACCAGTGAAGTCGTTTCTTCTTTACCTGGGTTGTTTTACTTTGCAGCACAAAAGAAAGGGAACATACGATGGCAAAGATTTCCTTTAACAAAGCCCTTCCAAATCAGTTGATTCCCAAATTGTTGAGTTGGGAATGGTGGTGGTCTGTGAGGAGTGCCTGCTATAATTCTGGAGCACAGGGCACTCCCGTCCATTTAGCTCACAAAATTAAACATAAGAAAAATGGATCCAAGCAGACTTTACGATTAATAGGACCAAAGGAAAAATTATAGCGTTTAGACTTAATGTCTTGCATTTCCCATGAAGTCAGTTGTCATGAGCAGAATTACTTTTTTCCATATTCTACTTTTTGTCTTTTTTATAAAGGGAATCGTTAGGCAAAGGCTTTTATTTTATTTTTACAACTAGCCAATACATACACAAAAAGCAGTTTGACATTCAGTAGAAACCATTTGATTTAGGATGGAAACAAAGAAGTCCTCTGTCTCCAAATAAAGTTGTTGGTGTGTAAGCCATCCATGGGAGACAAAGAGATTTTTCTTTACAAAAATCAGGGGTATCATTGCTGTCACTGTGTGATTCTTCAGGAAAGAGCATATTCATTCTTTTTCATTTCACATTCGCAAATCAGAAGGCTCCTGTCTAGGCTCAAACTGTGGAAAGTTTCCCATGAAGATAGTTGCAGTGATGAACAAGACCCGAGTTAGTGGAATTCTGCTTTGCTATTTGAAAATTGTCCAGTACATTGAGTTTTCCAACAAAGCTGATTACCAGCTGTTATGAGTGTACATTACCAGCTTCATGCTGGATAACTGCAGCAAATATCCTCCTCTTGATGGCATGGCAGACGTCTCCTTGCTGCATAGTACAAAACCTGCTGTTGGCTTTATTGTTTGATGAAAGCAAAATTTAGCTTTGGGGTAAGGAGTTAAAATGACAATGAGGACTGGCCACCAGCCTGCTATCAAAGTGATACAGAAAAGATAGACTTAGCACATGTTTCCCAACATCCTTGAGCCTGTTTTAGCACTTTAAAGAAAACAGATGCAAATATGATGGCTTTCATATAGGGCTTTGCTTTTGTACTGCAGCTGGAAATGGTGTTTTTATAGTGCATATGCCACATTAGAGTCCTCTGTGTTCCACAATAATAATTTTGGTCTTTATCACCATGCAGCTATCACATAGTCTAGGAGCTTAGCTGAGCTCTTGCAATAGCTTAACTTTTTTATTGACAATCAGAAAACAAATCTTGGTGTTGTGGCAGGAGTTGATCTTAGTCTTGCAGTTTATTGGGCAATATTCAAGTTGTTTGTACAGGTCCATAGATATTCTGGATACTTTACAGACAAATATAAATCCAGTCTCTGCCCCGAGGAATTTACACTCAAAATGCAAGGTGGCACAGGAGTAGAAGAGAAAGCAGAAGATGGCTGGGAGAACTGGAAGTAAATCTTCAACTTGTGGAGGAACACTAACATTGGCACTGTGACTACCGAAGTCACTGAAAAAGCTGCTCTTTTTGTAGATTGCATTCTTCTGTTCTCATTAAACATTCACTTTTACTGTGATGTTAATGTGTAACCACTATGAGACCATGTAGGTAGCAGTTGCTAGAGGTCTAAAGTCACGGGTCAGTGTACTAATCACAGCGCGCCGTGCCAGCCAAACAGCCATGGGGTACCAGGCAGCAGTGTTACCCTGAGCATACTGCTACCACATTGCCTCCACGCAGGGACGCTCGTTTTAGGATGCGATGCCAAGTCTTCCAGTCGGTGCACTGTACAAAACACTTTCCTCTTTGTCACTGAATTTTAAGAATGCCGGTCGGCGCAGTAGGGCTGTAATCCTGTTTATTCTTTGCAGACGCTACGTCTCTCTAAAAGCCTTAGAGATCGCCAGCCCCTTGTTATCGTAGCAGGTATGTACCTTGTAATCTCTCTGTACTAATTGTTGAGAAAACGTGCTTGGTAGTCCTTCACTGGCAAAATCCCAATTGCCAAGGTAATTAATAGTGTTACAGACTTCAAGGCCATAATGCTCATCAGTTATTAATTAGCAATTCATTTTGCTGAATAAATAATACTTATGATTGATGATGGAACTTGTAATTGGGCACTAGTAGTGTTTCTCAAGGGAACAGCTTCTCTGCAAGTATTAACTATGACAGTAACAGCTCAGAAACCCAAGATCATTTAAGAAAATCTACTCTAAACAACTGTGACACAACCAAGGCATTTACATTCAGTGTTGGAAAAGTAGAGCTTAAACACTGGAGACTTGTCTAGGGCAACCAAAGGCTACTGTTTTTGTTTATTTTTCTTATATTTTGCTTCACTTTAAGCACTGCCTCCTTGCAAGGAAATCTCCTATATAATTTTATGACATGCATTACATTGTCTTTATGAGCTTTCATATACATTCTGCACAAATTCAGAAGAGAGTATACTAAAGGAAATACTTTCCCAAGCACAATAACCAATTTAAAAGGAATTTGCTCAGATTAAATCTATTTCAAATTAATAGATTTTGGAAAATCAATTTTATTTTATATTAGTTGGCACTACCTTTTGGCATAAATAAAATTGAGCTTAGCCCTCTACCCCCAGAATGGAAAGAGAAGCTGGTAAATAAGGCAAATAAGCTGTTAGTTTTAACTGAGTAGTCAACAAAGACAAGTATGGGAGGTCAGCTGCTGACCAGATGCTGCCTTCAATTAATATTCCAACCCTAAAAGACATTTATCGTTCAGTTTAGAAGGCAGAGCAGCTGAGTCATAAAGGCAGCCCACAAAAGATATTTTAAAGCATTTATAATGGCTAATGTGCTTGAAATAAATTAGCCCTGAAAATAAACATATTTTGTACGGTCTATGTAAACCAAATTTCTTCTCCCTGTCAATTGCTTGGGCTAAATGAGAGTTTGTGTTTGACAAGAGCATGCATTTGGTTCATTACTACATGTGGGTTATTTTTTTCCTTTGAAAAGGGTTAATAAACTGTAAGATATCATTGCCAACTAAATGAGTCCTGCACCCTTTTAAGGGAGGAAGATGCTGCAGAAGAACAAGTTAAAAAGAAATGCAGAGACTGTGTTGTAATGCTAACAGGCAATTAACAAACTCATGGGTGTTAATTATCTTCATACTGTATCATGTTCAATTAGCTCAGCCCCTGCAACAAAGGCAACCATGAGCAATTGCTTTGATAGGCGTACAGTACTTCATTTGTAGTTAATCGGTTTAAGCCTTGCAGTTGCTAGGCTACACCAGTCTCCAGAGGTAAAAAGCTGCACAGATGCACTATGTTTAAATGACTACAGAGAACTGTTTAAACTCAAACCATGTATAACTCTTTATTGATTTTTCACAGAAGATCTCAGCTCTGATGATAAGGTTTTGATATATTTTCCTGCTACAGCCAGTTCCTTGGAGTATTGCGGAAAAAAAATCTGTCAATATGCTTCTATTATGATCTCTTGATCTGTGGCTATAAAAACCTTTAGCCGCAGCCCTTATTATAAAATAATGGAAGAAGCGATATTTGATTTTTTCTTTTTTTTTTATCCCCCCACTCTGTAATACATGAAGATCTTTTTGTTTTTCCCAGTGCCTCTAGAACTAAATTACACTATGTTCCTTCTGTATTTCTGTGTTAGAATAATACAGAAGAATTTCTAGCACTAATTAATTTGATTGACTCTCAGCAGGAAAGGATCAGCTGTAGCATCATGAACTTTAACAATAACTACCAACTGATGGGCAGTTCACATCAATAAGACCATCACTAGCCTCCCTCACCTGTCACCAGGCAGGGAATGAGCAATAACCACCCCCTGCAGATGCACTGCTTAGCACTTTCTGCCCGATTAGCAATTTATAATGGTGATCAAGAAACAGTCAGCGGCAAATCAAGACAACTGTCTGACTGCCTGTTTAATTGGCCTTGTTTGCTTTTTGATAAATGGCTCGTGACTGCTATAGGCCTCCGTATTTTGACTTTTAATAGGCCACTGTGATTAGACTACCAACAGATACTAGGTCAAAACCCAGGGAAGGTGCAAAAAATGTTAATTAATATCAATAATAGGCAATTATTAGTTAGACAGAAGGACCTACTAGCTACGTGCTCTAATGACTCAGAGCTAACTTGAAGGGAAACAGTGCCAAATTAACATAACTGTGTATGCGGGCTGCATGGTGGATCCGAGCAAACATCTGTTATGTGAGTAATTCAGACAGGACTCTTCCTTTTTGCATGATGCTCACAAAATCATCAATTCTTTTCGGTCATTTCAAGACACTAATGATACCCTGGCAGTTACTGATCTCACAGCTGGGCTTTGTGTTGGTCCTTCGTATCAAGAGCTACACTGTAAAAGTTAATTTGGGTGTAGTTTTCAAGATTTTTAAGTTAGTAACTCATGTTTAAATGTCCCTAACGTTGTACTTGGAGGAGCATACGCTGCACAGTTGTGTTACTCCGAGTGTCGCTCCCACTGCAAATAACTTCCCCCCCCTGCTTTGTCTCTTTTAGGGAAACAAACAAGGAAACAATGATGGGCACTGAAATATTTGTGTGCCTACTATACCTGACACGCTGAATATAAACATGATGCAATAGGATGTGATATGATATGAGGGTCAGAATTATTACACATAGGGGTGAGATGAAGTAAAGGAGCTTCTCTGTCACACTAATACTTGTCTGTGGTGGTTTCCAGGATATTGGGAATGTCACTGATTGCAAACATGAGGCAGGCAAAGTACACACAAAGACAAGTGAAAGCACTTCACTTAGACACATTTTAAATAAACTTTATATAGAAGGGTAATGGTCCTAGATTTTAGGGGACAATTTATTCTTGGAAGCTTAAAACTCTGAGTTGAACTCTTCTGATGGGAGAGGTTAGAGGAGATGTGTTCAGAGTGCAGTACCTCGTAAGCAGTTTTATCACACTATTGGTATAAATGATTGTCTCTCTTTTCATTGAAATGTTCAGAAATCCTTTTTAATAGGAATGGTGATAATATGTGCTGTATGATACTGTTGTGCCTGTGCTTCTCCCACCCTCCTGTCCAAGCATCTGCATGTGAGTAAGTGGGGAAGGAGTTAGTGAGAGGCAAGCTCCGATATAGCTTTCCTCTGCGTATTTCTAGGGCAACTGCAGTCACCACTAATGTTGGTGTGACATTGACGGGAATTCTATCATGGCTGAAGAAGACACATTGATGCAAACAGAGTCGAGGCCTCATTATCAAGCCCAGAAGAAACATCTGTGACTGCTGGCTCAGGCAAGTGCTGCAATTCTCTGTAGAGGCTCGTCCTGATAAGAGTGGAAAAACAACCTCTTGTTAAGGGCCACATCATTATATATATCTATACATCATTCTTTTATCATTCCATCTCTCTCTCTCTCTCTGTCTCCTTTCCAGGTGTAAAATAAGCAAGTGTCACTAATCCCTGATTTGTCCAGTCAATAACATATGCAGCAACAAGATCAGGTTGATGGACTGTCTAATTTGGACACGGTCTGGCTCTTGGAACCTGTACCATTGAATTTCTGCCGATGTGATCCGATATATGTTACAATTGTTTGGAGCAGGAAATGTTTGTGCAGAAATTTTTTTTGGTATTTGGTATATATGACCTATATTCTAAAGCTAGGGGAAAAGTCAGGCTCTCAGAAGCTGAACGCTCACTTCTGGTGACAAGATGAGAGGTATGTTGTTTCAGATATCTTAAAAACAGTATTTGGGAAAGAGAATATGCTCCTGGCACATCATCTTTTGTAGGATTCAGGTGTCTGATTGCTGAGAACCTGCAGTGCTGACTGACAGAGGAGGGAAAGAAGTGTTTCATGTTTAGCAATACTTTCCTTGTCAAGGGAAATCTTGCTGGAAGCTGAACCCCTCTAGTCAGAGAGAGGAAAATGCAGGCAGCCTGCAAGATTTGGGAGAAGATGGGTCACTGCTTGTAGGGTTGGACCAACAGCTATGCATTAACCTCTGTGGGATGTGCCTCAGATGAAGCCAGATAGTACCTGGAAAAATAGGAGAACAACAGAGCTGGAAGGGAAAGTTGGGTAGTGGGTGGTGCCTGGTGCCACCTTCCTTCTCCTTCCCTGCTGGTTTGTCCCTCCCCAGCCAACTCGAGTGTGCCTTGTGGAAACCACTCTTGGCTTCCAACAAATACAGGTGGCAGGGAGCATAAATGTTTATTTTCCTAATTTTTCTCTTCTGACTGGCCTCTGCTGTTCAGTAACTCTATTTCTAGGGTGCCACAAACCTTTGTGGTCTTGCAGTTTGGCAAGCAGTGCCGTGTGGAGGTATCCTGACTCCTGCTTGGCAGCCACAAGTCTGTAAGGGCTCACTTGGGTTAAAAGGCAATCATAGTAGGCACAAGCATAAAGTACCTTCGTCTGTTATGACTGATTTTCAATATTGTATTCCTTATTTGCACTAGAACAATACATAGGGGCCCCAGAGGAGATTGTGATATAATACTGTGGTGAAAATACCTGTCCCAAAGTATTTAAGAGCTAAACAAATGGGGTGTGAAGAGATGTTTCCACTTCATCGCTGGAAGCAGAAGCAAGGAGAGGCAGTGCGCGAGACAGGCTTTGTTCATTTTCCCATCTCCTGAGCTCCAGTCCCAAGTCTTAGCTACAGAACTGTCCTCCTAAATACATCAAAAGCTTCCTATAGTATTATATATATACATATATATACAGACCAAGAAAATCTTAATTTTCTATTTTATGTTGAGGTGTGGGAACCATGGGAATCGTAGGAAAACGTATCAACTAAGTGTTCCAGGCAGTAATTTTACCCCATAAGGAGGATATTTTACTGCTTGTCTATTCACTCAAGCTTCACTCATGCAAAGAGAGTATTTGCACTTCCAGCTTTTGTAGCCAAAATGTACTATGAGATGCTTATCAGCCTAGAGTCATACATGTTACTACTTTAATGTTGAAATTCTGGTTGATGCAAAATGGAACCATCATGGAGGTACCCTGAAAAACTACCTCAATCAAGAGATTGATTTCCAAGCAGGTCTGTTAAGTTCAATAAATAAAAGGTGTAAAACCTATGTTTTCGTACTTCATATAATTTGTGATTTCTTTCAGCTGTGACTGTCATATTCTTACAGATATTGCTGTTTAAACACAAAATCAACTGTCTTAGTAATAATTCATTAATATTATTTTTAAAAGAAAATACTTCCAGTATCTACAGCTGAAATTAAAATCCTGTAAATTTATTTACATAAAATATTTGAAGACATCTGATGACACGCAGTAGAAGATTTTTTTAACTCTAAACATCTATTTACTTAGACAGGACTTGTCTTGAATGTAATTTGTTTAAAATACAGGGGTTCTGAAATCTTAATGGCATCTAACTTCAGCTCAGTTGTTGCCTGTTACCTATCTCTTAAGCATATTGGGTATCTAAATATTCAAACAGTGGGTTGGAGGAAGGAAGCAAAACAAAACCAGCAACCCCCTTCTGTAGTTTATGTACCATGATTGACCTTTCTGTTTACTCATTTATTTCCATAAGTCATTTTACTAGCCTCATCAGGGAAAGAATTGTGGAAATACGAAGTTTATACAGCATGGAAACATTGCACAGAAAATCATGCAGGATACAACCTTTTTGATACATGAGGACTATTGTTTGGAGAGCTACAGGTTTTCATTTCAGTAGAAGTATTTGGCCGAGCTGTTAGGTGTACTTTTTTGTTTTCTGGTTTTCTTGAAATATGTGAAGTGTTTCCATCAATAGAAGTGAGTTATGCTAGCACAGAGAAGCCTCTTTTGGTCTTCAGGTCTGCTGAAAGCTGAAGAACCAGAGCCTTCTGCTGGAAGATGACACCGCTGTTCTGAAATCTCTTTGTTTTTCCAGACCAGTTCTGACTAAACCGCTTCTAAGGTGCTCTGGAAGGACACGCTCTCTTCTTCACACACAGCCGCAAGAAGTAACTTTTGGGTAGCGGGTAGTCTAGAACGCATATATTAATTTTTTTGGAACAGTTTTGTCCTCACAGAATCTTTAGTTGTCTTCTCTCCCACCTCATGTGAATACACTGAAACAAGGTTTTTGAAAATCCTAGGGAATTACCATCTCCTTTGAAAAAGGAAATAGAGAAGTTTTCTCTGGTGTGAAATAGGAAAAATTCGGAGTTTTGGAAAAGCTTTGAAGTATGGCAAAGGTGTTTGCAGACAGATCTACTAATAGGTCACATTCCCATCTTCCTATGAACCCTAAATTATTGGCCATTATGAGACCCATGACAGTGAATTTCTAGGCTAGGTGGATGCTGTTTAAAATCATTTAAGTCCAGGCCAAAAATTTTACTCTAATTGACTGAATATAGCAGACAAGCTAGAAAAAACTCTGAAAGAACAGCGCTTGTCAGCCTATGGGGAGATGAGGATGCTTTTTCCCCTCAACTTTTTCCATATTAAATATGTTATTACTGTATGAAGTGGTTCAATAGGAAAAAAAGAGAGTACACCCTGGTCTTTCATATTCTTACATCATGGCACATGAATGTCTGTAAACCCATTCAAGCGCAGAGTAGCATAGAAGCTGCGTGTGACATTGGAAATAATGACCATTTGTACTGCCTGACTTCCATATACTAAAAGTTGGTTTGAAAGTTCTTTAGTTTTTATAAAACACAGTCTCATAATGAAATGAAGCCCTGGGTGGTTTGCTTTTTTTTTTCTTTTTTTTTGTGGGGAGCAAACCAAACACTTAAAATACAACAGATTTAAGTCCGAAAACTTGTGATCCTTGTACTCAAATTTTGTTTCATGCATGGCTTTCAAACATGAAGGTCTCTTCTGGAAAGCTGTAAGCCCCAGGAAGTTGGCTATGTGTATTCCAGATTCACAAACAGGAATGCAAAGTGGGTTTTAAGGTTTTTTTGAGCAACATGAGGAAAAGCCTTTTATCTTTGCAAGATAATATTCCATGTACATTTCCATGGTCTCTTGAATGATAATCATTACATACATAAAGTGAGAAAGTGTATTTATGCATGTGCATATTTAACATTGTTATTAAAATACCTGGCAAATTAGTTATTTATGGATTTAATTTTTAAGGGATATGACTTTATAAGATTTCCATTTTATTAACCTTTTATTTTAAATCAATAAAGAATATCACAAGCTGTCATTTTGAAGCACTAAGTTGAGATTTTGGCAAAAGATGTCTTTATCTCCCCTGTTTTCCACAGCCTGTTCACTGGCAGCCTGTTACCCTGTCTCCCTGATAGGATACTGATACGGGTCTAGGTGATTATTTTTTTCACGAATTGTTTTTGGCAAGACAATTGATTGAACAAATCCCACAGAGATGTGTAGCATCATCTTTTGTATCTGAGAAATCAGGTTCTAGGTTTTTAGAAAACGGAATCCAGGAAAAACAATTCTCATTTCCTAGATCTATAACAACCAGTTATGCTTGTACTTTGCCTTGTGTTTAGCAGGTTTAGTTCGACAAACTTTTAAGGGAAAAGATTCTGCTACGCTTTCTGTGCTGTGCTGATGAAAATGTCTCTCTCCTTCTATGCTTACTTGATTCTCGAACATTACTGTCCTGACCATAAGTATGAGAAATTTGCAAGTGAAAGTGGTGCTATGTGGGTATGGACTCTGGTATATTAGGAGTATAGTATTGAAATTAAAACCTGAACCCAGCTACAGTGTCAGAAGATAAAATTAGGCCGTGGTCCTTGTTGTTAGGGTTAGAGATGGGTTGAATTAAATCTCTCTAAATACAAAACAAAGATAGATTTCTGCCTTTCTCATTTTTTTTTCATATTGAGGGCATCTGGAGACTTAATCTTGAAATTCAATTCAAATATCTCTTAAGGCATAATTGGTTTTGACAAAATTATCTTCATCTCAAATAGCATTGGAAAATGCATTTGAAGTGCATTACTCTTTAATTTGTTCTAGGTAATCTGTATGTTTTGTTACAGATAAACTACCAAATAGAAAAGTATTAGAGCAGAATTTTCTCTTTACATTAAGCAATGGTCTCAGGACTTTGTACTGGAATTTATGGTTACATGCTGTGAAGAAAACACAGACTTTTAGGTGCTATTAACATAAAAAACCTGTCCAGTAAAGTCTGGGGGAAAAAAAAAAAAAGAACCAGTTGGGAAGAAGAAAATGAATGACCCAGGGAATATTTGGAGCCAACCATCCCACCATGTTTTTTTTTCTCCCCAGATGTGTTACATTTTTCTGATGATTATATCATCTTTATGTATCTTTATCATTAATGATGAAAACAAAACTGTAGGTACAAAATTAATATTCCTAATATGTGGGGATTTATTTTTGACTGGATTATCATAGAAACAATTGCCTTTTGGCAGAGGGGGACTGATGGGATTGCATGGTCGCCCTCAGACTGAGCCATGTGCTGTGGACTCAGATGCACAGGATGTGTTTGGGAGGAAAGTAAATATTCTGCTCTCATCTAAGCCCAAATCCTGAAAGACTCATTCAAAGCGGAATCCTTCAAGTGTATCCATTTAATCTGTGAGTCCAGATACAAGATTAATTTGAATGTACTGCTAATCTATAGATCTCCAGACACCAGAGTTTCCCATAGGGGCTGCCTGAGATGCTGCCTGACATGGTGATGCTCGCACAGCTCCTTGTCTGAAGGGACTTGAGCATCTGCGCTCTGCATATCTGCCTTGCCCAGAGGCTCATAACTGCTTTAAATTTATTTTAGACTCAGAGCGTACAGTATGCGTGCCTGGATGTACTTTAAACTTTTATCTTTGGGCTGCCTATGAGCAGCTAGAAAAGGAAAGCCACCCTTGTGTTCTGGTGTAGCTACTCTCCTGTTAGGTAGAAATCAAAATCACTGCTGTCAGGAGGAAAGATCTGTTGTTCAACTTCCTGAAAATTTTAATCTTATCAACCAAAATCTCCAACTTCCTTAAGTAAATCTGCAGCTAGTTAGGAAGTAAGTCTTTGAGGGAAGCAGAGCAACCTCTCCATGAATGTGCAGTTTGATGGGACCAGGCTTAGAAAAGTGAATGCATGTTTGGATTGCCTGACACCATTTATATTCATATAAAAAACCCCAAACCACAAGAAAATTGAATTATACTACTTTCTGGTTTTCTGAGAGAAAAATATACTGGTCTTGGCCAGCCCAAAACAGGCTTCTTCCCCTATCATTTTCATCTTATGTTTGTGTTTTTACATTCTTGTAAAAATTCAACGACGTTTTTGAAACACAATGCTCACTCAATGTTTTTAACAATTTTTTTTTTTTCTCTGGATGAAGTTCAGGTGAAGGCTGCAAACAAATACAGCAGCTTCAGCCAGCAGCTGGGTGAAGACTGCGGGTCTCCAAGCCAAAATGAAATAAAATGACTAATTGCAGTTCCACCACCTTAGGGTGGGGGGGGAAACGCCAATGGCACTTTGCTTTGCTCTTACCCTTTAGTATTTTACTTATAAAATCTATGCTCAAAATAAACCAAGTCATTTCTCCCTGACCCCAGATGTAGTGTTGAAGGGCAGCAGGGGCACCTCGTAGCCCAGCCACTGTGCAGTTGATCTCCAGGCCCTGCATGTCATGCGAACAGATATCATTGACTTTGCTCATAGGCGCGTCATCTTTTGATATTGCTAGTGAAAGAGTTTTCACTAAGATCTCCCAAACGTTATACAAACCTGATGGTCTGTTTAGATATTTACAAATACATATTCTTTACCTTGTACTTGGTTAGGCATCTTTGGCTTTGCAGACTTTCAAATTGGTATGAGACCGTCACTTAAGGCTCACCAGCTTCTTTGTTTGTACTTTACTACCCTTTTCCACTGTAAGTCAACTTTATATTAAATAAGAATAAAGATAAACTGTATGTTAAGTATATCATAAAACCTGCTGGTACAACCATAATTTGTATATGCAACCACAGACTGTGTTATAAATAGTTGTTATTTACTAGACATTATTTTCAGCAGTCAGTCTGTAGCTGTGTCTTTCCTCAGGAATTGTTCACCACATTAAAAATTACCACATGGTTAACTAATGTTCTGTTTAGCATTTTTGCAAAGAATAATTGACATAGATGCACAATCAATACTGTCTATACTAACTTAAATTTAGCTGCTTCAGCTCTCATTAATGCAAAAAATTGCACGAAATGCTGTATTCTGATGGTGAAAAGTTTAATAAATGAAGCACAGTTCTGCTTTTCTGTCTTTTATGCAAAATAAACGAGGATTTGTTCTTTGGGGTAGTGAGGTGTTTTCTGAGAGAGGGAGGTTCTCTTAAAGAAAGCTTTGGATGGGCCAAATCCATGCCCAAGTTTTCAATGAACTTCCCAGTATTTCTTTTTATTTAATACCACTTATGTGTGAAATTTGAATTCTATTCCTCAGTTTTAAAGGATAGTATATTTTAAAACTATAGAGGCTTAGTTGTGACATATGAAAGTCCTTATTTAGGGTAGATTTTTAATTTGATTGCTGTCTGCCCTGCTGTGTAAATAGTCTCTTGGGTATGGAGTTTTAAGAGTGTGCGTTCTTCTTTACATTTCACTGTGTAACAATTCCTCTTTACCCATCCTCTCCATCCTCTGAGCAAGCCAAGAGCAGACAATAGATACATACTAATGGAGCTGTGTACTTGCCATCTGTAAGAGCAGCTGCTCTCCTGCATCTGTACAATATGTTGGAACTGAGAGCTTCACTAATCTGCATAATAAGGAGAAGGCTTATCCCACTCTAGCTAATAATTGCAAGCAATCGATGCACTTCATTCCCTCACTGTAGAACACAACAAAGTTTCAATATGTTTACATATTCTCCAGATATACAGAGGTCAAGCAAAAGAATGGACTGCTCATTCTGCCTCGAGCAAACAAGAAAAAAAAAATTCCATTCTCCATCATTTGTGAAACTTATCAACAAACCCCCATCATTGTGTTCTTATTTTGCAATTCAAATAGAAAATTAGTAACCTTAAGAGCTGAATTAAAATATCAGTACATCCAATCAAGCATAGCTTTTAAACTGTCTGTAGTATTGAGCATTTTGGTTTTGTACTATGACCCCTCTCTAAGCCTGACCCCTGTGAAAACATTAGATCAGCTATCATGTGATTTCCCCACCCTATGTCCTACCGAATATAATCCAGATGGAGGAGTGATACTAATTATTTTCTTTTGGTACTAATTCATTACAGGAAAACACTTGAGGATGATTGTACAAATGTCCTTCTCCTAACTGTTGTGCACATATAAGATGAATTAGAAATTCACAGCCATTTTAGGATGGAAATTTGGTCCATGACTCCCATACAAACAGAAATGGCTGTAATGCTATATTACACTGAGGAGCAACAGAATGAGGAAGAAAATAGGCCAAAAGCAAGTGATAAGCAACATTTATTTTCATTTCATTTACAACACCAGGCTGAGATGTACATCTCCTCTCTACCAGCATCCTGTAGGCAGCAAGGCTGAGAGCAGAAAATAGGGTGTGATAGCATTTACAGCGTCACTCTGTTCTTAGCTTGCTTTCCTAGTGGCATCAGGAGCTGTAGGCTACAGCAGTAGCCCACAGAAGGTGAGCAAACAAATCTTCCCTCCCTCCCCAAGAAGGATCCTGATGGTGTTTGTGGTGACTCCTTGGAAAGTTCTCAGTTAGTTTGACGTATTTATAGAGCATAATGATAACAACTGGCTCAAGAACAGTGCCTACAATAATCTATGAACTTGTTATCGCTGGCAAAGCTTGTAGTCCACAAGCTAGTTCTGAAATTTCTTTGGTGTACTATTGTAGAGCTAAAAGCAAAGCAAAACCAACTTCATAGAATCATAGAATGGTTTGGGTTGGAAGGGACCTTAAAGCCCATCCAGTTCCAACCCCCCTGCCATGGGCAGGGACATCCTCCACTAGACCAGGTTGCTCCAAGCCTCATCCAGCCTGGCCTTGAACAATTCCAGGAATGGGGCATCCACAGCTTCTCTGGGCAACCTGTTCCAGTGCTTCAGCACCCTCTCCATGAAGATCTTCCTGATATCTAATCTAAATCTCCCCACTTTCAATTTAGGCCCATTACCTCTTGTCCTGTCAATACAGGGCCTTTAAAAAAGTCCTCCCCCCAGCTTCCTTGTAGCCCCCTCAGGTACTGGAAGGCTGCAATAATGTCTCCCCAGAGCCTTCCTGGATAATGTGTGTTTTGGTACAGTGCATGCTAGGCAAACCGTTCCACTGTTTGTCAGGTGTGACCTTAGGCAATGTCTACTACAATAGACACTGAACTGCAACGTTATCAGTGTTATGTTATTTTTTAGTTACTGTTCAGAAAAATGCTTGAAGAGTATAATGGTAAAGAAACATGACTTTTTCTTGTCTATCTTGTGAACTATGAGTCATAGGAAATATAAGTTTTTACAGACTTATTGGCAGAATCTCTAATCATGGTGCCATCTGGGAAACCACTTGGAAAATATGAAAAATCTGTATGCACGTATGTTATACAAACCTACCCAAGTAACTTTTCAACTCCAACAGACTCGAATATTTATGATCAGGCACAGCTGTAGCTGTGTTTAGAAGTTGCAATCAGTTTGCTCTATCCCCAACAAACCATGTTTTTGGTGGGTGAAGGCCGTGTTCCCTCAGAACCAGAGGGTCTGGGCCCCACAGTGTTTCCCGGGTGCATCAGAGCATGCCTCTAGTAGCTTCGCTTCATGCCTGCGCTTACCTCTCCCAGCACAGGGATGTCCTTGTGGCAGCACTTGCCTTTTCTATTGAGCAGGATGCATAAAGCTAGGTATCTTCGAAGCAGAAAAATCTGGGAGTGGGAAGTGATTACTTCTCATGACATCAGTGTGGGTTTTTTTCTTGCACACCACTAGCTGGAATCAGATAACTATATCTCTGAATTTTAGCTTTCAAACTAAAAGGCTTACCTTGGAATCATAAACCAAATATGCTCCAAATAAGCTAGAAGAACTTATGTTACAATCATTCTATTAATACTTCTAGGTGTCCCTAAGGTCAGGGTTTAAACATGACTATTTGATAATATAGTGTTGGTGATTCTAGAGACCATGCTTGTGCCAAGTTGTGTGGTTTTGAGTGTGCAGATAGTAGATACACAGGAGAAAGGGGAGGTAAGGCTGAATCACTTGTGACAAGAAGGGGATTTTCTGAAGAGTATTAATCAATATACTGGCTCTGGTTCTGAAGGCCAGACAGGCACTCTCTGTGTTCCCCATATGCATCTGTGGGTGTGCAATAGCTGACAAAAGAGAATTTAGGGGAACACATTAAACCATGTGATTTTTCCTAAATCTGGGGTTTTGTGATTCCAGTGATGCGTGGAAGGTACTTCAGTTTGTCTGTCATATTACCACTTAATACTGCCATTCATTCTGTGAAGGAGCACTAGGATTGATCTTTTTACTGTGTTTTATGCTGTTTTCATGCTCTGAGCTCTACCAAGTGGCAGGAAGCTTGGGAGAAGACTCAGACCCAGAGGATTTGGAGGTAGTGTCACATACACCTGTCCTCCTTTTCACTACAGTCAGCCAGGTTCTTTGCTCACATCACCCTTAAAAAGGAAACAGTAGCTCTAATGGGGGGAAAATCAACAAAACCCAGTGACATCCCCAGATGTCCACCCTCCATTCAGTGACTGGCAAATGTGCAGCAGATGGTGCAAGTGCTCCCGGATGTATTTACAGATCAATGCAAAAGTACGTAAATAAATAACCAGCAGCAAACCTACCTTACTGCTGGTGCCTTGGTGGCACTCATGAGAGCGACCTGACTGGAAACATGCTTGAAGTTACCTGGTCTAATATGTGGAAGGGAAATGGCAGATTCCCTTTAGTGCTTCCCTTACAAGCTCTAGCCTCTTTTAAACCTAAGAAGAAATTCAGAGACTGTTAAGTGTGTTAGTATTACTCCTACCTCTTCCTCTGTAGGTGCAGTGATCCTACCACAGCTTAAGGTAGGATGTGATTTTTTCCACCCTCTCTATGCATGGGAATGTTGAGACCCCATCGGGTTGACTCATGGAAATCACTGTTTTCTTTGCAACAAGTTCTCACTTAAAGGTGGAAGAAGAAGGGAAAAGCATGTTTGCCTTTTTATTTCCTCATGTAGCAGCACCAGCGGTTTCACTGAAGCACTGGTGGCACAGACCCTGCGGGTGTCCCCAGGGCAGCTGCCTGGGTAAGAGACCCAGCCCCTCTCGCCCTGTCTCACTAGGCTCTGCACAGAGCAGCGGGGCTTTGCCAAAGAAAAGAAGGAGCACTGATTTAGCAAAGCAGGGTTTCACAGGTTTCATGGTTTAGAGAAGGTTTGTTATCCCCTAAGGCTAATCAAACAGGGAAAAATAAAAACTGAAATGTTTTCCAGTGGTATTGCTTTAACAGCCGTAATCATGACATGCTCTGTAAACAAATGTGGGCACTACACGTCTGCCACCAAAAGTCTTCCTAGCCTAAATAAGTGTTCTTGAACCTTCTAGGTGGGCAAAAATAACCCCAGTATTCCCCAGCTTGCTTTAAAAGCAAAGCAGCCTCGCTTGCCCCTCTGTTCCCTGCTTGGGTTTTGATGCTGAAGTTAGTCATGTCTCCACCAAAACCAATCACACATAAACTCGTACTTGTGTGAGATGGTTCACATCTGTGTGACACTTCAGTAAAGGCTGTTAGAAACATTATTATCTGGAAAATTTGGTTTAAAATTTTTGCCCAGTGAAGTCAATGACAACAACCTACTCAGACAAAAAGATATGTCAAGATGTGGGAATGATTTGAAGTCCCACAGCGGTCAGCCTACCACCAGGAGCATTTTAGAAATAGTTTTCCCCAATTAGCATTTATTAATTCAGCCATTTTTTCCATTTAGAAATACTCCTGTAGCTAGGTAAAACCAAAACATTGCAACTCTCCCAGATACTCTTGATTTGTAACTGTTCCTCTGATTCCCAAGTGCCAGTGCAGGAAAAGATTACTGGACTACCTACCTGTAGCATCTATATTTTAGTATCAATGTATTAATAAATTTAACCTACTTTGTAATATTGAACTGGATAGTAGTTTGACCTGAAAATCTTCCAGAAGTTTCAGACTTCACCTAAGAGGTTTCCAGAGCTGGAGGAACCATTACTCCATGTAGGACTTAGATTCATTATCCTCACTGTTAAAAATTTGCACCATTTGTCTGTTTTAAAATTGTTGGCCTTTAAGTTCCAACTCTTGTCTAGTTCTTAATAACACCAACACCATAAATTCTATATAGTTACAAAAATATTGATTTTCAACCTGTTTTGAAGTAACGGATGCTCTTTAAGAATACAGCCGCGCAGAAATGAACAGCTCTTGAGGCAAATTGAGTCAGTGGAGTTTTTGCACTCAGCTTCAGTGGGCCCAGGATTATCCTCTTCTGCTCGCAGGCATTAGGAGATTAAACCTTTGTTGGATAGTTATGATTCTTCCTCTCATGAATATGTTGTTTGGAAAACTCACTTCTTATGAGTTTGTTTGCACATTTTGTGTTGTGCATTGCATGGAATAAAGATTTAGACCCAGGCTCTGGACCTGAAATCTAAACAGAATCTGAGTAACAGAGTCAGGTGGTGCTAAACCTCAGAGTCTGACATGGGGGCAACAATATTCAAAGGAAAAAAGAGAGTGCAGTGACCAAACACTAAATCTGACTGGACGATCAATGACTGGAAGGCTCAAACACCTTCTTTTTTCCTTGTATGGACTTTTTTTCCTTAAGGTCTCTCTGAAACAACTTGCACCAACAACTGGATGATGTTTACTAAATGAAGCTTTCTCTTGCAGTTCTTTGGTTCCAAAGTTTAATGTACTCTTTATGACAGAATCTTTTATTTGCCTTCCTGCTAATGCCAGTCTGTAGTTCACTCTTGCATGCATGCACAGGTTTTCTGTGTGTCTGTGTTGGCAGTCGTTATCTCTTGCATGTGTTTTAGCTGGGAAAACTGAAATGGGCATGTCCAGTAACACTGGAGAAATGACGCTGCTTTTGGAAGAAGGAAATCCTAATTTTTAATTTTGACTTTGCCACTAATTCTCTGTGACCATACACATCCAAAACCATAATTGCAACTCAAGAAATTATACCCAAAGTACTTAGCTAGAGCAGCAAAGTTTACCCAGGTTCCTGGATGGAAATTGCAGCTTCTGTGGCACAGAGCCCTGTTCCTGGGAGCAGCCCTTGCTGGTGTAAACAGCAGCCAGCTGGTGTAAACAGCAGCCATATGTTCAACTACATTATAGCTTTTGTGATCCTGGGTAACCAAATTTGTTGCCATATTTCAATTTCTCTCTTTGCCAAATGAGAATATTGACACTTTCATCATAGAGGTAGAACAGAATTAAAGATTGAAGTGATAAAGTGCTCTGAATTTATAAAGTGCCAAAACACGCCAAATATTGTTATTAGTAGAAGCCTGCATTTATAACAAAAATCCCATTTCTTACAAAGATTATACTTATTTACTGTAAATGATTCATTTTGTGTGAGGCCACGGAAGGGCTCCTGTGAAAATGTGGATAGTGTTAAAACCACTCTACTGGTTCAGTATGAATTATTTTTAGCAAGAGAAATTGATATGAGCCACATGGTCTATCTATATATCCAGCTATCTGGATGTAATTTCCATTCTATAATTCCTGTTTTATTTTTCTTTTGCCTTCTGATAAAAATCAGAAGCTACCACAGCTTCTCTTCAACAGTATTGGTGTTGTATCTCCTATAAAGTACATGTCCGATTTAAAGAAGCTTCTGTATCCAGACATGAAGATGTCCCTGACTGCACATCCAGATCACATGTAGAACTGCAAACGGTATTGAATGGGGAATAAAAGTTGAGTTTCAGGGGAAACAGCGATGTGCCCACAGGGCGTAGCAACCAGGGTGAGTTATTTTGGTCTGAGCTCCTGGACACGCAATCTGGACTGCAACAGGTAGTTCAAAGCCAGTTCAACTATCTTTAGATAGTAATGGAGTAAATATGTCACCCATTACTGATTCCCTGCTGGAAAAGTAACTCCAGATGTACTCCAGATGTCTTGACATCTCTTGTATAGGAGCCTACTTACTTGGGCTGTGAATAAGAACATAGGATTTGGTTTTCAGTATTGTTCTTAAAATGTAAGAAAGCAAACAAATGCACTTGCGCATCCAAATAATTCTGTCGTTGCCAACGCTAAATGTCTCGTGAGAAGGAAACTTGTTTTTCAGTGTAGTTTGAAAGTAAGTAGCAGCTTTGAAAGACAGCTGCTTCTGTGCAGCTTTGAAGTTATTTAGCTGTTCCTTAGCTGTGTGTTATAATGATTCGTTCTGTTTGAAAAACATGCAGCAAGGGAGTATATTTTCAGTTCCATGATAAGCGGTGTGTGCTCACCCACAGGAATACAGGCAAATCCTTGCATTGGTGCTGGGGGAGGATTGTACTCAAAAGACCAGTGAAAATTCTTGGTTTAAGGAATGCTAACACCGCTACTAACAGCAACAAAAATCAGACCTTCTTGCTCATAACTTGGAGCATGGGAAAAAAATACTGAAGGTAAGAATGACTTAAAGATATTGAATAATTGGTAAAGTCAAATTAGATTTTAAATGCATTGGGTCTTCTGCCTATAAATGCAATGGACCATTTTTTCCTCTCATTTGCATCATTACCATGCCAGCTGAAATAAATGATGTTCCCCTTTTTAGTCCATGACATTGTAGTGATGCCATTTCACACATCTAAGTGGGAGTAGATTTTTGCTTGCATAAGCCTATTAAAAAAATTCCTTGTTTTTGTTGTACCAATGTATGCTGCATGTGACAGCACAGCAGGTGGCTGTATCGAGGTGAACTCTAATTAATTCAAATCAAAAAGTGAGAGACCCAGATAACAAGCTCTTCAATTAGCAAATTACATCAAGTGTATGCAAGTTTCTATCAGCCTGGCCACCGGTGTCCTAGTGGTAAATCCAGCCGATGTGTTATTCATGACCATAGCGAGGGCTTCTCCAAGCGGCAAGGCAAGGGGAGCTGCCTGGGTGATTTCCTGTCGCTGCCACCACCGCCTGCCCTGGCTCCCCTTTTCCATCACAGAGGGTCTAGGTGCTAGCTGGGGCGAAGAGCCTGGGCTTTGACCTGGGCTGCACCCAGCGGGGTTCCGTGGAGTCTTTGTGAGCACCCATTTTATTAGGAAATAAAATAACAAATAGTAATAGGAAATACAATGGGTGGTCTTCTTGCTTCCTTGTTATTAGAGAGCCCTGAGCTGTACAACGTATTTATGAATAGTGCAGCCTTACACCTACTTTTAAAAGCTGTGCCATGAGTATTTCACTGTGCTTTTCAAAGTAGCTATAAAACATAGGAAGGGCTTAGGGGGAAAAGATTCTGCTCCCACCGTAAATCAAAAGCGAGCAGACAAAGGTCAAAATACCAAAAGCCACAAGAACATTAACACTTAGGATATAAAGATTTCCTCAGAAACTAATGCTTGCTCTTTCCCCAGATAAAGCAGACACCTTATCTTTGGGAGTTTACAAAATGGAGCCAAGCTATACAAGTAACCACTTAACTAAACCAAGGCCTGGATCTTCTAGCAGTCTGCAGTCATTAAAGCTCTCGGAAAGTCTCCCAGGAGCCAATATGCTTGCTTAAGTATATGCTGTAAAAGGTCCCTGAGATTTACAAGGAACTGCTCCATGCTAAGCTAGGCACCATCAGATAAACAAGCAATTTTAGCTTCAGGCTAAATGATGCTCTTTGAGGCTTTGATTTACAATGCTGCAGATGATATATTTGTAGTTCTAGGATAGGTTCTGCCGCGGACATGCTGTGATTACTCATCCATGAACCAAGTTAGGGCTCAGATCTTCAACTAGGAGGTCAGAAAATTGTCAGTGGAGCAAGAAGTATTTGATAAAGTTTATTTAGATGCTAACCACATTAAAAAAATTAAATTAAGCAAACAAGGGTGAACGATTCTTAAGCTTTCTAGGGACCAAGCCTGTTTTTATTTTTTTGGTAGCTTAATCTTAAATGTATTTTGAATGAAAAAGATATGAAAGTCAGTCCCAAATTGGCTTTCTGGACTAATTTTACTTTCATTAGACTATCTTTTGAAAAGAGGAATGCACTTAGTTTAACATCTTAAAATAGAAAATACTAACTTAGAGTTTATGGAATTTCTCAATCCTGTTATACTCCCCAACATCTAAAAAACATCTTAGAAAGAAACAACACAAGAGAAATCATACAAACTTCAGAAATTTAGATTAAAAACTCGGACAGCCTTAGGGGAAAGAAAGGAAGCAGGAAAGCAAGCAGAACCCAGCATTTCAGGAATGCATTGCTTTCATAATTTTTTCACTGATCCAAGACCAATGGGCCCAATCCTGCACACTTCTGAGTGCCTCCTGAGAAGGGGTGAGTAATCTCAACTGCTATTAAAAGCAAGGATTTTTCAGATGTTCTTCTAACTTTGCTGTCAGGAGTACATAATTCATGGATTAAGAAAAATGTGATTTAACCTTGACACTAGAAATGTTCAGACTTTTTTCTTTTCCAGAAAATATCACAGACCAAGCATTGTTAAAAGTAGATTAAACAAAGAGTTTTAGTTCAGAAAAAAAAAGTTGATTTATTGCTTTTAACTAGAACTTGTGTGTTTTGAAATTTTGAAATTCTTTTCTGTAACACTAACTGTTGATCTTGCCTAATTAATATGTCACTGGAAAAGCCTGGAAACAGTTTATTGTTACCACAAAATCTGCAGACAAATTTTAAATGTATACCTAAATTTTTCCTTATTTTTCTAGGTGATTTTCAAACGTAAAGCTTAGACTTTTTAAAACTGGAACTGAAGATTTTCAAAAGTGCTTTCCTTTTAAAGTCTAGTTTGCAAAACCACTTTTAAATATATAATTTTGTTTTACTTTTAAAGCTGACTGTCCTCGGCTCCTCTAAATACTTAGTCCATGAACACATCTGCTTTGCCCTGAATTCCCACCATCTTGGCTTCTTTCAAAGTTCAACTGAATTTATATTGAAATTTATTAAATCATTATGATTTCATGATGCAAAGAAGACATTTATCAAATGAGCATATGACTGAAAGCAAACAAAACATGCTGTTTCAGAAAGCCTTTGGGACTCGACAACTGCAGAAGGGGATGTTGCCAGCTGTACTGGTGCTTTCCTATTCGGGGGGGAAATATATAACAAGACGTTTTCATTTTTAGCAAATAGTATTGAAAATGTACATGTGGTGGTTGAGATACTCAGGTAATATAATCCTGTGTGTATTATATGACATCAATTAAATTCAGAGATGTGGCACTTATTTAAATATCAGTGAAGGATTATATTCAGTGTCTGGAAATTGTTAAGAACTGCAATTGTAGTCACATTGGTAGCAATAGTTGGACTTAAGGCTCTAAAACTGTATTATAAACCACTAACTACTCATTTTCTGCAGCTCACCTATTTCAGACTCAGATTTAGAGTTTATTTTGGAGTCTCCTAGTACAGTTAAATCTGGCCTGTGAACTGAAGAACAAGTGTTTTTCTTGAATGACAGCTGGTGGATGCCACCCCTTAAGCAAGAAGGCAATACCCTGACTTCTATTCTGTTCACAATCTAGATGCAACTAATTAAGTAATTTTCTGCAGATACTGCATGTGATATATAACAAATGATAGCAGATATGCAGATACCTCACGGGAGGATTCTACTTCACAAAGGTCCCCATTGAAGTTTTAACGGTTTCAGGAAAATTACTTTTAATCAAAACAATCCAGACGCTGTGCGTTGGCCACCTTCCAGAGGATGTGCTTGAGTCACTCCTAGTGACATAAATGGGACTTGCAGGTATGCAAATAAATGGTCTCTACTTATATATTTGTATGTTAGATATATAGTGTGTGTGAAATACGATATCAAGGTTCAATTAGCAATGTAAAAGGTCACTTAAAAGGAGCTTGACTTTTGAAGTAGTGCATAAGAGCTATACTGGTGTTTTCTGGTTCCAAGGCTTTACATAAAATGAAATATGATGTCTTTAATGATAGAAACGCTAGTAGAAAACAAAGCAATTTATAAAACACAGCTTTTACTGTCATAGTTTTTTATCTATCCCTTTATTGGGAGAGACTCCATGGGAAGAAGTTTTCTAAGAATATAGTAAGTTAGATGTGAGTTTCTACGTTAAAAAGGGTAAAACGTGTGAAGGCTTGCAAAGACATGCCGTCACGCAGAGCAGACTGGGTATAAGCAGTTTAACAGAGATGGAGGTAGGCTTTGTTGCCAGCCTCACTGTGCAGCTGGGATTTTCGACTCCTGTAAAGCCAGGTCTATCCCAGTGCCTTGAGGCAGGGGACCAGTGATACAAGCAGAAAGGAGTCAAACCAGGTTAACAGCATCCACGCTGGGGTGGATGCAGAAATGACGAGACGTGGCCATTAACGTCTTAGCTATGAACGTCCTCCACCTCAGCAGAGAAATGTAGGTGAGAGCGGGTCTTGCAGGTAAAGACTCAGATTGTTGTCTTCTGGTCAGAGGAGCTCATAATGGCTCCTCCAAGCAATGAGGAGAGGCTGGAGACCTTTGATCCTCACCTGCCCCCTCCTGCCATAAGTCTGCTGCCCTGAGGGTGGGCAGACAGCAGCTTGGGCTCTGTTTTCCAGTGATCAATCTCAGCGTTGACTCACTGCCCACTCTGCAGACACCTGCCCTCTCCAGAGACTGCATGGACAGGAGGCCAGCAGAAATGTTTTACTCTCCCTTTTAATTCTGGACCCATTAAAGCCATCATTGCTGCTGCCAGGCTGTTTATACTGTTTCTTTCATCACTAAGAACCTCTCTGTCCAATGTCAGGGTATTGGTCTGGCAAACCAAGAATGTGGGGTTTCACCCCTGCTCTGTTCCTGGGGTTTTCTGACCTACTGAGCTTCGTCTTTGAGATCCTCCAGCCTCGTTTCAGCTGTTAAGGTCAGATGAATGTGGAATCCTCATCCTCATGAATATCATTATGTCCCAGAGTTTTCCCAAATTCTGCATGCTAGGACCTTTTCAGATCCTTTGCAATGCTACTCATCCTGAAAAATAAAATAAATTGGTAAATCTCCATTCCAATTGCAGAAGATAGAATCCAGGCAGCTCACAAAAATGTGAAAATATGCAAAGTAAACAGATTGTTTCTGACAGTAACAACCCTGCGATTGCATAAAGCATCATCAAATTGCAACATGCATGTATTAAGCTTTGAGAACAACTGAATTCACAGTGACACATTCTCAGCTCTTGAATTCATTATCACACCTGCTCAGCTTGGAGATTTGCAGTACCGTACCTTGTTCCTAAAGGTGGCCTCCAAAGGAGTGCTCTATTATCAAGGTAATCTCATTTAGGTTCAATTTTCTGAATTTCTTTGTGAGCTGTATGGAGAATTGTAGCAAGGCCAGGACAAAAGGGTGCCAAACAGAGGTAAATATATGCAAACTCTTCTTTGGGTGCTGCCACCTGGAAAGATGCCCATAACAAGTCCATGAGTGCAGCTGAAAGGAGATTGTGAAGGGGCAACGTGCTGCAGTGCCATTGGGTTGTGCTGTAACTCTGGCTGCAAAGAGCCCAGCTGAGCTGATTTGCACACACATTTCCCTCTGTGATTTATAGCAGTTAGCCTTATTATGTAGAAGTTCCTAGGAAAAAAAACCAAACCAAACCTAAAAATCTACTTAATTGGGCAAATGATAATAACAAACCACCAGAAAACAAGCTTTTTAAAACAAAAGAAAAAAATACTTCTGGATGTAGCAGCTGGGCTGTCAGCCCACTAATAAACACACTTTCATCCAACTGAAATACATACTCCATGACAGTGCTACAGTCATGACCCTGGACAGTATGCTAGGGATTCTTTAAATCAACATGTTAATGGATACTCTTACAGACATTTTTAATAGTCTAATATATATTAACATGCTGTAGAATTTTAAAGTATTTTTTAATTGCCGTGACTTCTGTTAGTTCTACCAGATAGTCTGTTGAAGTATTTTTCCACTTACTCTAAGAAAACATATAGGTGCAGACTTAGATTTGATGCTTCTCAGTAGATGTCATTAATATATATGAATATTTTTTTCTGATTGTCTTTTCAAGAAGTAGTTACTGTTGTTATGGTTAGAATGTGAGAGTTCACTTGTAACAGTATTTATTTAAGGTTAGAATTAAGGTTATGCTGTGATGCAATACATTCTTTATAAAATAAATGTGTACTGAAGCAGCACACAATTTGTTGTGTATTTATATCCATTTCCTTGTTTTTATGTAATTGATACTTGAAGATGAGAGTCTTGATATATTTACTAAAAATAGTAAACAGCTGCAGTCTAGCCAAAGCCAATAATGGCTGGGAACTGACAGACATGTTTCTGCAGTGCAAGACCTTCATGGCCTTGCAGAAGCAGTCGGGCAGAGGAGTCACCCCAGCCACCTCTTGGGGCGGGCAGTGGAGTGCAGCGTGCTTTTGCACTGCAGTAATGTGTGTGAATAGTCACCTTCTGTCCTTAAAAAAACAGACAGTGGCAAAACACTCCCTGCTGCTTCTTCCACTCCTCCACATACTTATTTATAAGGAAAGTAGCATATGAATTCCAAATCATGATGAATTAAAAAGAGGAAAAGGACTTAGAGATGTTCAATCCTTATTCCTGAGAAGTGTATCACAGCGCTACTGAGTTTCACAATTCCAGTGCAACCGTCTTGCTCAGAAAAGTCTCTCTGCTTGCAATAGGGATTTAAACCCTGTTATATTGCAAAAGTACCTTTGTATAAAAAAATGTTTTGGGTGGGGTTGCCCTAACTGTGTCTCTTTACACAAACCAGAATGGTTGGAGAATCAGGGAGATAAGGACTTTGGGGTCAGAAAACCTTCCTGGGAGCAAGCTATAACAAGATGAGCTATAAAGACATTTTATTTCTATTGCAGTCACAGGACAGTATGTCAAGAGAGCAAAATGTTCCCTTCACTATCCAGTCTGTGGCAGCTTACTACTCAGGTAGCAATTATTATGAATTCAGTATTGTAACCCAGAGATAATTCATCAGACGTGCTTTCTTATTGTATTTAAAGACAGAATCTCACTGTTTAAAAGGAGAACTTCATGAGAGCAGCAAAATCCCTGTTAGCTAAAGTACATCGCAGAGGAGAAGTTGCCAACCAAATGGTTGTCACCAATAAGACAACAATCTGTCCTAATAGTTTTTCCTGGTTTTTGCTTGTTTGTTTGTTCAATTTTTTGTCAAAGCAAATCAAACCACTATCTATTTGTGGCAAAGACAGTTCTTCATACCTGCTTTCTGTTCAGAATGCTAGTCTTGTTTGTTTTTTTCTTCCTTTTTTCTGTAAGTGAAGTGTCTCCATTTTCAGTCATGAAAGGAAAGAAACAGTAGACAGAAAGATTTTCCTTTAATTCCATACTATAAGAAAACATATCTGCCTGTACATCAGCCTGTGTCAGTTCTAAGATGTAAAATACATGGGGACCACGTTGTTGAGTAGGTCTGTATTTTATATTTCATAGAGGTAGTAGCACTATGTCAGACAAGGAAGAGCAGTACTGTCTCTTCTTTCCTCTTCCCTCACTATCACTGCAGCCTCCCAGTCCAGCCTGATACCTGGAACGTTTTAGCTAGATTTTTACCAAGGTTGGTCTCAGGCTTGCAGGCAGGACTAGGAGTGCTACACTACTGCAAGATGTCTTCATGAAACTTTGAGTTATAGTGTCAGCTTTGGAGAGGTAGAAACTGTCCTCTGCTCCTGTGGTCTTCACTGCATCCCAAAGGGTCTCAACAGGCTCTGCTCTTGGAAGAAAATTCTTGTGCACAGGTCCTGACTAGTTCCAGCTCATTATCACACACTAAAGTTGATCTCCTCTTCTTACCATTAATGACAGGCAAATAAAAAATCCAGATATATTTCAGTAAGTACCACGAAGTATAACAAAGTAGTCTGTTCTCCTTTGCCACTAATTTTACATTGTACATCACCAAGCCTGTCTGTCAATAAATAAGTTTTACCACAATGGTGCCATATGCTTGTGTATTGAGATACATTTCCAGATAAACATGTAAGAAGACTGTTTGGATTTTCCAAGGCAAATGAGACTTACATGTATTACATCATTGCTATTCCTGTTACAATTCAAGAGGCTTCTTTTCATTCTATGGAGCCGTTTCACAGGGTCTACAAGGAACTGTTTTAGTCCTTGATTTAAATAATTAATTATCAGCAATAATTGCATTTCTAAAACAATAACACTTCTGTAAAAAGATAAAGACTTACTGAAAGAGGATGCAGCACAGTATGGACTATATATCAGGACTATTCCTTCTCACAGAAAGGCTTTAAGCTTTGGGTCAAGACTGATCTAATATTACTACAGCTATGCTAAAGCGTAACAAGATTAAATTTGCCATTTAGCCCCCTTCAGCATTACTTTAGAAGCAAACATACACCTATACACCTTCATGTAAGCTTTGTTATACTGGATGAGTTGTTCATCTCCACCAAACTGTAGCATGCTCAGGAAGAGCTGCTAGGCACACCTTTCATGGCTAGAAGAGATGTCCAGCACAGCTCTTAACATGCTGGGTGCTACCCAAAGCTCAGCAGTTCAGGGGAGGGTGCAATGGCCCCAGGGGCAGGCAGGGAGGGTCAGCAGCCCTAAGGGGAGACAGGAACGCAGCTGAGTGTGCGGCCTGGCAGCTGGTGCAGCTGCATTGAGTTCCTCTCATCAGGAGTATATAAGGGCTAGGGATGGGGCAGGACTTGATTAGGTTTAGGGTGATGTTCTGGATGTGATGGGTCTTGTATCTTTGTGCTGGTTTCCAGGTATTTGCTTGTCTTCCGATTTGATTTTTTTATTCACAGGTTTGTTATTCTGGGTGGCTGTGAAGGATGCTTTGCTAAAGGCTTGTCTTTTGTTTTTGTATGGGGACTATGCTTTAGGCCCTGTAGGATTTGAGAGGCAGTGTCTCTTATGAAGATGCTGGAAGAAAAGTAGAAATCTATGCTGCTTTTCTCAGGAGGTGTCTTGCTTTGCTGTCTGTCTTGAGCACCTTGAAACTGTCGCTTTGTAGTGTGGTTTTTAGTGTTGGTTGAGTGCTGTTGGATAGGTACCAGGTGTAGCATTGCTGGGGGATTAGCATAATCCAGTTATCTTCTGCCTAGGGAGTGGATAACTTCAGAATAAAACCAGTATTTCTGTTTTGCTCTGTGTAACCCTACCATGACTCTGTTTCTTCCATTGTAGAGGTGAGATGAGCTCTCAAGGCATTGCTCATGTGCCTAAGAAGTTAAGATTAGGTCTGACTAACAAAGCTCAATAAAGAAATCTCAATATAACTGTGTGAAATAAGACTGAGGAACCCAACACATTTGCTTTCAATGGGGGTCACTATAAAAGAAGTCCCACCTGTTTCTTGTCAGTTTAAGTTCAGAGGCTTCTTTAGGTCCAACTCAAACTTACTCAGGACTGAAAACTTACTCTCCCTTTGTAGCTGCGTTGAATTATTAGCTCAGTAGCTGCCTGCTGGTGCAACAATGCCATACACTGCAGACGGGGGAAGCTGCAATTTGTGTTGAAGCTCAACGTAGTTTTGAGTAGGAGGTGAAGTCTGCTGGTGGCTGTGGTTGCTTCCTCTGTCCTTGCTTCAAGTTTAAGCTGAAATACCTATGTCAGTAACTGGCTGCCAATGGTTACAGTGGAGAGACTTCCCTGAGTAGATGAGGTCTAGGTCTTGCCCCTTATTTCAAAGAAGGTGGTTCCTCTTACACAGAGTGTGAAAAGCCTGTGTGTCCTTTTTTCTGGCTATGGCATGCTGCTGTCACATTGAACATTTATTTTTTTCTTTTTAATACCTAGCAAATAGAGTCGTGACGAAGGAAAATGAGATGTGTCTCTGAGTGACATAAAACTCATGTCTGGTTACCAGAATAAACAAGTGTGGTGAGTAACATATTCTGAATTTTTCTACCTTGTATTTACTTAGACTTTTTGCAGTAAAGTATACAAAAATAAGTCATATACATTATATCTGTCAGTTATGAATACATAATTAAATGTAAAAACATACTGTCTCAAGTCTTCTGATGTTTATTATTCAGTGACTATAAATGTTTATGTTCATGCTCTTTTGAAAAAAAAAAAAAACAAAAGCAAAGTTAAAACTGCTGTCCTGTAAAGGCATTTGATTTCACCAGTAAAAATAAATTGACCCTTTCAAATGGAGAAAAAACTTAATGAAAATGAAGAAGGTAGTAGAGGGGAAAACATGCAGGCAATAAAGAGTTAGGTAGGAAAAGAGCTGAACAGGAAAGAAGAAAGATACTAACAGAAAGAGCCATTAAAAGGACATTTACAGGGTAACTGTAGGATATCAAAACTCTGAAGAACAGAGCAAAAAGTAAGAAATAAGAAAGCAGAGCTGTGGTCCCTTTTCTTCTCCTGCCCAGGAGCTCTGCAGCAGCCCACAGTCTGTGTGTACGGCAGGCTGGCCTGGCTGTGCTATCGCCTGGCTCTGTGCTGCTCTGGAGTGGTTCTGTCCTCCTTGTGCTGACCTGCTGGGCTGCTCCTGGTGCTCTGGGCAGCTTGCAGGGGTGTCTGCAGGAGGGACAGGAGAGTGGTCTGCTGCAGTGACAGCAACTGGCACAGCGGACTTTCACCCAATCCCAGCCCCTTCCTTCCTACATGGCTCAGAAGTTGTAAAGAGGGAATAGAAGTCAAAGACAATGAAAGCCAGAGGTGTCTCAACTGTTGCTGTAAACAAACACTGAATTACAACTTGCTTGCAAAGGCCCAGAGTTTTCTCACAGTAAACTCAGATGGTAGAAATGAAAAGCTGTGGCTGAGTTCTGCTCCCATTGAGGTGGACCAACGTTGGGTTTTGGAAAGGCTTTCTGGATGTTCTCTGCACTGCCCGGCTGGTGGAAATGGGTTCTGCTCGATTTTTTTGAAAAATATTTTTTATACTGAAGTTGGAGAAAACTGTGCAATGGGTATCTATCTTAAGCAAAAATTTTCTTCTTGCTGACTGATGCATGTTAGAGTGGAGATGGGGAGCCAAAAAAGGGCAGTAGTTATAGAACACCTGGGGGGATTGGATGAATTTCTACTGGAAATAATGGGCATTGTGCAAGGCTGAGTCCAGCCTTATATTGTGGCCTTTGTTCTTAAGTTATAATTTTGCTATGTTTGTTTGCCAGGAGTGTAAAATTATTTGCTATGGCAAAGTGTTTGTATTTTCTTTTTAATGCTATTGGAAACCAAGTAAATGCATGGTTCCTCATTTGAAATGAGAAAATGCTTAGAACTGCTTTGGAATATGTATTTTTTTTTTTATGGAAGAAAAAATAATTATTGCTTTTAGAACATATTTTGTTAGCTTTTAAGAGTTTGACTATCTTGGCAGTACTCAGTTCATTTAACAGTAGGAAGGCAGATTGTACTCTTTAAAAAAGTGAGAAAAGCGTATGCCTTTTATGGCCTTTATTAATAATTAGTACACATTGGTTGTCCCATATGAATTCAGTAGAGGAGACAATGCTATTTTAATATTAGAAGCCCTGTTAAGGTTGCTCTTCAGTTTTATTATATTTGCTGTAATGTGTATTCTCAGAAGAGGCTTAAACAATGCAAAGACATGGGTTTGTGTCTTGGGTTCCATACCATGGGAGGGAGAGTCAGAAGAAACAGGATCAAGCCCTCAGTGTGAACCTGAGATGCATAGCTTTTAAATGGAAGAGTTCTCAGTTCCCTGCTCTTTTGTTTTTCTTGAAATGGATACCTCAAACTCCGTGCTCCTTTCTCATTAATTCTACCCCTGGCAGAGTCAGGGGAAGTTTTGATATCTGTTACAAAACTTCATATTGATCTGTAGGTCCTTGTTTCCAGCACTTATCTACCACTTTCTGGAGAGATTTAGGGTGATGTTGCTTGAAGCCCTTTAGATCTTGATGCAAATACAATTTCTTGCATCCAAGGTTAACAAGCAAGGTAGAGAAGCTATAGAAGAACTGTAGGGAACCACATGCACCTTTCATAGGTCGGGGAGGTATAGTGGGGTAGCTGGAGCGTTGCAGTGAAGGGGCTCAAGCTGGACACCCAGGTGTCAGGACACCAGAGTCTCACAGCTGGATAAAGAGTTGTACAGTCAGAATGTAACAGAAGCTGTTATGCCCTCAGCTTGGGCACTGCTGGAAACTGAGTCAGTCCTGTAGCTAATGTCATGTGACTGATGTTAACAGTAATAATTACCAACACTGAGCTGGGGTTAGTGCTCCAAAATGCTTGGATTTCAAGTACCTGGGACTGCAAGTATCGCCTCGAGGATATTGATCAAGTCAGGGAGGGATTCCTTTTCAGGTACTTGGTGTGAAACTATAGTAATTTAAAGAAGCCAGTAGAATTTTAACTTTTAACAAGTACTAAAACACTGGTAAACATTAATTTCTACTTTGTAGTTCAACATCCAGTAAAATACTGAGAATGTGTAGTGGAAATTGGTGTGTGTAACTTCTAGGTGATGGCTGAAACTCTTTTTTTTTTTTTTTTTTTTGGTCAGAGAGCAGAATAGTTTTGGAGATTAAGAATGCATGGCTTGGGTAAAGAATTAAATGGGCAATTTTCTTTGCAGAATTGTGTAGAACTGTTTTTCAGTTTTAGATAGATGTGTTTTAAGCAGCTGCAGGCCTGTCATGTGCTATGATTCAACATATTTTAGTGAGTTGTAATATATAATCAGTCAAATTTCCGATTAATGGCTTGATTAAATTAGGAAAAATATGTGTACATTACACTTTATTTTAAAACAGCAGTGTGCGGTAATGAACCAAACCAGTCTCTTCTATTACCTGCCTTATTAGAGTAATAATGTGCAGATCTTGTTTTGCAGTATGGTTACGAACACTTTGACATGTACATTCACTCATGTTCTGCATAGTTCTATTGATTTTTACAAAATTGAATTGGTTTATTGGACCTACTTTACTTTGACTTCTTTTTTTTTTTCCCCCAAGAAAATCAATATAATAAAGTAATTCTTTCCTGCTATCCTCTTCTTCACTAAGCTCTTTTGAGAACAGTCGGAAAATGTCTTCCCTTCAATTATTTCAGACTTGTTTGCATTAAATCCTTTCAAAGGGACCCATGTAAATGTGCTACTTTAATAAGGATGTCTCCCTGTGATATAAGCTAAATAAAATTTTACATTTAAGGTGAGTAAGAACCAGTTATGGAGAAAATTGTTCAATATATGTTCCATCCTAATTCCTTTTTCCATGCAAACCTGCTCCAGCTCTAAAGTAGGATAGGAGTTTGATACAGTATGCATAATTCATGCTTTTTGGCCTTCTGTCTGCCCTTCTTCTGGAATCCTACATATTATTTAGGTAAGATAAAAATATTCTTGCCTCTTATCAATAGTTTGTTTTCAAGCAACATAATGCAACATATAACACAGACTACTTAGGTCAAAGTATTATTCTTGATTCTGCATGACAGATCCTGACTTCAGCATTATCTTCAAGTTCTGTGCATTTAGGAAGATTAGAATAACACAACTTTGTGAACAGAATTTCTCTATGCTATCATAGTAATTAATCTTGTTTTTAACGGAGGTTTAGATGACTTAATACAGCTATTCCAGGTGTTTTACCAACTGGTAGTTTTGATCAAAGTTGAGTTTAGCTGTTGCTCCTTACTGATGAAAAATAATCTGCTGGCTCTATGGCTCAGATACCATGCACATGGCCAAAAGCCATTTTCTGCTGCTGAGCAGGAGCCTCGCTGATGCACATGTGCTTTGTCTGGAGGATCAGAACGAGGTTAATGTGCTGTGATGTGGTCGAAGGAAGGGAGCAGTCTCCCACCCTCACAGCCATTTGGCTGTCCCTAAGGGCCCTTGTCAGCTGGGGAGGGTGAGACCACTGGAGCCTCTCTTTGCAGAACAAGAGGTTTTCTCCCACAAAGCGTGTAGGTCTTGTTTGGGAAGTTCACCTCTGTACCAATCCAACTATGATCTGGTGATGACTTTCCAGAAAGAATGGGGTACTTTACACTACCCTGGCAACATATTTCAGTGACAATATTTCAAGCGATATTTCAGTGTCAGCAATGAAAGTACCAGTGATTGGACTGCACAGTGTGTCAAACACACTTTTGGTGCTCACTACATGGACTCTGGATCAGACCACATTGTACGTGTTTTGAGTCCTTCTGTGTTATGTATTACACATATGAAGATTTGTGTTTGTATTTTTCTATCCCCTGTCCAGCTGAGGAGGAAAGTGACAGAGCTGCTTTGGTGGGCACCTGATGTCCAGCCAAGGTCTAACCACAGCATATGGTTCTGATGTCAAAAGGGTATTATTGCTTCAGTAATGAAAGATTGTAAAGAGACCAAGGTAAACAATGGACTCTTGGTTTGGGGAATTTAAGTGATGTCCTGCATTTAGATTCAGCTGGTAATAATGTTGTTCAAACTTCTCAGCAAATATTTAAGTTGTACATTTTTGGAAAAATGATCATTATAGTTTAGATTTTTAGCAAGACTTGTGAAGTTAACTATTCCAAATTATTCATAAAGAGAAATAGTGCATTAAATGCCAAACCCCCCTTTTTCCAGTTACTTAAATATTTTTCCAGTGTAATTTTGTTATATCACAATGAATTAAATGAATGCTTTGATTAGACTAGTTGTTGTCTTTAATTGGCAAGAACTTTACAGAACCCCCAAATTCATCCTATTATAGCTTTGAAATGGCAGAATTGAATAGAATTCCAGTGTAATATTGCCAATCTGGAATTTAAATATAAAAATAAAGTCCTCCCAGTCAAGAAATGAAACATTTCTTTATATCCATTTGTTTATATCAGTTTTTTTAAGTTGGTCTTCTGGGTTTTTCAGGTGCTTTTTGGGTCAGTATTTTCACCCTTCAACAAAAGCTCCAAGTTTTAGAATAACAGCAACAATGTTAAATTTATCACTTTTTCCATATCGAAGCTTTAGGAGAAACACTGGACTACTCTTTAACTGGATGTTTGAATCTGTATTAGAGGGAATGATTCGGATTCTTCCAACTACTTACAGTGGGGTGGGGAGCTTCTGGCTGTGCTGCCTGACTGCAGTGTCTACTTAATGCACTGGGGCTGCACTTCACAGCTAGAAATGGATTTGTGTGCAGATGCCCCTGCAAGGTGGAAGGTGGTGTTCTTCCAAATGCCTTTCCAAAGGTTTCATAGTTCCACTCCTGTT
This sequence comes from Rhynochetos jubatus, assembly GCA_027574665.1. Lineage (NCBI taxonomy): Eukaryota > Metazoa > Chordata > Aves > Eurypygiformes > Rhynochetidae > Rhynochetos > Rhynochetos jubatus. The sequence continues at coordinate 19,956,255 of CM050654.1, forward strand.
CAAATTTGTGTCTATAGAAAGAAAATGAAAATTGGGTGTTCCTGCACTAGTAAAATGAAACAAAACTTTCTTCCTGTGCCCAGATATTGTAGGTGTTGCAGTCTAGGGCTGGAAAATGGCTGTGAAGAGGCTTTCTACCCTTAAATGTGGAATTTCCCTTCATCCCTCTGAAAATATTTACTGAAAGACAGGAATTGGTCCCTGATGGTTAATTCAATGTCACAGAGACAATACAAGCCCATCCTTACCGAACAGGTTTTATTTACCCATACTATTGCTCTGAACGAATAACACTGTGAATGCCGCTTCCCCCAAAGGTCCACTGCTTCGGTATAGATTCGGAGTCTATGAATTTATATCAGAAAATCCTGCGTGTGAGTGCTGTTGGTTGTTTTGTCTGCAGTTACTTAACTGTCCCAGAAAGTGCAATAATTGTTTAGTGCTGGAACTGTACCAACTGTTTTGCTGTGTTATGCATTGCAGCTATTTATTTTAGCTGCGAGGTCCAAATTCCTGGTGTTACTCTCTTCTACGTCAACCTTCCCTACTGAGGTCAGGATTGCTTTTGTAGCAACTCTTTTTCTGCCTTGAACCCATGCTTGCCTTTGACCACACAACCTCTACTTGACTCTGCCATCTTGCAATGGTCTTATGGGAGTAATGACCTCTATCCAAGCCTTTGAGGTTCTGTGCCTTGTATCTGTGTGTAAGACTTGGGTCCTGGCTGTATCAGTGCTTCTAGGAGAGGGGTTGTGGTCATGGACTCTGAATTTCATGCACTGGATGGTGGCTTGTCTGCCCGTGTACGTGATAACTCAAGCCTTGGGTTTTTTTGCATCTAGTGTGATTTTTTTCTTGATGAATGCATTTTCCCTCTGTGATGGAAACCCAGTAGGCAGGGAGAAGCTTAAATATGAAAAATATACTGTTTATACAGTTCTTATCAAAGATACTGCCTTCATTATAGATGTCTGTAGTAAATATAGCCAGAGTATCGCTAAGAAGAGGCAGAGTGTGATAGGTGATTAAAGTATGGTGAGTACACACTGCAAAGCTGCTAATAAACATCACTCCTGGCTGCTGTCACTGTGTGAATATTCAAATCTAGATTTTTTTTTTCACATGAATTTGTGTTTTCAAAAATATCTTCATGCTTATTTCAGTCTCTTGCCTCCAGTGTTGTACCTCTGGTCAGAAAGCAAACTAGGTATGTCAAGTGAGGTTTGAAAAAGGAAAGAGAACTGTTTGGTGTTGTGTGGGAGCAATTAGAGGCTGCATAAATGGAATTTGCTTTATTAAACAAAGATGAGCATATAGGAGAAGCTTGCTTTTTGCAGCAGGAAAGGAACTGGGGAGAGAGCTGGGGCAGTGTGCATGAGTGCAGGTGTGCCACTGCAATGTAAGTTAACATTGACTTAAGTTATGATTGCCACTGCTTTGGAAAACCTTTTGTTTAACACTCCTAAACTACATATTTGAATGCCACGGCAATGCAAAAAGAAGTCATCAACAATATTATAATCAAATATATTTTTATTTAACAAATAAAAATGCTAGAATGGTCAATTACTTGCTCTGTAGGAGCTTGAACTTTTAAGTGTATCACTTACCAGTGACACTGGGATCTGACTTTAGTGGCCGACAAGTGGCAGACTTCCTGCATGTAATTATGAGAATGGCACTGAGGTGCGTAGTACAAACTCTGTGAAACAGTTCATGTAATTTTAGAATAATTTTGTACTTCATTTGAAAACCCACTTGTAACTCAGCACTTGCTTTTGTTGTAACCATGCCGTAAGATAGCCTTGTTCAAATCCCTAAGATTTCTACTTAAACCTGTTTAGAAATGACTGTTAGTTGATTACAGCTCTATGTTTTTACTCTGACTTTGGGCAGTTCTGCTCTACACCTCGTACCACCATTATGTGGCTGTTTTCATTAAAAGTTCGGTAGAATACATTTATAATGTTTCAGGACAACTTTTCAGAGAGATGCTAGATCTGTTGTAGACTTTAGTTTTCTCAGGACTAGCACTATTCCTGTAACTGTAGAATAGAGCTGGAAAACGCCCAACACCATGGAAGCAATGAAAAAATACTTTTTATAAATGCCTCCAAATAGTTTGAATGGTCAAAATTTGGAAGATGGTTGGAGAGGTTAATGTCAAAGTTCTTTCTGACTCTTGTAATGTTCCTCATCTTCACATTGTCTTTTTGCTCCCTTCTGCTTCTCAAATGGTTTTCTCTTTCTTGGTGCTGTTCATGAAGCTGCAGCCCATGGAAGCTGCCTCTCCCTTCAGTGGTGGCAGGTTCTGCACCTTGGTCTGGTACCTCCCCATAGTCTCTCCTAGCTTGCAGGACCGTGACTTGTCCCTCAGCAAGCTTCTGTTTTAGTACTTTGTAATACTGCATTCATAACGTCTCCCTTCTAAAGCTGTGACTGAAACTAGATCCGTTGTATTATTGCTTTAATGATTAAAAAAGTTTAAAATACACTGATGTGGGACAAGCACCAAGTGTGTCCATGAAGCTTACTGGGAGTCTTGTGTGCCGGATGCACAGCATCTACAAATGATTATCACTGAACCAAACATAATTTCAAATTGTTTGGGTTTGAGAATTTTAAACGGGTATACCTGTCCACATAGGATCTCTGAGTGTATACTTTTGCCTTGATCTCACTGAGTTGGCTGCCCAGGGAGTTCTTCAAAAGCCTTTCTCCTTGCCTCCCTTGGATATGTTCCTGGGCCACCTCTATCTTTCCATGCCTTTTGTGTGGGGTGGTGTTGTCCTTCCAGTTACCTGCCTTGGACTGCGTGTGAGGCTGCAGCTGGGCAGTGGCAGCAGCTGGACACTTCCTGAGCATGCATCTTGCTTTAAGGGATGAGTTGTGCATCGGAGAACGGTTTTCTGGGTCCTGGTTACAGATTTTACACTAGGTCCCCCAGCTGATTTCCCTGATGTGAGACTAAAGGTGGGGTCATAGCTTAGGCAGGAGAAGTGTTGCATCCAGCTGCTGGAGATGCTGTAGATGGAGAGAGAGGAAACCTGGCTGCTTCTGGAAGCAGCCTGGGATATGAACTGTATTCCACTGGTGGCTTTTGTTAGTGACTCTGTATTGCCTCTGTTGTGCAGCTTGCAAGGATTTTTATTTCACTTCAAGTATTTTATTCTGCACTTCTTGAGTTCAGCAGCATGTCTCTTTACATGGAAATCACTGTCATAATTTATGACATGTGCTTGCTGAATTTAGTACTTTGTAAAGGCAATAATCCTAAGTATGAATAAAAATTCAGCACTCCAGGCAGTAATAGAAGCAATTCTTATATTCCTAATATACTGTAGCTTTTTTAAAGGTTAAGAAAAATTTTGTTTTCAGCTTGCCTCTAAATGGTTTCTGAATGATAGTTGTCTTCAGCTGATTGCTTCTTTGACATCCAAATGACATCCTGTGTTGCACATTCCTAATTTAAGATCTGAAATGTGTTGCAACGAAAAGAATGGAAATTGGGTTTGGAGTTAAATATATAGCTCTTAAGACAAAATTAGCAAGGAATAATGCATACATTCCTAGTCTTTATATTTACTTAGTACGTACACAGGCTTGGAATGAATATATTATATCATGATGTATATGTTCTCATACATAAAATGGAAATCATAAATATTTTTCAGTTATTTCCCATGTAGAGTGCCTATTCTAAGTCAGTGGGAATGTTGTATGGAGAGAAAAAAAATCGTATTCAATTTAACCTTGACAACCAAGACCATCTTTGATTTAACTGAATGTGGTGGAGATGGCCCTTGATGAATGTGAAGAACAATTCCCTCACTCTTATGCCTGTCATCTTTACTTATGTAAAATTCTGTTTGCGATCTCTATATTAGAAATTTTTGCTGGCTTAGCAATATTGGCTAGTGATATTTTTAATTCCATTAATACTATCTATAGCAACAGAAGTTCTACCATAAGTAAATTGTATTTAAGGAGTACATATCTCTTTGTTTACAATCTCTTTTGCAGAACAAACTGTCTCATAAACTGTGCTAGGGAAAGAGGCACTGTGCAAGAACAAAAGATGTTGCAAATACATTGTATTATCCTACGTCATGTGCCCTAGATGTAGACCAGGCTTTTGAAATTCATGCCATTCTGTGGAGGTTTCTTGGATTATGGATCTCTAGCAGCAGCTCAGCTAGTGCAAACCAGTGTGTTGTGACTTTGGTGGCAGTGCCATGAGACAGAGCGAATCCCTGTGCCTCCCTGCCATTGCCGAGGGAGTCCCACTCCCTTCCCTTTCTCCCAGCCTTATGCTGGCACAGGTAATGCTCACCTGGCAGCAGCCCCTGCAGCACTGAGCCACCCTGTGAGCTGGTGGGCCCTGAAGCCTGCAGAGGTGGTGGGAGCTGGAGGGGAAGGACCTGCATGGTGCAGGGGTGGTGCTGGGGAGGGGGCAAGACCAGCTGGGTGGGAGCAGAAGGGAGAGGCTGTTCCTTCCCTGCTTTTTGTGCCAAGAAGCACTTTGCTCAGCTTCCTTGGAGACCACAGCTTTAGAGTAGCTGGAGCATGTGATGGCATCTGAAGAATTGGTTAAAGTATTTATTCCTCCTTTCCTTCTGCTCCCTGCCCCTACGTGCCTAGAGATGCATATTGTGTTCGTAAAAAGCGATTAGAAGATTTGTGCGTTCATGCACAATTTGGCTTTCAGACTTGCACCTCTTTATGTAATTACGTTTTGTGTGTTTTAATGCTTCTCTATGAAGGATGGAAGGACTTTGTTTTATACTTGTGGTATCCATTTTTGTCTATGAGGTATTACTGTTCAAGCCTTCGTGTCTGAGCAGTTGCTGTTGTCTATTCCTGCCTTTTGAACCATGTAAAGGTTCAAAAGTGGCTGGCTTTTAATAGCCCTTTTTCTTTTTCTCTGTCTTTTTACTCTCAGTTGCTCAGCCACAAGTTCTGTAGAGCTATCTGTGAGCTCCAAGAGTAATAGAACAAAAATCTATTCTTGGAGATAGTTGTTTTTTTCTCAAGATCTCTACCTTGTCTTTTTGCCTATAGTCTTTTGTCTGTAGTTATTAATTATAGTCAGAGTAATATTTTCAATGATTAATTGACTACTGTTTAAAACAATAAGGCTGCTTAATAAGCAAAACACAGTCCATACTTCTATTTTTGAAAGACTTTCTTTAGTAAGAAAGCTCCTATGCACTCTAGCAATTTTGCTGCTATAAAATGAGGGGAAAAAAGGTTTCTCATAGCTATGTGCTGTTTAGACTAATAAACTGCTTGCTTTAAGGAGGCCTCTACTCCAGTCTTGACACCTTTCTTACTTTAACTCTTGATTAAAACTTAAACTTATTGATACTCTTTATACGGAAAGTGGAGAAAACATCAGAAGAATTACTCACTAGCGCTTGCAGGAGGATGCATGAATTACAGCTTTCTGGAACAACTGGCTTCATAAGACCCTAGAAAGGAATGATAAGGAATGATGCTAAATAAAGGAATGATAATCAAGCCAATTCCCTTCAATTTCACCATGGGATTGAGTTCAAGGTATTGAATTAATGTGCAGCCCCCAGTGTCTATCCATTTCCAAGCTGTGGTATGTTCCAGTCACTTTTTGGATACTCTTAACTTCCACTGCCGGTGTAAGAGACTAGTCATATTTTTAAAATAGCTTATACAAATCTTTGACTTCTCATGTGTGTAAATATAGCATCAAGATGCTGTCAATCTTTTCAAGATACTGCAGAGACTTTGCAAACCCACTTGGTGGGGAAAGTTAAATGGCCTGCATATAATGTTGGCTTAAGCTGAAGCCTGACCAGGTGACCTGAGTCTGTGTGCCTCCTCCCCTGCCACCTCCTTTCTGTCTGCATGCTTTCTCCATGTGATGGACCAACAACGTAAATGTCTTTTCTAGCTGAAGGGAGATGCCTTCACTCACAGTTTATTTCACCATTTTTCTTTCTGCTGCTTCCATGTCTCTTAACTGGGATTGCAAATATAATAATACTTACATATGACATCATAAATATTTGAAATCAGGCAAAACTGGTTCCATCCTCTTGCCTTCAAATGCTGTAACCCCTTGTGATGACACTCTTCCCATTAAAGAAACCTTGATGACAGTTAGCATGTCCCTGCCCCTGTTGCTTGGCCCACCTTGCATCATTGCTTTTCTTCTGATTTTTGGAAGGGTGCAACCTAAAAGAGCTAGTAGCCACAGGAAAGTGTAAGGATTTGTATTATTAGAGATATTTAAAGGGTCTCAGAGTTAATAGCAGGTATTATGACACATTTTCTGATATTTTCTTGTAAGCCTGTATGTCCTCTATAATGGCTCTCTTTATAATACGGAAAATGAAGGCACTAGGCACCTTGTGTATTGTCTGACGTACATCTTTCTCCAGTAATGGAGCTGACAGCTCTACTGCAGGAAGGCGGCAGGGATATAATTTGTTTTGTTGAGTGCTTCTCTGTAACTTCTCAGGATCTCCTCTTTCTGCTCTGAAAACACAAAACCAAAAGACAGCCTGATTGCATGTCTTTGGTTTAATCTCTGATTACACTTCTATCAAACTTCATACACTTTCAGGGCCTCTAGCAGAGTGAAGCCTCCCTTGGAAAGCCTAGGAGTAAAATTCCCACCACAATAAAAGCAAACCTTTACTGCTGGCTTGACAGGAGCAAGTGCTTCCACGGATCTCTAACCATAACCCAGTGTGCTGGTTTTAGCCAGGAGTTAATTTTCTTCCCAGTGGCTGGCATGGGGCTAGGTTTCTGGATTTACCCTGAGGAAAGTACTGATAAAGTGTCTTTTTTAGCTAGTGCTGGGGAGTGCTTGCACCAAATTCAACATCTTCCTCAGCTTTGGATACTGCAGCTGCGTTCCCAACTTTCTCGCTACAGGCAGTGTGGGGGGACACACAGTTCAGACAGCTGACCCAAACTGACCAAAGGGTATTTCATTCCCTAGTATGTCATGCTCAGTACGTAAGTGGGGAGTGGGCTTGGGGGCCATCACACTCCTTAGCTGTCACCTTACCTCTTCTGTTAGCCCCTTAACTCCTTCACTAACTCCTTTGTTAGCTGCTTTGCTGATCCCTTTGCTGGCTTGTTCGTTTGCGAGTTGGTGGAACTGTTAGCTTTCCTGGTTGTGCTGTTGCTGATAGGCCTCACGGACTCTGCTGCGGCTGCTCTCGGGCTTTCTGGCTCTGACTGTCATTATTTGGGACCTGGTTATGTACTGGTCAGCGGTTGTGAGCGATTGCATTGTATATTTTGTTTCTTATTATTTTAATTACTTAGTAGTAGTAATATTGTTATATATTAATTTTTATGTATATTATTCACTTATATTCACTTAGTAAATTCTTCTTCTTTCAATTTTATGAGTTTTCTTGTCTTTTTCTCTGATTTTTCCCCCTCCACTGGAGGAGGCGTGGGGAGGGTGTGCAAGTGCCTTCCTGATATTTTGCTGGCCAGAGGTAAGCCATGACACCCAGACAATAGTTAAATACAGCAAGGAAGAAAAAAAAAAAAATGGTAACGTACTGTTTTGACTACTGCAGTCACTTTGTAAGAAAGCAAAAAACCTGTAGTCGCTTGAGTTTAGTGGTCCTTTACTGACCCATCCTGATCCTAGTGGATACTGAGAAGCTGTGTGAGTACAACAGCAAGCATTTACATCCTCTTCCACTGGCAGGAGAAAAATTCCGTAGCAGATTAAAATAAATAATAAGTTGTATCACCAGGCAATAATTCCAACCCCCACCCCACATTGTCCTTGGCATCATTTATGTCTGGTTCCTGAAATTAATCAAGGTGTAAGGAACAACAAAAAGTATTCTTACAGACAGAAAGCTGAAGACAGCTGTAAACTTTCAGGTCATCTGTAATATATTGTAGATGACACTGCTTATCAATAAAATTGACTTAAGCGTCTTAAATCAAACCCACAATTAGACTAAAATCGGCATTGCTAATATATGTTCGTAATAGGAGAGAAACCTAATTTTGTGAAACAATAATGATTTGTACTAGTTTACAAATTATACTTTTAGAGTGTTATAATTGGCCTACTAATGTACTGTTGTTAATGCCTAAAGCAAGCTAAGTTGATCTATTGTTAGGCAATAAAGCTCTTAGAAACAAATTGTGACAATAAATCAGAGTTTTGTAAGCTTTTTTTTTTAAGGTTAAAAATCAGAGGAGAGATCCTTAGAGAGGAATCTGAGACAATATTGCTTAAAGCCTTTTATAGATATGATCTAGAGGATGACTGTGTCGAGCCTTCTGCTGAGCATAGCAGAAAGAGGTGACGTCTAGAATCTTTAAAAAAAAAGAATCTTTATATTTTGGAAAACAGGTTTAGTGAAAGCAGGACACAAATTGTAAACTCCATAAATACTTCATCATTTTAACTGATGCTGTATAGTGATTACCACAGTTTTTTTGGGGAAGGGGTTTAAACGTATTAAATGGCCTATTTTATTAAAAAAAACATACAAGGAACCCCTTGTTGTTAGGTATTCATCAGAAAACTGTCGTCAGTCTTAGCATTTAATATTGTTACACTTCCATGTCTGACATCAAGGTCTTTTAATCCAAAAGTGATTGTGGGGCCATTAATCTGGAAGCCATGTGAAAGTCATCTTCAAGTTCCAACCGAAAAAACCCCTCTTCTGCTCTAGCAAGGCAGTTGGGAACAGCGGCTGTGAAGGGCAGACCTGGTGAGAGGAAAGCCATGGGCAGAAATTTGTCTATGCTAGAGCAAAAACTGGTAAACAGCAAAGAGGAATGACTTTTTGTGTGTCAAATGCATTAGGTGAAGTTGACAATTTCTAAATTGGAAAATGTGCTGTTGCTTTTCTCCTTTGCTGTTTTCAAAGGAACAAGAATGTTTGGTATCTGTGAGTAAGCAGGCTGTTAGAGAACCCCTTCCCTCTGTTATTCCTCCAAACAGAAGCAATTCTGTAAAGCTTGTTTTCTGAAGAATAATTATTAGAACAAAAAAGGCTCTACCACTGAGTTTCAAAGTAAAGAAAAATAATGAAGATCAGGCCACATTTACATATGTGAACTTTATGACGCTGTTTGTATCATTTGGAGCATTTTGATTTTTCAGGTTCTCTGACAAAAATAATCAGTGTTTCTTTTTTCAACAGAAATTGTTGTTGTCTTTGTAATATTGTGTTTTCTTCATAATAATCAGATGTGAAATAAATATCCATGTTATTCTGACTAATAACTTGGCCATTAGTTTTATATCCCCAGAATATTTTTTGGATTTTAATAATCTTTGAAGTGCCTGCAAGTGATAGTATTCCACTGTAGCCTGTTCAATGACACTTCCTGTACTCACCAAAACAGTCCTCAGCAAAATGAGCGGTCCTGATACAAATAGCTTTCAGTTTTAAGCTTATATCACCTTGAAAATAAGAATTACTTATAACCAGATGAATAACTTGTCTTTTTCAATGTATTGTTTGTGCACAATGCAAAATGTTTAAAATAAAAGTATTAATCCTGACTTCCAACTGCTTTAATATTGCCATTCAAGAGGAATAAACTTTTACTGCAGCCCCTCAGCATCATGAATTTTGTTAATAACTTTCTCCTACATAGTCACTTACCTCTGCTGTAATAACTCTAGTGTTCTATATTCATGTTATACCTTACAGTGAAGGATGTCAAAAAAACCCCAAAGCCTGTAGTGAATTAATGCTAGCTTTTTGGATTTCTGCATCCTATCATAGCTAACCAGGTGATATGCCTGTGTAGTGAAACTCTCCTGGGAGATAACTTATGATTTTATTGATACAAGTAGGTTTTCTTTTTGCAATTTAAATTGCCCCCTGAATGCCAGCAAAAATGTTCCAAACTTTTTTCTTAACCCTGAAGGTAAATTATTATGGAAGAGAAAATTTCAAGAAATGCTATTCAGTCTTAATGAAGAAGTTATAAAACATGAAACAGATTTAGAAGGGGAGAAATACTCAGGAAATAGAAAAGCTCATACAGAGGCTGTGACACACTTGGTGTTGGTTGGGAATCGTGAAATGCAGGAGGAAGACACAACAGTTTAGTTTTGAGCTCCTGAATGAATTTAGTGCATGCAAATAATAAGGAAAATTAAGAAGCCAAATATCCTGAAAGATGCTTTCAGTATTTGTTTATGGTCCAGCTGCTGTTCCAGAGAATATTCTGTAAACAGTTTATATTCTGTATTGGCAACCTGATGTATTTCTTACCTGTTGCCTATAAAATAAAAATCAGATGAGTAACTGAAATTTCTAGTCACAATACCTTGATGTCAGACAGTAGCATTGGGGTGATAAAATTGTTATAAACCTATATTGTTACAGGAATACGTGAACTCTCATTATGGGTTTGACCAGTGGTCCATTACATCCACTAGCCTCTTCAAGAGCGGTCTTTGATGTTTCTGTTGGAGTGCTGTAAAAAAAGCTCTAAGTAGAAAAGGATAGAAAGTTGCCTGTAATTAAGTCTACAAATACTGGTTTGCTGTATCTTGGAAAATCTTTGATATGTGTATTATGAAATTTGTTAAAGCACTTCTAATGTATGCTCAAATAAAAGAAATTAATGTTATCTTCTGCCTTGATCACAGAGCTAGATCTGTGTGAAGCAGTAGTGAGGGTATTCCATGAGGATTTTTGTTGTAAAATAGAATTCCAATTCCAATAGAATGCCAATGCTTTCCACTAATATACCAAGAGCATCCTGAATCTATAGTCTTGGAGCATTCCCTTTCCTATCCTGCAGTCATCATAGTCGTTTCTTAATGGTATTCAGCTACCATGTCTTGGACTACCAATCCATGTCTTTCTCCTTTGATTTTGAAATTGGAACAGAAAATTCCTGGGCATTCTCTGGTCTCCGTAACCTTGTATGGTTGGCCTAATCCTGCTTTGAAATAAGGAGTAGGAAGGATATGTGTGGTCTGGGCAGCCAGTAGCAATTACAGCTAGACAAAATCAACGTCAACAAAGATAAATCAGAAGAAAATAACTTTCTCATGAATCTGCCATGGGACTTGCAAAGAATTTGCTGGTGCACCTCTGAGCTACAATGCTAATACATACGGTGTGTTTATCAGCTTTGAGGCAGATAAATGATAGTAGAAAAGTGATAGTGCTTGGAGAGGGAGCTGGCATGTGATAATTTCATTGTGTGTGTGGTTTTTTTTTTTTAATCACCTTTTTAAAACCTAGTGGGGCTCAGAAGTGTGAGAGAAGAGCTGCACATTTAGAAGTATAACTTATTCCACAAATTAATGGCATTTCAAACAAAGTTCTTGGAGGAAAAAAGGACGTTTAGAATGGAGGGAGGAGAAGGAGCAATCAGGGGATTGCAGCTGTTTGAAGTGACAGCTCAGAATATTTACAAATGTAGCTGCTATGACTATATTGCTTGAGTCACAATAAAAAGTAATGCAAGTAGAGGTGTTGAGAGACAATGACTAAAGTTGATGGAATAGTAGCAATGCATTTAAACATACAAAGGATTTTGGATATGGAGAAGCCACAGAAAAAGAAAGTCAAGGAAAACAAATGAGAGAAACCCAGAAAATGGATACAAGAATGTCCCAAGTAGCTCAGCATGTGTCAGATGTGAATTCTAGTGAAGGGTGTTTACTAAAATATCAGGATTGTTCATGTGGCTTTGTATTTTGAAGCATATTTTTTACCTTGTGTAATGAGGAGCAGCTGGTATGAGGGATTGCTACTTGTACCAAACTTTAATGAAGCTGTATGTTCATATATGGAGTGCTAGTAAGGTTTGTTACAGTAACACGCTGCTGAAGAAGCTCACAATGAAGAGGGAGACTTCTCAAGCTTCATGCACAAGTCCTTTACTGGACTTGGTTAGAACCTGGTGCTGTAACTTCTCTAGCCTGCTGGCTGGGTTTAAACCATGACAGTCCTTTTTGGCACCCAGTATGGGGCTCGATGGGTCTGATATGACAAATTTGATTGGAATGTGCTAGATCAAATTTAAGCTGTTATTGTTGTTCAACTTACTAATTGGCAGGCTCCTGTGCTTGCCATGGGGCTTGCTTGTCTTAGTTGTATGTTAGTCTAGTGCTTGTTAGTGGCTGCTTTTTGCTTTTGGTCCTTACTGTACTGCTGATCATCTCACCCTGCTGCACCTGGGAACATTTTGATAACAGCAATGGTGATGTGCCTGGGCTGGCAGATAGCCAGGGCATCGCTGCTGTTCCTGTGTAGCTGTACCAGACAGGCTGGAACTCCAGTGTCAACTTGAATCAAAGGGACTGTGACCTGTGGATGAGTCCGTGTCTGAACAGGACACCCTGAAGTGTCTGTGGCTAAGTCCACACCACTGCAGGTAGGTCTCAAAGTGTCTGTTGCTGTGGTGATGTCTGTGACACAGCAGTTTTACTGCTGAAGGGATTGTGGGCCAGCGATAAGGCCACACGGGAGAAGGCACACCTTGAAGCATTTGTGGCTGTGGATAAACCTACACTGCAGCAGATATACCCATGAAGAGACTGTGTCTCATAGATAAAGCTCCACTTGGAGCAGGTACAACCTTAAGGGACTGCAGTCTGTGGATAAGCCTGAGCCAGAGCATGGCTTATTGCAATATTAAACCCTTTAACCCAGTCCAAAAGGACTGGGGGGGGGGGGGGGGAATTGCAATGGAAATACCTTTAAATTGATGTAACCCTGGGATTTGAGGTGCATGTTATGGGAATTACTATAGCAGAAACCACCTGAACCAATGGAGCCTTACAAGGAGCAGTGCAAGTGCAGCAGTGACGTGACCTGAGCTGGCTTTGGTACGAAGTAGCTTCATGCAACACACCTCTCCTGAGTGACCCCCATAACAGATGGAGCCCAAAGTCATGGACTAAATGGATTCAGTTGACACGTATGGACATTTTACAGGGGTGGACCATAGATTGAGGGAATAATAGCTGCATATTATATCAAAGGATGGGAAGGGGGATGGTGGTTAATGAAGTTGCAATGGATGGTGTAGGACCTGAGCATAGTATAAATGGTGTGGAATAAGGGGTGGAGAATATTCTGGTTTTGGCTGGGATAGAGTTAATTTTCCATGCAGGACACCTAGAATAAGCTAGAGATATAAGTGATACCAGTCTCTTGAAGACATACTGGATAAAATGGGGTACAGTAAAAGTGTTTGGATGAAGGAAAGCAGGATACAGCCTTTGAAGTAATGTAGTAGAAAGATGTGTCAAGCATGGTTATTTTTTTAGACCTTTCATTAGTCCAACCTGGAAGTTCTCTGAAGGTTTTATTGCCATCAGCCTGGAAAACAGCAGTTCTGAGGGGAGAGTAAATAAAATCTGTAATTGCCTTAAATTCACTGAATGGAACTAAAAAGAATCCAATAGCTTCTGTGCAATAGTAGATGAAATGTGTAGAAAGATGCTAGGTTTTGGATAGCAAAATGAAATGACTATGTTGGTATAGCTGTTCTCCAAAAGCCAAGGATGTGTTGTTACATACGTTCCCTGTGAGATGAAATCAGAGCGCTATATTAAAGGCAAAGTGAGGGAAAATAGTATCAATCGTTGGCAAGGCCTTTTATTGTGAGCTAGAGAAATTAGTGTTATTTATAAAATAAATATAATCAGAAGAGTCTCTAAAATAATTTTGTGCTGAAAAAGGCAGTCTGAATTTCTTATTTTTCTTTATACTTTTTTTTACTAGGATATACTTTTTTCCTTAATGTGAGTGAAAATACAAAATTAAGAAGTGGAGAATGTTGCAGTTAAAATGTGAAACTGTTGTTCAGTACTTCCTATCGTTCATCTGGGGGAATGCAGTCGGTAGCTACCAACTAGTCCATGTAGTACTTTGAAATGGAGAAATCTTTTAAGCCTTCCTGCAGAGCACCTCTATTCAGTTTACTGTTAGCTGCTGCACCTTTTTATTGCCACCATTATCTTTCTCTCTTTACATATGTACAGTATATTTGTATATGTTAGAGAGTGGCCTGAGGAAAACTTAAGGGACAAATTCTGCCTTCTGATGCTCTGCTAATACCCAGTCAATAAGAGTCTTAAGTGTTTTGCTTCAAAATGAAAGTGATTGCCTTATAAATCCATGTGCTACGGTTGGAATTTTTAAGAAATCCTGCAAAACTTGATAATAAAAACATCACTGGTCGGTTCTGGGCTCATCCACAGGATTCAACAGAAGTAGGGATTGTGCAAAAGTGTTAATGACAGCCAAATACAGCATCTTGATCCAGCCTGTTTTCCTGAGTGTCATTGCAGTATTACTTCTGACAAAAGGAAAAAGTCTTCCAAAAATACATGTGTAAATTAATACCAGCTTATATGTAGACTGAAGTATTCAAGGCACAGTTGATTACAGCTGTGTGTGGGTAGCTCTGTGCAAAACGCTCAACAAGGCTCCTGCGTTGCTGAAGGAAGTGTGGCTGTGGAGTTAGGTTTGACCCGAGCTGGATGTGCAGGGGAGGTGTTGTGCACACTGTGAAAGTGTTAATTAGCTTTGTAGTCTACATGCAGCAACTGGCTGCCTAATGCACTCAGGTTATTTAACATTTCAACAACATTAACAAAACAACAGTGAAACACTGAGTTGCCATGTATCTGCAAACCTTGGATGGCAGTTCCAACCTCTTGCAGAGAAAACGGCACTTGGAGATGCTGCTGCACAATTTTTACGGAGGAACTGAGAGAGGAGTGCCTGCCACATCTGGACAAACACTGTAATTGTTTCTGCAAGTGTTCAACTTCTGAAGTGAATTAACTTTTAATTGTACTCATGGAAAAAGGGAAGTCTTGTTCGGATACAGATTGCCAGCCTTAGCTTGTACTAGGACAACATTTTGTTGCAGAAATATAAGCTAATTTATAGTGTCCTAATTTAACCCACTGGCTTATAAATGCTTTTATATTAGTCTGACTAAAACTTTCCTATCGTGGATAGATACACTGTAAGGCAGGAAGGTTAAATCTTCTGAGTTTTACAAGTGAAAAGGACATAAAAACAGAAAACTACCAGCTGCTGTGCCCTCTGCTTACTTGTACATCTTAACATCTAGAAGCTAAATCTGGGTTTAAGTTCATATTATCTCTAGGGAGAAACTATGGTTGCTTTTACATGTCTTCATGGGTTTCCCTCTGAAATACTTTCTTACTTCTTACTGTTTTGTTTGCAAAATTATTTTCTTAAGTTTACAGTAACTTCTCCCCAGTCTATGTATTTTCATGTATTGTAGTTTTTCTTACCGTTCCCCCTTTTTGCCTCTCCTGGTGTGTGCCGCATCCAGTGATCCTGTTGCTGCTCTGCTGTGTGTTTCTGTAGGTACCTCTCAGTCTCCTTTCTTTTGTAGCCCTTTTTTCTTCCACCTCTCAAAAGCCACGCAGTATGTATGCACAGAAGTACTTCAGGCCGGATTGTACTTTATGGTCCAGACTTATTTATGAATTTGCCAGGAGCAGGTATTTATGGGTATTCTCTGTTTATTCTTTTGCGCAGCTGATGGCTGTTGCTGCTTTGGTTTAGAGCCACAGGAGTAAATGAGTCCTTGAGTGAATAACTACATGTCACCCTGAATAGAGCAGCTCTCATGTACTTCATCTGCAAAAAATTCAGAAAACTGGAAACTGCATAATAGCAACCAGCAGGGTAGCTGAGCCAATTCAGGACTTTGGCACCAGAAGGCTTCTGTAGCCATCTTCAATGTATTGAAGTCTGTCTCTTCTGTTTCATTCCCAAATGTATTTGCCTCATAAAAAATGCAGAGATGAAATGACATAAAAGTGTATAGAAAATATCACCTAGCAAAGTCAACAGAGGGGAAAAACAGTAGGTTGAAAAGAGAATTCTACAACAACTAAAGGAAGCCTCTAAAAATAAAAAGATACAGTATTAATAGCACTAGTTTGATCATCTGTTTAGAGTCTTTGTGAAGCAGTGTTGAGTAGAAGTTCAGGAACTATGTAATTAGGAAGGAGACAAAATATGCAGTTATGCTGCTGCACCCTGAGCTGCCCCTCTGTTTCAATAACAGGTATTTCTCTGTGATGCCAGTTTATAGTATGTTTAAAATCGTCTATCCAAAAATGCAAATGTGGGAGCTCAAACCCAAATAAATTTTAAAATGCATAGTTCAGGAGCAAGAGCTAGTTTCTACCAGAAGTGATAAAAGCAGCATGAGGCACCTCTTAGAGTATTTGCCTCTACTTCTTTCCTCTGCCACTTGTGCCTCAGTGCAAAGGAGGTTGCTCACACAGCAGCTGATAACATGTGAATACTTTCTTGTCTATTCCTGTAATCATTCAGTGTTCATGATAGGATTTTGTATTCTGAAGTGGCTTGATATGTTTGTGATGATATTCCTGGTGGGCATAGAGTTAGTTTTCTTCATAGTAGGTAGTATGGGGCTTGTGTTTTGCATTTGTGACAGAGATGTTTTTGTTACTGCTGAGCAGTGCTTACACAGAGTCAGGTCCTTTGCTGCTGCTCACATCATCCCACCAGTGAGTAGGTTGGGGGTGCACAAGATGTTGGGAGGGGGGATGGCTGACCTTGGATGACCAAAGGGATGTTCCATACTGTATGATACCATGCTCAGCATATACAGCTGAGGAAAAAAAGAGGAAGGGGGTGGTGGTTCTGAGTTATGGCATTTGTCTTGCCCAAAGCTTAGGAGATAAGGAAAAGAGCGTCAGCTGTTTCAGCATCCTCTTCTGACTGTGAACATTGCCACTTTAAAAATTCCTCAGATTATTAAAAATGGATTTTATGTGATTGTTCATGTATTGCAAGCCTACTTCTTTACCATGTAAAAAGTATAATTGTCATCTGCTGTGTATCAAGAAGAAATGGTTCTATGTGGAGAAATATCTTGCATAGCTGCTGGAATGTTAAATCTAGACAGATCTATGACATTCATTCTAGTTGCAAATCAGTTCTAGGTGTTTGAGAATATAACATCTCAAACCAAAAAAAAACCCGTACTCAAAAGGGAAAGTAAAACTTTCAATAGCTTAAACACACGTTTCAAGAACTTTTTAAAAAAACCTACTTCCCCCCTTTTTATTTTTTTTTGGAAATAAATACTGCCAGGAAAAAAATTGCAGATACATATTTGGCAAAAAAGTATTCTTTTTTCCTATGTGTCCTGATGAAGTATGAATAAAAACAGTACTTACGGCCAAGGTCAGTTCTGCTTTAACATTTCTACTTATTTTTCACTGTGTTCTGTTCTCTTAAAGAATTTTAATTTTTTCAATTAAAAAAATCTATTGATTTCAAGTGATACAGCATTTTAGGATTCTACAAACTTGGACCATAATCTTTTCCTCTTGCACTAATTTGTAGAGTAACTGTCTTTTTCCATGATGAGGATTAAAATGCTCCCCTATGCATGTTCCTTAGCTCTTAGACAGCTCTTGCAGTCTCTGATCCCCCTAAGGAGCACAGGCTGAAAGAGGAAAAACCTTTTTGTATTAACTATATAAGCTTTCTGAGCATTATCAGCTAAACCATTTAGATTGGGCACTTTTATTTGATCAAACTGGGTTGAGCATCAGAATGATGTGATCTTCAGGATCACTGTAATATAAAATTTCATAGACAACTATGAAATTTAAAAACATAATGTTTTGTTAGTGGTATATTACTTCTGGAGCTGACTATGGATTTTTGTGTCATTTGCAATTACTATGGTGTTGGCTGTTTTCTTAATTTTCCAGTATTGAATAGAGCAAGCCAAAACACCTTTCATTTTCCAAGAAGTCAAGAGTATGGGTGTGTACAAACTAGTGACAACCAGACCTGGCTTCGAGATGCAGAGTTTGATCAAAGTTACACAGAGTTATTAAATTTGGAAATATTCAGATTCTTGAAATACGTTGTACCCATTTAAAATAAAGGTTATCAGTAGATTTGAAATTGGGGTATTCTCTACTAGTAGATGTTATGTTGATCCTGGGGGAAACAGCAATGTTTCCTTCCCCTGGAAACTTAAAATATCTGACATTTTCAAAAATGGGAAAAAAGAGGACCAAAAGGCTAATTCCCAGCTCATTATTCTGCAATGAAAAAAAAGAAAAAAAAAAGAGAAAAATGGGAGGAGGGATGAATGAAATAAGATTTCTTCATGTGACTATTATTTCAATATTTAAAATTATAGCATTATACTCACAGAAAACTACCAATCCAGAAGTATTGTAAATTGATTTTCCTCTAGTTCTTAATACTGTGTTATTTTAATAAATATCACATTCTTACATGATTTTTTCCCTGGAAATATGATTCTGTGTTAAGATTTAGATTTCAAATGGCATTCTAGCCATTAGTGGTGTGACAGTTTTACTATGCAGTGATACGAGAACATTTTATTTTCAGTGTTTTTACTTCCCTATTTTAATAAGAAGTCAAGATGGGGGAAACCCCCACCTATCTGTACTTACAGATCTATTAGTGTACATCATTGCTTCATCTGTGATGGGCAAAAAAACCCCCACAACAGCAAAAAGCCACCACCTAAAAATCAGAACTGTTTAATTATGTTTATACTAGAATGATATTTTTTTTCACTCTAAAAAGTAAAGGTTAATTTCAAAAGGAACTATTTTAAAACACATTTTTCCTTTCAAATTTCTGTTTACAAAGATTTTTCTATTCCTTCAAAATATATAAACTCCACCTCCCCTTCTTAATCCAGAAAATTGTCGCTATATGATTTGGAATAATTTTTGTCTGTTGATATTACTCATACATATGGGCGAATGGGTTCAGTTATTACTTGTGATTCAATCTGCTCTTTGAAAAAAGGTCTCAGCAATTAGGAGGTCAGTAAGTTCATCTTTCGAGTTGCCTTCAAGTGTTGTAGTTTTAAGTGCTTGTTTGAAGGGAAGAACTGTATTCCCTCACTGTGTGAACAGTATCATACTGTGAGATTTACAAGCAAGCAGCTTAATACCTTCCCCAGTATTGTCTTCAAGGTATCTCACTCCTTTTATTTTCCTTCTTTAGTAAATAAGGCTGCAAGTTTCAAATCTGAGTGCTTAAAATGAGGCTTTTAAATAGCAGTGTCCACATTCTCAGAAGTGAAATTGGGTTGATTTTGGAAGTCTACAGAGGGTATTAGAAGAACAAGTTTAAGCAGCTAGCTTTGACATTTTTTTTAACCTCAGTTTTGACGGTTTGTACTGAGGTATCTTCTTCTGATAATGGGGGGGCATGTGGTTCTCCTCATACAGCAGCAAATCCTAAGCTAAACTGCTTACATATAATGAATTGGAGCCATAATGCTCATCTATGACCACTGAGTACACTTGTCAGATTGTAAACTGCTCTTAACTTTAAGATGTAAAATAAATTATTCCATGCTGGAGTGTCAAAACTGGATAAACTGCTCCGAGTGTGTGAAATGAACTCTTTATTCTCTTTAACTCTGAAGTTTGAATGGTTCAAACATGAAAAAATTGTTTTCACCTTTTAAAGCTGCTGTTTCACTTATCTCCGAAGATCCCATAGCCAGTTTTTCTGTGCTACCCACCTTTTGAATTGCTTTGTGTGGTGCCCAGGGTTGCTCAGCAGAATGTGATTGTGTAGTGGCAGATCTGAACATCCAGGTTAGATGGTGCTCCTGCGGCTGTGGTGCAGGGATGTGTGTCCAAAGGCAACATGAGGCATCTCATGAATTACTTCACTCCTGTAGACATGGAGTGTCAAGTTAGACAACTGTAGGACTGCTCAAAAATAACTGGTTTGGAGCAGATAATTGGAGCCAGCCCTGTATCTATAACCGCCCACACTAAGTGGTCCTGTATTGCTTCCCTCTGCCAATGTTCCCTCTGAAAGTAAATTTATGGCTGTGTTTGTGCTGTAGCTAGGTCAAAATAATAAGCTTTCTTTGTAAGGAAGCAGAACATTCTTTCCTTTAAGGAAGATTTCCAAAAGAATAATGTGGAGAAATTGGTGTAGCCACTGCACTTAGATATAATTGCAAACAGGTGCCTTTAATAATGGGTCACTGCTTCATTTAATCATGTTAAACCCCACTTTGCCATGCCAGAGTGAGATTGGCTCATTGTACAAGGGAGAAGACTCTTGCCAGCCTATTTAAGCTCCAAAGCCTAAGTCGTAAAAGCCCTTAATGTTTATCCCATGTAAATTACCATTGCTGTTATGATTTATAGCCAAATCGGGATATGTGAGTAAAAATAATTGAATCTTCATAGACTGTTTTGGGATGAGTCCAGTGTATATTAGAAATATCTAAATAACATCTAGTGTGACTAAGATATTGGGTTTATTTCTCCTCATGCTTAACCTGTTTCTTGTGGCAAGAAGAATTATGCAACTACTGCTTCTGTGTCCTCCTGTCACTCCTTCAGCTAGTGAGAAATAGTGCTGCTCAGAGAAGTGGATAGCTTTTGCATCTCTTGGGCAGCTTTACCAGGTTCACTTCTGGTTTTGCAGTGGGTCACTGGCTGTAGGAGGGATGAGCCCGGTAGAACCCTGGACCTTGTGAAGCACAGGAGTTGGCCAGAAATAAATAATTTGGAAACCAGACTGAATTAATTCAACTACTCACTGAACTGCTTGTTGTAGTTTATGATATGGAGGATCACAGCTGTCAGGTTACCTGGTCAGACTTGAACAAGTTTCAGTCCCAAAGCTGAAGGGGAAACCAGGTGTTCTGCCTCTGTTCTTTCCTTTTCATCTGGTTAGCATTATTCCTAATGTCTCAAAATTAAGCTGCTTTGGAAAGTCAGTGTTTAAAAGTACTTTATTTTTCCTATAGATAGGTATTAATGGAAGAAAATGTTTGGAGTTCTTTATTTGAAGGTTTCAGTAAGCCTAAGGGAAGGGGTGATTCAGTTGATATCTTCTACCTGAAATTCCAATAGGTTGTTAACCATCTCCCTCAACAAAGGCCTTTAAGGAAATTAAGAAGCCTTAGAATAAGAGGGGGAGGTCCTTTCATGGAGACATAATTGCTCAAAAGGTAGACAGAGGAGGGGGTGAGTGCTGGGTTAGTGCAGCAGAGGGGGTTTGTCAGTGGTGTCCCATTGGTTCTGCATTGTTTATAAATGGGGTTGAGAAGGGGGAGAGCAGTGAAGTGACTAAGTTTGCTGTTGATAGACAATTATTCAAGGTAGTGAGGATGAAGGCAGACTGTGAAGAATTACACGAGGATCTGAAGAGACTGTGTGACTGGGCAATAAAATAGTAGATGAAATTCAGTGTAGATAAATGTGAAGTGATGCATGTGGGGGAAAACAATCCTAGCTTCACATATAAAATGATTGGCTCTGAGCTGTCTGTTGCCACTCAGGAGTGAGACCTTGGGTTATGATGGATAGTTCCATGAAAACATCAGCCCATGCTCAACAGCAGGCTAAAAAGCAAATCAAATTTTAGGAATTATGAGGGAAGGACTGGAGAACAAACCAGATATCATTATACCACTATATAAATCTGTAGTTCACCTGTACCTTGGATGCTGCACGTAGGTCTGACTCGCTCATTTCAATGAAGTTGTGTTAGGATTGAGAAGATTCAGAAGAGGGAAATGAGGATGTATGCGGAGGGCTGAGTAGGCTGGGATTCTCCTGTCTGGGGGAAAAAGTCAACCGAGGGGTGATAATGATAGTGGTCTACAAAACTGAATGGGTGGAGAGGGATGGACCTTTCATTGTCCCTTTCAGCACAAGGGAGAATGCACAAGCGTTAAGTGTCATCAAACAAAGCTTATATAAAACTGGTTCAGAATAGGGGGATGCATCTTTTTCAGAAGTGCATAATGTACCTTGCTGAAGGTGTGCAGAGGCTCTTCAAGAGACTGTGCAAATAGTTGGATGAAATGTGTGGTGAAGGATTGCTAGATGCACAAACTGCAACAAGCTTGAGAAATCATCTGAATAAGCGCTAGAGATGGGAAGAGCTTTTTGTTAGAAATATTGTATGTTTGTCCTTATGCTTTCTTCTGCGCTCACTTTTGGTCTCTTTGAGACTGAGTGGATTTGAGGAGATCAGGGTCTACACACTGACTATTTGAGCACTGTCAGAAGTCTAAGAAGTGTATGCAGGCAGGCAATTGATACACCAATTGCACACCACTAGGACTTCAATCTCTCCTTGTCCAATACAGTGTGTGAAGATTATTACAGAATAAGGCGCCTGAGTTTGAAAATGGAGCAAGCCAATTGTTCCAGTCTTACACACACTGATCGTGTTAACGTGTCAAAAAATGCTTACAGTGCAAATTCAAATGTGATTGATGCTGAAATCTCTGAGCATATGTTAGTAGTAGGAAATGTATACCTTGTGAATCTGAGTGCTATTCAAGAACATCAGGTAGCTTTTGAAGTTATGCATACAGTTATTCACAGTGAGAATCAATGATTTTGGATGGAGCCTTTTCCAAATATATAAAGTTTGGAGAAAAAAAGTCCTTTTAAATGTTTTCTAAAAGTACATTCAAATTTTTTCTAAAGACAGTGCTCTATCTGCATTTACTACATGTGTTACTAGATATAAGCATTCATTCCACTGTATAGTTATCCAATTAGTGAAAGGAAATATTCCTGAATCAGGTCAAATAAATGGAATGCTATGTAAGGATTGTAGATAAGGTACTGTTTTTCTTGCCTGTCTCTCAAGAATCATATTGATTTACTTAGGCAATGCTGCTCAGGACTGAAGAGAAATCTGTTATGAGTGAGGAAAACAGAATATAATATAATGTATATGACAATTCAAAGTCCATGAACATATAGAGGGAACAAAGGGAATAGGCACAATAAAGAAGTGTATAAAGCCTGTAGAACAGTAACTGACATGAGTAAGGAGGTTTCTTGAATTCTACTGGTTTTTGGAATATTACACCTTTCATGTCATCCATTCCCCAAATGAGACTGTTTCTGCTAATAAAATGGAAAGATAAATATTGAATTTAGTGTTTCTCTTGAGGTGGTTGATGTCAAAATTATGAAAGAGAAACACATGCTGCTCATCTCAGGTGTGGGGAGTAGGTGTTAGGTGTGCATGGGGAAGGGAAAGGGCTGAGTCTGAGGCAAAAATGGTCCAGTTAATTGCTAGAAGCTTCTAAAAAAAAATCTGCTAGTTGCTACTGTAGTAGGTCGCATCTGCTCTAACAGAGCAGAAGTTGACATTTGAAGGAAAATATGACTGACTAAATGTCAACCAACGCAGTGAAATAGTCTTGAGGACATTAGTTGATTTGAAAGTCCTGAGTCTGACTCTGATGGAAAGACAGGGAAGGGCTTTGGTTCTGCATCTTCTCTGGGGATCTCCTCCTCTGCTTTGCTTTCACGGTGAATGACGCCCTCCCCTCAATGTTGAGTTGGAGTTTCGCTTGTTAAAACTTGAGACAGATAGTTGTGTAGTGCACACAATTACACAAATTGAGCAGACATTCCTACTTGGGATGGTAAACAAGTTTATCGTATCATTTTAGTCATGGAAAGACTTAAATCTGCAATAGAATGTCTTGCCTAAACTCAGTAATACTACACCTGGAGACAGGTGTGAATACCTGTGGCATGCACTGTTTGCAAACTGGCTGGTAACATGATAGGTAATCTGTTCCACCTAGCAGGTTATGCTCTCTGGACAATACTGACCATACATGTGAAGTTTCTCTTGCCCTGAGCTCAGTGACAGTCTGGCTTGCATCTTGCAGGTGAACTGAAGCTGTGACAAATATGCAAAAGACCTGTGTTGCACTATGAATGATTAGTAAATATAATGAAATTCTTTATGAATTAAATTGTTTCCTGATCTGCTAAAACTGAGGAGAGGATGATTTCCAGGAATGAGTGAAATATCTCAATCATATTGTAAGCTAACTGAGCAAGAATTCTTACTGAATTACTCCCAAACTTTGTTACTACCCATACCTATCCCTCTGCTTCTGTTCTCCCTTCTCAGGGAAAAAACTCACTAACTTCCAAAAGGCCAGGAAAGCATAAGTTTTTCTTTGTGTATAACTACACTAATCTTTCCTGTTCCTCTAGATTTATTCCTTGATCAACATCTTATGTCTGTTTTCAAAGGAAACTGCAAGGTGAGGAACCCAGCAAACAGTAGGAAGACAAGAATGAGAAAATTAAAAGGCCTATATGACATTTTATTTATCTTATAGGGATTTCTTCCTTAGCACAAGGAAATATTGCTACTGAATTTATTTCAAAAAGGTGTAAAAATCAAACACAAAACCTGTGTATATGTATTGCAGGGAATGCAGATGAAGTACTTTTAGCTCAGATTGTTCATTTATGTCATGTCCATAAGTCTGCATTATGCAGCCAGAAGTGTTATTACCCATTTAAATATTCTTCTAAACTGTTTACTTACACATAGAGTTTAGTAATATCTTGAAATGCATCAAGAATATGCATGTATTTTTAAAATACATTGTTAGTACAACACAATGTTGCAATGCCAGCTATTGTGTTCAAGCAACAGATGATGGTTTCTTTTGGTAACTGATCAAACTTAGGTCTAGAAAATGTAGAAACTGGCCTGCTTCAACACCATTTTCATGTTAGTATGCCTATAAAAGCCTTGTTAAAATTCACGTGTTTCAGCAGTCCCTGGCAGCGTGTGAATAGTTGGTCCTATGGAGTGTTGCAAACCTCCACAATGACAATTTGAAAACAGTGGTGAGTATTAGTATGAAGTCAGTACAAGTGTCGTTCATACCAAATAACGGTACTGCTTAGTGTGTGATTATGAAGGAAAATTTGATGTATTTTGTTTTGTCTCAAAGAAAGGAAAACTTGACTCTGGAATGAACCTTAAAAGCTGTTTTGAGTGAGTGTGGCTGCAGCAGCAGTTGGCTACACGTCTTAACAATTGCCCAAAGAGTTGCAGACTTCCTCAAAAAGCCTGCCAGAAGTTTCCTATGACCTTTGCTGTCCCCTGCTATCCGTTTTGTTTTGTACACAGAGTAATAATGTGGGGTGGTGGGGGAGTGAAGGAATGAACACCAGCTTTCTATCTGTAGAATCAGTTTGTATATTTTTTTTTTTTAGCTTTACATCTATTTTATCAGTGCTGGCTTTGTAGAATGCCAACATAAACTCCTTGACACCTTCCTACCTTTTGTTTGATTGTTTGCATTGGATGATATGACTGGGATAACATGCACATGTCTGCATGTGGGTCTGAGTTTTAGTGTGTTGATCAGCCACACTGCCATGGCTACAACGTGTTTTTCCCTTCAGAAAGGTTTGGCGCTTTTGGCGAGAGGGCTGTTGGAAGTACTGCAGTATTTTGATCTCTTGTAGCAGGCTGCAGAACAGTAAACTTGCTTTTGTTGCCCTCCAGACTGGTCTGCCAAGCAGGCTAATAGAGGTGTTCAGACTTGCAGAAACACCCCAGCCTGCATATCATATGTGTTTTAATTAATACGTGGTGTTTATCACTCTAGGGATAGAGGCGTCTCTGTGGATGCTTTCATGTAATATTTCTGTTGGGTTCTTGGTGACGTCATCAGTTTGATCTTGTGTTGCCAAAGAAATTGAATCCTCTTTATTTTTACACTGATCAGTCTTAAATGCTTAGTGTGTTTTGTGAAGCAAAGTCTGAATGCTTCATATAATTCTTTTTTTTTTTTCTGAATTATGGATAAGAAATAGGTCCAGTAGATACTCAAATAATTTACTGGATCTGTCTCTATGGGGGAAAATGTTGGCAGCTGTAAAAGGGGGTTGTTGCCTGCGTTAGCTCTTCCCAGCAGAGGCACCTGATAGGTGTTGACGCACCATAAGTAGCTGATGGAGGGTTTTCAACTGGAGCTCTAGGAGGCAGCTGAGGGTGAAGAGATCGGTGCAGAGGTCTATAAGCAGGCTATGCCAGGACCTGATTTCAGATGCCAGAGTGCTGCCTATTCAGAGCTATTCTCATCATACTGATGCTGCTCTGGGGCCTAAGTTAGCACTTCTGTGCATTTCTGTGATTCAGATACACCTGCCTAGTGGTCTTTCTATATATGTTCCTAGCATGACAGATCTGTTTTTTTAGACCCTCAAATTTAAGCTGATCTCATGAAGGAATTATCACCAAGATACCAAACAATTGTGAGATGACTTTTGTGCTGCTGAGAGTAATGAAGATAATGTATCAGAAGTTTCACTTTCCTTTTCTACCTTCCTACTTTCCATTATAAAAAGATGCAGATGTTCAGCAAGTCAGAATCTGGACCAACAATTTGGAAATATGGTAGACTTGCCATCAAACGAATTGTCAGCTCAAGACTTGCTTTAGACAATCCAATTGAGCAATATATGCTTACGAACACGTGTGGAGAGTTTAGTTGGGCCACTGCTGTGCTCACAAAACTCATAAAGCTTCTATTCCAGCTACTGTCTCAGGAAAGTTAAACAAAAAAGTGGTTTCACAGAGCTATCCTACATCCCTTTAGTAATAAAATAAACTTTTGACTGTTGCCCCAGAATGAAAGGATAACCTCTCCTTCTTACCTTACTCTTTTCTCCTGCAGTCCCTTAAATGCAGAACAAGAAACATGAAAACATTTTTATACAAACAAAATACTTCAGGAACTGGAAGGCTTTGGGAGGGCTGTTAGCAGCATGGTATGGCTTCAGTAATTTAATAAAAGGTAACTAGAGACCCACTGTTTTCTGCCTCTAGGAATTATAAACTATCACTTGCCTCTCTCAGTTTAGTTCTGGTTTACTTTCTTCATGCATGGGTTGCTGGATAAGGTAAAAGAATCTTACTTAGAAAATGGATTTATGAAACTGCCAATATTTTATGAAGCATGAATCCAAACTTTGGTCTGATCTGTCACTTGAGTATTGCTGAATATTGGTACAGAAGATACCTGAGAACTTACTGATGCTGACCCATTAGGAGATATGCTGTGAGGCCCGTGTGTGCTTGGAGAGAGCCTCTCTGATTAATAGTCGCGCTGTGAGCGTGACATATCTGTGCTGCTGTGTAACTTTTTTTCCAGATGCTAGACACTTATGTTTAATGATATTTGCCACTTCAATAGGAGGAGAAAGATTGAGAGAATGTTAAATTGCTTTTCTCATTGTGTGCGCGCTGCAGAAAGGGAAATGAAACGTTAATTTGGTGGGTTTTGTCTTTTGTATGTGTCTGTGAAGCAAGGGCTCTGGCTTTAACCCGCTAGTCTGCATGTGGGCAATCTGCTGACCCGGCTGGGAGGGGGTTGTCTCTGTTACTGCTCGGGGCTAGATCCTATCCGTACTCACGCTGCCTGGGATGTCCGGACTTGGGACAGTATCGCGGCACCTCTTTACTGTAGAAAAGCCTTCCCGTAAGTCTAGAAAACACTCTCCCAAAAGCTGGGAACCAAACTCAGAGTCAGGCACGCTTCTCTTGCTCTTCATCCGGAACCTGTGACTGTCCGTTCCTGCTCCCACAGCCTGAGGCCCCCGAGAAACCGCTTTGACAAAGCTCCCACCGCTGGAGCCGGAGCGGGGCGCGTTCCCGGCGCTCGGCGGGGCGCGGTGCCGGCGGGAGCGCAGGGGCTCGGCTGCCACCTACCGCCAGCGGCTCCGCTCCCGGGGGCCGCGCCTGCCGCAGCCCCTCCGTGGGACCTGGAAGGCAAAAAACCCCTACTCACGCATTTTTTGAACTAGGTGGCAGCTACGCCTGGATTGACAAACATTAAATGCTGCCAGTGGTTTACAATCCGTATGTTTCCAGCCTAAGAGGTGCCAAAGAACTTGGGAGGCACATTTAGCGTATGGAGCTAGTGAAAAGTTGGAGTTCTCCATTTGGATTTCAAAATCTACGAAGTTAGGCAAAGGAAAAGGTCCTTGGACTTTAAATGGCAAATATTAGTTTTCATCACTTTTTAGCATCTATCAGTTTTGCCTTGGGGGGTTGTCAGTTAATGCCCATTTCAGCCAAAAGCGTTAATTCCAGGTTAAGGAGGAGATGGAGAAGCTGCCTACGAAATGCTTTGCTTCTTGCTTCACAAAAGGCTCCATCCTGCATCGCATACAACTGCCTTCTCTACTAGTGGCCCTCGCAGGGACCTGGCACTGCTTGCAATCAGTCTGGAAAACCTGAGAATCAGACAGCACAAATCAGATTATTTTCATGGTAGAACTTCTGAGAGAAAACAAAAAACAAAAACCAACCAAAAAACCCATCTCAAACCCACAACATTTTAACAGCTATCATCTACAGCCTTATACCATCACCTTAGGGCGGTTGCTGTCATCTGGCACCCTATTGCATCATGCCCTACAGTAATTATAACAGCTACTTCACAGAGACACTAGGATCATGCACATCACATGATATAAATGACAACCATGAGGAGCAAACTGGACAACTATTTACTAATGAGATCAGAATAAGTGGTAAATAAAGATTTCTTGGGAAAAAATGTAAACGTGATCACCATAAACTACGTATAGGGGAGCTTTTTGTGTAACAGTCTTGCTGATAGTAAGCACAGTTTATTACCTTTGGGTTTTCATTTACGACATCCCTTTTCACACTTTAAGTACCAGTGTTGGGAGAGGGATTTAATTCCTATGAAAACCTTTCAGTCTGTCCAGAAAAAACCCAGAGCTCATCCTCCCCATGTTTACAGTGCTGGGGGAAAGCAAAGGGATGTTGAGTTACTTCTCACAAAGTTCAATCAGAGCCCTGTAGGCTATTCCAGGAAATGAGAAAAACCTATAATGCTTCCCAAAGAATTAACCATTAGGGCACCATTCATGGAGACAAACCAGTAGTATCTTTGCAGGGCTAATATCACCCAATTGGATCACACAAAAATAATTCCTATGATTTAGGTGACCAATCAAATTATGCAAACAATGAATAACAAATAGCCACACCAAGTAAGCCACTTGTACATTATACCAAGCTTAAAATTCCTTTAAATATATGTATCACAGTATATGTTGTCAAAGATTAAGCACCTTTCTGATAAATATGATCAACTTACGGGCTTTTCAGGAACCAAAATATTCAAATAATGTATCTGTTGGATTTAGCTTAATGAGTAACTCAGCTTGCAGTACTCGTAACTTCAGGAAAGCATTATCTTCCCTTTGATTCTCTGGAGCCCACTTGAAGGTAAATGCTATTTTAGAGATTAAGAGGAAATGCTTTTTGATCTGGTAACGTCAATTTACCCCATTAAAAAAAATATATCTTTTCATCTCTGATAGATTGAGTAAGAAAACTTGATGACCTTTAAAACTTCATTTGGATAAATAAAGCTTACAGAAGCTTAGCTGGCCTACTAAATCTTAAAGAAGACAGTGACATCTATGAAACAAAAATATTTTACCCTTCCAGCTGTACTTTTATGAAAACAATACACAGCTATAAGAAAGATCCACAGTGTACACAATGCAAATATACTAACTGGTCAAAGGTATTGGCAAACTTATAAAATTCAAATATAAGTGAACAAAATCCAGTTGACCAAATGTTATTGTATAATTTTTGACTGCATTGAGCTGTTGATTGTTTTAATGCACTGAAAGCCATGCTAGACTTCTCACAACCCAGACAAATGAAAGCATGCAAAGAGCTTGTCACTTAATTTTATGTATGATAAAATGAGATGAAAAAATAGTGGGCTTTGTGAGACACAGGCTTAGAAAAGATTGAATCAATAAATTTGTAATGATTATTCAGCAAAGTCAGTCCAAAGAGTGATTGAACTTCTATATTTGGGTACAAATACTTAAAAAAAAAAATTAATAAAATACAGCTGTGGCTGAGTCTCTCCATGGGACATGGCAGAGGGATGGGTTTTAAAGGGCATTTTGTGATCTGACAAGCCCAATCAGGAGGGCAATGCATGCTCTGAGGCAGTATATCTCTGAACAAGAGCTTTGTCTGCAGGAAGGCTTGAAGGGTTGGGTCCTTTCCTGTCATGTGAGCCACCATCATTGCATCAAGTGATCACATTGAATCAGGGCTGGCTGTGTTACTCAGGAGTGAATTACACAGTTTATCCTAAACCAGTGCCAATGAATCCTTCAAATCCGAATTGCCAAGATGTAGTAGAATGGCAAAACTGACACATACTTGAGAACTGTAACCTTATTTATGTTGACTGACAGAACTCATCACAGTGTGAAACAGTATTAATAGCATCTTAATTAACCTACTCAGTGCCATCAACCATTAAAACCATCAAGTGCCACTGCAGTCCACTAATACAATATTTACTAAAGGAAGAAGTGGTTTCCTTAAAATATTGGTAAAGAGGCTGAAAGAATACAATTAAGTTGACCTTTTGATAGATGTCTGTTTATTGATTTAAATTCACCGTTTTGTGAACAATGTCGAAGAGGTCTGTTAGAATAGAAGCATGTATAATAACAAGAGCTAAATATTTTTATTTCTTTGTGTGTCATTATAGAGAGATTGAAGCAAGCTTCACCTAAGTGTAGCGATGCAAAAAAAATAATAGTACCCAGTCTGGATGTGAAAAAGCAGAGGAAAACAAGAGCTTCATATTAAAGTGCCTTCTAGGTAGCTGACATGACGCATCTAGTCAGACGTAAATAATGACAGACGGAAACTATCATGAGGTCTGTGAAGCATCAACATGCTGCCATCATTTTCTTTCTAACCTTGCCTTGCTAGCAGCTCTCAGACTTACAGGCTGAGAGATCATTTAAAAAGCAAATCCTAATGATGCTGCCCACTGTAACAACAGCCGGTGAGATTGGCATCAATTTAGCTCAGTTTGGGAACTCAGGCTAGCAGCCCTTGCTGGCTCCTGACACCCCAAATGGGGACCCGCTCTCCCTCCCTTCCTCCTCGGCTCCCCACAGCTCCCTGAGCATCTCAGTGAAAATGATCCACCTGTATGGGCAAGGGGGAAGCAGCTGCTGCTCCTTCACCTGCCTCTTGGCAGATAAGCCCTACAATTATTTCCTTTATTGGATTGGTTTATTTGGATGCAGGATGCCTGGAATGTGTTTTTCACTGTATACATTTTATTTGTGGTATGCGTGCATAGGAAAAGAGACAGAATAACATGCTGGTGTCCCTGTAGCTTCAGCCGAGCAGTGTTATGGTTCAGATAAACACATCTGTACATGGCTGCCATAATCAATGTGGAATGGCAGAACAATTTTGCAGATGCAACTCAGGAAAAAAGGCAAAACGAAAAAACCTCACAACAGTTACGTCTTGCCCAGCTCAGTAGACTCTCTTCATCGAAACAACCCACAATAAAACAGTGGCACATTATATATAAGCTGGTGACTTCACTGCAAGCCACTGGGAAACAAAGCTGATGTGCAATAACGTAATGGCATTATTAGTTTGCAAATCAGCATGTGGCTTTGCTTGGGTGCTAGCAGGGCATGAGTGCTCAGAGAGAGACAGATGACAACGTGAAAAAACGAGTAGATCAGACTGCTTGTTTTTCATTGTAAACATTATTTTCATATACAACAATGAATTTCATCCTGTTTGGTAAGCCTGACCCCAGGCTGTGTAACAGTTATTTCCATTGTTTGTATGTAAATTAAAACATGTCCACAAAAAAAAAAAAAAAAAAAATCCTTCCCAACCCTCCCCATCAGAAGGCTATTTATGCTTCACAGATCTTTCCAGTACTTTAAACACAACTAAGCAGCTACCTCAGGTAAAGATGATGCTATTTTTCCAAGGAGGCATTTAAAAAGATTTCCCCACACACTTCTGAATGTTCTAAATACTAATGCAGAATTCGTGACTCTCAAAGTAAATAGATGGCACTTAATTATGCTGGTGATGTCAGGTACTGTACAGGTTGATTTCCCAAGGCGTAAGTGAAAAATGTACTATTTGGTCTTAAATTTAGACTTAATAAATAGCTAATTTAGGATCTTGTTCTATATGCAAGGATATAATCACAAGGCATTCATTTTTAAAAGGTTTCATTTATTCTTGTGAGCTTAATTATTGCAAGGAAACTGTGAGCAATTTGTTTTTTTACCAGTGTCTGATTTCTGAGAATGGTTATTAAATATTAAATGGATGCATAATTCAGGCAATTAAGAAAGTAATCACACAAAGTAATGTAATGGAAGTTAATTATTACTGCATAAGCAAATAGTTCATTAATGCTAGTAGTTGCTATGGCTGCATTCTTAATACATGCAGAACTCAAGCATGAATCCTCTGTGTATTCGAGGTACCAGAAGTATGGTACTGCAGAAAGAGTGCTCCTAATGAAAGGCACAGGCAAATAAGGTCACATTGACCCCTGACTTGTCTGAATGCTGTAGGATCATCATTACTTAAGACAGTTTTATCAAAACCATGGCTGCTTTAGATGCTTATAATCTCTTCTGTTTGTAATACAGACCATGGCTTAAATCAAGTGGGAACTTGGGGAATTCACTAGTTTAAAATAAATAAATAAATCGCCAGTCCTGTTTCCCCTGTTAAAATCCTACCCAGTGGTGCTCCTCTTGTTAAAAGGCTATAAAATCATTATATGTAACTTAAAAGGATTGTACATTTTTTTCACTACAAAAGCATAATAGCTGACAACCACCCTTGTTAGATTTTGTTCTTCAGCGACGAGAGCAAAATCTGATATTTCTTTGCTAACGTTATTTCCCTAAAGTGTAGCACTTCATGAAGACTATTTTCAGCCAAGAGACACTCACACAGTTATATTCCACCTAGTAGGCTGTGGTGCAGTAATATTAACCTTAGTGCTACCTGGTTCCACCAGGGGTGGGAGGATTTGTGACTGAGGGATGGACGGTGCAAAATGGTAATGAGGTGCTCGTTGCAACCTTGAAAGGTGTGAAGACAGGACAGTTGGTTCCTTCATTTTGTGATTTGGAGATGAACAGAATGTCATTTGTCCATTTTAGGCTATATGTTGTTATTTTAAAAGGGGAAGAAAAGAACCAGGCAGTGGTTGCCATGCTGGACCACCACTGCAGGC
Organism: Rhynochetos jubatus; assembly: GCA_027574665.1. NCBI lineage: Eukaryota > Metazoa > Chordata > Aves > Eurypygiformes > Rhynochetidae > Rhynochetos > Rhynochetos jubatus. The sequence goes on from CM050654.1 coordinate 19,989,234, forward strand.
TACCACATGCCTACTGCTAATTGCTGGTTCTCACTTGCACCTCACTCAAAACACAGCCACGTTAGGTAAAAGGAGGTGGATTTTGTCACTGGCTGTGTACTGGGGCTAAGCAAAAAGTGAGATAGGATTAGTTGGCATAATGGTTGCCCTGAACTGCCTGGGATCCCTGTAGCCCCAAAGGTCCGTTTGATAGCTGAGGGTGCTGAGGTTCACAGTTCATAGTCATCTACTCTCCTTGTTTTGGTGCATCCCACAGAAGGACTGTAAGCAAAGGAGGATGTGGGGAGCTAGCTGTTGCTAGCTTGGTGCTTACTGAATTTTCTGGAGAAACCTTCAAATGGTTACTTTATGTTTCTGACATATTTAGGACTTAAGCAAGCCAGGGAGCCAAAGGAGGGGGAGAGAAAGCGTTGTGATGGCAGCTCAGTGTTGCACTCTAATCCTCCCAAGGAAGACCGATCATCTAGAATACTGATATGATGAATTTGAAAATAAAACTTGTGTAAACCCCTGTCTAGGGGTGAAAAAAGAGGTTAGACCTTTGGACTGAAAATGTACTTATGCACACACCCAATGATATTTGTTAATTTACTTTTAGGACGACTCATTCCATAAGTATTCATTATTTTAAAATTTTAAATGCTGTTTCAGAATGAAAACAAATGTCTAAGTATAGGAAATTCCTGTGGGACAGAAATTGTGTTTTTACCAGCTCTAATAACCACCAACACAACAGCATGAGCAGTCAATCAAACAGGAATTGAGCCAGCACAACCCCAGGAAAGTTCCTTTCATCCCTTCTTTATTTGAGAAGCAAACCCTTAGTCTTTTTGCAAGCCCTATTAAATGTACAGCTTTTGTAGAATGTCTGGGAAGGCATAAGATTCGGCCGCTCGGGGCTGAGTGTGAGTGAACAAGTACCAGACTCTCCCAGGCCCCACAAACAACACCTTGCAAACAGCCATCTGAGGATTTCCATGTTGAGTGCTTCTCTTGGTGGTGTCACACAGGAGGGTGGCAAGCCCCTCAGCTCCAGCAGCTGCAGACCTTCTGTGGTGCTTATGGTTCATAGCTGAGTCCTCTGAAGTCTCTCTCTGTGTCACCCACACCAATTTTGGAGCCCTCCTGTCGTATGCTCTTCACAGAATTCCTTGTGTAGTGTATAAACTGCTGAGGCTGGTGCAGCTTTGCATCCAAAACGGTTTCAAGGTGCAGCCTTGTGCAGGTGAAAAACAGATAGTAAAGGTGGCTTCTGGTGATTAAATGACCAAGTTGTCATGCAAAAGGATGCCTAGTTCTATTTAGGCAGCAAAAAGACAAACTTTAATGATTAGTATGTTCATTTAACCCTGCACCTGATGCAGTGCAATTGGAGTCTATTTCTTGACCAGGACAAACATTGGCAGAAATGTGTCATGAAGCTATAAAAAAGGCAATTCCACCTCATGCAGTTCCTCCTAGGCCAGTGAATAGCAGGGGACCTTTTGTATCTTACCCTAGAAACTGTTTAAGAAGAAATGATCAACCATTATTGCCTGTTGCGCTGCCCATTCCATCCCTGCTGGGAGGTGAAAGCAAGCTTAGTGGCTGGTGATGGTGAGACTGGCCAGATCTGATATGTCTTTTGTGAATAGCTGAATATCTGTTACCCAGAAAACTACAAACTGGTGCAACCTGTTGTGCTAGAAATGTCCTGTGCGGGTCTGCAGCCAGACCTTGCCACCTACCTGTCCATGCTACCCCTTGGCCTCCCAGGCTGGGATGGGTGAGCCAGGTGTTGGCACCCACAGCTGTCCAACAGTGCCTGCTATGCCTGCTGGCTAGTTCTGCCCCTCAGCACCACGACTGTATCTGGGCACCGTGTTGGGTTTGCCTTTGGGTGGGATTCTTAATCTTGTGTGTATGTTTCTGGGTGACTGCACTAGAAGTTTTCATAAGTGTGTTGGCAGCAGTTTTCATTCTCATTCAGACTGCTTATCCATATTTTTGCGAAATGAATGTGTGATAAGTGTGCTTGGAGGTATTCCTTTGAATGAAAATTTGCTTATTGAATACAAAGGGATATACACAAATCGTTCCTAATAATGATTATTTTCTATTCCAATGACACCACAAAGAAAGTATTTTTCTAGAAATGAGCATAAAACCAACAAAGGTCTGATTAAAACTATAATCCCCCGAGATAAAAGAACTCAATATATCTTTAAAACAACTAGTTCTGAATACAAAATTTACCAGCGTAATATTCTTAATGCCATACTCTCAGTACACTACATTTTTCTAATTAAACAGTCGTAATTTATTTAAGATACAGATTTTAAGTCTTGTTTACTGTCACGTGTTACAGAACTATCTCTCAAAGCTTTTGTTTAGCAGCAATACCAACGCTATTTTTTTCTCTCTTGTAAAATAACTGGTCTTTTTTGTGAAGCAAAATAATCAAGCAAAAGTAATTTCAAATGTTAATTTTTATTTTAAAGCATGTTGTTGTAGTTTGAAGTTCTGGTTTAATAAGGATAACAGTTGGATGTTTTGTTTTCACTTTACATGACAAAAATGAACAACCCAGTAGGTCAAGGCACCAATCTGTGTTCATAATCCTACCTCTTCAGTTGGGGATATGGTCTAATAAAATATTGGGAATGCCTAAGTATTTTTCTGTAACCATAAAAATTAGAAATTCAAAGAAAACAATCTATAATGTTGAAATTGTACCTGTCTCTCAACCTTGCCTATAAGTTCATCAATCTCTAGATTCCAACCAAGCATGACAAATTTAAACGCTTTGCCAGTTATCTGCTGTGTGAACAACTCCCAGTTGACTTGCTGGCCATACAGAAAATGCATGTCCTTTATTCAGCTCCCAGCTGTGGCTTCATGTGGCAGAATCTTCATAGGAAATAGTTAGGCATTTTTTCTTAACTGGTTCAAACAAGTTATCTTGGGGTTGGCTTATTCTGAGTCGTCCATATTTCCCCAATAGTCCTGTTGATTTAACTCAATATAGTCATACAATAAACATTTCAATAACCAGGTCAACATGCAGTATTCATAAATTCTTGCAGAGCAGCTCTACATCCATCATGCAGCATTTTAAGGGTTGAACATCACAGTCTTAACCTATTTTTCATTTTCCTTAAACATATGCACATACTTTTTCAAATCATACCACACTGTTATTCATAAATTCTGGGAGGCTGTCATGAAATGCAACAAAAAAAGTATACGTATAATTGTATGGACTCTAACAGAGATAACAAGGAAAAGTTGAAGTTTCAAGTATTTATTCAAGTTTCAGAATTTTCCCTTCAGATAAGGAAAATAATTTCCTTTTCTCTTTGGTCTTTGTTGGCAAGCAAGCATAGAAGTAACAAATGCCCAGTTGTAGGCTGTTTGTATAGGCATGGTGATGGTTTCTATGATTGGTTTTCTTTTTTACTGTTTCTGTTCATATTATGCTTGTTCTCATTTTATAGGATTTCCTGTAGGTGTTCAGAATATCTAAAGTCTTCTAAGTCTTAACAGAGAATGTAATAAACTTCAAATGGGCCTGGGATGAAAAGTTTGCAAAAAAGTTGGAAAAAGTACATACTTGTGATGGTTCAGAATTATTTGCTTATTCTGTATGAAGGTTTTGGTTTTTAAAATACAGTAATCCTTCATCAAAGCAGAAGTTCATGCTCCTTCAGTGATTTTCTTAACTCTTTGCTGGTTGTATTTTTTTCATTGGATGTAATGATTGTCAGAAACCACTTTCATTTGCTATTCAGTTGCATCTTTACTTTTTGCTAAGCTTTGCTTGAGGGTCTTAAACAAGTCAGTCACCTTCTCTTCTTGTACTTATTGTCCTTGCTCCAGGGAATTGTCCTGCTCTTGAGAAAACAGGAGGGCATCCTGGGAGGAGGCGGGCCTTGGGCGGGGAGCATACAAGCTGATTTTATGGCATGTAGGTTATGAAGGTCCTGACCACTAGTCAACTCCCAGTTTACTGAATAGCCCTTATATCCCAAGGCTCATCGTCCATGTACAGGGACTGATCTGTGTGCCGGTGCTGCTGAAGGTCACTGTGTGAGAGGAAGACAGCGGAGGTATTGTATAGCGGTACTTTGGGAGAGGAGGAGGCATGGAAGGATGAATGTTATCCCTCATCAGACCTGCCACAGTCAAGGCAGGCTCTGCTCCTCCTCTGTCAGCCTTACTTCCTGCTCTTGTTGGCATCTGCTGCTGCACCAACACCTTCCCCATGAACCAGGTGCTTGCAGGAGCCTGAAGACCACGTGGCCTTGTTGATGGCAGAGATTATCTCTGCCTTAATATAATGTTTCATCTAGCTGATAGAATTACAATTGGGAGTTTAAAGGAACAGAAAAATGATATTACAGAAGTTCAAAGAAAAGGTGCTAAACAGATGAAAATGCCAGATGGGTGAAAATGAATACAAGTAGTGTGCTTGTAGGTTGCTGGTAGGGTTGCAGTGGTGTGTTTGCATTTGTGTAGTGGGAAGAAATTCATGGCTATAGAAATCTGGTTGAAATTAATCTCACATCTGAATTAGCTTTATAAGTGTTACTTTAAGCTTATACTTCAGAACTGGTTAATGGGATGACAGAAGTATGGATGACAGGATCTATGCTGGATAATTATCCTCTCACTTCCTCCTCTCTCTACACCAACACCAACCTGAAATGCATTGATAATATCCTGTGGACAGATGAAGAATGATCAAAATGGTTCAGATGAAATTTTTTATTTGTTGCTTACTGCCAAAAATATTCTGTGTGTGCTGTATAATAAATACAGAAAAGGAAGGCAGGTCCAGCATGGAAAAGCTCAGTCTGAAAAAGAGAAAGGGAGAAGAAAGGGTTGAAAACTAGAGGATAGACTATTGTGTGTGGCTGTGGGTTCTTTTTGTTTGTGGGTATTTTTTTGTGTGGGTTTTTTGTTTGTTTTGCTTTTAAATAGTAATTTTACATTCCCAGTTTCTCCTGAAAGACTAACAGTGGGATCCAAGCTTTGCTATGCCTTGAATTGCTGTGCTTCTCAGGTCAGCTGGGCTTCTTGTGGGGCCAGGTATTTGCAAAGCTGCCTTGATCTGTGATACTTAGCAACAACAGTTAATTTCAGGTGGAGAGACAAAATGATGATGTTGACCTTGAAAAGGGATAAAGCTCCACCCTACACTTACTTGACTGCACACCCCTTCAGTGAAGTGATTTTTACATTTTGATGTGATCCTTGGCAGAGTATGATTTGCTTTGAACTGTGTAGACCCCTGTGTTTCCTAACTGGTAACTTAGAGCTGTCCTGCCAAGGGAATACTCTAACATTATGGGTAGCTCAATGTCATGCTAGTACATAATGTTTAAGCACTGCTTGTATGGAGTAATCTTAGAAGTGAAACATCTTGAAAATCACTTCAGGACTTTTACTTGCATATGCAAGTCAGTTAACAGCTCTTGGAGTTCAAGAGGTGGCTTATCTGTTGTGTAGGAATAGCACTATAACTTTTCACAGAAATTGTTCGGTAGGTCCAGAAGTCATTAGTGAACTCTGAATATTTCTTCTTGGTGTTTGCCCCTGAACTGAGATGCTGATGGGTTGCCAAGACTTGTTTAGCAGAATGCTCCCATGGAAATTCTCAGGAGTATGAGATCTGCGCATGCTGACCCCCTCCCTTTCCCTCAGTAAAAACATAAAAGCTATTTCAAGGCATCTAATGTTAGAATCTGTTACTAAAGTAAAATAGGCTAGTATAGGATTTTTTTTCTACTCTGCAGATCCTCCTTTCTGCAATCACCTCCTTGCCCAGAACAGTTCAGCTTTATAGCTATGGCACCTAGCAGCCATGAAATTACTCTAGGATTATTTCATACAAAGGAAAATCTTAGCTGAGCATTAATATTTTTATTAATGTAAATAAATAGTTGCTGTAAAGCCAAATTATTTGTCATTCCTTATAAATGAAAAAATGAAGTTGTTACAGCTTCCCAGTTTAAGTAGGAAATGAAATATTTGGCAACTGCTTTAAAAAAGCCTTTTACATAAACTTGAAAAATGTAATTTTTTTTTTTTTTTTTGTGGGGAGAGAAGAATTCTTCATTTTAGGTACTATGCCATCACTCTGGCTAAGTTGTGAGCCTGCTAAAATATATTAAAACCATATATTTCCAGTTAAGACAACCTATAAAATTTGTATAAGCTTTGGAGAAGTATTAAATGTTTATGCTTCAAACTTCTAAAACTTTCTTTTCTGTATGTCAGGCTATATTCTTTCAGCCAGTCTTGTTAGTATACGACATAGCACCACACACTTTGTTGGCACTTGCTGGTTATAACACATGGTTAATAAAAATATATTTGTAGTTTTTACTTAGAAGTTCAGTTTACAGTTTATGTATTACATGTAATTAACTTGGTATTACCGCAACTCGTAGGATATCATGGAATATTTCCTTCCTTGGTGTAGTACAATAGAACTTTATTACTTGAATTAGGAAGAAAAATTAAGGGGAGACAGGAGTGCTTTGGTTTTAACTAGGCACCTTTTAAGCCACACTGGAGCAAATGATGTTTCCAAGTAATTAAGATAGAATTGTGAATGGGATATGTTTATTCCTGATTATTAACGTTCAAAGACTCAGTTGATAAGGACATCCAGAAACTATGTACTGTGATTTCTCCAGTACAAGGAGCCAAAAGAGAAACAGTAAAATTTTCAAGTAAAAAAAATTAGCATAAAATACTTTTTTGGTTTTTTGTTTTGTTCAACTAATTGACACTTCTGTTTTGAGGAGTCACACTTGCACGTATTGGAGAAGTATTTTCTTCCTGTCCTTCAGTGTGCTGAAATCAGATAGTAAGAGATCATTCACTTGGTATGTTAACATGGGCATTCTAGTTTATTTAGAAGATGACATGTGAAAATGACTGGCTGGTGCACAGGTACGTTTATCTCATGTATTTACATCCAGTCCCAGGCCTTGAAAAATGCTGCTACTTTCTCCTTGAAAGAGCATCCTGCTGGATTTATTATTGCTTGTATTTAAATAGTCTCACTGAACAGTGGAAAATAGCAAAAGGATGCTTTCCCTCTCAGGACAGCAACTCTCATTTCAAGGAGGATGTGCAGAATTTCTTTGGTCTTTAACATTTTTTTGGAAAGTACAGTTGCTAAAATATTCAGGAGACAATGAATCCAAATGTTCTGGATCACCCTTAAGGCTATTTGTAGGTAAAGGTAAGATATGGAGCAGAAGACTACTGAAAACATGAAGTGACAGAAAATCAAAGCTTAAAAACATCTTGATGTGAGCTGGCAGAATATCTTGGATATATCTTGCGGATGAGAAGCACAGATATCAGTTAAGAGTCTGAACAGGTAATTAGGTTGGTGAGAGGAGGAAATTAAGTGCAAGATTAAGAGCAGTTGTGGATCAAGATGATCTAAAGAGCTGTGGACAAGCAGACGTAGTCCTTGTACTGTGCTATGTGCCAGGAGAGGTGTTACCTTTCAGCAGTAACGCTCTTCTGAATGGGTGTGAGGGAATGGAATTTAAATTTTTGCTTCAAAAGCAAACACACGTTGTGGCTGAAGTGCTGGTGGTGTCCTTCCCCATCTTGAGCCTAATCCTGAGCTCAGTGAAAGCAAAGGAAGATGATTCCTGTTAACATCAAAGCATTTTGGGTCAGACCTGCTGCGAGGTACTTAGCAATGGCACTTACCATGGTCTTTCCTACAGCCAGCTTCAGGATGCAAATTAATTTGAAAACTCCATAACCAGTGTGAAATTAGTCATATGCTGCTGTTGCTACTTAGGGATAATTGCTAATCCCTGCAAAGACAGTAAGTGTGAAAGGCTCTGCAGATGCTGGCTGGGACATTCCTGGGCAGGAGAGAGCTTGGCGCCATTTTTATAGTTATGCCTGTTAAGATTTAATAGATGGAAAGTTTCATTAGTGAACAGTGTCGCAATTAACTTAAAGGAGGTTCCAGCATACTGTATGCAGTCCTTCCTCAGAGAAAGTTGTTTACATTTCCTTTTGGTAATAATTTATTGGCTTTTCAGCACTTGAATGTTAATGAATAGCAAGGGCCATGATTTAACAAAAAACCCACCAACAACACATAACATGATTTTCTCATTACTTTAACAGAGGATTGGGTTAGTTGTGTAACTTTATTCCTCAGTGAACATACCGGTTGCTGAAAATCAAGACTGAGTCAACCCAAGGGCAAAGGATAATACAGAAATGCAAATTTAAGGGAATGGTTTTCTCCTTGGTAACATCTGTAATAAGGATTAAGGATGCAGTGACCTGTTTTATGTTTGTCTTTTTACCAGTCCACCCTGAGGCCAGCTCCTGTATGCTTCACACAATACTTTCATTGTAAAATAGATTAGGATTTAGGCCTTCTTGGTCTTGTGGGTGACCTGCCATGAGAGAAGAGACACGCAATTCCTATGAACTTTAGAGCTGCTGCAAAACCTAATTTTAGTGCATTTACTGGGGATTTCTCTACACTACTTCTTTTAAAAGAGGAATATGTGGTCGCATGAAGCTGATTGATGTTCATAGTAACTGAAGATCATGTTCCCTGAACCTTCTGGGGCTACTTGAAAAGAGCTCTATCAAAGCAAGTGGCAGTTAAGACCAGCCCTAGTCCTGCCAGCTCCCAGGTCTACTGCAGCAGACAGCCCTTGCTGCCCTCCTGAGCCACAAGCAAGTGCTGGTGAGATGTCTGGAGGATGCCTTCCCCCTCTGAGAGGCTCCCAGCATGCTTTTGCTGACACTTGTAAACATGAAGTGAAGGCAAACTGCTCTGAAAAATTGTTCTCCTTGATTCAGGGTCAACTTCTTCAGATTTCTGTCAAAAACTTTGGCCAAAAAAAAAAAAATATTACTAGACCCATGTGAACATCCTGTAGAAGTCAGGTTTGTTCTGGCACTGGTGGAGATGACTGCTTCTGTGCAGTGTAAATATTCATGCAAAGCCAGCAAAATTGAGAAAGAGATCATGTACTTGACCACGAAGTTGTGTTGACCTGAACGAATTCCAAGTGACGACAGCTCAGAGGACCATAACTGGTGGGCATTCCGGTTTTCACTGTACAGACTTTTTTTTCTCTGAGGAAGACAGTGCAGAGCTGACATACGGACATTAACAGGAGCTGGAACGTTTTTGCACTTCTTGCTTAATCAGAAAATCTGCACCTGATGACCAGTGTGTGATATGTTACTTGTTCTTGGCTTGGCATCATAATCTCAGAGTGAATGAACAGAAATAAGGAAGGCATTATACTATTTTATGCTAAATTAGCCTATCTGTAGCATGCTAAATATCTGCCTCTGGAGAGGCATCATAAAACCTAAGTATTTTCACTGCAACAGTGGTATTCTAAGTATTTAATATTTTATTGTTAACATTATTGTTAAAAATTACTAACCAAGATTTTTAAAAAAACACTAGAAGGAAATAGGAACAATTCAAACAAATTTCATTCTCTTATTTAACTAAAATTTCAGTTATTGGTCCATTTCAGAGCTAGTCAAAGATTTTTTTTTTTTTTTTTAGCTTGTGTGGGGCCAAAAGCAGATTGATCAAAGCTTAAATACTCTGTAGGAGCAAAGTGGGCTGTCTGAACTCTCCCATGGGCAAGGTTTGCAGGGCCGAGGGTAGAAAGTGTCATAGTGGACACAGGCAGCCTTGCCAAATGGTCCGTGTGTGCACACTCAGCACGTGGGCTTAGGGTAGGGCTGTAGCCTGAAAATTGCTGTTTCTGCCCTTGTAATTCCAACCAAGTGCCTATTCCTGAATGAGCACCTCTTGCTGCAATGCTACAGATAATCAATTTTGTATTAAAGACCTAGGGGTACCAGAGAATTGTATTTGTGGGTGTCTGACCTCGTAGCCACCTTTTAGTCCTACTCCAGGGACTGATTTATGAGAAGTGGAAGAAGAGAGTTTACAGAGGGGTGCAACTATCCCTCACATACCAGTGTATTGCCCCAGCAACCGCATCAGTCTGATGGGAGAGTATTTCTCTTTCCTTCTCTCATGGTGCTTTGGAGTATTTTGGAAGGTCTTAATTTTGGGGGTGAAGGAACAGGAGAAAATCTGAAGGCTCAAAAAACCCCCCAAAATTCCTGCCCTGCTCAATGTGTGGTTGCAATTGTGAGGGCTAAGGGGGAAATTCTGGACACGTACAGCTAATCTTTTGCTTTTTATTTTGATAGCTTTAGATGTAAAATAAAGGATGGGGTATTATGTAGACACAGGGCAAGGTGTATCCCTCCAGAAAGACAAGGTGTGTTGGCTGCATTGCCGTGATGCTAAGAGCAGGATATTTGCATGTGTGCACAACTGCCTGCACACGCTGCAGCCGTGGCTTAACAAGGAGGAAGAAGCTTTCCCTTAATTTTCGATCTTCCTACTTCATGTAATACATGTAATGATATTAGTTAGTCCTAAAGATTTTAGAGTCAGAGTAAGTTGAAGTCCAGTGTGAGGAAAGCAGCAGATGCTGGTCAATGTGATTAAGATGAGGAGAAAAACCTTTTCCAGAGTGTTCCCAAACAACAGTGATGGATGTGGAGCTACCCCGAGGTAAGAGTGAAAGTGGTGCAGTTGTTGTGGGCTTTGTCACCATGTGTTTGAGATGGATGCAGTTCGATGGGATAGCAGTGTGTTAACTCACAGCACAGGATAATCTCCCATCCTTTTCTTTTATTTGAGTACTGTAGTCTTAGAAGGGATGCTCCCAAATGTCTTATAAGGAAAGTCATGCAACCTTTACTAGTTTGTCACTACAGCAGAGATGCCTCCAGCTCGCTTTGATTTAGTGACATAACTTGTAGCTAAAAGCTTTAGGCAAGGCCACACACATGCAAACAGTGACTGGTGATTTGGATAATTAGTAGGAATGGCAGAGCCCTGTCTCTTCACAAGAAAGGTAGCAATGATATGCAATTAAAAATGAACTGTAAAAGGTAAAAATCATGTAGCTATATGGGATGCAATAGGCCAGGTTGAGTAAAGCAACATAACAGCTTCCAAAAAAAAAAAAAAAAGAGAATGAAAGGAGAATGCCCTATTTTTGAATGTTGTTTTCAATGAAATAATTTCTAAAGGTGGAATGGGAGAGAAACTTTGGCTTCTCTGAAAACAGGAGTAGCTCCGCTGCACAACAGGTGTTCTGATGTTTGTAGGATCTGTTTTGTTAGAATATTTATAAGATGTTAAAGGTGTCTGAATGAAGCACCTCGATAGTATGAAAACATGTCAAAAATACAATTAACCAGAAAAGTGTGAGGTGCAATTAATATTTTCTCTTAGGTTTTTTTTTATCCTTATTCTTGCTGACTTCTGAAGGGCTTGGCCCTGCCACCTGTTTTCTTTGCATTGGAAAGGTTTCAGATTGGCCTCAGCACTATTTGTTTTGACAAATTTGGGCTATATTCCCTTTTTTGCCTATCTACTCCTTCTTATTTTCCTTACATAATTGAATTTCTGACACTGTACCATTTCCTTGGCAATAGTCTGGCAGTTATACTCAGTGTCCAAGAAAACATGAGGATACTTATTAAGTATTTCTAATAAATCAGAATGACTTTACAGTATTTTGCGTACTGCATGTTTATAGTAAAGATCTGCATCTGTAAATGAGGAATGAGGTAGGCTATGATACATGGTGGCACCATCTGATGTCTCTATCAGATAATATAATACTGAGGTCTTGACCACTGAGGTCATTAAAGATCCCCAAACATGCCTCAAAAAGAATGTTTAACCTTACTGTTCTGGAAAAATATGTTTTAGGTTTTTCTTGAATAATTATGTTCTGCTGAAGTAAGTTCTTGCTCCAGATTTAGTTTTACATAGTGTTTCATCTCATTTCTGTCACTGGGTGTGCACTGTTGACTGCATAACATCACATGCGTAGTGTTTTATGCTTTACAGCTAGCTCTTTTTCAATAGCTGGTGAATGAGCCAAAATAATCTCCTGTATTTCAAAATACACTAAATAATTGAAAAATTTGGAAGTAATATAGCATTATACTGATGTCTTGCACACAAAAGTGGTCAAAAACATGACTATGAACCCAAAAGCATCTTGGAAAACAGTATGGGCTAGTCTGTGTTTGTTAGAGTTTTATGTCACTTTAAACACGTTAGTCAGATACCATTATAAATCTAAAATTTCTGTCCATTTTTTAAAAAAATACTGAGTTGCCAACAGATGTTGACATGCCAACATTTGCAGAAAAGTAAAACGGACGTAGTGAGGTGTTGCCTTCTCTTTCAGGGTGGTGTTTGTGAGGTCTTCTTTCTTTTTTTTGTGTCTTGAGGCCTCTAGTGAAAGCACTTACATCATAGAAGGGGTACCATTCAGGTAGGTGTGAAGGAAGCCTTTTACTTCTAGGCAGTGATGTGTAACTATTAGCTTTTGAAGCACTTATTTATCTGAGAGTTGCTCTCTAAGCAGTAACAAACAGTGGGTATGGCTGTATGAAGATGAAAGAGCCTTAAACATTGTTAGGATAAAATCCATGTGGGGACTCTGAGCTAATACTTCCTTAATGGTCATGCATTTGTTGAAAAAAGAAAACAACTTCCCAAAACATACCCTCCTCTCCTCTCCTCCCTGCCTCCCCCCCTCCCCCCCCCAAAAAAAAACCCCAACAAACCCAAACCAGACCAAAAATCAAAAAAAAACCACCCCAACCTACAACTCTGGGATGAATCGGTAGATTTCTAAAGCGTGCAACTAGGCATTGAGCAGGCGTGTCTGTCCATCCCCCCTGCCCCCCTTTACTCAACTGATCAGGGTTAAGGTTAGGAGGTATTTGTATACAGTTAATGGTTATGTTGTGTAAATGAGATTAGTGAGTTTTAAAATAAGCTTAAAAAGAGAGAAGGAGTAACAAGATAACTTAAGGAACTAGACTATTTTGCTAGGTATCTAATAAACTTTAAAAGATCTCTGAGAGAACACTCCTGAGTGAGGCTTTAGCTCCTAATAAAGGCATAAAAAGACTGCTACCCTCTCCCAAATCAACCTCCCACCATTTATTATGTATTATATATGTGTGCAAGACACAATGAACCTATGGTCAGCAATTGCGAGACAACAGACTGACCTACATCTATGCTGGAGTAAATGTTTGGCTCTGTCATAGCACTGCAGTTTTGGTCAAGAAAAAAAAAAGAGAATACATTATGGATGCATTTGATATGGAACTTCTTTTTGAGTGAAACACTTTCATGGAAATGAGAATTGATGTGTATCTATGATTTAGATAATCTTATCTGGCAAAAAAAGAGATTCTGACTGTGTAGTGAGAAATAAGGAATCCAAATGGTTCAGAAAGTTTAGAAAAACTTGCCACAGGTTTGTCCAGGAATAGTTTGTGACTTCTGGTTTTGTCCTCCTCAGCTCTCTGGAACATTGATTGAATCTTGCAGGGAGGAATAAAATTGCAGACTGCAGCAAGACTGTTAAATAGCGTAGTTGGAAAAAATAAGAATGTGCTCACACATCCGAAACCTTTTATTCTGAGTGAAAAACTTGCCCAACAGTCTACATCTTGCGCAAGATCCAGGGAAATATTGTGACTGTTTGGCTCTAATATCGCTCATAAACCGGTACTATTCAGTGTTGCGACAAGGGTGTATTTTCAGGGATCATTTCCTGATTTTCAAGATGGCACTTGAGGTCAGTGGCACAGAGCATGATGAAAGACCTCTCTGTAGGTCATTCTCTGTTCAACACAAAGTGTATTTGAGAGCATTGCATGGCACTTAGCAATAACACCTAAGTGTTTGAGTCATGGAACAGCATCTCTTTAGGCTATGAAAATAGTTAACTAAGAAACGTGGCTTATGAGCCTGGAATAATTTGCTGAATTGGCAGTTTGGGTATTTTTTTTAAAATAATTAATCCCTTAAAACAAAACCAAGAACCTTCCTCTGCCTGTTTTAAATTCTTTCTGTTGATTATTTTTAACAAATGAGCAAATAATATTTTAGGTGAGAGCTGACATGAGAGTGAATCTAAACTTGCAGCCAGAAAGCCCTGTGGTATTTTTTCATATTTCTGTGGGTGCATCTAGCCACTTTTTCTCATATAGAATACAGCTGTGATATGGACTCAAGGACTGAGTGATACTCTGAGATTGCAGCGATTAGTTGATTTGCATCTTCAGTTGAAAGGAAATTCTAGCTAATCAATGGACTCAACTACACTTGTTTTTATTTAAATAAGCAAGTCTAAAAGCCTTCTCTGCACTTCTGTTTGTTTAAGCTGGCTTTGTCTCTTTGATCTCATAACATGCCTTAATGACAGGTAATGATTGATAATGGTGTATTGTAAAGCTCAGATAATAAATAGTGTTTTACTCATAATAATGCTGAATAATGTACTTTTTATGACCCAGTTTGATGGAAAATTTCCTTGTCAACTCTGCCTAATTGTCCAAACAAAGCCACCCATTACTTAAAGAAGACATGTCTAAACTAGACACATTAATTAGGGTCATGACTGAGGTACACAAAGGAATATAGTAACACTTTGGTTATCTTTAAGTATGATCTTTGGACAACAGTCCTAATGTTAGACTGAAGTTTAATGGGAAGCTATTGTTTACGCTGCCCTTCTGTAGCTCACAGATGTATGGTGGAATCCATCCATGCGGCTGGGTGATGGGAAAAGCAGCATCTCCCCTAAGGTCTTTAAAGGTCATCAGCAATATTAGTTTGAACACCAGAAATCACAAAATCAAGTATGCCTGCGTAAAAAGGGAGGAAAAGAGGTTTCTGGGTTTTTATCCAGTCAGAAACTGAAGTCAGTAAATATCACATTCCATTGAGTTGAGTGTTTAAAATGGGCTTAGTTTTCAGCTGTCAGCATCCTGGAATACTGTGCATCAGCGTGCTGTGCCAAGCCCTCCATGAGTGCTGGCACTCTCAAGGTATCTCATCTACATTGAAGTTTACAGGGTTTTTACCAGTGATGTAGTGAGGCTCTGGAAGTACCACTATAGATTTTAAAATAGAAGTCCAAACATCAGAAAGCTTTATAATTTTGGGTGATTTGCTATGTATAAAGAACAGTAAGAACTGTTTCTGTGAAAACATGAGCTTCTAAGAGTAGAGTGTCCTGTAGGACCAAGTAATTTTCTAATGAAAGGCTTCCTTGATGCTGAGTTCAGGTCCCTTTAAATGAACAGTGCTCACTTTTATAAGTATCATACAAACAAGTATGAGATACTGCTGATGTAATAGAATTTATATTCTCTGACACTGCCCCGACGCAGCAGAGCATTCCTGGGGTCTCGGAAACAGCAGCTTTGGTGCAAGACTGAGTGTGTCAGCACGCTTGGAATGAAATGAAAAAGCACCTACCTGTCCCTTTCCTACCCCTGTTGTTTCCATTCAGTATTAAAAGTGTATAAGATGTTATGCCAAAAGGGATTTGTCCTTCTTATCTAGGAAGAGAAATGCTTTTGCTATTTGCATTTCTGAATTGCTTAGCTGCCCAAGCATGCTTTATGTGTGCTGCTTGAAATGTGTCATCAGATCACGTGGCCGCTGTTCTCCGGCTGATGTTGGACTTTCTCCAACAAATATGGATTATGTTAAAGTAGGTTCTGAATTGACGAGGATATGTTAATAACTCCCAGATGGGCATCTTTGTGCAGGGAAACACAGGCAGTCTATGGCAGGAGCTAGTGTTTGGCAGGTCCATCATTCCGTCATTAAAGGCCACATTATTACTTACCACTCTGCTTGCATGACAATTGCTTGCATAAACTCAGTCTCCCAGTAACAAATACAGACAATTTGCTTTTAGATATGTTTTCCTTTAGCAAGGAATTTTTTATATGCCAGACGGTATTTTCTCTAGCTTAAAATATGGATCTTAAGAAAATAAATAATACCATGAAATAGACGTATAGGTTCCACAAATGCATGCCTAAGGTAATGTTTCAGATGTGATATAAATACTAACACAGAACACTTACACCTTCACAGTGCAGTCTGTATTGTTCAGTGTTGTGTTTATCCCGGTTTCATTTATAATTACAACTGGGTGTGCTCTCCATTTTTTTTTTTTTTTATTAAAGGGGTTTGTAGTCTTCCTATGAGCAATTAAAAATAATCTTGCTTTCCACCTACTTGCATGGGTGGAAGAAGGTGTTATAATTAATTTCATGTTCATCTATAATGATAAACATATAAGCGGTACGTGTGAGTGTGATTCATATGATAAATGTAGTTGTTATGCATCTTGACCAGTGCGCTTGTCCTTCATCTATTAATAGATTTCACCAAAATATTCCAAAGCTCTGTTCATCCAGCAAATGTACCAAATGTGACTGGCTGGAAAATGTCTTTTCCTCCCTTCCTCATACAACCTTTTTTCCCCGATCTTACCCCTTCTAACTATTCAGTCATGAACTTAAAAACAAATACAAAACCCATATGAGGATTTTTGGGGTACTAACAATTTCTTTTTTAACAGATTACATCTTTCACTACTATCTCAAAGTGGAGCAAAGACTTTTTAATGTCTTTTCATGACTACGTATCTGTATTTTCTCATGCACGTACACTTAAACTTTGGATTTTGACTGATATATCAATGATAATGATTACATTTTTGTTCTTAATAAAAAGGTAAAATATACATTTTCAAATAACATTGAGTCACTTAGTGAGAATTTATATTTTGTAGCACATTATGGGGAACACTGCTGCATCAGGGCAGTATTTTCTGGTAATAACCCAAAACGTCAATACCATCAAGTGTTTGGATCTGACCCAAGCGACAAAGATATCATGAGGGCTCCACATATTTTTGTACTTCTCTAGCCTCTTTCTGCGTGTTATGATATTATTACTCTCAAACTGGCACTTAATTTTCTTGGCCCTTAAAATGAGTGTTGTAAGAGTAGTTGAATGTAATATGTGGTATTTTAATATTGTGACTCTTAATGCTACATAAACCCTTTGTTTCCTACAGGTTTATTGAGCTGGTGTATTAGATTTCCTGCTGCATGAGCAAGAAGATTATGGTGGCTTACGTCTAAGTACACTTTTGGGAGGCATTTTGTATTTTCTCTATAAATAGTCTTTCTAAAACACAATTGTGAAACTATTAATGTTTATATCGCATTATACATCTCTCTAAGTTTACTGTGCTGAGTATACAGTGTGGTAGCAAAGGGAAATCTTTTTGTCTAAGAAACGTGTACAGAATTTTTATTGTTAAAAGGCTACTAAAAGGCAAGTTTTTAAATATTTATCTTATCTGTAGGGTATTTTTGGCTTATTACACTGAGTCATTCTTGTTTTCAGCAATAGTAAAATTACATCTCTTACGGAGTTAAGCACTTCAATATAGCTTACTAATAGGAAGTTTTCAGCAGAAATGTGGGTATTCTGGCTATTCCTTTCGTGTCAGAAAAATGTGAAATAAGTCAATTGCAATTACAAGTTCTTCAAAGATTAAATTTAGACTCGGGGATGAGAGCATGTGCATAGGAAAAGTTATATTTTATACTGGATAAACACTTTTGCCTTAAGCAAAAGAATGCATTTATTATGGACTTTAAAGATACAAACCCTGGAAAGATCCTTCCTCCCAAGACAAATGGAAAACGTATGTGGGGGAGGGATGCAGAGGTAGTTCATACCCACATTATATTACTGACTTGCATTCTTTGTTGAGAATAATTTAACGAGCAACTTTTTCACGATTTATAAGAAAATGCCACAGGCCGAACTTTGAGTTCCCCTGGAGCCATTTATTCATCCCTATGCAAATGGTCAGTTTTGTTATTTTTGAAAATATAATGTGGGTGAAACGAATGGCTAGTTTTGCATCGTCCAGCGAGGTGAGAGACGGCAGTCTCCAAGCAGTGACTATTAGGTGGACTGGCTCCAGCTCCGGGTCCTTCTCTGGCTCAGGTGTAGCATGACGTACAGGCAATGTGTGATGTGCCGGGGGCATCGTTAGCTGGCTCTGCCTGCGGGCAGGATTGGAGCCAGGCCGGGAGCAGCTGCCTGCTGGGCTTCCCCCGGCACGTGGGGATGCGCAGCACCCCTGCTATCACCCACCTCTGGCTGGTGCCGCAGCCCCCTGTGACACAGAGGAGGTACGAGGTCAGATGAGTTACATTAAGTGGCAAGTGATAAATTCAAGATGACAATTCCTAACAGCAGTGTTTCTTCTGGTAATTAATTCCAGTGGTGCCTGAGGCAGTGCTTAGCTGCTACAACCAGTGTGGCCGATGCTGAGCAGCTAATGAGAAAACATTACAGCAAGGATTAGGGGCTGGTACATTCTGGCAGGATGAGGTCACTATGATTAGAAAATATTAATGCAGGCTTAATGTGATAAACTGACTGACAAATAAACTTTATTTTATCCATGAGTGGTTAAAATGCAAAATTCCTTTTAATTTATTTATTTTATTATTTCCTCCCCCTCAAACAGCTTCTGAAGTCCAGTGGCACCAAGAGTTGCATTGGTGCTGTCACATGCAGGCTGTGTTAAAGCTGTTTAGCTGCTGCAGCTGGGCACAAGTCCTTTCTTCCCTTTCATTTGTTTGAATTACTTTTATCAGGTAACAATGGACACTCAGATTAGAGGGAGGGAGGGAGCTGTGTGGTTGTTACCTGGAAGAATGATGAAAAAATAACACTTCTACATGCCAGCATCCCACTGCCTTTGGTCAATAGCAACAATGAGATTGTATGATATTGTCTACTAAGAGGCAAGTACATTCTGAAACCTTTGGCTATGTTAGTTATGGGGAAAGGCGATGCAAGGACAGGGTTTTATAGCCAGCCCTGCCCTGTTGTTGCAGCACAGGTTAGTTGTGAAGAAAAATCTGTGCCCAGTGGCACTTTTAACAAATGTTTCTGCGAGCTTTTCCTAGGCTGTTACGTTATCCTCTATAGCCACAGGAGTTGTGGTATTCATGCACAGGTGTTGTGTACTATCCAAACAAAAACTGGTGGGTTATAATGTGCTTACTAAGCACTTTTACCGATGAAGTTGAAACTCTGTTCTGCTAATTATGGATTGAGACTTACTTCCTAAATGTTTCGTATTAATTGCAAGGATATAGATGAGATGGACTGCATACTGTGGCCTTTGTGTGTGGTGTTGTCTAAATCCTAATAGTTATTTTCACATTTTTGTTTTTTTTTTCTCTTGTTACCACGTTTATGTAGCAATCACTTTTCAACTGAAAGTGTTACAAATACTTCAGTATAAATGCTTCTATAGAGCAGATAAAAGTAGTGTTTAATCACATCAGCAAGACTTCAACTAGTCCCAAATGTCAAATAATATAATTAATTGGCAAGCTCGTAACTAACTGCTCTATGTTATCTCAGAACCTATCAAGCTATCAGGGATGTTCTTAACCTGTATATTATTACAGTACATAGCTTTATCTTTTATAGGAAAAAAAAATCTTTAAAATTTTTATTTTTTAGAACTCCAGAATACTCATAGAAGAAAACATAAATTGTACACATTTTTTTTCCTCTGATTCAATTATTATAGAGTATTGAAATAGCATAGTGAAAACGTATGATCACCAATACAGAACTTGGAACTGAAGTTTGAGGCCTACAGTGGCAGAAGACAAGAATATAAAAATAATTGTATGAAACACATTGGCCGTTTTAGTAATCACACAGACTTGCAATGACTCTAATACTATTCTTCTGAACAATGGAAGCACCATCAAGGGTAATATGCTGTAATCTGATAAGTGACATTTGTTTCCATGGTACGAAAGCCGTTTTGGACATACTCCCTTTCCTGTTTAAATAATAAGCTTGTCACTTTGCTCAGGTCTTCTTCATTTTTTCCTGTAGTTACACAATGGACAATTATTTTGTCTTCATTTTCAGGCAAAAGAAATAGTATCCCTTAGACTAGCCCCTATAGCATGCAGCCTTAGAATTTGCATTAATTAAAAGATGCATAGGAATCTGTACCTAAAATGCATCAAATGCAACGATTTTACTCGGGCCCTACTAAGGTTTATTTTTAATGTGTAAACCTCATTTCAGCAAAACACTTCAAGTGCAGATTAAACCCTAAGCAGAATAATGAAAACCCGGGTTGGAACTGTTAGAGGTCTAGATAGGAACCTACAGAAATTCCAAAATCTGTAATGTCATCATGTTGGTGAAACAAGGAGTTAAGTAAATGCATGTATATTTTCACGGAAGGCATAGGAGAATGTTTTTGACTATCAGTTTTGAACTCATCTTGGAGAGCACCATAGGAAGAGATAGTAACACATGCAGAATAGTGTTCAGATGAATAAACACGTGTTCATCAGGTCAGTAGGGAAGATCTATGTAGCACTAATTGCTAATCATTTATAACGCACACTAGATCAATTTATTTGCTCATCAGGATTTTGTGGGCATAATAAAAAGTGAATGGGCATACAAAGTGTTTGCATAGGTTCTCTATTTGCAAAATTCAACTGTTGCAAGAGCCTTCATTTTCATGGAGGGCACATTTAGTTGTCTTATTGTCTAGGAGGGAATGTTACTGTCTGTAATAGACGGTAATCTAAAAGGGGGAGAGGAAGGTCTACTGGTGCCATAGAAAAAAGTGTTTTGTGAAAAAGGCAGTTTTTACCTGGCATGTCTTCCTTTACAATTTGATAATTAGTGAACAGATAGCTATGTTTTGCTACTGTTTAAATTACAAACTATCTGCAAAGGGAATTATAAGGAATAGCTCAATCAGTTTGAAGAGGTAAAGTTCTCAGCTCTAAAAGGTCTGTTAAGTTGCACATAGTATGTTTTATGGAGGTTACTTCATGTTAAATTGGAGAACCTGGAAAACAAACCTACTGCAAGTTTTTGAGAACTTTTTAAAGTATTTTAACTAAAAACTATTCTAAAATGTTTCATTAACACAAGTATCAACATCTCAGTGTAACTTCCAGTTTTATTCTTTATTTATTTTAAGCTATTAGGTAGATGTTAAAAGTAAAAAAAAAATAAAAATCAACCAACCAAACAAAAAACCCCCCAAAACAAAACACTTTAAAAATGGATTTTCAGTATGGCTGTGGGATGTGACTCCACACTGGAGGATGGCCAGTGAGTCTGGTTTTCAATTTTCATATAATGAGCCATAGTATGGTTTAAACACAGGCTTTCCATTTAATCCTGACTAGTGAATATCACAGCATCAGAACAAATATTTTATTTCACAAGTTTAACTGAGATTTTGAACAGTCTGTGGGGTTTTATGTTTTCAAAACAAACCCACAGAGACTTTATAAATAGATTCCTCTTCAGATCTTGATGCCAAACCTGTATGGCAAGAGACAGATGCTTGGAAATTGTTTTGCTTTGTTCTCTCTATAGTTCATACTCACTAATACCTGCATTTGTGTATTATTCTGTTCCCGAGTACCTGAAGCTATTTAGCGCAGTGGATGTGGGGCCAGCTGAACGTACAAACACTGAGCGATGACAGGATTTTGCTGCAGCTGGAAACTAGGGAATATATAATTGCATCATTGTCTCTCATTCTGCTCCCACATGTAACTTGCTTAAATGTCATTTTGTGCTGCAGACTTTCGCTCTTTTTTTTTTTTTTTCCCTGTAAACCTTATTCAACCTGCGCTTGGCCATCATGATAGCAGTGCCTGAGCCCGGAGTGCACCAGCATCCCGAGAGATTCAAATTCAGGCATCACCAATCGTTGACCTGGCTATTGTTGTTTGTGATACTTACTGGTAAACTTTCACAATCAATACAACATCAGCCCGCCTAGCTCTTGGGAATGGAAACCTGAAACAGCGCACTTAATCTTGAAGCCGGCTCCTGCTCCCTGCTCTGCTGCTAAACTGGGTAGTTGGCCTACTTGATGCAGCATTATTGCTGCAGAGGTCAGATGTGAGCCGGCTTGGCAAGTGCTGATGAATGGCTGTTTGTGATGAAGCACCTCTTCCATCCAACAAGAGACATTTAATAATGATGGACCATAACTGTGCGCACAAAAAACCTTGTAGCTTGTTTGTGAGCTTATATAGTGAAGGTGGCAGAAGGCAATAGGATAGTTTGGAGCAAGTCTTTGGGAAAAGGACAATTAATGCAGAAAGTGAGGTCTTATTAAGAGTTAAAGAAACTTTCCTGTTTGTTCCAAAATGGTAGCAGCTGTTGCAAAATACATATATTTTTCTTCCATTCAACTTGCATTGTTTCCTCTTTTCTCCTTGCATTTCAAAAAACCACTTTGGAAATTGACAAAGATAGGAAATAATCTTAAAGGCCAATAAATTAAAATTAATATAAATTATCTCTACAAAAATTAATTTTATTTGAACTACATGTTCTGCTGCCACATATGCTTTGCTTGAAATCAGTGAAATGGGCTTTGAGTGCGTCCTTGAGTACATATTGCAAAAATTGTTTCTTCTCTTCTAAAAAAAAGAGAAATCTTTGTGAATGAAATGAACTGTGGAAAAGCTCACCCTAACGCTGGAGAGCTTTCCACAAGGTATGTACCTTTAAAAGAAGCTAAAGTAATCAAATGAACTCAGAAGAGATTATCTAGGGTGTTATCCAATGCCTTTGTTCTATAGGTTTTCCACATTTCCTCTCTTATAGACATTGATTGCAACATCCAAACAACAGTCAAAGAACAGCTTATCCCCACAAAGTCTGGCACTAGTTAACCATGGAATCACTTCTTAGAGATGTAAAACATCCTTGGAAATCCATAGAGGAACACCTATGTATTGTGTTTTAACGTATGTTAGCCAGCCCTGGGTATGGAGCTGTTGTAAAGTCCGTAGCGGAGAGGACATGAAAGCTGGTAGTTTTCAGAACCTCCTCTTAACCTGTGGACAAACATCACTCTAGAAAAATGTGTTCTATCTCAAATTCCAGTCCTGCAAGCTAATGTTTAATAGCCAAAAATTCACTCGTGATGACTTGTCCATGTGAATCCTTATGTTTTTCACTTATTGGTATGGCATATGTTCGAAAACTGTTCTAGAGGAGGGAAGAGTTTTGCTCCAAACGTTGTATGTTTCCTATCTGTAATGGTTAAGGATATGGGTCCTTAGGGTGAATCAAGAACACCCGATTGAAGTGAAACTAAGTATTATAAAATTTTACGTAAGTATAATATAAGGTCTATTAGGTAAAGGAACAATTGTAGAAGAGAAATAATTGAAAGCCTCATTTCTTGAGACTTTCAGAACTGAACAAGTCAAAACTCTGGAAAATATCCTGTAGATAGCATAATATAATGACAGGAGGATAGCCTTCCTCTAATAGACCTATTTAATTTCTAATTCCTATGAGTCACTTAAGCTATTTATGCTTAATTTTACATAGTTATGACTACAGAGTATAATCATCCAGATTGCAATAAAATCCTTATAACAGATAAAAAAAGTGATATCTCATTTTGCTTCAAATGATCTAACCTGCCTCAGAAATGAATGACAATCCATGCTGCTGGGGCAGCAGCACAGTCACCAATGATGTGTTTAAGTAATACCAAGTCCCATACTCGATTACATTCTTGTATTTTGTTTGTCCAGAAGTGAAAAACAAAGTAGACGATTCTGAGCACTGTAAAATTATGAACTACAATACCAGAGGCGTATCCCATCCAGGTTTTAACAGATGGGGTGATTCCCTGGCTTTGGCTTGGTTTTGGGCTGGTGCCCTTAGCCACAGGTCTTGAGTTGTGCTGTATTTTTTCTGTCTTCTCTTGTGAGCATTGGGTCTTGCTCCTTGCTGGGGCATGGGGCAGCGACCAGGAGCTACTTGCTTTGACTCCCTTGACGTGCAAAGCGCCTGCAATGTGCCTCAATGTTTCCCTGACAGGGGAGGGAGGGAGAAGGGGCAGAGAGGGCTGTGGGTTGATTGCCCCAGGCATGATGTTGTAGGCAGCACCCACTTGGATTAGTATCAGGAACAGCGTATGTGTGTAAACTTCGTTTTTCATTCAACCCCTAACACACTTGTTTTATTCGACAGCTTTCTCCTAACACTACATTACTGCTTTGGTTTCAGGTGAAAACATCCAGACACCAGTATTTCTCTTGCTCTTTCTCAAACACAACTGCTGCAAACTCTTCTTTGGAGTTATGTTTACAGCTATTTGTGGAGAAATATGGTTTTTATGTTTTGTTGATTACTTTTTTGTTGACTTCCAGTTCTGAGATTTAGTGCCCGTCTTGTTTTTTGTGGGATGGGTTGTTGTGTGGGGGTTTTTTGTGTGCGTTGTTTTTTTCTCTGAAACCCTGTTCTGAATTTCCTATGAACAAAAATGTTCTGTTAACAACTAACATGGCAAAAGCTGCTCTGGGTTTGTATTAAGAACTATTCTGGTGTTTGTAATTATCATGTAGAATATTTTTAATTTCCATCTGGCCAATCATATCAGTATACAAGATCTATCATCCTGTGAATAGTCATTAAACTCATAAAACACCTGATTGTGACAGGAAAAGAGAAATTTGAGCACAATAAATTTCACTTGGTTAGGAAATGTATTTATTCATCCCATTCATTTTAATGAAAATGGAACATGATGTGAAATTTTGTATTTTATACAACCATAAACCATTACCTACTAATGGGTTAAAAATAAACAGAAGCCTTCATGTTAAAAAAAGCAAAAGAAATAGAGAAATGGTAATGACAGTTTTGAAGTATCCAGTACCTGTTGTGACAGGAATAACAAATTAATTGGGACTATAACAGATTCTTTGCAAAGGTGAAGTAAACACACTTGACTGTATATTTTTCACCATCAGTTAAGTCTCAATTGGTTCTAAAAATAAACAGAAGACATTGAACAGTTTTAATGGATTTTGACACCTAGGTATTATGCTGTCACTCCAGTATAAATGAATCATAACTTTAGACTGCGCCAAGGAATTACTACACATTTGGAGAAAATTTATGGTGCACCAGGCTTTGAATCATGATGTGATATCAAAACTAAAGTCGCAAGAGGAAAAAATTCTGGCATAAATTATTATTTACCTGAGCTATGCATACCCATGCAAACGCAACAGGTATGGATTGTAGGGTTAGTTAGAAATACCACAGTTGTTTCCAGGTGTTAACACTTCTCAGAGTGGCTGTTCTGGCAGAGCTTCCAGGGAGCCGCATCCAGAGGGGAGCCAAGCACAAACGCTGGACAAACCGCTGTGGCTGCTAGATATCTGTTGCTTCTCAGGATTCAACCTAATGAAGAGGTTTACTGATGAAGAGGCTAAAAGAATGAATTTCAGCATTTGACCTTACAACTATATTAAGCTTAAATTTATTTATTTTTTTTATATCTATTGCAGTACTTGTAGATGAAGAAGTTCTTGCCCTGTGTGCAAGAACTGTCTATAAAGTAATGAACATCTAGAGAGCAGCTAGTCACTGGGCTCCAAGGTGTCTGCCTAATTTGCTCTGCACTGTCATGTATGTAGGCAAGCCTTAAAATATATTATGTAGACATGCATAAAATATTTGCTGAATCTTCCTCTTGAAATTAATTTGAAAATGTGATTGTGTAGTTGCTTAGACTATGATAACATAATACTTCTAAGGAACACAGGTATGCACAAGTATTCCTCATTCATCTGACACAATATTCCTTTGTAGGCTGAGTTGTGTTCAATGCATGACAGTGTAGTGGTGATTTTTATAAGTCCTTATCAAAATTATCCTGGTTTAAAAAAATCGCTGTATTCAAAGCTCAGGTAGGGGGTTATAAATTTCAATTCACAGTACTTTTACAGCTTCCTCCACGGTTCCTCTTGTTTTTGAAGATCTTCTGAACTCGTATTTTCTAGCGTTTTCCCCTAAAACGTAACTGCTCCTTCGGAGAGTATTATAAATTATTACAAAGAAGAGATCTAATTTTTAAGTCTCTATTAAATGAAAAGGAACAAATCCAAAGAAGATTATAAGCAGACAGAGAGGAGAGGCTTTATCTGGAAATCCACAGTGTATCAGTTTATAAAGCCTTTTGACATTTTGGCTGTAATGTTTTACAAATGTGGATTGATTAATTACTTTTGACCTGCTGGAAGGCTAATCATCCTTTTAATGACTTTGGTACTCTTCCCTTTGAGCAGTGGTATGGTGCTGAACTTTCTGCTGATGGCCTTCAGGCTTGAGGCTGAATCCTCGAGTGGTACAAATGCTCTGCTCTTAATTGAACTAAGCCTGCTTGTCCTGCCTGCCTGTCTTTATCTTGGGCATGGAGGCTTGGTTTCCAGTGCTCATCCAGACATTGTCCCCACAGGATCCTGGTGCCGCAGAAGGTGTAGGCATCCATTTGCCTTGCTCCGCGGTGGTCTTCCTACGTAGCCAAGAAACTTACTGGATTCATCACATGCTTGTAGCTGTAAAAAGTGTCCTCTCTCATCCGCAGCTCCCACTGTTTCTTGCAGCAGCTATTAATCATGTAGAGGAGACCAGTGTGATGTTTGAAAGCAACTTTATATCATCTTTTATTAACCAGGTTAGTGCCAAATGTCTGTCACCAGAAGAAGAGCTATACAAACACATAGGTTTTTTGCCCAGTTGCTGAACTGAGGGAGAGGAAATAGGGAGAGAAGAGATGGCTGGGTTTTTTCCTTGGGAAACAGAACTAGGAAGAAGCAGCTGATATTCAAAAAATGTCTAAGATTTTTTCTTCTGCTTTGGTTTAAGACAACTCAATGCACAATATTTTTTTCTGACTTTGCCTAATAACTTTTCTGAAGCCATTTTTAAAATGGGTAAAACCATTTCCCTCTCCCCAGAGTCAGCATAAGGAGGCATCCTCGTCCATACTATGGGGGAACTTGGGTCTCATGTGAGAAGGTAGCACAGCACCATCAGCGTTACTGTGCCCCAAACTCATTTCAGTGCCTTGCTTCACGTACTGACCCTGCCTGTTTTCTCTTAAAAGGGTCCTGACAGCTGATCATTGTGTCACCCATCCCCTGGTAGTCACTGACCCTCTGGTGTGCCCTCCAGGGAGGGGTAGGGAAGTTGTCCATAACAATGTGAGGGTTAGTTTTCCAGGGCTGATGCTGGCTGGAAAGTGTTCACCTCCCACTCCCATGTGTCGAGAGGAGTCAGAAGAAAAGGTTGAAATGCTCAGTCTTCCAGAAGTATGTGTTTAACATGCCTCTCATAGTCTAGCAGATAGTTTTGAAATGTGCATCAGGTAGAATACATTAGAAAATAAGCACTATTATGATATCAGGCTATTTGCCCTGGAAGTGCTTCTGCTGAAAACTTGCTAAGCAGCGGTAGCTGTACACATCTCTCCCTTAGGATGTTCAAGGGTTGAAAGTCTCAGAAAATCAGAAATATGCACAAGTAGACAAAATACCCAATATCCCAAACGGGGTCATTGCATCCTGCCATGAGCCTTGAGTCTCCTCCCTGATGGCAGCTGGCGGGCAAAAAGCACATAGAAAATATCATTTTTATGGGCAATATACTGTGTGCATACCAGGTTTTAATGCTTCCTCAAACTGCTAAAGGGAATCTTCATGGGCATGCAAAGTGATGCCCAGAATGCCGAGAATCCTGAACTGGGGCTCTGGCAAGAATGCTGGTGTTCCCCAATTTTTCTGGTGCCAGCAGTCCCACTTGAAGGGGATGCTGTATGCCTCGGTGGAGGTATCTGAAGCTTTTGACTCTGAGCAAAAGTACTGGTACCCGAGGAATCACAAGCAGATTCATTTTTACAGCTTGTCCAAATAGCATGAAATGAGGAAAGTGAAATATAAACAATGTAGCATGATATATTTCCCCATTTGCTAGTTTCTAATATGTGCAAATGGAATTTTAAATATTGAAAAATGTTCATTTTGAGATTATAATACTTAAATTCTCATCTAATTGTCTCTTCATTCCTCTGAAATTATGGTAATTACAGTAACATTTTATTAACAATATTAATTTTAAAAGGGTTTAGAAGTTATTGCCCTGTAAAGAACCCCAAAGCATTTTCCAGTATGATCGCTTTGAAGAGTCTCATTTTAGATCTTTCTCACTTTATATTTATTTGTGGTGTGGCAGAATTTCTTTTTGCATAGAGTACATTACTGGAGGATTATAAATTAATTCCGCATGGATATCCTCAGTTTTATAGGAAAATTGTTATGGCGATAGAGATATACTGTTAGGATCTATATCTTAGGAACTTTTTCTTTAAGGGGAGTATTTTAAAATTTTTATTCTTGTGTTTTACAAACACTAAGGTATTTTGTTTTCATAAATTATGAAAGGAAAATGTCACAAGCTATCACTGCTGCTGTGCTCTGCCTTTGCTGACAGCTGTATGATGCTCATTCAGTGCAGCAGATTGGGAGCTGAAAGTTTCATCAATAAATATGACTCTGATGGCTTCATGTCAACGGTCAAGGTAATGGCCTTTTATTATCCTGGAAACGCACTTCCATGAGGCGCATGTGTATATATATATTATTTTTTTCTTAAAATCCTCTGAGGAAAAAAATTGACTGTTACTCACAATTTTAGATATAGTGCTTTGCAAGTGACATAAGGTATTTTAATTAAAGAAGAATTATATAATTATTTTTATTCCCTTATTACTGCATATAGAAGAGCAAAGAAATGAGCCAAGATGTAATGTTGAATTGTCATCTTGTAAACTTCTATTGGTGACCGTAGAAGTATTTCAGAGTATTTTGAGATCTATAAAAAAGGGAAACATGCAACTGACCTATTTAAAAAAGTACAAAGTACTGCACTGAGAAGTCTCCGGTATTAAAAATCATAGAACAGCTTTTTTCTGCATTAATTGGATGAGACATGGTTTTCTTTCATTTAAATCTTTATTATGGTTAAAAATACTATTCTTTTCATGGAATTTTCCAGTCCATTGTACTACTACAGAATTATTGTAGCCCATACAGGTACTGCCAGAAATAATATGCATCTATTTGTGAAAGAAATGAGCGTTATATTATTTCAAACTTTCACTGTTTGTGTTTTATTTTTCTGTTTTGAATATTAAATACTTGCTAATACTTAAAATGTTTTTGCAAGTTTCAACTTTTCTTAGAGCTTTTTAAAGGGGTCTGTTAAATGTATTTACCATTAATTAAATTAAATGTTAATAACAGCCTTTTAGACAGGCTCCTTTACCTGATTAGTTAGGTGATACTCAATACTTGGGCCCTCAAAACTTCCTTGTAAATAAAAATCTAGGGGAAAATGATACTACTCCTACAAAAATATTTCTCATTCGATGGCTGCACTACAGTTTTATATTTTATCCAAGAGTTTTAACATATGATTGTAATGTTTTCTTAAATATCTGGATAGTTTTAATGTGTATATGATCTTAAAATTGCATCAGAGTTGCAAAAACTTCCCCTTAAAATACATATTCAATGAGATACAGAAAATAAGCAAATTTCAATTAATTCCAACATATCTGGAAGAACTAACAGCTGCCAGTAGATTAACATGTTGGCAAAACTGCTGGGATACACAGCTTTGGTCCTACTAATGTGAAGAACGTGGCCCTTTTCCATGTCAAAGCTGTGTTCCAGTTTGGGTTTCCTTTTTTTACACGGTGCTTTTAGCTTCCACCTGTGTTAAATCATTTTGTAGACTTGCTTTAAGAGAAATAATATTGAAATCAAGATGGAATACTTTCCAAGTATTTAAAGACAATACAATATCTATGAAAACAAGCTGATTTTTATCATGTGTTTTAACCTCATCTGGTAGAACAGTAATTCCTTTAACCTGCTTTGCTACTGGTAAGTCCTGCCTTTTTCTAAAATAATATTTTAAATAGTAGGTGATGAGAAAATAAGAAATCTCAAATGCTCTAGGTGTTAGTTGTGGTCCCACCATTCCTGTCCCAAGACTTGGCCACCAAGAGCATTGCAGAGGATGCTCTGTTTGCAGAGATCCAGTGAAACCCATGGATCCGCTCTGACTGCCCAAGAAATATAACAGGTATGCAGCACTATGGTAGTAGAACTACACATGAACTGCTACCCTCCATAAAGAATTTGACTAACCAAAAGTCATGTTATGAACCAAATAATTTCCCTGGTCACTTAAGCAAATTGATGGGGATCACTGTGTTGGGGAAGGGGGGCCAGAATTGGGATGTAGCCCTGATTCTGCAGCAGAGGCTTGTCCTTGCTTCAGTAATGCAGGGTCAGTCTTCTCTCTCCCCTGTCAGTAGAAGCTGGGGACTTAAAATTCCAATCCTTGCATGCTAGCTGGCTTCAAAAAAGTAGAGCTATGAAGCAGATAAAGCAACATTTTACCGAAAGTTCATTCATCAAAAAGCTGCATATTTTGAAAAGGGTAAAAGTACTACTAGACCCATCAGGGATAAGTAAAGGCTATATACTATAGATTATTTTAATCCCCTTGCTAGATATAAAAGGGATAATTACATATTTGTGGTTGAAGCCATGTGGTGGAAAAATCAATACAACTTTTTTGTATGACACTTCATTAGTGTGAAAAATTTTAAAAGCTGAAAAGAACTGCCTTGCAATTAAATGCCTCTGCTACTTCGGATTCAGTAATGGGTTTGTATTATTATCTAGTTTATTTGAAATAGTGGTTGCACTATAGCAGTAATTGGAAAACATTGATTATGCACTTGTATATAGAAAAACTGGCAAATCATTACAGGGCAAAGCAACAGTTAGTTAGCCTTACTAATGAAGCACTAATTGCTGTAAGTAGGTTAACATGTTAGTGAAACTACAGGGAGATAGAGCTTTGAAATTTTTTATCTGTTCAGCGTTATGTATTTTTTTTAATCTCATTTTAAGAAATCTCATTTTGCAAACACAGCCGCAAGTCTTTCTTGATGCTATATTTGGAATCATTTCAGAGATTTATTTGTTTTTGTGTTTTGATTTTTTTTTTTCATTTGGATATAATGTCTAGTACATTTAAGTCATATTTATGCTACACCTATCAACATGGTGACTTTAATGTATGTAAATGGCTAACTGGAGTGAAAGGCTGGTTGGCTCGATTGATTTCCTTATTCTAATGCAATTATGTCATCCATGCTATATGCTTCTTGAACAATCTTTTTGTTAATTAGACTGTTCTATGTTTGAAGAGATAGTAGTTAAACTGCTCTATGACCATTTGGGATACAATATTTTCCAAAAAATCTTCACTTTGTGAAAATCCGAGTGTCCCAAATCTCCCTAGTAAAATGTATTAGAATTAGGAATACTGATAGTAATAAATAGATTATTTTATTACAGTATAGCTGTTGACTAAGGAAGACATAATACATTTTCTTTAATTATGTTACATTAGCAGACTGCAAGCTTTGACTCAGAACTAACTTAAACTTCACTTGTAACCAACATCTGCTCAAAAACCTATCATTAATGCTGAGGGTTGTTGTTCTGTTTGAGACGTATATGATCACATTATTCATAAGGCTAGATGTAAACAAAAATTAAAAAAAAAAGTAAAAAGTCTGTTTGATTTATTGTCTTACCTAACACTAAAGAAAAGTTTTAAAGTTAGCTTGTGAGAAGTTGTCACTTCTTTTCATAATACAAATTAGATTTAAATGGAATTTGTGTGTTTAGCCAATAAGTTAATGCAAATTCGAATTTAAAGGCACAAAGAATTTTGATAACCATTCCTGACATTGGAGGTGATGGTCTTTCGAAAAGCTCACCCCAAAATGTATCAATTCTGGAACACTTCGTGATGATGTATTTGTATACCTGAATGTAGAACTTCTAGCTGAGCTGCCAGGATTTTGCAGACAGACTTGTGCACACAGAAGACACAGTATAGGATCTGTCTATACAGTGAAGTACCTTTGTGGGCCGGATGGGTGGCCGCATCTCTTTTGAGACAGGGACTCAGTTGTCTGCTTGGATGAGAGCAGCTGGTGAGGCTGATGCAACTTCCCAAGGGGTAAACCTGTCACAAGGGAAGGGGTTGCAAATCTTTGGCATGTTTTTGTACTCTCGGCTCTGGTAGGGAAATTTCCTCAGAGCTAACAAATGCGCTTGAACTGGAGAGCTGCTGTGAGACTGCAGGCAGAAGCAACTGATTTTGAGTGAGGTTGGACAAAATCTATGCGTGGCTTGACGGACAGCAGGAGGGATGAAATCCTGACCCACCCTGAAAGCCAAGGTACTTCCTGGACCTCATTGAAATACTGCTTTCCAGGAAATGGTTGCATGGCAGAGCTCCTACACGGAATGTTGCTCTCTGACCACAAAGCAGGTGACCTGATGGCCATCGTGCCACCCTTCCCTTGGTCTACCCCAGGACTTCCTCAGGAAGGCGAATGCAGGGTTTGGCTGCATGTGGCAGGTTGCAGAAGCCAGCACCTCCCCTGCCTGCCCCCTTCCCACCATATGGCGCAGCAGCTCCATTGCATTTTGATACTTCTTGGCTGCAAAAGTGCAGGGCCAGGATTTCCTTGTTTAAATAGGTGTTAAATTCTCTCTCAGATTCACGAGAGTAAAGCATGACCCCCTAAGAAGTTGCATAATGACCTTGACTTATAGAACATATTGGAACAATTCTTACATTGAAAAGTAAATGAATAACAACACATAAAGTTTACCAACCAAGTGTTAGAAAATGCCAGTTGTGATTCTTACCACATTCCAATTTTTAAAAAATAAGCGTGTGTGTTTTTTCAAAAGAATTTAAAGGGGCGGAGGGATGTTTTAAAGGGAAAGCTGCTTCCAGTTCAGAGCTAGCCTCAACTAGTTCTGCTTTGACTCAGCTTACTTAACAATATTATACACCTCTGTTCATAATAATGAGCTGTTTTGTGCAAAGCAGCTCATTATTATGAATGTAAGGGCATGTTTGGACTAGTAAAGCAAATCATAAAAATTGCTGCCCAAGTCACGTTTTTCCTTTGTCAATAAAAGATTTTCCTCAGGGTCAGAAACAATTATTGACCAGAGAAATATCTCAAGTTCTATTTGGAAATTTTACCCAATGATTCTGGAAGTAGGGGAGAGAAGTTATGAAACTAAAAGTATGCGTGGTGAACATTATCTGCAAGGTCTTTTATGTTAAGGAAATCATGACATCTGCCAATCTTTCGAATTCCAAAGGGTAAAGAATGAGGTCTGTTAGGCTGTCATTGAACATGACAGGCTTAATGTCAAGTTTATAACAGAAAAAGGGCAATCTTATTGTGGTTTATTCAGTTTTATGTTGCTTGTTCAGTAGAAAAGCTCATTTTTTATCTAATTTATAGCATTTGAAATACCAAACAGATTTTTTACATATCTCCTGAGCTCACAGCTCCTCTTGACTACCCCTTAGTCGTTCCTTTAGGGAGCAGTCTTAAATCCTTCCAATTTAGCATCTATGTGAGACCAGACAATTGTTTTACTTGAGCATATCCTTCAGTTGTTATAGAGCTGTTTCTAACTCCAAACATTTTAGTTTAATTACTGCTTAGAATATTTGCTATATTTTTATCTAGGTTGCCTCTCACTTGAGCCCATTGGGCTGAAGAAAGAATTACTCCCCATGCTGTTCTGTAGCCCTTCTTGTTCAGATCTGTAATTGGCCCTGTGTTTTTGACTTTTTGCTAATAAGCAGCTTACTTGCTCTCCCACTAGACTCAACCCACCACTTTTGTTTCATGAATTTTACAAAGGATTTTAATAGATGCTTTAGGCTATGCAAAATGTTATATGAAGGAAAGCATTAATGCTCTAGCCTTGACACAAAGGACGTGTGAATGGCTGCTTATCATTACCGTCAGGTATCAAAATTTTCATTAGGAGTTCTGGAGGACAAAAGGGGGAAAAGTGTAGCTATATGAAAGAATATTAACCTATACTGTGTAACCAACCACAATTGCTTAGCATTTTACATTAACTCTCCTCAGACACTGGCTCTCATTATTTTTACACATACATAATAACTGCTTATTATAGCGGTACAGTTCACACTGATATATTGTAGATAAGGTTGTGTCAGCACTTCCATTATAAACCCTATTTTCAGAGGTTTAAAAGGCAGCTGTAAAAATTTACTCCAGACAGAAGATTGGTTTTCTAGGTTTCTGCCTCAAGCAATTTTTTTTTAAACCAATTAAAAACAATTGGCTGGTTTTTAAGCTATAGAAGTAAACAAAACAAATTAAGAGGTTTAAAGCACTTTTTGCTCTTCTGTAACTCACAAACCTTTATTAAAAAAGGGAAAAAGAAATTTAGAAAGCGATCTGTTAATATGTTATACTTGCCAGTACTGTTCTGCAGAAGAAATATATACTGGGCATTGGAACAGAGTGTTATAAACTAGGGTACTGCTGCTTAAAATCACTACTGAGTGTGGTAGATATTTCTTAACAAAAGCTTTTCCATTTTTTTAATCCCTAGAATATCAACCTGGACCTTTGTCACCGAACATATGCCTAATTTTTCCTAAGTGCTTGCTCCTACAGGGTGTGAAGAGCCTCATAGAATAGTTTGGGTTGACCTTTAAATGTTACCTAATCCAACCCCCCTGCAATGAGCAGGGACACATTCCACTATATCACTTGCTCAGAGTCTCGTCCAAGCTGACCTTGAGTGTTTCCAGGGATGGGGCATCTACCACCTCTCTGGGAAACCTGTTCCAGTGTTTTATCACCCTCAATGTAAAAAGTGCCTTCCTTCTATCTAGTCTCAATCTACTCTCTTTTAGTTTAAAACCCTTACCCCTTGTCCTGTCTCAACAGGCTCTGCTAAAAAGTCTGTCCCCGTCTTTCTTTAAAGTAAGTATTAAAAGTATTGAAAGGCTGCAGTAATGTCTCCCTGGAGCCTTCTCTTCTCCAGACTCAACAGCCCCAGCTCTCTCAGACTGTCTTCATAGGAGAGGTGCTCCAGCCCTCTGATCATCTTTGTCAGCCTTCTCTGGACTTGGTCCAACTGTTCCATGTCTTTCCTGTGCTGAGGGTCCCACAGCTGGACACAGCACAGTGGGGGAGTCTCACCAGAGCGGAGCAGAGGGGCAGAATCACCTCCCTTGACCTGCTGGCCATGCTGCTTGTGATGCAGCCCAGGATACAGTCGGCTTTCTGGGCTGCCAGTGCACATTGTAGGCTCATGTCCTGTCATCCACCAGTACCCCCAACTCCTCCGCAGGGCTGACTGAACTATTAGTCAGGAAGTGGTAGTGGGTAAGAGGGATTCTGGAAACAGAGTGAGAGCCTTCCCAAGGCTTCACCAAGCCTGGCATTGCCACCACCTTTGCAGGGACGGCGGGGGCTTAACTCCCTTCCCCATTTTGCATTATGTGGTTACCCAATGAGGCAGCCCTGCTGGTGAAGGGCTCAGTGGGGAGAGGCTTACGCAGTCAGTCTCCATGTGAATTATGGTTTCAATCTATTGCTACATGACGGTGTGGCAATTTTCACCAACAATGTCATGAGTACACACAGCCCCTCAAGTTGGAGAGTGGCCAAAGATTTGCTGAAAGTTTCTCAGCAGGAGCGACATGTCTCAAGCTGGGTTTGAAAACTTGTCACACATATGAAATATGTGATACCTTCTCCCTGCATCTGAAAGGGGAAGGTGTGGCTGTCATTTGCAAGGTTCCTCCCTTGCGTTAGTTTATTCTGTGAATGACGTCCAAGTGCCATGCACAGCGGATGGAAGAGTACTGCTGGATTTTCTTCTGTAACTGTACCTGGCAGTGAGAGAAAAAAATTACAGCACACCCATGGTTATGGAGGTTACTTGGGAGATACCCAAATTAGTCAGCTTGATGTCCCAACATTTCAGCCCATCTGTTCAAACAGGGATTTACCCACTACTGTGAATTGTGCCTTACTATCTACTGGGTAATATTATGCATTAATTTCTGCAAATGGATTTAGGTATGACATTTCTGACAGTTGTTCAGCTGAATTAGATTAATAATGCATTTTTATAACTCTCTTCACTTAAAAATATATTACAGTACAATGTTTTGAGAGAGTTTCTAGATTTAAAAGAAATATTTAAAATAAAGTTGACTCCTCATGGTAGACATTGGCAAAAGAAAACAAATCCCATGCATGTTCTTGAAGCCTTGTCACTAATCTGGAGGTATTTGCTGTCTTTCCTCCTAACTGATTTCATGAGGGCATGCTGTATTCCAGAAATGTGGCTGGGAAGTGCCAGCGCTGTGTCTGTTACCATAACATCAAAGGACCAAATCCTAAAGTTGTTCCTAGGTATTGGATCAGTTTGAAGTATGGCAAAGTCCCTATTGTAGAACAGAAGTAAGTGTCTGGAACTTGGGGAAGAAATATAAAGGCCCTCTCAAAAGTGGCAGGCTTTGGAAATTGAAGTATTTAAATGGTGTGTTTTGAGGTGGCAGGTCATACAAATCAGAAAAAGATGTAAGACACATGACACAACCCCGTGTTTGCTTGCTTTACTCTTTTAGTTATGATGTAGTGATAGCCCAGAAATCAGTCTGTTAATGAAAATTGCCTAGTAAGATACTGAACTTCTGACACTTGACTTCTGCTTATTCCCCTCCTTGCAAACAGACTGCCATCAAGCCTCACGTGGACAATTCTCTGTACCCTGGTAGTTACTGCTGTACCTGCGTGCAGAGCCGTACTAACCCAGAATATGGTTGGCGTGGGGTACACTTGGGCTGTCTGTTCCAGTACTGCAATGGCTGCTTCGGGATGCCTTGCACCAAAGCAGTTGCACAGGTGTGCTCCTGGAAGCGCTGGTCACTGGATGACTCAGCTTCTGATTCCAGGCAGAAAACCATTGCTGCCTGCCTTTCTGAACAGCAAGGTTGGATAAGGTGTGGAGTATCCATAATCACATCTGTCTGCCTTGTAAGGCAACAGCTACACAAGCAAGAAATGTAATAAGAAGGAAAACACTGAAAAGAAATGTGAAAAGGTAGCAAAGTTCATGTACTGTAATGTAGCTTCTATCTAAAGAAAAATTCAAATTTAGTTCTAAATTTGAGGCAGCCTTGTTTATGGAGGAGCTAATAGTGTCTCTGTAAAGCTCATTAGGTGTAAGCCATCTTACAGCTTAAATTTGCATTTTACAAAAAAAAGAAGGTCTTTGTGTTTGCAGCATTATAGAATTGCAGATTAAAAATTGAGAGAAAGGGTCAGGCGTGTTTTGTCTGGACCGAAGAATTCTTGTCATGTTCCAGTTCTCTGATCTTTCCTGAAAAATCTGCTTGGTGTGTGATTATTCAGTGGCTAATGAAGACATGATATATCTTATGAATTTTATGGGATGATACACCCAAGTGTTCCAAACCTGTGAGAACCCAAAGAATGAGTGTGCCTGCCTGAAGCAGCTGAGAGACCATGCAGATGAACATGCACATGGGTGACGACTGAAAATACAGTTAGGCAGAGGTAGCTGGCAAGTCCGTGACTGCTGTACGTATGACATTAAACAAAGTGATTTGGAGCAAACAGTGTGGCAGGAAAGTATGAAATCCATCTTTGCAAACTTCACAAGCCACTCCCTCATTTTCTGTGAAGAGAGGTGCTTTATGCCCTTATGCATTTCCTCAGATGCCAAACATATTGTAAACTACCTGCCGTGTGTTGGATTTTAATGCAACAGCCACACTTACTACTAAATGGAAAGAACAGTGTTTATTATAGTCCAGATAATATCCTTTTTATGCTGAGTTGTAGGTTACACCACAATATTTAGTGTGAATGAGGGACCACTATGTTTTCTCCCGCACGTGGAACTGTTTCCACCAGAAGCTCATATAATGAGATAAAAATATTGTGGCCAGACTTACATAAAAAAATTGCAATTATCTTGAAACAGAAAACTGAATTTAAAAAATATAATTGAAAAGTTGGACTTCTTTATTTCTACAGAGAAATTTAGATTTCAAATATAGGCAGGAGAGGTACGAGTACAAATTTTTGCCACCTTTCCTTGTGTGTAATCTTGCATCCCAGGGCTGGCTCTTTAAAATAAGTATTTCTCTTTGTAACTCAAGAGGGAGGGCAAACCCCATTGTTGGCTCAGTCTAGCTGGCTGAGAGTAACTATAGGCAAAACATAGATGATTTACCCCAATTAGCCATGGTTAGATTAGAGCTACAGGATGTGTCCCTTTGGAAGGTACACAGCGAGGGAATGAACTCAAGCAGTTTAGTTTCAGGTGTGTCCCTCCAAGTGAAGACACTGCCAAAGAGTGTGTTTCTGGTCCTGTATTTTTTTTCTGCTTAGTCCTAGTTTGTGTTCTAAAAATAGGAGAAATACACGTTTCAACTGTGGAATGTGAAATGCAAGGCAAGTTCTAGAAAGTGATGGCATATTGCATGTTACTTCCAATAATTAAAGAATGGGATGGTGAGCACATTTTAAATATGTGGAAAAGTATGTATAACACCCCCCCCCCCCCCCCCCCACACCTTTGACTAGAGGTAGATGTTGCAACAAGAACACGTCCAAACACAGAAGCATGATTCAAAAAAAACCCAGCGCTGTTAACTTAGACCAGAGAAAATTTATTTTCTCCCCTTATAAATTAGCAGGGAGTTCTGCAAAATGCATTTGATGGTATGTGTCTGCAAAGGGCAAACCAGGCTGAAAGAGGAATTTGAGACAAGAACAAACTTTCCCAGGTGGCTACAACATATATTATTTAACTTCAGCAGATGGATCCACCTTAAGAAAGGTCCAAGGAGCAAGATGGAAACCAAATACAGTCAAAGGAAGTTGGGGATGTGGGTGTCAGGTTGTCAGTAATCTGACAGCTATGGTAACTACCCTCTAATCCAGCGGCTCCAGCCACGCTCTCGCCTGACACCGCAAGGACTGACTGACAGCTGAAGAGCGGGCACTTTTTACAGGCAAAAGTGACATCCAGTCTATTAAGGCTGACAAGCACAAAGCAGAGATTTGCCCTGAATGGTTTGGTACTGAAGCCTAGTAAAGGGGTTATTTGAAAGGTCTTAGAGAAAGTGTCAGACTCAAGCTCAGATGATAACAATATTGTAATGATAGCACTGGACAATGAAGTGCTATGATTGCCCATACAGGCCAGGAAGATTGCATGTGGATATTGAGCTCCAGAAGCCAGTTTACAGCAGCAGATTCTCAAAAGCAAACATGCAACAGCTCTAAACCCACTCTTTGTCAGAATCTGAAAGATATTTTTTTTTTTCAGTGTGTAATAACGTACTCATGTCTTTGTTGTTTTTGGTCTGGCATCTAAGGAAAAAATCAGTGGTAGAAGCAATTACTGCAGACCCCCCCAGAAGACAGGAATAGTGAAAAAGCATTACAGTCAACCTGTGGCTTGTGGGTTAAAACAAAATGTGCAAACTAATGTTCTTAGTATTTAAAATATGCACTAATAAAGATAGTAGCTGTATCTGAGTCCAAATGCTAAGTTTAAATTCAGATGAAATGGAATTTCATCTGGGTCTGATACTGCAATATGAAGTCATGCATAGCTATGCTGGGCAAAATGAGGCTAATAAGTAAATAGGAAAAGATTTAGCATTGTGTACTAGGTAAGCAGCCGACTGGTATCGTGAGGCTCCAGAAGGTATTACAAACATGAGATCCTTCCTTGTAGCAGGATCTGTGTTTGCAGTTGAGTAGCATTAAAAGGAAACCTGTTCCTTTTTCAGCAAAGCCCTTAAATTTCTCTTCTGCTTTGTTTTTCTTGTTTACAGCATTTTTATCAAATGATAAAATTTTCTTTTTTGACACAGAAGCTTAATTCTGTTGGCAGCTGTCTCCAAATCCACACTCTCCCTAGTACTGTTCTTCAGATCCCCCTCATCTAGCACCTACAGGCTCTGGTTTAGTCTGGCTTTCCAAGCAGGAGCAGCACCATTCAACAGTTAAGCTGTCCTGTGCCATCTACTGATTCTTAAAAAAGATCATTAAAAATCTGTATAATTGTTTTCCCGATATCAATATGATTTTGCAGTTAGGTTTTTTTTCCTCTAGATACTTTCAGGAAGTTGTCCTTTCCATTGGATTACTCTGTGCAGCTAGAATTTGATCAGATTCTAATTGCTAAGAAACAAGAATGACCAAATCATGGTCACTGCCTAGAGAATGAAGAGTTCACAGGAAAAAGCTTCTAAAACCTGTATGTGCTTTGATTGCCAGCGCGTGAACTGTCAAGGCTGGAGTAATTTCTATCCATTGCTATTGGTTTTCAAATTATTGCCTTGACACAGTGCTGTGTGTGAAGGTGAAGTGTTTTAACAGCAATATAACTGCTTCTGTTAGCCAGAATGCCAAAGAACCAACACATCCTGTGTCTAGTTGGCACAAACTTGTATTTGTGCATAGAACCAGTAGTTAGGACTTGAAAAAGATCAGAGAACAACCACCAAAAATACCCCAGATCACATCAGATGGGGAGAGACCACCAAAAGTGACAACATTTTGGCACTGAAGATCAGTAGAGGTATCTCCTCTGCATCGCTCAACTTAAACAGTTTACAATATGTTTGGTGGGAACAGTACACATGAATTTGCATCCAGCCCTGCCCTTATCCAGCTTGGGCTCCTCTGAAACCACTGTGATGATACACCATGCCATAACGTGCAGTGAGATATTTCCGAACAGATGACTGGAAAAAAATGCAGCGATACTGGAACTTAGGGTGACTGCTAGAAACTAGAGCATCCTTGTTTTACAGCTACTGGTCTTTGGTGAACTTACATTAACAGTGTCTTACTGCCTTGTTTCTCAGTAAATAGGGTTTTTTTGTTTGTGTTTTGTTATATGGTGTTAGATTGAGAAGGCACACCTGAAAGCTTGCTCAGAGAAATAGCAGTCTAACCTCCAGCTCTTTCCCTTTTTGGCTTTTCTCACCTTTTTCTTCTTCCACTAACCTTGACCTGCTACATGACACTTAGTGACTTAGTACTACACTGCATCAGGGTCTCACTTAGGTTTGGAAAGAATTAAGATACTATAGGGTGCAGCAGAAAAGTCTCTACCACTGGTGGAAGCATTTTTGTTTGAAGAGGGAGGTGTAATTTCAGGATTTGCTCCAGGCACGTGGAAGAGCTGGTGCCAGTAACTGATAGTAGGAGTGCGTATTGCTTTCAGCTGAGAAGCCAAAGCAGAGCAAACGTGAGCTCAGCCAGTCATGTTCACCCCGATGTCCTGTGACTGCATGGACAGATGGGTTATATAGGCTGGATTAACGAGACGTAGATCCTGGATGCGCTTTGGACTTCATTGTGAACTGACAACACCGTGATGTCTTTGCTGAAGTCCTTTATGCTACTATGAAATTTCAAAAGAAGTTCTACTCTGCACTACACAAATAATTGTTTTCATTCCTCCATGTATTCTGTTGAATATTTAGCTGGTATAAGTACTTATTGTTTGAGCTGGTAAAACCAAGGAGTAGAATTGAGTCTGAGTGAACTTTGAATGTTGAAACACACTGTTCTCAAAGACAGCCCTACCAGTCAACAGGAAAGAAGTGAAAATTATATGAATACATTAAATGTAGTTACTCATCCTATAAAACATGCAGCTTACTTCCACATGTTTGATCAACTCCACTAATATATATATGCTGTGGTTTGGTGGTTTGGTTTTGTGTTTGGGGTTTTTTTTGGGGGTGGGGTGCGGGGAGGAAGCTAGGATTCACCTTTATTTTGTTGCTGAAATTCCCTTTTTTCAATACCATGTATTGAGAGAAAAACATGTACTTCTGGGAAAATATTTCTTTGATATCTTTAGTGTTTTATTTGCTATTTTTTCAATACACTGGGTTTTGCTAAGAGCAACCAAAACCCACTTGCAGGTTTTATATTTCTAGAAGCGGGACATGAATATATCATTTTTGGCAAGAGTTCAGTAGAAAGAATTACCTGAAACTTGGTGCCAATGTATTAATGTATTTGCTGTTCTAAACTAAAAACACGCTCACTTACTGTATAGTAGCCATCTGTCATTTACAAAATGACACATCCAATTTAAAACCACTAGGAAGCAAAATGTTTAATCAGAATTTTAGGAATACTTGCTAACCATGAATCCTGAAGACCTAACTACTTTGCTATTGCAGCGCAATTTGTTTGACAAGTGGTGTGGTCCACTGCAGAGGACATACAAGTGCACGTCAGCATCACCTTGAGCAGGTTACTTTATTTGTCCTTTACCCCAGTTTTCCAGTCTGTGGAATGGGAAATAGAGATATATTCTCGTTTATAGGAAAAGTATTGACAGGAGAGAAGGTTCAAGTGGGTTGGTTACAGCTCTGACTTCCACTAAGTTACATGTACTTGCCAAAGGTATTAGAAAATACTGTAGATTCTTTGATATAAAAGTTTATGTTGGAATAATGTGACTTGGTGGGATTTGATAGGCCAGGAAGCCTGTTTCAGTTGTGGGTTGCTAGGGCGTAACTACAAGAAATGAGCATAGACCACTGAAACAACAACTTTAAGGATGAAAGTGTTTGCAGAAGTTTTATACTGAGGCTGACTCCTCCTGGCTTATCAAACTCAGTCCCTTCGTATATTAATTTTTACCGGATTTTTTTTCTCCCGTATTGTGCTTGGTTTGTATTAGTCAGTAATATTATCACCAGGAGTTCCTAAGTTACAGAGTTACCCTGCATAAATATACAAAGCAAAAGCAAACCCCTTCCCTGAGGAGCTCAGCCTCAACAGATGAGACAGATGGAGATGTGAAATGATTCACCCAGGACCACAGCAGAAACAGGAGGTCACTCACAGACGAAGGTCTTCGAACCC
This sequence comes from Rhynochetos jubatus, assembly GCA_027574665.1. NCBI lineage: Eukaryota > Metazoa > Chordata > Aves > Eurypygiformes > Rhynochetidae > Rhynochetos > Rhynochetos jubatus. The sequence goes on from CM050654.1 coordinate 20,032,010, forward strand.
CAGATGGACCCAGGGAATTAGGCTGCCCTGGCTCCTCTGGGGTCCTCCATGGAGTGATGCTCTCCTTCAGGCATTGTCCCATTTATGTTCTTACGCTTCTCCCAGTAGAAAATCCAATATGCTGTAGATATAAAGTTTTAAATATGAGTTTATATTGGGAAAATAGAAATGCCTGATGATAAAAACCAGAAACTGGTTGCAGTATATCCTGGGTGTGTTTCAGAAGACAGAGCTCTGATGATGCTGTAAGCTGTTTAATCATGTATAGAGGCAAGAGAAATGTAAATCTTTATTAGCATCTTTGCTTTATTATACTGTAGTATTTCTCTTCAACATTTGACTTTTTTAAATATGGTAAGTTAATTCATTTTCCATACAGTAGTTGTGAAAAGCCTTGCAGTTTTAAAAGAAAAGGAACAAACAACAACAACAGAAACGGTAGAGAGAATGACCTCTGAAGACCTGAAAAGAGAAAAATTGGATAATAAATGTTCAATCAGTCTGAGGTATTTTGTAAATCAGACCACTTTTATTTGGATATACTATTGTTTAACAGCTAGTTTAAATTGGGACCAGCGTCCTGATTCTGGACAGCATGGCTTTTATTGGAAGTCCCTGCCACTTTTAAACATCTTTAATACATTTTAAAAATAGAACTGTAAAAACCAGTAACCAGACTTCAAAGTGAAGACATGTTGTGCCAGAATTACGAAGCTGGTGCTGATTTTCACTGGTTGTAAAGCCTTGGGAGTGCCCTGCGGTCCATCCCCCAGTGACAAACACCAGGAGCACAGGCAGCTGGTGCGGGAGCACCCGCTGAGGAGGGCACCATTGGCTCCCGACTGGTGTGGGGGTTTGGACCCCTGTCCTCCAGCCTCAGTTGTCAGCTCATGCTGCAGGACCCCAGCAGCATGTCCTGACCTTCAGAGGGGATATTGGGGTACGGAGAAGCAGCAATGCTAATGGCAAATTAAGGTGGTGAAGGTCTTTCAGTTGTTTTTGGTGGTCCTCAGCAGTGTATTGCCTTGGGAAACTGGGGGCCACCTGTATGCACCTCTCTGCGTAAGACGTATTCTGTCAGAGCATGTTTGTTCTACACCAACCATTTAAAAAGAAGTAGGCCCAAAAAAGGTTTCTAACATATTTCATGTCGCTCCAGGAGTGGGTGGACAGAGGCCTCTGTAACAGTTACCTGTATGACAGTGCTGGGAGAAATGGCTATGTAGAAAAAAAAAAACCACTTCTTTTTTTTTTTTTTTTTTAATATATTTCAGTTTAATACGTGATATTTTCCATGTGCTAAGGTGAAAGGAGAGGCTCTGCTGGGTTAAATTGACAGTGTTCAACTAGAGCTCCACCAGCCTGAGCTGAAGACTGCCCTGGATGTCGTGCCCTTTAGACCTGCATTGGTGGAGGATTGGACCCAGATGTCTGCCCAGTAAGCACTGGCAGAGTGGCTATGGCACTTCAGCTGTATGCTTCTCCACTTGACTTACAGGCGGGTCCTCTGAAGTACCATGATTTATCAGTGGCTTTGCTTATGTGGTGCTGTTGCTATGCCTCTCTCACAAGAACAGGACCGCAGCAGAGTGTGCCCATACGTGGGGACCTTCCTCAGTAGCTCTCCACAGTGTGTATTTGAGAACTACTAGTGCTATTGTGTAGGAATAGGTATTGTTGCAATGCAGCTTGAGAAATCAATTTGAGATGAGTAGACTACGACAACTGGTTTATTGCCACCTTCAAATAGGCAAAGATGTGAAAGGGATCTCTCCAGTGACATATCTGCAGAGAACATTCACCTGGGAATAGGCTAATTGCACACTTGATGCCACTGCAAACCCACCTATGCATAACTAAAATGAGCACATATCTGACAACTGCATTGAATTTTAAAAGAAATTTAAAAATACAGTGATTATAGAGCTTCAGGGCCTGACATATATCTGCTCAACACTGAATATTTTATTTACTAAAGATAGGGTCTGTATCCAAGTTTTGGAAAATTAGGAGCCAAAGATGTGTTTCACTAAATGTTTAGTGGAAGAGCTTCTGGCAGAATGTGAATTCATGAACATGCTAGAATTATCTCTGGCTATAGCTTTAGCATGGGCTCTGTCTGATTTTACTATTAAAGACAATTACAACTTTTGTTATGTATTGGAATCTTATTTTTAAATTCATAGGTGTTTGTTGGCATTCTGTGCAGAAAAAAATTCCTGTGGGTAAGTGGTTCCTGACATAAGTGAGCTATTTGATATTTACATGTGACCATCATTATGGTTTCAGATCCTCTTACAAAACTTAAATAAGGTGTCTGAATAGCCTACAGAGGGCTCTTACTGGTCTTTTTTTCTTTAGTTGCCTTGTCTAAAGGAAGTCAGGATTGGTTACAGTTGAATTTGTTCTTATTTTTTATTTCCCAGCAGTGCTGTATTTGTCTAAGATTTCTCCATCTTAACAGATTTAGGGTTTAGTTAACTCAAGGGCTGCTACTGTAATTCTGGAGAGCAAGTTACCAGCAGTGCCCAAGAGAGCTGGTCTCCTCCAGATACACTGTGTAATGTGCTGTGTGAGGAAAGAGGACCCAGCCTTCTCTGTGCGAGAAGGAATGCGTTACTGATGGTGCTGACCACACACGGAGCCCCGGTTCCTTCCAGGCTCCCTAGCTTGTAGGCTGTTAGAGCTGAGTACCACTGCCACACACAGAGTGTCTAAATCTTGGCAGGGGTTAAGTGATCTTGGAAGAGACTGCTGACTGCACACTTGGCAAAAGAGCTCTTTTGTGGGGAAGGGTGAACCTCACCAGGTCCTCTGCTTTTCTTCACTCCCACATTGAGTTACTGCAGTGTTCCCTATATGGGACTACTCTGGAAAGCACTTTTGAACCTCCAGCTGATACAACCAGTTGCTGTCTGCCCACTAAGCATATTTTCATACCTGGATCGTGATAAAGTCTGTGGTGCCCTCAGACTGGAGATCCAGCAGGGAACAAGGTACCCATGGCAATGTGTCCCCATGCAGGAGCAAGGGGTATGTTGTGTGCAGGGCTCTGTGCAATCCCACAGCCATATGCCAAGGTGGGAACTCCCCAAGGCTGAAGTTTTTGTTGCCGGAAGCTGTGCTGCAGCCCTTGCTGCTGCCAGCGAAGCCAGAACAGGCAGCCGGTACTGGGTGAGCAGACCCTAACTGAGTGGCACTGTGAGGCAGTCAGATCGTTTTGGGGACATTGGCTGCCATCCTGGGCATAAAGAGCTTGGGTATTAGTTAGGATGTATATGAAGAAAGAAAAATAATGAAAAGAGGCAGATAGTGGAGTGTGTTTCATAGTTCTGAGTTTCTCTAATTTTTAATAACAAATGCAGGGGTTTTTTCTTCCCAAGTTCCTTACAAGCTCAGTTCACCTCACTATCGGATTTCCTGCAGGTGTCACAGCATGAGCACAGAATCAGAAATGCAGCGAGGACCTCAAGAGATGCCTAATCTGACCTTTTGCATGGAGGAGAAATCAAGATGCTTGATTGCCTGGCTTGCCCTTCACAGGGATATTAGTGCATAGACATAGTTCCTGGGCTGCCTTACACACCTGTGAATATGCACATTAAGACTCTCTATACGTTACAAGCAAAGTGTAAAGGGCAGTGGGCTGAACAAGGCACTGTGGGAAGGTCTCTGGAGTTGGTGTTTTTCTCTGGCAGCTATTAATAAGTTGGGGCTAAAACCTCTAGTTTGAGGAAGAGGCCAGTAGAGAATTTTATAGCTGTAGAGAAATATCTAAAAGTATTTGGCTCAATAAGCGTTAGCAACAAATTGCACAGGAATGCCTGAATATGTTTTAAAAACAAATAAAGTCTAAGTTAAATACACAGAGGGCTTTTCTTTCACCCAGTGGATAAATAAGAATTTTCTCATCTCTTGCTAAAGGTCTGTAAGTAGGAGCTTTAATGGAGTTCAGGAAATGTGTATGAATAGATATATATAACCATTACTTAGGCAACCATTTAATCTCTTGAAGGATTCACTGGCTTACGAAATTAAGATGCAAAATTAATGTTTTCCTGGGATCTAGGGCTAATGTTAACTTCCCCTCCCCCCCCCCCCCCCCGCAGTGCCCAGTGACGTGACTACCTGTATTTCTGTTTTTGAAGAAAGCCATAAAGAAACAAGTGATTGATTCTACCCTGTAAGTATTCAGACTTGATGTGGAACTGGAGATGATAGGTCTTGGTCTACTCAGTCTATTGCTTTTGTCTTCTCTTCCTATGACACTCTACATTGTAAACTTAAATTATTACTGTATGGCAGGAATCTTACTCATCCTCATTAAACTAAAGGAGGTATTAAAATTCTGCTCTGATGAACATCAGAGAAAATACATGTTTGAGGGAGAAATAGAATATTCGTATCCATCTATGAATCGTGATGATGCTATTAGTACCTTGAAGTGACTTAGTCTCTTACATCCTGTAAGACGCTTCTCGTCTATCAGCTGTGGAGATTATCCTTCTGAGCTGAAATTCTAGAATGGTTCAATATCATGCAAAATTGTAAACCAGTAAGTTTGTGTAAGATATAAATGCTTGAATGCTTTTAAAGCTATTTGTTTGGCAAGTTTTGGGGAAAAAAGAAATAATGCTTAGAGTTCCCATTTCCAGTGCTACAAAAATTTATTATTCACTGAGATTAAATTACAGTATAGTGAAATGAAACTGTGCATATATGGTCACTGTTTTATGGAATCTTGATAACAGTTTTAAAAAATGTGCCAACTTTGCTAATTATTAAAAAAAAAGGCACCTCTTCCTGCTGTGCTGTAGTTATTGGAGTTCTGCAACAGCATTATGATGCTTGCTTTATAAAGACAGCATACGCTGCATTCATTTTACTTCATTCAGCCTATTTTTTTTGTTATTCTCAGAAAGATAGTACAATAAAGCAGGCACTAGAGTTTGCATCAGTAAGCACTACTTGTATATACATTGGATTTAATAATATATGAAGATAATCCTTCCGGCTTTAACATGAAATCTTAGAGATTGATACAGTTTTGACTATAGAACAGAATATTGCCAGTATAAACTCAGTCAAAACTCTGAGTCTTGGAATTAATATAAAAGTTATGCTCCCTCTACAGACAAGCATATGAATAAATACGAATGATTTATCTCAGCATCTTGGTTTCTTTTTTTGTTAAGAGTTACAGCCCTCTACACAATACTTTCTTTGTTTCAGCAGCATTTTCTGGAATGCTGCCCAGCACTGTTTGTTCTTACAGTAGGTGGAAATTAAAAGAATATAAAGGTGCCAAAACTAAATAGAACCGATTATTCTTCCAAACCTAAACTTTTAATTCCTAGCATCCTTAGACTGTTGGGCTAAGTAGTCTAAACTAAGTGTTTCTCATATTTGTTAAAAATTAACTGGAAGCTACTAACCAACCATTTTCTCTCATTTAACTATTAAACTTTGAGAATCCTTTAACTTACAGAAACCTTGCGTTTCTGTAGAATGATATCCTGACTTGGAGGAGAAAGTATTTTCATTGCATTTGGGAGGGTCAGGTATGATGAAGTTCCTTACATAGCACACGAATTGGGAATGATCCTGGCTCCAGATTTCAGATACCAGTGTTACCCTGTGAAATGTCCATGAATGTCCTGAACACGTAAAATGTTTCAGCTGCTGTGGTCTAAATATTTTTAAAAATCAAGAACGACAGTGAGCTGTTCAAAACTGCAGCCTCCTGTGCAAGCATCCTGATATGTGAAGATACTTCTGCAAATGGTGGACAAGAAGATAAGCAGTGTGAGCTGTGTCTGATAGCAGGGTCTAGCCCTGCCTGTGCAGACACGAGCTGCTGCACGCTGCTTTTGTTCAGTTGCCCTTGACGTTGGTCAAGATTGTATTTGAGTGTTGTGTACAGCAGCTAGGAACTTAGCAGCTGTGAAGCACTTTTAAAAAGTGTTACAAGAAATTAATAAAAGCAGAAGCAATATTAATATCATTGTTATTACTCTGTTGTATTTATCCCCACAGTTAAGTTCCCATTCTACTATCTGCTGTTCATACAAATCAGAAGAGGTAGTCTTTATCTAGGACAGTTTGCAGCTCAAATCAGTAAGGGCTGATAAAGGAAAAGCGTATCTTTATGCTCTTTGTTCTCATTTTCTGCTTACATTAGAAACTTGTTAGGGTCAATGGCCGTGCCTTGCTGGTGGGGCAAAGCATGACACAAGTGATGAATAAAACCACTCAAAACTGAGATCTGATACAGAGTAATGACAGGATATAGCCTTTATTACTATTTACCCTGGAGGGGAAGGAAATAAATTGATGAGCCAAACTAAAAAGTAAAGAAAAGGTTAAAAATGGGAAGGTTTGTTAATAGAATATCCTAAATCACAAAGTGTCCCCCTTCTAGTTTCTGCTTTGTTCTGCATTTTCTTCTGTGATTTTAGAGGAGGGAAGAATACTTTATACTAACTGCTGTAGTCATTGTGGAAAAAAATCCCTATTTTTTGCATTTGTTTTGAGACTGCTTTTTGAATTTTCTTAAAATCAGCAGGTTTGTGCAGGTCACTAATCTCAGATAATTAGTTCTGGAGTTAAGCCAGCTAAAGGGAAGCTCATCTTTTTCTTAAAGTAAGTGAACAGTACAGTGCAGCACGACAAGGGAGGGAGAGGTCTGGTGATTTGTGCTCTATTGCTTGTGTCTGAGAGTTGAATTTTGGATATGTTATGTAAGAAAAGAATCCAAGTCAGAACCTGGCACGCAAAGAGTGATCATAATGGGCCTTGTCACCGCAACGTGATACCAACACAGTCCATAAATTCAGAGCTGAGAGGAATAAATTTATAAGAGAAAACAGGTACAAGGTTGATAAAAACATAGGAAGTGTACTTTCATCTCAGTTTAACTGCATCCAAAATTTTGCTACTTACCTGAATTATAAGCAGAACTAAGGTATGATTTTTATTTTTACTTAGAAATAGCAGGTTTGCTTTATTTCCCAAGATCTGGGGTAGTAGCAATAGCCTGTATGAAATGGCTGTCATGTTCTTTCTACTTCTGATCTTTATTGCAAGTAGTTCTTGCAGAGATGGGTAAAGATAAGTTGAATATTCGTCCAGATTTTACTCAGCAGAAATAGATCCAAATTATATGCAAAGGGCTGGGGTAAATGAATAGTTCTGCCTGTCTTCTGTTACAAAACAGGACATACTTTTAATCCAGCGGCAAAACTGGTGGTGTCACAGATCAAAGGGCATCGTGTACTCAGTGCACAGAGGAAAAGGAGGCAGCAGCAGAGAAGTTGTCCAAAGGTAAAAATCTGAAGTCTTAGACCCAAACCAACAAGAGATTTGCCCGAGTGAAGTCTTCGGGATTGGGCCTCTTGGCAAGCCATAGAATGGTTTGAGTTGGAAGGGACCTTAAAAATCACCTAGTTCCAACCCCTCTGCCATAGGCAGGGACACCCTCCACTAGACCAGGTTGCTCAAAGCCTCATCCAGCCTGGCCTTGAAGACATCCAAGGATGGGGCATCTCGTGCTTCTTGCTGATGAATGCTCTTTCTTACACTTGCTTGTAGAGCACAAGCTATAGTAAGGCTTGTCATATAGGTTTAATTATACCTATGGTGGGTGTACACTATGGGTGCTTTCCCTCCTCCAAGGATCTGAATTTTTAGCATCTCAGAGTTTGTGTTTTGACTCTATTTTCAGAATTACTGTACACTCTTAAATACCATTGATTTTGGATTAATTGGTACATATTAAAGATCTAAGGATCTCTTAGGAGTCTCCAGGTAGTTTGCTAGAAAGTGAATTTTCAGAACAAGAGGAATTTTTCTGAAAATACTGACCATGTTGTCAGACAACTGCTGAGAGGAGGATGTCTATTTTATGCAGTAGAAAGCCAAATAAACCAGGTTTGCAAATGAAATTTCCTTCAGATACTTGTATAGGTGTCAATTAAAACCTCTAGAACGTGATCAGATACAGCAAATCAAGGAAACATACATAAAGCCTTTAATTGCTGAACCAGAAAAATCTGATGTTAGTGACAAACTTTAGTGTTAGACCCAGATGATAGCTATATCTCAAATTTGTTTACTTACTTTTTATACAATGGATGCATTTCAACTGATGGAGGCTTTAAGTTTTTGTTAACCTCAGTGATGACATAGCATGTGTTATTACAATATATTTTTCCTGAAAAAGAAGTTACAGGGGACAATTCTGGTAGTAAATAATAAATGCTCACTACAATAAGCAGATGAAGGAGTATTTAATGCATCTTTGTGGTAGACTTGAGAGTCTCTCTTCCATTTGAAGCGCAGCTGGCATGTGCTGAACTTGAAGACGCTATTTTCTTATTGCAGAAGAATGGCTCATAACTATATACCGGATCAGACAATTGTGGTTTTCTCGCTTCCAGTCTTTCTGTTTTGTGGTAACAATCATTTCTCAGTAGCCTGATGGTGACCCTGGGATAATCACCTTTGTTAGTTAATTACTCTGGGGACCAAACGTGGGATCAGATAATTTGTGAGTGATTAGTGGGTCTGGAAAAGCGAGGAGCCTCATAGGTTTGTACGTGTGTGCAAACACATGAGGAAGTTGGCCATTTTCTTTTTTGCTCCTCTGCACTGCCTATTAAAATATTTGACATCACTGTAGTAAGAAATGTGGCTTTGAGCTCAGAGCGATGGGTGCTTTGCTTGCTGTTGTATGTAGTCAGTCATATGTACAAGCAGTTGTATTTGCAAAGTTGTAGCTGCAAGTTGTTGTGGCTACTATTTCAAAAGGTGGAACCAGACTAATTAAAAATCCAGGTCTGCATCCCAAATCACCATGTGGATATCGCTATAGCCTGTTCAGTAGCTTACAACATATATTTGACCCTACTGGAGATGTATTGAATTAGAGAGTTGCTTTTAATTGTAGGTACTGGTGGGTCTGAATTCTACAAACTTTGTGGGTCCATGCGGTTTGCACTTCTAGTGTGTCAGCATATGGCTCTGCATTGGCAATTTTGGGCATTCTTGATTACAGTGTGGTTAATGTATCAACAGAGTTTATTTCTGTATGATCTGTATCAGTTTGGGTCTGAATGTACAAATATGCAAGTTTAAAATTCAATTTCTACCACTCTGTTTCCAAGTGAAATATTTAATATAAAGTGAACAATTAGGCATGGTGGTAGGCATATTTAGATTCAAATACGGGACAGCTGATGTCATTAAAAGAGTTACAAATTCTTTTTGCATATAATTAGCCTTGTGCTCAGGCCCTAATATTTCAAAGGCTTGGATGTATGTTAAATCAATGGAAATATTCATACACGAAAAGTTGAGCAAATGAATAAATGTCTTTGCAGGATTGGGAAGTAATTAATTGGAATGTTAAAAAATGTCATTGTGATCTTATCTAATATAAAAGGGTGCAACATTAAGGCTTGCTATTTTCATTGGTTGTACAAGTATCACTTTCACAAACACTTCTATATATGAAAACATGGATATTTCCCAGAAAAATACTCAGAGGCTGGTTGAATAGATTTTATATTTTTGGCTTTCAGTATTAAAATGTGCTGTTACTGCATTAATTTCCATATAAGTGAACAGTAGCAATATGCTGCTATTTCCATGTGTATAAGCTTGGTGGCAGATTTTTTCATCAGTGACCGGGAGCCATTTTCTTGTTACTACGTTGAATTAAAAATGTATTAAAAAGGAAGCAGCTCTGTTTCCTTTGGATGGTAATGTTACCAGTGGTTAAGATATTGGTATTCTGAAGAGCAAAGAATTAAATGCTCTGCAAAGGGGGTTTGGGGAAGAACGCAAAAGTTACCCTGTCAAGAATGGCAACGTGGCAGGGACAGCCATGCTACTCTACCAATTGGGTGTGCAACATTTTCTATCCCTTTTGTCAACTGTTCGTATGTGGGTTTTTTTTCACCTGTTTAATATTTAGGAATAATGTTTATTCCCATTTTGAATATTGGATGATCTTTGCTTAAGTAGTGCTATGTAAATGTAATCTTGTTATCTTGTATATAAGAAGGTATTAATAAGATTTCCGTTAAATACTTATTAGCCAGCTTCTTAAGTGGCCACTTCAAGGCAGCAACCACACATGTCCGCTAATTGTAAAAGATCAGCCATTGGAAAAGCCTTTTCCTGAAAAGCTTTTGAGTTATCAGCCGCCAAGCAATTGGCTTGTTTTCTGTTTTGTTTTGCTTTTACAAAAATAGACAGTCCTGTGTTCTGCTCATTCTGATTCAAAGGGATCTAGGTGAAGCCATGGCATGGTGATTGGAATACCTATGCATTAACAATATGAGCACAGTTGGTTTTTTGCTATTAACTGGGCATGTTAGAAGTATGATCTTGCCTTTATACAGTTAAAAATAGGATGAAACACTTATGTGTTCTGTATTCAGATATGGCCAGCTGATGGTAACAAATATTACCACCCAATATCCACGACTCTGTCGCTGCATGACACATTTGTGCTTGTTGAAATGAATCATGCCTTTCTAGTTTAAAAAAATGTTCTATTTGTACCTGCATACATGCTCCTAAAAGCATTTCTGCAAATCCTGTAATAAGCAGTAGTTGATAAAACAGTGTTCAAGATACATTTAAGATGTCCTGTGCCATATTCTCGTGAGAAAACCCCATTAATCCAGGTAGAGCAGTGTAACTCTTCCGAGGAAGTTTTCCCTTAAATCTTGGAAGTAAACACTTCTCTCCATTTTCCATTCCACCAGCACTGTTCCAGGAGAGCTAGTGGTGAGCCCAGGCTTATTAGATGCTGAGCAGAACTGGGATTTTTCTCAGAGATTGCTTGTTAGACAACATATTTTCCTTGGTTATGGCAGTGGTTATAATTCCTTCTCTTGCTCATCAGTGAAGATTTTTTTCAATATCATCAGTGTGGTTTAATCCAATAATTTATCTAACTAAAGTCCCAATTTTTTTTATTCTTTCTGAATTACTTATTTCAAGTAACCACTTTTAGGTCAATTAAATTTCAAATTAAAAAAATGAAAAATTATTTTCAAAGGATCAGTATCTGAAAAAATATTTTAAAATTATGAAAGTTTTTTGGAAATGTGAATGAAATAGCTAGAATCAAAGTTTTCAGCTAATGTGAATTTTATTTAATTTTCAAAATCTGAAAAACAAGATGCAAAGAACCACTCTCCAGCTGCCACTTGTACTCAGTAACTGTATGTAACATTACTTTAAATACTGATTTGAGAATGCTCAGTGTGTTATAAAAGTTATAAACAAACCACGTCCTACAAGGGGCTGAGAACCTATGTATAGTATTTTGTTACCTTTAAGTCCTATTTGCACAAACAGGAATCTATCCTGAGTTGATCAGGGTTTGTGTTGCTGACAAAACTGCTTTTTCCATCAGAAAATGACAGGTCATCAAGACAGATTTTTTTTCTTTTTCCATAGCAATTTTCTACTTTGATTAAATGTTGTCAAAAAGATTTTGCATGTGTCAGATGGGATTTTTCTTTAGTGCAAGAGGAATTAACAACATTATGAATAGGATGCCCATTTAGGGGGTTAGAAAGATATCAATTCATATCTTGCTTGACTTGGCCCTGCCTTGGGTTTTGTTTTAATATTGAATAGAGATTAGTTTCAAAACCTCCACATTTTTCACAAAACACGATTGTTTTCCAGCCTTCTCTAGGTCTGAGGGCTTCTGAATAAGTGCAAAAGGTATTCTCAAGCTTATAAGACAGGAGTGAATGTGTTTATTGATGCCCTTGAGAATAACATTGTGTAGCAAGGATTGGGAAAGTGAATAATCAAAAAGTCGAAACATTTGAATGCATATACTAAATTCTGTGTATGCATCCTAAGACTGGGTTATGGGCTTGACTGTAAGTATTGTAAACCAACTAATTTTAACGGAAATTTAAACTTGATTGGATCTCAGCGTGAAGATGCCAACATTCAAATTGATTCATTAGCTGACCTGAATTCTCTGGTAAAATTTACTAGCATGCACAGGCAGAGGATTTATCCTGGATGATGTTCATGTCATTAACAGGAACTACCACCGGCAACATACACATAATGTCAGTGCTCAGAAAAACAGAAAACGCTGCATTTATTTAAAAAACGCAAATGCTCTATCACGTTAATTTTTTTTTTTTTTTTTTAAACTTATCACCTCACAACTGGTATAACAGCCGGAAGGCAACACAATGGAAGTTTTTGTTGAGCAGAGTATGCTGGCTTCAAGAAGCTAGAGTGCCAATAGAGGCACACATCGAGTGAAGCTAACACACTGGGTGAATTATGTGTCCCATCACACCAATGACTGCGGAGCCATAAAACCACCCTAAGTGTTCTAGTTACAATCAATTACATCATGCTTTAATCACATTTTAATGATGTATTAACCAAGATTTCAACAGCAATTAGTTTAATGGGTGTTTGCTTTTTTTAAACTATTTTAACTGTGACTATATCCAGTAAGATTAAAAAAAAAGAATAAAGCATTAATTGTGACCTCTTTCTTCTCCAGCTATTTTGCGTGATGGGACTGAGGAGAGAGGTTTTTCAGTTACTAAGCATTCACGACTCTTAAGTAATAATGTGTTTGACTTTGCTGCGTGATTATATACTGTGAGATTTTTCTCATCTAGAAAGATTCTGCAGAATCTAACATACTATGCTGAAAATATTTAATGCATCACCCACCCTTTAAGGCAGAAAGTATTACACTGCCTATTTGATATCTAGGCAAAGATAAAAGAGAAACACAGAAAGTAAAATTATTAATCATCTTAATTTTTAATAGAAGGGTGTAGAAAAGTTCTGCATCTCCTGACGATATTTCCATTGATGCACATTTTCCATATAGAAAACTGACAAACGTCTCTGGGAATCCAGGTCCCTTTAAAGCACTCCTAAGAATATTAACAGATAAAGAAAAGAGATTTCACAGCAAAACCCACATAAAAACCCATATTAGGGATGATACCAAACTTAAAGAATGTTGTAAAATGAGCATGGAAAAATGTACAAAATGAATTCATGCCCATTTACATGCTTTCAGTCAGGCTACCAGATAACAAAGCCTCTGTCTTTGTGTTAACACTGCAGATTAGGTCAAGTTTTTACCCCTCTGAGCTCTTTTCCTGTAAATGACGGGTTTTGATGTGAAACAAGCAACATGTCAAAGCAAGTTGAAAGATGTAGGCATTTTATGCCATGTCACAATGACAGGCCGGTGAATATTTGGGCCATTAGGGGCTTATTAGTGAATAAATGACCAGATGGTTCAGTGATGCACAGAGATGGACAGAACTGGATGCTACTAATCAGCACTGTCTGTACTTGATGTCAAATCACATGACACAGTAACCCATGGATACCGAATAAAAGTTACCATTAGCAAGTCAATTTGATATCTGTGTGGTGTAAACAGCCTTATAACTGCACTTCAGAGCTGCCTGTTGTTAAGAAGAAATAATGGTAGAGTATTTAAATAAACACACTCTACTCTTATCAAGTTATGATAAATATAAATAGAATTTAAATTCCCAAGACCACCTTTTTATTCTGAAGAGACTGTGGAAAGACATTTACATATTAGACTATCTCCACACACAAAAAAGCTGGGCTGGAAATGCTTTAAAAGAGGAGCACAAAACACTTTCTTCAAGCACCTTGGTTAGCAACATCAAGTGGTGCTTTGTGCATTTGTCGCAGAAAAGCAAACTTTGGGAATAGGGCCTGTTTTCTGGCGGGAGGCTATTTGCATTTTGGTATATTCATTCTTTGATTTTTACTGATGTTGATAGATGTTTGCTTGCCCCTGCCTTAAATTTTCCCCCTGGGTTTTTGAAAATTTATTTTGACAAAACCCTTGTTGGCACATCGTTTCCAAAGCACTGCGTGCAGGTTAGAAGCTTTGGGTGTTAGGTAAGGACCAGATCCCAGGAGCTGATCCTGAACCACAATTGCGGAATAGGCAGTACCAGCCTGAAGGGAGGGGGCCAGCCAAGGCTGGAGAGAGGGGAGGCTTCATTGCTCTACTAAAGGTGAGCTTAAACTAGAAGGAAATTTTGCTCTGAATTTGGCGGAAATATATTTGCAGACTGTAGAGGTTTGGGGTGTATCCTCATCTCTGAGCCTGTAACAAACAGACCAGTAACCCACTTTAGGCAGAAATATATACATATCTGAGACAATGGTTCTCCTGTGGTTCTTCATAGCAAACGTGGGCAAACACAGTCTTATGGCCAATGATTTTTGACGATGTCCTAATGTGATTTTATTTTTGATGATGTATCAATGTGATTTACAAGGTATTTTGAAATGCTGAAGAAAACTTGCTTGAATTTTTCAGCCTGAAGAAAAAGATGTAAACGTATGTTACCCCTTCTCTATAAGGGTGATGATATTAATATACATGTTTTAAGCACTGGGTGAAGAACATACTAAAACTTGGTGACTCTAGCTGTGTTTAACAGTAAGTTCTCCTTATTCATGACTTTCTGTCTCTTGCATCTCCTTTGTGAAAGAATATGCAAAGTGTTTTGTCGTATGAGTGGTTGCAGAAACTGAAATTTGCTGTTCCTCTGATTAAATAAGGAATCGGATAAGAATTAGACAAGTCCAATAAGAGAATCGCCATTATGTGAGCAATCAAAAATATGCTTGTATTTTGAACATGCTACAAACTTGGATTAACAAGAAATATAGTGGTAGGTGTTAAAATTGTGGAATATATTGCCTATTTTAAAATCTCTGTTATAGCATGAATATATTTTTATACAGAAGACAAACTTAATAAAATAGTATATATTAATTACCCAGGGTTGTGCTTGAGAGAACATAATACCACACTGCTTATACTGCCATAGCAATGGCTGCAACAGTATATTAGCAAAAAACCTATTATTTTTAACTGCGTCTGATCCAGTGATCATCTGAAAACTCTTGGGGAAAAGGTATAAAGGAACAGGACATGCATAAAGGGATCCTTTGGCTGGATTTCATAGCCTTGTGATATTGTGGAGGCTGTAAATTGAAATGGGTTGGAGATGTCTGTGGAAGAGAGCTCACCAGCTTTTATTAACATCAGTGTATTGTGTTCATCCTGCAGCTCAGGAAACCCCTACATGATCAATTGCTGGAAGATGGGAAAGAGTACCATGACAAAGGTGCCCCTAGGTTGGTCTCATTCCTTTAATTTTTTCCTAAACATTCCCTAATGATAATTGCTTTTTTTAATATTAAATTTTTCACTGATGTAATTTTAAAATCCCTCCAACTTTGGAGGGAAAAGTGATTCATAGCTTATTCATTTTCTGTGGAAATGAGACATGCTTGTAAGATTTAATCAAAGTCTGAAAAATGTAGTGGTTTATCCAAAGGGTTCAGTTGGCCATTCCTGAAACCTCAGACTGTGTTTCAGTCTGAACTAAATTTTGGGTGAATCTGGGATGTCACTGATTTGAGTAGAAGCTACTGCAGTATTGGTAATTTCTGCACAGACTGAATTGAGTTTATGCTCTGTTTTTAAAAAAAATAATAGAAGTAGAATTCTGCAGTTAAGAAAGTGTAGAGAGTGCTAAAGAGAAGCCTCACATAAACTCACGTGATTGCCTCTTTAACGACGTTAATTTATTTCTTGAATGTTTTATCTCAAATGTAATTGACGTGAAAGGGATGCACAAGGTTTACTGTTCAGCAGATTCTTGCTGTAGCAGCTTTCCCATTCCAGTTGTGACAGACTGCTTTCTACTGTTGGTTTTCTCTGGGTTTGCATAGTCAATTGACTATGAACTGGTGGGCCAATATAATTCTTTGCGAATGTCAAGACATTCATGGGTTATTTTCTTTCTGGAATAAAGGATGTTGTCATTGAGTCTTCTGTTCATGACAACAATGTTACTCTGAAATAAATGCAACCTTCTTAGAGCAGTTATGCCTCATAGAATGATCTTGTTTTTAGAAAAGATTGGTTTTGGAAAGAATTTTTTTGTAAGTAAATTCTATGAGAAAACTTACTGTATCGATAGATATGAAATATTTGAATGGCAGTAATAAATAACTTTGAGAAAAGGTGTAAAATTGTTGTTCTCGCTTATGGTGGCCATCATGCCAGATAATGGTCGTTCAATGGAAGTGGTTAAAAGTCTTCAGCCAAAATCAAGAGAAATACAACAAAAATCCATGTGTCTGCAATGTCTTTGAAAAATGTAGGTATCTGGCAAATGTATTGTAAGAAAGGATTAATGGGAGTACACGCTCAAATGTGATGGATACTTTCCCTCTGACTTCCAGATTTGAAGGTGCATGCTGGTACCTTATCGCTGGGTGGAGATGGCTTAGAGTCATCGGAGTCTCTGGAAGAAACTTTCCCCTCTCCTGCTTTGTGATGACAACTTTCCACTTGGCCTGGACAGTTCAGATGGAGATTTGTTCTGTGGCTTGCTGGTTGCTGGCGATGCTGTGGTGGTGCAGAGGACACAAGGTGTGCAAGAGCCCAGATTTTGCCAGGCCTTTGGGTGAAGACTGCCTTGCTGTTCTTCAGTTTTCTTAACTCGCGCATAACTCAAACCAATAAAAGGTAAAATATATCAAGTAGCATATATTTCTAAGAACCAGTAACTTGAAAACATAGTTTTCAAATGTTTATGAAAGGCAAAATTGTTGGAAAAAAACCCAAACAAACAAAACCTAATCTGCTTAAACTAAGTTTACACCCAACAGATCATCCTTGTACCTATGAGATGAGATTTGGGACATCTACTGCATTGCACCTAGGTGGAGTTCAGCTCCATATAATTTTCTGTAAAGCCTTTTTGCTCAGTGGCAACTGTCTCCAAGAAACAGGTCCGTGAGCAGTTTGGTCGGGGTCAACATTAACTCCAGCAGCCTTCTGGCTGCTGAGAGGAAGAGGAGGAAGAGGAGACTATCCAGAGCACCTCCCAGGGGTCCAGCAGTATGAAGACAGTCTGAAAGCCCAGAGAAATAGGAAAGCCCAACCACAAAGCAGTCAGTTGAAAATTTTAATGTATATTTATTAATCGCTTCAGCTAGTGGCCAAAGATTAGACGAATGTTTTTTGTAACAAATCTTGTGAAGTACTAACAGTGAGAAAGATTACAAAACCTCCCATTTCAAATAATTGTGTTAAACTGTGAGTCTTAGTGGACATGGAGAAAAACCTGCCTGCCTGCTTAATGCCCGTTTCTGTTCCCATTGAAGACAACTGGAATTTTGACATGGCCTTTTGCAGAAAAAGCCTGACCCTCTATTTAGTGCCTTACATTGAATAATTGCAACATACCTGCACAATGACAATGAAAAAAATTATATCTTTGACCTGCTGCCTCTGGTGGCTTTATTATAAGTTTGCTGAGGATGCAGCAGCACCACATAAGCTGCTGCTTATTTACTAATTAATTTACCTGTGTACATACGAATAGCTCTCTTGCGGTGGTTTCCTAGCAATTCAATTGTGATATGCATCCTTTGTTTTCAGTGACAGGATGTGTGGGTGACTGGGTGTGCATGACCACAGGCTTCCCTGTCATCAAACGTTGGGATAATTTTCATGATTACCTGTTCTTTTAGCAAATTAATTTGAGCAAGTCTCCTATTTGTCTTATACCTTCGGAGGTTTGGGATTTGAGTCAAACTCCTATCAGAAAAGCAAAGTAGCTGATCATTACATCTCTATTCCATATTTTAGTTCATTTTTATGAAGTTTCTAAGGAAAGATTTTTTTTAACACTTAAAAAAAAAAGTTGATTTAATTCTACCTTGACAGAGAGGATATTTGTTGATATCCAGTAACCTTTTTCTTCTAACTACTGGGTTCTACTAATGAAATTATTTTAGCCTTAAAATATGCAAATCCATGTGTATTTTTGCAAATGTGCATATATACGTTAGGTAAGCTGTATATAGGAAATATAATGCCATCTGGCCATATTTGAAAAGCACTTACAGAAACAGCTTTGTTTCACATGGAAACTGTTTATAAAATTCTCTCTCTCAGTATTTTCTGACAATTAAACACTCAGCAATATTCTCAGTACTCCTTGTCCTTTCTGCTTATCCCTAAACTAAACTCTCGGGGCCATATCCCCCAACTCTAGCACTGGCGATGCCCTGCTTGTGGTGTTAATTTTTGCTGAAGGAATGTGGAGACACATCCCGCTGCCTTTCTTGTGCCTGGATCAAGGGAGCAGCATTTGTGCTCTTGGCAGTTAAAATAATTCAGATTAGGAAAGAAAGTGCCCTGCTTCAGGTGCTAAGTCTCTGTACCACCAAGTGACATAGCTTTGTATGCTCCTGCAGTGGCAGAAAACAGCCCATAAGTGAGTAGAAGGAATAAGTCTTTCAAGAGGAACAAGAGGACCCCAGGTTCCCAGACAGCCTCCCATCCTCTGAGTGTGGGGTGAGGGGGTTCTTCAGTTATGGATCCCCTGAAGTTTCATGATGCCTCGTGCAAGTGCACTTCCATAGAAATTTCTGTTACTGATATGTGTCAGATTTTCCAAACTAATAAGTTTCAATATTTACTTTCCCCCAGGCTGTGTCAAAAGCAGCTACCTAAAAATTCCAGTTGTGCAGAAAAAAAAACAGGGACAGGTTGAAGAGAGGCAAAGCATCCTCTCTGGCAGCAATGATGATGATGGGACCATTTAACCTGGTTTCCTCTTGAGTTGCAAGATATGGTGCCTTTGCTTGAAGAGTCCATGCGTTGTTCCCAAAAGCATGCTCATCATTCAGAATAATGTGCAGAAATTATGTTTTCACTACTGCATTTTTAGAAAGATTATTCTGTACAAGGCTGTGTGTTCACACACCCTGTTAAAAGCATCTAACTTGGTTCAGAGCCCTCTGGAGACCCCAGTCACTGAACAAGGAGCTTATCTTCATTCACATGCCTAAAATGCCTAAAATTATCCTACCTACTATCAGAACACAGATGGAACAAAGGCAAGATGCTGCCAGTGCCAGGGTACTGTTGCAGAACAGAGCTGAGCCTTGTCCATGATCCTGAATGGTTTTCTTGCTTTACTAAAATGATTGGAAAAGGCTAAAGAAATATAGCTCGGAATGAAAGCGTGTAAGAAAGGAGCGCCTGGTTTTGTTTTAGAGCTGATGAGACTCTACTGTAATAACTCCAGTTTCCTCTTGAAGTCAGCTGGGCATGAGCGAGTCCTCGCAGGACATCCTTCATTGTTTTCTTTCTTTTCATACAATAATTAGCTGTTATCAAAATTATTTTAACAGTATGCTTGCCTGTGGTATTTTGGGCAACATGCTTTCATTTGTGGGTGGACAGTGGAGTCGAATAGCAGCAAAGATCATCTTCTCTAAGGTGTGTGTGTGGAACCTTTCTGTATCTTTTTTTTCTTTTTTTTTCCAAGAGAAAACATGGAATCATTTTTAAATTCAGAGGGATTTTGAGACTGAGCTTTAAAATCCTGTGGTATGTGTGTGAAATAATCCACGAACTAAAAGCTATGGGCTGGTCAGCTGACCTACAACCTCTGCTACTCCGATACTCTCCAGTGTGTAGTAGTGTATGATTCATATGCACTTATTTCTGACTGTGTTCATCTTCGAAATAATCACTTCATTCTAGATAAATGTATTCAGTGGTATGACTACTCCATCCATCATATTAGGTAGGGTTGTGCAGCTGAACGCAGCTCTATTCCAAATAATGATGGTCTCTAATATTTTCCTGAAAATGTGGGTAATTTATTATCATAGGCTAATTATGCCCAATACGGCTGCAGGCTGACATTTATTGCAAGAGGTGGGCTGGAGGGAGTCAGGAGGCATTGCGTTGTCACTGGAGCAGTTTCTGGGAAGGAATTTAGCTGCTTGTCCAGAATTTCTGCCAGAGCTCTGGGAAGCGATTTCTTCCCCACAGCGTGCTCGCTTCTCCCCTGTTTCAGGCAGGATTGATGGCTACCCATACCTCTGCTTGGTTAGGGATCAGAAAAGCTCCCTCTCTCCTCTCACCAGCTCCTGGGCAGGAGAAAAGCACAGTTGCTTTGTTTCAGTGGCAGGCACCTCCCCACCTAGATCAGCCTCCACAGTCCCTTGATTTGTGGACACAGATCCCCACACCCATGGCCTTGGTTTCTTGTCAAAGTGGCAACTTCCAACAATTTCTCCTCCCCATCTCTGACTGTACAGGCAGGGGATACAAAGCAGTAAAATCCTGCTTTACAGCCATCTGCTTCTCATCTGGGACAAACACAGCCCTCTGTGCCTGCCCAGGAAAATTCAGTCCCAGAAACTCCTTTCCAGATGTGATCTCCCCGGCAGAAAGAAGAAATGTCACCTAGTCTTTCTGTTGTAATTTAACCTTTTCTTCTGGGTGTTTCTCTGTTCCATTGCTGCTCTTTGTTCAGAAATTAATAGCTGAGCAAAACATCACTTTAACTCTTGTGCAATAGGTTTTTGTTCATCTTGGGAATTACTCCAGGATAGCTCTGCCTCCTTCAGATCAATGACAATTTTTTTGTTGACCTCAATGGGAGTGAGCACTACCTTTATTTTTTTATTACCTATGCTTGAAATAGCTCAGTTCTCTGAATTTCTTTTTAATCTCAGCTTTATAATGTTTACACTTCTCTCCTCGTGAATGTCTTGCCACCGTGATCAAAGTATCACTAAGAATTTTAGCAGATTCCCCTAGTTTTGAAAACTTATTTTAGGTCAGATCTGTGGCTGTTATTTTCCAGGGAGAATAACTCAACCCCCCTTAACCTTTTCTCATGACTTAGGTTTTAGAGACCTCATATCATCTTTGTTGCCCTACGGTACATCCTTTGCAAAACAGTATTGTGCTTCCTGCACCACAGGAACAGGTCTAGGTAGGCTCTGTATGGGCTGTAGCTATTAAGGATCATCTTCTACGGAGAGCGTATCTCCTCTTGTTTACTGCTCTATCCCCTTGTTAATACTGCTTGATACTGTTTGCCTCTCTGCCTGCTGCTGTGCGCTGGTTTCAGTGATTTTTCTACAATAACTCGCCACAGCTATGGGCTGTGGTAGGGCGCTTCACCACCAGGGAATTTATGTTGGGCAATCCTGGGGAATGGGGGAAACGTATTAGTCAAAGTGCTTTGTGAAAAGATTACTGTTAGTGAAAGCAATCACTGCAGAGTATGTAATGATTCTGGACTGTGAAATGATATTTGGGTCCAGAAAATAAAAATACATCAACTTAGTGATTCATTCTGACAAAACCAAAACTGTAGAAAGCTTTTTTCCATTATTGCTGTCTTTGTGGAGCCGTTCACAAGCAGCAATAGCATCAGCAGAGTGCACAGGTGCTTTATTAGAGGTGTTCAGAGGTGTTTGATTTTGAGGTTCACATAAGGTGAACAGCAAATACAGCAGAGATCATCCTCTCGTCCATCAAATTGGGAAGACATTCAGATAACTTCATAACTTGTGCTGGGAGACAAAAAGCATCAGAATCACTTTTTATCCCAGTTGTGTTCATCTAATTATTGGAGTTTGAAGTGTTCACTGCAGTCATACACAGGTTTTACTGGAGCACCTGTGGTCCAGCACTATGTCTGCGTGGGTTTCTCCAAGCAAGGCAGTAACGCACTGCTGGCGGGGCTGCCAGAAGCACCTTTACCTCTCCACCTTTGATGGATGGTAAGAACCAGACAATTCCCTGAGAAAACAGGGCAAAATGGTTTTCCAGCACAATTACAGAAAGTGTGATTGAGATAAGGTAAAGTTTAGGGAGGTGAAAAAGAAAAGATGAGGAGCTCAGACATGGTCACAGTGTTAGAAATGACCTCTCAGATTACTTCTCTTTCCTCAGACTACAAAAGACATCTGCCTAACACTGGGTAATACTTCCGACCTTGATTCCCTAAGCTGCCAGAAGCAGAAGGATAGCATGCACGTTTACTAGGCTGTTTGGTGATACAGGAAGAGAGTGCTAAATACTGCTTTGAACGCCTTCCAATATTATCAAGGTGAAGGAACTTTGCCCAGGCCAGGTAAAAGGGAGATGGAATTATCTGAATGGGGAGAGGGGTATATCCATGTATGCATAAGTGTAATTATCATATTTATACCATAAAGTCGTCATATGCAAGACTGAAGTCCAGGACTCAGCCATGGATTTGAGGCAGTGTCTCTGGATGTACTTGTCAGCTAGTGACATGCCCCCAAGACCACTTGGGATGGCCTTTGGATTGCTGTGTTAGCTGTGGAGAATGTTAGTCCTGGATATGGCTGAGAGAGCAAGTAATTTATTTTGAAAACACTTTATATCCAGCTGGTTTTCATTTTCCTTTATTACCCACATCCAGTTTCATCTCTGAATTTCAGGTAAGCACCAAACACGAGTCTCCAGAGGAAGAGTTGAAAGATGTTTTGAGGCTACATCGAGGTGGGCAGCCAAGGTGCACTTGGCTCTCTGGCTCTGGGTACACGGGCTCAGCTGGAGCCTGGGAGGGCAGGTAAGCCTGGTGCAGCAGGAGGAGGTGCGAGGGCAGGTGGTGCAGTGAGGGCACTGCACTTTCAGGAGAGAAACAGGATGTTTTGGGAGCTGGTGCAGCCCCACGTCCTGGCCACTTGTGGCCATAGAGTTCATTTTTTGATCCTTGTTTGGTGTTGAATTAGGTGATTGTAAATAAGCTTGAACTGAAAAGGCTTTCAGAAATGTGAGAATCCTTATGTAAATGTGTGTTCCACATGATCTGAATCACTGCCCCCGGAGAGCAAACAGATTTATGGTAAACCATACTGTGCAGTAATTTTTAAGCATTTCTGCCTGTTTTGAAAAGGTATAAATTTTGTTACCTGTTGGTATGCTACTTTAAACTGCAAAAGAGAGAAGATTTAGGAATATGTATGAACTAATGACACATTTTAAGCACTCTATCAATAAAGACATTAAAGAGGTGATAGAAAATGAAAGAAGCAGGATCCTTGCTATCGATTGCCAGACCCAGGAATGCAGTGGTAGCTGTGGGAGTCACTGTGTTTTACCATAGCCACTGTTCTGTGGGGATCCACTACATCTGCAGAAAGTGATGTGACACGGAGCTGTTATTGATGATCCTGAACGAAGTATCAGCTGATCAATTAGAAAATTATTATTCTCAACCAGCAAGCTATTGAAGAGTAAGATATTAGACATTGTTATTATTAATAACCATTCATTTATACTGCAGCAGAATTACTGTTCTAAGCCAGGGCCTCCTGCTTGTCTCAGGGAGCTTGCAGTCTGCTAATAAGCTTATGCCTTGAAGACCCTACAGAAAGAAGTTGAAGTGCACCAACCCTGTAGGCTGTGCTTTGGGCTTCCCGGGGCAAAGAGGTAACCTTGTGGCCTCATTCTAAACCTTCCATGGGCATCGCCACCTGCCCAGCACCCTGGCAGGACACAGAGATGCTCAGGATCTCTCTCTCACAGTCTAATAAGGTATAGGATATTCTTTGAGGAAAGCTCATATGAGCTAAGACACATAGGTTTTATGGGTTTTGTTTTGTCCCCATCCCGCTGCTACTACCCTCCTTGTCTTTGTTCCTAAACTGTGGGGAATAAAAACACAAGATGACTGGATGTAACTGGACTGGGAAATACAGTCTTTATAATTTCTTTTGCCCTCCATATTATTTAAAGGATATAAGAAACACACCAATACCCCAATCCTTTTCTGTTGAGTTTTACTTTTCTGTCAAATTTTCCCAAAGTGCAATATGAAACTAATAATGTTGTCTTTTTCCATGTATTCACTCAAATCAATGGAAATACAACCAACAAAGAACTTCTCTGTAAAGATCCAGAATAAAAATACTTGTTTACAGTAATTCTTTGCATTGAGCTGGCAGGAAGGAAAATCTCTGTGCTAGTAGCTAATAAATTCTTTTCTGCACCTACCTCCAAATTCCAGGAGTATGGTGTTTCTCCCTATATGCCATTACATAAAAGACTGTTAAGGAAACCATCATTGCTGTAAGTAAACTAAAAACCAATTAGATTTACACAAATCACTACTGTGATAAAAATAGAGTAAATATGTTCTTAGGTGACACTGTCTCCTGGGAATTATATGGATGAATAATTTACTTGGGTTTTTACTAATTTAGTTAATTGATTAGTTAATTAGATATTGTCCATAGGAAGTGCCACACACAAAAAAAATCAGTTTATTGCAATCCCACTTTTTTAAAATGAATTTCATTGCCATCAAATAAAGAACATGTTTGTGTTTGTTTCCTCTGTTTAAATTCTGCTTCCTCCTTGTGAAACTGTTAATATGGTAGAGCCCTGCTCTGAAATTGCCTACAAACTCTTAAAAACATGGTTAATTACAAATAGCCCAATTTAAACTTTACAGCATTCTTCATCCATTCTTGAACGTATGGAAGGTGGTTTATGCTAACCAGCAAGAAGAAACACATTGTACCACTTCTGTGTGCTTGGAGATCAAGCGAGAAGGGCTCCTGCAGACAGTAAAAGTGTGAGGCTCACTAAATGCAACCGGGAAGCAAAAAAATTTAAAATTCTGTTAGTAATATGGATGAAATCTTTGGATTAAATGCCAGTCTTGGCTATGGCTATTCTGCTGCTACAGAGTGCAGTGCAAGGGGTTGCAGGGATTAAAGCTGCTAAAAAGGTCTGGGTAAAGCAATTAAAAGAGCAGTGTTGTAAGCACATTGTACCATATTCCAATAGTATGTGCAAGGAACTTGTGCCTAAAAATGGTTTGTTTGCATGTTGCTTCAGAAATATCTGAGGGGTTGTTCCTGGGAGCTGTGTGGAGCTAGGCACAGAGGCTGCAGGAAAACAGACCTGGGAAAGCAGCAAGATCAGACCACGCTCTGGATCTCCAGCAGCCTTAGGCAGGTCACCCAAGATGAATTCTTTTATTCTGTTCCATAAAACAAATAAAGATGGCCTATCTTTAACACTTACAGATGAAAAGCGTTCTGTAAGTGTCAGGTATTGATACTAAACCCTTTAGTGGTGCAGGGATGTTGTACAGTGTGGAAAGAGCATAGTAACTTGGTGCTGTGAGAAGGTGCAGGATCTGGCAGCCAGTTTAGAGCCCATTTCCATCACAAGAACTTCAGGATCACAGAAGATTGTAGTGTCTGGAGATCTGCAAGACACCATTTTTGGACTGAGATCATACTATTTTAAATTATGGTCTTAATTCCATGAAAAGTATAAAATTGCTTAGTATTTCCATTCAGGAAAAATGATGTAATTTCTGTGACTCTTCCCAAGACCTGCCAAAGCTGTAAAACATGGCCCTGCCATACTGTCCTGCAGCAGGTGTTGGTAAGGAGGGAGGAGTGCGAGGCCGCTGAAGCTCTGCAGTGCTTGTGGGCATGGTGTGTTTTCCAGAAACCCATACGTACCTCCTCAGAGAAGGGAGACCTGTGATAAGGAATGGTATTTTCAGTGGGTCTACCATGTCAAGAAGGCTGTTGGTGGAGGATTGCTCCTGGGTGTGTGGGTTGCACAGAGCAAAGCAATGCCCTCTTCTCCTTACTGGTCTGACCCAGGCACCCAGTCTCATTTTTCCCTCCCCTTCTGGGAACGACAAGCAGACTCTTTCCAGCCCCAGGCAGCTATCCTAAGCTGCAAAGAGGAGAGGTCCTGGAACTGCTGAGTTCCTCCTGGCTGCATCATGTTCAGACGACCGTGAGATGATAGAGGAGCACTGGGATGCACAAAAAATGCCACTCAAGGAGACATGCGCAAGGCACTGCACTTGGTAAGAGAGGCTGGGGTGACCTGAGCAAACAAGGATCGAGGTTGTGACTACGTGGAGGGACGGAAACTGGAATGTTGAATGACTGCTGTTTGCTCTTCTAGGTAAAAACAGTTTTGGAGAGAGACACATCTTGCACAGGAACCACCTGACATTTTCTCCAGACCTCTCAGAAGCCCTACTTACGAAACAAAATGTAAAACACCCCTATCTTGTATGTCATTTCCTAAGTGACAGCTGATTACGTTTTAGGAATGTTTTCTCATTTTCTGAATTAAACCAGTTTGGCATTCTGTAGCAGACAGTACTCATTAACCTTTTAAGGATTGCCAAACTGGTTTGAAGCATTCAGTGGAAAAAAAAACCCCAAAATCCCTGTTAAACATTGTAATCTGATGTTTCTGAAGCAACAGGCAACAAAGACTGGGTCTTCTCCTTGTGAGATTTTATTAGATGTGATGCTGGTTCATACTACACTTGAGCAGGTTTGAAGAGGGTACAAAATATGAACAAATCTTGTGACATACAGTATGAATGACATGTATTATCTTATCAGACTTTGTTTAGAATTATACTGACTTTCGTAATTAATGATTCATATAGCTCTTTTAAACTGTTGGAAAGAAGAAAATGAATGTCCACTTTCTGAACGTCAGCAAGCATACACAGCAGAAACCAGGAGATAAGGAGTTGCATGATCCCAAACCACTACAGCTGACGAATTCAGGAATATGTAAGTAGAACTAAATAAGAAATTCTAATGTATTTATGTGGGCTTTGGCTTCCCATACCTCCCCCAGCCACCACAATACATTTGGATAGTGACTGGATGATATCCAAGCCATGAATATTGCTAAAAAGTACCTATTGAGTTGGTAAGTGAGAGAAAATGTTTAAAAATGCTGACATATGTACATTTAATGATGTTTGTGTGTCTGACCAAAGTCTATAATGTTTATGGTCTCCAATAGTCTGCCTGCAATAACTACTGGGCTCTGATCCTTCAGTACTGTAAAAGGTTTATAACATCCCCATTTTGATGAGGCTTAGTAACAAATCAAAGCTACACAAATTAATATGTTACTTCCTTCATATCTTGTATGAGTACCTTAAGCAGAAAAGTTCTGTAGCCACCTCTCCTGGTAATGTTGCTTTTCCCTGAAGGGCAGATACCCTATCACAAAATTACAAATTTTCCATCTGAGTGGAAAGGCTTAAGATCTGGAATTGTGCATTGATTCTTTATAGGAAATGTCCACGTAAATAGAAAACTTTGCATTTTAACTTGGACATAGGTATATAACCACGATCATATGGACTAAACATGGGTGGTGGAAGTATTGCTGGGGATAGAGTGCTTTACAACTCTGTTGCAGATAACTTGCCTCATACAGTATGGGCACCAATAGCCAGTCATGCCTGATATGCATTGGTTTTAGCCCAACTCTTACTGAAGGGAAACGTGGGACACCCACCCCGTTTGTACTTGCATATTGCATACCAGGCCAACATGGAGGAAAGGGGGATCCTGAGGTGTGGGCAGCCTCCTTGAGGCTCCGTTTCCTATCTTGTGGCACAAACGTCACTGGGTGACATGAATATCCTGTCAAGCAATGACTCTTGCCTCGAGTCTCGTGAGCTTAAGTGGAGTTTTCTGGCTACCAGAACATGTCAGCTAATTAGGACTTCTGTATGGCAAAGGCTGTACATGTATGGCTTTTATTGTATATTTAAATTATTTCATGCATTTTTAACTTGTAGAAGTGTATTTGATATTTCAAGAATTTCTAATTTCTCAACATAAGTTTTATTTAAAAAATACATTTATGTATATGTACACAGCAGGAATATACAGGTTTAGATTTCTCTCCCTGTCTTAAAACCCACAATGGAACGAAAAGACTGATATGGTGTCCATCTGATAAAAGCAGTTAACGATTTACATCATTTTGAGGAGCCCAAAATGGACCATGGAAGCTACCAAAGAGTACCTGAAAATCTACATCCACCATGTACGCAGGCGGAGCCTGGCACCGCTCAGCCCACGCTGTGGGTGCCCGCTTAGTCACAGAGGTGTGCACCCACACACCCTCTCCAGGGGCTGAGCCAGAACTTGCCTAAATTTCCAGAAAGCACACCCAGTTATTTGTCTAGAATTTGGTCAAGACACCAAACCATCCTCTGATCTTTTTCCATCCTGGAACTAATTTGTAGCCACTGTGGTATGTTGGGCTACCCGTTCTGTTCCCTCCTAGCCATGGCTTGATGGTGTAATAGGGAAGGTGTGGCTGGATAACCACTGCTACAAGATTCTTTAAAGAAGATGGTGTTAATTTCTTAAACGTGTTTCACCATTCCTCGTGTATGAGGCTTCCTAACTGGCAGCCTTTGGATTTTGTTGGTACTGGCTGCACACCTGCGCCTGTCCGTGCATTAAACCTTGACTGTAGGACTCTCGTCACAAATGAACTGTCAAATCATTACTACGTTTGATGCAGCATAATCTGTCTTGAAATTAGAATTGGTCCATCCAGGCTCAAATTTCACTTGCTACTGAGACTAATACACTATTTTGAATATGCATTCATGGAGATTCACATCCATTGGGATCCAGAGGGAGTACAAGTTAAGAGCAGATTTTCTGAATTAGCATGTTGAGAGGGAAGGGTCTTTCATTTAGACTGCTGCAGATGCCTCTCCCTCTTGTTCATTACAATTGCATTTCATCAGCTTTATGATGTCCACATGTCAATTGAGTGTGAGGATTTTGCACACAAAAGAGCCTCAGGGAAAACGACTTCACTAGCTAATCAGCTGATTATCATACCTCAAATGGGCTGCAGTATGCCGCTCCAAATACTATATCAGCGAGAGTGGAATTGAAGATTAAGACAGCAAAAAGAAAGCTCTACAGCCCAGTTTAAAGAAATCAAACAGGAATTTGTCAGGGATAGAAAGAAGCAAATATAGTTGGGACAAGTGCCTTTGAAATATCCTGAGGCTGATTAAAAAAAAATAACAAATGCCTTTCTTCAAAAGGTGTTGGGAGGTGAAAGGTTAATTAACTGTATTATCTGCCTGTTTATGCCCAGCTGTGTAAAGCTCAGTAACACAAGCTCCCACCCCGGTTTCAACATTGCATCCAAGAATCAAGACCAGTTGCAAGAACAGCCTCTCCTAATAATTGAATTAGCCTCTGAGCAAGCTGGATGCTCACAGCAAAACAGACCTGCTCTCATGCCCTCCTTCTATATGGATCTATGTCCTGTTTGGATTTGCTGTCCGGATGGGCTTCTGTAACGTATGGTTCTTACAAACCAATTTCAGTAAATGATCAAAACAGTAATAAAGAGGCTCCTATGGTGAGTCTCACACAATAGCTCCTGGTAGCTCATAGATATGGATTCCTCCAGCCCATGAATATAGATCTCTAAGAAGCACCATTTAATGGTTAGCGTGGGCTTTTTCTTTTTGTCTGAAATTTCCCAAAGTTTTATCCCAGCTCCCTGGAGTCCTCCCCAAGTCTATCTAAAATGCAGTTAGAGCAGAGGCTGTCTTTTGCTTCACAGAGCGTCTGCCTTATGCTTTCATCAGAGTAGTCTAACTCACACAGATGCACTATTTAACAATGCCATCCCCTGCTTTCATCAGAAGGGGGAAGGTTGCAGAGCTGAGCCCTGAAGAATAAGGGGGGCAGGTCCCCTGTGATCGGCGAAAGCTGAACATCGGTGCCAGTTTCCATCTGTCATGATAGCCTATCTCCGAACCTTCAATCTGTCAAAAGCTTGCTGCCTAGCTGAAGGCTCCAGGAGATTTGGTGCACTAAACACATTTGACAACAGCATTATCACTGCAAGGAGCCCAGCAAAATGCCATCAATGTGTTAATTGTAGCCGGCTATGTAAAATGTCACTTCCCATATCATTTTACAGCGGCTTTGCCTATTTTGCAGCTCCTAATTTTCCACCCTTTATAAATATGTGGATTGTTCATGTGGAAATGTGGTTCTTTTTTGTGTCAGCTATGGTTTGTGCCTTTTTTTTTTTTTTTTTTTTCTTAAATGGAGGTTTAATTTGGGTGTTAATGCATTTCTCCAAGAAAGCAGCAGCATCTATGGAAAAATAAATAAATAAATAGCACTTGTGGAAATGAATTGTCTGTACATCGCTGCTGTTCTAATTTTATATCTCACTGGAGATTTATTTCTGGGTTTGTACATTCTTTAGTGTATAAATGATTCATTTTGCTGCTGTTGCTGCAAAATCCCTTTATCGAGTGCACGGTATTTTCACATTCCTGAGAGTTTTCCTCCATCATGATGTAAGAACACTTTTGTAATGATAAACATGAGAGTACAGCATAAATAAATGAAAAATCCCCCTTGAAGGTATGAATGTGCTTTTTAGCACCCAAGTAGCTAATATTCAATTTCTGGTACAACCAGTGCCAGGTGTTAAATTTCTCTAGTTACTGTCACTAATGCAAATTAGATTCTTTTTGTGCTCGTAAAAAATCAAATCCACATTAGAAATTAGCTATAAAATGTAATGACTTAAATGCTATAGTGTTTTACAAATCTCCCTGCATTTCTGTAGCAGATAATGCTATAAAACTAGGAAAGGATAATAAAATATGGTAGAAAGTTGAGTTATTTAAAGGTCTTTTGTGACTGCTTACTCAGGGATTTGATGTATTATTTTGCTTTCTTTCCTTGTTGCTTGATATAAGCATGCTTATGATTTCATTTCTTTACCAGATTAGATGTAATCAAAGTCTCCTTTGAATTTCATGTTACCCTAGCTGCAAAGGCTGTTTGCATTATTGGAAAATATCATGTGGTGAAGTTTGTAATATATTTGGAACTTTTAATCATTGGAATTGTAAATGTGTCTGACAGCTCTTAAGAAAGTTGCAGTGATCTTGTTAGTGGCTGTAATACTGAGAGATATATGAGGATCTGTGACAATTTTCCAAACTGATTTCCCCCCCACATCCCCTGAAGATCTTTGAAAAGCAAACAGGGAATAAAAGAAATGCTCTGTGTGAACATAACTAGTACAATGTTGATTGAAAGGGACCTTTTATATATCAGGGAAAAAAGTCTTAAAAAATTATGAATAGCAAAACCTATGTTTGTCAATATTTAAATCCTAGGAAAAATGACATACTTGTGCAAAATGTATATTTTGTTATCTCCTGCCAAGTCCTTCATTTAAGGTATTAAAACAAAATCTCAGTGAAACTTCAAGTCCTAGGTGAATAGCGTATTTCCCGCATACTAAAGGAAGTTTTGATTAAAATTAACATTTCTGAATTCCTGCGGTAGTGTAGAGTGAATTCAAGCTCTGCAGTTCACGTTCTGCCTCTTTTCCAAGGAAAGCATGAAAGAAATGTCATACAGTTCCCCTGCAGCCATTGCCATGGGATGTGACCAGGGCATGGCAATTTCCCTGCAGAGTTCGGGCCCCCTCTCTTTTAGAAACTGTTTTCCCTATCTATTTTCTGTGTTCCCAAAACAAAAGTCACTGAAGATGTTCAGTACTTCTGTTCCGCATGCAACCCTTTATGCATAGCAATCCTCATTTCATAGTCATGAACGGGATAGTCCCAGTTCGGGTCCCACCTGGATCAGAGCATAAATGTATGGACTGCCTCAAAGCATCAGAGCTGGTGAAGGTCTGGAGCACAAATCGTATGAGGAGTGGTTGAGGGAACCGGGGTTGTTTAGCCTGGAGAAACAGAGGCTGAAGGGGGGACTCTCCACAAGTATCTGAAGGGAGATTGTAGCAAGGTGTGTGTTGGTCTCCTCTCCCAAGTAACAAGGTATGGAACAAGAAGAAACAGCCCCAAGTTGCACCAGGGAAGGTTTAGATTGGATGCTAGGAAAAATATCTTCACCAAGAGAAATGGTCAAAGCATTGGAACAGGCAGCCCAGGGAGGTGGTTGAGTCACCATCCCTGGAGGAGATATAAAAGACATATATAGGTGGTGCTCAGGGACATGGTTTAGTGGTGGACTTGGCAGTGCTGGGTTAAGGGTTGGACCTGATGATCTTAAAGGCCTTTCCCAATCTGAACAATTCTATGGTTATACAAAAGCCAGTCAGGAAGACCCGCAGAAATTCCTTTTGGGAGCAAAGGCAATGTGACTGCAATTCTCAGCCTTCAGTGACCCTGGTAAAACAGTTAGCTCCATTACCTGCAATTGGGAACAAGGTAAGAAGGGGAGAAATAAAACTTTGACAGCTAGCTGGGAGAATGATGTTTTTTTAGAGAACAGTTCTATTCAAGATCAAAGATGCTGGATGGGTGTCATTAACCGCGAAGTAGTGTGACAGTAACAGCCTGTTATGGCATCTGAAATCTGGACCACACCATTCCTTTTCTCGACGTACAGGTTTTCAAAAGCATCTTTCAAAAGGAAGAAGAAAGGGCGAGAGATGAGTTTGGGAGTTCCAGATACAGCCTTTTTAGAAAGTGCTATGGACCTTCTTGCCAAAACTCATCTGAGGTGCTTCAGGTACAAGAAGTTAAAATGTGTGGTCTCTTGAAAATCTTGGCACAAAGATTCAGCAAGGAAGTTCAGTCTAAGCAGGGAACATGCATTCCTTGGATAGCTGGCTGGTGAGTCAAGCACTTCTTCCCTAGTACTGTAGGCATAGAATATTAGTATAAAATCAATCTTAAAGACAAACAGTAGTTTAGAATAAAGGAAGGCGGTATTGAAACATGAGGGGCAGTACCTTCTATGCAGGTATCTCAGCTTCACCACCTCGCTGTCACACGTGTGACCAAGAGTGGGCTGATGGGCTAAGGATGGGCAGAGCGCTGCTCTGTACCACCCTTTCCTGCTGATCCATCCAGCCTCAGCTACAGCAGTAGATGATCTTGATGGGTTGCATAAAATGCAAAGTACATGAGCATTTAGGGGTTTTTTGGTGACTATTTATTTTTTAAACCTTTTCAGAAGATTTCCAGAAAAAAGCGTTCACGTTTTCAAATACAGCCTCTACATTTCCACATCAGGACACCATCTGTCAATGTCTTGCTCATGCCTGTTGAGTTCAAGGGCAGCTTGCAAGACTGAGACTCATTTCAAGCTGTTATATGAAGTATATGTGCCCCCAAATTAAGTAATGTCATTGTACCACACGGTCTGATTGTTCAAAAGCTACTGGGAAGCTGGAGTTGAAATCTAAAGCACTGCAAAACCTGTCACCAAATATCATTGGTGCTAAGCACTCTTGGGATTTTGTGTATTCCCAGCATCACCCAGTTCTATTTAGTTAGCAAAAAGAGCAAATATCCAAAATGAGTCTGTTCCTGACCACTCAACTTGAAAGGAGTGCATGAGAAAGAGGCTATACTTCTAGCAGAAGGTACTTGAACTTTAGTTGTCATTTCCCTGATAGTTTTCATTTATATACTCAGCCCCCCTGTATGTCTTCCAGGTATTGATATGATGCAAAATGAAAACTAAAATCCACACGAGTCATTATTTGGATTAGCTTGTTCTTTTCTAACCAAACCTTTCTAATGCTTATAATAGAAGTTTCAAATATGTTGTCAGGCCAGGTCCTTAGCTGACATACACCTTGCTGCACAGAATTGGTGGGACTATGCTACCGATCATTTGTCTTGCCTTGTTCCAAACTTAAATTTTTCCAGTTCTTGCAGTGTGAACTAAACCCTGACTGCCGCAAAATCTTACAAAACTAATTTGCAATTTGCCTGCATGCTATTGCATCTGAGCCTCCAGAAGCTTGAGCGATGGGACTAGAAAAGATATTTCAGTTTTGCTCAATATTTAATATGTTGT
This sequence comes from Rhynochetos jubatus, assembly GCA_027574665.1. NCBI lineage: Eukaryota > Metazoa > Chordata > Aves > Eurypygiformes > Rhynochetidae > Rhynochetos > Rhynochetos jubatus. Next base: position 20,065,616 of record CM050654.1, read on the forward strand.
CTTTCCTGTTTGAAGTGTCATAACTATGCAAAGAGGTGAGGAATATTTTCCCTTGAAATGTCTGTGGTTAGTTCCTTCAGTACAAATATCAAATTCTTGTTTCTTAATTTTTACAGGTATTGGAGCAGATTGACAAATAGACACACTCATCATAGGTAAGGAAATGTTAATTGAGTTATAAAGCCAAAAACATCTGAAATTTAAGTAACAGAAGTCTAATGTAAAAATTAGAAATGTAAATAACAGCATGTGATCCTAATAAGATGAATCGATAAGCCTTGCATTTTAAACAGCAAATATTCTATTTGTTATTTTTTCCATGAACAGATATTTTAGTGAATTGCTTCATACAACAGATATACCTGCAAAAATGTAAGCTCTTTGAAGGACCTGACAAACAAAGAAATGCAATGTTTTTTAAGTATTTAATTCACTGGGATTTGACTTTTCTGTTCTGAGTTAAAAAGAAAGTTAATTAACTACTATTTTTATCTGAAGTGATATCCAAATGTTCTGGTCAGTAATTCATCACCTAACAAATATATTATTTACGCTGAGGTAACAAGGATAAACAATATGCAAGACAAATACATGATCAAAAATGTGATCTTTCTTTTTCTGTTCTCTACACTGATATCACCAAGGTGATGTCAGGAAAATGCGTTTGGGTCATCTCATTCTATGCCTGAACTGAATCAGCTATTTGCCACTGCAGGAGGCACTGGGTTGGCATCTTCCTGTTCAGTATATGTGGCATGAAGGCTTGAACTGGAAGGTTTGGTTCTGAAAAGTAAACCCTTCCTCCACTAAAGCCTTTGGGAATGTCATTACTGACTTCATGGGAGCAACCTGCCTTTGTGCATCTTTGGTAATTTCGGAATTGTTTGACACTCAGGGAAAAGGCTGACACGTGCTTTTCCAGTCTGGACCTGGGCTGAGTCATGAGGAGAGACACAGCCCTGAAAAGCAGCGATTTGCTGTAATTTTTCACCCGAGTTGTCATTAACCTCATTTCAGTGAAAATGAAGTCTTTTTTTTGTACCCTAAATTCTTTCACCTCTTCTTAATATATTTCAGCTTTGCAGAAACTGTGTTTTCCAAACCACACTAATTGATAGCAGGAGGAAATTTGATCTCTGCTTTCATACCTTCTATGGGCAGTTTTATGAGAGAGCCATATACATATTTAGCATCGCTACCCATACCACTCTTTGTTACCTGCTAAGCGAAACATGTTATTTTTCCAGCAACATATAAAGCAGGCAAATGGCTGCTCATCATCATCTTTTTTTCCAGAATGTTGTATATACAATTCTCTCTTGGCTAATAGCTCCTTCTATTGTCCATGATTTATCATTGTCATGATTCTTTACATTTCCTCCTTCTCTGTTTTGCTGGAAATCTGTCCATTTTAAACGGACAGCCTGGATTTAATTAGCCCATGCAGCATATTCACATGTATGCTAAAGCATACGCTGTTTTGGAACATATAAAAGTATAACTTTCACTGGTATATTTTTGCTCCAATTCTTTCTCTTTCTCATTTTTTAACTCTTCTAAACCACTATAAAGTAAGTATCAAAGATATCCTGGGTAATTAGCCATTACAGTACTGTCACAGAGGCTTCTGCAGTCAATACAGAGATAATTTGGGCAATGGTGAATGACAGCATTGTCCAGACTTTTGGGATAATCAAGGACACATCCAGCTGTACCAGACATCTGTCAGACCCATGAATCATTTCAAGTAGCTTTGCAATAGCCAGGCAACTCGAGCAAAGATAAACATTCCGGCAGCGCAGAGCCACGGGAAAAATACTGCTCCTACCAGAAAACATTTGCCTACTCAGTGCTGCAGGCCTATAGTTCAAAAGCAGCAGAGGTACCACACAGGTTTTTCTGATTCTGGAAAGGGCACAGGTTTGTAACATTACCTGCTGTAGTACGACGGTGATTGAAATAGCATCCAGTACACGTGCTCCTTACTCATGCACTCGCACTGGAGAGCCGAAAGAAACCAAACGCGGCGCTGCACATTGATGTCCTGGGGAAGACCTGTGGGTGAAGCCTGGAGGTGTGGGTTTAGGGCTTTGCTGGGCGACTGTCACCTGCGTGGTGGTGGGCAAGAGTCCTCCTCTCTCTGTGATTTGGATTCCCCCTCCAATTAGGCAGTCCTCCTTTGCAAAACGCACTGACATCTATCCCTTGGATTAAGTTATCCTTGCTGCTTTGCAGGTGGGTGGAGATTGCTGCTTTGTCTAACACGTCGGCTCACAAGGATGAGTTTAAGATGAAGGGAAAACAGCTGGCAGGATGAGGTGTGCCAGTTTTCCTTCTCTGCTTGAGGTGACCACAGATTATGGAAGTGAGCAAGGACTAGCCCAGCTCAGACTCAGACAGTCTGGTTTTTGCTGCACTCTGCAGGCAGCGAAACCATATGGAATTGCTCCTAATAATTTCATAAAAATTCTATAATTATACCACACAGTAAAGGGAGTTTCCGAACAACTGTGAGGTATGTGTCATACAAATATCAGGCTTCTTTGAGATGTCATTCTTCACACTGGCAATGAAATTGTTTGCATTTCCCTTATTGTCTTTTGTATGGGAATGGATGGGGAAGTGCTATTAAGGCCGCAGGGTAGCAACTGAAAAGCTTTTTGAGCTCTGTCCGAGGGCCTGAGAGCAAAGCAGAGCTAGCGGAGAGGACTCGTGACGGCTGTCGCTGGTGAGCGGAGGGGTGGCATGGGAGGAGGAGCTGGGCTGGGAGGCACTGAAAGCAGTCGGTGATCTGGCAGTATGTAGAGATTGATTTGCCGCGAGTGGTGCGAATGCAGCAATTGCTTTTGGAAAGCAAGAGAAAGAATTACTGGGGAGACATCAGAGGTTGTGACTGACAGATTGGTAGCTTTCCAGTGACAGACTAAGGGTCGTTGAAGTATTTGGGGAGAAAGAGTGAGCCCACCACAGAGAAAATGCCATGCGCTGAGGTTGCTTCTCATTATGGAGATGAAGAATTGCATCTTGAAAAGTTGACAGAGATGTTGACAAACTGTTGCTGCGTCCTCTAAACTTGTGTTTGCCTTTGTCCCCTGCTTTGGCCTTTTTCTCTCCCACCATTCCCAGCTGCCGCTGCAGTTCAGTGCTACTGTCACTTAGCTCTGAAGTTTGGGTAATTTAGGAACCTGTGCCTCTTTCTTAGCAACGAAGGTCTTCCTCTCATTTCCATACAAGGGTATATTTCTCTGTTGTCATACCAAGTGTGGTAGATTGCCAGCTTCTAGAAATCCTTGTTTGTAAAGGGTACTCAGGGCAATCAGGTACACCTTAATAAAGCAGCGTACTTGAGACCATGTTCTCCCACTTGATTTCTGAGTTCTCCTGGCACCAATTGCTGGTTGTTCTGTACCGGCCTACAGTGTATATATCTCCAGTTCCTAATTCATAATGCATTCCACACACTGTTTTGATATAACAGTAATTCTTTAACAAGTCTTTGCCTCAGTGATTAAATATTTGAGCTATGCGCACAAAAAATAATCTGATCCAGTTTTCTTTTTGCGGCATGATGCTTTCTCAGGTTTGCAATTCTGTGTGCCAGTGGAAAATGATATAGCTGTTAGCAGTTGCAGCATCCCTCTGGTTGTGGTGGCTCCTTAATGTCACCATTTGCATTGCTAAATAATTTGATCACTGATAAGAGGGAGTAGTTATTGACTGGAATAGGCAGCAATAACACCCCCCTCACTATATCTATTTGATTTGTGGGTTATTTCTGGTATCTCAATTTCCCAAATTTATGTTTAGAAGGATGCTGTTAAGTTCAAAATATCTGGTTGAGGATTTGATTTATTGTGAAATTCTTTTTAGCATCTCATAGTAGCAATCTCTTCAAATCGTCACCTACCCTATCATCCCCAAGCTTTTTTTCAGTATCTTTATGGAACTGTTTAGACCTTTTTTTGCTTTGAAATAATCTCTAGGTGGTTAATTGCAATTCATCTTCCCTGTGAGATTCTTCAAGCATTTTCAGCTTGTGCAGACCTCCAGAAACAGAATTCTCCCTGCAGCCAAGAGCCCTGAGCATGTTCATTATTTTGTGCTGAAAGCACTTCACTAATTTTGCTGTGTTGCAGCAGGGAACCTTCAACTTTATTTGCTTTTATACCTGACTTTGTACAGTTATGTTCATTCATAAATGTGAAAACTTACTTCTCTTACTTCCTAAAGTGTATATGTAATTCTTCCACTGGAAATCCAGTACAAATGGTCTGGTTATTTGTAGCTCTTTATGCAAATTGCTTCTCTTAAATACACTGCTGTCATATGATAGGTTCTCTAGGGCTGCTACTGTTCTCTATTCTCATGGTTTGATTTCAAGGAAGATTGCTTCAAGTCAGTGGGCCAAACTCTTTGGACTGGCAGAGCCCTGTCAAGTACAAATAGCAATGGTTCTGAGGAATTCATTGCCACAGGATATCCTGGAGGCCAAAATCACAACTGAGTTTTAAAAATTATTGGGAAAATTCATAAATATTTGAGCAATTTGGTAATTATTAAATGAAGTGATCCAGAGAAAGCATTCAATACAGCAAGTCCATAAATAGCAGATTACTGGAAACTAGGTTAATATATCTGAGAAGAAATGATTCCGCAAATACCTTATTTTTTATATTCTCTTCCTAAGGAGCCAGCACTGCTGGAGAGGAAGTACAGATATACATGAACATCTGTCCTAACCCAATTTATGCTTTCAGGCAATGCTTGTGGACTTCAGATTCTTGTATGATCAATTTCAGAAAAAGCCTAATTGAGGGACACATCAAATCTGGCCAGAAGTTTCCTAAAATATAAGAAGAGCTACTACAACAATATGTCTTGTCTGAGCACGGGCAGTTGAGTTACTGCATCTGCAGCAACAGGGGAATCTCAATAACAGAAAACTCCTCGCAATCATTAAGGTGATCTCCCATCAGGAATGGGTTCAAATGTCCTCAGAAAATGAGACACTATGCCTCCTTAAAATTATAGTAATCTCTAATCCATCAGCATATGGGAAGAATCTGGCCCTGCACCTTTAGCTCATTTAAATCACATAGAGACTTATCTACTATTGCTTTTTCATAATCCACTTTAATTGTCATTGATTTGCGTGTTCAGAAAGTGTCCTGAACTGACTGAAGTGTTTGCGTCTGACTGCCTGCTCTGTGGTCCTTGAACCGCTCTATTCGGGGTCCCCGCTGAAAGTTTTTTCTGGGCAACACCTCCGTGTTTTCCAGGCAGGGTTTTGCTTGCAATGTGAGAATTACACAAGGCAGGTCCCTTCTGTACGTGTGTTCAGCTGTCACGCTGTTACCCTCTTCCTGGCTTCCATTCTCCAAGGTCATCCACGCTTACAAAAATGAACGAGCGTGTTTTAACAAGATGAACTGGCAAACAGTTATTTAATCAGTCATACAGGAGCGGATATATTACTGAGAACCAACTGGAGAACCACATCCCCCGAAAATCACATTTAACCAAAAGGACATACAACTTATGGTTATGCAGAAAGAAGTAGTGTTTAATTGCTTGAACTCTGCGAGGAGACTATGCCAAAGGAGACTCCAATGCTATTAAGAAACCATTTAATACGTGCAAATATATTTCATGTTGTACAGCTTGAAACTTCCTATTTTTAATTTACAGTTAATCTGCTGGGCATTTGAATAACACACAACTTGGTGTTCCTTGATTTCAAACATTATTGTGTACAGAGTGAGTTAACTGGACAAAATTTCCATGCAAATAAAGGATGGCTCAAAAGGACAGCAAGGTTGGTTTCTTTAAAATGCCACGTGTCATGGTGACTAGGCATATATTGAGCTGATTGAGTATGCCACCACGCTGGAAAGAGTCATCATGGCCCCTGCTAGATCTTTAGTAAGGACAAAGCCTTGCACAGCACCAACAGCCCACAGCAGAGCTGCAAAGGAGACAAGAAGATGGGTAATTCAGTTGTGTGAAATGGCTAGGATTCAGTTTGAGTAAGCTGAGGCACTACTGGCCATTTAATGAGAGCAGCTCATCTTGATTACATATGGACACCCCTGTGCCACCTCTGTGGTCGAGACGGATAGTTCGCCGGTCGGAGGCAGCTGTGAAGGAATCATCCAGTTTGCGTCTCCATATGCAGAGACTGGCCTGAAACATGAATTGGACATTCAAGACCAGATAGCAAATACGTGTAACCAAAGTTAACTCACAGGGACTGTGACTGCCACAGGCACATCCTGCTGAAAAATACAGCTGGGACAGCCTAGGTGTCTGGAACATCATCTTCTGTAGTAGCAGAAAATCTCAGTAGATATTTCAGATTACTTACATGAGTGAATAGCAAACATTAATGAATGCATCTTATTTAATGCAGCTTATCTTATTTCTGTCAGTACTGGCAACATAACAAAAGAAAGGAAATGTGAAGAACAGGGAAATGAAATTTTTTGAGTACCTATCTCTTAAAAAAAACTAGTTACTCTTATGACGATGAAATCAAAAGCACAAGTACAGGATATATAATGTCTGGTTAGATAGTAGGAAAAGACCTTGTACTTCATACTTACAAAGTTCAAATATTAAAGGAAAACATTTATAGCTCCAGACACAGAAAAATAGTGTAGGAGTTTTTCACAGAGAAGATTTATGAATAATGATAGATAAACATCTTTCAGAGATGATCAAGAGCAGTAACTTTCAATGTTTTCCAATTTTTACAGGTCTTCATCTCCTTTTAGAAGTGTGGACCTTTGTGGAGTGAATATAATTTGCTGATAAAACAGCTTGCTTGCCTTTGTTGCCTCTTGCAGGCCTTTAAGTAGTCTCTGGATTCTCAGGGGCCACCAGTACAGAAGCTGTAGCCTAAATGTTGTATGGCCTAGGTGCAGGGGAGTGGGATTAAGGGAATGCTTTAAGCCTCCACCATGTATGTGATTTTATAACTGAACTCTGTTGCATCTGCTTAGCAGCACTAAATGCTGGCGACAACGAGAACAAAATCCTACCAAACCTGTGTGGTCCAAATCCTCGTTGCTCCAGGAAATCCTGCAGGAAAGGTTAAGGAGAAGGAAACTGCACACTGGAGCTTTGGAGACTTCTCACAGCCAGTTGTGCTGTAAACTGGGAGGAAACTCAGCAGGTGGAAACTTCTCTCTTTTCAATACCTTTCAGCATTAGGTTGCAGGGAGGTCTCTGGAAGGGAAAAAGAGGATGACAGAGGTTGCTTACACTGCTTTTATTTTCACGTGAAATGCAAAAGGAATAGGGTTTGCAATGCAATGATTTCATGCCTCAGACGTTTACTTACACCTTTGCATTCCACTTTGAAAGACATCAGTGATATGCAAAGGCGTATCTAAAAACTTAGTAGATAGAGCTGCATGAGAACTGGAAAAGTGTTGCTTAAAAGCCATCCCCTTTTTTGTCTGAAGATGCAATTAATATTTTTTAATGTCTCCAATAGTAACTTAGTGGAACTCTAAAGCACTAGTTCAATGAACCTAGAGGGGAAAAAAAATTACTTTGCAGAGCATTTCCTGTGATCATTTAATCAACGTAGGGCTGTGGTGTAAGCCCAAGACATCTGACAGTTCAGAGCTGTTGTTCAAATCTAGAATAATTACAATGGACTGACAGCATCATCCTTGCATAGCCTACCGAGGACAGGTAATTCAGACTTCCTTAGGAAGAACTAGGTAGTCATGGCTAATTCATAGTTTATAAAGCATTTGAAAAAAGCGCCTATATCTTTTGTTCTCCCATTTCTTAATTTCAGTATCTTTATTTTGGTAGCACAGATAGCGTCATCTCTACAGGCCAAACTGGACACATGACTCAAAGTTATGTAATGGGCTTTAACTATACCGTACTGGCTTGTATCAGGCTAAGATGGGTTCTAGTTACCTGTGTCCCACAGCAAGGCTTACAAAGCCTAACTGTTATAAATAGAAAGATGTACTTTCAGAGATATTAATTTGCTCGATAACAAAATATTTCAGGAGCAGTGTCAAATCAGGCTAGTATCACCTGCCCCTTCTCCACTGGGATGAGTTGAAAGTTACGATTTATCTTTTGTTCCAAATCTATGGAGGGTAGAGGACTCGAACAAACAAAAAAACCCAAAACACCACCTCAAAATAACAAAGTATCTCAGTCTTTAAGCTTAGTTCCCATTAAATCCTGGAGCACTGTTTGTGGGTGAAGAAGAGGGTTTCCTTTATAGCTAGGAAAGTAAGAATCATTTCGAAGAATCTCTTTGAAGAACTTGCCAATCAGTTGCCGACAATAAAAAGCATTTATTTAACTAGAGTGCAACAGGAGCTCCATGTGCACAGTCAAAGGCAGGATTTGGATCTTAATCTGTGTTTGTTCATCAGTAGGGCATGGACAATACAGATCATTAATTTGCTCTGAAGGAGGACTTACTGAATTTATATGCTGCTTTGCCATGCATTTTCGTAAGCCTTTGCTCCCACCGTACCCCCTCCTCTGGAGGTTACAGATAACACCCAACAAGACATTGCCTTTCTTTGAAGAGTAATTGAGTTTTTGAATTCCTAAGCGTTCCTGGCATGCAGAAGTCTCTCAATATGTTGCATCTAGGTGATCATCTTCTTAGAACAGCAGTAACCTTTTTCTGTCTGGAAAAACCTGTTAGCTTTTATGGCATGCTATCAACTGAGAGTACCTGCAACAAATTATTTTGTGAATGAGTAACTAATCAAGAATTATTTCCTTATGCTGTAGCACAATCACTTCTAATAATGAATGTACTCAAGAAGACGGTTGCCTGTTTACAAGTAATTCATGAACTGAAAAAGAGTTAAATCATATTTTTATGAAATACGGATACACTACAACATCTGGCTTTGCTATGTCATCACAATGTTTTGAATGTAAATTACAGTTATGTGAAAAAATTATGTAGAATATATATTAATTCTAAATTCTGTAGGCCTATTCTGTATCAGAGAAAGTATGCTAATGATGATTCCCCCCACCCTGATAGGGATGGGAATAGAGCTAGCCCCTCCCTGTTGTTATTTTTAATTACTGTAGGCTAAAGACCAAGCTAAGAGAATCATAGAATGGTTTGGGTTGGAGACCCCACAGGAAAGATCTTTCACATCTTCAGGTTACAGGTCTCCAAGAAGGGGTCCGACATTTTCTAGAGAGTCCTCTCCTCTCATGGTGAGACTGTTTTTAGGCTGGTCTACCGAGTCCCTCAAGCACAGTAAGCTTGGATCTATCTTTCATGCAAAAATCATATATGAGCTTTTTTACAGAGGCACCCATCCTGAAATTCATGTATGTCCCTGAATTACAAGTAAAGAATACCTTCACTTGTAAGTGTGTAGTTGTACATTTGCATTTGTAAGAATCTGCCCCTATAGGTTTCCCTTCACATGGTGGCCATTTCAAGCCGTGTATAATTAATCTGCCATGGAAATCAGTTATTTATTTATTACGTAAATATGCCTTTTATTAAAACTACTTTGTGAAAACCTAATTGCTGCTATAGTAATATAGCATAACAGTCCCTCACATAAATACATGATTATTATGTACAGTCACTTATCTGTGAACGAGCTCTGCTACTACTTTCCTTAATTAAGGATACAAAGGGCTCCTTCATCTGTGCATATTCCCTAGCTAGGACATTGATACTCATTATTTCCTAAGTCCAAACACTGTAACTGTGTCAAGAATGCATCTATCACCAGACGGCTACTTATAGTCAGCGGAATTTTCAACTGTGTCAGCAAATTCAGCAATTTGCAATTTCTGTATGTCTGACGTGTTTTTATTGGTGAAGATCGCTTTCAAATACCAAGATCATGAGAATGATTCCTCGGTTAGTCTCTTCAGCAGTCGAATGTAATGACAGTAATTAACAGCCTGTGATTAGCAACCACTCCAGAAAGTCTTTGAATGTTAATTTGCTTCAACTAATATGCAGCACTTCTGTGTAATGAGATCTGTGCTATAGGTTCACAGTGAAAGCAAATTATTTTCCAGCATTTAATCATACAAATGATTCTTAGTTAATCACTTGAACAGTAAACCTCAGTGTTCTAATAAGTGACATTTGTTTTTCCATCATTTGATTTATTACAAATATAGACTACGGTATGGTATAGCGAGCACTGTTCCTTAAAAAGAGGTCATGAACACAATTATATTTCTCTGGATCACATTGTAACCAAGGTGATCTCATCTTCTCTTTTCAAAGCAAGGTACCTTTAGCCTTCCCTTTATTCTCCTCTATTCTTTCTGGTTCTTTACCCTTTTGTTTTCTTTGGGGTGCCTTTCTGTACAGCACCCAAAACATTACCCCTGAATTGCGTCTCTTCCTTTTCGTACTGTAGATTCCCAGGAAAACTAAACCAGTTGCACTTCAATGCACTTGAAGAGGGATGAAAAGAAGCAAGACAGAATGAGCTCACGTTGACAGTGGACAGGACTGACCATGAGAAAACCACAGCAGCATTAGGGAAGTACCCATGTGAATTGCCGCATCCCTTTTTGTGTTTCGTATCTGCAAAGGCTAACTAGTCTCTTTGCTGTTAAGAATGACCAAATTATGCCCTAGGTGGAGGGATCTGATACATTATAAAAAATTATGTTTATTGCATGAGTGTAGGCTTGAGAGAAAATGCTTTTTCTTTTCTTCCAGCTGTTTGGGCAAATATGCCTTGTGCGCAGTGATACTACAGATTGCTTTCCTCCAAGACTCTGCTTAGAAATCCATGAGACGTATTTCACAGTGAGACTGTACAGCCTTCCTGGTGCCATGAGATGCGTGTGAGGTCTTTAGATAGCTGAGCACCACTGGAGATACCCGCATCCCTCACAGAGAGAGCAAGTCAAAGGGAAGGACACAGGTAGTAGGTGGCCATGTTCAGCTGATTCAGCAACATGCGTTCTGGGGCTCTCATGGGCAAAGCAGCTCCTTCCAGAAACCTATACTGGCCAGAGACCTCTGTATTGGCATCGTCCCACTGTGGGTCCTGGGGCAATATGCTCCTCAGTGCACTCCTCAGCCCTTTTGTCTTCTAGTTCAGTTCACAGCTAGGAGAAAAAAATAGATAACTTGACAGAGCTGTTGGGTTTTGGTTTTGATCTACTTTTTAAAATTAAACTTTTAATATGGAAATGAGTGAGGGTTTACCCCTCCCCATTCTGGATACTGTCTCTTCATAGCAACCTTGCTCCGGTCATCTCCTTATTCAGATCTTTTGCATGACAAGACCACCAACAGCTTCTCTTTGAAGCATTGCAGTAGAATTCGCTCCTGGATTGAGTATAAAAAGCGCCACCTTTAGCTGAAGTCAAAGCATGCACTAGCCCTGACCGTCTTAAGAAATCTCTACAATTTATTATAACTTTGCTATTGGATCAATTTTCTCCCTTGTAACTGAGATCTAAAAGCAAAGCATATGGTAACAGCACAGTCTCTTTTATTAGTCCAAACACCCTTGACATTGCACAGGAAACTTCATCTGATGCTTTGTGCAGTGTCTGATGCCCTTTTCTGGGGAAAGGGGTGAGTGGAGTGCCCGTACCTAATTCTGCAAGCTGGCACCAGCCTGTTAGGGACATGTTTGTCGCTTTTTTTAGCATCATTCACCCAGCGCACGAAAGAGGGGATTTGGAAAGTCAGCATTCCTGTGGGTAGGTAAAATGAAGGGGAATGAATTCTAATCTAATTGTAAATGCCCTGTTTTTAAAACACTTCTTGTCAATAAATCCTTCCATTAACAGACACGCTGACAGCCCACAGCACAGTCAGATCAGGAGTCCAGCTCCAGTTGTGATACCATATTTTCATCATTCAATGTGCAAAATGTCGTAGAGAGTTATACATCGAATTGGCTAATTTAAAAATGGGTTCAGTCTTCAGGAGCTTGTTTTGGTAGAAATACCGACAGTTTTCCAGACTGTGGCATGTTTTCACCATTCTGCCTTTTATGTTGAGCTTAAGACTTAAAAAAAGCTCCTATTCAGAAACCTGTCTAGAGGCTGAGTGTGAGATCTTGAGCCACAATTATGTTTTTGCCACTTAAGCTGTGTGGGCTTAAGCAAGTCGTTTTCCAGTCATGCAGTAACAGAAATAATGTCCCTCCATCCCAGGGATGAATAATATTGGTTAATAATTAGTTAATATTTTTTAAAATTTGGAATTGCCTATAAAGATGTAAGTACAATCTTTTTTCCCTGTTATATTGCATCCATCGCTTCAAAATCAGTCATAGGACTTGAGCTGGGTTCTCTCTCTAACAAATTTTACCTTGTACTTCTGGTCACTGTCCAATTTTCTTCAAACTGCTGTCAGTCATCTGCAGGTAAGGAATATTCATAGCTTTGTATTCTTTTCCTGCCCCTCCAGCCCTGAATCTCCTTCCATTTGTCTAATTTTGGCCCTATGCAGACTATTACGTCTTCTCTGGGTATTGAAAACTGGTACCACGTATAGCTTATTAAGCTAAGTTCCAAATCCACTGGCCCACATTTAGGTTATTCAAGGTTAAATATAACTCTCTTTGAAAACCAAAACCCAGTTTTTGAAGTAGTTTAGCAGAAACACTTTTCATTTGTTTCCTCCTTTCATTTATTTCTTCTGTTCATAACCTTTTTATTATAAGCATGCAGCTCCATCCACTTGTAGCAGCATTCCTCCAACGCTATCATGAGATTCACTAGTGATGTTCTGTAAATGCCAGCCAAAATCTATCTGCAGGAACATCTGCTCAACAGTGCAAAACTGATGTAATTACCAACCATCATCTTTTATCCTCCTGCTGGGGCAACTGCTCCAAAGCATGACTTTTTGCCCTGAGCTAACAAGATCCAGAAACTTGCTGTTATGTACAAATCCTGCCACAGAAAACTAACACGGCTTATACACAAATTCTAGCAGAGTCTTTCAGCTACAAGAGGTAACAAATACCCAAGTGGCATGGGTCTTGTGGAAATGTTTAAAATTTTCTGTGTTCTTATTTGCTGCTTCTGCTTCATGTGTTGTTGCTCTATGGTGTTATTTTTAATGGTTGGCAATGATCATACAAAAAAATTATTAAATATATATATAAAAGTGAACAGGATATTGTAGATGCTCCAATTTGACAAATTATAAGTTTTTCATATATATATATGTGTGTGTGTAAACAGATGAGACATACTAGGAGAAGGATATTCCATACTTATAAAGAGAGAAACTGTATTTGTAGGAAAAACAGAAGTTCACACACTTTATGGTACTACTGGTGGATATATGTTGTGGACACCTTCACTAGATAGCCTATGCCTTTCAGCAACTTTTTTCTGACTATGTACTAATATATTAATCTCTGGGAATCGTTTCCAACCTTGAAAACCTCCAAGAGCTTTCAATTATTTACAATTTTTTCTCTCAAGCAATCTGATAAAGAAATGCTTCCATTTTCCTTGTGTCTTAGAACTGACTTCCAGACAAGCTACCTACCCTGGTGGCAGGTTTCACATTCTGCGTCTCTGGATGCCTCTTCAGTCATCAGAAGTGTAATGTGCATCCAAAGCATAAAACTGAGCTCCTCAGGGCAGCAAGGCTTATGATGGCAGTGTCATACATTTCTCAAATAACATTGATTTTGCCTCATTCCTGGGGAAGGGAGCTCTCCTTCCTGAGCTGGATGAGCTCTACCTCAAGACCACATTGGCAAGAGTATGCAAATTCTATTGCACTTGCATAACCTCGTACCTTAGGTGATTACGGAAAATCACCTAACCTACAGTTTTCCAGTCATACTGTTTAAAATAGAGAAGAAACCTGGATTGCTGAAATAAAATCAGAAAGACCCCACCAAAGCAGGAGTATTTGATGTGCAAATGCAACAGGATGAAGTTTCCACTGTATTTCTAAGTAAATACATTTACAAACCATAGCTAAACTTCTGACAGAACTCCCTGTCAGCATTGCCTGCCTAAAAATACATGCCTGTGGGACTCAGGGCAAAGCTCCCTGTTCAGAAATATCTCTGCTTCTGCATTTCTATGGCTCCCAGTCCTGTGTTCTGGTTCCTAGAGATTTTGATCATCCCTTAGATCCTTTGTGGGATGATTCCTGTGTAGCTGAAGCAGGTAGGGCTGTGCTAATGTGGGCTATTTTCATAGCCAGATTTAGCAGTGTCCCAGACACATGGGTATGGATTCCTTCTAGGAGACACTACAGGCTGCTGAATATTGGTACTAAGTGATATTGCTCGTTATATATGTCCAAGCAGAGCGATGGGTTTTCCACATTCTCTGCTATATACTGATCTTGAGTTACTCTTAATCAACACATTCTCAGCATTGAGGTCAGCAGCGCTACATTGTGCTGCACTGGGGATGAACTTCAGTCAGGCATTTGGTGACTTAATTAAATACTTCAAAAAGATCTGCGGTGGCACTTATTCACCTCTTCCCGCAGTTACCCCCGACTTTTTGTTAAACCTGTTGATATTTTTATTTCTGTGGACAGCCTTCCTATCGCTGCATGTCTGCACTTTATCATCTGAGGGAAGAAGCAATTGCAATGACAGAACTAGACCTTGTTATGCTATGAGTAATATTACATATAGTCCAGCACTTCTGGAGGGAATGTTGAACGCTGGTGCTTTATATACATGATAAACAAGGGGAATTTGGTTTGTATTTGAGATAATTTACAGTATAGGCTGCTTCATGTGTAGCTGCTGTGGTGCTGTTGTTTCATGCCAAGATTCATTACACATAATGGGTTGGCTAACATCTCTGGGACTTCTTAGAAGATGTGTTAAAGAGCCCTAAAAGAAAAGTATGCAGATTATAGCTTCCCATGCTTTTCGTAAATGTTTCAGGCGTTTGGAACGTGTCATTAAAATTTTAACAAATGGAACAGAAGGAAAGCACAGTGCTAAGTATTTTCTTCTTCCTGCTCATTTTTTGGGTAATGAATTTTCTGCTTATTGAAGCATATTTTGTCTGTTGTTCTTTGCCTGTTGATTAACAAAGGGTTAGAACAGTTATCACTCAGTAAAAGCCCTGTTGTGTAGCACTAAATATGTATTCCATGTGATTCCAACTCCCTAAAATTTTTGTGGGTTGTGCTTGTGGAGAGAGAATATAAAATGGAGATAAAAGCCTATCAGATGAGAACAGTGTGCTTCTTGATTCACTTAGCAGTTCTTTCGCAGAGGGATAAATGGTAGGGGAAGGGTAAGCTGGGAGAGCCAGGCTGCAGTTACCAGTACACTGGACAACATACAGTCTGGTTATAAAAAATGAGCTAAATTCCCATCTACAGTGCAGCTACAGGTCTCATATACATTACTGGTGAGAAATGCCTAGAGAGCAATTCTTTATATTTCTGTGCATAGCTTGTATCAAATTTTACATTGGATTCACGAGTACAAATCTAGAATAATACCAGTAAGACCAGTGGTCTTGCTTTGGAGTAATACCATGCCAGTGAGAAGTGCTTATGTACAAATTCTTGCCTTTTCTGCTGCAGGGAACTGGCTTGCACCATCCTGAAGGGATCTGGCACAAAGTACTGTGAAGGTGACGGATGGTCAGAGAACCTGAGAAGAGGCTGTGGACTGAGGATGCAGAAGCACCTGCCCTCTGCATGGGGCCTTGAAGTGACAAAGGAGAGTCTTTCAGGGCTGGACACGGTCACCGGTGGGTAGTGGTGCAGTGACAAGCAGGGCCACACAAGGATAGCAGGAAGCTGGCAGAGGGCTGGGCAGTCTGCATGTCCTCTGCTGCGCTCAGTGATGAAGACACCATTGGGTCTGGTCTACTCCACTACTCTGCTGGCCCCTGTGCACGGCCACACGCAGCTTCCTAGTCCAGCTTGTGTTTGGTTGAATCTCTCATCTATGATCACTTCAGCTCATTGCGTATGCAATGCTATTGCTGTCAATCCCTCTGGTATTCCTAGCTCCCCAGATTTTATTTGGGTTTAGAGCTAGAGGTCCTTAATTTTTAGAGTGAGCCTTTGAAGCTCCACTACACTGATCCTAATACAAGATTCAGTACTTATATTTTATTTAAAACACAAGGCTTGTTACTACAGTGCTTTTAACATTCTAATATACACATAAAATTTTTATGGCGCTCTCTCTTCCTGAGAGAAGTCTCAGGTATAAAACAATTTTTCAAGGGGAAAAAAAAAAAGGTGTGTAAGAGCCCTACTTTGCTTTAATTTTGGGTCCACAAAAGTCTCATGCTATGCATGATTGATATCAGTGAAAACAGAAAATAAATCTGCAAGAACAAAGCATCAGTGCATTATAAAAGCAGCTTATTTCTGTGCTGGCCTCGGTACACTGCCGGTTTGGTCCCTTGCAGGCCAACGGCGCAAAGCTGCACAGGGCTGGAGCTGGAGGTGTCCTGGCCACCTCCCCCAGTTCATTTCTGGAGGAAGGCTGCTGCCTTACTCATCTCAGATGAGTCTAGTGCTCTCCCTACACGTCATTTTTCCTCTGTTGCAGTTCCCCACCCAAAACACACGTGCCTTATCTGGAGGAGGTGCCAGAGATGAGGTGTGGTTGCAGCCCAGCTCTGCTGCAGGCTTTGGCCCTCCCTGCAGGAGTCACAGAAACACTGCAGTGCAGGAACACTGGGCGATGGGGAACCCTTGGCTGGGACCCTGTGAAGGGGTGGAGGAGATGCCAATTTGTCCCTGCAGCACTGCTGACCTTCCTGCTCATGGAAAGCAAGCAGGAAGGCATCATGTTCATGCCCAGGTAGTTGCAGGCAGCAAGAAGAGTGATGGCTAAAAGATGTATACGAATAGGATGCTTCCTTTCTGCTGTCCCTTCTGGTACAGTGCGTCCATTGGCACAAAGCCCTTTCCCTGAGGCTCTTATCAATGTAGCATGACTAAACCTACCACAAATTCCAGCTGGATGTCACCTTTGGGATCTGCCCTGGTGGTGCTCTCTGCCTCTGGAACAAACAAAACGCTGTACCTCTTAAAGGGACTGTGTGTTCACTGGTCATTTTTCTTCCGTACCGAAATCCCTGCTTTACCCAGGAAATGGTGGTGTGTAACATTTCATCGAATGTCGAAAGCCTGAACGTGCACCTCCCAGGTCTTCATCACAGGTTCTCTGCCGTCAGCTACAAGAAACGGAACCTTTATTGAAAATGAATCAAAAGTAACCAGGTCCTCTCTTAATGTTCAAAAGAGTTTTATCTGCTGTTTGTTGATATACTAAAATGTTTCAGACAGTTCTTCAGTGCTTACTTAATCGTGCTTTTCATCCGCTTTGACAATATTCTGTAGTAAAAATGCTAATTATTATTCTTACTATTTTGATCTGGAAGAATAAATAGCATGGGAAAGCTGCTTATAGTGTATTTCCACATGGCTGAAATCAGGAATTACTGGAAATCTCACATGAAGTTCTGCTCTCATGAGATTTCCAGATCAGTTATTTAGATAGATTAAGTTGCAGTTTACAGATTTTTATATTAACAAAACCAGGTCAGTTTGTGAGATTTGTTTTTTTGCTAGAAGAAAAAAAAACATGGTACTGGTCAAAATTAATTATGCATGCTTATAAATATGTGTGAGTGAACACCCTCAAAATCTATATACAGATTAGATTTATAGAGTACAATTCAATACTATTTTACAAAGCAATATAAGTACTTGCTGATTCTCATGAAAAACATCAATATATTTTAGTTTTAATAATGAAAATATTTAATAAATAAGATCCAATTATCAGCTTCATAGATAATACAACACAAAACCTTTTTCATCTATCTGTGCAGTTCATCTTTATTTTTACCACTCTTCTCAATTAGCTTTTACTATTTCTCCAGTTTGTTTTTTTCAACAGTAAACCTTCATTAATTGTTTTACTCCTTTTACTTTGAATTTCAGTAGTTTAATGCAGAAAGGTTACGTATTTTTGTGAGTAAGTCTGGCAGGGAAATGGGTGTTGGTTGGTTCAGTCTTTTTTGCATATAGTATGATAATTATTTTTGTATCTCTCGCTTGAAAGAGAATCTTGTGATCCTTGAAAGCTGTTGTCTTTGTATTTTACTGTATTTACTCTGGGAATGCAAAACCAAATTTCAGCTCATGTAAACAGGTATAAAATAATCCAGTTTATTACAATAGATTCTCTCTTGCTTATACTAGACTAGTAGCTTTTGCCTTTCCCATCAAATGGCAATACAGCACTTACAAAAGAATTTATTTCTCGAAGATGAGACGGTCTTTTCCTGCATATGAGGTTTCTTAGTCTACAACTGTCCTAGGAGCGGGTATCACTGCCTCTATCTACTTTATATGTGAAGCTCAGATTAACACAGAAGAGTTATTCCCCTTAGTTACAATTACCTCCTCCTTTAAAGAAACTCTTTCCAACTCCATTCCTTCTCCAAGATCTGAGAGGAGCTCATAATTCAGAGGTGGCCAGACATCTGCCTGCGTGCATCTAAGCACAAAGTATTTGGAGTGGATGTGGCAGAATGTGATTCATGGTGGATCTTAAACATACCCGGGTGCTGGAGCTGATGCAGGAGGTGTGTGCCTGCCCATTTAGCCACACACTGGCAAGACCCCTGCAAACCCTGTGCAGGGTGCAGAAGGCCCATTTGTGGCAGAGGGAGCAGTCCCTGTTGTAAATAAGGATCGGGCTCTTCAGCTTTTTTTTTTTTCTTCTTGTGTTGATGCTGTATTTGGGAGCATGGGTTAAGTTAAATCTTGTATTGGCTCACTCAGATGGTGTCCCTCTACCTCCCCACAGCCAGAAGCACAAGTGGACGGGTCGTTTTTCAGCTTTATTAAGAGGTTTGAAGGCCAAAGCATCAAAATGGTAATTTCAGTTGGAGCCAGTCTGGTTGCTCACCAGACTAACAGAACTACTGTAGGTTGTAGATCTTAATGCGTGCAGAGACTGTGATCCAGTTCTGAGCACTGCTTGTTGGGTCAGATCTGGTTGAGTCAAATCACGATGCATCAGTCCATCAGGTCGCTCCTGAGAGGCTGCCTCCTGCCTAGGTGCCAGCAAATAAAATACAAGGAAGGAAGGAAATGGAGACTTTGCTTTGCTGAACAAGTGCAAATCTCTGCATTACGGATTAGCATTTAGGAAATAATCCACTGTTGCCTTCAGTATAATCTCAGCACACACACTTAATTCAGTGTCGAAGTACTGTCAAGTAGCAGTCAAAGGCATGCCTTGCAAATGGACGGGAGTAGAAAGCAGGGACTGGAAGAAAGAGAACAGATTAATTTCTTATTGTCACTCGATTAATCCTTGTAGTGCCAAGTAGCGTGACGTTGACTACAACAGGAGGCGCTGTTATGAATTCACAGGTTTATCCAGAAAGGAGAGAGGCATTGCAATGTCTTGATTTCAGGCGTAAATGTAAGAATTTATTCTGACAGTTTAATAACTAATAAGGATTTGTAGATACTTGAAGGAATAAGAATATATTTAAAGCAAATACACAAGGGTGTTTAGAAGCTTACTACAACCCTCCCTTGATGCACAGGTTTGTGTCCAGCCCCAGCACACTAACAATAGCAGCAACAGCAATTATATAGCAACTGTGAGTAACATTTTTCAAGATACCATAGGTACTGTATTAGGAGAAAAAAACCACAAACAAACAAATTAGCAAAGTGAAAGCACAGCACAGCACTTAATCACATAGTTGTCTCATTTAAATCAGTGGGTTGACTCATTTTCGTATAATTATGCACGGTTTTAAGATATGCTTGGTATCTCACAAGACTGTGTAATATTATAATTGCAGCTATCCATTTCCCTTATCTTTGGCCTACCTTTGGACAAAGGACTGCTCTTTTGTTACTGGTTGTAAGGTGGGTAGCATGGGGGGGGGTGGGCCACAGGTTTGCAACAAGCATGGGTAAGCATTACGATAGGATGCATGGTTACAGCAGCTTAGCTTAAAAATAATTATTGCTGAAGAGATGGTAAAATACACAAGTTGTTTGATCACAACGATACTACAGCAAGCCTGCAGTAGAAAATGATAGGGTGGCAGGGTAAATGGCTCCTGCCACCTTCAGCAGGCTCTGCAAAAGTGGAAACCAGTGGAAGCCAGATCAGGTAGGTGGAATTACAAGTGGGGAGTTCTGGCAGAGATGGGGGAGTGCAGGTGGTGGGAGAACAGTAGTAAAATGATGTGTTTTATGTTACTGGTGTCCTGTCTTTTATTTACTTTAGTCTGCTGGCAGGATGTTTCTTTGTAAACATTACCACAAAACACTTAAACAGGAATAAAAGTAACTTTTATTGAAGGAATTTAAAAGTAGTCTCTGGAAAACATGCAAGAAACACCATGTGGACTCCACATCTTCTTCAAAGTAGAGTGAACACAGCAGGGTTCTGCTACTGTCACCGAAAACAAATCCAAACTGCACCTTTTAATATTTATATAATTGAAAGTACAAATCAAGGTTGCTGTCTGAAAGTGCTAACATTTCAAGACAGTGAAAGAGTCAAACTCGCCTTCTCATGCTTGTAATAGAATACGTAGCACCAAATTAATTCTGTAGTTCTGGCATAAACCAGCCACATCAGGACAATAGTGCTTACCACATATTGCAAAATATAACTTTCCATTCTTTAGACTAATTAGAGAGGCAGCCAGTAGCACCACTACGGTTCTGTCAGCATTTCCACAATAAAACCCCCTTTTCAGGGCTTTATAACTTGGCTGTAAAAAATTAGCTTCAGGCTGAAACTTGGCATGCCATGGTTCACTCCAGCAGCAAGTCGAGCTGTGCATGTGGTTATGTGTGTGGTTTGTTGATTGTTTCCTAAATTTTCATTAAGATTAGTTTTGCCACCTCTGGGAAGACCAAAATAAAATAAACTAATAATTAAATGAGTGTAGTTATATTCTTTGGCAGTCTCTTGCAAGAAGTTATTTGTTAAAAGCATGAAGGTTTGAAGTGAGAAGCATACAGCCTTGTGACGGTTTTCTTGTTTTAAATTAAACCATCTCAAGGGAAGTTTGAATGCAGGTTGTTGTGTGTGTATGATGAACATATTTCACAGGGCATGATCCTGGTTCCATGGAAGCCATCAAGCAGCTTTGACAGAAAAATGGCTCACAGGAGGACACTGGTATTCAGGTAGACCGTGGAGCCCTGGGAACCGTTGTGCTGAAGAGAGGATTGGTGTGTCCCCTGAGCTGCAGGAGCATCCAGGCCACTAAACGCTCAGGTGGAGAAGCCACCAGTGTCATCCTCCACTTTTCACATCGTGGTGTCAACGTCAGCCCTTCCTAGGCTTCTGCCACAGGTCAAACTGAGGGTTCTCTTACGGTCATGGGTTGTAAACCACTGTTTATTAAATTTCCTTATTACGGATAAGCACAGTGCCTTACTTCAGAAGTGTTCACACAACCCATCAATATCCACAGATTTTGAAGTGAATTGAGTAGCATTAATAATCTTACTGCAAATCCTTCCATTACAGCTGTGGTCTGTAGAAACATCCAAAGAAAAAGGATACTATCGTGTACCTGGAGACAGAGCAATATGGAGAGAGAAGTATTTGAAAGGAAATCAGAGAGACTGGTAAGATGGGCAAAGCTGATTTTTTTTCATCAGGGGAGTCATCTTCATTTTAATGTGGTTTAAATTCTGCTGCTGTTTTTAAGCATTTTTAACAGCTGATTATATAGGTTAAAAGATACAAGCCACAGAAAATAAATATTGCTTCTTCTGAGGAAGTAAATAAGAGAAATACTCTAAAAACACATAGGAGATGGAAAATGTCATCAATATGCGCTAACATATTCTCTAAATCATTCTTCAATATAAGTGCCACGAAGAAAACTAACAATCCACATCCAGTATTCTTCAATCAATGAACAGTTGAAGATGAAAATTAATATTATAGAGTAGAATAACCAATTATAAGCCAATTCAAAAATCTATTCATCATGAGCTCATTTTTGCAATGGCTGGATGAGATCTGAAAGGGAGAGAAAGTGAGTGAGTAAGCAGCACTAAGCCAACTCACCAGCTTCCTGAGCACAAAGCTTTGTCATCATCCCAAAAAGAGAGCTGATGGCTGATGTGCAAGTGAGATATTTGGGCTCAGCCTATCTCCCCGAGTACAAGGAGTCAGCTAAGAGAGCCAGCCCTCATGCAGAGGTGGGCTCAGGCTCTCCATCAGCTCAGCAGAATTTTGCTCCAGCTTTAATTTTCTCCAAGAGTAGCTGCCAGGATATCCTTGAACACATAAACCCAATTAAGCCAAGCTAAACTGATCATTAGGCTTTCAAGTATGTGTCTGCTGATATTTTATAAGGCTGTAGTCTACTTAAAGTTTCACCTCCTGCAGCCACCCAAGGTTGACCCTGGGAGTCCACTGAAACAACAGACAAAGGCTTCTAAATTTCTGGGACGGTCTTTGAGTGTCTCACAATTACGGAGGCTGCCCAGACCACTGTGGCTCACACGAGGATTACTCCAAATTTTTTTTTGCCCCTTCCGGCCGCGGAGGTAGCATTCACTCTGAATAGCTGGTGTGACTTTGACCTACACTCATGGGCATCCCAACAGTGTGCAAGTGGGAAAGAGTGTGAAGGGGGCATAGGAGACACAGATGTGCTTATCCAGACACAGACTGAGCATTCCGTTTGTCACCTTGAGGACCTGTTTGAATTTTCTGATTCTTCTCCGTTTTTGTCATGCTCTGGCTGTGATCATGCAGTTTTCGTTCAGCAAGTGCTAGCTCCCAGTGAAAAGCAAACAAAAGTTAGTGCTCAGTGTCTTCATTCTCCTTTCCTCACCCACCTCCCCACCCCAGTCCCAGCTTATATAGACAACTCACCTTCACACCAACAACTCCGGTTCTCCAGAAGGAAATGCTGGCCTGGTAACCAGACACTTCTTTTAATAAACGGAATTTGTTGAACTAAGAGGGTATGCAGTGTTCCCTTATCCTGCTGCTGCCCACTGACCCTGTACAGCCAGCTTTACAACCATGCGGTCTGAAGCCGGTTTCCCTGACCCAAGCTAAGAAACCAATATCAGTGTTCCACTCATCCAAGCTTCAGTTTCCTGCAAGGTTAGCTCACACTTCATTGTGATGCAGGACTAGGTGAGCAGTTACATCAGACAACATCTAGAGGGATTTTATAGGCAGCCATGGGTCCACATCCCTGGGACATAGCTAGTCTCTGTCCATCCTCATGCTCATTTTTGCCTTTGAGACCTCATGAGCAGGAAGACATTCTTCCTCTTTAAATTCTGCATGTATTTCTTCATGCTTTAGCAGATCTTCTGTGACAGTAAACGTCTCATGTACCATTTTGCTTGAAGAGGTGTTTGCTCCCTTTGATTCCCTTTCGTCAGTACTCAACAGCCTGAAGGCTCAAGTCCTATTTTCTTTAATTTAGGGATGTGCTGACTAAACTGCATGAGTAACCAGGTGCAGTCAGGAATGCCTGGCCCAGCTCTTTGTGGTAGAATGCTGGAAAATGAAATGAAAAGATGTAAAAATTTTATCATCGCAACCCAATTGAAAAAAAAGAATTAAAATGCAACCATTAATATAGTATAATTCAGGAGCATAATTTACAAATGTATTTGTGGATTAGTAGGATTTTCAGGCCATCAATATCCATGCTGTTGTGCTGTCATTGCCTAGGACTGCATGGCCTCCACAGCTTCACGCACTGAATAAGCACTTCCCAATATTTAAAGATCTCCTTTGCCTGTTTGGAATACATTTGTTTGTTCTGTTTTATCTGAAAGACACCGTCTGACCCCTTTTTTTCTCTTTTCCAGGCCCTGCGCATGTTTTCAATGAATCAAAACCTGCAGACTGCAGTTGTGACTTTTGTATTTCGGTAAGAATCTCCTCTATGATTTCTGCAAGGCTGCACACAACCCAACTGAACAGGAACCCAAAGTCTGCTGCCAGTGACTTTGCTGAGATCACAGGAGGGTGAAGGATTACAAAAAAAAGCTAGATCTTGGCTACATAATGCTGGCTACTAGAGGAAAAACATATAGAGGGCTGGCATCAGAGATAATGAGTTAACAAGAGTTAAGCCAGGGCAAGTACCTGTATCATAAAATAGTCTGAATTAAATGTTCTAAACCTAAGACAGAATCTGGTATAACAAAAAGGTTTCTCACAGCAAAGGATAGGGTAAAATTTATTCCTTATTGCATCTCAGCTTCAAATTATTATTAAATGTGTACCTCAGGCTGAACATGGCCCAGCCTGACACACGCTGGATAGTTACACCAGGAATTCTGTCACTGCCTGTGATGGGTCGCACAATAGGGCAGGGCTTGAACAAACTGGAAAGGAGAGTGGTAGTTTTTAACATGTATATATTTGTATTTAAAAAATCTCATAATATTCTTCAACAGAACCTAATCATTTCAAAACAGAAAATATGGAGGATGTGTATATATTCTGTATATATATGTATGTATCTGTAAGTAATATGAATATAACCACATCTGTTAAGTAAGTAAATGTAGTTAATAATAATAATGTCTGCAGTGCTGTACTTAGTCATTGCTTCCATTCTGACAGCCAACAGGACGTAGCAGAGAACATCCCATCACAGTATTGGGACTCTTGCCTGCCTTGGCTGAAACCTGGCATGATTGTGCTGTACCGACTGTGCTGTCCAGAGGGCCATTATTGAGTCTCCCTGGTCAGTTTGAGTCCCACGAACCCTCCCAGGTCACACTGGCAGGGAACAGAGTGACTCTGGGGAAGTCAGAGCGTTGTGCTCGTGATGAATTTGGCCCTTTGTAAAAAGAGACCAATATCCCTCTTTCCCCTCTCTTTCTCTCTCTCCAGCAGGAAATTTTCATTTCCAATCCAGTGACTCATACAAGTATCTTCATCTTTTTATATGAAGCTCTCAGTCTCCTGATGAAGAGCTAAAGCTAAATTATACAAAGCAACATAAAGGGGGTGCCAGTTATGATTAGGCTAAATTTAATGCTTTGTGTACCACTATGTAGGCAGCGAAAGGGACAGCTAGAAAATAGTCTGGGAAATAGAAGAACATGAAGTTCATAGCAAAGGCTCTGTTTCCCCAAATGGAAAGCGTTTAAGGATTGGGAATTGCGTCCTTCTTTTACCCACGTTTCCCTCTCAGTGCTATCAGCCAACTTTCTGCTAACCTTCCCTCTGCTTTGAGTTATCAACTTGCTTTTTTTTGGGTTTTTTGGTTTTGTTCTGTTCATAGGAAAAGAAAGCAAGCAGACAAGGATGGAAAACAGAATTAGATAAGTATCTGGCAGCATTTCATGAGAAGCATATCCTAGAGAGAACAACAACAATCCAGATAAGGTTCAACTTTTCTTTTTGCTTGCTTTAAGGACAGTTGTTTGGCAGCTCCACATTTCCCATGTATGCTTTGCAGTTTATGTATAAATGTAAACTTCCTCCCCTGAGTTTCAACCCACAAAGAAACAAATAATAATGGAAAAAATTTGGTGGATGTATTTGTAAATTATAAAAATCACATTCATCCATAGTAACACGTTTTGTATATAGATTTTTAAAGCAGCCTTTTTACTCTCATATGTAGGAAACATAAAATGTGATGACTGCGTTTTTTCATAACCAGTAACTATACAGATAGGTATGTGGGGATGGGGAGGGACAAACAAACCTAAAGATGACAGATCTGTACAGAATGCTGTTAGTATGCCAGATCTTATTACAGAGCAGTGGGAGGCCTTGTACACTACGTACCGGCTCTATGGGGACCTCCATATTTAAAACAAGATGAAAAAAATGTGATTTGAAAAACCCCTCATGGGCAGCCTTCAAAGGCACAGACAGGTTCTGACTGGATTAACATTTATTGACTGTTTAAGCCTGCTTTTTTGCTTCAGGACAGAGATACACGAGTTTAATTGCAGAGGCTGTTCTGCCAACTGATCACCAGAGTGGCAACCAAAGCTTTACTAATCGGTCCTTCATTAAAGAAAAGTCTCTATTACAAAACAAATTAAGCATGCTCTGATCCTAACCTACAGGTCCAATGGCATTACAGCAAAGTTTAAGCTGTTAGAGCACTGAAAAACTTATTAAGGTTTAGCGCTGAGATAGCACTTTTGTATTGATTTTACAATACACAGGTATTATGATTTATGGAGTGCTAGTGTCACTCTAACAAGCTGAAGGACACACAGTATCATCTCCAACATCATTAAAATTCAGAAGCCTCTAGAACTAACTCATCAACCACTGTACATTGTCACAGACTATAGAGCTGTATTCCAGTTGGAAAATGCCCTAAGCTTTCCGGACAGTCGTCTTCCTGAACCATTTAATTAAAAAAAAAGGGGGGAAAAAAGAGATAACTCAAACTCCGTGTACATTTTAAAAATGAGCTCATTGCAAATGCAACAGAACGGCACTGCTGTTCACTGTCACCTGTACCGAAATGAGTTTTTCTGCCTTCTGTTGCCTGAACACTAAGGCACCGGCGAGCGATAGGTCCATGGAAATCGCTGGGGAAGCGACAGGAAGGGTTGGACGCGCTGGGTGAGAGCCAGGCGTTGTGCTACCTCGTTCCGTACCTGGAACGTCTTATGTCACCGGAGTTTGGGTCCCCACCCTGCCTCGGACCGAAGCCATCCCTCCCTCCGTCCCGAGTGCCGGCTCTCGCTCCTTCCCCAGGAAAGGACGGCACCCGGCACTCCCGCCATCGCGCTCCTTTTAAAAGCGATGGAACAGACGCGCCCGGTGCACCGAAAACACAAAGCCCGCTGCGAACAGCCGCTCGCGGCCAGAAGCCGCCGCTGCGGGTGCCGGCCCCGCGCCGCCCGCCCGGCCCCGCGGTTCCGCGGTGCGCTGGAGACCCCTGTCGGCGGCTGCCCGCAAGGGCCGAGGGGGACACTCAGCCGGGAGCGCTCGGGTTTCTCGTGCACAACCCACCGCTCCCGTAGTGCAGCCCCTGCCCTTGCACCCCCGTTCTGAACGGGTAACGCCAAGCTGGCACGTTTACAGCCGGTGGGGGAATGCACTGAGCAGAGGCACAACTCTGCCCTTCTTCCAGCAGTACCTAAGCGCAGGAAATCTCCTCCCGGAATTTTACAACTCAGCTCACTGAACGGGTGCGGATGCCAACAGTTATCTACAGCACTGAAATGGATCTAGGGTAGCTGAAGGAATTTATCCTGGTGAAATCCTGGTTTGTTATCCTGCGCTGCACTAAGCAGTTGCCGTTTGTAATGATATTAATAGGAACCCTCAAGCCTGCTTCTCTTCCGTGTTGTGATTCATGCAGTCCGCATGTGGTCATTTACGCCAGCGCTACCAAATCGCTTAAAAATGGGATGTAGGAATGACTGTACAAACCACCTGAGTACCAAAGCCGTTGGTTTTTAATAAGGCAGTGTAAGATGCCAAGTGTCATACAAGAAGCATTTCCATTCTTTTCTTTTGCATGGCGATCACGGGGAGCTGTTATTTCCTACCTCAGTTCATGGGAAGTGTTATTACATTTGCCATACAAATATAATCAAACATAGAAACGTGTCCTGCTGCCTGTCTCTTGTGTGCACAGCTCCCTCACAAGCTGTGGGAACGTTTCATGTGAAAGGACTTCAAAGTCGGGCGATTGGGTGGCTAAGCTTATTAGAAAGCAGCTGTATCTGAGGAGTTCCAAAGTGTCCTAAATTGGCAGAGCCTCGTGATGTGTCTCCTGCTTCTGTTTGGCATATACATATTCATTTTTCTCCCAAATTCCAAAATACCTACATATTTTTTTTTAGCCCTGAGTATGCTTGAAAATATCATGTAAAAATATAAAATATTTCCTAAATTATTTTTCCAAATGAAGTTCAGCTGTAGCTTGTTAATTATTTTTCTCTTAAATGACCCTAAAGGTCCTCAGATTTACCTCTTACACTGATGTCTTAATTCAACCAGGAGTGTCTCCTAATCTCAAATTGCACTAATGGACAGCAGAACTACATTCAGTGTAAACATGATCAGAGTCAGTCCAGAACAGCTGAGGAGCACTTGGAAGTGATGAATCAAACCCCTACAAAAGTATAAATTAGTGCTTCTTTCTGTTGAGAATTGCAGTACCTGCCTTTTTTGGATCTCTTATGCTCCTACTAAAAATCCTGCAAGACTGAAGTGGTGCTGCAAAATGCTACTCCACTGTGTACAGCAGAGTGTACACTGTGTACACCAGTATTCTTTTAGCTGTGGAACAGCTGAAAGAATAAATTATTTTAAGTCTTCTTAAGGTGATTGCAATGTGTATAGGAAAAAGATTAGGTTTTCTAAGTCAGTATAAATACGTATTAGTCAATGGCTCATTAGAGAGGTTGAAATTGTTTATATTTTGTTGCTTATATTTTAATAGCATTTTCATTCTTAAGGAAGAAAGAAAAGGCTTTTCTTTCCAGTATTGCCAAAGATGCTGTGCAAAATTCAATCAATCCTAAAATTAAAATTAGGAGGCCGGATCAGCATGAAAGCAATTGTGTTATAAGTCAGCGTTAAGGCGTTATTGATAGAAAAGCTAATGCAATACATTTTCCTCTGTCACACGTTTCTGGCCCAAAGCAATTTGCCAACTAGCTAACCACCTCAGCATAAACACCGGGCAGCCCCCGCTGCGTCCTGGAAATCCCGCTTGTCTGCAAAGTGCACAATATACAAGGCAAATCTCTATAAAGCTCGGTGCCACAGTTGAATGGGAACACTCCTCAGGTCCCGCTGTGACTTGGCATGCCCCGCTGGACAGCTGGAAACTGAGAGGAAAGGAGCTGCTGCCAGTAACGGGTTACAAGGGATTGTCAGGGCAAAGTTTCCTGGAAACAGGCGGTGACTGACATTATTATTTTGCTGAGGATATTGATGTGATGCATAAGATATATACAGTGCTACACGGTTGCATTAGATACACGCTTGACAGGATCTGTGGCAAAGCATAGTGCCTTTCTGACACGGGCTGTGTGATTGGGCTAAGAATTAAACCCCCAAAAAAGCAAAGAGAATTTGTCCCAACCTCATGTTCTACCTAACATAATTCTGGAAATCTGGTATTGCCCTAAATGTCATTTTATTACGTGTATCAAAAAGATTTGGCATACTAAGGGTCACGAATGTGTATCTAACACCTTTGCAGCTGCAGCCTACTGTAGATAGGTTGCATGCAGTCCCTCTTTCATTTTTTTCTTGGAATCACTTGCAATGAAGTGCTATCATTAAAAAAAGATTGCTCCCTTTACGTAGCTTGAATATACAAAATAGTACTTATCTGCATTCCACCGTAAAGAATGCTTGAAAGACAATTCAAAGATATAAATGAAAGAGCGATATTAGGGATTGGCATACTCAATCATCATTAGTCTAATATAATATTTAATGTAAAGGAGCTGCATTTTCTCACCCTGAATAAAAGCCCGGCATTCTCTATGTGTTATAATAAATTAACGCAATAAAACAGGTACACTTATCCAGTAAAGAAGCTTATTAACCAGACTGCTAGTGCTGCAAAATTTGGCGTACAGTAAACAATACTTTTTTTGTTAGAATAATGACGTACGGTTTATTCTTTTATACTATGCAGCACTTGGGGACCACATCCATTTACCAAAATAATACCAAATTAGTACTGCAAATATTGAAATCAGACCTTTCAGACTAACCAGTGGCCTAATTTTCTCTTCAATCTGCTCTTAATCTCAATTCATCAATAACACTGCCTTATTATAGGACTTTGACAGCGAGCTAGGGCTTTTGATAAATTATACATCTCAAGCCAGATTTAAAATTTGAAGCTCAAGTGCTAATTATCTGTACAGGCCTAGTTAATAACGAGATTTCTTGTTAAGTATCTGATCACAGCATGGGCATCATTTGTCAAGAACCTCAAGTCTACCTTGGAGACTAGCTCTTCGAATTCTCCCTTGCCTACCATATGTAAAATTGGGATCTTTGTTTCTATAATAACCTTTTATTAGGAAGCTGACATAATGATTAAGTTCGCTGTAGACACATACAATGAGTTAGACAATTACCCTTGCTGCTTTAAACTACTCAGGCTCCTAGCAAGACAAAATAATTAATATTGAATTTTAATTTGATGTGTTCCACATTTAAACCCCAATTTGCAAAGTACACCTGGAAGGCTGCCGCTGTTTCCTTGCAGTTTGTGCTGATGAAATAAAGGCTCCTGCAGTTTGAATGTAAAAGCACAGAAGGCATGATGCACCACAATCACTTCTCAGTGGAGCAAAGAATTTTCGAGCATTAATGGGAAAGGTAATTACCTAGGTCTAACTTTATAGCCTTTTCTCTAATGAAACTATAATCTCCCAGGCCTACATGGTTTAAGCATTTACATGATTTTAACGATTTCACTGCCATAACACTTGTCACACGTGGTAATTTAAAAACTCAGTGCCCTAAAACAAAGATGCTAATTATATTTCTATATTTTTATTATTGAAATAAAACTGGACTGTGTGAAGTGACAGAACCATAGTAAAAACAACCATGCGCTGCATTGCCTAAGTGGAAGGGGAGAGGGGGGCGTATTTGTTTGCAGGAAAAAAGGCGCCTGAGAGCCTTCACAACGGTACCTGTTAACTGCGTCCAGCGGGTTAATTCCCCCGAGCTTTGTCAGTGGGGCAAAGCATGCGGTATGCCCTGAGGACCTTCAGTCACTCCCACTTCAGGCAAAACTCCCATGGTGCCAACTTGTGCAGTCGTTCCCTTATTAAAATATAAACGGTTCTCAACCGTAATCACCTAAAGACATATCACGTATGTACAGTATTGCCATTGTGAGGTGGAGCCCTGTACCAGTCCAGTGCTCTCTTACAAGTTCTACTGCAGTCCTGACGGCAAAGCCTCCACTGCCACCAGCAAGTGTTTTCACCCTTGTACAGATGTATTTGAGCCCAAAACACTTGGGGAAATGGGCTTAATGCCTGAAGGACTGGACAGACCAGCCATTTGCAGGGTGTATCCTGTAGCATGGTTCCAGCTTTCCAGAGCCGTGCCTTGCGTGTCTGCTGGGGTGGGACATGGCTCACACCCAGCTCACATCATCTGCTATTCACAGCTTTTGCAGCATTCCCTCTGCATCTCCCTGCTAGCCTCTGCTTTTGCCATACTAGGCGTCTTGGCTACCACCTCGCCTCTATGTCAGCTGTGCAGGCTGGCAGGGGTGTAACACCACTAGTAAAATTGGCTTTCCCAGTGACATCATCTCCGGGGCTGGGACCCCAGAAGCACCCTGCCTTTACTCAGCTCTAGTAGGGCTGGATGGCTTCCTCCAGCATTGGCTTTTCCTCATACTTGAGAACTTCGTGTCTCTAAACAAGCTGAAGTCATTGCTGCTACAGTTTCCAGGATAATCTAAGTTGATGTTGATCATCGTGACACTGCTTTATTTTCAAAAACCTGCTCCCATCCACTAGCTGTGGGCCTCAAGTGCAAAGTCTGGATCCATACCAAAATATGAACTTCCTAAAAAGGCAGATGTGTGCATGTCTAATGCAAATACCTTCTGATTATTATCAGCTTATAAGTGACACAAAATGATACATGTAAACAGAAAAATCAGAAGCCACTTTGTGGCAAGAAAGTGGGTCTCAATTTCATTTAGAGTGTCTGTGGGGAGCCAGAATTTCCATTCTGTGGAAAATCCAGGCATCTCAGTTTTTTTAATTCTTTACTGGAATGAAAAGCCAGACAGATAAAAAAAAATATTTATCAAGATTATTTTTCTGGCAGAGTAACTCCTACCAGTAAAAAAAAAGACTGTAAGTAGTGTCTTTTGGGTCACAAATTCCAGTGAAAGATATGGTAAGAAGATGTCTGGCAGAACAATCTCAGAGAGATAAGCTTGGAAAAATTGCCAGGGAGCAACGGGCCTGAAGGATAAAGGCGTGAACAGCTTAATATAGTGACCAAGCACATATTTCTACTTTGGCCCCTGTAACTAGTGTTTCTCTCTTTTCATTGATATGAAAAAGACCAGATGAGACCCTTGGATGAAACCGTATCTGTCCTTTTAACCTGAGGAGGAAAATATCATTAGTCAGCCTGGCACCAAAGCAAGAAGCAAAGGAGCTGTCAGGCTGGGGAGGGGCAAGGATGTAGTTCTGGGCTTAAATTAACCAGTGTCCATACATCAGCATTTACCATTGTATATAGATTTAGAAAGATAATTTCCCAACCTATAGGGTTCTAAGATCCAAAGGTTCTTTCTGATCTACTGACAGGGAAAAGCCTTTTTGCAACACTTCCATGGTGACCTTTCATCACACCCTAAGTGTTAAAACTGCTTTTGCTTTGCGTTAGCAACAGGGTAGGCAGACTAACAAGAGACACAGGCTGGGTAAGGCTGTCAGCTGCCTCTGGTTTTGTTGGCACTCTTCCATTAAGGAAGCTCATTTGCTCATCTTCTTTGACTAATGAGCAAGGTACCTGAAGCTACCTCATATTTACAGCAGGGAAAGGGTGCAGTGAAGAGGGCAGGAGCAACACAGGGGTGGTGGGTTGTCACCAGTGAAAGCCCATGGTGTCTTAGTGCAGCTCCCAAGGCAGCGAGGAGGTGCTTTAGCACTGCACAGACACATCTGTGGACCAGTTCCAAGCTACCCGTGTCCCTGTGCCACAGGCCAGGCCATGTGGCACTATGTGTTACCACAGGCATGTGTGCAGACACTCAGATTTAATTAACTTACCCACTGTTATGCCCCCTGCTCTCAGAACCTGCTTCAGGTGTGCCCAGCAAGGCTGTTCATTGTAAGAAGGATTGCTGTGCCTGCAGGGCTTCACAGAGGACAGTACAACCCCACTCTTCTGCTGCATGTGTTTAGTGTCCTTTAGTCCTAGCTCCTAACCTGGGCTATAACATTCAAGCTCACCTCTTAGCAGTGTGGAGGAATACAGTGGGTTGCTGGATACTGGGGGAGAAGCCTTGCATCCCAGCTGTAAGTATGTCAGCACTGCGAAAATCAAGTGCTTTATCGGTTTCATCATTAGAAGAGATTTTATGCTATAGCATTTCTTTTTCATTTGAAGTATAGATTTACAGTAACGGGTGGATGTTAGAAACAACAAAATAAGAAGCTGCATTATTAAGATGGTAAGCAATGGCAGGCATCTTCCTTAGTAAGCCCAGTATAGCCACTCACTAATGATGTTGCCTAATTAGACTCTACCACTAACCCCGGGGAGGGGAAGCTCTGAGAGCTGCGGTTCTCCTGCTCATCCTCTTCAAGGTGACAAACAAAAGCAGCCAAAGAATCTGCTCTGAGCCACTGGCTCCTTCAAAGCTGAGGACAGAATGAACTCTTTCTACTGCTTACTTACTCCTCGCTTACATATAATATAGCCCTTATATATTATATATGTAATTGTCTCCTTAGTCTCTAAAACATCTCAATTACCGTTGATACTGAATACTTTTAGTAGTAGATCCTTGCCTTTTGAAGATGCTTTGGAAACCTTATGCATCATGCTATGACAAATGGTATGGTACGGTTGGACTAGATGATCTTATAGGTCTTTTCCAACCTTAGTGATTCTGTGGTTCTGTGAAATATCAAGACTTCTTAGCCAATTCATGGCCATGTCTTTCTATACGTTTGATATAAAGAAGAAAATTACAGTTCTACTAACAGTGAAATTCAGAATGGGTTATTCAGACCTGTTAGTTTTAGAAGGGGCTTCTTTCAGGTTTCCCATCACAATTAATAATTTCTTCACAGCCACAGATCTAGTTGAACTGAAAGTAAAACCCAGCACTTTTGGCATGTATAAATGATGCAACACTCAGTTTCGAGATGTTAGATGTAAAATGACACTGGGATAAAGTCTGTTTTAAAAACATATTAGAATTTCAACACTGTGCAGCAATACATAAAATTCACAAATGCTTACTAATGCACACAGGCATCACAAATCAAACAATCCCCCTTGCTTTTTTTCAGACATGCATTGGGTTTTTCAGACATATTACCGTGCAATAAAAAAGCCCAAATCGCTTATCAAAAATACTGCCAATGAAAAAAGAGGATTGCCACTTTGCTGGTGGTCTTAGCAGATAAAGCAAAATTGCCACTATACATCATCCTTAAAAGAAAGACAATACCAAAGGGGAAGCTGCCAGAAGGTGCCATTTTCAGATGTCAAGATAAGGGATGGATGTCTGAATTAATACAAGACTTGTTGCA
The DNA here is from genome assembly GCA_027574665.1 of Rhynochetos jubatus. NCBI lineage: Eukaryota > Metazoa > Chordata > Aves > Eurypygiformes > Rhynochetidae > Rhynochetos > Rhynochetos jubatus. The sequence continues at coordinate 20,099,865 of CM050654.1, forward strand.
TGTTGTCTGTAACAGGCAACCTGGTGCCCCGCTGAAGCAGACAGCAATGCTTGTTCTCGGATGCATTTCTAGGGTGTACAGCTGAAACTAAAAGAAACTTAAGAAAACAAATGCTAGTCTTCAGAATATTCCTGGAGGCAACTGCTATGGGTTCTTGATGGTGCTGTAAACAGTCCTTCAGGACCTGTATGGAGAAACTGCAGAATTTGGATCCTGGGGGAGGAAATCCCATGGAAAAATCCATTAACCCTAAGGGCATAAATTGAGAAGCCACCTTTGGCCTTTCTAGGACAAAGGATTCTAGGAAAGAATCACTGGTGTCTGTGTGGTGAAAAGGCTGTGTAAGTACCGTATTTCAGACACTGAGGATGGGAATGTTGATGCCATTATGCAAGACAACAAGTTTAGTGGGCACAGCAAGCAGCAATGATGCTATTAACAGTAATGCTAAGAACTACGGTGCTCGCAGGGACCGACAAGTGTTTCATTGGCAAAGCAAGTGCCTGCCAGGGCTGGGGCAGGTTTCGGCCTGTGAGGAAGGACAGTTTGGAGGGGTTTTTTGTATCATGTGTAATTGTGATAAGTGTGAAGGTTACAAGGAGTGGTTGTCTACAAAGCTAGCCCATACTCTTGGGAGCAAGGAAAGGATCACTGGGGAAGCTGTGATGCAGGCTTAGGTTTGCTCTGGCTAGCACTTAACATCTTTCTGAACCTTTCTGTATGTGGCTAGTGCTTGGGTTTGCTGGACATGAATACATCAGCCGAGACTGTCATAAACCTCAGCTGGGTTCAAATGTAGATTTGCACCTATTATAGACTTCTGAAAATGGATGGGAATTAATTGATTTCATTTTGACAGGAAAATATGATTGCTGGTTGCCTTGCACTGCAGCCTCCTCATGCCAGAGTTACCAGAACATTGAGATTCATTAAGTTCTCTGTGTACCTTGTCTTATTTAGACAGATGAAGGGGGCAGAGCAGAGGTATCTTCAAACAGGATGTTTTGGTACCCTGTAGCTCAGAGCTGCTCATGCACCCTCCACTGTGTCATCAGACCACTGCAAAGCCAGGAGAGACTCACATGCTATAATTGCAAAATCGGTTCTGTGATGCTCCTGTCAACATTAAGGCTGTCATTCCTATAATGTCCTGACATGTTAAAATAAAAATTAAAACATCTAAAGAATTAACATCTGTTCCCTAAATGAAGTGAAATCCAGAAAATTGATGCTGGTAGTTGGGGGTGAGGGTGTCTGTGTCTACACTGAGATGTCTGTATCTATACTGAGAGAACTGGAAACCAAGTTAAAACGTTAGCCATATTCCTTCACCTGTAACATGACCATACTTGAGTTGGCCCTAGAGTTGGTTTTAAGAAAATAGTGTTGTAGTGTTAAATATGTTTAACTATTAAATCTTTAACTGAATTTTCACCGGTCATGTACAAAGCCAGAGTAATACCTGAATTACATTTCTACTGACTTACACTCTTCACAAATGAAAGAAGGTGAGATGACTTGCTAACTGGTGCAGTAATTAATCTTCAAGAGGGTAGAAGATACAGCACTAAATTGGAGCTCAGGTTACAGAGATGAAATCAAATGAACAAGTTCAGTATCTCTAATATCTTACCACTTATTCTGCAAGCTGTCTAGGTACATCAAGAGATTTAATTAATTCTGAGATTCCATGATCAGCTACAGAAAAAAGACAAAACACAGTGTATGGCAAAAGAGTCCTAATCAGACTGACCTGCTATGTGGTACCGGAATTATCAGTGTACCCTACATGCACGCTGCAGATGATATACTGTCTCTGCGTCAGACTGTGCTGAAATTCAGAGCTACCCAGCAAGACCCTGTACTCAGAAGGGCATTTGGAAGAGCCTGAGAAGACCTTAGCTGGTCAATTTGTCAAGGAAAAAATTTTCACTGTTCAACTTTAAATACAAAAAGAGCTCGCAAAATGCAAGACTCTCCCAGCGTGTTCAAGCTCTTTTTGGAGATAACTAAAATTTCTCTGCTCCCACCCACTTCTCCAGTATAAACCCTGATGAGGATAAGCCCTACACCTCATTCCTGTGGAGGAATGAGTGAAGCTTGAAACTGCTCTGGGTGGAAAGGAGAACTTTCTTCCCTCCATGGCATCTGGCCAGAGAGACAGGCTTGCCCCCTGCCCAGCCGACAGTGCAGCAGAGTGTGCTCCCTATCCGTCCTGTCCCAGAGGCAGCTGCCAGAGCACCACGGGAGCAGCAGGACCAGGCCTGGCATGGGGCAGCACCTTCAGGTTCTGGTTCAATTACCTGGTCTTTTGACTTCTGCAAAAGAATGGAGGCTTTTTTTTTTTTTTCTTTTTTAGAATGATGCCACTTTCAGAGAAAAATCACTCTGTACTGGGGAGCTTAAGTGGGGTTTATTTAATTCTCTCTTCTCTGTGTGGCAGCTGGCCTTTGTATCCCAACTAATTTAGGTAGGAAGTTTGTTTTTATTCCATTAACTTGCAGCATGAATGCCACCAGCCATAGCTGATAGCAGTGACCGCTGCCAGAAAGCCATCAACACTTTTGTGTTTGTAGATTCACAGTACTCCTTATTATGTCTGCAAAACACATAGCACTGCATCCACACAATTTATTCTAGAGCAGGAGCTACTTAATGCTCCACTATGTTAAAAATGCAAAAGTGAAAAAACCTGATCCTGCCTCCATTGCTCAGACAGCTGCCGCTACTGGGGAAGGACGGGATTCAGGGCCTCTGACAGTGTTTTCTGGTGAGGTATTGGCACATTAGAGACTGACCGTGTTCACCTGGGGAGGAGTATACCTGTTCAGCCAGCCCGTATGGTAATTGTGCATCAGTGCTGCTGGGGGCTCTGTCTTGCATCCAGGCTGCCGGGAGATCACGCCATCTATAATGCCTACGTGAGTAAGCAGGGCCCTACGCGTTGAATAAGGTTGGAGCTTGTTTGTCACTCTTCTTACATTTTCAGTTTGGCAAGAAGTTGACAAGGTCTTGATCCAAATTATCATTGATCTTTTGATTCCAGAAGAGCTGTAACAATCTGCGGTAGCTGAGAATTTGGCCAGTTTTCTACATCGTGTTGGTTGTTTAAGGACCAGGCAGAATATTGTTTTTTCTTTAGAGGTTGGTAAGTTCAGTCCTCTGAAGAAGCTGTTGACTACCATTAGTAGCGGGTTCATTTGTTCTCTGCTGGACACGGTCAGTCAGCAGGGGTTTGGGCTGCTGTGCAGCTCCCAGCTCAATTATTTCTCGGGGCTCTTTGTTTAATATAATGGGGTCAAATTCAGACTGTAGGTGGCTGATGATTTCTGGTCCAATTTACAATAGCCTGTCTGCAAGCCCACCTTGAATCCAGTTAATCTCTTTTGTGAAATAAAGTGAAAACTCTGCAAAGTGTTCAATGTTTTGGTCCAATATTTAATTTTTATAATGTGAGCTGATTAGCAGTTTTTCCTGTTCAAAATGGCTGTGACATATTTATGCAGCTGTGGTGATAGAGGAATTATTTTTATTTCCCATATTGTAATGAACTGCAGTGGGAAGTCTTTCCACTGAAAGATGAAATGAAAATAGATTTAGTACTACCAACATATACTATTAACTGTTTTGTGAACCTCAAGTTTACAACTGATCAAATATTCCTGATCACTGTTAAGAGTGTGATTTGGTCTTTAAAACGCTGCAGGACTTAACTGCTCCGTCTCAGTCCAAACCTTCAGGGCTGAAGGACACAACGACTACTGGAACATGTCAGCAGGGAGTAGGAGTGATGCTTATCCCATGGATCACGTAGAAAGTTCTGAGGAGTCAAGGACCTTTGTGGAATAAACTGCTCCATTTATTTACATGTTTTATGGGCAGGCTGAAACAAAAAGCCTCAATCTCACACTGTCTAAACAGAGTAGCGATGAGACTACTTATCTTCTTCTGGATTAAGGCTCTAGTCCAGACTGTAACTTGGTGCACAGAGTTCCAGAGAACACTCAACATTTCAGGGTTTTTACCAACAGGAAAACAGATAAGTCATTAGGAAAGCTTTAGCAAAGGTGATCCAGAAGGCAGGGTACACTCCTGTGTTTGGATATTTCTACTAGGAGAAAAAGTGATTCAGTTGGACCTGAGGTAGTGTGTTACAAATCCTAAATTTTGCTGAAACAACAACATCTAACTATAGAGACAATTTATGGCACATTTTGTAATAAACCTAGTGGTAAACATAACCACCTGCTTGCAAAGGAGGAGCAGGAAGGCTTTGCAGTTGTCTGCCATGTAGCACCTTTTCCTCTTAAACAAGTGCTTTTCTTTCTGTAGCAGCCAAAGAGGTAGGGGCAACACTGTGCCACAGCAGCACCTTTGTTTAATCTGAATTATGTGTTATATTACTTTCTATATCACGTTCATTTCAATCCACGAATGTTTGTTTCTTTGATGCATGTGCAGATCTGAGCATTTGCTATTTATTGTAGAGCAGGGCTGATATTCTGCTTATTTTGCAATTATCTGGTTTTACTTGCTTAGAGAGAGGCTTTGTTTCAATGGTTGTGTCAGGAACTGTGCAAATTAGAGATGCTTTTCAAATACAAAAATCCAGTTACCAGAATAAGTGACTTAAAATGTAAGCTAATATGAGTATAGAATTCTAGACATATTTTATTTTGTGATAAAATAAAGTAAGGCCCATTTGCTGATTCCACAGTTGTTGAAAAAGGATAGGAAAAAAATCCCCTTTATTTCCCTTTGTAGGTAAGGACACAAGTGTTGATTCTTTGCTCATGAGATAAACCTTCTTTGTGGCAGTAATGGATGCAGTTTGCAAACCGGAAAGAAGGTAAGCAGGAAAAAAACCCACAGATCTTACTATTCAGAAAGAAAACTAAAACAGATATTTTATCTTTGAAAGTTATCTCACTATTGAGTAAATAAGATGTCAAAACTAACTACAGTCCTGAGTCAGTTTCTGTTCAGTTCTTTCTCAGGAAAACTGAATAAAAAGTTGAAACTGAATAAAAATTATGAGGAAGATATTCCTTAAACTGACAGAGGTCGGAAAGCTTGGAAAGACACTGGAGAAGTTTCTAAGTGACTCTGTATTTAATAGTTTTATTTTACATGTCTTCATTTCTTATCGTTATCCTTATTTCTACAGTTCTACTCTGAGAATTTGTTCCCACATCATGTAAACGTTAGTTAACACAGCATTGGCAAAAGAATAAAATGAGCAAGAAACTGGCTAAGCAGTAGATATTTAGCTGAGCTGAATGGGAAAGTTACTGGAAAGAGGGTGCTGGATCAAAGGCTGATCAAATCCAAGGAGTTGAAAAATGTCCATGATTACCTTGACACGAACCAGATGTGTTAATGAACTCTGCAGCTGATGAAAATTTGGAAGGCACTGATGGTTTGGAACAGGTCTGGAATATTATCTAGGCAGAACTTAGGGGGAAAAAAGTTTGAAATTTAACAAGATTAAATGCAACATTAAAAAGAACTCTGTCTGCAACCTGGAATTTCATCACATGAAGTGAAAGTCATCTTTTAATCAGCCAGAACATACAACTGCAAGCCACCAATGCAATAGATCTGGTAAAGTTGTAAACATTCGGGGCTCCCTCTGGGTTTCTGCACGTTACTGTATTGCAGAACATAGGCATGATCCAGGTGCACAAGGCTTGTCTAGCCTAGTAATACTAAAGCTGAAGAAGATATACAATACTAGCACTGCATATAGTAAACGAATAAAAACAGAGAAAGAAGATTCCATTTAAAAAATGATGCCAAAAAGACCAATTTCACACCAATCTAAAATTTAAATGGAAAATCAAGAGAAGGTCCATTCAATTCACCAGAAACCTGAGTTTTAGATAACACTCCACCAAAGGGAAGCAGAGTGCAGGGAACATGCATAATTTCAAGGTGATCAGTTACAATGACATAATTATTTCTGGTATCAGAGACCTGCCTTCAAAGCCCTCTCCAGTAATGGACACATTTACATTTAACAAACATTTAACAGTTTGGCTAAATGGCAGTAACATCTTTTCTTCGGGTGAGTCTTCAGCTCCTATCAAAAATCAAAACTCACCACTAAACTCTGTATCCAGAAAAGATCCTCAGAACTCTTCCATCTGCACACTGTGTGGTCTTTCTGCAGGCTCGCAGTCTCACAACTGCAGTTCTTGAGACATCAGGTTTACCTTTTGGGTATTTGCATATCTTTGCAGAGAAAAGAGGGCTTTCCTGAATTCTAGAGCTCAGTGTACTTTTCATGAATGCTTAGGCAAACTGTCTGCAGGAAGAGAGTCCAGCAGCACTGGGGGGAGGAGAATGCATTGCCATTAGGAAGGATGAAGTGTCACTGTTGTGCAGTTTTTATCGATAGATACCCATGAGCTGCTGGACCTCTACTGCCCAGAGCTATTCCTGGCATGCACCTAAGAATGACACACTGTGGTTGTACCCTGTGGTTTTCAGACTCTAGGGCTGAAGGCTTTCCCCTGAAATTTCATGTGTTTTCCATTGATTTCTTTCTAGCTCACTCGAAAAAGCAGCAATGCCAAACAGCCAGAGAAGTTCGTGATTCTCCAGGGTGACTGTGGTGATAGTAGGCTGCACAAGGTGCCTTCAGCTTAGTACAGCACTGATGCTGCTTAACTGCTTGGTATCCCCTTAGAGGAACAAGCTTAGAAAGATGATACACTATCTCCTTTTTTTTTTTTAATTGTCACTTAAAAAAAAAAAGAAACCGCTGATGCATGAGTCACCCTTCAGGCACTTGGTGGAGATAAACTTCTCAACTGTCAGAAAAACTGCTGGACCTTTTGGTACAAAAGATCATCCTCTTAAGGATACTTAATGGCTGGGTAACAGTCTCCTGTGTGAATGTATCCAAGTAATTATAGCTTAAAGTTATACTAATCACTCCTAATAGAGATGGACTGCTCCTCCTGCTGTGTCCCTCACTGCTCCCAGATGAGAACTATCCCAACAATTTGGGATTAACAAAAACACTTGTTATACTATTAGCTTCATAACTTTATTAACATCTTTGATTATAGAACAGATGGATGAATCTTAATCATTCTATAATAGAAGATTAAATAGCTTAAATTATATAAATCATATTTAAGTCTTTACTTAATAAAACAACAATTTGTTGGGTCATCAGTAGGGTTTGAACCTAGGGCCTTCAGATTAGCAGCCAAGACTTCCTCCATTAAAAGAGTAAACCCATTAGCTGCTTGCAGTTGAACACTTGTATCTATGTACACTGGCCATTAAAATATATGACACACGCTGTGCCAGTGGATTACACATTGAATTTTGAGATTAAGAATTCCTAGGTTCCTTTTGTGCCTCTCAGAAGGAGTTTTGTCCCCTGAATAGAGTAGGTAATGAGAAATGGGTCAGCTGGTGACAGCGTTCAGTTATATTTTCACACAAAGCTTGTACCAAAAGACTTTATAAAAATGTCTGGTTTGGTTATCTTTGGTTCAGAGACATGTAAGAAGCAAACATGCATATTTGGTGTATGGACTTTGAGATCCAGACAAAAAAGAGTTATTGAATCCTCACCCTGTCTTTACGAGCAGAATGTAACTATGAGAATACAATAAAAACTGTAGGGATTGATTACAGTATATTTTTTGTCATTTATTTCAGGCAAACTGGTTCACTGTAAACAAAAGTTTTTAGAGGATATTTTTTTTCCCTTTACATCATTTTTTGCTGCATGTGGTGGGTTGACCCTGGCTGGAGGCCAGGTGCCCACCAAAGCCACTCTATCACTCCCCTCCTCAGCTGGGCAGCGGAGAGAAAATGTAAGTAAAGGCTCGTGGGTCGAAACATGGACAGGGAGATATCACTCAACAATTACTGTCACAGGCAAAACAGACTCAACTTGGGGAAATTGGTTTAACTTATTACCAATCAAATCAGAGTAGGATAATGAGAAATAAAAACAAGTCTCAAAAACACCTTCCCCAACCTTCCCTTCTTCCTGGACTCAGCTTTGCTCTCCATTTGTCTACCTCCTGCCCCTGAGCAGCATAGGGAGATGGGGAATGGGGGTTGTGGTCAGTCCATCACACGTTGTCTCTGCCGTTCCTTCCTCCTCAGGGGAGGACTCCTTACACGCTTCCCCTGCTCCAGTGTGGGGTCCCTCCCATGGGAGACAGTTCTCCATGACCTTCTCCAACATGAATCCTTCCCATGGGCTGCTCCAGTGTGGGTCCCTCCCACGGGGTGCAGTCCTTCAGGAGCAGTCTGCTCCAGCCTGGGCCCCCCGTGGGGTCACAAGTCCTGCCAGGAACCTGCTCCAGCCTGGGCTGCCCACGGGGTCTCAGTCTCCAGGGATAATGAAGCATGATAAAGATCATCCACTGATACGGAGCCTCAGAATATCACCTCCAAAAGCAAAAAGACCAAGAACACAGTGAGGAATGTTTTTGACTCCAGCTTAATGGGAACAGAAACTACTAATTCCTCATCAAAAACACTTCCTGTGGCATCATTTGACTTGCTTGGGGAGTGGGCCTAAAAGCGGGTTGAATTCTAGTTAACTTTGGAAAACTCACAATAAAAGGTACAATTGCACAGTAGCTCCATAGCTGTGTATTAGGTGCTATAATTCTGCAAACTTTGCAAGTTTACCCATCGGTCTTCCTCAAAACTTTACATACATACTTAAGATTAAAATTTTATTTGGAGATGTCATTTCATTTTACTGTGAATCAGTACATCAGCTCTTCTGTAAGTGCACTCAGTCGCTCCCTGAAGGGAGAGAAATTTAGCAGTGGTATATGTATTTCCTGCTCATTACACTGTAAAAACCCTTGGAGAACTGATGCATTGATTAGCACAAGTCAGAAGTGCATCTTTGCCTTGATCAATACATTCGTGTGTTGCAGACTGGCTAATGGCAAGTGTCAGAGTGCCCACCTATTTGAAATAATTGCAGGATACAAGCATTAACCTATTGAAAGAGCGCATTTATTGGGCACAAAGAAAAATTTATGATCTTCAACCGTACAGCCTGTGCAATAACACTGACTGCCAAGTAGAGAAGAGATAGTTCAGCTATATTAAAATAGCAGGTAAATCTGGAGTCTGGGGTTTGCTCCAGGTATTTAAAGACCTGAGCAGAGCATAATGAAGGAACAGATGTACCACTTCAAGCCAGTATGGTACATGAGTAGCCTCAGAGGAGCGTTGGAATATGAAATGAAAAAAGATACAACTGATCAAAAGTATATATCCAAAGATTCAGAAAATACACACGCCTGTTTACAGACACCCTCTGTATGGAGTCTTCAAAGTTGGATGTAGATGTGCCATAACCGTAATCACGTCACTCCCTTGGGATAGGGTACGTTTTATGTCCTTGTAAATTATTTTATTTCTTAAACTAGCTTTTCCAGGTAAACCGAAACACTTGCTGTATTGCTTTTAAGTACTCTGGTACTTCTGACAGCCATGTATTTCATTTTAAGCTCACAAAATGGAGGAGGAGCTCCCCTTTTTTTGTTAATCCTATAAATCAGTAGATACGAAGTTCTCACTTGAGATTAAGTCAGGTTGCCTTGTTGGCATGCAGGAATTAAATATTTCCCAGGGAAGCACTTAAGCACCACAGTAAGGTTATTCTAAGATGAGCTGCTTTCAGTATTTTCTACGGCTGCTATTATACTCCAAATAGCATATTTCCATACTCAGCAGGAGATAACTATTGTCTGGCGGTTCTACATCTCACTTGGTAGATGCTGTGTTACTTCTGGTGCTCCAAGACACAAATAAGCATGACTTTCCAAGCAGAACAGAGGTGACTCGGAGTAGCTGAGCCACAGAGAGCCCTGGACCAGACCTGACCACTTCCCTTCTTGGAGGGACAAGAGATGGCTGATGCACCGAGCTAGAAAGGGAGTAACTTCCTGCAAAAGACAGCCTATGTTGAACTGACCTTCCCCAGGTATTTCATATGGTTTTAGGTTTGAGTCCTGAGGCTCTACAGCTGTCAAAGCTGAATCAGGCCAGGGAAACATAAATTTTGGGAGTCACCTGAGGGAAGCACATGGTCAGGTGCTTGTGCCCTGAGTGGTTATTCTAACTTCCCTCAAAAGAGCCTGACTTAAAAATGAAAAGTTGTTTGACCTGAAACCAGCTTAATTTGTGTTGGCACAAGAGGATCTCTTTCCATGTTGGAGCAGCTAAACCAGTAACTTTTCCCAGTCTGAGACAACATGTTTCTACTGCCCTGTCTCAGAGGCCATAATGCTGTGCCTTTCCCCTGGCCCTGTCAGCTAGATCACCTTATTGGTGCAGAGCAGGAAGACAGGACTTGCACATCAGTCTCTGGTTTCAGTGTGAATAGGACTCAGGCCTGTGCTGAGTTTGTCACATGCCTTTGTACAGGTGACAAACATGGGTGTTTGGGATTGTTCTCTGAAACTTGGTGCATTGAGGTTTTGTACTAGTGCTATGAAGATGGAGGTAAAAACTGGTCTTGGGAGGAACCCTCTTAATTATAGGTTAAGAGCTGCCACCTGAATTCAGACCCAGCACCTTGATTTATGCCTTGAAGTGAGGCCAAATGGGTAATAGTAGCCCAAAAAGCTTATATAAGGAAGTTAGTAAGGTCACTCTTCCTTCTCTTAAAGTAAGAAAACAGTGATTAGGAAGTGTAATACTGAAGTTTTCCTGCTCAGTTTGCAGAAGAGAGAATGTGTGCTTTTTCTGGGTATCTGGGAAGTGCTTTTAAGTGTTTCTAACACATCTGATGGAGTCTGAAAATGCTTTAATTACTAAGGGCTAAGACTGGTAAGAGTTGGGGTTTTTTGCATTTTAACTTGTACTCGAAATCTGATGCTGTTTTCTATTCTTTTTAGTTTCCTATAGTCATACTGAGATTAGCTACATAAATGACAGGAATTTACTCACCCTAAAGTGTCTTTTAAGAGAACATCAGAGGATGTAACACAAAATGTAAATGTAGTGTCATTGTTAATAGTACGTAGTACTATTAGTACTGCAATTCACGAAGTGACAGAAATATAAGATGGTTTTTAAACAATTGTTTAAGGGGAACACTGAATTGACAAAGCAGCGAAGGGACTCACTTAGCCTGTAGTTTTGCTGTTTACATGAGCAATCTTTCAAATGCTAGTGTTAATCTAGCTCTGCTTTCACTAGCTGGAGGCTGATGCATTTATTATTAAGCGAAAGCCATCCCTTTCAGAGTGCTGTGGCAAGTGTTTGTGCTAATTGAAGAGAACCCTTTGGGACTTGTTCTCAGTAAAAAGGTGAGCTCCAGGTTTTGGGGCAGCCTTTAACTAAATATAAAAATGTTTCAGGAAGGTGGTGATAAGTAGCCCAAAGCAACTATGTTCTGGATTTCACTGCTGAGCTAGACCAACTCTCTGATATGTGCTGAAAGGAGCCCTTGTGAATCCAAGAGGAGCAGCATAAGGTAAGACACTGGTGACACAGGTTCTGGGAGAGCATTTCAGATCCACTGGTCTGCGGACTCAGTGGTGAAATATTCAGCTTCTGTCTTCAGGCTGTCCATAGTAGCACATTTCATACGGAAACTGTAATACTGACAGTGTACCATTGTTCACGTGAAGTTCGATGCTTCTGTTTGGATGCTCTGCTTTGCAGTAACAAACACAGTTTCAGATGGGAATGATGCTGTCTAGGCAGATGTAGAATCCATCATGCACCTTCCGTATCTCAGCGGTTGTCACAAACTTCTAAAAATCCCCTCTTGTTACAGAGGTAGAAGGCTCTGCATTGAGAAGGTGGGATTTTAGCCGTGGCGTTTAATTCAAATAGGACCACCTTTTCATCAGCTAAGAGGAGATGGGCGTTCAGTTGCCACATGCACACCCTTCCTTTGATTGTTATTCTCTGTTTGCTTCTGTGGTACTCAGCTGCTCATGTATAACTGAATTAGTGTATGAAATTGGAAGCTGATAATGTACTGTAAATTTGAGCCCTTTTCAGCCTGTACCATGTAACAAAATCATCCATTTTCATTACATTTTCTCACTTCTACATGAAACCAAAATTTCACTGCATGGATAGTTCCCAAGAAAACTTTTCTGTGTGGCTTTTATTTTTGCTTTTATTCTGGTCACTGTGTGAGTCCTTGTCAGTCTGCTTGATGTTCCCCTCCCAGTTTGAGTAAGGAATCATTGTCAGAGGGATTTTATGGACTTAGAATTTATTACTGATAATTTATTCACATTCAAACCTGACCCTTTGGGACATGCTCTATGTAGCAGTATCTTTCATTACCTTATCTTATATAACCTCTACATAGAACCCCAGTCCCACCGGGTGGATGTTTCCCTAGAACTGGGACAAGTGCTTGAGGAAAGAATCATTGTCATAGGGGTTTTACAGAGTTACAGCTTGCTGTTGTTCATGTATTCAGCTTGGAAATTGCCTTTATACTGTACATGCAGATAGGCAAGCTGAAAAAGGGAGATTTAATCTCCTTTTTGGACACTTCCAAAACATTGTTCTTTGGGAATCATAGAATGGTTTGGGTTCGAAGGGACCTTAAAGACCATCTAGTTCCAACCCCCCTGCCATGGACAGGGACACCACCCCACTAGACCAGGTTGCTCAAAGCCTCATCCAGCCTGGCCTTGAACACTTCCAGGGATGGGGCATCCACAGCTTCTCTGGGCAACCTGTGCCAGTGCCTCACCACCCTCTCCATGAAGAATTTCTTCCTGATATCCAATCTAAATCTCGCCGCTTTCAATTTAAACCCATTACCCCTTGTCCTGTCCCTACAGGCCCTTGTAAAAAGCCTCCCTCCAGCTTCCTTGTAGGCCTCCTTCAGGTACTGGAAGGCTGAAATAAGGACACGCTTCTCTAAGCAAACCCTTGGAAAGACTGAGATTCTATATTTAAATCACTGTTTGAGCATCAGTTGTTTAAGCTGCAAGATATCTCTGAAGCACAGGTTCACAAGCTCTATTTTCATCAATTTTTACATGAGTGTACAAAGAAAACACAAATTGAGTTACTGAGAAGAATACATTAAAGATATAGCAAAAAACCCCTCAAGTTTAAACTTGAGGCTTGCTGGTCCTGGCACATCCTGCCCTTCTTTTTACAGGTCTTTTGGCTCCAACTGCATGTATGTGTAACACATCTGGAATCTGCATCGTTCCCGAACTGGAAAAAAATGAGAAATTATGATCAGCAGTTTGTATTTTCTTGAACGAGTTACTCAACACTTGCACTCTTGCTGAGATAACCATCAAACTGAGATGGAATATGCCATAAGCAACTGTCTTAATTGTGGGACTGTTCTCGTCAACATATGTTTAGAAAATTGAATTCAGACTTTGTAGTGAATGAGAGATCCTCTGAATGTTGTCTACAGTGCAGTTCTGCAGAGATGTCTTAGCATAGGGCCTGTTTATACAAATGTGTACAATTTTAAGTTTCTTTTCTTCATTTTAAGGTGAACTCAGACAATGTTTCATAGCTTTTCTCTGTAATGATATTCTCTAAAATGCTCTGGGTGGGAGATGGAGGAAAATAAAAATACAGGAATTGCCAAATAAATGTCAAATTCAGTAACCTATCTCTGACAGTGGCCAACAATAGATCTCAAGTGAGAACTGAAAGAAAGGACAGAAGTAATCCCATCTCACAAATTAAGTAGCGTAGGGACTGTTTGTGCCAGATGTTTCTCTGATTAAAACATCAAATACTGTAAGATTCAAAAGAAAAATTTGATGCAGTTGATGAGACTCTCTGTGTGTACAGAAATAGATACATCACGTACAGTTTCTCTCTCCTGATTTCCATGGGTTTTGAGCTTCTGAGCCTGAAATCTACAGACAGCCAGTCTGAACAGGAGGCATGTGGTCTCAGCCAGGCTTATAGATATGAGGGGGACTGCAACAGGTAAAAGTCCAGAATGCCAAGTTGTCATGAAGTAGGGAGGATGCTCTCCCCTCTTCCTGCTCAACATCATCCACAAGAGACAGGGGCTTATGCTGTCTGGGTCCAGGCAGGTTTGGAAATGTTGGAAGCTTAAACCAAGAGAGGCACTGAATGTCTGTGTCCTCTCTCTTATCAGGTGACCTGCTCTGCTAGGGCTAATAAGATCTTTCAATATCTTTTCCTCAAAGCTGTAGAGTGAAGGAGGTGGGAGGATTTTGTTTTGTAGGGTGATGGAGTTGATTTGTTAGTAAGGTCTTAATAGTTAAATCCTGTTTTGAAAACATTCATCCCCATTCCATCTGCAGACTTCCTTTCTGCTGTCCATTCTCTGGTGACCAGATCACATTGTTGTTTCCATTATTTATAGTCATGGCTAACAAGCAGTCGTGTTTGACAAGCAGTGTTTAGAGGATTCCCTCGTATTCTAGCACAGAGAAAAGTCACTTTTAGGGGACCAGTCACCCAAATGAATACCAGTCCATGCAGAATTTGGGTCAGACACTAGTGACAATGAGCACCCAGAGGAGACACAAGAGAGTGGTGACTCCAGAATCTGCAAATGCAGATCCGTTTTAGTCTAGTTACACAGCCTTGTGGGGAGAGCTTGGTTCTGTCCTCAGGACAGCGGTTCACCAAGAAGATGATGACATACCTTGGGAAAACTTGTTTTTCAGCCAAAGACCCCTTTTAGGCCTGCCTTCCCCCCACCTCTGCCCCTCTTTATTTATCCCCCCTCCCCTTCCACACAGGGCTGTTTTCAGTCTAAGCATAGCAAGTCCAAAGCAAACTGTTTAGCAAATAGACTATAGCAAATGTTCTCCTGGATAACCTTGGTCAGAGATACCAGTTGGCTGTGCTGTTCACATGGGCAGGATTTCAGGTTGGTGTTAGCTATTGCTGGGAATTTTCTTCCCTGCCATGTTCCAGCATTCCATTTCATGCAGTAGAACAGCTCTCAGTTGCAATACTAATTCCATTTCTCCCCATCATGAGAGAAACAACTAGAATCCTGGCTTGCAATCTGTCTCACTAATGCTTAAGCTGGTGTTCACAGCCCTAAGGGCTTGTAGGCAATTTAATTACATTCATTTCATAATTTCAAGTGATGGTATTTTGTAAACATTTTTAATGTATCATCATTAATATGCTAAGGAAAGAAATCTATTTCTGCCAGAAAAGAGGAAATAAATCTTCACTATCTCTTTGGTCCACTAGTTTACATTTAGAATAGAACACCTTTTCTGAAAAGCTGTTGGAGACATATGCTCCTATTATTATCTCACAGTGATTTATCACTAACTCTAAAATAAACGTTATATCCAAGTTACCTGCTTGCTACTGCCCTTGCTATGTCATTTCAGAATATCTTCAAAAAACAGCATATGAACATTGGTTTGGGTTTGTGGGGGGTTTTTTGTATTGTTGCCACACTTTTTTTTTTTTTCAAATTCTATGAAGTAAGAGAGGGAGAAGTAAATAAAAATTGCCAGATGAAATCCTAGGAAGAGAAGGCAAACTTCCACATGGAAACCAATACTGAAATGTCCTTATTAGAAGGATGCTGAGTTGAAAAATTTTCATGTTCTAGAGGAAAGGGGAAACTCGATAAAGCATAAGGTATGCGTTATCCTTAAGGCTGAGACGATCTTTTCGCCTACATGTTTGGGGCTGGGTAAGTCAGTGCAGCCCTCTAACTTGAAGCAGACATGGACCACAGTCTAAGCTATAATTCTGCTGTCAGCTGCCTAGAATCTCTCCATTTCTGAAATGGGACATCCGTTCCCCACTTTCCGGCCACTTTCACAAGTAGCAAATTACACTACTTCCAGTACAGTTGAGAAGGTGGTGTAGCTGGAAGCTCAAGCTGACCCAAGGCATAAGTCAAGCAGAACCTGTAGTCCTCTGCCTTAGCACATATTGCCTGCCTCTTGGTTAACAAATTGCAGGCTGCGCCCGCTTCCGAGGAACAGCTCTGTTAAATTATGGATAAGTACTTATATTTGAGATGAGTCCAGAATCCCTCTCAGTATAAGGGATCTCATTATGCCAGAGCTGTGTAAACCAAGAGTAATCAACAGTTCCAAGACATCTTACCTTGAGTTGAGGTTAAGGAAGGGTGTAACAAAGAACAGGGTGAGGCTGGGGAGAATTTATAGAATTGTGTGGCTACATTTTAAAATAAAAGGATGACTAGAAGTCACTTGAGTACTTCCTGAAGGCTGACCTTATTTCTTTTGGGTTTAGATGTTTGATTTATGTTGCACATCTTCTAGTTCTCACACTGTGTACAGAATTAGAGTTCAGTTAAGGAGTTTGGTCACAGGATGCATCGTTGCCCCAACTTGAAAGATGAGGGGAACGAGGGAGAAAGGTCACTACTCAGCCCTTCATTACTGTACTATTTTCTCCTTTGTTTCTGGTGATCACCACTGCAGTAAAATTTGTTAATAGCTATGTGAGGGAAGCTAGCCAAGCTGAAGTACCTCTGCTCTTTCACTAAAAACTTCCCCCAGTGTCAGTAATTTTCCCTTTAAGCCTCTTTGTTAAATGTCTTGGGCAGTGGATTAATCCTGGACAATTCAGATACTTGCTTCCCTTTTGAAAGGGCTGTTTTAGATTCATAAATGTTTGCCACTGCATGAAACTACTAAATCCTACTGCTGCTCTGTTCTGTGCTTCCTGTTTGTTCTGAGCTTGTGCAGTGGCAAAAATGTACAGGAATTTTTAAAAATAATGAATAAAGGTGTAAAACTTTTACTGATTGCAACGGAGACTACTGTTTTAGGATTTTTAGAATAGCGCTTCTTGGTTTTAAAGAGTTAAGAATTACTTTTTTACTGTTAATAAACTGATGTGTGCAAATTCAAAACCTGAAGGTTGGCCTATAGATAGGTGCCCAATACAGTATAACTAATGCTACGTGGTCCCAGGGCAATGTTGTGGTTTACTCTGTGGCAGTAAGCCCTGTGTTGCATACTTACTTACTTCAAACGTTTTATATTTTTCAACATCATCTCTCTAGTTATTTTACCTGGCAGATTTTTAGTATAAAATTTAGACACGCAGCACTAAATACCACAGTAGGTTTTCCTGGCAAATATGCACGTAGCCTGCTAGAAGACAGGAGCTGAGGTTAAAAATAGTTAGCATGTGGCAGTGGAAGATGGGGGTTTGGGACTTTAAGATCCCCTCTAATTATTCACTAGACCAGTATGCTTCTGTCATCTTCACCAATTCAGGATAACACTTGGAAAAAACAAGTGACCCTCACTATCATACATAATGTGGCAGCTTAATTGGCAAGAAGAGGGTGAAAAGTAGGCTAGGAAAACCCTTTGAGACTGATGGAGCATATTTCAGTGGCTTCATCAAGGTAATGTTCCCCAGGTGATTGGAGGCAGCAAATATTTCATCAGGAGAAATATAAAGGTGCTTCAACTGCAGAACAGCAAACAAATTATTACAAATACATTTTTTTAAAAGAGCCTTTCATAGCCTACGTATCTGGAGGAAAAGTAGAAGAAAATTATTAATTTTAATACCCATAAATTATGGTGTTAGTCCACCTAAAAATAACTTGCATTTGCAGTGAGGTTTAGCTCTAATAGGTTTTCAGTAGTAATACATGTTTGCTTTCATCAAAGGAGGGAAGCAGTCAATATGTATTTTTGTGCAGGTTAGCACACAGCATGCCCATTTGCACATGTGCTCAGAACAGAAATTATACTGAAATACCCTTAATTTCATAGTCACAGAACCTATCCACAACCATCAGGCTCACAAAATCTCACATTCATTCAATATTCAGTTTACAGTCAGATTTTATAAAGACCCTTTTAGGTAGAAACAACGGGGCTACTATAAGAAGAATTTCATATTTAAAATAAAAAAAAATCACATATTAAATGAAGACTTTTTTTTTTTTTTTTTTATGACATCCTAGATAGCTTAGTAAAACTACAAAGAAAGGAACTTCTGGCATTTCTAGGACAAGTATCCTGATTCTGTTAAGCCCATATTTAAATAAATAGTCAAAACTTTAAATATCTATTTTAAACAAAATTCATAGCCCCATTATTAGAAGAGGTATGTGTCCCCACGTTGATATAAAGTTAATTATTTATATTTTCTTCTTAATTTTTCTCTTGAAAAATTGCATGATGATGTCTTTTTTTTTTTTAACATTACTAACATGTATCATGGCAACTGACATAAGCTACTGTTTTGGCTTAACAAAATGCATGGGAAACTGGAAAATGCTTTCTCCTATTCTTACCTGTGCACATAATGTAGGTTGTTATCACCAAGGGTCCCATGTTCATATGAGCAGACCAGATGCTCTAGAAAGTCTAGATTAATTTGGGTGCAGCTTTAAATGACTTAATCATATTTGAAACAGAAATGTGCTAGCTAGTTGTTAATTGCCAGTTAAAATAATTCCTGATCAGCAGTGACTAAAAATATTTGAGGGCAATAGTCCCAGGCTTTCGGACGATGTGTTTGCATCCCAAAATCAGACACCCTCACGTATGCTGTAAGCAGAGGGAGTTGAGTAGCTGAATGGGTCTGGCCAGAGTATTTTTTTTATTTTAAAACAGGTCTGCAGATCTGAGAATGGGTATTGTTTATATTACTGGAAAAAGAGGAATTTGATTTCCCATCCAGGAAAAAAATAAAAGAGGAGTTTTGTCTGATACTGAACTACAGATGTTTATGATCACCATGCTCAGTACTGAGATACAGACAGGGGTATAATATTTATACCTTACTGGTGGTCATACTTTCTCTAATGCCTACAGCTTTGACCTAAAAGAAAACAGTGCCATTATAATGGGCCACACGGAGAGACGTCTCTTCCCAGAGTTAATTCTTCTCACAATTTTCAAGGCTGATACAATTTTCATTCCTGAATCCAATAAATAAATAAAATGTACAAAAGGATGTTTCAATTACACAAGTCTGTCAGCCTATACAAAGAACGTAGCATTTCTTAAACTGGCTGCTGTGCTATATGTTAATTAGTCATCACCAGAGAATGAAGGGCTCCATTAGCAGACAGGTGCATGTGAGACGATGTTAAAGGAATATATATGCACAGATTCTCGAATCTAACCATCTTATTTGCAATCTGTTACTGAGCTGAAATTTAGTTAAACATCTTGAAGATGTACTAAATAGCTTGTAGAGGAGGCACGGACTCTTAAGTAATTGGCAGCAACACTAGCTCATTAGAATAGCCTCTCATCTGACATGCCAAATGTGCCCTGTGTTGAACTGCTCAATAATCAACAACCAATCGTTCCTCTTTTCACATCACTCAGCATGACAAATCAGTGATATTAACCACATGGGTTAAGGCCAATGCCCGTCATTGCTTACATCTCAGGTTAGCGGATTTTCTTTCAATCAATGCAATGTCTCTAAAAATACAATACAGATAGACTGGTCTTCTAGTCTTCATAAAAATCATATGACTTCCCCACATTTTAAAAAAGCAATAAATTACAGATATGCAATGCAAACGATGGTATGAAACTGGCTATATTTAACTTGAAGAATATAGGGACAGCATTGCTGAAAGGAACCAGTTGCTGCATTTGCTAACACCTGACTTACAGGAGGTATCAAAACCTAGAGATTCAGAGGAACATGCGATAAAAAGCCCTTGTGGAGGAAGTCCTTTAGCTCTTCTGATGCTGGGTTAGCTTGTCAGTAGTGCAGTCATGCTGATAATACCCAAGCCCTTCTTCTAAGTGATGGGAGTCAAATGATGGGAAGCCCAAGGGATCCTTTTCTTCATGCATTACTTCCCATTGGTCAGTGCCGAAATTCAGCTGCTGTTGCACATCTGTTCACTTTAGTTTGGTTCCTCTCAACCTCACAGTCCTCCCTAGTCTTTACCAAGCTGAATAATGTAATCATCTGTGCATTTTATCACCTCAGTGCTCACCTGTGGTCAAAGATCACTGATAAATAAGGAAATCAATACAATATAGTCATTGGACAGTACTATTTGCTGCCTTACTGTGCCACCATTAGCCATGAGAGCAAGCATCTGTTCACTTTTATCTGCAGCAAATTGCTGGTCATCCCTCAGTTCTGATACGGAACAGCACTGTGCTTTCTGCTCTTTCACTTCCAAATTTCAGCAAAATCATCTCATAGAAATGTAGCAATGAATCAGCAAGTCTAACATTTACCTGAGGACAGCTAAATCCCATGTTTTTCTTATCACTAGTTTTGTAAGCAATAGTGATGGAAATCCACAAAGTACTGAAACTATCACAAATTTAAAATGCTGATAATATGCCTGTATGTGCTTAGCATTCCAAATCCTGCTGATTCTGTCAGTTTGGAAAGAGCTGCAGACTAAGTGGAGCAGGGTGATGTGCTCTGAAGGTAGTGGAAAGGACATGAGTCATAATTCTAAAGAGGGAGGCTGGAGAAAAGGGTAAGGAAAAGCAGCTGGGATTAGAAATTTCTTGAGCTCTCTGTTCCTAAACAACATGTAAGATCTGAGAAAGAGGTTTTTTTCTTTTGTTCTGTACATGATGTTCATGATCTGCAGAGCTGCAGATCTTGTCCCTGCAGCCAAGGACACAGCATCCTTTCAGGCTGCCTACTTCAGTCCCTGGCTTTCCAATTCCAGCAAAAGCCCCACAGCTGGTTACCTCCTGAAAGGAGCACTCACCATCATTTTTTCTCCAGCTTTGCTTTCACTGGTAACAGGGCAACACATGAGAAACCGAGGGCTCCCCAGGTAGTGCCTACACACAAGGACTGTCTGCAGGATGAGCAGTAACACAGCACTGGTTACCTAGTGGGAATCTCTCCCTGCAGCTCCTTGTCTCTGTTTTCTCCCTCCCTTATTCCCCTCAATTATGTAACATGATTCCAAAAGTTTCGATAACATTGTCTTTTGTCTGAATTTTGACTTCATTTCTTGTTTCATTTCTGACACCCGAAGTTTTTTTTACACCGTTTTAGTTGCTCTCATTTTACACAGAAGGTGGTAAAAATATATACACCAAATTTAAATATATATTTCTATAGTAGAGACACCAGAGAAATTAAAAGGCAGAACAAGGGACACTCAAAAGATTCAGTAAATATGCATAGTGGCTGTCATTAAAAGTTTATTTATCCAGACTCCCACTGGTCCATCTGGGCGTAGCTAGGCTCCCTTGCACAGTACATGCTACAGCACTGTGGGTAAATAGAGTCCGGGGGGAAGTTATTTGCTTACGATGGGAATCACATAATAAATACATCCTGAGATGGTCAGGATAGCTATTACTGTGCCTCGGCGAGCTTAGGCATTTAAATGTCTAGCCATTTTTCTTTTTTTAACGACTCGTTTTATATACGGTACATCATTGTACCACTGACCTTTTCTCTCCTGACTTGTGCTGATGACATCATGAAAATGACAAGATTACCAGGAGCGATGGAAATAGGTGCTTATCATTGTACAAATTAGCAGATAGCTGGCAGCAGCAGGAGCAACATGATCGGCTACTGTGTCTGCTCTGGTGCAGATGAGAAGACCACATCCCGGCCACCTAAAACTGACAATGAGGGTTCAGTCAGGGACAAAATCTCCCATTTACCCAGGAGCTTCTCTCAGTGTGGGAGCATCCAGATGAAAATAATCTGATTGCTATCTATCACTATCTATTAAAGCATGGAGTTAAAGCTATCAAAAAGCCAATATTTACCAACTTAAATAGATAAATAGCACACGCTACAAATATCTCTTATTTTAAATGTGGAGCTTAGTTATATTTTCTAGGCTAAATTTCAGTAGTTACTTCCACATAACCACCCCTCCAATCATTTTAATTCCCTTATTCAGTTTTACAGTTATAGTAAGAACTGACATGGTTTAACTGTATTTCATGGTGGTGTTAAAGTTCTCATAAAAATATAGGTTTCTTGTACTATCGTTTGAAATGCATTGATATTCCTGAGACATTAGTCTTGACTCAGTATAGTAATATTATTAGGCTTGTAGAAAAACTTATTTAGTAGATTCACACTCATGCTTAAAGTTAAGCATGGTCTTAGTACCATACCGAACTGGGGGCTTGGAAATATAACTATGCATGCTGATTTACTAGGATAGTGCTGCAGAGTGGGTTAAATGGATGTTAGCTAGGTGAGAGAGATGAAAGTTCACATAGAAATGAATGCTTTTGTAATCACACTCTGGGTAGGATGGGAATGAAAAAGGTATTTTTGACTGTGTAACTTAGGTGATCTGCCAGCCCAACAGATCTCCTCTGACTGGTTTCCCTACCACCTCCCAAAAAATCTGAACAAAAACCAAGAAAAACAAACCTGGATGCTGTTTTCTGTTTGCAAATTTGTTTTCTGTTAATTATCAGAAGTGCAAATAACTATGAAATAGATGAGTGAGGATTAGACTGCAGTTGGTCATTCCAGGGCCACTCAGGTGCAGCCGGTATTGGAGGTGTTGTGATGATTAAAGGTGAAAAAGGAGATTTTGGTTTTCTTAATAACATTGCAATGAGGTATTTTTGTGGCAGTCATACCTACTAAGAATGTTGGCTTCTTATCATTCACAAACACGTAAATGTTTCAGCAAGGAAAGTCTTTTCCTTTATGCTCAAGAATGGAATAGGTTTTATTATCTAGTGACCCAGATTTAGGGAGGAAGTGGGGGTACAATCAAATACACAGGGGGAAAAAAATATTGCCCTGGGAAGGTCACAATGTAGGAATAAGGCACGTACTTCAGTAATCATCATGACTTAAAGTGGAATAATGGTTTAGGATCATCCTCATTTGCTTTGTCAGAATTTCCTGTAGCATTCTTTTGCCCTGTGTTCCTACCACTCTTGTGGATTGTTCACATGGTGTTAGGAAGTTTGAATGAGCTGTACTGGATAGCCTGATGTCTTTATCATCAGAAAAAGATGGCAGAACAGCATCTGTTTTCTTGACTGCAGACATTCTTGTACTTCATCTGTATGTGTGTAGCTGGAGGCTGTACTAGATCTCTTTGCTCTTGTGGTTTGGCAATTCCAGTAGCAGGTATCTGGTAGCATTTCGTATCTGTAATGGTATCTGTGACTGATTGTCAGTGAAGCGGGTGTGTCCATTTCTATCCATGATCCTTTTATACTGATTTAATTACTAGAGCACACTAACACCAAACATGATGCAAACTACAGACTAGGTGATAGCCTTCATACTGTTGTGCCACATCATGGTTTTCCTACCGCTTCTACATATCCCTGTGAGTGGCAAAGAAATCTATAGGCTCCCTGCCTGGGTTGGAACCTGCCTGGAAAGTGTCTCCAGGCAGCTGCTCAAATTAATTGGCATATATAGGAAGGGACAGGGCAAAGGATTTTTGGAGACACCAGCTTTGATATAGACAGGGTCATCTTTCTCTGCAGGCAGTGGAAAGGGAAAGGTCTCCTCCATATTCATTTCCTGTTTCTGAAACTATTAAGCAGCTACTCCAGGAGTCTCAATTCCCCTTGATCTTTCAATTTTTTTAGCAGGCAGCTAAAAATTAGCTAGCTATGACTATGCAAACAACAAGGAGTATCAACAGTCTCTCTGCAAACAACACTAGTACGACCAAATAAATTACCAAGAATCATCGGAGTACTGTAGTCACATGCAAGCTAATCCCCAAATCCCACAATATATGAAAGTCAGTAACTTTCAGAAAAATGTGTCCAAGTCCCTGGTCCATTCCCAACTTTCTGAACTCAGTCAAATTTGCTGTGAGTTAAAGTGCTTAGAATAGTGCACGTGGAAATTATAATGCAGAGCACTTCAGCCTTTCATTCTATATCTGACAGGAGATGCTTCAGTCTGTGCTCTTCATCTGCCGTCAGAAAGGTGTGGGCGTGATTCTCTTCCCATCACGCCCTGGACAGGCAGCCTGACCAGCCTCTCTTCCCAGGCTAGCATTAGGCTTCTGGAGATCCCACACTGTATTTATGTCTTGGAAAGATCCTATTGCATTGTCAGCACTTAACACCAGATAATAATTCTGGAGCCAGACACTCCCATCACAGGCCACAAGTCACTTCTATTGATTTCAAATACAATGCTGCTTTTATCTCTGCTCCATTCAGGAAAGAGTGTGGTCGGGTCACCCCCACTATGTATATCATTGGAGTAATACAAGAAAAGTAGCGTACCGGAGGAACTCCCGTACAAAAGCAATGCTGCTTTATAGTAATTCCTGGAATGGTGCACATAAAGTGAGATAATAATCCTAATTAAATGACAGGGGTATTGTTGCTGCCTTAAATATGGGTGGGAGATAATAAATTTTCCTCTTCAGTTTCTAAGTTGCTTGAGCAGCTGGTTCATAGTTACTAGCCTTCAATTACAGCAAGTGGTCAATAGTTAGGTCTTAACCCCAAATTAACTGCATAGAAAACAAACAATTTCAGTGAATAAGATTATCGCTAAGAAGTCTAATTTGATCAGGTCCCTTCATGGCAATTAGAAGGAAGAGAAAAATATATATCTAGTTAGCAGCAGATACCACACCACCACATGAGTCAGTGAGGCTATTGGAAGACAGGAGATTTTAGGACTTTGCACCTGGCTTGCTTTTGAAGCAATTTGAATGACTGGTTGGTGGAGGGAGTAGAAGGGACTTTATATATTTTACCAAAGAAAAAGTTACTAGTGCAGCAGTAGAACCTTAAGTCATGGACAGACATCGGGCATGGCTGCTCTTAGCAGGACCCAGATGCCAAACTAGAAAAGATACGTAATGCTTCCCATAGCAGCATCTGGCTTTTTGGCACAGTCTACACTTGGGCACTGATGACTCTGGATTTTTTTTGTAGTCTTTCAAACAGTTGCATGACAGTGGCTCTGGGCAAAACTGCAGAACCTTTTCCTCCATAGTACATCATTTCACACAGCATTTCCCTTTTCCTAAATAAATTTCTCACCACCAGATAAGCAAAAAGTGAACTGCCCAGACCTTTAATACAAAAACATTTTATTGGACATTTAATGTCCTTCTTTCTTCCAACACTCTTGTGTTTCCTATTTTTTGTGTTGCTGACCAACCACTGATCATGACTGTATAGAAAGACTTGGGAAATATCCAAGGCGAGTATGCCCTGCCTGCAAATGAGAAAAGGGCTTAAAGTGCATAAATATTCTTGCATGTCCTTAATGGATTTAAGCTAGTAGTATGTCAAAGTAAAATACATTATGCTGATATATAATTAAGCTATCTCTTAAAGCAAGTTATGGTAAAGGAGGGAATCACTATATTTTCATTCTATACCTTTCACCAAAGGCTTTTACAATGATATTAAATATTAACTCTGTATAGGTTTAATCCCAAGCCGCAGCAGCAGCCTTAAGGTTAATAGTCCTTTTAATTAAAGGATAAGTCAGTTATTGAACACAGAAGCTAATCACAAAAGGATTACCACTGAAAATGAACATAGTCTGTGCAATTAGTCTGATAATTAAGACTTAAGTACTGGACAGAGATCAAAGTGCTTGTAATCTGCAATAAAGTTCCTAGAGTTGTAAGGATTTTCAAAATGTTAGCTTGTGCTTTATTGCACCTTCTATTTATTGTGTACCCATGATAGCAGCAAACACGTTTTCCCAATGGATATCAGCATGTATAACTGCAACAGCTGTTACTACATAAGCCTGGTGTTTCTCACAATATGATTACTCTGTCAACGACTACCATAAAAGGTGGCATCTGTATTCATCAAACAGAGTTATCAATAAATGTAAAGCTATACAACAATTAGAGATCTCCAAGGAAGAACAAATCCAACAAAAAAAAATGTCAACTACACTATTTAATTACTAAGATTGTTAATCAATAAAATGCCTTCATAACTTTTAATTAAATTTTTATTTGAACTGGATGTTTAGAGAATCTGATTCTTTGTTTTTGTTTCATTTAACAGTTGCACTACTAAAGTACTGGTGGCATCTGTGAACAACCACCCTCGGGGGGACACTTCATGTCTGTAATTGCATTTTGTCACCTACAGAGGGTGTTAAGAATCTTGTTAAAAATAAAGGAAATAGTTAGGAGACATCTCACTGTAGCCATTATTATAGTGCAAATTACCAGGTAGAGCAATCCAGAAGCTGTCAGGAAAGGTTAGTAAGAAAGAGTGTCAGGAAATCAACCATTCAGCAATTCATCATGGCCTAACGCGAGCTCTAAAATGAAAGCTTTAAAAAAGGCATTGTTTTATGAAGTAAGGGACATTACCTTTTTTTTTTTTTTACCACAGTGAGTAAAGATAACAAGGAGAGTGGTTCTCATATGAAAGATATAAAGACATAATGATGAAAGATGTCGATTATTTTATCACAGGTATTTGCAGGCAAGGTAAAAATGAGAGAGAGGTTGTTAGAACTGAAGAAGGCCATTGCTGTATATTACCTCACCTTTATTTTTATTTTAATTTTGGAATATGCAGTCTGATTTTTGCAATCCTTGTTCAGGTAAAAAAATGACAGGCTTTTCAGGTCAGTAGTCTGGTCCCTAAAGGCTCAGTAAGAGATCATGAAAACAGATAAAATTTGCTTTACAGGAAGTTTTTACGAGTGCAGTCTTGATACTGATTGTAACACAGATTGCCTCTGTTCTGTTAAGGGATATCAGTGGAGTTTGTTGCCATTTGTCTTGCTAGCAAATAAATGTTATCTGCCACTTCCTTTGACTCTGGAATTTAGTAAGTCAGTAAGAACCTTCTGATGTTGACCATCGATGATGATTCCTCCAGTGCTGTAATGCCACTGGTGTGGCCATACCTGTTCTCTGTTACAGAATGTGTTGTTATGATGCACTCTATGAGGAATGCCATCGCTGGTTTGGGTTTTGTTGGTTCATATTCATAATCACGGCAAAGCACTGGACACAAAACTCAGGTCTCCTATAAAGCAGCTAAAATGGTACTTGGCAGTCGAAGCAAAAAAAAAAAAAAAAAATTCCAAAAGACCAAACTAGTAAGATGTCAAGAAAGAACAGTTTGCTTAGGCCAGTAGTATTTTCCTGGTTAATTCTGGCTGGGTGAAGTGGAAGGAAGGCAGAAGGAAGTTTGCTGGTAGGAAGGGAGAGTTCCCATAGGATATGCAAAGAAGAAACAGATTATACATGTACTACAAATTGAAATTACTGGGACAGCCTATCAGCATCAGAGGCATAAGGAAGGTATGTTTTATTTCATTATCTCTCTAAAGGGCCTGAAAAAGAAGATAGATGTAATCAAGAAATCCCTGTGAACTGATGGGTTGCATGTATTAGATGTCTTCTGGTTCCAGTCTTAGGAATAGATAAGTTAGTCATCACAGGACCTGAACAGGGATTGACGGGGAAAAGGAGACCATTCTGGATTCATGTGATGGTCCCCAGGACTACCTAGAAAAAATCAAATTTACCTAATTCCACCAGTGATAATGAGGACAAAATAAAGTAGGAGGGAAGCAACTACAGACTACAAGTGTCACATGAAAATCCAGAAGGAAAGAAAGAGTCTTTAGCTGAACTGGAGGAGAAAGAAATCAAAAGTAAATAATCAGTGAAATATTTTAATATTAATTGCTGCTAATGCCTTCTCTTCTATAATCCTGTTGTTGTTGTAACCATGATACCTTCTTGCCTAATGTAAAGTGTAAACATAAAATCTGAACCTTCAGTGACTAGAATTTTCTGAATAAATTTTATAAACATCTGAATTGTCTTTTTTTTTTCTTAGCCCCTACATACAGATGCCAAAAGGTAAGAAGATAGTTAAATCATGAAGACAGCAACCTCTCATAATTTAGCGATCATGTTTTATTGTATTTTTGAGAATCTATTTGCTTACATTCTATACTGCATAAAAAAAATCAGCGGTTGCTTGGCAATTTTAGTTCTTTCTCAAAAACAAATCCCAGCATGTAGCTAATTTCTAATTTTTTTAATGGAAAAACATCTATGAAACTATAAAAACCTGGAAAAAGGCTTGGTTTCACTATTAGTAGTAGAAAATTAATCAAATCCAAAAAGCAAAAGTATGAAGTCAACTACCTGAATTGCACAAATTAATTTATTAGTTACCTTCTGATAAAGGATTTAAAAGTACACCTAAACTAATATAGACATAAACACACATGTACCTTGATACTTTGGGGAAAAATATGTTTCACAGTCTCTAACTTTACTGACACTGGAATACCTATAGGTTGCTGTGTGGAGTTTTCTGAAGTTACAGTGATGTGAAAAAAGACAAAAATTGCATATCACGTTGATAATTTTGTTTTATTGGTTCTGTGAAACAGAGAGGGCACCAAGTTAAAGATGTTAGACTTCAATCCACTTTCTACTGACATGAATGGCAAAATTACAACTCATTTCAGCGGTGGAGGACAGGGCTCTTTGCCAACAATTGCGTTTTGATATTTTGGCCAAATCCTGGTGCCACTAAAGTTGATGACAACATTTGTGTTGACATCTATGAGAGCAGAAGTTTAGGCAAAATACCAGTATTCATTTAACAGCCATGATTAAAATTTCCTTTTGCTAAAGAAAATGTCGACAAAGGCATACTGTAAACATGCTGTTCAGAGGACTAGTTACTTGTCAGCATCCACACAGCTCTAAAATAGCTTTGCAATAGATTACTTAAGAAGCAGAAATCCTGGCAGAAAAGGTGGCAATCAAAACATCTTGTGTTCCATATGAAAAATGTCACAAGAACTACCAATAGCAGGGAATTGCATTGGAGTTAATGAATGTCAAAACCCAGTTGTCTCAGATTGAGGGCATCCCCTAAGTTTAAGTGATAGCTGGAGGATCTGTGATGATAATAAACAGAAATACAAACAAGCAGAAGACTGTATAAGGTGGCAAGTTGAAGCAGACAACACTTTACTGAAGTCTCTGAAAGGTCTTGGTGTGCTCTACTGCCCCATGTAAAATCATGTGGAAGAATGATGCAGTTATCAGTTAATAATTTTTTAATGGAACTAGTTGATGATTAAGTGGCAGAAAGCTTAACTACAAGTACAAACTCACATCAAGTTTGTATTGATGAAAAAGGGCTGTATTTCTATCCAGCCTTAATGCACTACCAAGAGCTAGTCTTCATTTGCAATGGTAGTGATATTTACTGAAGACTTGTCTGAATGGAGCACTCACTTCTCATAGATATAAAAATACCCTTATGAACAGATAATAGCATCAATCACTTTTAGTATTTGGCTGTCAGACATGTATGAAAACCCTGCTAAGTATCTTCAATAAAGAATTTTAAAAATTACTCCTCAAAATATATATACATGTATTTTAATTCACAGGAGAACAGATTAAGAGAACGTTCCTTCCATGACATGCTGGATGAGAATCTGTCTTGTTGCAATGCTAAAAATTCTCAATCCATCAATTAAATGCAGAATCAGGGCACCATCTCATATTTCCTTGTCAAATAAATTATGTCTTACATCAAAGACCACACAGATTCCTACTTAACAAAACAGGGGTATGTCTGAACATATCATAAATGTGAAATATGAAAGAGAACAAAATGAGACAGCCAATAAAATGTGAGATTTGTTAGTCAGATAGTATGTACCTCTAGAAACATTGTTACCAGCACTCAGAATTTGTGATTAAAGAAATATTCATAATCTGTCACTAATTTTCCCTACAGATTGAAACTTTCTTATACTACAAACCAGCATAAACCTGACAGAAATTAAAAGAGGAAAAGTAGCAGATGAAATGGTGGTTAAATGTATACGTTTCTATTTTCACACACACATACATATATATATATATATATATAAAGATTTTTTTCTCTCTTTTTTCAATTAAACACTAAGCTGGAGAAAGAATAAATAATGTCAAAGGACCAAGTTTAAAGATCTAAAATTAGTAAGGGTAGTCAAATGTAAATCCGTAAGTAGAAATTGCCTATGACTTTAATAATAACGGTCTGGGCAATAAAATTGTAGCTGAAATTTATGTCAATAAGGGCAAAATATCATGGTAAAAAGAAGTGTACGGAGAAATCAGCTCTAAGACAGCTACTGCTGCTCAAGAAAGAGACCTCAGGTTGGGCTCCTTTATAAAACCATGAACTTGGTATTACTCAGTTTTCCTGAGGCAAACACTGTCAAGAATAGTTTGGAAAGAACTTTCAAATAAAACGCTGAACTGCTTAGACCTCTGATGTGCCCATATCTTGGATACAGCTTATTGTTCTGGTCAGGGTATAATAGAAAGTTACAGCAGAACTAGGAGAAAGTACAACAGGATGAGCAGATACAAAGCAGTTCCATGCAAATATCAACTGAATGCATTGGGACTTCTTAATTTCTTAAAAACTACCTTGAAAGATGACTGAAGGAGATCCAATGGTAATCAAGATATTGTGAAGAAAGCAAAGCTTGTTCATATTGCTCAAAACAGGAAGACAAGGCAGCATACACTGAAATAAGGAGATAGTGCATTTAAAATAGGCAATTAGACAATTTTGCAAAGTATATATCCGCTGGCGACTAGCAAATACAACAGCCCAGATGCAATCTCTGTGGACGTACCACATAACAAATCACACCCTGCGTGCCAGGCATCTGCTGCAAACAACTGTCAGAGACAGACCGGTAGGATGGGTAAACCTTTGGTCTGATGCAGGATGGAAACATAAGTTTCACTGACAGCCATGATCTACAAGGAAATGACTGTTCAGGGAATGCAGCCCTGAGCTCTAATCAACATAAAAATACATTAATAATGTGCACTTTCCTTGCAGAAGGAATGCTCCTCATTTTGCTTCCATTTTTTAGGAGCTCAGCGTACTGAAGCAGCTTTCACAGATGAAGAAACGAGAACCAGCTAGGAGGTAAGAATTCTAAGGTACACAAGTAATTAGATAATTTGGGGGTTTTTAATGGTCTAAGTAATATGGTGACCTTATGGACATTGGCTCATGCCAACAGACTTTCACACTGACATTAAAAACAGATATACATTTGCCTTGTTTTCTGATTTAAAAGGAAGATTTGCGGTCTATCACTGACAAACAGTTCATTCAGACGAGCCAATAAACATCCTCAAAATCTCTTTTTTTAATCTTGGTGTGGTTAGACAATCACCAACTCATTCTTTAGGAGCTCATTTATATCAACAATGATCACAAGCTGCTATTAATCCTACATCAACCCTGCATTGATCTGATGTCACCTGGCCTCCTGGATAAAACAGACAGTAGAAATTCACCTCACAATCCATGCATCAAACCTCTAAGTTCTTGGCAAGGTAGCCTGTTTCTTCAGACTGACATGAAGTTTGATATAAAATTTTCAGATGAAGATGAATCTGCCATGTGGAAATAGTTCCAGTGTTTAAGTACCCTTTGCACTTCATTCTCACTCTATGCTTCACTGTCGTTTTTCCAGTCATTAGATCTTCCTATGCTTGTGTGGTCTAAGTACCTTAGAACTTAAGTGTTTTCTAAGTACCAAAAGTCTTCATCTGTAGATAATTATGGACTGTGATCCATAATTAATTAACTGTGGATGAACTAAATAGATTGAGTTTATTCCAAATCTCTATGGAAAGGTAGGTTCCCACTTCTCAGGGTTTTTTCCTCAGAGGTTTTCCAACATGTCAGCATATTTTAAAAGGGTAGGTACATCCCACTCTGAATACCCTACCTCAGAAAGGGACTCAATGTTATGTGTATGTATCACTATTATTGCCATCCTCCACATTTTTCCCAGAATTACCATCTACATCTTGAAGAATCGCATTAGGTCTTTCTTTTTCATTCTTAGACATCTTTTCCAGCTGCTTTTCAGCCACGACTTCCAAATTTTCATAGCCCCTACATTCCAAGACATAGTTCTCCATCATTCTAACAACTGGTGCATTACCCACAGCCCTTCATTATTTCCTTTGTTACTTTTTCATATTACTCCTTATACCCAAGTAAATATTTATATGAAAAAACACCTTCCTGAAATTTGGAAAAAAAAAAAATCATTACATGAATATATTATATTTGCCATCAGTTGTTGAAACACAATCACAATTTTCATCTATCTCCACCACTACAACAATACCTTCCAGTTGAGGAGGAGGTACGTTCCAAGGAATATATCATGAGATGGAAAAAATACTTCATTTCTTAATTATGCTCTGAACTTTGTTTGCATTTGACACTTTCCCTCCCAAGAGAAATATTTGGCACATGACGAGCAAACACAGCACGCATATATTCACAAACATAAAAGAAGCATATGAATTGTAATAATTATAGTGGCGCTGGGAATATAAAGGGGATGGCAGTTCATGACATAGGTTCATTAATCAAAACTGTTTGAGTGTATGTCCACAGGAACTTGAAGAATGTAGGCCTCTTGGCAACCTGACTTTATTATAAGCTTCGTGTTAGAAATGGGTGATATTTTTTTCCGCCAATCTGAGATCAGACATCACTGATAAGGATTTTACGACTTTTTAATAAAGTTGCTAAATGAATAGCAGTAATACCATGCCTCATATTCTTGGGAATGAATGAATCAATCACATTGGCTGAACTGTTCAGCAGTGTGCTACATCAGTGTGGTATTTTCAATCATACTCAAGTCAAAAATTTTTGCTCGGAAAGGCAGCAATGCACGCTCCTACGTGGCAGAGATGAAAGCAGTGGGGTACATGGTTATGTAACTTCCAATTTAGTTTATGGTATAATGCACATGTACAATTTTAGGAGCTGTCTGTCTGCAGTTTGGTCAGCTGCAGCTGCTCATGGGAAGGCGTGAGACAGGGTGCTCTTTCACAAAGCCTTCATTTCTGCTCTTTCACTTTGTCTTTAATCTGGAGTTACAATTCTTGGGCTGAAAATGGGAAACGTTTTTCCTCAGTGGGGAAAAATATGACCAAAGTCATAACAACCTTATCATGATTTAGTAAAAGATCCATTTCATGAGCTGCAAGAGAAATTAAATTGATAAAGGAGAATATATATAAAATGAACTTTTTTCTAGCTGTATAAAGCATCACTTTAGATAACATCTCCCGTGCTCAGCAGCTACCTCCAAAGCCCTGAAAGCATTTTCTTTCTCTCTGTCTCCCATTTTTGCTAAAGGAAGCATGAAGGTAGTCTACTTTATATGCTCATGATGTTCAGGAAGGATGAGAAGTTGAAAGACATGGCACAACTCTCACTGATGCTGATGGTACCGCATTTTGCCTATCACTGTGAAGATCAACATCCCCCATTCATGAGGCTGTTGGAGACTTTAAGTTTAGTACATAGTGTCTACAAGGGAGACTGTAGTGCTCAGGAGGAAATGCGTGTCTATTCTTTGCTTTTGAAACAGGCTTGTAACCCCTAGTTAGCTTTTACCAGCACTCATTTGTGAAATAGTACAAACCCCTCTGTTAACGCTGGGGTCAGTTGACTGGTACGTGGGTGTCCCAGCGTGGTGCACTGAGGCCAAGCCCGGGCTTTACCGCTCTTTGGTAGCTTTAACAAGGGGAAGGTACTTGAGACACGCATCTGTCTGTAATGCCCATGTTTTCACTATGCTGCAGCCTCCAGCATAAATACAGGCTTTTGTTTAATTTGTTTTGCATTTGGGCCTTGTCCTGAGGGAAAAAAAAAAGGCACCAAGGTATGGCTGCTGTGCTGGCTCCTTTGGTTCTGCACCAAGGTCAGTAAGCCCCTCTTTCTGCCTATCCCTTAATTGCTAAATGTCATGTTAATGCTAATCATTCCATTAAGGTCTTAACTACAGAAATAACAGAGAAATTAGAAAAATAACCCAAACGCTTTCCCTTTTATTTAATCCCATTTATTCCTTCGCTACCACATGTATTTGGTCATCTTGGTATGTGAGCCAAGACAAATGAATTTCCATAAAAACCTGCTGAAATTCTAGCCCAGAACAACCCAAATTGAGGACCTGGATAAGTCACAGGTGTGACTGCAGTCTTCCAGACATACTCTTTTTCCTATTTGTTTTTTTAAGTTCTCTGAAAAGAAGAGCGTGAGCCATGAATACATGAAGCTGAGAAGCAATTCCCAGCACAGTGGAATCAATGCTCTTTCTTGCTCTTGCTGAGTAAAAATATACATTTAGAGTTAAAAGTACTTTTTTGTTTGTTTTTCCTTTTTTAGTCTGTGTTTCTTTTTAAGGCTCGCAAGTGAAAAATAATGTAATATGGTGTCCTCATCATATAATGCTGAATTGTTGAATAGCAGGAGTAGGAATGGAATATTTGGATCGTCCTTGCTGCTGTTGTTGAATCCTGACTACTGCTAATTGCTTCCTTGTCATTAATAAAAGATCAAGGAGATCATAAAGAGACTGGGGTGAGAAACAGTAACTCTGTTTAGGCATCAGTTTCCCAGAATAATTCCCTTTTTGTACTGTTGCTAAGATATCACATAGGGAGGTTTCCTTTTGGTGGAGTACACACCAAAGAATGTTAATTAAGGAGATGGTTGAATTAGTAATTCCCCCTCAGAATTTCTTTGTGAGTGCGCACCACTGGGTTTTTTTGATTGGTATACAGACTATAACCACGATGGACTATGATTACCTGTGTTGCTGAAAAATAACAGACATTGTAGGTCTGCAGTGGACTGCCACATTCTTGCACGAGTGCAACCAGCAGTGCAACACATCCACGTGCTGTCTTCATCTCTACCAGGGAGTAGGAAAGTTAAAACTGTGAAGAGAATGAGAAGTAAAAACTACAGGGCTGAGGGTTACCCGAGTATTTGTAAAAGGTATTGGTATCCTGTTTTTACAGGACAAAGGGACAAGATGGACCTATTACACACAATTCAAGGATTCTAAGATTTAGATTTCCAAAGAAGCCAAACTTATATTAATGCCTATCTCTTTTGAAATTCCAGCTCAAGGAAAAGGTGCAGTTTCCATTTCATGGTATCTCTGTTAAGACTACATACAAGGCTGTTTGCTTGATTTGATGATTACTGAAATGTGGATATACACACAGTCCAGCATAGTGGAGTATTCATCAATAAAATAGGTAAGCGTTCATCTATTTAAATTTTAAGCAGCCAAACTGAAAAATATATCAGAAGGATCTCACAGCCTACCGCAGTCTACTGAACTAATTAATCATTTTCTAATTATATTTTCCATAGCTTGTCTTTGGAAATCTATCAACAAGCATTTTTTTGTTTTCTTTTAAAGTCTGATGAGGCGATTAAGTGGGATTTTAATAAATTATTTTAGTGGAGATTGCTGAAAGTAGAAATTGCAAAGCAGTTTTCTCACATTACTCAGCCTTGCTGTTACAGAGCTGTTCCCACAATATTTTGTGTTGTTTGGATTTTTCTGCATACT
Organism: Rhynochetos jubatus; assembly: GCA_027574665.1. Lineage (NCBI taxonomy): Eukaryota > Metazoa > Chordata > Aves > Eurypygiformes > Rhynochetidae > Rhynochetos > Rhynochetos jubatus. The sequence goes on from CM050654.1 coordinate 20,135,217, forward strand.
GACAATTAATGTCAATATAATTATGTTCCCCGAGTTTAAGATTGTAAGTAGTTTGAAATCTATGACATTTTAGCTGTATTAACCTGGAGTAATACTATGTTAAAGAAAACCCATCACCTGTGGATTCACTGTAGATCACAGATGTAGAAGACATTGAGCATCAAAAGTAATAATAATTAGGACTCCTAGCCGAGGTGAAAAGCTATTGCCTCATGGAACTATTTTCCAATCATCCTCTTTCCAGCTGAGCTGGACTAGTGACGCTATAAACTGGCAATTAAAAGACTCAGGTTTAAAAATACCTTCAGCTTCCCAGGTCCCACAATGGCAAAGGTTAAGTGGATTATGTGGAGATAATTCACTCAGCTCCAGGGGGAGGGTGCTGATTGCCTGGGCTGTTGGTTACCTCCCTCTCCCTTCCTCACTTGCTGAAGGAATGACTGTTCCAGTAGTGTCAACTTTGCCAATGTAAAACAAAGTGGGGGACATAAAAGGCCTGGAAAACTTTCCCAAGGGATGCTGCAATTTCTATCGGGCACTGACTGATACTTGCTACAGCCTTGAAAGCTTAGCTTGGAAGTGGTCACTACTCCTTGGCTAACACCTTAATGCTGCTAAATATTGATCTTTCATGCAAGTCTTCCAGTAAATACACCCTGTTTGTTCAAGGAAAAAGAAATATGAATAACATTGCTGGCCTTACATGAACGGCTACTCTCCTCTGTGCTCCAACTGAATTAAAACCACCAGTTACACCTCTAGTTGTGTGGCAACACCTACACAGTGTTTCCAATTAACTTCGTAAGTTTTTAATCAGTGACAAATGCATTTTTGTAAATTCAATTTGCCTTTTATTGCAGCCCCTATAAAATGTCTTGCAGCATTCCGGAACTTTGTGAAGGTTTTACTTGCTACTGACATAACGCAGCTGTCGGACCTACAACAAAGGCTAAGGTTTATGAGCAACTTGAATTAGGATGTAGGTTAAGCAATTAAAGTTCAAGGAGGGGGAGGGGGAGATGGCTTTCCAAAATTTGCACTTGCCAATGTGAAAAGGCACACCAAAAACATGCTGCATAGCAGGATGCGCAAAGCCAAAGCGGTTAAGGAGGTTGTACTTGGTTTTAAACTCACTATTTTGAGAGAGTTCCATATGTGAAAAGGTCACACAGCTTTCATTAATAAATCTGCGTTGCTATTTGTTTTCTTTTTTTTTTAATCAAACTCAAATGCATCCTGTTAAAGGGCTGAGTGATTGGATCGTAAATCTGGATGTCCTTGAAGATGATGAAGAAAATGCTTATCTGTAAAGCAATCATCATACTGCCACTTCTATCATTTGCACGTTTTTACAGGTGCTGGAAAAATGGTTTAATTTTAAATCATTTGCTTGAATTGCTGGGTAAGAAAGAAAATACTTGCAGAATTTACAGTTAAAAGAGCAACTGGGTTACTTGTGACATATGGAAACAACCCATTACATCTAATCTTCTGTGTCTAAATTCAGAGTATTAAAACAATCAACATTCAGAATAAACATGAATTAATATTTCATCTTGGTGAAACTCAACACTCAGTACATTAACTTCTGCTTCCAGTTATATGATACAATGCTCCCACGTTCAACAGCTCTGAAATTAGTCAGTTTTAATGGGGCCTGAGTATAAATTTGCCTCACCAGGTTTTAAAAGCAGAGCTAGTCCAAATAAGGCTACTAACTCTGGTTTTGGTATCTTAATGCATGGAAATCCTTTTTCTGTGGTGTCTGGATCAGTACACATTGTCCTAGATTTCTCATTTCTTATTTTTTGTTATTTTTGTTATTTTCCTTATATCTTGATTTTTCCTTCGTTTGTCAAATATTTCTTCAATATTTTTGGCAGTGTATGTTTCTGTTGTAAGCTTGACTAGGATATTGCTGCAACTTCTCCTTTGTGCATTCTGGGTCTTACAGCTGATTTGTCACTTTGTCTGAACCCAGACTGTGGACACAGCTATGGCTAACACCAGCAGCGTGTTTTGCTATTGCAGCGCAAGAGGGAAGTTGAGAAATGTATGTCTCTTTGGAGCTTTATTAAAACAATGGATGTGGAAAATAAGGGGTTTTTTTTGGATTTATAGACATGCTGACAAAAGGAATTAGATGTGGAGCAATATTTTGAGGCGAGTAAACACATTTTGCAATTTCTTAGTTGACTACATGACCTGTTTCCACGTTAACTTAAATCCCAATCTCCATTTGACTCACTGGAACCATTCTGATTTCTGGAGACTTTTGATCCATAGAAGTTAAGAGCGACAAGATAGGCCTATCTGGCACTGATGCTAGTGCCAAAATCTGGCTCAGTGGAAGTTAGCATAGTGTATGCCATCTGATGCCAGTGGAAGTGTTGCATTACTTACTGCACAGAATGTCCACCCTGCAAAGATTTATGTGTTTGTTTAACTTTGTTCTGTCTGGTTAATTGGTTCTAGTTGCCGAAGATCCTCGTATGCATAGAGTGAAACATGAATCTGTTTTATCTTCAACATATTTTTAAAATTAATGACTAGATTGTTCACTAGTTAAAAAGGCATTATGGTAAAAGCTTATTGTACTTTACAAAGGTCTAACGTTTCTAAATAATATTTTTCGCACAGATCATAGTGAGCAGCAGGAGTAACAGAATCATTCAATCATATGCATCTAACTTTACTTCACACAAATTTCTTTAACTGACATTTCTAAGCATTATTTTTATTTGGGTTTTTTTTGTAGATCCTGCGATCTTTTGCTCATAAATGCAAACACTAACTGAAAATTGAGTTCAGTGAGCCAGTTTTGAACTGCATGCAGAGAAGATTAAAAGAAATAGTACAAAATTCTCTCCTGGAAAAGATCAAATGGTTACTAAAATGAAAGCAACCTAAAACTGTAGCATTTAGCCTGGGGAGGGGAGGGGTATTGAGCATTTAGCTATAATTAACACCTTCTACATACACTCTCCAGTGTTTCAAATGGATTGTTTTCTATTATGGGTAGTTATTCAGAAATCTGAAATTGCTTTGATTAAAAAAAGAAAAAAAATCAGAATAAATATTATCAACCAATATCACTGAATTCAAAGGTTTGCTCTTGAGGAAATAGTTCTGTAATCTTCAGACTTCTATAGCCAGCCATAAAGCCATCAAACATTACTACATATATGAATACATTATTTCTGTGTGAATATGTGATTGCAAAGAAAATAAAACTTGTCCCTACTTTATAAGAAAACTGTACTGAAGTTTTACTTGGGCGAGCACTGCATTAGTTTATCTGAAGTTTGAGATTAGCAATTGGGTAAAAATCCAGGATAAATGTCTTAAAGATTCGTGGTGCTATTTCTTCATTCTTCCATTATTTCAGCCAACATCGCTTAAAAATATCTCAGACAACTACCTGGATCATTTTAAATGAAGGTATTGTAGCTCTTCCTTTTTTCAGTTTGTCTTGATAGATAAAGTGTCCAAAGAGAAAGAAAAGCTGACAAGCTTCCTTACTTGGCTTTCAGAGGCCTTGCTCTGTGGTTTTGGTGTGTTGCATGCTGCAATCTGAAATACCACTTATTTTCCCTCCCTCTCTTCCATCGTGTATTAACCCTTGTCAGGGCATTGCTTACTGATCATTCAGTCCCTCAGTCTGGTCCCATAAAAATGCTAGGTTTTTCCCCCTAAATAATAAATGTTGTTACTTTTTATCAGCTGATCTAAAGGAAGGTATATCCTGGATTTAGGAACTTCAATTTACATGTTGCTACTACTACACTCCTTAGGCTTTTATAAATTAATATCCTGTGTAGGTTCATATCCTGCCCTTTTCATGCATTGCAGGCTGTTAACATACTTTTTAAACTGGTGGAGATAGGTGCCAGTAGTACATCAGTACAAATAAATTCCAGTTCAATATGTATTCAAGAAAATATAATCTGTGCATTCCAAGATAACGTCAGTGGAATTTGTTTTTAAATACTTCCCTATCTGCAGGAATGCCTCAAAATCATCACCTCTCATTTTGCTCTCTCCCACTGTGCTGTACAAGGCACCCAAAAAGTGTGAGCAGAGTGCAGATGTATCCTGACGAGTTCACTGTTCACCACCCTGCACAATGTGCACGGTGATTCTCATGAATTTATACACACAGACACAAAAGATTGTGAATGTTTTCTCTGTGTTAGGCCAGGAAGACCCTGAACACCAGGAGTTTTCGGGGGGATACGGTGGGTATGGATATAGCAGACAGCAGTTTACTCGATGTCTGTGCTAGTGCATCATCAAGTATTTCAGTGTGTAAGAGGAGATACGGTATTTAAGAAAGAAGCTAATAAATCTAAGATTGTAAAATTGGCTCCTTTCTTCTCTAGCTGAGATCTACGAGATACGGTGATTTGTCTCCAGTTTTTCTTGTTTTGTTCCTAAAGAAAGGCTGTTTTGACTATAACCTTATTTAAGTAATTTCTTCTGCAGATAAGCTTAATGCTTTCTGTCTAACTTGCTCTTTCATGCCTAAGGGGTGTAACACATATGGTAAGTAACAATAAAATACTGATCTGACTGTACAACTTTATGTAGGGCATGTGTGACTAAAACCTGAGCAATAAAATTTCCTTTCCTGCTCAGAATTGTGTATGCCTGTCATATTTTATTGGCTGTTAAATGGCACATACACTTATGAATCACGACCAAAAGCAGACAAGCTATAGTATCATTGCATATTTGTCATTTTCAGTGAAAACACTGTAGCAGATTTCTCTCTATTCAGGCAAATTAAGCTGTAGGAAAGTAAACAATCATGTTGCTTATGAATATGTATGCACTTAGAGCATGTAAAAGTTTTAACCGTTCAGAATTAGTGGCAAATAAATGTTTCTGGTTTAACTATGTAGTGACACACCCAGTGATTAGAAAGCAACATTGTAGGGTGCTATTTTTTTTTAAGAGAAATAGTCACCTTTTCAGAACGCAAACAAAAATGTCTTGTGGATCCAACAACTCAAACCCATTCTAGCTGCATTATTAAATATCATGTAATTCATTAACATCCAGTGACTGGAGCTACCTGAAAGAGAAATATTCAGTATTTAAGTTACTGAGTTACAATAGTGAGCCACTCAGCCTTCTGAATTCTGAAATTGTTGGTTCTTTTCCTACATGGTAAACAATTTTGGTGAATTATTTAAAAAAAGGTAAATAAATTTTAAAAGGAATCCGATCTAGCAAAATGGAAAAATTGTATGTGTTAAATATACAGTGAAAGGATGCTCCAAATTCCCTTTCAAAGAATCCCCTGACAAAAAATAATGACAGCAATTTTGAATACGAATTGTAAATGTGAATGCATGTGAATTAATAATATCACATGCTGCAAACCAAACTGTGCTGCTATTTTCAATAATTTCCTTTGGAAAAAGTGTGAACACGTAACTAATTAGCCTGAGACTTAGAAGGTATTGTAAGTGTGGTAACAGAAGACAAGATCCAGTTACACTGGTAATCCATCCTCTGCCCTTTCTTCAAAGCAGGCTAAAACAATATTTGTTTAACAAAATAAAGCCTTATGACATTTGCTTAGCCCATATGGCAGTAGAGCACCCTGAATAAGCCGTTTGGACACAGTAACATCGGTCTTTATCAGAGAAACTTTTGGTCAGGAAAGATACGGAAGTTTGAGTTCTTTCTTTGCAGGTACTAAGACATTTTTTGATCAATGCCCAGCCCTCAACCAAACAAGTAACTGGGAGGACCATGGTGATCTGGATACTGAAGAGCTGTTTGTCATTATCCTACTGCCACCTGAGGTAAGAAGATTTAATTTTGTTATACTCTTGACACCAATTGCTATGTAAATACTGCAGTGACGTAAGCAAAGAGAGAGTGGATACATGAAATGGACTTTGGTGGGTAACTAAAATTTACTTATACAACGCTGTGAATGCTTCAGATAGCACGTGTCCACCTCCTGCAAGCCAGGCATTTTAACTGGATCCTGAGCAGGTTATATAGGCTGAGAGTAACTTGCAGTTGTGCCTTCTTAGCCACAGAACAGATGAGGGGAACCCACAGAGAAGCTGAGATCCCTCACTTCTTTTCATGCAAGACCACCAGCGAAACTCTTGGTCTTTTCTGTGACTATAATATGAAGTCTCCATAACTGCCATTTTCCCCAATTTTACCACTGTTCTACATTCACTAGAAATAATGTAATAAAAGTCAGGTTGATGATCATGGTAGGTTTATCAGTTTTAGATGGACTGAACTGAGATGATCCTGGGCAGGAACTGAGCTGCTAGGTTTGTTTTGGCTGTGTTTATAAGCACGTAAGGTTTGTAGCAAAAGAGAGTATCTTCCATTAGAGGGGCTGATAAGATCAAAGGAAAAAAGGTTTCATGTGCACAGCATCTTCATCAAGTCTAAAATGTCTTTGTTAGGGTGATGTTTGCTGGACATGTGCGTTGGCTTAACTCTCAAATTCCTTGAAGTTAAGTGCTTTTGCTATTGTGAGAAAATATGGGAGGATAAGCTTAAATCCAAGCTGATGTAAGATTTGTGTGTGTGTGTGTGTGTGTGCATTTTTATATTACTTTATATGAAGTGACAACAAAGTAGGCGTTCATATTTGGTAAAGGTGATTACTGAAACGGGTAAAAGGTCACATAGCCATCTAACATGCTCGCTGGCATATCAGAACTCAATTAGGAGTTAACAGAGATGCTCTGTACTGCTTTCCCTCAGCCAAACTTTTAAAGAAAATCTAGAGCTTTGGAGATGAGCTATGCTGCTTTATATCCAATCTTCTCTTACATGCTTTTTTCAATACTGATTTAATAATTCTGATACTTAAACACTGCCTGAAAGTCAACTGCAACAAATGGTACCTTTGAAATGCATTCCAACAACTTTCAGAATCTTAGGTTTTGAGTAACTACAGCTACCATACTTGAAATGTGCTTTCCCACAGAACTGTGGTTTAAGTTGCAAAATCAGAAACAGAGTTTGCTAAACGCGATGCAGTGGCCATGGTCTGCGTAGTCGGGTCGCGGATCCTATTTCAGACACCGCTCAGGCGTGCCGTGTACTTTTCACAAAACCGTAAATAGGATGCTACTCACTTAATTGGGAGGTATGCAAGAGTTTATGTTGAAGAATTCTGTTGGGCATTCGAGGATCAGCCCTGCCCTCGGCTCTTGCCCCGTCCCAGGTGCCTGCTGGCAGCAGTGGAAGCCCCGGGGGCACGGGCAGGTCGGCTGCCGGGAACGCGGAGCCAGCCGCGGCCCCGCCGGGTCCTGCGCAGCGCCTGCCCGCTGCTCCCTCTGCTGGCGGCCGCCGGCGCCCTGGCTCGCTCATAACACGGACTAAAATATTCCCGGTTTGTATGTGTCAGTTAGTCAATATCCACGTGTTTTTTGCAAAACTGCGCTCTGTTTCATCTGGCCTGTTCAGTGTGGCATAGCCACTGCAGTGTCATGTACTCTGAACCGTGATTCTTTATACTTTACTACCTCATGTAAAAATACTTACTTTGAGGCAAACATTAGATCAACATCAGGATGGAAACTAGCATCCTTGAGGGATTCTGCCCAACAGTCTGTGAATGTATGGCCAATACCCAGTTCCCAAGAGAAATTGTTCAGGGGTTCAGTAAGAGAAAGGATGAACAGCTTAGTCAGGAGATGTGCGTGCATAGCGCTCACATTTCCCCACCCAAGACACCCCACATCTCCTATGAAAACTTTGTTTAACACCATGTGAGTGAAAGATCTTCTAATTTTCATAATATGTACATGGTAAAAAGCTAAAGCACTGAGTTACAGTTTGTTGACAATTCTCTGAACTAAAATTCTCAGCCAAAGTAAGTGCCATATGATTTCAGTGTTCAATCTGTGTAGGCACCTTCCACTGCCTGCTGCAGAAGTGGCACGTGTGCATGTGAAGGAGAATCTGAGCCTGAATGTAGAGTTTAGCACACAGCTCATACTTTTACACACGCAGAAATGCACAATGCAATGCAAATTTTGATTGTTCAGACACAGGGAAGGTATGTTCCCCACTCATTATTCCCCAAACAGAAGATAAATACCAACAGCTAAATGCCTTTAGGTCACAAGAAAACGTGTTTATGCTCTTACTTCGTATTTTATGGATAAGGGAGCTTTCAGGAAAATGTAACAGCACAGCTAAAACTAAAGATCTGAGTCTACTTAAGTGAAATAGGTTTGTTGGTCTCACATCAGCGCATATCACAAAAACATTTCAACTCAGTTGATAGTCTCTATTTAAGCAGAGCTTTTTGGACTGAAATAACAGGGAGATGTAAATGGGTAAATTACTTTCACCTCAAGAGATATTTATTGCTGTGATCTGACAAGGATACGCTGGGAAGCAGTGACATGATGATAGGAGGGCTGACTGCATGGTTGCATGCAGGTACATAAGCAGCCAGGCTTAGATCAGTGATCTGAGCTACTAACATTAAAATACAGTTTTCTGACTAATACAGAAAGTCTTTCCAATGGCTCATGATTCTTACATTGGGAGTCCATCACAAAAACACTAGCAAGCTATAGCAGAGTTCCAGTCTCTTGACTTTTTCTCTTATAAGAAAGAGCTACTTTAACCTAATTCCAATGCAATCTCCATGTGGGCAGTGATCCTCCAGGGAAGCATCACATTTTCACAATCCCAGAAGAATGACAAACATTGAAGAAACAGTAAGTTTAACTGAGGTTAAAATCTTAATATAAAGGAAGTTAATTCACAGGAGAAAACAGCACTTCAAGACCACCACCCCCGTATCAGTTTTAAAGTCAAATAATGAAAGCTTGAAGACTGTCAGTATTCTACACAGTATTTATGCATCAAATTTAGCCCAGTCTTGCTCAGGCTGATTTCTCATGTAATAGAAAGATAGGATACAATGAAAGTTTTCTCTACTGCACTCTGGACTAAGACACTGCTTTACTGCAATTCCTGTTAGATAGAGTTTGTATTTTTGTCAATCCATTGGTTTATCTCAGCAGGCAAGAAATTTTCACAGTGTGTCTAAGATGCCAGGGGAAAAAACTCCCCAAAGCTCTTCATGTCACGCAGCCTCACACACCTGAATTAGGTGTCAATCTTCTGGGTGTTTTTTGTAAATGAATAAATAAAAGCAACTTCTTTTTCTTACCACACTAAACAGTCCACTTCATGGTAGGAGACCACCTTATCTCTTACCTCTGGAGGTACTTTATGACATCTTACAGGGGAGGCCAGAAATAGCTGCATGGAATTTTCTCCTGTGGACAAAAAAGTGAAGTATTTTAATACTGGAGGCAGAATTTTCAAGAGCATGTAGGGAAATCCCCCACTTCCATAAAAGTTGAATTCCTTGGACTCTTAACCCTTACTGACGTAAAATTAACATTTTAGACAGTTCTTGAACAGCAAAATGACTCACAAGCAAATTGAAGTTTGTGATATACAGAACCATGAGTAACTAACATAAGCTTATTCTAGGACTGGGAGGTACAGGATATTTTGCACTCCAAGAATGATGTTTCTGAAGATGAATCCTTAAGGTTGAAAATGTTCCAGCTATCATCCCACTGAGTAATGCTTCCTGAGTGAAGTCATGGTATTACTTCTGGGAAAAATTCAGCCCTGGAACTTGGTCATTTTACTATTTTATATTAGATGAGCCAATTTTTAACACTCTTTTGCCATGACTGCTGTTTACTTGTTTCTAAACTTTGTGTTCTGTTATTTCTGGCATTTACCAAATGCCTGTTTGTAGTTAAAAACAAGTTCTGTATTTACTCTGTGTGAAGTTATCATGGGAACATATAGGAAAAATATGAGAAAAATTCAAGGACATACTCCTCTGTAAACAGTTATATGCAATCGGAAAGGGAAGGCCCTGTTCTAATTCCAGCAGAAAGGCTGGCTTGTCTTACCTGCCCTGCCATGACAGCGCTTCCCACAGGCACCGTGCCTGCCTGCGCTCAGCACCCTACACAGCACCCTGGATGCAGAGAAAACAACAGAGCCTAATTTCTCAAAACAGTTGGAAAATTTGGCTTTCCTCTAGGCAGGCACCTGGGCCAAATTTAGTCATTGCTTTAGAAATCTAGTAATTAAATGCAAGATGATTCTGTTGTATGACTTGCAGTTTAATGACTTCAGCTTTTTCCACACTGCACGGATACATTTGGTGAAGATTTTGAAACACCAACAGCTTCCACTAAGCATTAAAAATGCAAAGCATAATATAAGGATAACAGGTGCAAAACCAGTTCTTTAACGTTCCAGTTCCTCTCTTTCATTATAGTACATCACTGAACTCCCAGGGGAAAAAGAAAAGTAAATAGAAGTACCATCAAACAATTTTTGCATTATAGTTATCTGTAAAACATTGCTTCAATAATTTTTTTGTTTATCTTTCTGATTTGTCAGTTACACATTCAGTGCTTCCCAGGATTACTACCTGATCTTCAGAAGTTTTGGAATTTTTTTTCCAAGCGGACATTTCTGAAGGGTGCTTCTGACCTCAGATGCCACATACCTAATCCATAAAGTGAATAGATTAAAAAATAGATTTTTTTATTTAATTATTTAGGCAGCACACAATTATCCCAGGTATCCTGTCAAAAGTAAAAGCATGTGTTGATCCTAAACAATTTGTAACTGAGGTAAAATCATAGACAAGAAGACAGAATGTGGAAGGCAAGCTTAGTTAAGTGACCACTATGTCCACTTTAATGAGATTGCCAAGTTAGTTAGTCTTTGATTTCTTAGTCTGACTATTTTATCAAATATAGATTATCCTTTAAAAAAGATTTTAAGCCTGGAAACTGACAGGGAAATGGAAAGAAATTTTCAGCATCACAGAGTAGCTACCAGCTCCTTGAAATTCAATAGTGTAGGTGAGAAGGAGCTCACTATGATAAAAAAAAGGTAAAATCTATTATTTAGGAATAAGATTAGAATGTCTTATAACCACTCCTTGTCTGTGAATACATTAGAAGCTGGTTAAAGAAAAATAAATAGCCTATTTTTAAAATTGATGGAGAGTATAGACTGATGGAGAATATTCTTAGATGGCAATTATTGGCATAATTTTTTTTCCTGATACTGTATAGAAATATCTTTAAACATAAATTCTAATAAATGCAATAAAGACATTTTAATATATGCTTCATGGTAGGTTCTAGTAACATAAATATGTAAACATACGTATGGTTTTCTGTTAGTCTAGCAGCACACATAAAAATCACTTTCTAAATTAAAATCAAACCCTCACTTAGGAATTGCACTTTCTTTGAAAACTATTAAGAATACTCATGAGTCCCATCCATAGCTTGCTTCTAGCACCGAGCTATAATGTGAAGAAAGTTTCCTTCACTCTTTAGGGATTGGTTCTCCCTTGAAGCCTCGATAAAATCATTCCATAGCACCTGAAGGATCTGTAGAGGGTAGAGCTTCAATTACAGGCAACAACCTGGGCCAAAAAGGAGCTCTCATAATTCTCACAGTGCTCATTACCTTTGGCTTTCTGCCTTAACAACTGGCATATACTAGTTCAGGTGTATAAATGTTCTGTGTGGTTCTTACATATTCTCCACGCTTAGACTCACTTGGCATTGCTCTGCACCTTCTCCTCTGCTGCCTTTCGCTTTATGAAATCATTATGTCATTTATACTTAGTAAGGTGGATCCAAACTGCTTCTGAACTACAAGTCTTTGCATGGCATCCTCTTTGCAGTGGTGTGAGTGGCCATACTGGGGGCAAGGAAACAGAATTCCTGCCCAGGATCAGGGTTTCTGAGCTGCAGTCACCTCAATTCTTATAGAGTGAATATTTTAATGAAAGTTGTGCAGCTGAAGCAAATGCCAGTGAGAGCTTTCCAATGCACTCTTTGTATGAGCTTATAAAAATGATCTTTGTGTCAGTTTGCTGGGGAAAAATATTTCTGTATATAAGGTGCACAACCTGGAGCAGTCCAGAGGATAAACTCAAACAATATTCTGCTTTTACATCTGGTTTATGTTAGCCAATAGTGTCTAATGTGATAGTATAATAGAAGTAAAGAGCGTACGGAGGGATTCTAACACTCAGTTACCACATCTGTCTCTCTACATTATCATCATTAGAGTGTTTAGATGCAATTTATCTCCCTTTCCATTTGAAAGATTCACGTTCCCTCCTATGAACTGGGCACCAGCCCAACCTTGATGGGTTGTGTCCATAGGGGAACACCTTCACTTCGACACCTGCTATTAGCCATCATCAGCCCAGCAAGCTCTACTTCGATCGTTTATATGTTTGCAATCTTCAGCCAAGCAGGCAAGGAACCAGTGCACGGTTCTCTGATATGGAAATGGGAGAGGAAACTAGGGGAGGGAAAAATAAAGGTAAGTCCACTTTTCCACAGCTGGCAGATTTCACAGCTCAGACATATGGAAATTTAGCAAATCTGGGCTCTGCTGCCATTTTAATTAAATACAAATAGAGAAGAAGGGTGCTGCTGGGGTAAGGCTGTTGGCTAAGGCACAAGAGATGAAGAGTGAGTCACTAGCAACTGCCACAGCCTGACACTGGGCAAATCAACCTCTCTGTGTCCCACATTTACAAAATAGCTCATGTATTTAGACTTCATGTTCCTCTGGGCAGGGATTGGCTTTTATTACATTTTTTCCCAGCATCTAGTACCCTGAGGCCCTGATCTCAATGAGGTCATCTGGTTATTATCATAATACAAACAGTCCCATCTACGTCTCTGCTCTCTGGCCTAGATCTTACCCAAAAAAGCTGCATGTAAAAAGGAACTGAGGAAAAATGCCTAGGTGAAGCACAAAAAAATTTCAGGTCAAAACCTTAAGCAAAATATCATAGCTATTTCTCTTATGTTAGAGACAAATCGATTATCACTAATTAAGGCATCACTGGAAAAATTGGAGCTGAAGCAACTCCCTTTGCTATCCAACTCCCAGGCATTCACAGCAAAATCAAAAAGCACTAAGACAATAGAAGTTCCATATAAATGGGTTCCATCACTGTTGTTTAAAACAAAACAAAAAGAATGGGGCAGGCAGTACTGTTGCAGTGCATACTTCGTCATATCTGCTATCTTCGTTTGGAAATGGTTGTTAAAACATGCTTTGGAGGAAGGTACAAGGATCCCTATTTTCTCTGTCTTCCCCCCAGGGAAAATAATGTAGGATGGTCTGCATTTCTGCTAGTCTCATCTTACTGGGATGTGTAGGTGGGTGTGATGCCTGCAGTATGCATAGGCATTCTCACGCGAGCTTTAATGTAGAATCTAGCCTGTGCAGGCTGAAATGACACATCCAGTTGCAGTGTGCACAGATGCTGGATACAAAAAAAATCTAATTTGAATCAGGAGATCTGGGTTCTGTTAGTGACTCTGCTATATATTTCCTGTATTGCTCTAGGCAAGGCATTTAGGGCCTGATCCAGTCTTCATTTAATTCCACAGAAATCTTTTCTCTGGCAGCACTGTGAGCTGGATTTGACTTCCAGCCTGTTGCTTTCCCAGGCTCTCCATATTCCTCAGTGGTACAATAATACCTACTCACTCCATAGGTATCTGATATGGCTCTAACCATTTGCCTCTAAAGTGATTAGCTACTTAGGCACAACATGAATATGCAATTGAATTAAATTCGCGATTCAGCAAAGCCCTCAAACCTCTAATAAGCTTCAATCAAGTAAACACATACTGGAGAATTTTAGGTTCTGTGTCATCAGGTGTCAGATACATACTCTTAATCATGCAAGAAGGTAAGTAACTTCAGTGGAACTACTTAGGGGCCCAGCATTAAGCATATGCCAAAGTACCTTGCTCGAGGCTGTACCATCTATCGTTAGCCATAAAGATGGGCCTAAAGGTAAGCATCTGTTTAAGTGTATTGCTCAGTTCACCCCCAAAAGCATAATACTGACATCCTTTCTAGCATAGCATACACAAACCTTTGAGCCTAGAAGCTACTAAAAATAATCTACATTTGACTATATGAAACATCACAAATTATCACTTTTATCTTTCTAGTGTATCTAAAGAAACACAGAAAATGTAATGCTAATTTCCAGGAACCTGGCTTGCCCTATAACACTTTACTTTTACATAACGTTGAAATCACAATACGGATATGTATTTTGGAGTAATTGTGTTGGTGGTCCCTTCATGCTTTCTGAACATCTAACAGTTAGCTAAGCAAACACACGTGACTGATTAAAAGAAGAAAGGGAACTATTTTTACAGGGACCATTAAACTTTAACTGCCATCTGGCAGGGAATGATTAGAGAAGATCAAAATTAAGGCAGTCAACACAAATACTGTGTGGATACCTCAGGGAATTAATGTGGATAGAAGACGGTGGACTTGTGGCTATGTTAAGAGACAGACAGAGAAGGAAGTGGTGAACACATCCTTTATGACTGCTGCCCTAATGGCCACATTCATAGCAACAGGAGCAGAGAAAGAAGAAATCAAAAACACCTGGGAATAATCAGACGCTTGCTGTCATAAAAAAGGAAGTTAAAGCATTATACAAGAGCCACACCATTCTTGTTCCCCAACAAGTCAGGAAGGAGATTTTTATTGTGGAGGTGTGTTGAAGTTGGCAGGTAGTTAATATTCAAATTAGCCTACTATCTTTACACAGGCATTTTAAACAGGGTCTGTAATAAATCTTTTAATTGAATGACCTTACAGAACACGGACCTGTGGTTGATCTAACTGAACACTGGATGTCACTATTTATACACACTGTTAGTCATTTTAGAGGCATAAAAACACAGTCCAGCCATGAATCAGAACAATCCAGCCATGGCTTTCTCAAATTAGCTATCTTTTATTACTGGTGTTCTCGAGATAACTGTTTCAATGAGCCAAAGCGTCCAAGCCACATAAACACAGGTTGGTTTTTACAGCTGTTCCACTTCCTGCCCTGCCTGTGCTGCTGTTAGGTGCTCCCTAAGAGTACTATGGCTGACTTAACATTTTACGGGCAAGATTTGAGGTTTGGATAGAGAGATAATGGACTGGCTGCTTACAGCAACATCTCACAGCTGAGACTCTTACCAGGCAGCCAGCTTGTTGTCTTACAACTCTGCTGTTGTGCCTGGTAAGGAACAATCAGAATAGAGCTCACCCAAAACCACAACAGCTCCCACATGAGGCAGCCTCTGGTGGGATTGCACTGGAGTAGACCCTTCTTTCCACCACTCAAGAGTTACTGGGTTGGAAAACCCGTGGTCCCTCAAGCATCTGCCCTGAGATTTCTCAGTCTATGGCACTAATGACATGCAGACCTTCTGCCACTCTGCTCCCCTTCCCTGAGGGACAGGTGATTTCCAGGGGATACGAGGGAGTAATTCTAGGAGCCAGGGAAAAAAAAAAAAGTATCTCTGAGTCCAAGTGGTATGGAAAACAAATCAGTGCTAACAGTCCAGAAGGTCAGGTTAGCTGCCAAAAAGACTAAGGACAGAAGACAGGTGAGAGGAGGTAAAGATTAGGAGCAATTGATACAGTAAGGTACTGTGAAATGAGACTGGTTATTTTTGTTTCTTGAGCTCAACACAGTATTTTGAAGTTTGACTTTTCAATAGCATAAGAGAAGCACATTAATTACGCTTCAAACCCTAGGAAATCTTGTCAATTGTACCTGGTTTCATAAATTTATACCAAACAACAATAAAAAATGAACAGAAAAGTACACATTGATACTCTGAAATGTACAGTCAGTATAAATGTTTGGTAATTTTATACCTTGATTCTCAACAGAATTTTCCAATATATGCATGTGTCTACTTGTCACTCCGTATCCTTGAATACACTAGGACCTTTAAAATCTGACTCTTCTGCACATTCTTAAATTCAGTATTCTTTCAGAGAGATGTGAAATATAAGTAAAAACAGTCTTAGGTCTTTGCTAGTAAAGAAAACAACTGAAAATCTCTCTCATGATTTGCAAGAATGTATTTCTATGCAGGACATGTGAACATGTTATTTCCTAGTGCTATACTGCAAGCATACTAACATAAAAACACTACAGGTGTTGAGGGGGTTGTGGGTTTTGGTTTCTATTCAGCAAATCATCTAAAAGTCAGTAACCATGACTGGAAATGTATGGCTGGAAATTATCTGCACTGAATCTTATTTTATTCCAAATATTCTTTTTTGAGAAATATTATGACTAAAAAATCTTTTGCTTAGCTACAAAATTGTATTTTAAACTTGAGTATAGTGGGCTGTCTAGGTGAGGCTCATGAACAGGTTTTGCTCTTTCCTAAGCCATGTCTAACCCTACACAGTACAGAGTAATTCTGCTCAGACAAGTAATCTGTTCAGTGGGGCAAAACAGGAGTCAACTGCAGCTATAATATATTAATGATACTAATGCTATACATATAATAATATTTATGTATCTTATTTGGAGCATTATCTACAATATTAAGTTTAATAAGGAGTATTAATTTTGCTGCACATACATGCCACTTTACATCTTAGTGGGGGCAGAATATGCCTTATACACAAATCTGTTCAGAATCTGGAAAGGCAAAAGCTGTGGCACAAGAAGGCAATGCTCTATCATTCTCTCTTCAGAATATAGCATAGACACAAAGCAATCAAGGGCCACCTGAAACAGCAGCAGAGCTCTGGTAAACTCCTGCAGTTTGTTACCCCAGCTTTGATGCAGAAACCTGTTAAGACTGCTCAGAGCATATAACAGCCTATGGCTCGCTCCTGTTAACAAGGTGCAGAGCATTCATTCTCCACATGCAAAATTCCAAACACGAGCCAAACTGAAAGAGAAATACAGTAGACATTTGTTGATTTTTTTATAATGCCCACAAGCATCTACAGATGTGATCCCATGTAATGAAGCATGTGGCCTTAAGCTGGAATTATTTGCAAACAGCAGGATCTCCTGGCAAAAGAGATGGCACTTGCTGTGTTATGAAAGCTGTCCCTCTAAAACCATGTTTGGTTAGCACCTATGCCCTGTTGAAATTGGCATAGATAATTCCGAGTGGGAACAACGCCAGCACGACAGATGGGAGTGAATGCAGGCATGCCAGAGAACCAGTATGTTCATCAAGTCTGAATATTAGGGACAGAGTCCTTTCCAAGAATTTAGAAACAGCAGGCTGTCCAGTGTTTCTCTACTGTAGGTACGGAACATAAGAATATACGATCTCTTTTGTAACTATGAGCAAAATTAATTATAGTAATTTTAAAATAGCTCATCTGAGCCAGGCAAAGTATGATAGTAGTCAGCTGAATTAGAACAACTGTTTCTCTGGATTCAGGCTGGCACCAGGTCCTAGAGGGCAGAACCTGTGCACCAGAGTCAAAATGATTCCACAGGTTTTCTGCTAAGTGGTTCAGATTGAAGAGCTTTCGGACGATAATGAATACTCTTCGTTTATACAGTGCCTTTCAGGCAGTGATCCCAAAGCAATCTGCAAGTGTATGAGAATTTAAACTCAGAGTTGGAAGGGACGTCATTTACAATTAAGCAAATGAATCTTGCATTTATTAATGGGCTACTGTCCCATCTCCTCTCCCACCAGGGATTATAAACTGGAATGATACTCTCTGTGGAGAGGGTGGAGGAAGACAAAATTCTTCTGCCACAATCCTGGCAGATACATGTGTACCCTGCTTTTGCTCTTTACATGGCACAAATACACATAACAGATCAGTTATCCAAAAACTAATCTAATCTCCAAACAGGAATTAGTAATTCCTATGGTTTTTGAGCATTGGACAGCTACCTTTCCATTTCTCTTTTCAGATTATGAACAGCCAAAATATATTGTCCAAAGAGACTCACCTGGGATTATTCATACGACTCTGAGAAACAGGAAAAACAAAAAAGGCTAGCAAAAATAGCTTAGGTACTGTTGTTTGAAACCTAAGAATCTGGTGTTGCCGTTCCCCCTGCACAAAAAGCTTGTACTTTCCGACGAGTCCACTCGTCGGAACATCCTTCCATTTTCGGCTTCTTCAGCTTCAACAACAAAAATTTATGGATGCTATTGGAAAAACTGGATCTAAAACGGCCAAAGTCTTGGCTGTCTGTGCTGTTCTCTGGGTCTGTGTTTTATCAGAAAGTGTGTATCATATGAAAGGTGGTGCAAATGGGTGGCCAACATTGTTTTTACCGGTGCAGCTAGCACAGTCAACTTACAGCTGAACTTTGTTTTCTGTTAAAAAGTGTTTAATAATATTAGTATGAATAAAAAGTATTGCTGAATTTATTTTCATTTAATACAGTGATATTCTCTAAACTAGAAATCTATGTGTGAGTTATCTGGTTGTTTCAGGTATCAGCTGTTTTTTGCAACATAGCAAAGAGAAAGCCTGAACCAGCCCTGAGAAATACATGAGTCATCAGAGTAAGCCACCTTAGTAAAGGAAGTTTATGTTCTAAATACATGAAGAGGTTCTCAAGGTTCTAAATTTTCTGTATATTTTTAATAACAACTCTGATTAAACATCAGTTGATTGTTTTATTACTGCTTTGCCTCAAAAATCAATTTCCAAAAAATACTGGGTAGATACATAACAATTTTTAAATACATGAAAGCTCACCCTCGAGGTGATGATCCCGACACAGAGAGTGTGATAGATGTGAAGCATAAAGCGAAACTCTTCATGAACCTAAAATTTCTTTTCACTTTGGCTTGTATTGCAAATAAAAAAAAACCCCAAAAACATTAAAATATGGAATCAGAATTTTTTAGACAATTTATAATTTTTGCTGACATACATATAAAATGAACTTTAAAAATACAGGATCATCTTCCACCTTGTGATGTGCTGGGTTTTACACAAGGGTGGCTGTATTTTCACATATTTACATAGTTGTACAGCATCCTGAAGCTAACCAGCAGAACCTGAATGCTGGACAATAGGGCTTGTTATCCAGAGTGAGAGCAGCTCTACCAGTCTTTTCTGGCAAGGCTGCCTTGACTGCACTTTCCTCCAGAATCCAGTAGCTAGGATGAAAACACCTCTTTCCATGACAAATTTCAGCTGTAGCAGAATGGTTTTAGTCTTGACTACATCCCATTTAGATGTATAATGGCAATGGTAGTAGTAGACCCTGCGTTTATAATCACTGTGCCATTTAAAGCAGGTCTTAGAGACCTAAAAATGACATGACAAGGATTTTTGTGATTTTCTATTCAAATTGCATCAATGGTCTCAACTGTATACCATACTTTCAGAATCTTGCTAAGTATGAACGTGGTATGCTGTTTGTGGCTAATGCCATACATTTCTAGGACTCAGGTGTTTAAAAAATCAATGGACTGTTGAGCAGAACGCTCTACAGCCTAAATTAGCCCTACTTTGTTAATTGCCTTCAGCTCTCTACTAAAAGAAGTTGTTGAGACTAAAAGAAAACTAATTTTAGCAAAAAATAGCATGGGTAAATACTCTGGGGGACAAAGATCACTCAAGAAACAGAATCTCCCTTTTCCCTGTAAAGGAGAAGATTACAGTGATGAGAAAAAACTTTTAGTATCTGCTTTCCTATAAAGCATCACTTCTAATCCAGCCAACTCAGCAATTAAAACTCCCAACGTTACTTATGTCAAGATTTGCCAACCACTAATAATCAATAAGGCAAACAGATATTAAGACTGTGTTACCAAGAGAATTTTTACTTAAAGCACCACCATCTAATAGTAGCTTCACTCCTTCTTCCCAGAGCTAAATTGGTTTAAATGCTCTGAAGCGTATTAATTCTGCTCTATATACCTTCTTTCCACAAGCCATTGCTCCAGATACTTGAGAGGACCCTATGCAGTCCTGAATGGGAAAATTCAACCACACAGCTGTGAACGGAAGAGGCAGCAGTGCAAGATACTCTCCCGACTGACACATGGCCCAGGCTGTGAAAAACACTGAAAAACCCTGACTTTGTAAATCAATAACAATCAATGTCCTGCAAAGTACATCATAAATCTGGAAGTTCTAGTGAGCTAACCCTGAGGTAATAACACCACTTTATGTTTTAAAACATTTCACAAACATAAGAACAATCTCAGGAGCCCTTTGATCCAATTTCATCCTTTGGGACTCTTTCAACAATTCAGGGTTATTGGAATATATTGGTTTGCCAGACACATCTCCTCTTCAAAACAGATTTTAAAAAAAGACCAGTGTGAGTGTGTGACATACTTTAAGGTAATAATCCTCTGCTGGGAGATAAAATTTAAACTGAAGGAATAGGTTTTGATCTAGAAGGAGAAGTTTTTGTTTAGGCTTTGTACAATGGGATTTCTCCTGACTAGTACAGATTTCTCCTTCAGCTAATATAAACCAGATATTGATCTTTTATAACTTATTAATAATAAATGCTGAATTCTGATGGACCCTTTTGTGCAAAGCACTCTGGGCATACTCCTTTATTCAACATAGGACAGGATTTCACTTGTTCAAGTGAACCAATCTGCAATTGCCAAAATTCGTCTGTACCTGGAGGAAAACCAGCCGGTAGCTACCAGGCAGACATGCCAGTTTACAGGTACCATGCCCAGTTTCTTATTACCTGCTTTCTGGGTGGCAAATAGAAGAGATACACGGCTTGATAGATCTCTTTCAAGAAGTCACCAGAAAAACTTCATTTGTATGCAACGCGTGTTCTGCTGATACTCATGTGTTGTAAAAATCGCAGTGTGGTATGTGTAGATAGCAATTCATTTCAGGGTTGCAAGTGAAACCATGTCACTGGAGGACTGATCCATTATACGGTGTACCTAGGAAATGAGCTGCTCAGCGGTGAGTATGAAACAGGCTATTGCTTTCCTAAAAAATAAGGACAAAATGCAAAATGACTGGAAGAATCTTCATGATCTCAGGGCAAGTTTTCAGAAGGCTTGGGAAATCTGGGATGATCTTTCTTTTCTAGGAAAGGAGAAGGCCACACGAGTGAACCATAGCTAGTGGTCACTTGCTGTTTTTACTGCCCTGATATAAACGTGGCTCGGCAGCAGGAAGCTGTGGGAGAGAAGGGGAGCAGCTCTTTAGGCGCCATGTACTGCTCAAACAGCTGCACTGTATTCTCTTTGTCAGAGGCAAAATGGGGAGGAAACCTCCTCTGGCAGCCTTGGTTACTGACCACATGCATAACTGGTCCTGTCTGGGAGAGACAGTTGGAAAACTGTGAATCTCCTCTAAGAGATTTTGGGAGTTTAAGATAACATTCCAAGTAGCATAGACTTTCAGAAATGTGGTGAGCAATTAGAAATTACACTGCTCTTTAGCCCACCAATGCACTTCCTTGGGGACCTAGCAGCAGGTCAACCAGATAGGAAACGGCGTGAGATTAACAGAAGTCCTTTTTTATGAAGATCTGCTTGAATTAAGCTGAACATGGTCCCCAGAGATCAATAACTGCTCTTCTAACTCCTTCTGAAAGCAACAGCTGAGTTGCGTGTAAAATATAGGATCAGCTGTTATGCCTTAAAAGCAACAATAAACAAGTGTTTAATGGTGGTTTTGACGTTGTTCAGACCAAACAGCTTGCGAATGCATTTTTAGCAAAACATTCCCACAGGGGGAATCGTGACAGAAGAGGGCACTTTATTCATGAAAGAAGAGGGTTTCCATTTAACACTTTTTTGAATCCATGTGACTTTGCCCTGTGCATATTCAGGAGTGTAATGTCCACTTTCTCCTCCATTCAGGAGAGCTGTTGGAAGATGTTTCACCTGGAGGTCTGGACCACTAGATTCCCAAGAAGAAAACATCTCTAAGACCTGTGCTTTGTTCAGTGAATTTCTTTGTTGCAAACGGCCTGCTCGCTGCTACACTTCTTAAGGGAAGTACACGGCTTCATAAACAGTGTACTCACTACTTATCCATTAAAGTTTTTTGCCATTGATACTTATTTCTTACTTACTGTTTGTCAATTGAACCACTGCACAGGCACTGCAGATCTGCCTGTTCACCTCAGTTCCCAAACAATGGGTGACATGAAAAGAAAAATAGGTTTAAAAAAAAGGCAACTTATAACCTCTTTTGCTGCTCTTCACAGTCTCCCTTCTTGCTGCTCAAAGACTCCAGAAGGACCCCAGAACCTAACCAAGCTTGCTGTCGGGATGGAGGCAAGGAGCAGAAAGCTGGGACATTCAAACTGTACTGTTGTCTCTCACCTTAGAACTGACAATTGAGTACATCTCCACTGTACCTAAGGATCAGAAGACAGTCCAGTGTAGGTATAAAAGCAGCGTTACTGTTAACATTAGTATGCAGCTGTTGAAAGTACTAATTGATCGCGGTTGGTGTTCAAGTTGCTGATATGGAGCATGTCTCAGCTATGTGGCACCTGTGGTTTAATCAGTGACAGCAATATCAATAGTCCATGGAAGTTTGCAGGGAGCCAGCAGCTAACTCCTAAGACACTACGCTGTGTGCCCAACCCTAAATAAAAGGTACATATCCTCTTACTCTTCCCTTCAGAGATATTTTGTAGCACACAGACTATATCAGAATTTAAAAGTATTTTTATGGCACAGATTGTATCAATTGAAAGTTTTGCAACAACATACATGTGTTTCCCAGAGTTTTACTCAAAACATGGATTTTTCTGCATTTTTCCTCATTGGCACCCATAGTACCAACAGTGGCAAATGACCATTAAAACAATGATCTTCCATAACAAGTTAAAACCATCCAAGAACATGTAAGTGATTAAAGCGGGAATCTTGGGAACACATGCTCAGCTCAGTAATGATAATCTTGTTTTGATTAAGCTTGACTAAAAAGGATTTTTTGTTACTTGAGTGTGAACCTGCTCATGGGTGGATGACAAGCTGGACATGAGCCAACAATGTGCACTGGCAGCCCAGAAAGCCAACCATATCCTGGGCTGCATCACAAGCAGCATGGCCAGCAGGTCAAGGGAGGTGATTCTGCCCCTCTGCTCCGCTCTGGTGAGACTCCCCCACTGTGCTGTGTCCAGCTGTGGGACCCTCAGCACAGGAAAGACATGGAACAGTTGGAGCGAGTCCAGAGAAGGGCCACAAAGATGATCAGAGGGCTGGAGCACCTCTCCTATGAAGACAGTCTGAGAGAGCTGGGGCTGTTGAGTCTGGAGAAGAAGAAGCTCCAGGGAGACATTACTGCAGCCTTTCAATACTTTAAGGGGGCTTATAAGAAAGATGGGGACAGACTTTTTAGCAGGGCCTGTTGCAATAGGAAAAGGAGTGATGGTTTTAAACTAGAAGAGCGTAGATTTAAAATAGATAGAAGGAAGATGTTTTCTACCATGAGGGTGGTGAAACACTGGAACAGGTTTCCCAGAGAGGTGGTAGATGCCCCATCCCTGGAAACACTCAAGATCCAGTTGGACGAGGCTCTGAGCAAGTGATCTAGTGGAAGGTGTCTCTGCTCACTGCAGGGCATTGGACTAGATGACCTTTAAAAGTCCCTTCCAACCCAAACTACTCTATGATTCTGTGATCATGCGAAAGCAAATAAAATAGTAAGGCCTTTTGGAACACTTCAGGTGTTCGCGCACGCACCCTCTTTTGCCCTGGTGGGACCTGAGGAGCTTTGGGTACGTTCCCGCAGTTTGCGAGCGTCCCGCACCCCGACAGAGGCAGCAGTTCCCGTCCGTAGCGACCCTGTAAAGCCCTCCCTGGAACGGCCTTTCTCCACACGTCCTAACGACATCACGCACTCCGCTGCCCTTACGCCGGCCCTCAGTGTGCCAGCCAGCACCGCCCCCAAACGCGGGGTTACCGCGGCAGCGAGGCCGCCGGGCTGGGCCTACGGTGTGCTGCGCAGCTTCGGCTAACGGCCCTAACGGTCACGTCAACGCTCCTAATTGCCAGGATCACGGCCTCGCTGCCGGCGACGGCCACAACAGACCCGCCACCGTGCCACCCCCAACGCCCGCAGGCTCCGCCCCCCGGCAGCGGCCCCGCTGCCAGGCGGGCGCGGCGAGATTGCGGCTGCGCGAGGCCGGGGCGGGGCGAGGCGCCGCGCGCTGAGCGCCGCCCGCCGCTGCCAATAGAGTCGGTACAAAGTGACCTTGGCGCCGTGCCCCGCCTCCTTCCGCCGCGCCGCATCCGGGCGCTCGCCGCCGGCACCGCCGCGCCTGCGCAGAGACAGCCCAGCCCGTCGGCTCTGAGGTGCAGCAGCCGAGTGGGTGAGTGGTGGCGGCGCGCCATCCCTCCCCATCGCCGCCCCTGCCCGCTGCCGCGGCTCCCCCATCTTCTCCCTCTCTCCGCAGAGACACCAGATTGTGGCCCCCCTCCCCCGGACGCCGCCCGCTAAGATGTTCGCCTGCGCCAAGCTCGCCACTTCGCCCTCCCTGGTGAGTGGGGGCGCCCGGGCCCGCGGGGGCCGCTTGGGCCTTCTCGTCGGAGGAGTCGGGCTGCAGCGGGGGCGGCGGCGGTGGGCGCGGGCCGCCCGGGGGTCGGGCGGGCATCTGAGCCCCACGGCAGGCCCCTAGGACGAAGCCTGCCCGCCCGAGTGGGAAGGGCGAGGAGGGAGGCCGAGCTGCGGCAGGGCCGGCTTCTCCTTCCCGCCTCCTTGGCGCGGGCCAGGGCCCTTGGCCAAGGTGAGGGGCCTTCGCACACGAGCCGTGAAGGGGGAGGTCAGTGCAGGGAAAAGCTCTTGGGCCTGGTCCGCTCAGCTCCTTGCTGTAGGTCAAACTCCAGCCTGTTGCTTGTCCTACACAAGGCCGGGACTTTTTGCCCTTGGAGAGATAAGGGTCTGTCCTGCTTCGAAATGCCCTCTTTAGTCTGCGGAACGTCTCGTTTTGCATGGTGCAGGCACAGGTTTTCCCTGCAGGAAGAGCTTTGTGCAAGAGCCGGTATGACCTTAGACTGCTGGAAGCCCAAGGACACATGCAGGCCGCTTGTGAAAGAGGATTCATTCATTTATGCAGCGCTAGATTTAAAAGTCTGTGTTATGTCTATCCATTTAACAACTTTGGAAATCATTTTGATGGGTTTCATTTTTTCATTTCAACATGTATATTACTTGCCTGCTTGTCTGTCTGGCTTTTTTGCCACTGCTTGGCTACATTTTCTGTCAGTGTAAGGCATGTGCAGGTTTATTGAATGATGTAGCTCTGAAATAACGTTTCCTGAAAACAGTGCTATCAGATTGCATGGCAGTGCTTGCTTTTGTATTGTTTATTGTATATCCAGCTATGCAGCTCTTCTGTCTTTCAAGCACACAAATAGCTTAGTAGATAGTAGCCTTGTAATCTTACAGACTGTTGTATGGGAACAGTTGTGATAAAATGTTTCTTTTTCATATAGCTTTTTTTCCCTCCTCTTTCAGATCCGTGCTGGATCAAGAGTCTTGTACAGACCAATTTCTGCATCTGTGTTGTCTAGGCCAGAGGTCAAGACTGGAGAGGTACCTTAAACAAAATTCTGTATCTTCCTAAATTACCTGGTGAGCCTAAATGTTCTCAACCTAGAGTTCACTTATACTAACTCAAACATCTGTAGTGTGAAACTTGCTTTAAATCAAACACCTAATAATACTTCTTGCTTTCTTGCTGTTTCCCTTGAGAAGTGTTTTACATTTAAGGTTGATTACTTTCAGGTGGAACAGGTAATATTCTGAAGTTTTTAAGTCTTGAGTTACAGTCTCATCACTTGGAAGAGGAACTAGACATTGGATCTAACACAACTTCTAAAACTGTAGACTAACACTTATCAAAGTGGTCATAGAAAATGGTCTGTGTCTGAATATAATGTTTCTTCATCTTTTGTTTTCTTAGGGCAACTCAACACTTAATGGGGCCCAAAATACTGTCTTCCAACTAGCACTTAGAGAATTCCAGACTAGTGCTATCAGCAGGGACATTGACACTGCTGCCAAATTTATTGGTGCTGGTGCTGCCACAGTAGGTGTGGCTGGTTCTGGTGCTGGTATTGGAACAGTCTTCGGTAGTCTAATCATTGGTTATGCCAGGTAATCAATCTCTTTTACCTCTGCATGCAATTCTGGAGTTTTGTATCTTGAGACAGCACCCCAGATAAGCTAAGTTGTAGTAAGGATGATGGCACTGTAATAAATTCTGTTAATAATTACTATTAATGATAAAATAAGTAGAACCTCATGAAATTCTAGTATAATTCATCAGGATGGCTGTGTTGTTAAAATCAGGACTGGGTACACTCTACCTGGAGAAGACATATGAAAGAAATGAGATTATTAGACTTGTTCAGGGTTTTGGTCACTGAAGTGTAGTGTTTCAGCATTTAGTTTCAGAACTGAATTAAAAATCTAGCCTGGATCTCTTCCACGTGAGAGGGGAGGAGAAGTCCCAAGAAACTGTATGAAAACTGATAGTAAGGAATGTGAGTTTTTATGTTTTAGACTTAGTAGTCAGAATTGTTATTTAGAAATGGATACTTCATTCATTTTTCTAGCATGGTCAGCTCTTCATCTCAGAATTACTTGATGCAGATGAAAATATAACTACTGTATTGAATGAGTAATCATTCCTTCCAGAAATCTGAAGGGGCTGAGAGTGGGGATTTTGTAGTAGGAATGAACTTCTTCCCGATAAGTTTACAATGTTCCTGCAGTAGGAATAGTTTGCATGGTATCATGGAAGAGCAGAACTGATACAGGCATGAAAAAAGCTTCACTGGAGGTTTGGTGTTCTTCATTACTCTTTCAACCAGTTAAGTCTTGTTTCTTAAAGGTTTGTAAGCCCTACTGAAGACAAGGAAGTTCACTTTCCACTTGTTTCTTCAAGTGTTTTGAGTACAAAACTAATGTCTCCTTCCTTGAATTTGACATAACATGCCAATAAGAGATTGTAGAGCATTACTTCGTAGTATTATGTATTTTTTGCTCTCCCACACGGTTCTTGAGGAGATAATTGCGGTTTTATAACAAACTGTTGTAACAAACTGTCTTTTTTTGCTGTAGGTGGTTTCAGTTCCTATATTTGTCTGAGACCTACTTAAAATGCTGTACACAAACTTCCTTGGAATATAGTTCTAATTTCACAGATGTGAAATAAGTTTATAAAGCATAGTGCTGATAGTTCATGCATGGCATGATGTAGAGAAGTCAAATTCAAAAGAATATATGAATGTAGTCACAAAAACTGCTCATTTGGAAAAGCCACATACAATCTGCAGAAGCTGAACCTAGTTTTAATTGCCAACTCATTTGACTTCAGTGAAGTCCTTACTAAAAAAAATACTTCTGCTTGGATTTATCGGATTTTCCTCTTACGGAATCTGTGGCAAGGAAGTATGAGGTTCTGAATCTGTAAGATGCATTGAACTGTATGAAAAACATCTTAATTGTAAAGATGAAAAGGTCTTACACCTTCGCTTTCTTTTAGAAATCCTTCTCTGAAGCAGCAGCTGTTCTCATATGCTATCCTGGGATTCGCCCTGTCTGAAGCTATGGGTCTCTTCTGTCTGATGGTTGCTTTCTTGATCCTATTTGCCATGTGAAAGGAGATCTGCCTGTAATGTTGGCATTGGAATGTAACTTTGCATTTTATGGGACTCCCAAAATGTTGGTGTCATGGAAACTGATGCTATTTCCAAAGTCATTTCATTAAAGATAACAACTTCAACTGTCAACCTGTTGCCTGCGTTTATTATCTTTCTCACTTGGGTGTCTGGAAGACAGCATCTTGTCAGTCAGTCACTGTGCATTCCTTCTGATAATGACATATCACATAGGACCCTTCAAACAATGACTTCAAGTCAAACATTTGATTTATTAATATATAGAAGTGTGTCACTTGTTAAAATTAATGTGACATATTTGAAAGAAAAAGGATACACAGATTAAATGTGAAAAGCTGTACTGCTGGCCTTGTTCCTTCCCTTGCTTCAGCCTTGACCAGAGCTGTTTCTGTACACCATTTGTTTGGGTTTTTTTTTCCCCTCAGGCTAGCTGGCACATAAGATGTTCTGGCACCTCTTGACAGAAGGAGCTAAAAGCAAGTCTGTGAACGGTGCTAGCGAGTTCTCTTTGCATTAGTTACACTATAGACTTTGATTGCCATGGTGAAAACTTTCCACTTGGTTCTGAGCAGTGTCCCAGTTGAACTAAACTCACTACTGCTTTAGATTGGTCCAAGGCATTTAATTGTGGCACACTGATATTGCACACTTAGTTACTGCATTCTTGGTATCACCTCATTAAAAGAGAGGCTTCTTTTAAGAGCAGTAGGATCAAGGCATTTTTAATAACAAAATATCTGCAGTATTGAGCTTCGCTTCTCACAGTATCTGTCTTTTAACAATCTAAATGCATTTACAGTGTTTACACTTACAGCAACATACTCTGTGCTACTATATACTAACCTGGTGAGGGGGGTTGATATCTCAAACTATTCAGAATATTAAATAATAGTTCTGATCAAATAGAAGCTGAAGTTTGGAAGAAGATGAGCAAGCTTCTTACGAGTTCTGACATCTTGCTGTTAAATGGGTAATACTGAATTAAATAAGGGAGACTTACTATAAACTGCCTGTCCCTGGGGAAATGGAGAAATAACTAGTAGCTCTCCAATCAGTGCAAGCTGTGGGTAAGACCTTTGTTTTCAGCTGAATTCAAATACCAAATCAGTGTTTATATGGTCTGAGCTGGACCTAGCCTGAGAAGCTACTTTCCCCGTATGTTCTTAGAAGAAAATGGTCATCTCATAAGGATTAAAAGTTACCATGTAAATCCTTTTATATGAGTCTGAGGTTTAGAAGTGTAGAATATGCAGTGTCTTCAAATACTCGTCTCTAGCACAGTATTAATAGTGCCTTGTATGACTAGGTCTGGAAGTGGGTATTTTGGGGAGGGAGGGGGAGGTAGGAGGTAAAGCATATTCCAGCTGTCTTCAATGTGGTCTGTGCTCACACTGGGGTTTTGTTAGGAATTTACTACAATCCATTCTCATAAGCTGTTCTGTTACACACCTGACAGACTCTGCGTTTGCCCTGGATGAAAGGCAGATAATGATTACTAGAATTCTAGGCTAAAGCTCATCCGTGTACTGCTGTGCTTCTGGTGGGTGATGAACTTTGTTCTGCTCTTTCAGTACTGTAGAGATCTCTGCAGGCATCTAAGGTGGCAGTCCGTACTTCCTAATATCATGGACTAGTCTCATGGACTAGCTTAACTGAAGCTTCAGATTTCCCTACCACTGAGACGTGGCTAAACAAGGATCTTCAAAGTGGTCTTGGTCAAGCCTAGTTCCAGCCTGTTAATTATACTTATCCATTTGTTTGTGTATAAAATGATTCTGCTTAGTTATAATTGTGTGTTTGGTGCAGACGAGTTCTGGCTATGCTTTGCTCCATAACCTCAATAAGAAAGCCACCTGAGCCACCATGAGCTACTTGAATCTGCTTTAAATAACGATTCCCATGTGGTTCACCCTGCCAACATGTACCCTTTTCCCTGTGATCAACCCTGTCTGAAAGGCAGCATACATCCCAGCTGACCTGTCTGTAGCTGTTAAGCCAGTCTGATTTAGTATAGCATCTCTCCAAGCTTGTTACCATTTGGCTCCCTCTTAGACTGGTGAACGTGGGCCAAGCCAGGCAAAATTGCTATTAGGTTGTGCCAGCCTTGAAAGAATCGGATCTCAGTGGTACAGATAAAGACTAATCAAGGTCTTTCAAAACATGGCAACAAACCTTCACGCTGGGGATTATCCTCCTTATGGACAGTTAAGGGGCTTATGAGCGATGGGGAGATTTTCACATCTGAATGATCACAGGGCACGCTGACTCCCTTTCTCTATTGCTCTATTTTCACTGCTCTTGAAAAACACAGCTTGGTTTCAGTGGTTATTAGAGGACTTTGATAGCTCAGTCAGTTTGAGCGGGCTTTGAAAAAATTCTCTGTTGCATTCTTAAAATGCCCATAAAAGAAACAACTATAGTGTAAAAAATGAAGCTTCTTTTTGAAATAATTTTTTATAGTGGTTGGGCAGCAGCAAGCAATCTAAAATGAGTCTTGATCTTCTGCATAAGAGTTTATCTCAAGATATCTTTTTCATAGATTGGAGAAACCAGATAAAAAGTTCCATGTGGTGTTACTGTAGACTTCACTTCCCCGAAACCTTTGTTTTTCTGACATGGACTGCGCTGACCTTAGAGACTGTCAGCTCGGGAAGAGTCATGTTTTAGATTCTCCAGATCCAAGGACTGTTCATATTTCAGTGTTGAAGATGGAGGCAGCTGCAGCAGAGATATTGATTGTCGTTGTATAACTACTCTGCCTGCTGTTTCATTGATCCAACATCATTCCACCTGTGAAAGTGATGTACAGAACAGTGATATCCTACTGTATAATGAAGGAAATGTTTATGTTACCAATTACGTACTTAAATTATCGCTGCAAGTGAAAGTGATTCATCCTTTCCATCCTGCTGCTTTCCCTTGTTTGTTTTTTTGCACCAATTTCAGACTGAGGAAGGGCAAAGAACTTGCAGTTCAGTTCTCTGTTCAGGACTGATGCTGCCGTGGGATGGTAGATCTAAACCACTGAAAAATGCTTGTTTCCAACACAGGCCTTAGTTGCTCAGTGAAGGAGGAAGATCAATCTGTTCCTCTCTTCTCTTTGCACTGTCTCACATTTGAGCCCTTTGCAACATGCTTACAGTAAAGAATAACTCCACCTCTGAACTGTACTTTTATGCAGTGTCTTTTATCCCACCTTATTTCAAAGAACTTTGCAGGAGTGCTGTACAGAGCCCACCCAAACAATCTACACGAAGTGAAGCCTACTGTACTGTCACTTGCAGATTCTGGGAAACTTGGACATAATGTGATTTACTGGCACAAATGCAGAAGTATTTCTTTTTAGAAGTATTTTTCTTGTTATCCATAGTCTCATACTCTCAGGTCAATCTCAGAAAAAGACAGTGCACAGACACAACTAAAACTTTACCTGTGCTGGCTAACTAGCTAAACTGTGCTGCCATGTATGAGTATGGTATTTTAAAATTCATCCAAAATGCTAATTACTTCTCTCTTAAATTTAGGTAAGGATGCTTCCCTTCCTCGTGCAGGTAAATGTTTAGCGGCAGTATGACTTCAGGCACGCACCCAGTTCCGTCGGTAGGAGATGTGATGCTTATGGAGACTGGGAAGCCAAAGGAATACGGGCAGTACATGGTTTTGGAGGGCTGGTTGTTCCAAAACTCCGATGTGACGAGCACGTCAGGCGCCGTCGCTGAGCAAAGCCTTCCAGTGCTTTGGCCTCTGCCCGCTTTCTGCTGCCTTCCCCTAGCAGCAGCTGCCAGCCCTCCTGCCGAAGCAGCAGCAGAGGACGGGTGCTTCATCCTCCGAGCTCCCCACCGGCACGGCTGCGCCAGCCCCTCAGCAACAGCAGCTTTTCCCAACACGCGGACTCACGCGCGGGCGCGGCTCGGCTCGGCTTGGCTGCCGCGGCAGATGCGCGGCGCAGCTGCGGTCCCGGCAGGAGCGGGCGGGGGTGGGCTGCCCTGAACAGAGGCTGGCAGCTTAACGCCGCTAGCGAAGCTCCTCTCCGACCGAGACGTGAGACCTGCCGTCTGCACCGTACGCGGGACACTCGGGAAGCGGCGCCTGGGTAGCCCATCCGCGAGCAGACTGAGCAGCTCCCGCTTACCTACCCCCGCGCCGCGGCCCCGCGCGGCCGCACCCATGCGTCTGCCGCTTCCGGTCCCCAACCGCCCCGCTGACACCGCCCAATCAGCGGCGCACGCCGAGCTCCGCCCCGCCCCTCCGCGCCACGTGATCCGCGCCTCCCCGCTGCCCGCGGAGATGTCAGCTGAGCTATCGCGAGAAGTGACGGAAGCCTGTGGGGGACGCGGCCTTTAATGTGCGGTTCGGCCCGCGTTCCCGGGGTGAGTTTGTAAACACTGGCGCGGCGCGGCCCGGCCGCGGCTCCTCCTCCCTCCGCGCTGCAGCGGCGCCCGGGCTGGCGAGAGCACCGGGGGCGGGAGAGGGAGCGGCCCTGCTCGGCAGTAGGCGGGGGATACCCGGGAGGCAGTAACATGGCGCCGCCGCTCCTCTCCGCGGCAGCCCCCTCCCCCACCGCGGCCTGCGGCTCCCGCCGCCCCTAGAGCCGGGGCGGGGCGGCCTGGCCGGCGCCGCGGAGACCGTTACCCGCCCGGAGGTAGGGGTCGTGGCCGGCGCCCCGAGACGGCGGGGCGGGGAGGCGGGTGGTGAAGGGGGCCGCAGCTCCTCGCGCCCCGCCGTCCGTAAGCGGGCTACCCCGCGGGGGCATTGCGGGTACTTGCCCCGGGCCCGGCCCGCGGCAGGCGCGGGAGGTGAAAGGCAGTGGGGAGGGCGGGAGGAACGGGGCAGCCCGTCTTTGGCCTTTCTGCCTCAGCGCCAAGGAGGCCTCTCCCTGCATCCATCTTCTGCTCTGAAGGGAGGTCTTGGTCCGAACCCGGTGGTGGTGCGGAGGGTGCCGAGAGGGGTGCGGTGCGTGTGGGATGTGGGTTGGAGGGAGAGGGTTAGGACAGCTTTTTTGGTCCGGAGGGAGGTATTTGCCTGCCAGGGTTCTGGCCATGAACGTGGTCCTTCTGGACCAGTTGCCCCGCTGACTTTGCCTGTTACTGTGCATTATGCCTCTTGAGTTGTCTTAAAAGGTCTCTGAAGCTTCTGTGTGCAGAACCACGTCGCAGACCCTCAAGCAGTGATGGCTGTGTGATATTTTAGGCACAGATGTCTTATGCCACAGTGCAACTAGATGTTTGGGCTTAAGGGATACGTGTGCTGCCATGTTGCTTCTGCGGTCTTATTCATTCCACAATCTTTCTACATCTCTATTCCTGAAATGAGAACCAGGAGTATGTTTCCATGCCCAATCCGTGCACTCTGTGTCACTCATTTGGTTTTTCGTTATGTTGTCTTCTCCCAGAAATGTTTATCTTCAAGTAGTGATACTGTCACCCGTTTCCTTGCACTAGAATGAGAAATTCTGATGAAGTGTAAAGTTCTGAATCATCCTCTGCTTTTCCAAATAGTGACCCTGAATATGGCAAAAGGGTATTTTCTGTTCCACCTCTTAAGATTTATTTTTGTTTTTCTTCTTGTTTTATTTTACTCATGGCAGTGAATGTCATGTCCTGAACTCTTGCTGAGTGTAAAGCTAGATAGACAACAAAAACAGATGTTCCTGGAGTTAAGGTTGTAATACTGCTGGGTCTGTGTTAGATGCGAAATTCAGCACTAGCTGGTAGGACGAGGAGGACTTCTTGTGGTCCTAGTCTTCCATTAATGTCTAGCCGTGATTTCTTCAGCCTTCTGCTGAAATACAAGTTCAGTCTGTTAACAGACATCTAGTTAGAGACATAATTTCAGAGGGACAAACTATAGTCAAGTT
The DNA here is from genome assembly GCA_027574665.1 of Rhynochetos jubatus. Taxonomy (NCBI): domain Eukaryota; kingdom Metazoa; phylum Chordata; class Aves; order Eurypygiformes; family Rhynochetidae; genus Rhynochetos; species Rhynochetos jubatus. The sequence goes on from CM050654.1 coordinate 20,168,583, forward strand.
AGAGGTTCACTTGAATTCTCTTCATGTTTATAATTCTGCATTCCAGAGTCAAAATTGGAGAGTTGCCTTATTGAAAAATGAAGCAATAACTTTGTCAGGGATGCTTGTTATATAATGCACCAAAAGAAACGTGAAATAATAAAAAGCCCCTTAATGTGTATGTGAAGTGAACATTTTTTAAAAAATCCATTATGAGTTTATGATTTAATACTGATATCACATGCTGATACTTAATCAACTGCTTGAGCTTTTGATCTTCACAGTGTAGTTGATACTTCTATCCCGATTAGAATTGTAGAAATATGAACGTGTTTGGTATGTCTTTTTCCAGAAACTTCTAGACTATGCGACATCTAGCATAAGGTGCTTTCAGGTCTTGAATTTGATCACACCACATTTTATAAATAATCTTGGTTTTCATGTTACTTCTAGTTTGTGAAAAAGCATTGGGCAGCCTGAAATATGGTGTTTTTTTGAATAATGGTTAATAAAATTTGGTGTGTATCTATTGCCTAAAATTCCTTTTCTGTCATCAGCTATTCTTTTTTTCCTTCCACTACTAATTAGTGTAAACTTACAAATGCACATTTCTACCTCTGAGAAACTTCACTAACTTTAAAACTTTGTATGTTGTTTCTCACGTCAACCTTTTTTTATGTTTTCTTAAAAGAATTTTCAATTTTTGTGTAAAAATAATGCATTAACTGTTTGAAAGGAGCAAACGTGATTCAATACTATTAACTTCTTAACTTCTTTTTTGGACTAATCAATAGGTTTCAAGTTGTTACTGTCCTCCTGGATGGCATAGCTACATTTGTTTCAGATCAGTAATGTGCACTCTAAGGAGGACACAGTGATAGGAATATGAGTCAACATTTAATAATTATGCAATAATTTTCTTTTTTCAAGTTTATGCTGTACAGTTTCCGACTTTGTTCTGTGTCAGTTTCAGTTCAGCCTGAGAACTTTCCCATGAGTTCAGAAAGGAGCTTCTCTTCCCTAAGCTATTCCAAGGAATTTACTATGTTTCCATTTCTGCATAAATGCGGATTTATGTCATTGCTTACAGGAAAGAAAAAGATCATTCTGTTTTAATGAGCAGTAGGAGTCCTGTAGTGGGGTATTTAAAGATTTTTAAAAAATAGAATACAATAATTAAGAATTTTATTTCATAGTTCAGGGATGCAGTCTGGGAACGTGTCAAAATGAAGTAACTTTTTGTTGCGGGCTTTTTAAAAAATTTTGTAATGTGTCAAAAGGAAATGGGATTTCTGGTGGGTTTTAGGTTGATGGGTGATATTAAGATGTTCACACCTACATAAATGAGTTGGGGAAGGTAAGTCTTAATATCTCAGTAGATTGTGGGAAGAGTGGCGGGATATTAACCCTTGTATATTTCTTGTCTGAGGTTCATTGGTCTTTCACTTATCTGCAAGAGTAGTATTCACACAGCACGAATTTCCAGTAAGTCAGAGAAAGATCACGGCGCCTCTGAAAAATCCTTAAGCCAGGGGGTTGTCTTAAGAGCTGCCGTATTCAGCCAACAGGAAGTGTTAGGCCGAAGGACCTTTCTTTATTCCATTAGTGCTCTTGCTGTACCAGAAATGTGCCTTCATGTGGAGAAAGGCTGCTCCTTCAACAAAGCTGAAGTAACTGAATTGATTTTTTTTGTTACATGTGGCTATTTGTCCAACTGGCTTTCTTTTTCTTATTTGAACTTGTTAAGTCAATCGTCCTTACTTCTCCCATCTTTTTGTTCTTGTCCGCATGCTCTCCCTTTTATTTATGGAATCTTAGACACACCAAGGAAGGTATGGAAATAACTTTAGACATCAGTTACAACCAATTAACTAATAACAGCAACAAGTGCCCAGTGTTTAACTTTTTTTAAAGAGAAAGGTCTGAGTGTTATGGTGCAGGCATTACATTTTTCCGTATTCTCCCTCAGAACTCTTTGAAACAGAATGTGTGTCTTATAGGCAATACCACAATGACTCCATTAAGCAATGAAGTGTGAAGAAGCAGCTCCCATTTTCCTGTTTGCCAGTTCTGGCGCTTACAGTCTTTAAATATTCTGCACTATGGCTTAGGGTTTTCTTGGAGAATCTACCAAGCTACTTTCTCATGATCCCAATTTTTTTATAATGAGGAATGTTTTTATTTTTCAAACTTTTTCTCCTCCGTTCTCTTAATGATTCAGTTTCACTTTTTAGGGATGCTAAATTACATGGCATTACACAAATACAGTCAGTCAGAATGGTTTGGAAAGTGAAATTTAATGGTGAAGTATTAATTACACCACTTTTGCTTTACAGGAAACTGAAAAAATAGCTGTTCCAGTCCCTCCAGGTAGGTGGAGCAATGATTATTCCCTCCTCCCCTGCCTTAAAATACAAGTTTTTATTGTAATTATTTATGTTACTTCTTAGCAAGTGGTGTATTCTACATATTAAGTTCTGATTTTTACTGAAGGCAAAGCTTGGGAGTCTGCCTCTATAGAAAATTGTGGAAATAAAGATAGGCTCAAATGTGGGAGGTGATTAAAATTTATGCTGTGTGATGCTATATGCAAGTATTGAAAGTATGAAAGGTGCCCAGTTCATTTTGATTTGCACAGATTTGTTTAGTTGCATGAGAAAGACATCTCTCAATTTTGAAGTGTTTAAATTTGGAACACAAAAATAGCTACTTTTTCTTTCTCACCTAAAGAAGCATGTCTATTAAAATTCTTGTATGGAGCCAAGCAAAACACTAAATTCAGCTCTTCAGGTAACCATTAAGAGCATGTTATTCTTTACTGTGCAAATACATTCAGTCCACTTGACATTACTCTGAAAAAAATATGCACCTCAAGTAGAACTGTTAAATTGGTAAAGACTTTGAAAAACTTTGACCTTTCCCTTTTATGCTTCAGTTTCTTATTGTAAAATGAATCTTATGCTACCTAAAGCAATTCCACACTATGATGAGCTCTACAGAAAAGCTTACTAAGAGTTAATAATTCTGTATACAGTAAGAGTTTGTATCTTGCAGTGAAAAGGGGCACAGTCCCAGATCAAATGTAAAGAATAAAAGGAAATGTTGAATAGACATGATCGGTCTTGAGGAAATGCAAACTTCCTTTGGAAAATACATCACTGATACTGTAACTTAAGCGCTTTGTACTGTACAGACCCAAGGGAGACTAGGTGCTGATGGACTATTACAGTTCTGCTTTGTCTCAATAGCCTAATACAGTTTTTGTCCAACTTTCTCCTTTTTTCAAACCAGAATGTATAGATGTTTCTTGAGTTGGAGCCACACACGAGTGGTCAGCCTAGCTGCAAAACTTGGGTTTGCATCACATAAAAGCATTAGTAGATAAATGAGCTACTACTGTAGCTGGCAAACTGTCAGATTGTCCTCTATGGACTGTCCAGTTTAGGGGGGTGACACACTTGTGAGAATGTGTCTCTTCTTGCTCCCTGGCCGGTAGAGGGATGCTGAAATTGATAAGTTTTAAAGTTTTCTTCCCTCCCTGCATCCCCTTTTTGTATGTTTAAAGTTGTTTGTCTTTTCTGCCTTCAGTTCAGGCTGTTGCCTTCCATGCTTTTTGTGTCAGCCCTGAAATTACAGGTGGGCAGTCTCTGCGTTGCTGGGGTGCTTAGAATCAGTAATTACAGGGTAAGACTGCACAGCCCGTGAGCAGGTTAGTGCGCAGAGGTCTTCTGGCATGCAGCATGTTTATACAGATAAAGCCTTCAGAGGCTTTAGTCTGTCAATCTTTACTAGGTGTGTGTGAAGAATGATACTTTTCTCACAAATTTGGAGAGGTTTTTACAAAGATTATTAGTATGTATACATTTTGAACAGCTATTTAAATATTAAAAAAAATAAATTGAAATGAGATGTCACTTGTGTTTTCTATGCTCCTGTATGTAGGGAATTAAGAGAAAACAGGAGAATTTTACCAGTAAAATAAGCCAACAAGACATTACCTAAGTCAGTGTATGATTCTATTCTGTTCTATTCCAAATTGTCTAAAGGAACCTCAGAGTATGTAGTAATAGTTTCCAGGAAGTGTACCTAAGATGTTTTCAATTAAAACCTTATATCTTCAACAATTATTTGTATATTTTTATTTTTGTAGCACATTTCTATAAAATGTCACGCCAGTGTTTGTCTAAACATCTTTATTTTTTAAATAAGCACACTGTCCTAAATACAAGAAAACTGTTTGCAAACCTGCTTTATTTCTCTGTATTATATGTATTTTAAACGTGTATATACTTATTGGTATTGTTTAGTGTACTGTTTGCTTTCCAAAAGTGATAAACGCAGTTTATGACATTTCAAATAGGAGTGATGCAAGAGTATTTTACCTTTATGTTGAAAGTATGGAGCAAACACCAAAAAAAGTGAGATTAAGTACTGAATTTGATTATACTGCTAGGATTATTTAATGGTTTGCCCATGTTCGGCTCTGATCCTGTTTCTCAGTGTAACTCAGAATTCTGAGTTCTATGGATGGTTTTCTTTATGCTGCTGAAAGGAATTTAGGGTTGGAAGGCTTACAGAAGAAAGTTGCAGTTCAGTGGACTGTAGTAAACTGAACAGTCCAGTGATGTGATTCTTATCTGAAGAGATAAGGCTGGAGTTTGACATTCAGATTGGATTGTTTCAGGAACCATCTTTTCTCTATGGGATAAGGGGTTTGCTGTTGCCTGGGTAACAATCCAAGGTGGCTATAATTCATCTCTAGCGATTGGGTTAGTTTACATACTTTATTTCTCATTTGGTCAGGTGAGTATAATTTTTGTCAAGGTGGCATTTAAGTTGCTATTCTGTTTTTCAGGAAAAGAGTATTTTCTAAATTCTTATTTCTTATTGTAGCATTCTCTCTTAGAGCAGTCAGTCTCCAATAGCCTTTTGAAATCAGAGTGGCAATCACAAACTTTGGAAAATCTGCCTTATGTGTGTTAGTCTTGTTATTCCTGACAGGCAACAAACAATTCAGAAGGAAGAGAGAAGGCAAAGAATGGGGTTCGTTTGTTTTCCCTAGCAGCAACAGTTTTAGTTGTTGGACTGTAAGGTTAACCACACTGTCTTCTAAAGCTGTCAGAACATGATCCAAGTTTGGATTGTCTTTTGCAGTTGTTCACCTCTGTTTCTAGCTATGATGTCTTTATGGGATACTTCAAATTTCAGTTAAGTTGGATTGCTCAGAATTTAATACACTCAAATTTTTAATATCTCTGAGAATGGACGTTCCACAGCCCCACTGGGCAATCTGTTCCAGTGTTCAGCTGCCTTCACTGTGTGATTTCCCCTCTCTTCTTACACTTGCTTATAACTTCCTTGGTGTGGCTGGTGAGTGTTCTATCTCATCCTTCTGTCGTATGCTACCCAGAATCAGATATATTAGGTAGTGTAATACAGCAAGTAGATCCTTCCTTCTCCAGGCAGAACAAACTTTGCTTCCTGATATCCCTCTCATATGTAATAGTCCAGCCTCCTATTTTGTTGGGGCCCCTGCTGCTTTCTCTGCAGTTTGCCATCTGTATTGGGGACTCAAAACTGGACGCAGCATTCCAGCTGTAGCCTCATGAGTGCCAGATAAAGACGAATCATCACTTCCCTTCATCTGGTTATGATGCTCCTGCTAATTCAACCCAGGAGGCTGCTAGCTTTCAATGCTGCGAGTAACGTGATGCTGAATTGTGTTCTGTTTGTTGTCCATCGGGCGTTACAGTTTCTGCCCCAAAGCTGCTTGGCAGACACTTGGCCCTCAGCCTGTGCTGTTGTGTGGAGTTGTTCTGTTCTAGGTAGGAGCTTTGCATTTGTCTTTGTAATAGGTAAATACAATCCCTACCAATTTGGCTACACTAATGAACGTGAGCCCTTTGTTTTCCCATCCTGTCAGATCCAATTTCTGTTTAGATTTAAAATGTCTGAGATCCTGCTGGAATTGCATGGGTGAACTTCTTTTCTAAGTGCAAAAATTTCAGTGCTTCACGATATTTTTTTCCCCTCAGATGTTAGCTGAAATCCCTTTACAAGACATTACATCACAAAATTTCTCATGGCCTGCAGTCAAATAATATTACAAAGATCAGGAATTGAATTTATCTCCAAATTTTTTTCCAGTAAGTTTGCCAGGAGGATGACATTTTTCTTTTTCACAGGACTGATTTTAATTTGTAAATCAGGCGTTCAAAATTCACAGGCTTCACAAACCAAAACGTGGAACTAGATCATGACTTCATATGTAAATACATGTCTTGGTAATATTCCTTAAGAGGAGAGAATGAGCAGACTTGAAAACTTTATCTTTACAGCTTATGACCTAAAAAAAACCCTCCACTAACAGTGTGGATGAAATTGGCAAATGCGTAGTATCAGTCATAAAATCTAAGACTGACAACAAGCTATACTACCAGAGTGCAAAAATGCCCTACATGCACTTCTGTTATTCAAAACCTTCATACTTTATATTAAAAAAAAAAAAAATCCAGAATTGTTTCTTACCTCTTAAGATGTTTCTGATACAGATACAACCCTTCTGTCCATAATATATACCCATATGTGCACATTGTAGCCAAGATTTAACAAAGCAAATCCTTTTGAGATCCATAGGAAACTGAGTCTGTTAGTTCTGAATCTGCATTTAAAAAAATCTGACTGTTGCATAGTTGAACAAGGATAGTAAGCTAATGCGATAGCTTTTGTCTGCTGAAGTTCCAGATAACAGAAGGATGTAATCCTAATGCTTCATTGATAAGGGCCTTATTTTTTTACCCTGAAGCCTTAGTCACAAGTGTTCAAACTTACCTAGAACCTTGTTAATACTCTGTTGGTGACAGTACTAAGTTCATGGTTTAAACAGTTCAAGAAACATTTCATCCCTTCAGAATCTTGAGACAGGGCATGAACACTTTGCAAAGAAAAACAGAACAATCTCCAGCCCTGATTTGCTTTGGAATCTTTTCTTTGGGACATAAATGTTTCCCTGAGTTGTCAGTGCCAAAGACTCTGAAGTTTCTGGCAGCCATTCATCTCTTCCTGGCTTATGTTCTCTGCTCAGTATCCTTGTTCTGTTGAATGTGTATGTTTAGTAGCGACGCTTTGGAATCACCTTCACTCCCTGTTTTGCTTCTTTGCTGTTCAGTGCCCATGACCAAGGACACTGGGATCTCCTCCTCCTTGAGCAAATATCCAAAAGGTCTATATAGTAACTTTTTTACTGTATAGGCACAGCCAGCAGGGTCAGGTAACGTGTTCCCTCCTGGTCTTGGAGGTGTTAAGTCTTAAATGATCTGCTTATGCTTACTTGATCTGTCTTGTATCTAGTGCTAAATAGTGTACCTGAAGTGTACATTCTTTGGATGGTTAGACAGTTTCAGAAGCATTGCAACTTTTCATGACCAGCCTGTTGGGGGAGGGATGGATTTATTCTGCTTATGATCTTTAATCATGAAGACATCTTTATTCATATTTATTTGCTTTATCAGGCTAAGCAGTGTTCAGGACTAACATTGCTAGATCTCCATACAAATACTTGTATTTAAAGATGAATGTATTTCCTCCAGGGTACAGCTACAGATGGGTTGAGAGTGCTTGTCATCTCCTGGCTAATTAGTTAATTTGGTACACTCATTCCACACACACCCTGCCCTGTTGCTTGACCTTAACCTGAGGTAATGTTAGTGTTGAGATTAGTTACTCATCACTGTGGGGTTTAATGATGTGACAACGGTATCTGGATTTAAATGTTTATTGTACCATAACTTTATTATTTTTTGCCACTGATGTCACAGCATCCACATACCAGTCTTTTGCTGTGTCCCTTTTTCTCTTCCTGAAGCAGTGGTGCCAGCTTGCAGTGTTTGTTCTGTGCTTGAAGGATGAAAGAGCAGAAACATCTCTTTCTGTCTGAGAGAAGGCATAACTAATTACAGGATGTATTGAAGTAAATGATTTCTTTGAAAAACTGTTGTTTCGTGGGTGAATAGTGGGCATTATATCATTTATCTTTGCAAAATCTTGTATTATTACACTTTTCACATCCATAGTAATTAGTATCTTCTTTCAATTACAGTTCATTGCCATGAAAAGGAGGATATGATAGTCTGCCCTATGAAACAGGTTTATATGTGAAATCTGGCAGGTATGTGTGTCTGTATGTGTGGTGAGAATGCAAACCAGTACAAAATATAATTAATATCTATTCTTTCTTCTTAAATATTTTTTTTAGCCTGTTGGTAAGTTAGTTGTATACGTGAAACATTACTGAAGTACATGGTTTTGTAATTACATTTGTAATAGTTTACATTAAAGATAAGTTAGCAGATAACCCTTTAAGATGAGCTTTAAAGATTATGAAGACTAAAGAATCAACCACTTTTACTCAACTGTTGCACTGTATCCTTGACTACTCTGTATTGTCTGCTGCTTTCTTTTTTTAATAGTGGGGATTAGACCATTGTTACAATGGTTTTTTGCCTCAGTAACAAGTTGTCTTCGTATGTTTTTAGATACTTTTTGCAAATCAGTCATGCTAGGTATGAATACTTGCCTGTCTGAAGGAGATGTATGTTGAAAACGTAGTGTGTCTCTATGGGGTTTTGTGTAGCTTCCTGACAGAGCTTGGAACCCAGGTTCTACTTGAATCCTGAGTACTTAGATTCTCAGTGTAGCCAAAGGCAGAAATTCTTGCTCATGGAATATTAAAATATCCCGTGGATGTTGATGTATTGATAATTTGTTGCAATATTTGTAAAAGTTGTTCCATTCTCATTTTAATACAGGTAGCACAACGACCTGTGGAATATGAGTGATGACAAACCCTTTTTATGCACTGCCCCTGGATGTGGCCAGGTAATGGTCTGTTAACACGGATCAAATAAAAATAAAACGTACTTCTAGGGGTTGAAGAAAAAGGGACTTATGATAATTGGTATAAAGTATCTGTTCTGCTGAAAAGCAGGTGACAGCAAGAATTTCTAGCATTTTTTCTGTTTCTTTAGAAAATGCTATCCATAGAAGAAAAAAACACTACCCTTTCTGAGCTGAAAACAATTTGATTTGTTAGCCCTGCTTTATTTGCTTTCATTAAAACAAATTCAGGAAACATCCTAATTTGTATCAGGTAACCTGTATTTTTCAGAATATTTCAGTGTTAGTGGGGAGCTCATTGTGAAGCTTGGTTGTCACTAATCTTCACAGCTATGGTGACTGCAAATATTCAATGGCATAATTTTTATTGATGTGTATTTTTGTATATAGGAAGATGCAAACTATGCATGCTGCAAAATGTATTTCAATTCCTATTGTAGTTTTCATGTATTCTGTTAAACACCACTAGTAGATACAGAGCTGAATGTGAGCAAAAAAGTAAAAATATTGAGTGTTGTAGCAGATGGTTGCTTAAAAGGAAGCTGTCTCAACATATTAATTTAATAACTTTAGAATAAATGAATTTGCATTATCTCTGCATGAGATGGACATCCCTGCATCCTTTATATAGAATTAATTTCTTAAAGAAGCTGGATTTTTTTCATTATATTGGTGCACTTGGATTTATTTGGACTTTGAGTTCAAAATATTTTCATTCTTATTCTGAAAACGTGGGGTTTTTTATGATGAATGGCAGTAGTAATGCTGTATTAATGGAACCTTCTGTATTTAAGGTGGGAAAGGACTAAGGTTTCTTATTATGTCTAATATGTTCAGAGACATCATAAGTAACAGAAGAGGACTGCCTTCTGCTAAGCAACATGTTTGTCCCCATCCTATTTGAATCTCGTTTCGATGTAAGCTCTGTCAGAAGTGTTTTGGCAACTAAATCTCATAGAAAATGCATCATGGGGCTACAGCAATCCTTGATTCCAGTGAAGGAGAAGAGAGAAGTTCATATATCTGAAAATGGGCAAGGCTTCTCCAGATGCCAGCTCATTCTCTAGAACAGAGAGGGAGTCAGGGTCTGGAGATCCTATTACCTCTAAGGGAGCCTGTCCATCACGCAGTCAGGACAGAAAGCTGTACTTGCATCTCCTAGTGTACTAGAACACTAAAGTTTCTGGCTTATGCTGTATTTTGAGATAAGGCACAGGAGCTGTGGAGAGCTGGGCATTTGGAACTCTTGGCAACAGAGTTCCAACAAAAAGGTGCCTGGCTCATATCTTGGGAAACATTTTCTTAGATTATCTCAATTGAAACACTGGCTTTACCCACAATTACACGTGCATAGTGAATTTCAAGTTAGTAGGAGTAAGTATCTAGTTTACAGCACCTAGTTTGTCTGCTTACTGCTTTTGTTTATTGGAACGTACTGCAAATTTGGGGGAAAATATGCACAAAACTGTCATACTTCCAAAAACTTGAGAGATTTTTAAAATGCTGATAAGTTTAGTTAATTCTTCACAGCTTTTCAGTTGCCTAGCATTGTTCCAGTGTTCCCCATTCTATCTGCTTTTTATTTTTTATAGTAAATGGTCAGGGGCAGGAGCTATACTTCATCTTATTTTTATGCTATTAAGTACAGTGAAGTCTGTGTTTGTGATTCCAGATCGGTTCTCATTGTTCTGATAATAAGCACAATACAGAAATCAGATAGTGGTAGTCAATTACTAAACATTGTCAAGGTCCATGAATATAGCAAATAACTGTCTGCTAATGGTTGATGACGTCTGCAGCACTCTGACGTTTTACCTTGGACTTTTGATGAATGCAGGTACTTACACTACTCCTTCCCTGATACGAGCGCATAGTTACTATGAACATCGTTGGAGTTTTACAGTATTTCTGCTTGGTTCTGTTGACCAAGGAACAAGATATATCTGCTTGAGAGGATTGTCTGTTAATGTAGTAACGATAGTTTTATGTGCTGTAAAAATGACTTTCTGTAGAATTGCATTTACTTTGTTCACACTCAAAATTACAACTGTTTCTTAAAACTTTCTGCTGCAGCGTTTTACCAATGAGGATCATTTGGCTGTCCATAAACATAAACATGAGATGACACTGAAATTTGGTCCGGCTCGTAATGATAGTGTCATTGTGGCTGGTTAGTATATACTTTTATGACTAGTTTATTCACTTTTCTGCTGGAATGGGGCATACATTTTATGTATTTTCTGCACAATATGCATAGATTAAGAGATTATGAAATATTTTCTTCACTGTAGTTGTCTGCAGTGTGCTTAGGCTGTGTTTTCATACATAATTAGCTTTTGTCAGAATTTAAAGCCTGTGGTGTTCTCTAGAAGCAACTTTCATTTGGATCTGATTTATAATCTAAATATTTTTCAAATATCAGTACTTTAATAATTACTTAAATTATGTAGTAAGCATTCAGTAAGAACACACACTAACAAAGGGTATGCCTAGCAGGATCTGTAACTTGATTAAACTACATAAGTTTTCATTGATTTCATTCATTGATATTGTCTCTTAAATTCTAAAATATGTAGTGTTTTTAGCATACTAGGGTTACGTTAGAAGAATGGATCAGTAATTATGAGTCTTTAAATGGGATAGCAGAAGAAAGATAAATTTTTTTGGTTTATTTTTGGCTTAAATTTTACTGTATTTCTACTTCTGAATTCATGGTATACCCTCAGTCAGTTGTAATTAATTTTTTGTTTGTCCAGGATCAGAAGTAATCACCAACAGGGGATTGCATTATAAATTTTGGAGCTTTTGGATGAAGACGGCACATGCTAATTATTCTAAAGTTATAGTCAGACAGGGATTTTTTCACCCTAAATGAACTTCACAAAGGCTTTCAGATGTTTTTCTATGGTGTTTTCCCCGCCTATAAGTGGCTAATTTGTTAGAATGAGCAGACAAAAAAAAATTGTTACTCTTAAACCAGCAGTTATACATGTTAAAATTCTGAACATGATCCTTGGTGACTGTGCCATAAGAAAGGGGACCTGTCAAATAATAAATAATCAGTTGTCTGAGAAGGAAACCGTGGCAGTGTCTGTCTGTCTCTGCAGCCACGTTCCAGTGTGTGAACTGTCAGTTGTAAATGCCAGCTTACGTTAGTAAAGTGCACATAATACCACTTTGCAGTATTTTAAATGCAAGTAACTTTGTGGGAAATGTGGTTAATTTCAACATGGTAATAATAGTGAAATCAGGGGAATTTACATAGTACTGAAAACTTTTATAGAAAGGCTTCTTTTTTTGAAAATGCTTCATGCGTTATCACCCAGATACCAGGCGTCTGACGAATCCAGCTTGACTGTAGGAGTCAGTACAGTCTTGTGTTCAATATCACACTTCCTTTTTGAAGTTCCACGCACTGGAAAGTAACCACTATTGTTCTCACAATATGAGGAGAAAGCAGCAAACTGTCCATAAGCTGTGCACTTTTCTTTCTTTTTTTTGGGTTTTTTTTTTTTTTGGTTTTTTTTTTGTTTTAATTAAAGCCTTCGTGTAGGCTTTATCTTTATTTGAAAATAGAGCCTGTTTGGTCACTGAAGTGCTCTGCTGTGCTGGATCAGGAACAGCTGAGAACAGCTCCCTCTGGTTTCCGGACACAGAAGAAAGGCTTTGCTCCCCCGCAACGTCGTTAAGGGTCTTTACTGGTTTGCAGCCTTCCCTTGCCGGCCTCCAGCAGGTGGAGTGTCCCTGGTGCTGCGCCTCCCTGCGCGGCAGAAAGGAGCCAGCCTGCGAGCCCTCGAGTTCTCCTTCGGTTGGCTTTTATTCTGGAAAGTACTGACGAGAAGTACCTTCATAATTGCTATTTTAAAAATAAAATCGTGGTGTGTTTTATATACTTAATTTCAGATCAGACACCAACACCAACTCGATTCTTGAAGAACTGTGAAGAAGTGGGCTTATTCAATGAATTAGCAAGTCCTTTTGAAAATGAGTTTAAAAAGGCTTCTGAAGATGACATTAAGAAAGTATGTTCAAGATCTTTTTTTCAGAGCTTCTACTCTTTTCATATTAGAAATCCCATTTTAAAAAGTGACCTATGGATTTATACATTGCCTTTAAACTATACCAGTTATCATTTACCAGCTGCTTACATATGTTTTATGGAGAGAATACAAATCTAAGATCACTCCTCTGAAGATTAGTTACCTGATTAATTATCCGTAGCATGAACAATGGGACATGTTAACTTTGTCATAATTTTTTGAAGTATCTAGTCTGTATCTTTGATTGAAATTTCATTAGGCCCTGAATAAACAAAAAGGAAAGAGTTTTTGCAGAAAGAAAAACACTTACAAGAAACCCATGTTAGAAGAATATTATGTGAACACTTTTAGAATACCAATGTTATTCTAAGAATCAATCGAGTTAAATACTAAACTTAAAGAAGTGTCAGTAATTTAGTTATTATATTCACAATGTGTTGAAATTACTGATCACTACCTAAACATCTGCCTTTTTTTAATGTACAGTTTGGATTAATGTGAAAAAAGTTTGGACTATATCTCTTTAGCAACTTCATGTTTTTATGACGAACTTTCCATACATTTAAATGTGTTTTCTTCTCTTTATTTTAGTACTTCCCAGTCATAACTGGTTAGGGGTCCAAACAAATAAGCACTTCTGCAAATGAAAAATTTTATTCAATATCCCGTTTGGATAAGTTTGCCTTATTATTAACTGGTTAACTTCCATAGTCAATGGTAAAAATATGTTTTTATACTCATATATAAAGATTTAACACAAACAATTTCTTTGTGGCATTTCAGATGTCCTGGTGGATTTCATATGTGTAGTAATATAAAACTTGTTTTTCAATAATTATTTGCTGCAGTAAGTTTGAAATTGTCCACAGTAGCTTTCTTAATTGTTGTTAGGATTTTGTGCTCCGTGCCATGTGGTACAATACTTTCTAGAAAGAGAATACCTTCTTTTAACTGTAATTTTTATGTAGCACTAAGTATAGCACAGCCCCCCCTCAGCTATAATTTTCCTGTGACTCTTGGGAAAGCAAAACTTTAAAATGTATTTCATGCTCAAGAAGAAAATACTTAGTCTGACATTAGTGTTGAAAGACAAAGTGTTACTGAAGATTGGTATTTGGGCAGATGCTGGAATAATAGCCTTGAGTGGTAATGCATCTGTATCAAGATCTACCGAACATCAGCACCTCCCTGTTGTTAGAGGACTGATCTTTCTCTTTAGTTGTTTACATTTTTTTGCGTCTTTTAGTTTTAAAGAGATTGAGTAATTTTCTTTTATGCTGGTGCTCTTAGATGCCTCTAGATCTGTCTCCTCTTGCAACACCAATTATAAGAAATAAAATTGAAGAACCTTCCGTTGTAGAGACAACTCATCAAGATAGTCCTTTACCTCATCCAGAGTCTACTACCAATGATGAAAAGGTCAGAACCCTTCTTTTTTCTTTTTGAAATTCATTTTTCAAATCTTCTGATGGTCTGTAAGTTTATTGTACATGATGATAGCTGCTACTTAGCTGGTTGAAAGGAAAAGTATTTTTGTTTGCCATATTCCTGTGGATATTTGTTCAATTCTTTTATCAAGCATGTATATAATTCTGTAGCCTTTGTTTGAATATAGCAGCCACTGTTTGGATGCTGTCTGAGCTATACAGCGTATTCATGGTAGTGTGTGTGCACACACTAGTGGCCACGTACGGCTTCCTCTGGTGTTCTGAGTTTACGGATAGTTGCAAATTCAACAGGGATGACTGAGTATAATCTTATGTGCCATCAATTGCAGTAGCTAGTGTTCAAAAGAATAAATAACTTGGAAAAATCCTGCCTGAAGGTGAATCTGCAGTCTGACAATATCAAGGCCTTCCTGAGAAGGAACGCATTGGTTGCAATAAAGTTTTCAGAAACAGCAAACGCAGGTACTACGTTCTAGTTAATAACATACTTTGCCTGATTGCTAAGCTAAGAACTGTAGTCAGTTCTGTCTACTATTTACTTGTAACTGAGGAAATCTAATTTCTGTGCTCAAATAATTTCTTCTGCATCAGGACACAAATATTTTGCAAAACTATGAATGCAACACTACAGTGCTTCTAACTCAGTAGCACTGTAGTTAAGAGAAGTGCACGGGTAAGGGATAAAGGCTTAAAAAATACTTTTTTCTTTTTACTGAACTATAAAACTCTTGTGTCTCTTGTTTAAATCTGGAACACTGGATTGAAATGGAACTGTACATAAGGACACCAGAAATTTTTTCCTTATCCAGAGTGTGGGTGCACATGACGGTGCTGATAGTGTGATGGGTTGCTTGGCAAAAAATTAATACATGATAAAAACTGAATTATAAGTAATAATAGCCTTAGCATAATTGGAGCCAGGGTTTGTCATAAAACTAAAATCACTGCTATTGGAATAATTTCACTTTGATAGTTTAAATGATTCATCCAAAAGATTTTTTTCAATGTTGTTGTATAACTGATTCTACTTGAGTAATGTTATAGAAGTTCTGATTTGTTCTATCAAACTGTGTTCATTTAACAGTCTGGATTCATGGTCTATAATTATATTTTATAAACTGATTAATCTTTACTCTTCCTCAGGAAGTGTCACTGCAGCAGACTGCGCAGCCTACATCAACAATAGTTCGTCCAGCATCGCTACAGGTTCCTAATGTGCTACTTACAAGTTCGGACTCAAGTGTTATTATTCAGCAGGCAATACCATCTCCAACATCTAGTACTGTTATTACCCAGGCTCCATCTTCTAACAGACCAATAGTGTAAGTTTCATAAATCTTAGTAAATTTTTTCTTACAGAATTAGAAAATATTGTCTTGTTTACTCTCAGTTACTTTTTCTGCAGTTAATGTACACATTTGGGATGCTTTGGTGTAATGTGGTGCTTTACTACATATGAGCCCTACAACTTTCACTACATGTGAAATGTAATTCCATGTTCTCCACATCACTAAGGTCATATATTTATCTCCAAATAAATATTACATTGCAACTGTAAACAAACGAACCAATTTAAAGTAATGTGTAAACTTGTTCTCTTCTCTGGATAAGTTTTCTTTTATATAGTTCATTCCTTTTTCAGTCCAGTTCCAGGTCCTTTTCCTCTGCTGTTACATCTTCCTAATGGACAAACCATGCCTGTTGCTATTCCTGCATCTATCACAAATTCTAATGTGCATGTCCCTGCTGCAGTTCCAGTAAGTAAGCATGATGCTATATTAATTTGAAAGTGGAGCAGATTTGCCTAAGTGCAGCATAGAACTTAGTTTTAAGCAGCTTGATAGCTGTTTTGGCTTCAGAGGTTAGTGCTGTCATATGCTCTCTATTATGATAACATACTCAGGTTTTCTTCATTTTTATACTTTATCTGGTCAGCTTGTTAGACCTGTCACCATGGTGCCTAGTATCCCAGGAATCCCAGGGCCTTCCTCCCCACAGCCAGTGCAGTCTGAGGCTAAATTGGTAAGTGAAAAACTCCATTATTCCTCAAGAAGAATAACTTGAGAAATTAATTAAATTCTATTGCTTTTTAAAACAGCTCTAGTTTTCCTTTGTTAGTCTAAATCCTGCAAGTACAAATTTCATAAAACCAGAAAAATAACAGCTGCGTTTATTTAACCGTTATTTCAAATTCCAGCCTATGTTAGTTCTGTTGTTAATGGTCATTCTGATTTTATTTTCAATCATTCTTTTAAGTGAACTAGATTTTTAACTAAACTTCTTGCTCCTTGTATGGGATGACAGGAAATGTTAGTTGGAAGAAAGACAAGATTAGTAGCCTGTTAACAGTGAACATCACCATCAGAGAAGCAGAATGTTTCCTCCCAAAGAATGATTTTTTCTTATACTAGGAAATGAAAAAGGTGTGTTAACAATATTTTCAGGCTCTCAACTGGTTATAGTCCATTTGGTGAGAGTTTTCTGATTAGATGTGTATTACTGACATAGGATGTTGTTTTCTGTGGCAGTTTCTGTTGTGTTGGGGCAGGTTTGGGGATTATTTGGGAAAATAGTGAGTAAAATAAGCAGAAGAAAGTGGTATTTTGGTTTGGCTTTTTTTTTAATACTGGCAATCCAGTTTTGGTAGTTTGAATAAATCAATTTCTAGAAAAATTTTCTGCAATATTAGGTAGTTGCTTCTGTGCTGTCTTGTTTGTTCCAACTGTTCTAGAGCAGTAGAAAATCTATTATTAAACAATATACCCATTTATGCATTTACAAGATGCTTCTGTCAACAGTGTCTGACTGGCGAAGTAGCGTTCCTCTTATGACACTTACTTTGTGCTAAAAAAGAATCAGGAGCACCTCCCAGGTAAAATACATTTTTGTACATCAATACGGATAAGTGGGAGAATACCTGTAACATCCTTTGATAACTCGCTTCTCTCAGCCTAAACCTGTGGACTTTATTTCCTCACCCATTTTCTCTCCTCAAACCACAATAGGGGCAATAGTGAATCTAGAAACAGTAATTATTCTGCTGTCTGGATTGGTGGAATTTCAGCATATGGGGCATGCTGGACCACATTCACCAAATGCTGAAACTATTGTGGAGAGCTGGTCACCATTGCACTGACTTTCCCAGGTCTTCCTTCATTTTCCTCCTCTGAACACAATAACTTGTTTAAAACAGTGTAGGGAAGGACAGAAAGGAAGGACGTCTGTTTCTGTACATCCTTGTACCCCTAGAAATGGGAAAAGGAATCTTTTAATACCTGAGGAAATAGTGAAATGTAGCCAGCTCTGATGGGATGAATTTTTCTTAAATCCAGGAGAGAAGAATATAAGAAAGTGAAAACAAGAACTGTTTTCTCGGAAATTACACACTTGGAGTCAGGAGACTCATGCACTAAATTTTTTTAGATGGACAGGAGATTAGGGGTTAAGCGTATTAGTGAATGATGTGCTCTTACAAAGCTTTAAAGGGGGAAAGGAAATACATGCGTGTGGTGAAAACTTTGATCTCATGTTGGAAGAAGCAATCACTCAGATGCAAAGAAAAACAAAGATCATGAGACTTAAAATTTAACAGTCTCATTAGTCTTCTCGTTCGAATTTAGCTAATATATGCACTTCTGCTTATCTTTTTTTAAATTAGATTGTAAAAAGGGAGTTTGCAGTGTTCCTTTTCCTTTGTTGTCTCTTAATATAAAGCATGAGCAGAATTCAAGAATAGGAGAATTATGTATATTTCTTATGCTCGTTTACTTTTATGTAGTGCCTATTCACAAAACTAAAAAACTGAATTTCTTATCACTCTTAAAGTAAGATCAGGATAATGAGAAACTTCATGTTTATATAGAAAAGCTCTATAGAAGACTAACTCACTATGCCATGTGATGCATTGTTGGTGGCAATGTGATGGTTTATTAGCTGTAAAGTTCCATTTAATTTTTAAAATTAAAGTCTTTGATGCCAAATCCTTTTTGGCTTGAAAATAATTTTGCTTAGTGTAATCAGGTTTATTTTTTACTCATGTTCCTGGTTAAGCCAACAGGAGACTTAATTAGATTTACAGACCCTTGCTTACTTTCTATGTCATTAATAGTTCACATTTAAAGTTGAGATGTAAGCTGTTACAGTGAACAACAATGTTCACTGATGAAACAGCATGTTTCATCACAGTATGTTTCTCTGTTAACAGTACTGCAATTTGTGGTTTTATTGGTATGTTGAAGTTAGCAGAACACTGGGAACGCTTTCTGTGTCCTGCCTGCCATAGCCACGTTTCTGCTTACTGTTAGGGTGAAGTCTGTCAGCCTAGTGTTCTTGGTGACTTTTGGACAGAAAAATGGATGAAGGGATGAAGCTGTGATGTTCCCTTCTCAACAGTCAAGGTCCATAAATTTTAGAGAGATGTGGAATTTTCTTGACTGTTTTATTTTTTTATTTATTATTTGGAGAATTTTTTTTGTTCTTTATAGACAGATGTTGCAGTCTCATGGGTTTTTTTCATATTGCATTATAAAATGTAGAAATAGAATATGTGGCAAATACAAAAACATGCTGAATAGTTTCCTAACATTGCAGCTATTCTTCAGATACTAAAGCAAGTTTTGTAGTATATGGGAAGTTAACGTGTGTTTTTCACAACTCCAAAGCGATTTGTCACTTACGCTTTTGGCCATCATTGCTTGAATCTATCTTTTGTTCAAAAGCCATACTTTCCTGATAGGGTATTCTGCATTTTCTACTATTGTATGTATGACAATACTATTTCGAGGTACTCTGACAATACTATTTCGAGGTACTCTTAATTGACAGACCTGCCTATGTCAGAGACTGAGTAAAATTCTTCAACCGTTTGCAGTAACTTTGTCACTTTAAGATGCAGTATCCCTAAATTGCTGAGTTGCTATCGCATATAGTTCTGTCCTGTGCAGAAGGCACAACTCCGTAAGTTTTGGGTTAAATACTCAGCACAAATCAAGGCAGGAACCAGGTACTTCCCTTCGTTTGTGCATTTTTTTACAGAGGCTATTTCTGCAGTTCATTCTTCCATGACATTTCAAGGAACTAACATTTTAGCTTTTTGTAATAGGAAAAGCACTTGCCTCTGATTTCATTCCTCATCTCAATCATTAATTTCTTACCTGTTTACAAAAGGCTACTGTTGCATAGATGTCCATTTTTTTTCTAAGTGAAGGTGATAAAAATCAAATTAGGAAATAATGACACTGCAATCTCTAATGCTGTGGGGTTTAATTATTTAAATATGGATTTGGGGAACTTAATTTGTATATTTTAGTAATGTGAAAACAACACACTTCTATTCTGATGACTACATGTTGTTTCCTTATGAGTTCTATATACCAAATGGTACATAAGAGCATCGTATATTGCCTTATATAAAATCATGAATGAACTTCAGTGAAACAAACTGACATTTTGGTTTCCAGAAACTAAAGCTTAAAATAACTGACAGAAGACTTCTTTGGTAACGGGCGTAGAATGCCTTCCTCTAACACTTGAAATTTTTCATCAGTTATCCTAGAAGTCTTAAAACTCATTAAAGATAAAGGAACTAAAATATCTGATAGGCAATCTTTTTTCCTCTATGGATAGCTTTTGGAGACTTTCAGTTTGTAAATGAGCTCTATTTGAAAGTGGTTTTAGATTAGGGTGTCCAAGCTTATTGCATAATAACCAGAACTGTGCATTTATTTCCATATTTGATAAAGTTTTCAGTCAGAAGTGTCAAACTCCTTCAGCATGGCAGTTCTGTGACTCATGTGAAGCAAGCTACTGAGATGTCACTTCTAGAACTCTTTGGAAAGATGTCACTTTTTGCTGAAATGCACTTTTCTCTGGTTGCCATTAAAGTTGCCTGACACTGAATGATCACATGAATTCCATAGAGGGACAGTTGCATGTGAGAACAGGCTCACTGAGTGAAATAGCAGATAGAAAAATACTTACCAACGGCAAGGAATAACAACTGGGAGGAAAAAGGTGTTGCAGACAGAAAATAAAGGAAAATACAGAGGCCATGAGAGACAAAAATTTAAAACTTGGTGATGTAGCATGCCAAATCCTTATGACTGGTGACACTGTTGCAAGAGGATGTCAATTGAAGTAGCTGAAATGTAGTGGAAGAGTGGTTTAAGTACAGTCATGCCTGCTTCAGCACTGAAGCAGATACAGTACTGTATGTGTTTCAGTGGTGTGGGATAATTACATGCAATTAGATTGTGTTTTAATCCTTTGCCCAATGTTGAGGTTATTGTAGTGAACGTAGGTGCTCAGTTCACACCTGTGAAAGACACTTGCTATAATTTTGAACATTCTTGGATCGTTTTTCTCCTATTGCTTGTGGAACTGAAGTGAAATATGAGTAGAGATTTGAACACAAGCTGTCTTTTACTGCTACCCATTTGAAAATATCCTTGTATTTTGTATTGAGAGTGACCTTCAGTAGGAGCAAAAAAGGGTTTCAGATTTCTGTGCCACACTTAATATGAATTGTAAGTTTTTCTGACATGACTCCATATTTGTTGTTATGCTAAAGAAACTAACTTCTACATACTTAAGTAAAATCAAATTAATTAGTCAGTTTTGTGGTGTTTTAAAGAGGCTTGGAAGAAGCAGATGCAATAGCTTCTGCTATTGCAGAAGCAGAAAAAACCCAACACCACCAGAAAAGCCCAAACCCAGAAATACTTCCTCACTAAGATAAGGATGCATGATTCTAAATATTATAGCACTGCTTCTGATCTCTCTGTGATTAAGTTCTGTAATTGTATGCTTTCTCTGTATGAAATATGAGTCATGAGCTACTCCTAGTTGTAAAACCTTGGTTTTTTTGAGGGTACACCTTGTGGATGCAAACTCAACGTTCACATCCTTCTGCGTGGATTGTAGAATTTTCCAAAGGACTTAAAAATTGCTTTAACGCGGGATGTTTCCCTCCGTCTCCTCCTATCCATATAGAACCTTTTGTCACAGTCTGAGGAATACCGTGCAGGCAGTGGGCAACCAGTAGGCTTTCTGCAGGAGGCTTCTTCTGAGAAGTGACAGAGGGCAGCTTGGCAACTGTTCAGAAACTGACATTAGCTTGCTGGAGCCCGGCATGGGACCTTGTGTTCAGCAGAATTCTTCTGACCTGTCTTTCTGCATGCCGAGCTAATCAGCAAACACCTAATGAGCCTACTCTAAAGAAACAGACCCTCTCACAACCTACTTCATTTTCATATGTTCTCTGGGGGTGGAGAGACAAGACTTCATAAGGACTGATGATGCTGCAAAGACCACAATAATGATAATTAACTTGCTGAATTTAGAAGATTATGCTGTTAATTAGTTGCAAAATAAAGATAAGTAATAGAGCAGCAGATGGTAGGATAACACCCAGGAGAAGGAGGGTTATTACTCTGATGAGCTTTTGTGGCAGATATGAAATATGGATCTGAGTTTTTCACAAATTGTTTCTGGAGAATATTGTCTTGTTTCTGTGAGCTGTTGATGGAATGATCTAGTCCTACCAAATTTTGACAGATGCAGTGAGGATTTGTTTTCAAGGATATACATGAACAACAAAATCTTGCTAATAAAGACTTCAGAAGCTATTAAGCTATCTGAAAATACCAATTTTAGTTTGTCTCTAATCAAATAGTATCAAACAAACCTTGGTTGTCATCAGGTTTCCCCACATAATAATACTTGTACATTTATTCTAATATTTGTTTCAATATACCTGATCTTTAAAACTGAGATTTTCATTGTATTTGACATAACTATCTTGCTACTCACAGGAAGCAGGACATGCATAAAATATTTTACTCCAGCACTTCCTTCTAAAATATATAAACCTTTTAAATACTTGAGCTGGATATCTCCATGTGAAAATCTGTGGATATTCCTCATATTTTCACAATATTTCTGCATTTGTAGATAATCTTAATCTATTTGAATTTCAACTTTTAAACTCTAATATAAAACTAAAACCAATTATTTTCTATTTATGTTTCCATAGTACTTTGTTAAACATAATGTACTTTTCTAAAGGAGATTGTTTACTTATAAGTCTACAAAATTATAATGTTTGTTAGCATTACAGTGGGGGAGGTTAGGTCCTCCTTTAACTGTTTGCACATTCATCGTGCCTGATGATAGATATTTTATAATGTTAGATAGAATTGTGCCATTTCCTTCACTTTCTACTGCTGTTTTCAAATTCAGTGTAAAATACACAAATTTAATAGCATGAACTTCCTTTCTGTTTAGGTTAACTTTGAAATATTTCTTTAACACAGAAATGCAGAAGTAGAAAGAATGGAGCTAGACAATAATAACAGGTACTTGCCTTATGTGCACATTAAAAACCTGAAACAAACACTAATTAGTTTTGTTTCATCTCCCCAGTCTTCTGAACTTGGGCTCCCTTTCACTAAGGAAATGGATTTGCCTGTGAAACTTCTTGTTTAAGTCACTGCCTTTAAGCAAGCACTACAAAGCATTTCCAGGAGTTCATAAACTTCATTGTTTCGGTGTATTTTTGTGGAGGATTCTTACAGGAGGGTTTGCTCACGCAGTCACAGTCAGCGTAGATCAGACACTGGCCACACACATACTAACTATGTGAACGTTTATGCTCCACTGCAGTGAAAATCAGAAGTTAGCTTGTTATCAGTGAACTTATGTATTCAGACACTTGAGTTGGATTAAATCCTTTTTCTTCTCATGGCAGTGGAAGAGGAATATAACATTGCAAGTTGGTATGTCTTGGTTGAGTAATTTTTGAGACAGTAACTTCTAAAAATCTAGTATGATGGCTTGAAATAAAAGAGGATACCCTTTGAAACCTCAGCAGAAGTCAAAACATACACGCTGTAACTCATTTGTTACAACTGACTTGTTCTGTCACTGCTGTCTTGATTTTGACTGCTGAAAGTTTGTCACATCCTGCTAAACAGCAAGTTATAATACAAGAAAATACTTCTGAAGTAATTCAGATAATAAATGAAAATACATTGTGAAAAATCAGATGTTAATAACTTACAGAAAGGATATTGGATAAAGCCATCACGTTAGCATTAAATGCTCGCTACTTTCTTTAAACAATATTTTTTAAGTGATTTGGAAGTGATGTGTGTCCCTGGTAGGTCTGGTGGTTGCTTAGAAAAATTTGCCATATAATAACCAGGGTTAGCTAGAATTTTAAAGCGGGGTAGTGAGAAACAAAAATCATCTTAACCTTTCAATGGCTGTAATTATAGCATAGTTTGGTTTTAGTAATTTTAGTCAGACAATTAGAAACCACTTAGGTCTTTCTGTACTTGTTTAGCTGGAAACAGGGACTGACTTTTTTTGTCAGCTTGTTTTTCCAAGGTGAATTAGGGAGATACAAGCTGATTCTTGAGTTTGTTTTAACACTGTAAAGAAAGTGTTAGAGCAACTACCTGAGGATTTAGGATTTTAAATGTGTGCATATGAAGAATTACGGGCATGTTATCCTAAAGTCCTGCTCTAATGCCTGCAGCTATCCCAACTTTTTGTTGTTAGAGCTGAGCACTGGGGAAAGTACTGTACACTTGTTATGTGTACTTTTCTGAAAGCACCTTCTTCATTCTGGGAGACTTACAAAGTTGAGGTGGGGAACAGAACTTCATTAACACAGAATTCTCATGTACACTTGAACCATCCCTATTTGGGGTAATACTTGCTGTTAACTCAGTCTAAAGCAGTGAGGAGCCTGCTCCAGCCTGGGCTTCCCATGGGGTCACAGCCTCCTTCAGGCATCCCCCTGCTCCACTGTGGGGGTCCTCCTCAGGCTGCAGGTGCGTCTCTGCTCCACTGTTACCTCCATGGCTGCAGGGGCACAACCAGCCTTATCGTGGTCTGCACCACCAGCTGCGGGGGATTCTCTGCTCTGGTGCCTAGAGCACCTCCTCCCCCTCCTCCACTGACCTGGGTGTCTGCAGGGTTCTCTCCACTGAAATTTCTCTTCCCTCTGTTGTTTATTTTTGGGTTCCCCACCCCCCACCACTTCTTAAATATATTATCCCAGAGGTGCTACCACTGGTGCCACTGGCTAAGGCCAAGCCCATCAGCAAGTCCATCTTGGAGCTGGCTGTCATTGGCTTTGTTGGACTTAGGGGAAGCTGCTAGCAGCTTCTCACAGAAGCCACCCCTGTAGCCCCCCGGCTACCAAAACTTTACCGTGTAAATGCAATGCATGCAGTCACTACAGAAGAGACTTACTACAGAATTCACTGGCCAAATATTCCAAAAGAAATCAGCAGAGGAATGTTGAAGTTTCTTGGTTCTTTCTCTAGTTCTCAAATGGGAGCGGTTACACGTTACAGCCAGATACATGGATTTGATAGTTGGTGTAAGTTGCCATATTATAGACCTGAAGGGTTTTTGAAGTTCTGACTATGATAATCTGCAATCTGTTGTTCTAGTTGTAAAATAGGATCCAGGAAGCCTATCATCGTGCAAGATAGGAGAGAGCTGTCCCTATATTCCATTGACTTAATTATGGAGGGACGTTGTATACTACGGTTTATAGAGAATATCTACATGCATAGGTTCAAAGTCATCTGCTTATTTTGAGTCGTCTGCTACCTCCAGTATTTTTAAGACATTCTATTAGTACTTTGGCAATATTTTGTTCATATTTCAAAATATGGTGGTACAAGTTGTCAGAATTTTCATAAACTGTCATTTATGAAGTCATTAATCTTTTCTCAACCTTGTATTAGACTCTTTAAAAATCCAGTGGTCAGTAGAAAAACACTTTTTAATGCCATTTGTCTAGTGAGGTAAATTCTTAAGTAACACAGAAAACTTCATGATAAATTAGACAATATTCATTTAAATTTTGTGCATTACTGAGATGTTTCAGCAAAGACCTTGGCTTTTATACAATAATTAGAATCACAGAATGGTTTGGGTTGGAAGGGACCTTAAAGATCATCTAGTTCCAACCCCCCTGCCATGGGCAGGGACACCCCAGAGGATTGTAGAGGTGAGTATTTGTAAAGATTGTGAAGCAGTGGAGTTGCAGCACACTATTCAAAAATGGATAGAGAACACCAGATTTTTTTTTTAAAATGGACATAAGTTTGTGTTTTGGTTTTTTTTTTTTTACCTATTTTCCCTCATGTGTTTTGGTTTTTTTCTTTCTGATCTGTGCCTTGCGTAATACCAGCCTCAGCAACTCTCTGTTCATGGCCTTTCAGTTATCTTTTCATGGGCACAGTTCATCTCGAAGGAAGCTTTGTTTACCTCTCCATACAGCTTACCATCCTTCTCTGAGATCCTGTGTGAAGCCTCAATGCTGTTGTCATCCTTGCAAGAAATAGTCAGCTGTTAGTAGGTATATGTGTAGATGCCTATGGAAGGAAACAGCTGTTTTAGAGTTGGAGCTCCTGTTTCCACAATGGACTAACTACTAACATGAATGCTTGATGAACTCCTCAAGTTAGCATCATAAAATATTTCCTTTTTTCTTTTTTTCTTTTTCCCCTGCTTGCAGAGATTGAAAGCAGCATTGACCCAGCAGCACCCTCAGGTAACAAATGGAGATACTGCCAAGGGACATCCAAGTGGGTTGGTTAGGACTCAGTCAGAGGAACCACGGCCACAATCACTACAACAACCTGCAACTTCAACAACTGAAACACCGGTATGTTAACAGAGTGGACATGTGCCTCCTGTCACCTTCATTGTTATGCAAAAAAAATCATTTTTCTTTACTTTTTATTTGTAAAATAGAGCTTAACATGAGCTACAGACTCCTTGGAGTCAGTGTTTATAGTTCTTGCTATTCTTAAATGCTTCTAAAATGTATTATGCAAGATGATGATTTCAAAATAGGTATTAACTGTGTGCTCAGACTTAGAACTGAGCCTACCTCATTACTGGAGTGCATTAACGGGAAGTTTGGTGGTAACTGAAAATTGTACAACTGGTTAATATATATTTTAAAAAAATAGGTGCTTTTATTTTTTTATTTATGTTGCATGTTTAATATTTTAGATCATAAGCACTTAGGAATTTTAACTGCAGCAAGTATCATACTTAACATTAATTGCTTGAAAGGTCTTTACTGGGCTGCCATAAGGAGAGTTTCAGCTGTGTGATTAAGTGTAATCCCAGATACTGAAAAGTGGGGCTCTGAGTTTTGGAACGGTGTGTTGTCCTTTTGGGATGATAGGTGAGAACAGGGGAATAAAGGACAAGAACTCTCCAGTCAAACTGGGAGTTTTTGCTGGAGCAAAGAGAGATATGCATGGGGGAATCCTGGAGGATTGCTGCTGTTCTACTTTAAAAAAAAAAAAAGGCAACTTGTTGGAATGTTTTCAAAATGCTTTTAAAAATCTCTAAGAATATTTTCAGCTTTCATAGCATAACCCCAATTTTATAAAAGCTACATACTTGGCCCAGAACCAGAAGGACCTGCATCTGCAGTGAAAGCACTCAGATTCTTCGACTGGCCAGTGAAATCAAATAACGTATCAAAACAAATGTTTTGAGCAAAAAGAGGAAAAAAAAATAACCCGCTGTAAAATGATCTCCTTCTTAAGACTGCTGTTCTCCTGTACTACCTTAAGTTTTTTAAAAGTATATTTTCATACCACTACATAGCAGAATTTTCAAGATGAAAATCTTGCTGTTTGCTTATTTTGTGGTTACTTTATATTGGGATTAAAACAAAAAGGCAAATGTTTAACTCCTGAAAGTCTGATTTGAGTTCCCAGGTTTTTTATTATTAGCTCTCTAGAATTTATGTCAAATCAATATGCCAACTGATATGTTTGCAGTTTTTAATTTAAAAATATTTCTTACTGTGCTAGACTGAACGTTCAGGTACACCTGTGAATGTCATCTAGACAGTTATATTCTGTACGTCCCATCACTTAGAAGGATTTTAAGATCCATTAGGATGTTACCATAATTCATTAGATGTTTGCCTCGATGCTGTATACAGCTATGGAAGGAGTGTAATGTGTAATTTAAAATACTGAAATACTTTGATTCTGTCACAATGCGTGGGTTGATATAAGGGAAATTGGTACGCAGTGGTGGGGAACACATCAGCAAGTAGGAGATTGCTGTCTGGAGATCGTGGGATCAGTGAGTATCAGCGCTGACAGCATTTGTCAAACAGCTTCTGTATATTTGGCGTAAACAATTGTGTAGTATTTCACTTGTGACTAGGTTTCTGGGAAAGGTCAAAAGTAGAAAATTTATTTCCTGCTAAACTTAACTTTTAAAAGCTGGTTTGGGTAAAAGAGTTTATTAAAGTTTACCTTTTGGAAGTACTTGTGTCATCAGAATCAATAAAAGAACATCTCAGAGTCCATCCAAATAAGTATTGCTTCCAGGCTTTATTCAGGTGCCAAATGTAAATGTCGTGTAAATTTAACTCTTTGATATGAGTGGCTTCTTCTAGTGCAATTTTAAACAAAAGCTAGAGCCATGATTAAAATGTTACATTACCCTCCTTACCATGTTACATGTTAAATACAGTAAAAGTTTTTAAAACACAGCTGTAGGGTTAAATGACATACCTTTCCACAAAAGAAATGTGTATAACCTGAATGTATTTTAGAAATGTTCTGAATGCTCAAGATGTGGCATATTAGTGCTGTAGCTTAAGTCTATGAATCTTATTAGACTGAAAGCTACTTTAATAGTTTTTACTCTTTTCAGGCATCACCAGCTCAGCCTACGCCACAAACACCAAACACAGGTGGTCGGCGAAGAAGGGCTGCCAATGAAGACCCTGACGAGAAAAGAAGAAAGTTCCTGGAGCGAAACCGAGCTGCTGCTTCCAGATGCCGACAGAAACGGAAAGTCTGGGTGCAGTCGTTGGAGAAAAAAGCCGAGGACCTGAGCTCCTTAAATGGACAGTTACAGGTACGCTTTTTATATCAAGTGAAAAGGCATAAGATTTTTCGATTCATAGACACTGATCCTGGATCAATGGAACTTAAACTTTGCATGAAATTTGAAACAGAAGTGGTTTTTGTAACTGGTGGTTCAGGTCAATTGAGAATTCAGCATTAATTGAATATACCAGTAAAATAAGAATATGAGAAAATAATCAGATTTCAAGATGTGTAAACTTTAGGATCATGCCCTTTTGTGCTTTGTTCCATTTTAAATAACTTTCGGACTGTGATACTAAACCAGGATGACAAGATGTGTTGGAGTAAAGGCTTATTAGCAAACTAATAGCCTTACCTTAGAAACATCTTGCTCTTAATAATTTGTGTCACAGCCTGAGTTATTTAAATAAGATTTGGTTGGATTTCCTTTGGTTCATTTTAACTTCACTTTTTTTCCTTTAAAGTGAATGTAGTGCTCGTGAAAGGTGCCAGATTGACATCACTGGAAACTGAAGGCCTCTTTTGTCCACAGAACAGGTACAGCACAGGCAGTGGCAGTGCAAATTTCACCACACTGCCCTCCCAGTGTGCTTAAATCCTATAGTGAGGGAAATATATTGTAAGAGTGTAGTCTGGTGTGTGCTGCCTGTCACTTTTCCACCTCATCTGAGGTCGTCGGTTGTTGGAAATCTGTCATATGCACACATTTTTACCCCTGTAGAACCATCCGCGACCCTTTTGTTTAAACTGCTATTAAATGTTAAAGCATACTTTCTTAATGTTTTCCAGCAGCACATGGGAATTGGCACAAAGTATTGTTTCAGAATAGAAGGTCTAGAAGCTTTAGTTTGAGAATTGCAGAAAGAAAAAACTGTCATTTCTTAAATGAAGCATTCATTTAGAAGATGCAGTGGAAAGTGTTTTGATATTCTAAAGTTTTGCCTCTCGTTCCTTCATCATAGCCGTTTGCTGAGTCAAATTCACAGATCTTTTCCTTCTTATTAAAACTCCTCTTTCATGCTGTTTGATAAAGAAAATGTCACAGCTTGACCAACAGGAAAGTAGAGCATGAGATTACATTTTACCATGTAATCTAAATTACGGTGTATCAGTCATCTTCATGTCTTCAAAAATACTCAGCATCCCAGACTGTAAAATGTAAGAAATCCCTCCCTAAGCACACACCATGAAATCCTTTCCTGTGTTCCAGGAATCGTGACACTGTGGACCAGCATTAGCTAAATGTCTTGCAAATATATAGTCTTCTCATACTTGCTCATAGTCGTTACCCATGTTCCTTTAATGCAGTCACAGTCTGTGACTCTCACTGTAGATCCATCACGTACAAAATGGTTTGTAGCACTGTAGAAATACAAAGAACAAAAAATATGTATTTCAGTTTTCTTAGTTAATAATTTTTGGTATTATGTGAAATGCCTTTGACTTACACATACCAGTTTTTATAATTGAAACCAATGTAAGCGCCACATACAAAAGATATCCAGATTTCTAAGAGTTAACTCAGTAATAGTGAATTCAAGAAAAAGAATTTTCTTATGGTCTGCCAAAAGCAAAACTGTTAACTGTGAAGAACAGAATGACTTGTAAAGAAAATTGAATGTCAGGGAAATAATTAAACTGCACTTTATATGAAAACATTAATCAATCCTCTATTTCCATAATAACTCTTCACTTGACAGGCTAACACAGCTGATCAGCATAGTGGGCAGTAATGACCCATGATTACTTACTTTATATTTAATAGTAAATTTAATAAATTTGGAGTTTTGCCTTAGTACAGTTTTATAGACTGACTGTTAGGGTTCAGTAGTTCATATTTAGTTTCATATCTAAATGACCTGCTCAGCTGAACTTTCCAAGATGTCACATTTCCTAAAGTAGGTCAACATCAAAACGACTACATTGTATTGCTTCACGTAACAATTCTGACTTCTTTCAATGCAGTTAGTAGCTTCCTCGTAATGTCTGTGTCAAAGCTTCTAATGTCAATCAATGACAAAGCTTTTAAGACTGGAACTCCTAACAGTACATACAGATGTTGAAGAGGTTTACTTGGTTGATATATATTTTGTGTTGTAGTTTCCAACTTCTTGTAAATTAAGTTTTGCCTCCTTTCTTTTTTTAAAGCATTATTTTATAGCAGTAATACGTCGACTTGTTTATTGATCTTGAATTTTATATGCCACATTGTGTTGCCTCTGTGCATTGCACAACGCTGCGGGGTATGGTATGCTGTATAACGTGCTGGGGAATTATTGGCAGTGTGTCCCCAGTGGCCACTCAACTGTATTGCAAGATCAGAGGCCAAAGTTCATTATAAGGTCTGTAGTTGGACCCTGTTGCTTTAATAATTTTAGGGGACAAAGTATTAGTAGAAGAATGGCCTGTCTTCCTCACGAGGTCATTGTAGGTTTTAAAGGATCTGCAGTCCGTGGCAGTCTGCACTAATGCTGCAGAAGCTGCTTTAGGAAATCTAATTATGAAAGAAATGACCAGAAGTAAAGGTCCTTATCCATACACAGGTATCTTGTTGAAGTTTCCAAAATGAAACAGGAAGAGTGTTGCTTGACTCAGCTACAGACAATCCCCTATCCCCATAAGTCACATCTACCTGTTTCTGATGATAGTTTTGGTAAATGCTACTTCACAGATTCTGTCCCACAGCTTGCTGAGTAAGGATTCTTCTGGTCCCACTACTACATATGCCTTCTGGATCCAGGGAGGAATAGGGAGATGGAGAAGAACATATAGTACACTAGGTGGTATACCTTCATAAGATACAGAAAGCAAAGTATCTTTTGAAAAGTGGAGTGCAAGTAAAAATAGTTACGCTTTCCTACAGAAACCTGCTTTCTAGCATTTGGCACATTTTGAAATGTAGGAACGTAAAAATTCTTCTAGACAGCATGTGAGAGATGTTTCATGCTTATTTAAAGAAATGTTGATGCCTCCACTTCACTCGATACCTTAGTAATGAGGAGGACCTTTCCAGTGGGAAAACTTTTTTCTTCATGCCAACAGTTGAAGTGTTTATTCTGTGTGTTTCTTGTTAGCCTGTTTTCAATATTTTTGAATGAGATGGAAAGACTTGATATTGCCACATACATGATAAGAAACTACAGTGTGTAGGAGCTGGTTCTAACAACCCCCCCTTGTTACCAGTCTGAAATGGTCCTTACTGGTAACATGTAAATGGCAACCACAGACTGCCGTTCTGTGATGTTCCACGCACCGTGTGTCTAGCGGACGTACTCTGTTCTACTTGCAGGAATGATTTGTGTGTTCATATAGCACTGTTGGCAAGCAGCGATCATGTTATTACCTATGCTAGAGAAGTGTTCAATGAGAATACCTCAACTTTTTTAGTATTGGAATGCTATTGCAACATTTTTCAAATCTGCTTTAATCTAAGAGAGTATATTTGCTTTTTCTATTTCTGTTAGCAAATCGTAGCATTTATAACACAACTGACATTGATCTCTAGACTGCCTTTTCAAAAACTTTCATAAACACCAGTTTTGCTTATACTGATAAACAGTGACTTCATACTTATGTGCTGTTTGTGTATAAAATTCTCCCCAAAGATGCGGGAGATGAAGGTAGAAGTTGCTGAAAACCTCTTCCCAATTTGATCACTTATCTTGCCAGTGTTCCTTTAAACTAACAGAAGCACGTCTCATTCGTGGACATGCTGCTTCTGTGGAGTGTCAAGGACTATCTCAAACTACAGGAGCACTGTCTGGTTTTCCCCCACCTATGTCAGTTCTGTTCAGCTGCCTGCTCGGCATCCGGGGTTGTGGCTCCTCAGTACATAATGTGGTGAACTAAGAGGGGACTGAGAGCTGGAGGCGGTGTGATTCCTCGACAGCCTAAGATCTTGGGATGTCATGCCAGCTGGTAGAGAATTTTTGGAGGGTTCGTTGGGGTTTTTTTATTGCAACCTTTTTGGGTTTTGCTTGTTTGCAATCACATTTTTCTTTCATTAAAAGTGTCCATGAAGTCAGATTTTGGCTTTTTTCCAGTTCTTGGGGTTTTTCTAAATACAGATTTTCTCAAAGGGATATTTGACACAATAAAGTGGTTGAATAGAAAAGTAGTCTTAATAGTTTAAGAGGATTCTGCAAGTATAAAGTCCTGAAATTTTTATCTTAAATGGAGAAAGAGGAGAATATAGAAGAGCTTTTCTTTTAAAAATCTGGTATTTTAGTTACAGCATTTATAAACTGTGTTACTTAGTGTAATTAACCCTAATAAATTTTGTTCTTATAAATGGGTTTCCTTATTTTGGAATACTTTCCGTTATAATCATCTCTTCTCTGACTGCATTGCTTTATTTCTAGCTTGCAAGTTACTAGATTGACTTTCTTGTGGGTTTTTTCCACATAAATTGATTTGCAATCCAATTTTCCTGTGTTGATGCATGTGAGAGCAAGTTAACGAAAAAACAAACATACACGTTTACCAAACAGTTATGTCATGTGTGGTATATTATGCTAATGTGCCAAGGTTCTTGCAGTTTAAGGAACTTCAAGTATCAGTGGAAAGGATTTGTATTTAAAAGGAATTAACCCACAAAAAGCATATCTTGTGGCAAGATGTGGGTTTCACAAAGCATTACAGAAAAGTTGATTCTGTAGTTACATAAACATTTTTCTCCTATTTTAAGTGAAAGTGGGTCTATCAAAATGCCACCCCGATCCTAATTTGGACTGTCACATATAATGCACTTATGTAGTGCTTTTCGTCTGTAGATATCAAACTGCTTTACTGGGGAGGTAAGTCTCAGTGTCCTCCACTTTACAAGTGGGGAAATTGAAACACAGAGTAGTAAGATGACCTTGCTCAAGGTCTCACAGCAATGGAGAGGCACAGCCTGGAAATGAACCCAATCACTAGATTCTGCAAGTGCTGTCTCCTAGATTACATAAGCTGACATTTCAGGATTTTGTCATTATTGCCATTTATTTCTTCATACAACACGTTTATGTGCAGTTGCCAAGAAGAAAATCAATATAGAAATCAACCGACCTCTACTGAATTATTTTCCATTACATGAGATTTCCTTTTTCAAAGTCCAAGTTCAAATATAGTCACCAAAAATCATTCTTCATTGGCTGGGGTTTTTTTAACCTTTTTCTAATGTTGGCTGTGGCATCTATTAAAATGTGGGTAGCTAAATGTAGGTTTCCTCTGATTGGGATTGGTCACAAAACCTTGCAGAAGAGTCTTACAGTAGCTGGGTCATGTGAATGAGACTGTATGTAGGCTCTGTATCTGCAAACTGAAAATCATACGTTGTGTTTTCCAAAAAGCACTTCCTGGTTTAAGAAAACTGTAACATAAAGTTAGCCACATTTCAGCTAATATTTAAGTATTCTGAGACAAAAGAAATGTATACTTTTTTGCCATATATACCAAATGGAAACTACTTGTATTTTATCTACCCCTAAAGGAACAACAGAAAATCCTGTAAAACTTAATACTTACCTTCAAAATGTGTATAGTTTGAGCCTGGTAAAGTACATAACTTTCTTCTCCTTTAGAATGAAGTCACCCTGCTGAGAAATGAAGTGGCACAGCTGAAACAGCTTCTTCTGGCTCATAAAGATTGCCCTGTAACCGCCATGCAGAAGAAATCTGGCTATCATAGTGAGTAATGTTCCATTACCTATAGCCTTAGGCTGCATCAGTGAAATACTGCCAAAGTGAACTGAATAAGCATTAAAATTGAGGAGTGCAGTTCTAATATTACATTAAAGATTTTTTAAAAAAAATTCTCGAAGGTTGTTGTAAGACAAGAATGAATGTGATATTTATAAATATATTTTTAAGTGCTTTCTGTTGAAGAGTTGCATAACATTGAAGGTTTTATGTTGGTTTAATAAATGCATATGATAATTAGCATTTAAGGACTATCAGTTACTACACCTGCTTTGGAAACCATAATTAAAGTATTAAGAGCACATGCTAAACCATTTTTTATACTTTATCTTAGCCTAGAATGGTGAAAGGTCCTTGTGGGTTTTTTCTTCTTGTAATGAGATTTCAGTAGAGGTAATATAACAGCTGTCCTCATTTACCATAACATCCAGGATCAGTCAAGCCGTTAAAATAATCAGATGCAGGTTCATGGCTCCTACTGTACAATGTCTTCTAGGTTCTTTTGGTTTCCACATTAAGCTACGACGTTTCTATAAACAGGGTGTGTTAAAAAGCAGTTCTATTACTGAAGGGAATGCTGAGAGTTTCAGTAGCATTTTTTTTTCTAATACATATTTTTACTTGAAGGTGCTCATTTGATTTTCATCCTTCCAGCATTTTAAAGGTTAATTATGCTTTCCTGACTTGTAACTTCATTTTTGGATATGATACAGAGTGCCAGAACCAGCTGCTGCTGCTGTAGAATAAATGGCCAATTTTGTCCATTGTACACAAATTTGTTACAAATAACTGAGCTGGGAATGCATTAGGCAACATTCATAATATATAACCCACAGCTTTCGTTTTTATGATTTAGTGATATTTCAGGATATTTGTAAATGTGAAGATTGTTTCTGCCATATGTAGCCACTTCATTTTAATTTGCCAGTGTCAGTAATTCAGGAGAATAAAGGAACATTTTGTATTGCATGCAAACAGATCCTCAGGTGCTTGTGATAAAACTTAATGGCCACCATCTTTACTTGTAGTCATTGTAAGCAATTTCATCAGAATGGGCAATATTTTTTAATTTAAAAGATTCAGGAGATTTAGCAACTCTCTATTGCCATATATATTTAGAATACTGATTTTGTCAGTTTTGAGCTTATAAATCTTGGTCCTTTGATCTCCTGTCATTTTGACAAGACGGGAAAATAGCATCTTGGAGTAAATTGGAACAGTATAGAAATACGTTTCGGATTTATATTAACAATGATTGCTGCAGGGATGAGGCCATTATGGCTCCCATCTGACAGAACAACATAATTTTGTATGGAAGGTACTAGGGGATAACATTATGCATGCAAGGCTTTTCAAAAAAAAAAAAAACCACGAAAAACACGAGAAATGTAGGTTTCTTGAATTTCTATGTTTTGAGAATGTGTCCCTGAATTGGCATGAGAAATATTACAACGCAAGTCTTAAACTGGCAAACTAATTACATGCTGAGGATTTCTTCTTTGAAGAATTAACGAATGGCCTACTTAGTAATGCTTATTTTCTGCCCTCGGAAAAGGACTATAATGTTTCTGATTTACTAAGGAATGCAGACTGAGTAAGAACTGACATACTAATCAGTGGAAAAAGCCTAAATTTTAGGGGGAAAAAAAAATGGTAAGCAAGGAGATTGGAAGCACAGCTCACCTAGTTTCTTGAAGTCTTTTGAAAGCCAAAGTTCAACATGAATGATAGTTGTAACGCCATCCCTCTGAAAGGATTTTGTCACATTGTCTCGTTAGGAAGCGTGTTGGCTAAGTGACACAGCTACGGTACAATTTGAGAGGAAAAAATGGTTTCAGTTAATATGTTCATGAAAATGGTGGTCATAGAAAGTGCTTTTAAGTAAACGTTTGATGTTCATCAAGTAATCTAAGTTGAATTGCTCCAAAAACGTATTGAGTGGTTTTGACAGACATTCTGTCTGTGTGGAAGAAACCGAAGACTCCAGGTTACAGAGCTCCTGCAGTGCTGAATATTGAGCACTGCTGAGACGGTGCTAGTTTATGCCATGCAGATCATTCTAACAGTTAAGTCCCCAATTCAATGGGGTTTCATGTATGATGTGCATAAATAGGCACAAATAATCTGTTGCTTTTACATCTCTCTTTAAAACCTGTGGGATTTCCCAGGCACGTTTTTGTCTTGGGCCAAGTGAAAAAGCATGACAGTGTGGATACCCCTTTCTTCTTCTGCCTGCTTCAAAAGAGGTTGTCATCAGGACAGAGAAACCAGAAAAATGGTTATTGCACTCTGGGGTAGTATGGATGAAGTTCTGTTGCAATGTTTTGAGTTTTCAGCCAGTTTAAACTTTCTTGTTTCCCCAAGAAGCATGCTGTTGGTTCTGAATGCATCTTTAAACATTAGCAGGGGGGTGAAGTGCTGTGTGTGGGAGAAATCTAAATGCTATTCATTTATTTTTCATTTTAGCTCTTCTATACCAGATAATTTCTAAAGGTCTTCTGCAATACTCCTATATGTTCTTAAGCTTTTTCCGGACTTGGAGCAGGAAAAAGGTGAAAACTTTTAAGAAAAGAGTGTTGTGAAAGTTAAAGCTGTAAAAAGACAAATAAAAAGATGTTTTAGGTAATTTTCGTATTTTCCAAATGGACATTGTAGTATTCCAGTATATTTATTCAAAACTGAATATAAAGGAAGCTAAAGACTGCAATGTAGGTGATACTAAATGGGGTTTTTTGTGTTCTTTCTCTACTTAGTTTTAAATAAATGGTAGGAGGTGACTAAACCAGTTTCAGATCTCGAATAATTTGAACCATTCTGTTCCTATAGCCTGTTCTGGACAGGTGACTGTCCTCTGTGACTGCAGGGGATATTCACAGAGGCAGCTCACTGGGAACAAGGATTTCTAGGCCTGAGTCTCCCTGTAGCCTATGGGTGGCCTGATGGGGATTACCATGAGGCTCCCTTTCTAGTGACTGTGAGGGGACTGAAAGGAGTTCTGGGTAACGCGTCAGTGCTTGCAGACTCTCCCGTTTTGGGTTTGGTGGGGTTTCTTCTGAAGACTGAAATCCCTCTTTCTCTGCTCAGCTTACTGAAGGCTATTGGTAAGCAATGCAAAGAAGCAATGTTTGACGCCTCTAAAAAGGTACTTTTTAGTACATCCTCAAAAGTCTCCTGTGCTTTGCTGTTTTGAAAGTATTTTTTAAAATCTTTTCTATAGCTCAGTCTAGCCCACGTTGTGTTCCATTACCACAATGGCTTGCTTCCTCTCATGACACAGCCTGTGTAGGAACTGTGTAGCCCTCAGGAAAGTTCATGGGATGGAGGTCTCTAAATTTTTAGCCTTACAATCTACAGCACACGTTACTTCTTAAAATTCATTTCTCATTTGGACCGTGCATTTTCCTTGCTTTGAGGCAAAGCTGGGGGAGCCATTAAAAAATGAAAATGCCTAGGCTTTTTTCTATGTTGCTAGCTACATTATGATTTTGGCGTGTATCAGTTGCACTCCTGAAACTGCGGTCCTGTGCCTGGTAGTTCTCTGGTCAAGTACGAAAAAGAAAACAGAATCTGTCCGAATTTAAATATGACTTTCCTGTGTTCTTCTAAAAGACTTTGCTCTTTATTCCCAATTTTGAGGCTCAAGAAAACATGTCACCTTTGTAATGAGGTAACTTTAAGTATCTTCTGTATTCATTGAGTAGATTTTCTTGTTTGGTTTTAGTTCTTCAAGTGGAGTTCTGTCTTCAGTTTTTGGCCACTATTGCTGTAAAGTTAGGGCTACATAAGGAACAATTTTGAAGGAAATCTAAATAGGGTGGCACCTCATTTCTAAATATCGGTTTGTAGTTATGGCAAGGGTTTACGCTTCCAGTCAAATTTATTACCATAAACTTCCTTCTAGTTGCTCCTATGCCTGGTTTTCTATGGAAATGAGGCCTTGATGCCACAGTGGTGTTCGTCTTTGAGTCTGTCATCTTTCTCCATCCCTTCTCTTCCCCTGGGTAGCTGTTGAAGTTGTAGGCCAATCTCAAGCAAATCTGCAAGGGATTGCAAAGGCAAGCCTAGAGAATCAAGCTGTGTTGCATTGCTGTGTCACAAGCAATAGTTGATGCTGCTGTTGGCTAAGTTTGTGTGTATCCTCCTGTGCTGTTGTGTTATACAGTAGTCAGTAGTGTTTTAAAAGGGACTTCCAGTATTCCACCCCAATGCTGAGTTTAAGTCAGTGTATGAAACTTGTGAAAGGTACTTGAAAACACCAAGTAGCACAAAGTGGTATGTATGAAAGAGTAATAATTAAATTCGGTGTTCATACTTTCAACTTCGGGTGAAAAAATGGAAGTAGGCTTTTTTCTTTTTTTTTTTTTTTTATTTTTATTCTTTAACTCACCTTTTTGCTTGACAGTGTTTGCATAGTGCCTTGACTAACATTTGCAGCTCTGGAAAAAAAGGATTATCCTAGTATGACTAGGATGTCTACCAGAAAGACATGTTAAATCATGCTCACTCTCTAAATTGTACTTTTGCACAATGAGCATTATTTTTTTGAACCTGTTTACCCTCTTTCATGAGGAAAAAATTATGTCACTGTGTGACTAATTTGCTTCAGTTTTAGGAAGAACACCTGAAGCATTCTTGAGGATCTTTTTCAGATCAGTTTAGCAATTTTAAATCTTACTGAGAGGCATTTAAGAAGTTACTGAACTGATGGTAAAAACTTGTGAAGGTATTGTCCAATTAATATATTGATGTAACAAATATTTGTTCAGATATCATATTCATGATCACAAATACTAATTACTGAATATGGAATTATTCTCGTTTGAGTACCAAGCGAACACAGTAAGTAGCATGTGTTAAAAATGTAAAGCTGTTTTGTATAGCACTAGGAGACCTGGCAGCATTTTTAATCTATAATATTGCTTATGGGCATGAGCATTCATCGGTAGAATTAGGCATGGTATCCACCAGCTGATTTGCTAGGCAGGAAATGGGACAGTTTTAATCATGACTTTGAAGATGTGAAAATGTTCTTGTTTCCTGCATATTCCATACTGTGGTCTGTGTTTTTTTGCTTACAGAATAATATTTTCTTTGCAAAACAATCTTCTTTTCATTTTTTAATTTGTGCCACGTTACACCATGACTTTAAATTATCTGGGGGATGACTGGCATTACCTGGGATGTCATTCATGGTGTGCTTTCTGGGGAAAAAAATCAATTACTTTTTCTTCTCCAGCTGCAGATAAAGATGACAGCTCAGAAGACATATCAGTGCCAAGCAGCCCACACACGGAGGCCATTCAGCACAGTTCTGTCAGTACTTCCAACGGCGTAAGCTCAACTTCCAAGGCAGAAGCGGTGGCCACCTCCGTTCTCACCCAGATGGCGGACCAGAGCACGGAGCCAGTGCTTTCCCAGATCGTCATGGCACCTCCCTCCCAGTCCCAGCCTTCAGGAAGTTGATTAAAAACTTGCGTTGCATCAGTTTCTTAGGTATACGTTTGTGACTTTAAAGGGAAATCAACAAAAGACCAGTCTCCATGTAGGAGAAATTGTAGCTTAAAATTGCTCATTTTTAAAAATCCAGCTTAAATTTGGCTTTAATGATTGGCACATGAAAATGAGACAGAACACCGGTTTCTAGTCTCTTTGCAAAAGTGGGGTTTTTTTAAGTATTAGTTTTACTAGTTATTTTTTGTGCTTAATGTGTAAAGTGTGTGTACAGTACGATGTGGTTTATTTCATTTTTAATTTGGTATTTCAACAAACATTGGGGTGAATTACTAAAGGTCATCCCCAAGACTGTGATAGTAATATTATGTGACATTTTTATACCAAAGTTCTGCATAGTCCCTATTGACTTTGTAATGTTGGCAAGGTCATAAAGCACTAGGCAAGAGAAAGACAGTAACAGTAAATTTGCTTTTAGTCTTTTTGCCTTTTTGTTGTTTTGCACATTATGAGAGGAAGAACATTGGGAGAAAACGCTTGGGTTGTTTTATGTATAGCATTTTGGTTGGCTTTGTAACTGTTGGGGTTTTTAATTTGTTTAATAGGGCCAGTACAGTATATGAGATTCAGTACTCTTATGCACATACCTGTCCTAGATGAGGATCACTGCTAAATAAATTTGGTGGGCTTTTTCTTGATTTTAAATTGATGTCAGGTGAATTTTGGTTATTTTTTTTTTTTCCCTCTGACACTTTCATTCTAGGGGGAGAAGAGCTTTATTTCTCCAGTCAGAATAGGTATCTATAACTACCCTTTGTTGTGAGGCTGAAACCAGTAAGCATATTGTAAAATACAGGGTTATCAAATATGGAATACTTAGTATTCCAAAGTAGGTTGATATTTTCTGGATTTTTGAGTTGCAGACTGAGGAGTTTACTCATGGTTTTGGATGCCAGAAAAGCCTAAAATCCTTCTTCAGACAACTCAAGACTTTTTTTTGTCATTGTCTTGTATTTGCAAGCTAACTTGTACTTAATTCTTGTGTAAGCACTGTCATCTTTTAGTAGCAAAAATTTTGATACCTTTCTTGTGGAAAAAGAAAAAAATCAGTATCTACCGTATCTTGGAAATAATGTAATTATAATGTGGTGTGTGTGGCGTGTGCGTGAGAATGGTTCAGTAGTTAACGCCAGCAGTCTTTTGCTTGAATGTTTAAAGATGCCTTCAATGTGATGCTGGCTGATAGGTGATTGCAGTTTTAAAATGTTATTTACTGTGCGAACTTGGATAACTAACATTCCATGATGTAGTTTGTTTCTGATGAGATGATTGTAGGTACACTTCTTCTCATTATCCAATCATCTGTAGGATACTGAGTTTTTTAAATGTGCCATTATCTATTTTGATTCTGTACTCATGTTCAAAATACAGTACAATATTTTACAATAGATTAAGTTGTTTAAAAAAAAAAAAACGTAGATGTGTGCTTTCAGGTCGGAAAACTTTGTATAATAGCAAAACCAGATGCATAGTAGCAACTGCCAGTAAAGCAGGATTCCATTATGTATATAACAAAGATTTAATGCATTTATAATGGGTTGTGTAGTTCATTTGCTCTTCTTTCTCCACACTATACTATGTGTTTTTAAGTGTCAGTGCCATCAAGTTTCTATTCGATTCAGTTAAAATCTAAAAATGTAATTGAACCACAGGAAAATGATAATTTCTACAATATATATACAACCATACTATCATGAAAACTGGACAAAAGTGTCTAAGTCACATGTGTGTCATGGCAGGGCTTTAAGCATGAAAATAGTAGGGATTCTAAATATTTTGTATTTTAAAACTAAGAAAGTTGAGTTGATAACCTCATGTGTTTAAAAGTCTTACTTTCCCAATTTCAAGATAAACAGCTGTAACAGTTCCTGAGTGTTTCCAGGATGGTGAAATACAATGGACCTCTTGAGAGAAGGGAATTAATCGCAAAGGCACAAAACGTGAGTTCTGCAAGAAAGCTATACAGTCACTTTTCGTTGTAGTTTTGGTGGACTAGGTAAGGCCTCATTGATTATACTATAATTTGCTCTCCTAAACACAAAGGCTTTTAAATCATATTTATATACGTGGAGTTTTTTTATAACAAAACTGTTGCGCTTGTAAAATAAGTCAACATAAGTGTATAGGAGATGTGTAAACAGTTAACGAATTTAACAGTGGGGCTGGAAAAAGAACCATTAAAATCTGTGTTCAGATAGAGAGAAGTTATTAGTCGTACTACCATGGATTCCGTTTTGAGACGTATGTCACACTACTTCTGTACTTAGCATTTTGGGTCTTTACATTTGACATGTTTCACAAACTGTACTGTTTTCTTTTTATGTGCAGTTTGCATGAGTAAATCATCAAAGAGAATAAAATCTATCTTTAAGTTATGTTCCTATTTTAATGAAATTATAATTGTTCTAAAAGGCAGCACTGTCTTCAGACTTATTTCTTTATCCTTGCAATTATCAGCCTTTCTCTGGAAGCCATTGCTGTAAGGACAAAGTCATGTTATGTAAATAAGAACACATATGTTTCTTTAGAAAATAAGCCAAATTCTATTGCTCTGCCGTCAAGTTCCAGCTTGTTCTGAGGAATGAGCCTCGTATTGTTATTTCCAGAAGCCCAAGGTAATCCACAGAAAGAGGAGCTCATAAACAGTTTCATCATCCCAGATGGTGCTCAACCTTCTCTGGTTCCACAGCAAAAGCGCTGTGTGTAATCAGAATTTCCAGCTAACTTTCAGGTATCTTAATCTTACCTTAATATGCAGGAAGCTGGGAGCTAACAGCTGAAGTCAGATGAACTGCTGAGGGTTTTGTTGTGAGAGGATCATGCCCTCACGTTTGATTTTTAGAATATTAAAAATGGTGTGAGCTTACGAATACCGGCAAGGTGATACACAGTGTGGCACAGGCCGGTGCAGCCTCATTCGAAAAGCTGGTGACAGAACTCTGATACGGAGGCTTTGGGGGGGAAGTTGCTGTGTTCTAGCCCTTGTTGCATGTGTTGACCAAAGGAAATTAAATTTAAACTGCACACAACTTTGAGCCCGGTATGAGTATAACGCCCAAGGCCACCCTTGCTTCATGGTGCTCTTTTTCTGACCATGAGTTATGCTTGTCACTCCAAGGGAAAAAGCACGAAGGCTGTATAACAGGGCAGCTGGGGTGTGGGGAGACACACCAACCCACTTCTTGTTGTCTACACTGTAGAAAGACCCAGTTTCATACCCAACTATCCAATCCATGTCAGCTTTTTCTCTTTAAAATGCTAATAGACGCTGGGCAAAGAAAGATGGAGTGAGATGACAGGAGTGTTGGATGAGTGGTGATTTCAACTACCAGAATGAGAGAAGTAATTTGCTTGGAGACAGACACAAACACTTTAATTGGTCATCATAAATGATAATGAGGAGAAGACAGTGAAATTAAGTGCATCCTAATAAAGTAAGGTATGTTAAATTGCACTGAAGGAAAGTTCAGCGATGCTTCTTGACGTGATTAATATACTGGTGACAATGTGTCTAATGAAGGTTGTTTTCATTTATATGCTGCCTGTTGCTTCCCTCGGTACAGAAATAACGTGAACTGCACTCATTTACGTTGCAGAACAGTGAGTGTCACATTGGCTTATGGCAGCTGTTCCTTTACATTGCCTTTTAACCATCGTATCAGCAGTAATACCGGGATGATTGATTTAAGCCATGACTTGTATGAGACTGTGTAGGGCAGGTCCAGATGACACTGTCATGAAATAATTTGGGGTTTCAAAGTTTTATGGTTTTTAATAGTAAGTCTCCCATCCTTTTGATTTTAGATTTTAGTCTTACTTTCTTTTTTTTCCCCTTTCATGGAACTTAGCATCATGACCCTTCTTGTTCCTCACTTTTTTCCTAG
This sequence comes from Rhynochetos jubatus, assembly GCA_027574665.1. Lineage (NCBI taxonomy): Eukaryota > Metazoa > Chordata > Aves > Eurypygiformes > Rhynochetidae > Rhynochetos > Rhynochetos jubatus. The sequence continues at coordinate 20,211,920 of CM050654.1, forward strand.
TGTGGAATTTCTCTGTTTTGCATTTTGCTTCCTCCCCCGTTGTGTTACCTCTCTATAGCACACTTTCCTTCCAAGAAGTTAGTCAGGAAGGGCATTTCTGCACACTGTGTAGATGTAGTAGTATTGACATCTTCTTAGAACAAGATATATAACAAAATACATATTTAGGTCTGGAAGGATGTCCTGAATCTGCAGTATGGAACTTTGTGTAGCAAAGATTTGATTATGGGTGCTCTGCACAACTAATGAGTCCAGGTTGTATGCTGATAGCCTCAGAATTCTACAGTATGCAACTGTCTTCAAAAAGCATTTTTAACCCCCTAGGTGCAAGGTTAGTTATCCAGCTACATGGTTGTCAATAGAACAGCACGACACAAACTTGATCCAATTTGTGTAATTATTTTATTTTAAGCTTTGCTCAATCTCTGTCCCTCCTCTATAACCATTTTTCCAATGATGATGTGTGTTGTTCTGAGCACTTTTTCCCTATTTCTGATTTTGGGTAAGAGGACAGAGGGAAGAGAAGGTTTTTTAAATTTTTAAACAAACTACCTATAATAGAATTTAGTCTGGAAACAATACCTAGTCTGAAAAGTGTTGTGAAAGGATTATGCAAGTACATTTACAACTTGTAATCCCTGTTTAAAGAAAGCGTACCTTGGACTGCATAAATTGATTGGAAATGGTAACAAGCATAAAAAGTACAGAACAGCCTGAAGCAAAGAGAAGGCTTCACGCTTCTAGGAACTCTGTAACACCAATGGCACACGCAGAGCAGGGAGTGGGCAGTGTGTGCAACACTTGGACAGCGGGGCCTGGTGATACTCCGGTTTGCAATTAATGAGCTTAAAGGATAGTACTCTGCAGCTTAGGGAGGGAGATCCGTCGGTGCTGGACTGGGAAGATGAGCTTCAGGAGTGAGCGTGCGGTCACGGGTGCTTGCAGAGGGGCAGAATTGCAGGGATCCCAGTTTTCCTCGCCTAACTCCGCCTGGGGCTGGCTTAATACATCAAAGTACAAACAGGAGCCCTTACAATTCCATGTAATACTGTCCGTCCCCAGGTGGGATGGCCGCAATGAATGCCAGTCTGATGGGTGTGTTCAGCTACCCGCGAGGCAAAACCCAACATCTGTTTTATTAATTTCGCCACTGCCTAAAAGGCCCTGCTCTTGTTCTGCCACAAGCTAGCATCGGCACGGCACGTAAGTAGTGTTTCCCTCCCTTTACTTGAATCACTTGTTCTAGACCGTTACAGAAGGCAAAAATACCCTCCTTGGTAGGTCACTGGACTGATGCATTTTAGAAATGGGATGATTTCAAACAGCCTTCTAATTTGTTCCTGTTTAAAATGGGAAATTATATCCCCATCTAGGATTCTGCTCAGGGGGAAAGGGAGGCAAGTAAAGAGAGAGCAAGCCCTCAGCTTTAGCAGCAAACAAAATAAATTGCCATTCTGAATAAACTGAGAAAATGAGATGGAGAGGGGAGAAAAGCCTGCACTGTTTGCGGAGGTGCTGTTTCATGGCTCAGTTATGCCTCTCCCACACGAGGACGTGTTCTGTGGTGATCTATTTCTTCAAAACGTTTACAGTGATGTTAGAAATGTTTTGATCTCACTTGAGGTAAGGAGTATAAACATCCTGTTATTCATGACCCTGTGTTGGGAAAGACACTTAAAGGCAATATAACTTATAGTAGAGTTATTCCAGTTGTCTATAAAATGCCAACCAACTCTATAGTCAGCATGGTTATGATTTCAAAACAAGTAAAAGGCTAATATCTCAGTTTCCTTGTTTCCTGTCCTCCCTTTCAGCAGCATTTCTTTAAAGAGCTAATGATTTTTGCTGAAAGAATAGATAATCCTTGTAAATGCCAAGCAGATGCTGTATATTTCACTGGATGAGAGGAACGTTTTGAGCATTGATGATTTTGTTGAGTAGCTAATGAATCTCAAGCTAGTAAGTTTACCATTTATGACTTTCACATATGTGTGAATATATAAAAGATTTCTTTATGCTGTCTCTAACGGTTTACCCAAACTTTTTAGAGTCCTCATCCTAATAGCCCCGAAGTCTTTTCCTTCTATGAATTACGCAGCACTCCCTTGTATGCTGTGTAAGGCGGTTCCTGGCCATGGATCTCTGAGCTCTGTTTCCAGTCACCACACAACTGGAATGCTGTTTCCAAGTTGTCAGCATGCTCGTGTTTGTTGTTCCTGCCTATCATTTGGCACAGCATTGGCTTCCTTGGGATGGAGGCACATTACGCTGACTTGGATGCTTCCCTTGTATGGACTCTTTAAATCATAAATACAAGTTTTGTCATCAACTGGCCTTTTCCTTGTTCCTAAGGCCTGGCAAAGTAATTTTCTTTCAGGGAAGAAGTGTATAACCTTTACCTGCTCTTGTAAGTTCACATCTAGTTTATTTTGTTGGTGTTTTCACCTATGGGACAAGGGCACCCCCACCACACTTAAAATAACTGCCCTTTAAAACATGCAGGCACCCAGACAGGGTGCATAAAATCCTGTGGGCCTTGTCTACCTAAGAAAATATCACCGCTTCGGCAGAGGTAAATTAGCAAACACAAAGTTTTAGATAAAGTTTTGGTTTGACATGTCTACTGATTTATCTCAGTCCAGCTCATGTTGTTGCAGAGCAGTATTAAGCTAAATGAAAAACAAAAAAGGTGCACGTCTGTGCTTACTAAACTGATACAAAGCCACGTAAAATTTTGCAGTACACCATTTAAAAAATACTTGTCTTAAACCAAAGCAGCTTTCCTACAGTGGCAATTTTGAAGAAACCCATGCCAGTTTTATGAAGAGGTGAAGATTAATTTTACGGTAGTGAAGTTAGATCCTTCTACGAGGAGGCTTCCCCAAGCTGTTATGAGAGCAGTATCTGATTTAGCCGCTGCTAAGCGCCATCCGTGCTCCTGTCTGTAAACATAATTTAGTCAAGGAAAATTTGAGCGATGCACAGACTTTCTGTGCATCGTGATCCAGAGATTATCTCTCTTTTTCCCTTCTAACTCAGTACTGCATTTCTTTCCAAGGCCCCAAGTTACTCCTCAGAAGTCACTGTCATACCTAGAGCCTTACAGTAGCTCTGTCTAAGCAGGGAAGATTTTTCCTGAATATGTTCTCAATTTTACTCTCCGAGTGCTCAGAAATCTATTGTTAGTGTTTATGGGTTATTTGAATGCTGCCATAAACCTCACCTGGAAAGATCTTGCTAATTTGTCCAATCTGCCAACAGCTGTTCAGCCCCTTATCTGTGGCCAGCAGCAATTACCATGGCTGTGGCCAGAGCAGCTGAAGACCTGTTAATAGCAAGAGACCTTAGCGTGAGACCTGTACTTTAGATACACTCGGCATATATCAAAAACCACTTGAAAGTGAAGTATTTCTGAAGCACGATGGAATGCAGTTTTATACTACACAAAAAAACTTCGTTGTCTTTCAAAGAGCACACTTGGAATATCTATTGGGTTCTGTTCTGGCAGCTTTTGATGCTGTGTTTTTCTTTCAGTGTCAATAGGAAATGAAGTTATGTCAATATTCTGATTGCTGAATTTTGCTGTGATGAACTGTTAAACAGGCTGCTATATGCCCAGAGCAGCAGCATTTGCGATGGAAAAGCATCCACGTAATATTGTGTACATTTGCATATATGCAAAATTAAATTAAGTACGTTTGCTGAAGGTGTTTTCACTTTCTGTAAGTAGAAGTTAAAGTTAATAGTTCACTTCTCGGTCTCCCGTTTTGCTGCACAGGAAGGGGAATCCTCTTGCTTGGTTTTGGTCTGATATTGAGAGGCTTCTGGACATGAAACAAGCTACCTACATGTCACCCCAGGATGTGCCCAGTAGAACTGCATTGCACCTCTGGGTACGATGCGCTGTACCCTGCACGGATTAAGAATGGAAATGTCACCTTGTACAGCACAGCCTGTGCAACCTGAGCTTAAAATGAACTGGAGCCAATTATAATATTTATAAGTGAATATGTTGAAATTGTTTTTTCATAACAATCAAATTGTAGTCGCTCTGTTCCTGAACAGGAACTATTTTTTGTACTGCAATCTGCATTAAGGGTTTTTCCAAAAATAACACAGGAAATACTGTGTACAGTTACTGGAGCAAGGCGTTTCTGGCAGATTTCCATGGCATGTTCATAGTCTGTGAACGGGCCCACATTTGTCTTTCATTTAAAAATGTGGAAAAGATTTGTGGTAAGTGCTGACTACAGCCGAAACCCCTCCCTGCTGAGCAGGGGTTTGCAGAGTACAAGCTATAGTTAAATAAAGGGGATTTATAAATTTGCAAGAAAAAGCTTCTTGTGTTAGTGATGTCTTGCTTATACAAGACAATGGATAATAAATTATTAGCCGAATGAGGTAAGTAATTCCATTTCCTACTGTTTCCTGCTGTCTGTAACGAGCAACTTGAAACATGGGAGTTTCTAATTTCTCAGGAACAAAATGCCATCTAGTGGTAACTGCTAAATATTTTGAGCAAATGCATTCTTTATATTGTCATACAGTGTTTGGGGATTTCCCCCACCCATCCCCTGATATTCTGTGTTTTACCACACAATAAGCTCTTGAGAGAGGAAGACGGAGTGGTTGGGGAAAGGTAGAGCTTCCCCAGGTCTGCGCCTGTAGTGGCTGGGATGCCATGTTGCCCAGCTGCCTGGGAGCTCCCTCCCTTCCTCTGCTGCCGGCCTCAGGCAGGGACAGAGCTCTGCCCTGCTGAGAGCTGAACAAACTTCCAAACAGCGTTGGCAGAATGCACCTTACCGTTACTTGACAATAAAATGCAAAAAGCACTAATTTGCCCAGCGCTGTATGAAGAGAAGCTGAAAGCTACCGCTGCATCACTGACCATTCATCTGGTTGGAGGCTTTTCCCTCTGGTGCGTCATTCTCCAAGGAGATAAGAAGGGGAAACGTTCCCTCTGCTCTTCTGATGAAGCACCAGAGAATGGTACAAGTTTCTTCATAGCACCATTTGTCAGCTCAACTCCTTAGAGAAGACTATAAGCTTTAAAAAAAAAAAAAAAAAAAAAAAAATATTTGGCCTCTAAAATAGACTCTTGAGAAAGTAACTGCCATAAACTAGCTTGTAGAGATGAATAGCAGGCTTCGCTTGTACAGCAAACACAAATAATTAAAAAAAGACTGAAACCATGCTTCAATGTATTTGTCAAAGTCTAGTGGAAGGTGTCCCTGCCCATGGCAGGGCGATTGGAACTAGATGAGCTTTAAGGTCCCTTCCAACCCAAACCATTCTGTGATTCTATGGAACTGGGGACAGGAGACAGCAGTCACACCCTGTGTGCGAGTTAAGCCCACTGATGGTGATACTCCCGCTTAGTCAACCGAGCTGGCAGGAGAGAGTTCCATCTCTCCATGGTTTCACGGTCCGTTGTGATAGGGTTTTCATTCTAGTTGTTGGTGGGTCTGCTTTCCCCATCTACTGCTCCATATCATCCTGTTCCTCTGCAAGATGCTCGCAGCAGCGGAGGCCGGGGCTGTAATTAGCGCCATGGTCTCTGAGAGGGATTCTGCAGGCTGGCACAGGAATCTAATCTGTCCTGCTGACATTATTGTAGAAGTCATGAAGATGGCACAGCATCAGTTTGATGGGCTGTGAAGGAGTTTGTGGATGGATAAAGAAATCATTTTAATTCTCGTTTTGCATGATGTTTGCCGCAAAAGGCAGCAGACTAGAGTCTGATAAGCAAGGGCAGTCACAGCACAGCTCACCAAGAGGGGGTTGGTGCTGCTGCGGGCTCACTGCCCTGGCTGTGACAGCAGTGCTGGTACCCTTCTGGCCCTCGGAGGTGCTGCTGGTTACCTCCCCAGGCCATGGCATCCAGCAACTGCTGGCCAGCTGCGGAGAGAGAAGGGAGAACAAAACTAGGGCTAGAGCACCACTGGTCTAGGTGGGAGTAATTGTTGCAGAAGCTTGTTTAGGTAGGCAGAACAGGATGAGTTTGGGGAGTGCTGGTACATGCAGTGTGAAAAGCATCAAGTAATCCTTGTCCTAGATAAAAATACACGAGGAAATCCCTAGATTGGAGACAGTTTCTTAAAGGTAGAATAGTGACTTTTTCTGAGTAACAGCTGCACTCTTGCAGGTGTTGTGGCTGCATCAGCCCTTTGCTCCAGTTTTCAGAGCAGCAGGATGCTTTGAAGAGGACATGGTTCTTCACAGGCAGAAAGAAGGTGTTCTGTTGAGTGTATGGGAAAGAAAAGAAATCTTAAGAGCAGATGGCCGTGAGCTCAGACCTTGAAATAAAGGGGAAAGAATAATGAAAACAAGCTGATAGTAATGATCCATTCAAACTTGATGTATATTTTCTGACACTATCAGACTAAATGCAAAGGTAAGTGCATCAGTATATAGTGCTTACAGGATGTTTTCCATTCTTCCAAAGATCTGGACAAAGCACAGGCCACGTTACTTTTAACGGTATTTTTATCTTTATGTGGGTAATGATTATATGCTGTAAAGAGGAGATTTATGCTCTATGACATGATAATCTGGATTAATGTTTTTGACTTTGACACTCCCAGAGAAGAAATGAATTGGATTTCCTCGTCCTACGTTCCCTTGAAACAGTTTAAGACACGTTCTTCTTAAATATCCAGCTGGGAGCAGAAAGGAGAGCAGTTGCTGCAGATAAACTGAATTCTGAAGTCATTGTATGTGTACAGGCTCAAAGCACTGGCATGATGCCTTTACCGTGCATAGAAAACCACGAGGAACTTGGAAGGACTCAACCAGGAATTAGTTTCCTATATATCTGTTAGATTGGGGCTCACGTGAGTTTACAACTGAGTATGTGAGGTTGAATTCCAGACCTGAGGTTGAGGGCCAGATCCGAGGTTGGTGCGGTGATGCACAAGTCAGACTGCGAGATCAGCTGTGTGATCTCCAATTTTGTTCAAAACAGAACTGCTGCATGCGCGGCTGGAAGGTCGCCAGGTCTTAGTAATTGTCTCTGGCATTGCCAATTTAGGACCTGGATATCTGCTAATTTAGTTTTGCTTTGTTGAGGGTCTTTTCACGTGTCTTGGTTAACAATAAGCAAAATGTGCACAACCATGGGCTGTAGTTCTTTTATTATTAAAGAAAGGGGAAATAATACCTTTTTTTTCTTTTCCCTCCTTCACCATCCCCTCCTCCCCGAGAAAAAGCAGTGACGTCAGGTACAGAAAAGAGAAATTTCTTTCTGTGCGGACCACATAATAAATTATGAGGTTTTTGACACTGAAAAATGGGCTCAGAAGGGATCAGGTATTTTGTCCCTTCATACAGAATCTTACTGTTGTAAACTTAGAGTTCACTAAAACTGTTGTGAGACTGGCAGATCAATGAATGAATAGTGAAAACCTCAAATCCTAATTAAATCCCACTATTACTTCCAGGATTGGTTTGTCTCCTCTCCAGGAATACTTGATTTGAACAGCTTGTTTAACAGGAAAAGCTATTGATCTCTTCAATAACACTTTAGAATCATTAAGAGGGAAAATTTTAATCTCCTTCAGCTCTTTGAAGTTGCTTTGGTTAATGTCATCTCTCTGTGATCTCTGAGAGCTAATGCTGGTCTTGAAAGATGATTCCAGCGTTATTCTGTGCTGCTTTTTGCGCCCTGCTGCCGCTACCTGCCTGCTTGCAGAGGTGGCTGTGCCAAGTGCAGTAAAGCAGAAAGGTACCACTAGTGCATGTGCTTGCTTGCTTGGTTTGGATGGTCTCATATTCTCCTTCAAAAGTCTCCCCGGTGGAAGAAAACACACCTTACAGATTTGTTGAACAGTAAATGAGTTATCCAGTGCTGCTGCCTCAGCACTTTGAGACTTGGACTTCAGCATCTTCAGGTCATTAAAGCTCATTCTGCAAAGGCACTTGCCATTGCGTATGTCTTTACAGCAGGAAGTTCTCAGAACATTTCCAAAGTTCACTTCTTATTCACGTAGTCTGTTTTCTAAACTATCACATAACACTTAACTTCAAATCTGATGCAGTTTGCAATACCATGGCCCGTACACCCTTGTTCATATCAAGCACACAACTGAGGTTTAAAATAGCCTTAAAACATTTCTGTGCTCTGAAATTTGGACACTGGCTCAAAGAACCCTAAGTATCCTAGGAGAAGCAAGTTGCATGGGATGACTAATAACATTAACAACATTCTTTTTGAATGACTTCAGTAACACCTACATTGGTTTCTCAAAGAACATAGAAATCACTTGAAGGGCTCTGGTGCTAGAAAAGCCAATAATGGCACAAAGACCATGCAGATTTGGGCTGCTTATGCGAAGGTTTTAATTCCTATGGCAATTCTTCCTAGCCATCCAGTGGATCTAGAAGCCTTGACTGGTTGCATGAAGCACCATGGCCAATTCTGTGGCTCAGCTTCAAGTGGGAGATCATCCGCTCAGGGTCAAAGATATTTCAAAAGTCAGGACTAGAAATATCTTGCAGATTATTTTTTTTAATGGCTAGCTTGTTCTTAGTTTTTAGTGTTTATAGATAAAATTTTATTCATAACAGTTTATTCCTAAGACTGCTTTGCCAATGGCTTGCCTTCTGTTTGTTTTACTTGCGATTTCCAAGCTTTTTTCAAATATACACAAGCACTACTGCAACTAATGCTTTAATATGTATTTCTAAGCATGATATAAAAAGGAAATATTATGAAAGTTAAATAGAAGCTCTAAGCTGCATTTTACAGCCAGTATAAACACACTTGGGTGTTTTATAGCCATCAGTATTATCTCCTTTGACACTTGAGGCTTGTCCCTAGGAGACAGAAAGCAGAGACTTCCTGGAATTTCTTTAATTAGCCTGTTCATTTCACTTAATAAAACAAGCAATCAAAACCATACTTTGTTTCATTGGCTGGGCTCTTAAAATGTAACTTGGGCTACGTAGCTGTTACATCTGAGCAAAAGTGCAAGCAATTTTGAAATTCCCTAATATTTTAATGGTTTTATGAATAACTGATCTCACATTAGAAGTCTGTGCTGACGGGATATGCTAGTAAGTGTGCACATGAGCAATAAGAAAGCTCATAAATAGTCCGGTGTTAAAGTATATTCAGACCAGCTGCAAATAAAAATGCCGTTTTGCACTTGTAAATAGTTTAGTCTTGATATTGTTTGCTCTAAACTTCACCTGGAACCTGTTGGAAGAGGAACGCTCCAAGTGTCAGCATAAAGCCCAACACGCTGAGTGACCACAATCCACAGCAAGCGTTAGGGCAACCAGCACCCTGCTTGTGTGCTCGCACCCCCAGGAAGCCCACACCCTGACAGAAGGTAAGACTTGCTTAGTTTTGGTCACATCTAGCAATTTATGTCATAGTGATTATAAAAGAAATATGGGTAGCTCTGGATTTTCCCTTTCCAGATAGCTCACTTCGTTTTCTAACCCTTTTCCAACCTCCGTCCTTACACCTGTAAATGTGTGTTTGAAAGTATTAGAGTTCATCGATGTTTATTGCATAAATAATAAGGTAAAGGTGAAAGCTTGGAAGAAAATAGGTATGAGGTAGTTCTTGATGTGAAAGACGGAGCAGGATACCTGTCAGAGAACCTGAAAGTGCCCACCTGATTCAGAGCAAAAGAAGACGTACTTCAGGTGTACCCAGCCCAGCCCTTTCCATTCTCCAGCATTCCTACGCCAGCAGTGGCAGAGCAGAGATGTTACTGGGGAGGAGGAGGTGGATATTCATGGAATGTGCTGCTGGTTTTATCTGTTGCATGGGAAGGGCTGGCTATGAAGAGTAATTCAGGTGCAGGCTTTGATTTTAATGGAAATTCCATCAAAGAATAAGACCATGTGAGTTTGTCAAGATGCACAGAAGGCACCTACTATATCCCATCTGTAGCAGCTGTTCACAATGTGGTTCTCATCACATCTATGTGCATCTTGGAAATCCAATGAAGTGGGAGCCATAACATAAAAGTCCTTAAGAATTATTTTAGAGAGGACTTTGCTCAGGAAACATAGGCAAGAGGGAGTTTTTTCTTTTGATGCTGTTTCATTCAAAAATGGCATAATGTCTCATAACATCAGTCTAAACACAGCCAATTGTTTAGAGGTTAAGCAAACAGCTTTAGTTTTAAAATTAAGATTGTGCTCCTGTGCTGCCTCCCTTTAGATCTTGTGGCCTTTGCTTCTAGTGTAACCAGAAAAAGATCTAGCTCTAAAAGTTGTCATTGTCACTTATGCCTGTTAAACGTTTTTCATGACCCAGATTGCCAAGAGCAGGCATGTTAAGCCCATTTTTTATTTCATTAATCTGCATCACCTAATGTGTATTAAACTCCTCTTGTTATGGGATATAGTGCAATTCCTACGATCAGCATAGGATGCAAATACGATTGTGTAATGTGGTAGTGGTGATTTTAAACAGGAGGTACGGTGGATACGTTACACGTATCTCACGTTCTTTGGCAATGATCATCAAGTTCAACACGCAAGTTCTTCCTAGGAACTGCTACTTTGCTAGTCTGTACCCTGTAGACAAAAAAAAAAAAAAAAAAAAAAATTAATTACCACCAAAACCTACAGACCAGCATAGCCCCCAGTAAAATACTGGTCATGTCTGTCTTACAAAGGTGGCTCATAGCTGCTGTACTTGATGCGGGGACTCTGTCTCCCTCTATGCCTGCACAGTGTTGGGTAACACTGTGTTTAAATGACTTTGCCATTAGTAGTGAACAACAGCAGCAGCCGAAGGATAAGCTCAAATACCAGTTCTCTCAGCAAAGAGAGAAAGACTTTCCAAAATGCTGGTAATGTGCAATGGCAGCTCTGGGTTTGATGATAGGCTTGATGTTATGTTCAAATAGCTGTTATCTAAATAAACATTAATTTTAGCTAGCCAGCTGGGTAGTCAGTCTTCAAACTTTTTATTGATGACTTTTAAATTAGGTAGAACAATTGAATTTATCTTACTGAACAAGTGGCAGAGATCTGCCTTGCCATTTTCCAAGTAGTCAGTGTCCTGTTGCAAGGAGCGTGAACCCTGAACCTGCTCAGTAAGGCAGCCCTGGCTGCCCCCGTGCCCCCTGCCTGACCCACAGACTCCCAGCAATTACACATTAGAAGCTAAATTCAGTTCTGCACATGACAAGGCTCCTACAGTGCTGTTTGCCTGTTTTCCAGGGGGTCTGTTGCAGGAAGGCACTAACTGATAAGATGCTCCCCCTATTCATCAGGTAGCGTCTCACCGTGTCTTCACTCCTACTGCTTCCCATTAATACAGGACAGCTTTAATTTATGGGGTTTTTTTCTTCACACAACATTATATTTACTAGCTGGGAACCTTTCTTTACAGTTGTGTATGAATCTTTAAAAATGTCAGTGATTAATTTTAAAATCTCATTTATCACTGTATGATTAGTAAATTAGTTAAGGTTTGGAGAATAAATGTCAGGTAATTAGAAGCAATTTTGTAGCAGACCCTCAGACAAGGTGATGGAGCAAAGAAAGACCGCTGCGGAAAACAGGCCGCTGCTCCCACAGTGCTCAGCACCCAGAGCGAAGGGGGCAAAAGGAGAGGGGCCAAAGTAACAAAGCAGGAAATCTAAACACTGCAAAGCAGCCCCAAATCCCAGTACTGAAATTTTACATGAAGAATGAATCTGTAGTAAGTGGCTGCAGTATTTAAAGAGTCCTGAGGCTTGGGAGATGAATCAAGAAACTAACTGAAGGACAATGAGCAGGCCAGAAAAGGGCGTGTTACATAGGTATATCTATATATCTATCTTCTGGACACTTTATTCTTAAAGTACACCTACCAGGTGGCAAGTATAGCCAGGCTTTTTCTACAGAAGGTGATGCTAACTGATTTTGAAAATGAAGGCTTTTCAAGGGCTGGAGAGCCGTGGGAACCAGACACCAAGCTCATCCTCACTGCCATCTGAATCAATGGCAAACTACCTCAGCTCTGCATAATGGGATCTCTTTTGTGCTCTCCCCTGCGAAAGAGCAAATGGATGAGCTGGGGTCCCTCCAAAGGAGCAGACCCTCTGGCCGCACAGGACCAGGCTGGGACTTCATGCTCTGGAGCATCTGCATTTCCTCCCCTCGCCCCTGCGCAAGGTGACAGAGGGGGATTTGCTCTGCGAGCTCCAGCTCTCTTCTAACGGAATTCCCAGAGTTGTAGTTAAATCATTGTTACTGGTGGTGCAGTAAGATGTGCTGGCTTGATAAGGCATTATGTAATTTTAAGATAACGTTGTCAAGCAGAAATTGCCAGGAAGATTTCAGGACCGTTCAAAAAGCAGGGTGTGGGGGAAGGGATCTTTGCCTAGTGAACTTTGGGCTAATTTTTTTTCTGATTTGCACCTTCCTGCTCTGCCAAGGCTATCAGCCTTTGCAAAAGGCAGAGAAGCCATCGGGTAAGACGGCACATTACCATGTACAGCCACTCTCCCTGCCACCCCAGCACCTTCCTTGTGCCAACGCCTGCGAGGGCAGGTCAGGAGCTCTGGGTACGAGCCTGGCGGTGAAGTCTTCTCAAAGCTGCTGCTGTTCTCGGCACGCTGCTGGAGTCTGGGACAAATCATCCTTCCAAACCAAGCAAATCATATTGTTGGAAATAAGGATTGAGCTCAGTTTGTTTTGAAAACTCTGATCAGCTGCAGAACCCTTTCTGGCACAGTAAAATATGACTCCAGGAACTGTGAAATGGCCAACACGCTTCCCCAGGTTTTATCCGTAACCGCGTTAATATCAAAGGCATTACTAGGCAGTTGAAACGACTAATCAAATTACTCCAGCTGATCTTAACAATTCTAGAACTGATAATGCCTGTTACGGAAAACTGTGTTACTCCTGCTGGACAGGAGACTATTTCTCATGTAAACATGCAGTTCAGTAGATAGCAATAAAGATTTTGGAGCAGTGGAAGAGTAAAAGCTGGCTATTTAGTTGAAGGAAGTTGGAGTGAAAGCTTGGGATTTCATTCCAGGAAGTATAAGGGGAAGGAAAAAAAAAAAAAGTGAAGATCCAACTTCTTCGCAAAAGGCGAAGCAAAACACTCCGTGCACACAAAGGTCACATCATGCAGGCAGAACGGCAAAGATTTTTCTGGTGTTGCTTTTTACCAAACCCTTTTTCATCTATTTCCAACCCCCTTTTAGCCTTGCAAATAAAATATTATTTCTCAGTAGTCCAGCTGCTCAATCAACTTTTGCACTTTACACATGAAAAATGAAAATGTTTTGTGAAATCGGGTCGGTTGTGCTGGAACTCATTTGGGAAAGAATAAAATAGAGGAAATGATCACTCTGAGGTAGAATGTTTATTTATTTTTTTTAACTTTGCACAATAAGCAAAACGTATCAACACAAACCCCTATATTTTGAAACATCTCACAGACATAACAAACCCCATGGTTTTGTTGTTGTGTTAAGCAAGATGTAAAGATACTGAAAACTTTCCCACGCATCTTTCCCTTCTGTTCTCTATACCTAGACTAGGTGGAATTCAGAGTATGAGAACCGGTGTGCAACTAAATACATAAAACACCCCTTTTTCAGACAGACCTTTATGTTTTAGATGCCTTGTTGAAAGAAACTGTGTTTTATGTTCTTGCTGACCCTGGCCTGTATTCGAACAACTGGAATCATTATTCGCAGCGGCTGTAGATGCAGCAGCCTACATACATGTTCTTCCTCCTTCAGAGGGTCCTATGGCAAAAACCTTGTCCTGACCACATCTCCCGCTGCTCGCCCGCTGTGGCAGCCAAGCGGAGGAGGGACAGGCTGTATGATGCCCATAAAAACACCTGCACAATCTGCGTGCCCTGGCTGACGTCCCCGAAGCCTCGGCGGAAGGCTGTGGATTTGCAGGGCTGAAATGGATTAAATTCGAGCGAACAGCTTGTGTCAGACCGCGCTCAGGCTGGACGTGAAGTCGCATCACGCACAGCTTGCGACTGAGAGGCGAACTTGGAAGTGGGCAAGAGCTGCATCGCTGAATCAGGCGGGTCCGATTGTCCCAGGCATGCTGGGGAAGGGCTGCCGACTACTAACCTACCTCCGTTTTCATTGTTTTCAGGGTAAAAACGCAAACCGCAAAAACGGGTTCCACCGGGCACGGTGCTGCCTTCGCAATTCAGCGCTGAAACGCGCAGCCCCGGGCAGCGAGAACCGACGGCAGGTGGCTGAAATCTGCCGCCCCGAACCGTTCCGAGCAGAACTCCGGCGGTGCTCCCCGCGTGCCTGCTGGCATTTGAGCGGCAATCTTCACCTCGCCCTACAAAGCCATGTTGCCCACAAGACCGTTGCTTCCCCCGCACCAGGTAGGCGCAGCCCTGCGGAGGCTGAGGAGGCACAGGCCGATTCTGCCGGGACTCCCCCTCAGAGGGCAGTCCGGTACCCCGGGGCTGGTTTCCACGGAGCATCTCCTCGGCGGAGTCGGCCGGGGCGGCCCCGGCGGGTGCCCGAGGGACCAGCCGGGCGCTGCCGCGTACGTGAGCGGTGATGGGGGCCAGGGCCGCGGCCGGGGGAGCCCGCCCGGTGCGAGGAGACGACGCTTCTCTTTGTGGCCCGGCGGGCCGGCCGCGTTGCCATGGGAACCGTCCCGCCGGCTGCGGCTGGAGGAAGGCGGGTCGTGTGGCGGCACAAGATGGCTCCCCGAGGCGGCGGGCCGCAGCGTGAGCGCGGGCGGAGGGGCGGGCGGGAGGGGGCGGCGGCGGCAGGGTCCTCCCCGCCGCCGCCGCTGCCGCCGAGCGTCCCCCCCCCTCCCCTCCTCCGCGGGCTGCGGCCGCCACGGCCGCGGGGTGCCCTGACATCCCCGCGCCCAACTTGTGTTGCAGGCGCGCCCCGCCGCTGATGCCAGAGCTGCCGCCGCGCCAATGCCAGCCCCGCGCCGCCCGGCCAGCCCCCGCCGCCCCCCGGGCCCGCCCCGCCGCCGCCGCCGCCGCCGCGATGGCTCTGACCTTGTTCGGTGAGTAACCGCCGCCCGAGCCCGGCGGGCGCGGGGCTGCCGGTCCCCATTGTCTGCCGCGGCGCAGCGCCTGGGCGTGGGCCGGCCCGGAGAGATGCCGCAGGGCCGAGGGCCCGCCGCTCCGACCCGCGACCGCGGAGAGTTTACGCGCCCCCGGATCGGCCCCCGGTGCCGGCTGCGGCGTGGGTTCGGGCTGCGGGGCGCGATGGGCAAATCAAAGTTACGGTGCCCCAGCGGAGCCCCCCGCCGGGCGAAGCCGTGGGCTGGCTAAGCGAGGGACCCCCGCTCCCCGGGGAGCGTCGGGGTGCGGGGCGGTCGGGTGCCTTGCTGTAGTGGCGTTAGTAGCGCGGGTCGCGGAAGGACGGGTTCAGGAGGCTGCGAGCCGTGGCTGTGGGTGGTTGGTTTCACAGCCCGACACGGCACAGTGGGAACCAGCCTGTGAAAACTGGAGTTTGAACTGTTGAACGTGTGGATTCCCTTAAGTAAGGTTATTGTGCTCGCTTATGCTTAATGTGCTTAATTTTACAGAAGGAGGGGGGGAAAAAGCTACAATCTGCTCTTAGCACCGTTAGGTGAATGCAGTGATGCAAAGGAAGCAGAAGTTAGCGTGACTAACATCGGTACAGAACTAGCCGGGCGATCGGGATACTCTTTCTCCGAAGGAGGTGGCACACCAGAAGTGATTTCCAGTGAACAGGTTTAAGTGATGATATGAAGTCTATTTGTAGTGTTTAGACAGTGGATTTTACCTCCTGTGTAAACAAATAATTCGCTTTCATTCATCTCGTGGTTCCCAGGCTGGTACAATTTCCTGAAAGAACGAAAGCAGTCTCATGGGTTTTCATAAAATTTGACACCTGTTATATTATTGTGGCACATTAAACACCGTCTAAAATCAAGTTCAGCACACGTTGCAGAGTAGTTCGCTGCAGGTAAAATCTACATGGCGTTGGATTTAGCTACAATGCTGTCACTTAAATTTGTATTTCCTACCTGAGATTTTCAGGATGCAAAGGTGGTAAATCATAGTTCACAGTGGAGTGAAGCGTCTCCGTCATTATAGGCCTGATCTTGTTACTTAGTTCACGTGAGCCCCTGGACCTGTGGAGGGGTCAGCGCAGGTATGGGGACCCTGCACATTGTTGCAGGGTGGGCATCAAGCTCTTTAACTTGCCAGCACAAGCGAACACAAGGAGCGTTCAAATGGCAGGTTGGCTTTTGTAAAATAGCCTACTGTGCACGTTGCGTTGTGTCATTGTAACTTCAGCTCGTTAAGAAAAGGTGCAGGCTGTTACACAGGCACTCGATATAAAAATTGTAGTTGTCCCTAACCAAAAATCTGACTTTTAGGCTACTGAAAATACACAGTTTTTTCAATGGTGAGTATTTAATTGTCATTACAATCTTTGGCTGCAACACTTAAGAATATTTTAATTTCAGCTTTTAAATAAAGTGGCATTCCTAAGTCAGGTACCTGGGGTTTTTAAAGCTTATGCGACTTTTTTTTTAAATTCCTATGTATTTTACCTACTTAATGACATTTTTCTATTAATATAAATTTGCATTACAGGGTAAATTGAATTAGATGGTTTTTGTGCTATCACGTCTGTTGTTAGAGTAAGTGACATTGATAGATGTAAAAGATAATGAGCAAAGAGAAGATAGAGTGGGGTTCCCTGCTGTGTGTAGGTTTTAAATAATATCTTGCCAAGGGTAAAACCTCAGTATTTCACCCTTTTAAGAAAACACAAAGCGACAATAAAACGGTGCAACAAATAAGACTAATGTGTGCCACCAAATGGATGTGGTGCCTTTCCTAAATGGCAAAACTTCAGAGTACATCTTAAACTGTGAATACAAGAGCGTGAGTGGGCGTTGGGTACATGCAGAAAATGCACAATATGTTTGCAGATGAGGTTGCGATTAACTTACGGTTGAGTTAGCACAGCTTAGTGTGTTCCTCTGTGTCCTCTGAGCTGAGGTAGCTCGCCACACTTTGTCTCAGCATATAACAAAGACGGACCACAACACGCTTGCTTTGAACTTCAAGAGCAGCGTTCAGCCTTTATCTTGTGTTTTGGCTGTCTGTAGAGTCACATTTTCAGTTATTGCATCTCAGCTGACCCATAGAAGCGCATCAAAAATGCAGTTCAGGAAAGAGTGGGTTTTGATAAGTTTCAATATAAGCCCCTACCAAAGCAGCATCGGCAAATCTGGGGAAATGCAGAATAAATGTGCCTGAATTAACATATCATCAGCTTTGAGGGATTAATCAGCTATTACTGTACAATTTTAAATTCACACCTATCTTATACTAGTATAACTGTCCTAGGCAAACAGGTCCTGAGGGAGGTGTTGGCTTTGGTTCTGCTCATTCACATAAATTACAGGCTTGATGATAGTGCTTTTTTTTTTGTTCTATCCCATAATGGTATATCACATCAAACCAAATTTCACACCTCCTAGGGCTGCTTCTAATTGGATGTTCTACCAGGTGTGTAGAACTTGAGATAAATTGCCATGCCGGCTTGGGGGGAAAATCCACCAGGTTTGCTGTGTCCCTTTCAATTGACATGTGTATGTGTGTGAGCACAGCAAGAGAGAGGAGAGGGATGGGAAGGAAATGTCATGACATGTTTTCTCCATGCTCTTGATACAGTTTCATGGCTATTTTTGTGGATAGTCCAAAGACTAGTAAAGGGGACAGGAGTGGAGATCGGGATGATGTTGTGGATTCTGTATTAAAACAGACATGCAGTTATCAGGCAGTGGAAAGGTCAGATATGCCTGAGTTTTTCTACTTGGCAGAGTGGTTGGTTGTTTCCCGTTGAAGGTTGCCCTTTGCCACTCTCCTCAGAGCAGCCCCACATAGCTGCTGGAGCAATAACTGTAGTTTGCACCTTTGAGATGACACCTTGAGACTCTTTAAAGTTGATTGGAGACAAGAGCTTCTGGTGTATCGGCAGCATTTTTCTGCTACAGAAGACTGTTACCCTTGGGCTGTATGTGTCTCCTGACTTCTTACTCCTTTTCAGTTACAGCTTATTGTCTAGGCTGTGATGCAAAATAGAAACACAGAGGAGGAAAATGTTAAGGGTCTTCACTTTCTCAGTATTAGCTATTTTAAAACTCTCTTCTTCATCTTGTCGTATTCTCCCAGTCATGCCCTTCCAAGATACCCTGTGCTCCCTGGTGTCTGTATGGAAGGTGGTAGGGAGCTGCCCACGTTCCCACAGCGCAGTGGTACGGCTGATGAACCAGTGTGGGTTATGAGGGAGAGGAGGTCAACTGCTCCGCAGAGGTGGAGAGGAAGAGCAGCCCCTGTTGGAAGCAATCAGAGATGAGAGAGCATGGAAGTTGTTGGCTGAAAACAGACCTCTGTTACCTATCAACCACTTTGGCTACTTCAGGCAAGAGTGTCAGTCCCACAGGGCTCATAGTTACACAAAGTAACGGTGGCAGAAATGGCCTGTTGTGACCGTAAGTGGTCACCCATGTGTGACGTGGCTTTCTGTGGTACCAGTAGAAGTAGGGTTTCACCAGAGTTTGTGTTCTAGTGGCCAAGAACAGTGCAGGTTTGATCTGAGCAGACCCTGTACTAGGACCATGTCAGCAGAAGACGAATTCAGTCAATATATCAGAGAAGTGAAAAAAAAAGTGCTGCCTGATCCTGTTGTTTGTTGCAAATAATAGATGCAGGGAATTTGATACCCATATTCCTGAATTGCCTACCAGGAGTTGGCAGGGATTTAAAAAATGTCTTTGTCGACAAAACAGGGCAGACTTTCACACCCGGTGCATATTAACATCTGGAACTTGTGTTAGAAGCCCAATTCTACGTTTTTCATCCTACAGCAGATTCACGTTCCCTTACAAAAGATTGTGGTGATTGCAGGTGTAGCCTTTTTTCTTCCTCTCTAACCATTTCTGCCTGCTGCAGCAGCTGGAATGGTGAAGAAAACGGTGTCCTCTGCTGTTTCAGCACGAAGTCCGGTAGTTTCATGCCAGCCTTCGTGGAACTGGACTGAAGCCACTTGCCTTGGTTTAACAGGGAAGCAGCTAAAGGATACCCTCCGGCTCTGTTCTGCTGAATCCCTGTGAGGGGTAGCAGGTTCGTAGAGATGGGAAGAGGAATTAGTTATATTTCCATGGCAATACTTCCTGGACCCCATCTGTTAGTAGCCTAGGCTGTGGGACCTTGCAGTGCCGTGGCTGAGGTGTGTGCTGTCATTCCGCTTGGATGACTCAAGTATGGGAAAGATAACAAACAATGTAGAGGAAAAAGAAGGGGAAATGTGAAGTTATCGCATTGCTGCTGTTGTGTGCTTGTGTCTCTGGATGTCCTGGGAAGCGTTTAAAGCAAGTCAGCATTGCACTTCTGAAAGAAAAAATACTTTTATGTTATGTTTTAGTGCTTATGAGTTGTCCTTATGGCTTACGAATTCCCTTTGTGTTCATTTGTCTGCTCATCAACCCTCGTGTGAACAAAGGCAGACATTTCAAAACAGCCAGGAGAAATCTTCATGGACATATTTGTCATTAGTTATTCATGCTCTTGTCTTCTTGCTCTGAGCCTGCCGGTGGATGAAAACGCACCCTCCTGAATCTTGGTGGTTAAGAAATGGGAAGTGAAGCAATTCTCTTTTAATCTTTGAAGTGCTTGCACTCTGATGAGTGGCTGCAGATGAATGGGATTAGAGACAGAGCGGTAGTCAGCATGACAGATATGGTTATTTAAGGAGATGATGAACAAGGGCAGTTTTTAGAGAAATTTATAGGGAAAATATCAGATGAGAGGCAACAAGCAATACATTGCTGCAGTCAGGAAGGATAGGGACAAAGAAACCAATTACGCCTCCATTTCAGGTGTCCAAAGAGCACGTGGATACTAATTTGCCCACTTAACAGAATTCCTTTCCACAGCTGCGAGCTCTGGTGGTGTAATGCACAGAAGTAATTCATTTGCTATTAATCTCTCTGCCACTACGGGTATGAGGCAAACCTTTTAAATAAGTTCTTCCATACTTGAAATGCTAATTAACAGATTACTATTTTAAGTTCTATGCATCTGTGATTACTGTTCTCCATGCAAGCCATACTTACTGTCTTGCAGCTGCTTCAGAAAGTAGGCTATGCTTATGTTGGTACAAGGGCATATTTTCTAATGTGACAATGTTAAAGATATTGTAGAGAAATTAAATCAATTCATTGTTCCCTAAATAATTGTTTTGCTTGCTTAGGGAAGGCTTTTAAGTTCTACAGTGCTTGGTTAGTTTAGTTACAGGAGCATCAAAAGTAAATGTTCCTCTAAAAAACTGCTCACAACAGGTATCATAGAATCATAGAATGGTTTGGGTTGGAAGGGACCTTAAGGATCATCTAGTTCCAACCCCCCTGCCATGGGCAGGGACATCATCCACTAGACCAGGTTGCTCAAAGCCTCATCCAGCCTGGCCTTGAAGACAGCCAGGGATGGGACATCCACAGCTTCTCTGGGCAACCTGTCCCAGTGCCTCACCACCCTCTCCAGGAAGAACTTCTTCCTGGTATCTAATCTAAATTTCCCTGCTTTTAATTTAAACCCATTACCCCTTGTCCTGTCACTACAGGCCCTTGTAAAAGGTCCCCCTCCCAGCTTCCTTGTAGGCCCCCTTCAGGTACTGAATCCATCTGCAGGATAGGAAATACTCAAAAATTAATCTATTTCTTATGTGCAGAGCCTTCTTAGAACAGAAGGTAAACAGACCACCTATGATTCAAGTTGTTCTCCTCTGATTTTTTATATGTGGCCCTGAACTATGCTTAAAACTTGTGGCTCGCTGTGATGGTTAAAAGTTGACTGGCAGAGTCCCTTAACTAGAGAGTCAGTTTGAGCTAGAAAACTGTTCTTTGAATTTGTTCCTTAATTGAAGTAGGTAATGGAAGTTTGTTCATGGAGTTGGGCGTTTACAGTAGGGCTTTTGTCGCTACAGGCAACATAAACGTGGAGTGCTATAGGAATGGTACCCATCACTGCTCCTTCTAGGGCAAAACAAAATGCCTGAAGAACTTCCTTGCTCATCTTAGGCTCTTGAAGTGGTTTTTGAAGTGAATATATCCCCCACGTTGCACTGCCTACGCTAGATCTTTTTCACCAGTAAAACAGTGAATTCAAAGTGGTCTTTTTAACCCCTTTACAGTAGATGCTCTTGAAGTGTTTAGCCCTTGCTTAAAATACTTGGGCTTCATCCGGTACCAACTGACGCAGGCTAATTTTAAAAGAGATTTAAGCAACACATCATCTAGTCACAATAGGAACTTCTAATAATTTAATTAGACAAAACAATTCAGGGACATTAGTACAATATTTGGGGATTTTTTAACAAGTTTTCAAAATGAAAACCATGTTAGAGAGAAACTCAGTCTTCTCGCTCCCATCCATGTGTCTGGGAGGGAAAGTGTCCCAAGTCCTGAGAATTGTAAGATTTTCTCCTAGGTGCTGTGCTAACCTTACCTAATTTATAGAACCTAATGAAACAAATAAGGAGAGAAACCTTGAAAAGGTTTTGTTGGCAATGCAATCTCAAGAAAAAATTGAAAGGGGAACTGGCGTAGGAGCTGGGAAAAGAAGATGGATCTATTAACTAGTAAATTGGTATCAATTGATCAAAATATCAGGGAATTGATGCTAACACATAGAGATGAGGGTGAAAACATTTCAGTCATGGCTTCTCGCTTTAGCATTTAGAAGTGTGCTTCATGCAGTGGCTGGCACAAAATTGTGTTTTCTGTTAATTGTGAATATTGTATAAGAACCTTAAGAAATCCAGTGTTTGAGGATTGTTGCTGAATCTGGAAAGGTCAGCTCTAATTACGTGCACAAGTAATGAATTAAGACAAGGTTTTGGAATTTTCTCCAGAGAGATCCTCTTGCTGTATCATCAGCTCAGGCACAACACTGAGCAAACTCACCCCTTTCCTTCTTGACACCATGACCCGCTAGGAAGCGGAGACGGTGTGCGTAGCACAGTCTCATCTGATGGTGTTGAATTGAATACACTCTGGATCCAAGAATCCAGGAAGAGTTCCCAAGCTTTGTTGATGCACACTTCACATCAGCCAAGGACTGATGTTTCAGGTGTAAATCTGGGTTTTCTTTGACTTGTTTTGCACTCAGCTGATCTTTCTGCCTTGCTGGGTTTGGGGACTTTATTCTCTTACTAACTCTCTCCAAGAGTTCTTAACTGGATTTTTAGATGTACTAAAAGATTTCCAAGCGATAGAAAGCATGTCTCAGTGTCAAGGAAAGAATGTCTTTACATATACGGGCAGTACCATAGTTATTTATGACTTAAATACTACATGAGTCAGAGCATAAAGCTAATACAAGCCTTTTGGAAGACTGTGTTGTTTGTGTCAAATGAAAGCACATTAATCAGGATCCTCCACGAGTGCAGGCCTGGGTGACCGCTCTGTGTGGTCTAACAGTCAACTGTGCGTTGTTAGACGATTCTTTTTCCTTTTTCTGAACTTGGGGCTTAGTGTTTGCATCTCAGGCTGTTTACCTGCTCCACCTTGTGGACACAGATCGTAGTTCTGCAGAACGTGTCTTCAGAAGAAACCAAACAAAACAGGCCCCAGACCTGGCCCAAGGGCAGTTTTGTAGGTACCAATAGAGTATGAGATGCTTCCTGCTCCCTTGTAAAATCATAAACTGGCTTGTTTGTCATTTCAGTGAGGTAGGTTGTATCTGCCTTCATAAATGACAGCAGAAAATTAAAAACCCTATAGATTTTGCTTTTTTTAGTCTGTCTTGAAACAAAGAGAAGCATCATTTGAAGTCACTGAGATATTTGGTCTTCTAAAGCATTTAACAATACTGCTAGGACTTTGTAGTTGCATGGCATCTGGGCCTCAGGCACCCTCGCTGGCCAGGCCCAAGAAGATGCTGGGAAGAGTTCCCGCAGTTCTGCACGCAGTTCCCGAGGCTTAGCTGTACGGTGGAGTCAATGCCCTGCTTCTAGTCGGGGGGAGGAGGGTTGCTCACACCCAGCTAAGAAGCCAGGAGTATTCACTGTGTCTGCAACAGCCTCTGTGAATGTGAAAGAGCTGATTGACGTCTGACGTTTCTAGCACTCAAAATATTTGTTCATCCTCTGTCTGAATGAAAAAGGTGACGTTTCTGAAGTGATTTCATAGTTACTGGAAGATGTGCTCAGAAAATCCTATTTATTCCTGTGGGAGCCTGATTTCCATGATGTATTTTGGTACATTTTTCCCCAAATTAATTTTTGTGACTTTGTTACCAGTTCTGTGATAAGCATCGTGGAGAGACTGTCAGCAGGTTGGCTTTTGGTTACGATTTTGTTTAATGCTGATAGGATGTGATAACACGGTCTGGTTTTTCACATGCCCAAAGCCTCCTCCCCTGGAAGAATGCCTTAGGAAAACTGTATCCTGCGGTTGTGGACCACTGTGAAGTCACAAGCTAGACCTCGCTGCTCACAGTGCGCAGGTAACTACTTTTGGTCTCGGTCACCTCTGTGGGGAAGCCCGCTGCCACGTCCATGTTTGGTGTAGGTGGCAGGATCTGGCTCTGTTGAATGCATCAGGTAGTTGGGGATGGATGTTCCTGGTGCCCAGGGGAGCTGGTGGTTCCCTCCCCGCTGCTCTCCATCTCCTTCGTGCTTACTTTGTTGCCAGAGCAGCTCCTTATATGTAGCCTTGCCATTTAAGAAGCTGAAATAAAAACATAGTTTCTGACTTTGATCAGAGCCTGAATGTCCTGGGGCGGCTTGCCTGTGGGAAATTCCTACTCCAAAAGCTTAAACACTGTTTCCTTAATACTGGAATTGCTTTGTTGCCCACTGCACAGTGATGTGCTACAGAGGCCAGCAGAGCCGCAACTACAACCATTTACGTTATATAGCAAGTACAATACAACATCGTGTAGCAAAGTCTTTGAGTACTGCTCCAGCAATGGAGGAGAAGGTGTGGAATTATTCCTCGTGCAGAGTAAATGGGAGACTGTGAAAAATGGAGTCGTAGCACAGTTCTGAAAACCAAACCCAGTGCTAACTATTCATTGCTCTGGTATTGGCAGGGTACAAGTCAGCCTCCTCAATGCTGAATTAGTATCTGATAGGTATACAATCCAGAGCAGACTATAAAAGTTGCTGATAATTATTTGGTAGGGCCAGTCTTCCATACTTTTTCATCTGCACTTTATGGTTTCCATATGAATCTGGACACAATGCTTCAGTGCAATCATGGATCATTTTTCATTAAAAAAAGAAAAAAAAAAAAACCAAACCCATAAAAAAAACCCCGGACAGGATGTAGCTCTTCCTCACCTCTGCCTTACTGGCTGAACATGCACACATGGGTCTGTCCTTCCAATAAAGGAAGCATGATTTTGACACAGCAATTAATTTTACTTATTTCCTTTCTGTTTTTTTCAAAGAGTATATTTATAAATGGGACTTGAAAGTGTTGGAAAAAATCTTCACTGGTTTAACCGAAGCAGAGAAGTATTTCAAAATAAAATAGTAATTGTTCTTCCTGGTGAGAAACCATTCAGAAACTTCGTGTTGCGTATTATTTCAATGACGAAATTTACATGGTAAAGCAATTACGTCAGTTACTGGTTTTATTTTTATTTGTGTTATTAACAAGGTAAATATTTGCAAGTATGTAAAAGGAAAACTACCAACCCCAAAAAAACCAAACAAAAAACAAACAAAGAAAAAAGAAAAGGAGAGGAAACTTATCACGGTATTTCAAAGCAAGCTGTGGTCACAGCCCCCTCCCAGCACCCTTGCCTGCCCCTCCTCAGTGGCAGAGCAGCAAGCTCATGAGTAACTGAGTGGAGCATCTCTTATTTCTTAGCTTTTATTGAAACTCTGCTGTATAAGAAGATACCTTCCACCTCGATCCACCTCCAACTGCATCAGACCAAAGCAGGATGATTGTTTTGTCCTAACTGGCTCTTCTGCAGGTTCAGAATTTGCAGGAGGTGAAGCGTAGCCCTGCTGTTGCTGCCACCTCCAAGCATTCTGAGCCCCAGGGTGGGACGGAGTATGCTGCTCTCCTGAGACGGCAACTCAGGGGGATGCCTCCAAGCATCCTGTGAGATGAGAGAGTTGCAGACTTTCTGAGGGACAGCTCATGCTGGCTAACTCAGCTGCTAAACTTGTTGGTGGTTTTTTCACTTAATAAAAAGTCTGTGAGAAGCAGGAAGAGCTGTTTTCTGCTTCTTAAATGCCTTACTGATGGGCTAGCCCTGCTGTTAGCCATGACTCTTAAATGTGAAAACTCTGCCTTTTTTTGGAAGGCATCTTCCATCTCCTGTTGCTGTGCAAGAACAGCAATGGAAGACACAGGCAGGGCTTGCTGTGTCTCAGTCCTGTATTAACATTTGCCCTTATTTCTGTACAGAAATCCAGTGTATCACAATCTCTGATAATTGCTTGCAACATTCAGCCTCCCAGCAGTTCCTGTCTAGCCATGTAGGTAGGCCAGGACCACTTTTAAACTAGAAACTGGATTTTTGATCTGTCACATCCAATAGCTCTCTGCGTGTCTGTGCTTTCCTGTGCTGCCAATTGCCACGATAGGGTTCTTCTTTATAAAGTCAAAGTGGAGCTAAAGACGGCAAAAGAGCTGTTACTCAGAGAGGCAATGCTGCCTGGGGAATTATCGGGTTGACAAGACTTGGGAATAGAAATACTGATCTCTGATCTGTAGAATGATCTAATCTACTTGGGCCTTTGCTTCTCTTGCCAGCAACTGTTCCTATTTCTCTTTAGACATCTCGTTCTGTAGGAAAAAGTCTGCTTTTCACTTGTGGACATTCCCGTGGGATCTCAATTCCAGTAAGTATGCATTAATACCCCAGAAATGCAGCTAGTAATTGTTGAGAACCTCCTGTTTAACACTGTTCCATGATAGTGAGAGGTAATAAACCCAAGTTTCCATTATTTGGAGACCAATTTGACTTCCTTTTAATTAGTGGAATAAAGGGGAAAGAACTTCAAAATAGAGACAAGAAAACCAACTGAATTAATGTCCTGGAGGGGAAAAAAAGTGTTACCCAGAAAAGGACTTGGAGGTTATCTCTGAGCATCAATCATATTGAGCTTTCCAGCCAGCTCTCCCATTCCCCTGGGCACTGACAAATCTCTGTGTTCAGCTGTCCCTCCAGCAGCATGTTCCCAGCTCCCCTGCTCTGTTTTCATCCTCCCAAATGTGCTGGGTGGTGCAGGAGTGGACCTGGAGCACAGCTTCTCCACAGAGTGGACCTCACGCCTGCTCTCTCTCCTTTCTCTGGTTCATCCCTGGTGCAGCAGGTGAACCTGCCAGGGAGGAAGAGGGTGGTGAAAAAGATGGATTTAATGCTACAGATAGGGAGAGGCTGGTGGGTAAATATATTTTGCTGTAGTTCTTTGACTGCAGTTATAATAGTGAGCCATGAAATCACCAAAATGGAATGTGATGTTTCCAGCTTTTCTACCTGGAGCATCCAACTTGTGCTGTTGGAGGCCTCTTGGATGTTTTATATGAGAACAGAAAGAAGTAAGGAATGACACCTGCAACTTTCAGATTGAGCAAAACCTCTCAGCAACAGGAGAATGACTTTTAGAGTAAAAACCTTATTCCAATTCAAGAAAAGGAATCCCAGCACATTGTGTCCATTTCCATTTCTCTGACCCTGCCAATAATGTGGTTTAGGAGTTTCCTTTGTGACGCTATGAAAAATGATCGTGGTTCCAGGCAAGGGTGCTCTACTTGGTAGTCTGTCCTCCTCCTTCCAACCATGAGTGTTGATGTATTGCATCTGTTCTGGAAATAAGGACTTAAATACAAGCCATATTTTCGCATGAGTAATGGCATGTGATATTGACGACTGTTTTAGAAAATGAAAAATCTGTTTGTAATAAGAATCATAATAGGTTTGTTATAACTCCGATGGTCTAAGAATTCAAATGGGTTAAGTCTGGGGAAAAGAGGCAACAGCACCTATTAGACCATCTGACACAGAGGTGTGCTTTGGAACACGTCAGCCCGCCCTGAGGCCAGTTACAACAGCAGTCAGAAATCAGATCTGCTCTTCATTTTTTCCGTGTGGCTCTGATTTTTGCCTGGGCTGCTAATGGGTGGTTTGGGTTTGTTTTGGTTTTGTCCCCAGGAGGCTAATGAATGCACAGCAGCTATCTTGGTCTAAAATGCAAGGGAGGACAAGTTCGCAGCAGATTTTTACCAATGGATAGGGAGGCAGGGTCAGTGTTGTGCTCTGTTGCTGTGGCTCAGCTTTTGGTAAAACCACAATGCTCTGTTTGAAAGTGGATTGTAGAGCAGGAAAGTGAATGTATGTTCATTATTTCAGTGCTGTGTGTGGGGAAAAAAAAAATAATTGAAAGCAACCAAGCGAAGGGTGATAAAACGTGCCTCCCTATTCACCAAACTAGGGCATTATGCAGTGGATGGAGAGGTGGTATTTCAAAAGCTCGTCCTTTATTTAGGGTCTCTTCTGCTCAACCTTGACCACACAGACTTCTTATTCAGGGGAGAGGATTGATTTACAGCTAGAAGACACTTTTATACCATACCATATTGTTCTTTTTCATTTTTAGCATGAGTGCTCAGAATATTTGTGTAACCAAGGTCCAATCAATATTCCCTGTTGGATATGTTAGAGAAATCAAGACAAAAATGTATTTTTGTGAATGCCTTGAGGCTGTGGCTATAACAGTTGTCACTGGCTTGAAGTTACGGTAAAATTGATGTGCCCTTGTTGGCATTATTAATGTTTAGAAGCAGTAAAACAAGTAATGGGAAATGAGCTCGGTCTCTGTGCAGGCAGACTTTTAAAATAGGAGACAAAAAGTATTTGTGGAAACAGAAAATAAGAAAGAAAATGTTGAAGAGTGTTTTCTCCTACGTAATCCCTTGCCATGGTTGGAATGAGAGCAGTGTAAGGGTAATGGCCTCGACAGGTATTTCTCCTTGCTTCCAAGCAAACTTCACTGACTGGTCAGAACAGTGTCTCCAATGAAAACAAGCCTGTATTTAAAACAGGGAAGTTTGAGTAGGGTGTTCCAGCTTGTGTTACCTGATGTTATTCTGAGTTGTTCCAAGACGTTACTGTACTGATAGAAGGTAATTGGACAAATTATCTGTCAAATCTAAAAGATGAAATTCAACCAATGAGGGCATATTTCTGTCAACTTTGAACTTGCAATATTAGTTTGCAAAAGACCTTTCAAATAACTCTTAGAAGGGATGGGAAACTGCCTAACTCATTGAGCCAGCACTTCGGGGCTGCAGCCAGCCATGGTCAGTTTTGCCACAATCAGTTAAAAAAAAAAAAAATGACAGGTTGTTTTTCTTTGAAATAGGTAAATTAAAGAGGCATCTTTGATTTCAACAACATTTTCAGTTGTTTTTTTACTGTGTAAAGCAGACATTTCAGGGTGCCTATGAGTCTGTAGAGCTATAGCAAGATAAATGAGAGGGTTACAGACAGCCGGTGGCCTGACCCTGTTGGACCTACAGCTGACCCACAGAGCCACGTCAGGTGGCAGTTCCCATCCTGTCTATCTTTTCTCGGGAAGCAAAGATGGTGTTCCCAGAAATGCCTAAAAGTGACTGCAGCCTGTTTGGAGGCTGATACACCCCACTGGAAATGAAAAACATTAAATTGTCTTTGTTAAATGCCCACAAGGTGGCACTTGTCAGCTTTTTACCTCTCTGAGGTCTAAATTTTTATACTTGAAGCAACGCTAGGAAATAATTTTAGAGGTTTTGAAACTTTTCTTTCAAAAAAAGAAAAGTTTTTCTTTCAAGAGAAAGCCGACTGTGCTTTCATGGAAGGGGTTATTTCTCACCCCTCCATTAAACTACAGTCAAGAGAGGGACACAGCTGTGTTTTGCTTGTTATCATTGCACATGTCAAAACTCTGGATTAAAATTTAAAATTAATTTTAATTTTTTTGTTATAATGGATTTTTTAAATTTTTATCATCATGAGTGTAGTCAGATGCCACTTTTTATCTGGCAAAGTGGAGAAAAAATAAGTACTTGCTTCGATTAAATGAAAATCTAGAAACAGATCCTTTGCAACCTGGTCTAATCACTTAAAAGACGAGTTCATTTAACAGCAGCAGTGCCTGTGACGGGCAAAATATTACTCATTAAGATTTTGCCATTACTCATAAAGAGGCAGTCATAGTAGACCTGCTAATAAAAGGCATTGAATTCTAGCTGGGTTTGGTGGGTCTCTCATTCAACCCCATTAGAAGCATCCCCACAGAATTTATTGTAGCCAGATCAGATGTTTGTAGAAACCAGGATGGTCGTGTGATCTGTTTTCTCTCTCCCCCTCAAGACTGATGCTGGTATTCAGAGCATGCCTTTCTTCAAGCCCCTTCACTTTTGCTGAGGGTGCTCTCGTCTCCCACTTGGTCACATCAGAGAAGTGGCAGTAGCCCTTGTAGCTTTCTGGGGTGTCATTTACATTAGCTTTCTCTTAATCATTTTTACTACAGTAATGACTAGAAACCTAATTGTACTTGCTTGGAGTGGTATAAGCAAAACCACTTGAGAACAAAAGGGCAGAGAAGAACAAGTTTTGTCCAGTTAACAAATTTCTGGGGCAGAGTATGTGTGATGTAGTGCTGTCCCACAGCTGAAGGGATGTTTTTGTGATCAGTGTCTGTTTTCACTGCTTTGTATCTTTCCCTCCGTTTGCATTGTACTCTTGTTCTTTTCCCAGATGGGAATGCCTTTGGAAAATGTGAAGAAAATGCATTCAGCTGTTTTCATTTTCTTGCTTAAATAACTCAAATACGGTTTAACTTTAAAAGTCCAAAGCTGCTTAGGTGCATGGGTTTTTATGGACATTAAAGGGGGCTGCAACCTGCGCCAAAGGTCAAGGCAACAGAGTAAGGACCATTGTCACTGGTGACCGTGCCTTCTGCCTGCAGGCTTGGCATGTCCTTGTGAAGGGTGGATTTAGTGGTGGAGTCAATTAACTTGCGTGACAGCTTCTCCAGGGCTGGCTTGGAGACAGCTGGGTGCAGCTGAGCTGGCTACCTGTAACCTCTGCCTGCCAGCTGCCATCCCCTGGCAGGAGGTGGGCTGCGTAGGCTGGCAACAGCTCCCGTTTCGACCTAGAGGTCACTTGTCCCTGTGACCAGACTGGGCTTTAGTTTAACACTGAACAGCTGCCCCGCTCCAGCTCCTCACCAGAGTGGGTTGTGTCGGCAGCACAGCAGGCTCAGAGCAGGGAGGGTTAGCTGTCCGCACGCAGCCAGGACGCGTGCTGAGCCATCACGTCTGCCTGCGTGTTAAAGTGGACGCCTGTCTGGCATCTTTTCTCCACCTGGAGAAGGTGGAGAAAATAGATGGTGGTTTCTTTGGAAGCTTTTGCACTGAAGATCTTTACAGTAACGGTGGCTGCCTGCCTGAGGAAGAGGCTTGGCATGTCTGAAAGTTTTCAAAGCTTATTTCTTTATCTTAATTCAAAGGAAATGTGTGCCAAGGACAACATTAAAGTATCATCAAAGACTCAGTAATATCTAGAAACATCAGTCGTTGTTGCTGAGTGTCATACAGTATATTGTATATTCAGGAACTGGGAGATGTGGTGCTCGCTGCCTCGGGTGTTCTCAGCCCTGCGGGGATCTTCCCACAAACAAAGGAGATTCTGTGATGTCCTAGTTGTGAAACCCCACGTGTTATCCACATGGGCCCAGGCCATGTGTGCCGTCAGGTTCTTGTCAGTAGTGTATTTGGTTTTAGGGACTAATACAGCAACATTACTTTTGGTTTAACACTATTTATTCGGTAACTTTTAAACCCCACATTTTTTGTAAAATAACAATATAATAGTTTTTATTTAAGAGAAAGGGAATATCCCAAGAAGTTGCCTGAGATCTCTTAAAAAGCGTGGTGTAAGCCCATGTGAGGTGCTTTGGTCAGACATAATGTTACCCCTGTGCTATGGAAAGGTGAAGACAGGATAAGACTGAACCAGAGGATCACTTCCCATTTCACATTCATGTGGAGGAACTGAATGCTGAAGAAGCGTTTGTTCCTGAGAAAACATTTCATGCACAGCAAGAAAGGTTGACTACGGCTTTCTCTCTTGTTTACTGAGCAGTGGCTGAAATGAGGTCCTCTGCAGCCTTTGACAGCAGTGTGCTTGGTACCCTGCTTGCCAGGGCAGGGATGGGTTGGTTCCTGCAGGGCCTCCTGTGATGGGCAGGTAGCCACCCATGACGCTTCTTGTTCTGCCTCTGCCTGCCAACCCATTACAGACCGTAGTCTGACTCACCGGGAGCGGGTAGCAGAGACCTGGAGAGAGGCTCTGTGGAAAAACAATCTGGATCCCAAAGTCTTGTCTAGGAGTGTCAAAGGACCTTTGGTGTGTGCCCTTCCTTCTTCAGTGCACACGCAGTAGACAGGAATATTTCGGCCATGCTCTGCGCCCTCTGCCCTGCTGCCCCCTCTTCGGGAGCTGCCTGCCACCACCTTTCTTTCCCTTCTGCTGCTGTTCTTTCCTTCCAACGCTGCTGGGCACTGCCAAAGCCAGTGATCAGCTTCTCCTCTTCACCCTGAAACCACGGTATTGTAGCCCATCTGTTTTACTGCCGTGGCTTCGGGCAGTGGCTGTATTCATCCTTTAATTACCTTAATGCTGTTTGAGTTTTATTTTGGTCGGAGTGCATGAAAGCCCTGACTGCTACGGCCTGTTTGGCTGCTGCTTAAAGTGTTTTGTGGTGGCTTGAGCTTAGTTTCTGAAATGCTGTTGGCAGTTGTGCTCTGTAAAACAGAGATGAAATGACATTTTCTGTTTAACAGCGCTGGTTTTGTAGCTTGAGAAGCTCACCAGCAAATAAATTATGGCTTTACTTCTGCAAGTCAAGTGATTTTTTATGTGCATCCTTTGGGCATAGAAGGTGTTAATAAGGAAGATTTTGAGGTCACGAAGGAATTTTCTAGAAGTTGTTTTCAGGCACAAAAAGGAGTCTGTTGTATGGGTCAGTAAATGGCCACATCCACCCGGAGTGCATCTCTCCAGGAGTTAAATTCTGATATATGCTGCTGCCAAACAAAGCAAGATTAGCATCTTAAAACACATGCTAATGCTTACTGGTTAGTGCCTAGGCCATAGCTTACAGATGACTGCTTTATACTTTCTTGCATCTTTTCATATTTATGACTTAGACTGGTTTTTTTCTCCTAGATCAGTTCAGAAAACATAAAATCAGATTTTCTTCTGATCATATTGATGTCTGCTCCTCATGGCTAAGAACTGGCATCTTCCACAAGGTTCACCACCTGAGGCCTCACCTGTGTTCAATAGGGATATGGCCAAATAAAATCAAAGTTTGGGGCAAGAGCTGCTGTGTCAGCAGATAGTTGATTTTTTTTTTCCTCCCAGACAGCGTTAAACTAATCTCCAGCATGATGTTACAGATCACCATGCTGCAGGGAGGGACATGCACTAAAAGAAAAATGCAACTGCGTTCTCTGCAGGAAACCTCACACTAAGTCCTATATTGCTTTATGGGGTTACCATGTGTAGTTAAGCTGCTGCTGCTCTACCCTAGAGCTGGCTGATCTTCAGTGAGGAAAGAACCATTTTAAGCAGAGGTAAACATTTTTATTCTTTCTATAAAAGGAATACACAGAGACAAGCAGTCTAAACAGTTTGAGGCAATAGTAACGGTTTTCATATCTGCAGATAAAATGTACACTCTGAAAGTACTACAGTTGTCCAGTTTTATGTAAGGGATAAAATGGGAATGGGTAAGAAAGAAGGAAAATAACAAACAGAAATGCTACGTTGTAATGTCACAATTAGTCACATTTGTGTTTATGGAAAATTCTGAGAAGTTCTCACAGCATTTGTGCCTGTATATGAACTTCTTCAAAACAGCTGCATGATTTTCTATTGGCAGAAGCCCTTTTCTGTGCAAGTGTATATTTCTGGTGATCAGTCTGTGCTGATTCACGTCTTAATTCCAGACAGTTCATGCCCAAGATGCAGAGTTTCCTTTTTCTTTCATCAATTTGCGTGCTTGAAGGAGGGCATGCTGGGCCCAAAAAGCAACGCTCCTGCCCCACTGTGGGATTTCTGCCTGTCAAAGGGCTGTTGCCAGAAGCTGCCTGTTGTGCTGCTCTGAGCTTTTCTGCCTTTAGGCACGTTTCAAGGAAGTTGAGGTGAGATGGCTTGGGAATGAGATGCTGAGTGGGCTGGGTGGGTGAGCCCTAGCAGGACAGCAGTGGGGAGCAGACCAAAGCGTTGCTGAGGGCAGAGGTCTGGTGCGCAGGTGAAAGTTGCTAAGGCTGGGGGAAGGCAAAGTCCTGGAAAAGAGAGGAGGAGAGCATGTCTGGGAGGAAAGAAGATGAACACAAGGAAGTGCTAAGAATTGTTTCAGAAGCAGGGGTAGCTTCTGTCCATTGGAGGGAGAGATGGGCTGGCAAACCCTTGCCCTTGGAGCAGCCGAGAGACAGATAACCTGTCACATGCGCAAGAAACGCAGGTCTGTGCCTGAACTAGGGGCACCAGCTGTTACAGGTCTGCGATAAGATGCTTGCTTTGAAGATGAGTTTGAATTTGCTATTGGTTCAAGAGCAAAAACTGATTTTACAGGGTAA
Organism: Rhynochetos jubatus; assembly: GCA_027574665.1. Lineage (NCBI taxonomy): Eukaryota > Metazoa > Chordata > Aves > Eurypygiformes > Rhynochetidae > Rhynochetos > Rhynochetos jubatus. The sequence continues at coordinate 20,245,544 of CM050654.1, forward strand.
AGAAAGGACTGTAAATGTATTTTCATGTGTCCTGGAGCATTGTTTCCCCCCACCCCTTTACTTTGCATATAACTTTGGGTCTCCGTGGGATTTCAATTGATGTATCAGTTTAAGATATTCTTACTCTTTTCTTCACACATGCATACATTTTTATAACAGGTCTATTTAGAAGCTTTAGAAGCTTTAAAACCTTTAAACCTTTAAAAAAAGGTTCAGGCATACAGCTGTTTGGGGTTTTTTTCTAATCTATTCCAGACTAAAAATTATTAGATTTTAATATGAATTCAGTGTAGAGAATTTGAAGAAGTATCATTATATTATGTAAAAATAAAATCTTACAGCTTTTTAATCAGAGCAAAATTCTGAAGAACTAGAAAACTGTCACTGGTTGGGAGAGTGGGATATTATCAAACCTTTTCACTTTTAAAGGTTAGGAAGACTATTCAGCACCAGCATCTTGTCAGTTTGAAACTGGGCTGAGTTTGAAATTGCTCTTCATGTACATGAACAGTGTGTCTGATCTAAAAGGTACTTAGTGATGAGAGTGCCCTCTTGCTGGCAGAAGGCTCACCAGTGCTGGTATAATCAGTTTAGGCATTTATGTTTCCTGTAGTGCTCCAGACGTTTGGAGAAGAGCAGCTTTAAGCTGAATTGCATAAAATACAGTGAAGATGAAACATTATACACAGCTTGTAGGAAACTATTTTATCATGGAAACATTTAGCAGAGCCGAGATAATGTGCTGATGGGAGCTGTAGAAAATCTGAGAGCTGACAGCCTAGAGTTTATTGTGTTAATTAGAAAGTGGTGCAGTGTTAGTGAGAAAATATATTTTGGGTTCAGGATTTTGTGTGGATTTTTTTATCGTGCCTTAAGGTGCTTTTCGGGTACTTTGGATGCCTCATTGGAGATGCTGTATGTGGAAGCCTGTGCCATCTGAAAATCAAGTCCTTTCCCTAATAATGCATTTCAAAATGCTGATGATGTGTTAAATGGGACCGCATCAATTAATCTTTAAAAATGGATAACCAACAGACTGGTCTGACGTTTATGCTCATTCTACTTTATCTTTGTGTAGTGGAGTGGTTTTAGCAATAGAAATGTTCTTGCCCAGAAACAAACACTACAGACCCTCTGCTTCATGGTTGTTACTGCGCTGTACTTGCTGCTACAGTATTTCATGTCAGATAACTTTTTTTTTTTTTAATCACAATAGAAATGACCTTTTGTTTTTTCATTACCTCACGTGGGATGGCCGGAGGGTATTCTCACACTGTAAAGGCAATAAAGCTCACCGACAGATTTTCTAACAAAATCCTTGTGCACAGCTGCATAACGTAAATCATTCCTTCCAATTTCTGAACGTTAAGTGTTTGTTGTATGAAAGTTACTGCTGTTCTTGCCTGACATTAACAAGGCTTGGGGTTTTTTGTTTGGCACAAATATTGTTGCTTTTCAGTTTTATAATCATGCTGCCCTTAGTTGTAACAATTACATGGCTTGAATGTGAGCAAATACAGGTTAGACTGCCAAGATATTTGTATTTTCTTAACAGTCAGCTCATATTTTACAAATACAGTGTGTGTTGTCCTTCACTTAAACTATTTATTTGTAAATTCAACTGGTGCGTATATTGCCAAAAAACAGACTATAGCAAAACAAAATTCAGCTGGTGGAGTAAGGGTTGTCTTCTGGGACCAAGCCCATTGTTTGTACTTACAACTTTTGCCCTTTTTCCATGTGACATTACAATGCTGCTGGAATGGATCGACTTGCACTGCCTTAATTAAAGTTATCAAAGTAGGAATGAATAACCATGGCCACGTCTGTTGCTGCTGGTTTTCTTTCACTGCGGTGGCACAGTGTGGGCAGTGGAAGGTCGCTGTGCAGATTTGAGGTGCTCTGTCCGATCCCCGGGATGTGGTAGCACGTCTGCAGGACCTTCCAAAGATCAAAACCCGTCATGTACTTGGGGATGGCAGTCTGACCACGTGCTGCCTGAATATTAAATTTGTCATGAATTGTGTTTATAAAACCCACTGTAACCGAGGTAGTCCGTAAGGACTGCACCCACTTCATGCGTGGCTCTAAAATACAGGGTAAAAATTGAGCAAAATGATGTCTCCAGCAGGGCAGGGCTAATGCTGGATGGGTCTGGGGAGAGTCTGGGCAAGTCTGTGCCAATTATACTGGAAAATAATCTTGTTCCACTAAACTCTGATTTAGAGATATTTTGACATGACTGTAGGTGGCAGAGATGGACTAAAGCAAGTATCTGAAGAAGGCAGATTGCTTATCCTAAGGGGAGGCAAACCAAAACCCTTTCCCAGCTTCAGGCTCAGTTTTGAAGGCCTGGAGACTCTCAAGTGGAGATGCCACTCAGGCCAAATTTCAAGCAACTGGTTCCTAGACTGCTTGATTTTTACATAACCTCATAATAAAAACTAGAAATTAGGAGTTTGTTGGATGCAGGAAGTAGTTCCAGTGAGCAGACTGTTGCGAACAGAGCTCAGAAATGAATGCTGCAGTGCGAAGAGGCTTCAAACAGCAAGGCTGGCTGCGTGACCCCGCGGTGTGAGGAGTGCTGAGTAACTCCCACCAGGTTCAAGGCAGATAAGCACAGCATCTTGCCAAAAGCCTTAGTACCTTGTAGCATTGTAACTGAAGCTGGTCAGAGTGGTGAAACTGCATCGGAGATGAAGTTTGCAACAGAGCCCAGAGCTCAAAACGTCAGATCACTTGTCAGCAAGTCATAAAGGGAGACAGAGCTTGGAATACACTGGGATCATTTCATTTTTTTTAGAATTAAAATTTGGTGTTAGAAATATGCTGGTATTTTTAATACATATGGACTGCTTCCAAATAGAGCTTGTAGTCAGTATGAAAAAAAAACTCCTTTTCTGCAAAATATTTTATAGTACTTACATAGTCTGATTTTATTTTAAGAGTTGTTAATTGCTATCCAGAAGAGGAAGAAGCTAATGGCAGGAATAAGTTAGATGAAAACTGATTTACCAGAGTATAAATTGAGATTTTTAACAAAATCTTTCTACTGTAAATTAAAAGAGAACTTACAGATATATACATAGTAGAATAATATGCATTCTCCTCCTCTTCTCCACAGTATTTTGGCTTCTGATCTGCATGTTTGCCATTTTGCAAATATAGTTCTATGGCATTTATTCTGTCTGGCTGAAGAAAATATTTCTTCCATTTTTTCAGCTTAAGTAAAGATGGAGAACTTTTAACAGGTTGTTCTATACTGTGATAGTAAAAATAATTTTAGAATCTAGGTGCAATGTTTATCTTAATCAATCTGCAAGTGTTTCTGCAGAGTTATTTCTGTGTTAAAATGTTTCCAACACAACATTAAGATTTGTCATTTCTCTTTCAGATACTGATGAATACAGACCACCTGTTTGGAAATCTTACTGTAAGTATCTCAACAGATTTTTGTTTTGTTGTCACGTCAGACCTGAAAAAGCTTCAGTTGGGTGCTTTAAAAGACTCATTTTTCTTTTCATTAGCACGTGAGTTTAGGAAGCATCAGAAGTAAAAGTGCTCATGACTATTTTGAGGTCAGTGCAGTTGTTTATCCTCACAGACAAATGAATGCAGATTGTTTGGAGGAGTGGATTCTCTGCACCTTACGGTCCCACTCCTGTGTGGAACTGGCCTATATTGGTTTGGCTGCCTAGACTGGGGTTTGCGTAGACTTGATTCATCCCTTCAAGTTAGAATCACTTGCATGCTTTTGGGGCTCCTTTGCTTTAATACTTTGCATCACTAAGAGTTGAGACATGAGCTGGTTGGAAAAACCCCAAATAAATAGTTTTCACCCAGAAGCTGCTGATGCAGTGAAATGAGAGCATTTGTTTTAAGCAGGTTTTTTGAAGCTCTGACTATAAGGACCTGGTTTCCTACTGGCCTGTATGCCTGTGGTCTGCAGCTCTTCGGTGTACGTGGCCTACTCAGAGGGAGCTGGCCTTGCAGGCTGCCTCAGTCGGGTGTGCAGGGCAGTAGTCCAGGTACGTTGCCCTGAGATCAGAGCGACACTCCCTTGGGAATTTCATAACTTGCTGGTTTTCATTCCTAATTAAAAAAAACCCAAAACAAAAGAAACCCCAAACACCACCAAACTTACATGGAAGTTTTTTTATTTCAAAATGTAAAGGGATAACCTGTTGTTTGGAAGCTTTGGTTTCCAATTTTTGGGTTTTGAAAGTGATAATGAGTTACACAGTGATGCAGTTCAATGCAATGTGAACATTACATGACTTCAGTAAATGAGAATGTGTCTTAAGAAATTTCAGAGAGCTTAGGCTGTAAGTAGATAGTCAGGTATTGTGAAATTTGTCGTAAAAATTACAGGAGTTGGCACAACTGCATGTGCCTTAATCTTGGAATCTCAGGGCTCTTAAAATGCAGTTATATGTCTTGAAGAAAATAAAACGGCAAGTCTAAATAAAGGCAGAAGACTTTCAATTTGTCTGTCTTCAGTGTTTTCTCTAGATGGGTGACTTTGAATGGTTTTTAATAATTGCCAAAATACGCAGTTGCTGTCATGCAATTGCAGCTGGGACCTTGGTCTATTTCTGAATCTGGTGGCAAAGCCTGTCTGTGCCTTTTGAATCATCATTTATTATGCCAGTAGCTTGTCATATGCCAAGTCAGCCACTTAATAGTAAAGAATTTGCACACAAAATGACTTGAACAAGCTTTTTTCCCTTGCAGCAGAGGGCTAAAAGGTAAAACTGAGACATTTTGCTCCTTGGTATTAAACATCATTACTCACGATTGCAGTACGTGTTACCGAGATCTGTGTCTTTTGCTCCGAGTTGTAAGCATTAACAGTGAATCACAGCTCTGTACCTTCTGTGAACTCGGGGAACACTGCCTCTTTGTTCAGTTTATTCCATGCCATAATCTATAATGGGGGTCCAACCTCACTAATAACAAATCTTCGGTGGTAGCTTGCCAGGAGCCGAAGGCTTGGGTGTGTGCAAGTGTCTGCGCACCCAGTACACCATCGTGGCTTGCCATGGTGAACCCTTCCCATGGTTCAGAATTAAGCGCAGAGTCATGGGGTTTGGTTATATTTCTGTCTCGTGATGGATGAAGAGGAATGTCTTGTTTGACTTCCTCGGCAGTAATTACAGCGAGGAAACTGATGTTGAACAGTTTGAATTGCATACATCGATTAGAGGAGGAGGAATAGGCATCCTGTTTTGTAACTTAACTAGTCTACCTGCTGTGCTTCTGTCTGAAAGAGGAGAAAGGTACTGCCTTTGGAGAAGAGAATCTTCCAAAAATCTTTTCAGCTTGGCTTGAACTAAGGTGGGAAACAGTTCTCAGGTTTTACTCGATTTCTCTGAAACATATTGATTGTGAGTCTCCACTGCTTTTTTGTGCAATTCAAATAAATTCATATTTGGTCTGTGATTTTTAAAGTTTTTTCCCTTTGAACTTGACTTTACACTGCTCAGAATTAGACACGGACAAGGCCCAGTGCCATCAAATGACTTTTACAATAGAAGCTAGAGAATCTGTGTGCTGGCAAAATAAAAGGTCATGCTATGCTTGAAATGAAACTTACTGGTTTATATACTAGTGTGCTGTTCTTCATCACTTGTAAAAATCATTTTTGTAATACCAATACAGAACAGTAAGGATTGATTTTTAGTAACGTCAGAAAAAACGTTAGGCTTTTTGTTTGGAACAAAGGAAGTGAATTTTTCCAGTTTATCTTATGGTTGCCATTATCATTGGGCTACTCTCTATTTTCTCCATTCCCATGTAGCTTAGCACATAAATACAGCATTTGTCAGTGGAAAAGACTCGTGCCCAAATGAGAAGTGTAATGAAGTCAAATCTTATTGGTTAAATCAATGTATGGTCTTATTACCTGAAGAAGGTGACAGCACATGTTATTAGGCGTTGGTGTTAGTACTAACGATTGAAATATGATTTAATTTTAGGAAGTTACAATTCCAAATGTCCGTTTTATCAGTTCTGGAGTACTATTCAAATGTCAACTTACTGTTGACAGCCTCATTTTGGAACTGACTTGCCAAACCAAACTGTTTTTGGGATAGAGGTTGAAAGTCACTCCTTTGGTATTGTTTTAGAAAGCCTGCACTTCAGTACCATTAGATTTACAACTGGCTCCAAAGTCTTGACACAGTTCAGGTGATTGTGTGCCCAGTGTAGTAGGATGGGACTCTAACTGCTTACTGAAGAAAGTCTGAGAGCAGCCTGATTTGACACGATAGAATTTAATTTGCGTTTATCATGATTCCTTTTCTGATCTGCTTGATGGAAACTTGACTGGTCTCACCTACTTACTCCCTAGTACTTGATCAGTTAATTGTAAAGATAATCAATAATCGTGTTTCGGCTAGCAATATTCTTTTTTTCTGACCACTTGTAAGTCATTTTTAAGACCTTCATATATGTATCCTTGCATTAGATCTTGCAAAAAGTCTTCTTTATTTAAACAGCAATGTTTAATGTTAAAATGCCTAACTTATACAATGATTCTGAATTAATCACAATTTAACTTCTGCCTTCTCCCAGTATATCAGTTGCAACAGGAAGCTCCCCATCCTAGGAGGATAACCTGCACTCGTGAGGTAGGTATTATAAAGGTTCCGTTTTGTAGAGAAATTCACAGAAGCTCTAGGCAGAGCTGTACAGGGGAACTCTGCACTGGTTTGTACGCGTGTCACTGCTAGAGGCATGCAATGAATCAACAGAGGGAAGACTGAAACCTCCCCTCGTGCTGTTATTGAGTTGTGGTTCTTAAGACTCATTAACACTAGTAGCTAAGCTATGCAGAAGTGAAATATTGCACTTAGTGGAAGCAATCATTTTCCTTTGTTAATCTGATAGATTTGTATTGTTATAAAATTTATAGATATAGCTGATTGTGCTGAAGCAAGACATAGCTTGTATTGTTCTTTCCCAGGGAAAGAACAATACATGAATTTTACAAGAAGCATTGTAGCAAAAAGTTTAGTTTTAACCAGTGGTTCTACTGTTAATGAGGGTCCAACCTTGTTAAGGTTGTTTTGCAGATATCTTAGGTACTTCAAATAAAGTAGGATGGAGATTTGAAGGAGGCATATATAGCAGATAAGATCTGAGCTGTGAAAAAAATGGGACGATTTCCAGTTTTTGATTCCCATTGCAACATCATTAGGAAGGTTCTCTTCTGTTTTGTGTGTTTTCTATTATAGGTTTTTTTCATTACACTAATACACAAAATATCTGATGTCTTGTAGGCGCTTAGCCTTATAATACAGGTTTGTGATTGTACAGAGATTGTACAAAGGGCTCACCTGGATAGTATGAAGTATTTTACTCCCTACCTCCAATGGATTGTGTTTACTGTTGTTAAGTGCTGTTGAATAGTTGCTTATTACTTCCCCTCCTCAAAAGTATGTCACTGGAGGAAGAAGGGTTATAGGTGTATAGGTCTGTGTATATATGCATATTGTAAAATGTTTGAGGGATTTTTGTAGCCTTCTGACACTGTTCGTTGAGATGCTGACAGTGTGCCTGTACAATCACTGTGGTCTTTTATTTGCTGAGGCTTATCTCGGAGCCCTGCTATGGTTTACGTGTGTGATGACAGACTTTCTTACAGTGTATGCTTATAAAGTTGCCCGGCACTTGTGGTGCTGAGTGGCAATTCTTCTGTTGCTTCAGTTAGATATTTTGAAAGCCTCAGTTGTGAATGTTTTAATTCTTACAGGATTAGAACCTTCATTTTTCTATATACCTTTTGGTTTCTTTAAAAAACCAGCAAATGAAAACCACCCCCATAATAGAAATGTAAGGAGTGGAGAAGTGCCAGCACAGTTAAGGAAATCTTACAGCAAATAACATAGTGATTGTAACTGTTTTGCACGTGAACTGCACAATGCACACTTACCCTGTAGTCAGGGAGAAACTGTAAACTGATAAGGGGGTCCAGACCACATTAATAAGGTCTGTTGGCATTATATCCAATGCTAGTTTGACTGCAGAGAGGTGCTTTGGGGCCCTTTTGCCCCAGGTGATTTTAAGTCACAAGCAAATTTCACACTAAGTTCTCCTTCACAGTATTTCTTAGAATACTATTAGTCTATCCGGTCAAATAAGCCGAGATGTAAATGTGTATACAGTATCTGAAAATTAAAGATGTCCCCTGCCCCTGGAGTGCTGGAAGTCTTTCAGCTATTGATCAGATCCAGATTGTCTTCTTTCTAGGATCTAACAAGAGACCTACCCTCGCCAGCCAAATACAAAAGCGTCTGTGTAAAACTTCTTCAAATATGAATCGCGCTGACCACTATAATTTTCTCATCCTCCTTATCACTGAATTTTAGTACTGTTAATTATAAAATTTTATTAGCTATTAAACGGCAAATTGAAAAGTTGGGCTGGTTTAGGGAGGAAAATATGCTGTGGGTGAGTGGTGGCCTGCATGAACTAATCATCCAAGCATTTGGAAAGGGATCTGAGCGAACTGCATCCCTACATAGAGAGGTTTTCCTGGTCTAATGCTATGAACAAGTAGTCTGTTAGAGTCAATGGGGGATTGACAAAAGTACCCCAAGCAATCAAAACACTCTGCTAAGTCCTGTCATCACTGAAGAAAGAAATTCAACACATTAGTGTCTGTAATATCGTATTTCTATGAATTTATTCCAAACCAAGATTATAACATATGACAAACTTTAAATGTAAAACTTTCCCAGTGCCAGAGGGGAAGATAAAAGAAGAGAGACACGCTGTGTTTTAAAATAGTTTCATCCCAGCCCTTGAACTGCAGAATAAACCTGTGTCTGCACCATGAACATTGTTGTAGAAAGTGAGAAATAAAATCTGCAGGTTTTAGAAACTGGTGAGAATTGAACTGCGTAAAATAGAGCTTTGAAAGGATCAGTCAGATGCAGGTATTTAGCTGCAGAACAGAACATATTAAATACACATTTTCTCATTAAAGAATCCATCTACCAAAAAAAGCACTTTGAAGCTTATTTTTACCTAATAAAGGTGAAATTGAAAGAATACATTATCAGTGTGCATGTTCCTACTTCTACACTTATTTGTTACAATGCAGATAAGTGTTTTTCATTCTAAGTATTGAACAATTTATGCAGCTGAGCCAGATTTGAAGTGAAAATATATTCAGCGAGCAGTAACGTGTTTAACCTTTCTCTCTGGTCTCAGCCTCTCCTGCTAGTGTTGAGCTTTGTGATCTGCTCTTTCTCAGCTGGGTTTCTATTAGCAGCCTTTCGTGAGTCAGTGGGGAGCAGAATCTTTTCCTAAGTGGTTGAATTATTCAGCTGTATAAACAAATTCATAAATATGAGGAAGAGGATTTTGGTCCAGAGAACATGGTAGAGGTCAGTGGGAGGGAACAACATGTAATTTGATAAGGTATTAGCACATAAATTGCTCCTCTTGCCTTATTGTATCCCACTTGTTGACATAAGCAAGAGTGATGATTAGGGGGAAAAGCACTAATTAATGAATAATTGGAAACCACACTGTAAAAACCCAACCTTTTATTTAAGGTGCAAAGGCATGTGTTGTACAAGTGCTGATACTGAGAGGTGTATTCAACAGAATGACCTACTTAACATGAAATGCTTCTCAGATACAGAGAATTCAAGTTTCTGCTCTGTTACACCAGTTTCATATCAGAGCAACACGCAGATCAGTGAAGTTACACTAAGGTAAAAAGAGTATTGCATTCTTTTGGGATTTTTTATTGTGAAGGTGCAGCAGAGCCAAGGGGTTTAACACTGTATGATGTTCATTTGTTAAGTTGATGATTCCATAACATTTTCAGGATGTTTGACTTCTGTGTCTTACATACAAATTGTAATGTTATTTGTCCGATTAATATTGTATTACCTCCCTGGAATTTTGTATTTGCTGTGCATATAATCTCTTATACACACACGTGTGCACATACAGGCATATTTAGGGCATCCTTGAAGGCTATATAAAGGCACTTCATGATAAAATTTAAATAACTATTTATGAAAAAAATATCAAACAGACAAATGATGGAGATAATTAAAATCACTGGCATTTTCTGTCCTATTAGGAGGCTTCCTCCTAACTCAGTGCTAGTAGTTAACAAGCCTGTTAAAGAGCACCCCTGTTGTAGTCTTGTGAAAATGGCCTCTGTGAGAGTGGTCAAGACATATAGCATAGACTGGGCATATATAACGCACATCCTTGTTGGAGCTGCTCTCGAAGATGGCTTTATCTGCTTGATACTCACCGGAATAACTTCCCAACTTTCAGGGTAACTAAGCTCTTTTCTGAAGGAATGGCTGCTGTGAGGCACTTGCCAAGTCTGCCCAGTTTATCTGTTCATAAACTTGGCTTCACGCCTCAGTCTGAAAAAATCAGAAACGAAGCAATGCTGGATAGCTCGCTAACCTTTGTGTTTCTTGCAAGTATCACAGTGACATCTGAATCTTTCCTGTGGCCTCTGCATTAGTGCTGTGCAAATAAGCACACTGAAAACAAATATCTCAACAATTATTTTTGGGGTTTATTTCTAAGTTAGAAGCATTTTTTAAAAATTGTGCCAAACATAGGTGACACAAACAGCAATAGGAAATTTTTCCTATAAATAAAAAGTTCTGAGAAGTCAAAGGACTTAGCATTGAGCTAATATTTTCTGGATACAGAGAAAATGAAGTAGCTAAGGCTGCCTTCACTCATGCTCAACAATACTTTGGCCCCAAAATACTGCCAAATCGGAAAGAAACGCTTCAGAGGATACTTAAACTGTATTTTCAGCTAACTGCTTTAGTTTAAATGACCGCTATCTTGCTACTGCTTTGATTTTATTTTAAAGTGTATTTCCTTTCTTAGGTGGATTTTAGTTCCAGTCCAGATGAATGTTTTGGTTTTTTCTCCTTAACTTGTAGCTGACTGAGCATGAAAGTTAGGCTAATGAAGCTTCTGAACTGAACTGTGTAGGGTCACAGAGGTCACATGCAACTGGAGGATACGTGGGTGACTGCAACTGTAATTTGTACAAATACAGTCTGGCAGAAACTTTGTGAAGTCCAGACAGACACAAAAGACCAAGAAAGCTGCATGTCATTTGTGGTCCTGGTGCAGCTAAGGATACCTAAGTAGGAACAAATGCTGCACCTCATTTTATGCCTAAGTTGCTATGAGTCGAGTTGGTGTCACGATACTTGTAGGAAGCATTATAAAAAGCTGGAGAACAGTATTTACTGTCTGACGTGGTGAATTTGGCTTTCAGGAAATCTATGTTTTAGTAAGTTCATGTGGGCTGCACTAAGTGTGTCTGTAGCCCAGCTCATTCTGAGTTCCGACAGAGTTGCCTTAGAGTCTAAGCATATGCATTCAATCTGTATGTCGAAAAAAAACCCCTAATATTATCATAAATTTAAATGTATGAAAACAAAACAAAACACTAAAACCCAGGCAACAAAACACGGTGTATTGGGGTTCCAGTTTCACTGAGTCTTACACAAACAGTGTTACACATCAACACTTAGGTGAGGGTTTTGTGAGTTGGCCAAAATGATCAGTGGAGACTCAGTGTCAACAGAAGTAGTTTTCCTCTTTAACTCATCATCCACCAAGATGTACTGGAAACCCAGCTACAGTGGCCTGGAAGTCCAGTGGAGCTGTTCTCTGTTTGGCTCCAGTCATCTGCCAGTTCACGTTTTCAAATGTTTGCACACAGAGTGTAATACTATAATTTGGTTTAGGATCTGCAAGGACTGTGAAGATGCCCTGTCACATTGCTAATCCATTTCTGACGTGGAATGCCTTTGCCTATATAAATTTTCCAGTTCTGTCATAAAAATTCAGTCTATTCACTGAGATAAATATCAAATCTCAATAGACAGCAAAACCTGATTCACAATGGGATTCCTTTTTTAACAACTGCCTGGGACTACTGTCTAGTCTTGAGGGCTTTAGTTGGGAATTGCTGGAGCTTTCTATAACAACAGCAATAGAATGTTTTCAGGTTTTCTTCATTCTTGTTGCTTTCTTCCTATTGAAAATATAGCCTACATTTAACAAAAAATATTTAAGAGTTTTTTTCTTTTTTGAAATGATCCAGTCTCTTCAGGCCCTTTGAAAACAGTTAATCACACCAGTCAACTCGTTTGCTGTTATGTAGGAAAAGGAAATCTTTGAGAACATTATAAATCTTTCAAGTGATGGAATGATTTTTCAAAAGTGATGAACCATCACAATAGCTTTTTATTTGCTGGGAATATGGAAGAGTTGTTATTTGACTGTACACCAGGAGGTATTTTTTGTTGGTTTGGACACCTGAAATACTTATTTGCACTCTGTGGAGATAACTGGAGAGAAGTGATAATTTTAATAGTTTTTCTCTTTCCTGAAAAGATGGAAAAAAGAAACTGAAGTGGCAGTTTACTGCGAGTATTTTGTGTTTTGTTATAACTGGATCAGTTTATACTCGTGTAGTTCAGGTTGTATGATTGTTGAATTTTACTCCCCAAAGAGTAATTTAGATTTTGCTTTAAATTTAGCAAGGAGGGATAATCTGGTGGTTTAGATTATCGAGCTGGTTTGTGGGAGGTCTGCAGTTCTTCACTTACCTATAAATTTTCTGGGCAATTACAGATGAGTTACACTGTCTGAAACACTTAGCAGGCAAACTGTGCTCTGGCACCCTGCCGTGTTGTGTGCATTTACACTGCATGGTCCCTAGAGCATGGATGGGCTTGTGTGACGCAGCATAACACGTGCACACCTGTTGCTGAGGCCTTCTAGGTGAGACTGCAGGTCACACCATTTGGTGGAGTCCAGGAGTGCGGGACTTGGGCACTTGCTCATGCTCATTTAACCTACCACTTGCTCTCACTCTGAGGGGATACTGTAGTGCCTTAATGTCTTGCAGGAGCGGCACCAACAGATTTGTGAAGAAAGATAACATGTAAATTCAGGAGTTTTATAGATGTTTCCCTCTATCACTGACTTAACAATATAGTACACTTATACCCATGAAATGAATCTTTTGTTTCCCCTCTTTGGCAGTTTGAACAAGCAGTACTTAACGCCATCAGTTTGTATTGACAGAGCCCCAAGGATGGCCCCAAGCGGCTCATTCTTTTTCACTCTGTTTTAAGCCATTCAGAGGTGCAATGTTTCCCAAAGGTTTACCTTTGGTTTCTCTATATTCTGTCCACAGGAAAAATCCTGGGATGGTAGATGATTTTGGTCGGTACTTTCACATTATATCCCTTTCTATTTTTAATACCATATTACGGACAGTATGCTTAGTGTATGTTTTCAGTCATTATGAAACATTACCATTTCTGTTGTTTCTTCTAGGTAGTGAACAGACCCAAATATTATGGAAGAGAGTAAGTAACATACATCTCTGAAAATGGTTTTTCCGGACATGTTGGTTGATAATAGTTATGGGAAAGGTTGCAAGCGTTTGCTCTGGGCCCTTTGTTTCTTCTGTGTGTTTTACAACAGCGTGTCTTGCTCGCCATCAGGTTATTATTGCAGTACCATCATTGTTTTCTGCCTAAAATTACAGCTATATTTTCTGATGGATATCAGTGAGTGCCACCCTAAGTGAGAAAAACATATGTTTCTGTACTTTTAAAAGGGTTGTCTCTTTCTACCCTCACCTCCAGTTGGCTTTTGCAAAAGATGTTTGTGTGCAGGAAAAAAAAAAATAAATATTTGGATCACAAATGCAATATAAGTGTACAAATATTTGTGTCTCTTATTTCAGACTGCTAAGGCAGAGATGGTTAGGTTTATTGTGGGGAAACAAAGACATTACTTGTGTTTATTTTGGTAAAAGATGTGTAGTATCGCTATGTTATTACACTGGTAATTACTGAGATTTTATGCAATCCCCAAGATTTTAGCAAATTGCGATAATATCCCTGAATGCTGCAAAAGGTTGGATTGCATGCCACTGGCACAAAACATGTGAAGCCAGCAGGAGAAAATGGATTTATTTCTACATATTAAGTTGATAGATGTAGGTTTAAAAAGCAATATACTTGTTTCATAGATATTGTTTCATAGAAGCCTTCCTAAACCATTTAAAATTACTTCAAATACAGACAGAAAGGGAGATTAATTTAAGCTGTAGATGCCTGCAACTCAGTTATTTTTATGTCTGGGGTTTTTTTTAATTACTGTGGTTGATGGTTTTTGAGAGAAGAGGAAAAGGTGATTTAAAAGTGCAAAGGCTTGTGTTTCAGAAAGTCTTTGTTCCTTAGATTCCATGGTATGATCTCAAGGGAGGAAGCTGACCAATTACTAAGTGTTGCGGAGGGAAGCTATATCATTCGTGAAAGCCAACGGCAACCTGGAACCTACACTTTGGCATTAAGGTTGGTAATTAATATTTCATTTTTAAATTTATAAAATATTCAAAAGATTGTACCGTGTTGTTGACCTTAGCCCTTAAACTTCCTTGTGATTGTTTTAATAATTTTTTCAAAATCATGGTCAGCATTTAATGAACTGGTACTTTTTTACCTTAGTTACAGATTTGGTATCTTTAACCTTCCCTAACCCTTTCTGAAGTGCTAACATCCCTTACTGTTTGCACCACCAGGCTAACAGCAATAGTGGTTTTGCTGATGGTGCTTCCGTTCTGCTTTTCTCCTGCTATGTTACAGATGTGACCCCATGCAGACATTGGGAGAGCAGACAGTCAGGAAATAAAAGGCATCTTATGAGTTCACATGACTAGTCTACTGTGTGGGTTACTACCTAGCTAGCTGTTGCTGAAGAGCAATTAGTTCCCTCTAGTCCCTCTGTGAGCTGGCCAATAAATCAGGAGGGTTTTTGTCTGAACACCTGTTAGCTAACAATGTTTGCAGATCTGTTTCCTCGCTCTGCAAAATTCTGGCAAGTGGATCAGGTATAAATAAAAAAAAATGAAATAAAAACTGAAATAAAAAGTAACTTAAATAGCCGTAAGTTGTAGATAGTTTAATTATTTTTAATGTAATGGAGGTTGTTTTGGCCTGGCCTGTACACCTAAGTACTCAGATGGGAGATGGTGCTTATTAGCAATGCTTTAAATCTAAGTGGGCCAGCAAAACATTGAAGGAGAAGATGCAGTTACTGAAAGTTTTATATGAATAAAATAAAATTACTATTAAGATAATATCATGAAATAATAGGTTCTGATGAGTTAGTTTTCTTTTTCTGGGATGGGGAGGATGGGGGAGTGAGAAATGGGGGGAAAGGTATGATATTTACTGAGATATTCCTTTCTGTAGTAATAGGATTCCAGACAGAAACATTATTGACATTTACACTGGTTTGCATTAACAGTGTAAATAAATTGGTGCTGCTTATTAGAGTATAATACACCATTTCATCTACTTCTGCTTGTGATATTCATTTAAAGCTAAAAAGAAAACAGGTTGCCCAGAGAAGCTGTGGATGCCCCATCCCTGGCTGTCTTTAAGGTCAGGCTGGATGAGGCTCTGAGCAACCTGGTCTAGTGGAGGGTGTCCCTGCCCATGGCAGGGGGGTTGGAACTAGATGAGCTTTAAGGTTCCTTCCAACCCAAGCCATTCTATGATTCCATGATTCTGACATCAGATATCTGCTATGTTAGTAAAGTTTCTAACAGTCAAATTGGCAGTTAGAAATAACCCTTTAGCTACGAAGCAAGCTGAGAAATAAAGGTAGAACTCAGAGTCTGTTATGACCGCCCAAACCTTGGTTTTGTGAATACATTATCCTCTGTGCTACAAATCTCACAGAGATTAATGAACCCTAGCTCAACTTTGTGAAGTATTTATCTTCTTCTGAATTATTAAAGAAGATCACCTCACAGAGGGTTATAGGGGTAAAACCCCCACATTCTCTCTTGTTCTGTCTATATCCTCATTGCTCTTTCCCTTCTAGTGTCCTTATAGGGGGCATCTTCCAGAGAAACTCAGATTGTCTTTGCTCTGCGCTGAAGACTGTCCCCTGTGAAACAACTTAGTAGAACATAAAGAATGAACTGTTAACACCACAAATTGTAACTCCTTTGTAGGCAGACAGACTTCACAGTTATAAAAACATGTTTTTGTGAAATCTGGAACAGATTGGACAATCACACTAAGCTACAGCCTTCAGCTACAGCCAAAAGGCACAGAATGCAAATGCGGTTGGTGCATGAAGATTCTTTTATGGACCGTTCTACTCCTAAAAAAGCTTTTCTGCGTGTCACTTCCTTTTAAGTTATTCTAAGGGATGCCTTAAGTCATCATAAAATGGGCAGATCTGAACAATTGTTTGCAAGGACTTTCTCCCCAGTTACGTATCTCTGATATTCCGTTAGTGAGTTCTCTGACCGTGAACACCCTGGGTCAGATCAAAGGACCAGTTCGTAGTCCAGTATCCACTCTTCAGTAGCCATTAATAGCAGATATTGAAAGAAAAGTGTAAGAACGAAATGGTCATGTAACAGTAGTTCCCTGGAAGTTTGCAGTTCGGGGACTTCTCAGCAGAATTGTTATCTCTGCTGTTTTTTCAGGCTTTTCATGGAGAGATCTTTTATTTTTGCCTGGTGGCTTTCTAAGCATGTTTTTGAACCCTTGTAGACTCTGCTGCCTGCAACTGTAGCATGCGTTCTGTGCTGTAACTAGGTTTGATGGGAAGCAGCATCCCTTTCTTGAAGATTCCATCTGACAATTTTATTTGATGCTCCCTAGTTTTTGTATTATGAGAAACTGTGAACACTTGATCTCTATTTACCTTTTCCATGCCACTCACATCCCCCTTATCGTTCTCTTTACAGGTCAGTGAGTCCTAGGCTATACGTTTAGGTTTTGTAGTGAAGCTGTTCCATACCCTTCATCATCTCTATCATCTTTCTCCATGCCTTTCTCTTACTCTGTGATGATCTTTTGGAGATGAGGGGACCAGGACTGCCACATCCTGTTCAGGATGAAGTGGGCCATGCAGTTTTCCTTCTTTGTTCTCTAAACCTTTCTAAATGAATTTTTGACCACTGTGTAGCATTAGGCTCTGATGCTTTTATAGAAGTAGCTAGTAAATCTGAAGGTCTTGTTCCTGAGATGCAATAGCTTCAGACACAGCCTAGCACTGATTAAATGACCAAATATAGGACGGGACAAATAATAGCTTCTGCAGGCTTAACCAAGACAGTCAAATGTTCTTAGTGCAAGGCTATAGAATAGTTCAAAGTGAAGATTTTGAGTATTTCTTCTTCTTTAAGAACGTAGAAAGTGATTCTTATTCAAAAAAACTTTTCAGTTATTAAGGTTGTCGGTGAGTTACTGTAAAATCTGCTTTCCACTTATATAAGAACCTTCATCATCTTCTGATGTGCTATTTTTGTCTACTTTCATCCATTATTGTGCAATTAATTTGTATCATGACTTTTTTAATATAGACTACCTTTTATAGATAAATTTGAAACAACAGAGGTTTTCTTTTCAGAAAACAAATTTCTCAGAATTTGTAACAGAGGTTGAAGTATGTTCTTAGGGAGAAAGAAAGTGATAATTTAAATGTTGTTTTAAGTGAATTTGGCTGAATATTCAGAGCTGTCCTTCAAATAAAATTGATGTTTAGAGCCTAAGAAGGCCTGTGAAATCGTATCAGATCAGACACCGGATAAAAGAGAATGAAGCACAAACACAAATGAGAGCAGCAAATCGTCACCCTACTATATTTAATGTCTCCACTTAATCAGGGATGCAGTTTCTCATAGCTTATTTAAAAAAAAAAAAAAAAGAGCACAGCAGAATTCACCAATGTTTACTATTTAATTAACCAGAGAATGCCACTGAAAATTTTTTGCAAGCCTGAGGTTTAAAAACATTACTAACAAGAGAAAATTATTGTAGGTATATATGTGTGTCCATACATAGCAGCAAGTCTCTGTGACAATAAAAATGTATAAAATACATTGTAATGTTAATTAGATGTTTCAGACACATGAAAAGAACTGAAAATTCCTAATTAACTCCTGGAGGTATTAGATCTGCTTTTAGATTTGACAAAACAGTAGCACAGTGTTTAATGCTAGGACCTATAGCAAATGACAGTAACAATAAGACATGGTTTGCAGTGTAGCCTTTTGTGGTTGAGAGCTTGTTTAGTAATTAGGATGAGGATAAAGAGGAAATGGGTAGAGATTGTACTAGTGGTAGGCGTTGAAGTGTGATGGTACTGCATGTTCTTTTGAGCAGATATCTGCTGTAGCACGTTTAGTTGGTTACCATGGTTTCCCTTCCTGCAAATTCTATTGTTGTGATACTGAGAATGAATCGAAATAAGGTTCTGCAGCATGATTTAAAAAAAAAAGGGTAATAATGTTAGCCGTGATTATGAGTCATGTTTTCTTTATGTTTTGGGGGTTAGGGCACATTCAAGATTATGTGGCATCAGGAGAGAATTCTTGAGGCAAAATAAATGTCAAAAATTAGTAATCCTTAGCTTAGTCGACCAACTACATGCATTGTGTAAGAAATTGATACACATGTTCTCTCTCCCTAAATTATGAAATTGCCTTAATAAACTAGACACTGATATTGTAAAAGGAGACGTAATTGGTGGGCTGTTAGAGCATAACATTGCAAATGAACCTTTTGAATTTCAGAGGACAATTGCTTGCTTTGGTGGCTGAATGCTGTTTGTTTTCAGTGGGCTCTTTTGGGACGCACATGTAGTGCTCTTCCAGAACATGCATTGATTGCCATGGGATTACTTACGCATGTAAAATTCAGCATCTGCAAGAGGCTTCTTGAATTCAGAGGTTAAAACTGTGCACCTGCATTCTGCTGGAAAGCCTCGTTGTACGGGCTAGGACACGGGAGAGGAAAGAAGAATTGTTTGAAACAATTTTTTATATGATAATAGTGAATCATATTTTTAATTATAAATGTATCAAAATTTGGTCATAGTTTATCCTGAATCCACAGCTGTTCTATAAGTAGTCAGGAGCCCAGCAAAACAGTAGTTAACTGCATCCCTTCACTTTACTGTGGTAACGATATTCTGACATCATGTTGGCAGGAAAAAATTATAAAGACCATTTTAAAGACTAAGCTTTTCATATATTTCTCTCTGGGTTTTTTTGGTTTTTTTTTTTTTTTTACCGTATTTGCAAATGCAGTGCATGACAGTAACAAGGACTGAATTCAGTTTCTAGAAACCTTTCCAAAATATTTACACAATATTCCCAGTTTGCTAACTGGGAAACCTGGGGAACTACATATACAGACGTGTATGCACACACACCAACTGTAAAGCTTAGCTGGGTTCAGTAGGTGTGATCACATTTTGGAGCAATTCTATCTGTGGGAGAAATATATTTCAGCCTGACCCATTTTGATCAGTTTTCTCTATTCTGCATGAAATGGCAAAAGAGTGCTCTTTCTTCTGTGGCCGGCTGAAGCTCTCGGGGAGGGACTCTTGCTTCTCCCCCAGGCTTAGCCCGTCACACTTCCATAGGCGCAGAATTCAGGCCAGTTTCAAAAATTGGCCACTCAGGTATCCACAGCTCCTTTTAGATGAAAGAAACAGTTCATGCTTAAAGTTATTTTAATAGGCTAACACAACAGGTATGCCTGCTAATATGCTGGGCTTTTTTTTTCTTTCTTTCTTGTTATTTCTTTTATGAAAGCTCAAATTCTGCTGAAAGTAAAGCTGTTGTTCTGTTGGCTGGGTACATCACATGAGCTAGTCTTAGCCTCAGGGGAAAGAGTGCTGATAAATTTTGGAGTTTGCTTTTCTGCTCTAAAGTAAAACAATCAGACCTCTATTTAAATGATCTTCCATGTCAAAGAAGTTTCTTTTCCTACATAAAATTTCATACTAAATAATATGCTCTGTTACTCTGTCAGTAACGTGGAAGGTTCCTCCCAGTGAAGAGCATAGCTGTTCTGCATTTCATCTGCCTTATGTAAATGCACCTGGGCATTACTAAGGTGGCTTCACTTAAGTATTTAGAATAATAATAAATAGCTACTAACCTTAATGAGTAATTAACTGGCTACCTAGGCCCTCCCACGGACTAGAATGCTTTTTTCCTTATGGTTCATGTCTTCTTGCTGTGTTCCTGTTCTCCTTCCCTCCTCTTCCCATCTGTTGTTGTTGTCAGCTCTGTTTTCTTTTGGCTAGAGTGTCTAATTTATCTTTGGCAATTCAGTTTGCTGCAGTCTTTCTCCTGCTCGTGTAAGTTCAGCACTTCTCAGAGGAATATTCTCTGCTTTGGTGGTGGTGTGAACTTTCTGGTAACTTGTCCAAGAGCTGTCTGTGCTCAGTACATGTAGCTCCTGTTCATTTAATGCCCTGTCCTTCACCTCCAACTATAGCTCTGGCTGCACCACCAAGATCTGCTGTAACCTGGTGCATAGGAGAGGTGTTGGGCTTGTGGTAAGGCACTGTGGTGGACAGGCATCAGAAGGTCTGGGCTTGGTTCTTGGCTTCACATGTGACTCAGCTCAAGGTTTTAGGTTTTCCCTGCCTCCTTTCTCCATTAGAGAGGACATTTTTCTTTCCCATATTGTCTCACGTACAGAAGTCTAGGATCTCTTAGAAATGGCCCAGACAAACTCAGAGTTGTACCCCGTCTCTCCAACTGCCCCCAGTCACAGTTCCTGAGCAGGAATCTGTGTTGTACTGTGCTATTTTTAAGGCGTATAATGCTTGTCTGGTTTGAAGATTCTAGGCAATGAGCTGGAGCTGAAGCAGTAAAAAGTCAAATTATAATGCAATCAGTTGATAATTAAATTGTGCATACGTGTACATAGCATACATTGCACTCTCCTCCCTGTTCAAAAAGGCACATCCCTGTGTGCACATCCTTCTGCACCTTCTACTAGAATGTCTTTTTGCTCTACTGCCTTTAGAAAATGCTAATTGGGCATATATCTTCAAGTTAGTCCTTTTGGTTGGCCTCTTCTCTTGTATGCTTTTGAAATACTTATTTATAAATTTCTGTGTTTGGAGAAACAACTTTTTTCCTGTTCTTCATCAATAAGCAAAGAAGTCCTTCAGCTGGAGATACTCTGGAAACTTTATAAATTTATTTTCAAAATAGCACACAATAGCCTCATATTGTTGTTTAATCTCATAATTGTTTTCATCAAAACATTCATGAATTATTCAAACACTAAAACAGCTGACAGCAATAAATGTTATCTGGCCCAGTTTTTCTCTTCCTTCTCCCTACTTTATCCTTGATGTAGCTCAGCTGAGTATAGTTCCTCCTGATTTGATAGGTGCTAGGAAGAGAATCAATCTAACTTTTTTCTTTTATAACTTGAGATGGGTAAATGAACTCTAGCAGTTTCAGTAATAAACTGGTATCTGTCCCACCTACTGCTGCGCTTACATGAAGGAAGAAATTGTACTCTAGAAAACCAGAATGTAATAATACAAAAACTACTGATCATTATTGATGAGCTGTTGGTAGTCCCAGAAATTCTAACAGCGCATAATACATAGGCAGGAACCACTTCATTTTGCATTATTATGCTTGTTTTGTGTAAGGGAATGCAGCTTTGAGGAAAAACCGTTCTAGAGAGCAGGATAAGTATATTGGTGAATCTCACTTTCACGAAAAAGTGGTGAGTGATTTACTAAAAGATCAGGGGTAGAATACATTGAGAAAACAACTTAATTAAGTAGCAAATTGTGTAAAGCTATTGCTTTAAGTAAGCTAAGTAAGCCTGTATTCTAAGGTTGGGATTAACAGTGGTTTAAGGCACATCAGATTTGACAGAACCTCTCTGGAACAGTAATCTTACTGTAGTTATTTTTAATGTAAGGAAAATTTTAATTTTTTTTAAATATTAATACTCTCTGAGACCTTGAGGAACAACTTGTAGAGGGAACATTAAAAAACCCAAACGGAACAACAAAACCAATGTTTCTCCACTCTGCTCTCCAAAACCCCTTTTTGCCCTTGCAAAGCTATTTTCTGATAAGGACATTTCTTTGGTTTTTCACTTTATATCTTCCACTCAGGTTTCCTTGATATACTGAATTAAAATATGCATATTGTCTTAGTAAGATAAAGTAAGAGCAAGTTGCTTTTAGTGTGAGAAAACCTGTAGAAGCAGAAAAGAAATGTGACAGTCATTGTAGGAAAAGCTGCTGTAAGTGAAACAAAAGTGAACGTGTTTGAGCATTATGCCATGGCAGATCTCTTTCCATAGTACGCGTGATTGCAGTGAGATTTCTGTTACAGATCTGATGATGTTCTGCTTCTAAATTTACCAGAAAAACAATGTCTCATATGACCTGAAATGAAAATGTTATACATAGTCAGACTAAAATTTGCATGAACATGTCAAAGTTTGCTGAGCAGATACTGGTGGGGGTTGACACCTTAGCTTAGAAGAATTAAAACACGGTTCTGCTTTAAAGTAATACGAAAGCACACTTGCATGAAGTCACACTGTAAAATCAACTCTTGGATAACATTTCTTCAAAATTTTTGGTAAAGAAACAGAACTATTTGCTTAATGTGAAGCTGTGAAAATGACTAATATTCCTGCTAGTAACATTTCCAGAAGGTGTTTATTCCAGGCATGCTGACATAGGTTTCCAAATACTACCTTTATTTAAAGAGAAGATATCAGGTTTTTACTACTTTATCATGTGTATACAGACTTCAAATATGTCTTAATCACAAACCACAGTGACTCTTTTCCCAGGAAGCATGAAGGTTTCATCAGGTAGAAAAAGCAGTAACATATTGCCCAAAATACTGGTATCGGTTCTGATTCAGTCATCAGATCTATTCCAGGGAATTATAACAAGTTTAAATGGAACAGGGCATGCAAGCACTGTACTAAGAAGAGTTAATATCTGTACAAGAGCTTCTTTTCAGAACCAAACAGATTATTTTCAAATGATCTATCACTGATCAAGAACATTAAGAATGATCTTAAATGTTAAGTGATCTTACCTCATATTAATAGCGTACACGGTCCTTGGTCGGCTGATATTTGTGAAAATCAGCAGTTAAAAGTTCATCCGTTAAAAAATCATGAGTTAAAAGCTGTTAAAAGTAAAATAAGACATTGAGACAAAAGAGGAGTTTTCTTATTATTTTGTCAGATTTATTTGTGAAAACACCATCACAGGTACCAAGGGCTGATAACACTTTCAGTCTTCATTGTTTCCAGCAGCTGTTACCTACTGCCGATGCCTTAGAGCAGTTGTCTCTCACTTATGTTGTCCCTGACAGCTCTCAAGATCCCCGGAAAAGTGGCAAGTTCCACAACTCCCTGGCCATCCTCAGAAATGTTATTTCCAATACATAATAATAATAAAAATTTTTTTTTTTTAAGGAGTTGGAGGCCTTCAGGGATAACTGTGTGAAAGGGGTTTTGGCAGCGTGCAAGACTTGTGTTTCTTTGACAAGGAAATGGTCCAAAAGAGGATCTGTGGAATAATTTGTTTTCTTTCACATGAACACAGCGTGATTAGGAGACATTCCTGATCGCAGGATTGCTTATATTTCTGTGGCTTTTTATGGAGTGTCAAGACTGGAGTCTTAAGTGTTGATGGAGAGTTTTCAGAAGTTAGAGCTCAAATTCTGGCACCTAGTTTTAAGTGAGACTTGTAATTTCTGGCCGCAAAGCACATCAAGACACTTTTTCTCCAGGGGAATATTAAGTCCAAGTGACCTTCAGGCACATATACAGGACTTAAGATTTTCCAGCTCAGTGTATGAAGATGCTTGAAACTAAGGAGGACACGAGTAGCCCCGAGGGGTGTTAACTTTGTGGTCTGGTTGCAGCTACACATTTTAAATAATGCCTTTGTCTAAAGACTCTTCTCATAAAATAGCCTGTGAAAGAGGTGAATCCTACTGTACAATACTGTATGTGGACTGTAAAAATCCATCTTCACAGAGGGTAAGAAAGTGCGGATGGGCTCCCGGTCCTTCACTTCTTCCTTTTGTTTGATCAGTGAATGCTGCATACAGAGTAGGTGGCTGAGTCTGAAGCCTGTCTCTCTCATGCTATGATACCTAATTCAACTCCTCAGTCCTTTATTACTAGCCACATTTGCTCTACCGTTTAATCCGTTTTCCCACGTTGTTATCCACCCTGCCCCACTAGCAACCAAAGGGACTAGACAGAGTGATTGCTTTTCAGACAACTTGGAATAAAAAAAGTCTTTTATCTGTAGTCCTGCTGCGTGCAAACAAATGCACAATGGACACAATGAGGCTGTTTGACATGTCAGAGGT
Source organism: Rhynochetos jubatus (assembly GCA_027574665.1). Classification (NCBI taxonomy): domain Eukaryota; kingdom Metazoa; phylum Chordata; class Aves; order Eurypygiformes; family Rhynochetidae; genus Rhynochetos; species Rhynochetos jubatus. The sequence continues at coordinate 20,269,797 of CM050654.1, forward strand.
CTATTTCTTTTTCTTGGAAAAACATCTAATGTCCCCCTGTTTAAACCAAAAGAGAACATACATTATCTGTGTCCTGCTTTCTACTTCTTAAACAAAAAACAGCTGGTACTAGTACTTGCCCTTAGGAAGAGATGATGAGGAAGTTGAAATATCAAATCTTGGCTCTACTTAGTTGCCACAGTGATGTATAATTAAGCAGGCTGCAGTAATGTTATAGAAAGTAAACATAAGGAAATATTCTTGCTAATGGAAAAATAAAAACTTAGTTTTAAGTGAAAACTGAAGATTACGTTTTAATTGATCATTTGCAATTGGACAGGCATGTTTGCATTTACATTGTACTTTGAATGAAACAGTATTGTTGGGCGGTTAGAAAGAAATCTAAATGAGTTTGAAAGAAATAAACAGGATTCTGATACACATTATTGATGGTTCAGTCTTTGTAAGAGATTGGTGTTTCATTGATTCGTGGGAATTTGGATTTTCTTTTCCTCCTTGTTGCTAATAGGATTCTATTTGAAAAACAATACATTTCCCCACAACATATCCAATGAGTAATTAATAGAAAAAAGTTTTATTTGGAACAAATGGGAAATCAGATAAAGGCAAATTGTTCAATGTTCACCTCTGGCAGCTGATGTGAAAGCACCTTTTCCAAGTGGTTATGACACTGATGCGGTGCAATTTGTCTGTCTGAATACCTTTCTCTAAGTGGTAATTGTTAAATTATCCTGATGTATTTTAAACCAAGAAAGTTGAATGTACCACATGCCAAAAGAAACCGATGGGCAGTTCCCCAGACCCATACAGGAGGAAGTTTCAGTCTGCCTGTGGGATTTAGGAGAGAGATGAGTTTAGGCATGGGGTGATGTTAAATAATGAAAACTGTGGAACATTGTCTGTGAGATACTAGTGTGCTGAAATGTGGGTCAGAAGCAGTGAGATAAAGATTATGTACTTTTGGGAATCCTATTCCTTGCAGTAGCTCTGAAAGATATGCTTCATGAGCAGTGGTCTGAATGGGTGTACAGCGTAGGGGCTGCTCAGTGAAACATCGCTGGGGTAGAACCATGCACCTGCTGACCCTGATGGGAAGGGGATGAATCCTTTCAGAACTTTTGTTCGTTCTCTGTATTTGGCCATCTTGTTCTTCAGAACTTTCTTTTAGACTCTGAAGGATGTTACTAAAATCAAGACACCATGTGTACTTAGTAATAGGCCCTGAGAAGCTTTTCTGTGCCTTATCATCTCTTGATAAGATTAGTGTAATACTTTCTCTCCTAGAAAGCTAAGAGCAATACATGACCTTCAGCTTGTTTAAACCTCTGCTGTAAGTAGTCAGAGCATATGTTACTAACTGGAGCAGCAGTTCACTTGCTACGTCTTTTAATAAAAATAATTCTATTGAATATTTTCATTTAAGGCCCATTATTCTTCACCTTCAAACTTACTCAGTTCTCCTGTGAAATTTTAACTTCATAGTGCTTTTATGTGCTCCACATGCATTATTGCCACCGGCTTGAGCAGAAGACAGTGAAGGTTGCTCACTTTGGCACTGCAAAGAGCTGAGCACTCTTGGCTCATGCTGACGTCTCTGACAGTGAAGGATATGCAAGGAGTACGTCTCCAGGTCAAAGCCTGTTTGCCACACGCCACACTGAGTAGAAAGATGAAGAATGAGCCTGAACGTGTTCCTACCCCTTCTGCTGTAACTTAGGACATTATCTTTCTACTTTCTAAAACACTTGTATTCACTCAGAATTGCATCTTGTGATGAAATTAGCATTGGGTAAAAATGTATTTCATTCCGTTGTTTTGTAATTTCTTGCTTTTCAGTTTGATTGAGACAACTTTTAGATTGTGTGGCACAAAAATGATCACAGAAGTGCCAGTTCATTTCCAGTAAAACGCCCAGGTAGTTCCTACGTGTCGCGTCCTCTTTTCCTGCTGAGGACCCCCTCACATTTGAATGCTGTGTAAAAATAGCAGCTCCTGAAGTTGCAGTCACTGGCAGATTATTGATAGGAGGATGGGAAGGTTTGGCATTTTGACTCAGAACACAAGGATAAAAATACACCACAGAACACGTGGTTTTGCCCATATTTGCAGGAGGAGTGCAATATTTCGCTTGAGGCAAGGTCTAAAATTATGCTTTCCCCTCTTTGGCAAGCCCCCATAGAAAAGGAGCCACTTCAGCAAAGCACCGGTGTTTACTTTGTTCCTTAACATCTCCTATGAAGCATTTGATTGTAAAATTAAAGCAATCCATCCTTCCAAATTTAGTTTTTAGCATTTATTTGGCAGATCTGACCTCACAAGGGGGCCCAGTACCCTGAGCAGCCAGCCTTGCTGCTGTCTGACCAAGGAATAACACTGGAGTGAGCTGTGAAAGCAGCTTCTGGCCCCCATCTTCTCCACAGGAAATGCATTGGTTGTTGCCAAGTGCAAACACTGGGGTGTTTTCACGCGTTTAGATTGCTTTCAGGCAGAAAATTGTTGCAGTTTTTGAAAACATGCTAATGTTCATGTGAAGTTGGCATGCTTATGGTTGCCAAGAGGCTGTATGGAAATCCTATTCCACCTTGACCACGGAGTGTCAGATAGCTTGTGCATTATATATCCTGTATATTACAAAGATTTGCTTGAAGCTCAGGACTTAACAAGTACAACACAGAGGGACTTTTGTACGAAGCTTGAAGAGTTAGTCCTTGGCCTTTGGCCAGGAATAAAGAATGCTTGCCCTTGTGCCATTTTGTCCTGTGCTGCTCCAGCTCTGGCAGCGGTTCTGCTTCAGTGTAATTGTTGGCACTGAAGCTCAGCTGAACCCTGAATGGCCTCTTCCTGCAAGCAAGCAGGGGTGCAGAGGTCCGAGACAGCATCAAAACTCCATATTGATCAACTGTAATAGAGGACTCTATTATGAGAACTCTTCGTATCGGAGCCAAGCAAATTGACTACAGTGATGCAGTAGTAAAGTACTAAAAAAAACCATAAAGAGTGTGAAGTAATTTTCAGTTTTTCCATGGGATAATGGAGGGGCTAAAAGAATAAGAGAACAAACAGCTCCTTCTGAGACAGTCACTGTTCTGGCTATCTATCTGCAGTTGTTGTTGATTTCTCCTTCCTATCTGTGCTAAGTAGTAGCTGAGTTTTTCATTCTCATCTGGACCAGACACAGAGCATAGTTACAGCTTTAAGTGATAAAGTGTTTTTTATTGTTTGCAAAGGCTTGCTTACTCTTCTTTATTCTGCTTACTGTTCTTTAAAAAAAACAACTCTCCCATTTCATTGAGGCAGATTTGGAAGTCAAACCAGAAACTTCAGACTCTACTACGATGGAAAGCACTTTGTTGGGGAGAAACGTTTTGAGTCCATCCATGACCTGGTGACAGATGGATTGATTACTCTTTATATTGAAACGAAGGCAGCTGAATACATTGCCAAGATGACAATAAATCCAATTTATGAACACATAGGATATACAACTTTAAACAGAGAGCCAGCACACAAAAAACACATGCCAGCCCTGAGAGATGAACATGATGGCAAAGAGTCTACAGGAGAGGATGAGGTAGCAGAAAAGAGGGTAAGCAATTATTAACCCACACTCTTTTTTCTGTTAGACTTTTTATTTTGTACTTTTAACCCTCCCCCTCTACTATAAAGTGCTAAAGATATCTGTAGATATTTAGTCTAACTATTTATTTCCAGTATTGCATTAATAGTAATATTTAAACTGGTTATAGGGGTCTTTTCTTGGTAATTTTTTGCATATTTCAAATTTCTATGATTTGGAGGTTAGTCATTTATGATTGTGAGGTTCATTTCTTCAGTTATTTTCACAGTTAAGATGTTACCATTAAGTCACTCATTTATTTCAAACAGGATAAGAGTATTTCATCTTAAAATTGTTTACAGTGTCTAAGGCAACTGCCCTTTGGTCAAAAATTATATTTCTTAATATATTCAGCATTTCCCAAACAAATGCATTCCATAATCTATTCAGCAGTCTGCACAGAGTGACAGTAAAGTTGTCCACATCATAAATAAGCCTGTTCATTAAGATGATAAAATGTTAAAACATTTCACTTGGCTAAGTTCAGCCTGTCAGAAGCTGACAGAGCTATTTTTGGCCTCGGCCCGACTTATGAAGAAGGATTGCTCTCTTCAGAGAGTTGCAGTATCAGCTGAGAACTAACTGTGTCCTGGATTATAAAAGAAAAACGAACAACAAAGAAATCTTAGAATAGGTGAAAACAGAAATATTAAAGGAGGTTGGGAATGTATGAGGCAGACAAAGTAGCTGCCTGAAACCTCATTTGTGTGACAGAGACTAAACTTAAAAAGAAAGCGTAATGTAAATTCCGTCATGTTCAACTAAATACTTTATTTATTGAAAAGCTGACATATTAAAGTCTTTTTAAAGTGCATTTTTACATATGTGTAGGTGTTAATGCATGTATGATAGTCTGATATGCTCCCCTATTTCACAAACTTCAGAATGATGTTAGGAGTGTCTAATAGTGCTCAGAAGAAACGATAACCTTAGTTGGGATCATCTGTTTCTCTTTCTAGTCAGGAATATGTCTGTGATTTCGGGGTTTTTTTGAGGTGGAGGAAAGGTTTTACTGACAATTTCCAACATACGTGACTATTATAGTGAAACTATGCTCCATACAGAGCCTACAAAGAGAGGAGGCTGACAGCTTTGGTCCTTCAAATCCTTCTCCAGCACAATCTGTCATCCTGCATTGAATTTGCTGAGAGATGAAGCACCCAACTTAGCTTAAAGTACGAACCTTCACTGTTATCAGACAAAAGAAATACTGGTGGGGATATTGATGCTAGCTGGCCACGTTAAATATCCAATTTCTTGCCTCTTAGGTACCAGTACTAGAGGGGTGAGTTATCAGTTACGGTTCCTGACAGCCGCTGACTTGCAGCGTGCTGTTTCAAAAGGATTTTTTTGCATGTTTCATAGAGAGTTCATTATAATGCAAAGCCTGGGTAAAAATCTTCTGTAAGAGTTCTGAAAGTCACCGCTTTGGCTTTCTTTGATAAAATTAACTCTTCCTGCATTTAGCAGCATTCAAGGGACAACAGAACTCTGTTCTGTTACAACATTTTTTTTTTCAGACTGATGGAAAAGTTTTTCATAGTAAAGGGATTTCAGTGATTATTTTTGAAGAATGCTGTTTTTTCCCTAGAATACATGGTGTTATGTCAGACTCATCAACAAGGTATGCCTATTGTTTTGAAACATTTTTCATTAAATAGCTGAAGAGCTGATAACTGTTTTCCACAGGTTTCAATTTTAGGTGAAAAACCTTTAGAGGGGTTAGTCATGTAATTGCAACATCCCACCCCGTTTGTCTGGAAGTTAAAAGCAACTAAAGTGGCTTCATCTGCAGCATAGTTCAACAGTGGTGTTCGCTGGCCTGAAGCCCAGCTTTTGTGCCTTTTCTCTTTATTTGTCTTGGGAGCGAATTGATATGGACAGAATGAGGTACACAGACATAACAGTACAGTTAAATGTGGAGATTTCAGTTTCACTTTCAAGTCATTTTCCAGTTGGGATTATTACCTATGTCTGTGCGGGGAAGGCACGGTATGATCCTTTTTTACTCTGGAGTGCCACAGAGGTGACATCTTTGCTGCTTTTGCACATCTCCGGGCCTTTGCTGGAAGATGACACAGAGTGCTGAGTGTTGCTTCACCCAGAATATCTCTATGGAGAATAAGGCATTCAACCCCATGACCCACACTCAATCCTGGTAGCAACCTCAGCGTTTGGAACAAGCCCCAGCATCCACCTAAGGCTTGCCAAATCCTTTCTCCCTCCTCTGTAAGTCACAGGATGTGGGGAGCATGGGAAGGGGGAGAGACAGGGTGGTGGCCTCGCCAAATGTCTCACGGGGGTTGATGGCTATATGCAATGTAGGAGTGGGGAGAGGAGACCTCGGAGGGCCTTCACAAGTGTCTCCCATGACTGGAGGGGGGTCTTGACTACTTGCACACCCATTAAGGCTGTCACTTTGACAGCCTGGGATAACTGTTTCAGGTTCAGCGGGGTGAACATAATTGACTGACTGTAGGACTGTACAGGCAGGGGACTGAATCACATCTAGTGGTTAATTTCATTAAAAAAACCAAAAAGCAAACCGAAAAACAATGAAATAATGAGATAGATGCTTGTTTGACAAATAATTTGCATTTAAGCGTGAGTACTGGAGGATGGGAAATATTTCTCTGGCATTTTTAAGAGCCTACCAACTATAAAAAGTTCGCATGCTAGCAGCGAGAAACACAGGAGAGATTACATGTCCTCTTAAACAGAAGGCTTGGTCTCTCTGCTAGTTTGTAAGCTTTCTTTGGTACTATAGTAATGAAATAAGAACAATATACATATCCTCTACTGAATTAGTCAGAAGGTAATTTTACCCTTTGTGTGCAGGCTCCTGCTTTTTACTGATATTTACGTGAAAACTTCAATTTATAATAACGCAGTATGTATGTTATTATGAATCATTTAACCATGATATAAGAAAACTTTCTTATAGGACATTTTGAAATAGGTCAAGTAGTTTTTCTTTCTCTTTGGCCTGAGGGATAGCAGCGTGATTCCTGCTGTACAATTTAAAGAGAGTGTCGCTGAATCAATACTGACAGTACTAACAAAGAATGCAAAGGAAATTGTCCAAAATTCATCAAGAAAAAACCTCATTGACGTATGATCCAAACAGAAATATCTGTGTGCTGCAACATTAGCCCATTAGTCCCATGGTGAGGATGAATGTTTCTTCAGGGAACTGTATTTGGCAACTAATGCATCTTTATCAGTTTTGTCCCGTAGCCACACAGCTTCTCCCTGCACTGCATGCTTCCTCCTCCATACAGAGAGGAAGAAGTCTGGGTCTTGAACATTGATCATCCCTTAATACCCAGTATCACAAGCCAAAATATGTTCCCAGATTTGCAGACTCCGAGGCTGTTCAGATCCGAATGTAAATGCTGTGTCTGGGACCGTTGCTCAGTCCTGGGTGTGTGTGTACGAGACAGAAGGTCTTCAGAAGAAAGGAAGGATGCCCACAGAGGCTCTGACCCGGGGACAGTGGGTGGGAACGTAGTTTCGCTTTCTGCCATAAAATCAAGTGGAGGAAATTGGGCAGCTAAAAAACACACCTCAAACTTAAGAATGAAGTCGTGATGAGGACTTCGCCTAGCCTTGAATTTAGTGTGGGGCTGTAGCAGGCAACACCAGATTTGTGTTAGATGCCTCCCAGCACGCACTAATAATACTTTATTTGTTCCCCACTTTTTCCAGCAATTAATTTACAGTAAAGGAATTCAGCGTGTGCTGGGTGACTTGTCACATGTGATACATTAAAAATGAGCCTCAGTAAAGGGGAAGGATTTAAGGATTGTAAAAGATGAAAATACAACAATTATGCAATCATTAGATGAGGACTGTAGGACACAATTGACAATACTCCTGAGTCCTGCAAGGGTCTATATTGTGGTGTGATTTGAGAGGCAGTTTTTAATAGGAAAAGCATGAGAATATAATCCACTGTCTAGCATGTGCTTCACTGATAATGAGAAATAGTTTGACTGCTTACCATAGACAAGTATAAAAAATATTTCATTTTATAAAAAATAAAATGAAAATTCCTGGTTAATGGTTTATGATTTTCATAACCTATGAAAGAATTAATAAACAGTCAGATAACTGGAGCAGTGGAGATTGGAAACAGGAGAGTGCTTGTCATGCTCGAATGCCCTGAATAGATATTTTGGCTGCGGAGCTGGAAAGGTAATGCTAGTTCCCAAAACAGTCTGCAGATTGTTCAGAACACAATTGTGCAGCCATCGTGGTCTGTGTGTTAAGAGAGGGCTAAGATTCATTTGAAAAAGGGCTTCCCATGTGGATTCAGTCTGTATGGCCTAGTGTGGAAGTGGAAATAATACCCAGCACCACAAGATTTACTATTCCTCACGTGTCTTGAATACTGATGAATCTCGGAATGTTCTCCACTCTCAAAGGTAATTATGGCCTTGGAGCAGATGACTTGATTCAATTAAACACGTTATAAAAATGGTAGCTCTCAGAAATTAATAAACAACTGCATACATATGTCAAATTCCTTTTTGATAGCCCTGCGAAACATGGGTTTCTTTTCATTTTGACATGCTTTTGAGATATTAATGTCAGAAGTTGTATGAGTGATTTATTCAAGATTTAGTATTTGTTATGAGAAAATGAAATAATCAGTTATAAGTTAGCCTATCTTTCAGAATGAAATGCTGGGGTTACTGTTAGGATAGCAACTGAATCACATTTATTCATGTGTGCTTCAGTGATAAGTGCTGTTTCTTCAAGAAAACTCAGTGGCTGCAAATCAATTACAGACCCCTTCTAGATTGTACTACATTCACTTCAGTCCCTACAGACAGAAGTGACAGAAGTTTTGTGGCAGTAGTCCCCCCACAAAAGCACCCTTTTGTTCATTTTTTAATAACATTAGTGGTGATACCATTTTTTCCACCATAGTGATGAAGGCTGACTGTCTGCAACCCTGTGCAAGGAGATCTGGAAATGTAAATCTGTGTCATTTTAGTCAGAAACATGCTTTTAAGCCTGCCTCTGAAGATAATCCAGATCACAAAGTTAATTGCAATCTCTGTGTACATTTGTAATGGATTCATAACAGTCTCCAAATACAAAATCAAGGGTCATATTTCTGGGTGTTTGCAGATGGACCCGTCTCACTTTCCAACCTTGAACTGACAACGATGTTTTCATTAATGACACTGCCACTTTTCTACTTTTGCTTTCGGTCAAATCTGTTAGTAAGACCCGCTTTAAACCTTCCTTCACGAAAGCTTATTTTATTTTCAGTGAAAGGACACCAGAAAATGTAGCCAAGGAAGTTACAGTAGGCTGTTGTAGAAGCACAAGACCCCGTAGAGAGCTCTGATTGAGGAAGACAGCTTTGAACAACACTGTTTGGTGCCTGGTAATGCCAAGGCTGGAACCAACAGGAACTACAAAGATGACATGGTCTTAATAATCAGGGAGGAAAGTGTGTTTTGAGTGTGAGGAAATCTTGATGCTGGAAGTTGTATATTTCCATTTACTCAACTTTATTTTATTAGCAAAGACAGGTGTGTAATGTATACACCTCTAGACAAGCTGTAACTACAAGGGTAGCAACAAAGCAATGATGTTCTTAAAAGTACAATTAATAAGTGTTTACCTTAAAGTACATTTAAAGACACCGGAGACTGAGCTCTGAAGAATCCCATGAGTTAACTTGAGGAGATTGTCAACTCTTTTCTCACAAATGTTCCTTCCCAGTCCCTGCGCGGGTGTCCATGACAATCACTCTGTAAGTTTAATGTAATTTATAAATAAAACATAACTCTGTGGAAGGCAAAAACTTCTATTTATTTCTTCTGGGCTTAGCCCATCTTTCAGCAGAGACTTCAAAGCACAGACAATTTTGTCAATACCAAGAAAGTTCCTAGCAGGATGAAAGGCAAGCCTACTTTTTAGGTAGCTGCTCCGGCATATCAGCAACGTCGTGCTCTGCAGAGATTGCCCCAGCTTCAGTCTTCTGCATCTTCCCTTTCTGTGCATTAGCATTTATGGCGGTAGGGATCTAATGCCATGTTTGTCATTATATATGGCACATACAGTTCAAACTAAGACTGCATATGGTTTATGATACCTTTTTATAAGCATATACAATTTTAACTATGTGCTTATTGAGACCCAAGAAAGGCAAGCTAATTGCATGTGCTGTCCAGCATGCAGACATCAGCACAAAGAAAATTCTTTTCTCCAAACTTCAGGGTGCTTTTTCTACTCATAATCACTGAGGGTAACCTAAGCCCTTATTTATGTTCAGTGTATCAGTAAAAATGATATACTAAAAGGTTTATATAAACTGATCTTGTTTTAAGATTCAGAGCTTCCAAATGAAGCATAAACTTTGCTCATTTACTCCCCAGGTCACAGAATATCTAGTTTTTCTCATCAGTATCTTGTGTTTATGGAGGATAAATTAGCAAGCCAAATTTATTTTTTAAGGATTTCTCATTAGAGCTATAGCTCAGCTCCAGTGCTAAACATGGCCCCATAACTCACCTGATTTTCCCAGACCAAACTCTTTTTCTCTCCTTGCCAGCTCTGGTCGGTGCTCAGCTGTGCTCTATTAGTTCCTGCCGGTTGCAAATGGCATCCCAGCTGATTCCAGTTAGCCTCGCAGGACCTCACCTGCCTGGGCCTCCAAAGGACATGATTTAATGCTCACACAACAATGTGTGAGATTAGTGTGAAATTAAAGTCACATGCTTGTGTTGGTAGCCTGATTGCAAGTTGCTGGTCTAGCATCACATGGTTCAAAACAAGTCTCCACGACCTGCAGACAGTGAGGAGTGGCTGAGGTCAGGTTGCATTTCAAACACAGCGTGTCTTCCATCAGGATGCTACTCCTGTAGGGGTTTTCTCCATCACGGTTGGGGATTAGCCTCCTGCTTCAGCCTTTTGTACAAGTCACTTGACTGCTCGCTGAGATGACTGTTCATGCTACTTTCTGCTTTTTCACTGTGTGGCTCTTTTATCACCTGGCATGTGAGATGTGTACACAAAGATAGTCTTCAGAAAATCTAATTATACTGGGACAGGCAGCTGCCATGTGAAACTGGGGGGTCTGGTCTCCAGACTCACAGGCCAGCCCCTCAGCAGAAGTGTTGGGGAGTAATTACCCTCCGTGTATGCCCTGTGCCTGATGGAGCCTCTGTAAAACGAATAGTGTGCGTAACTGTTAAAAAGGCTGTAAAGCAGTACAGTTGCTGTGCAATTAAATCTGAAGAATACTGGTTGTGCTGTTACTGATAAAATGAAACCATTAGCAATGAATAAGCTATTATTCTTTCCCTGTGTTTCTCAGCGTTGTGAGGTAAATCAGTGTGAAGCTCTCACCAGCAGTTACCAGGGTTTCTAATGCTTGGTGGTTTGGAACTGGTTACGTTTTTAATGCCCTTCAAAAAGTACTGCATAGCCTTAGCTTCTCTTAGTGTACTGGCAGAAGTTTCCTTCCTTTTTAACTGGGATAGGCTAACGCAAGATAGATATCAGGGAGGGAGGAATCTCCCTTAATTCTTGAAGAGCCAAGGAGTATAGCTTTCTTTGGGCGCTCCTCAGGGGGGGAGAGGTTTTTCCCATCCTGGTGGACCTTAGTAGGTGGGACACAGAAATACAGAGGTCCAGCTCAACTCCTGATGAGCACTGGAGAGCTGTCATGGCTTCAGCCCTAACATGTTGTAGGAGTCTGCTGCTTACCTTCTCTATGGGCCTTATACATGAGGTTTCCAAAAAGGCTGCTTAGATGTGCAGTGAGCAAGCCTCATAGACATATAGAAGGAAAGTACACATTTATTTTTTTAAAACTGTGGTTTCCCTTGACTTCTTATGCCTTCTCACGACTGAATAATCCATGCAGGTGGGTTTCTTTCAGAGCAGTCTCTAAAGCAGGCATGTGGTTGTCATTTATTGCTTATACAAAGAACTTCCTGGACATGAGGGACTGCGGTGGGTTGCTAGCTGGCAGCTCCCTCGTTTGTTGTTCTCCTTCCTTCACTGTGTGATTTTTGGGTCTTTTTTTTTAACTCCTCCTTCCATCTGGCATCTCCTAATTATTTTCTATTGCTAATCGCTTCTACAGGAAACAGACTGGACTGTTGAATTAAGAGCCCTATAAAAGGATAATTTTGTTATTTACAAGTTTCTTACCTCACTTAGACTTTATAACGTGACACTGTATAGCTGGTGATAATCACCTTGGGCTATGATTGTGTCTAATCTCATAAACCAGGCAGGGTCAGGTCTGGTCAGTAGTTGAACATGAGAGCCCTAAGGAGAAGCCAGGGCTGTGGGTAGTGGGGTTGGTAGCACCTTTGGCTGTGAACTAGTATCATCTGACATGTCTTGTGTTTTATACCCTCTGCAACTCTGTAGCCTGCATAAATCAGTGCTAAGAGTCTGACTAACAGGGATTTTCTCCACTTACCTCTACTCTTATTCAGATCAGCTCCTTTTTCTCCTTACTTTTGGGTGGCAGGGAGTGTTATTTAGAGCTGGGAGGAAAGCATTTTACATTGGTCACTGCTTACATGCTCACTAGTACAAATACATGTAATTTGGCTTCTGTACAAAGTTGGGAAGGATGCAGAGCTGTGGTAGTCTGGTGTGTTGCCCCCTGTTCAGTTAGAGAATCCCCTGATAGGCAGGCACATCTGCTCCACTAATAATTGCCCATTCATAAGTCGTTACCAAACCCTTAAGACCCATGAAGAGTGAAATGCTTGTTTTAGAAGTGTTAGCAGAAAGAGAAGTAGTTAGAGGTGCCTAAATGAAGTATTAGACTGTGAAAGAAAAAAAGAACAACCATTTATCCTGTGGTGAATGCTGCAGAAGCTGTCCTGTTCTAGCCCTTCTTTCTTTCCTTTGAATCTTCCGCAAGAAAAAAGATAAAACTTCTCATGCTTAGTTTTAGTCTCTAGTTGAGTATTTTTCTTTTCTGAATTTGAACAAAGTAAGGAGAGCAGTTTTGTTACTAAGCTCAATAAACTGCTTGCTCTTATTACTTCAAACCTGTCACGCTCGTCACCAGTGAAGACAGCAACTCTTGACAGTTTTGCAAAGTCTTCCTTTGATCATTAACTTTTAGAACATTGAACTTTTCCATATTTAACCTTTTTTTCTGCATGGCATCAGCAGTTAGAAACAGTGATGCTTCTGGCATTTGCTGTTCCTACAGTCCTAATGTTTAGGCAAGGTAAGAATCCTCACGCTGAAAAATCTTGATTCTCATTTGATGAGCAGTTGTTGCTCTAATTCTCGTCATCTTAGTACTGATATTCCTCACATCCATATAGCTTCCAAGGTAACTACAGGATGATGTGTTTCTAATAGTGAAGTTCGTTTTATAATGCACTTAGACTATATTGCTTTTCAGTGAGGATTATTGCACTTGGTTAAGGCTAAAGCAGTTTGAAATAGTCTGCCTAAGGAACACTAGAGCTAGTATCACGAAGTATAATGTCCTCTACTAAAGCTTAGTCGTATGTGATTTAGTAATTTTTTAAGTGATTTTCAATATGTGAATTAGAGTAGCATTCAGGGGCAAGCAGCTTTTCCCCTTCCTGAGAGAAGAGTGGAAGAATACTGTGAAAATAGGAAAGGCTGTATTCCCAGTTCCATTTTGCATGAAATGGTGAAATATTTTAAAGCTTCTACACTTTATATCGTGCATCAGATAGTTTATTGGTTGAAGATTTCTGATGATCTTGCTTTGCTGGAAATGCCTCGAAGCCTTTACCAAAGTTAACATGAAAATAAATTACGCTTGCATTCAGGCAGTTCTGTGAATTGGCTGATGATTAGACTAACGATGTGTTTGATACAAAGGCACAACAATTGCAGAAAGTATCATGTATTGTTATATTTCACAGAATTTGAAGTGCTCGGTCTCGAGTGACAATTTCTTATTCACTCCACCCTCCCAGCCCTTGCCAGCATTTGTCGCAGCGCTGCAGCCTGGTGCCTGCGAGCTGCCACTCGCCTTTCTCCGACACCGGAGTTCCTGGGGCAGGTATGCTGCTCAGCAAGTTGATAATGCTGAGAGCTCACTGGATACATTTTTTAATGGGCCTTATGGATTAATTCTCTTGGGCTGTTTTTATGGTTGAAAATTCAACCAACCTCAGTGTTAGGTATCTTACAAGCAGTGTCACTTAAAATGCTGGTTGGTGGTGGCAGTACAAATAAAAAATTGTCCTGTAAAATGAGATTAAAAACATGACTAAGTAAGAAAAAAGCAGCTGTGCTGGCTAAACCTTTTGTTCATTGCCAATAGTTTTGTTCATTGTCAGTGTATTTAAGAAACGGAACTATACCCCAAACTTGGTCTTCTAGCTTCGCTGTGCCCTATACTCAAATAAGAACTTCTATCTAAAGATCAGATGCCTCTGAAATCCCAAATGTTGGATCTCTGAGTTACTGATTGGGACCCAGGGCTAGTATATTTCAACTGAAAATAGACAGCAACCAAACATGAAGTTTCAAGAAACCACAGACTTGCTGGGAAAAAAAATCCTCAAAGTCCTTCCTGTGTAACAGAAGTTGTATAACCTGTCCACATGCCGCTGCCTGCTTCTCCCCCAAAAGGTAAATAATCTGTATAGCCTGAATTTAGGGTGGGGAGTTGCATTGCCACCCCCATTTTGAATCACTCAAAATGATTCCGTTTTCAAATCAGGACATTAATTACATTTTTTTCAAAGACTCTGGGTTGACCATTTGAGACGATGGTTTCTTGAGTGCTTGTCTCCAGTAAGAATTTTTAACAGTTAGAGTTTCCTCTAGGGAAATGGGATGCTTCCTGCCCTTATAGGAAAATTTTCATGACAGAGGCATTTTAAAATGTTAATTAGGAAATTGAGAGGGAATAAATAGGAAAGGCGAACCATATGTGGAAAAAGAGAAATGAGGAAGTTGGAATGCTGGTTAACGGGATGTATGACAAGCCTTTTCTGAGAATGTGATCAGGGATTAGATGATTTTATGAGTGGCAATAAACTGATAATTTGATAATAACTGATAATTTGAGTTTGGGAGCAGAATACCGTTCCACTGCCGATTGCACTCTGGTTTCATTCATTGCAGGTTTCAATTCAGTTCTAATTTAAATAGCGATTTCTGCAAGGATAGTGGGAGCCTACGTGAGAGACTCGTTTGAAGGATGTCAGCCTGCCTCATTTTCTGAGCCTGCCTAATGGCATTGTATAAAATGAGTGTAGACCTTGACCCGCAGCGCTGGTACAGGTGTGCTCATGGACACACATGCACCTGGAAAACTGGCCATCAGAGTCGGCAAGGAGTGCTGATGGACACGGGGGGTTACCCCGTTTTGTAATGTTTCTGCAGTGAGGGGGTCCATAAGCAGGTTTTCACCATTATAAATTTTGCAAGAATGTTGCATGTCCGTATCACAGCTCTAGTATTCCTTCAGGTTAAAAATTGTTTTCACATTGATTTATGGCATTGAATTAAGTGACAATTAAGGAACAATTAGGAGACTTTGCACTCTTAGTCTTATTTATGCTGAAGAAGTATGATTATGGGCTGAAAGTATGCTGAAAGAAACTGTGACAGCACATGTATCATAGCAACATAGCTTATTCAGGAAGAAGTGGATGGATTCAAAATAGGGGATGTGCCAAAGGAGCAGGTGTACTCTGAAATACAAGGAGTGTTTAGAAATTAATGAGCTGCAGTTTTCAATTATAACATACATTGAATTAGTCTAAATTGAATTACTGTGTAGAACAAAAAGGGCTAATATTAGATGCATTAGTCTGCCAGACAAGACTAATGTGAAATGAATATTATACATGAGGTAAGAAAATATAAATGAGACATTTCCATACTGCTTGGCCATGTTATACCAGTAGCCAAAGCTCCTATTCCATGAAGAAAAATGGAAAAAACCATAATAAATATAGTAATAGAAAGACCTTGTGGATTAAATGATTGTCATTAGCCCTAAGTGTATACATTCTCAGTTACAAAAAGATGTAGAGGTTTATTGTAAAAATTGCTTTTATCAATATGATTCTGTGATATGGGATAACATAAAGGAAGTGTAAATTATTTATTTCATAAAGTTTGGCCACAGCCAACATTTTCTTTCTGGGAGACAGGTAAGGTTCCTCATCAAAGGGTATGATTACACTTTCTGATGTGTCTTCTGTTTTTAATTTTTATTTTTCCTTTTATTTGAGAACATCCTTGGAATAGTGTGGGTCAGATGAAAAATAATCTATTACTAGTCCCTTGTGCTTTCAGAAGATTAGTCTAACAGCCTGTTTTCTCTTATGGTACTTAAATGTAGTATATTAGTAACAAAGAGCATTTGCCAGAAGAGTAGCATTCACGCAGCTGCCAATTTGCATTTCATTTTGACTGTTGTCGCTGCTGTAGAGCAGTGTCTTGTGGCATTTATAAATGACTTTGAAAGTCTTTTTGGAATGCAGCCTGCCTTGACATGTCGCAAGTCAAGAGGCTTTTGCTGGAGTGACCCCTCGCTGCAATGACCATCGGTCGTGCCTCGGTCACAAGGACACAGCTCCCTGTAGACCAGCAAGCAGGGACACCACCGGCTGGGGAGGAAAGCAAACGTGATGCTGTTAGCTGAAATAGAAAATGCTGACTAAACGGGAGCGAGATGGGGAAGCGGCTGAGGAGCAGCCTGCTTGTTGCTGGCCAGTGTGAGGGTTGCTTCCTTGGGCACAGCTCCTTGCTTGTTCCATCGACTCCTCTTCCCATAGGCCTAATAGCTGCAAGACAGAGCTCTCTATCCCCAATTTAGCAATGCCTATGGGTGTAATGCTTGACTTCAGCCACGAGTAGTCCTCAAAGTCTCTCTGCTCCTGCCTTTTCCCAGCAGAGGAGTAGCTGGCACAAGCTGTTGCTTTAAGTCATTGTTTAGCTTATCACCTCCACGGCCCAGGTTCCTGGCAGGAGGAGAGGAAGATAGGATGGACCAAACCCAAACCTATGAAGGATAGAAGGGTGGATGGAAAGGACTGAAAGCAAGGCCGTAAAGGACAGGCTTCTTCTGGAGGATTTACTGGAGACAAATTATACTGTTTCTTGATGCTTCTCTTCTTGCTCATCCAACTCTCTTGCACGCTCTCCCTGGGAACAGGGATGCTGCCGGCACCCTGAGGCAGGGAGGTGGTATCTTCTGTGCTATACCAGCTCCTGGTCCTCTTCTGTGCATACCAAGTTTGGCTGGGGTTGGCCCTCTTTTAAGGCAGCTTCTTTCCCCAAGGAAAGAACAAGGTTGTGGTAACGAGCTGCTGCAAAGCAAGGAGAGAATAGCTGATGCTGATACCTCAGTTTGAACTCTTGTTCATGGGAAACTGCTTTCCTCACTGCAGTCAGTTAGGAGTGAAAAGAGCCCATTTCTTAGCTTTCTGGGTATCTTTTATCATGGTGTTTGCATTGGCATGTCCTGCCTCAGCATCACCCAGCTTGGTAGCAGCTCTGCTTTTGTCGTGCAGTCATATCTTGCCCCTTGCGAGCAGGCTTGTAGTCTCTGTCTTTAAGGGAAGGGCTGGTGCAGTGCCTTATTTTGACAGAGCATCCTGCCTTGGTGTCTATAGAGAGGAGCCCTGTGTCTTCGGCCAGCTCAGGACCAAAACAGTACCAGGCAGGAACCCCAGGAGGGGGACAGGACTGCGCCGTCTCCCCCAGAACATGACCCTGTAAGGAAGTTACTACCTTCAATAGTAACTGTTACTATTTATACAGCATAAATGGAGTCACAGCTATTGCTTGTAAAACCCAGCTTAGCACCGTTATTGATTGCAACATCCACGTCTCTGCCTGTGCACATTCTCACATGCCCACGTTACCCTTGTATTGGTATTTGTACCTATGGAATGTGAAGGAAATCCCCAGAATCACCCACCTTCCCTCCTTCAGTGGACACAGCGGGCCAGTTGCTGACCTCGCTAAAAGCTAAGTCGCTTGATGTTAGCAAAGTCCTCCAGAACTAAAACACACGCAGAATTTCCTACTGCAGGTCTGGTGAGATTTTATTTTATTTTGACATGGCTAGGTCCATGGTTATATAGCAAAATAGTCCCCTCCCTGAGGAAAGAAATGTGTTGTTTGCCACTGAAAAGCTCCTTGCTTTTGTGCCACTGTCCAGAACAGCAAACGTTAATTGGTTTTGTCCTGTCAGTTATTGAAAGAGAGGAATACTCACAGTGGATGCTTTTTGCTGGGGCATGGTTTCGCCTTGTCATTTCCAAAGGCCCATATTGGTAACTGCCGGGAGCAAATCTACCCCGTCATGCCACTA
This sequence comes from Rhynochetos jubatus, assembly GCA_027574665.1. Taxonomy (NCBI): domain Eukaryota; kingdom Metazoa; phylum Chordata; class Aves; order Eurypygiformes; family Rhynochetidae; genus Rhynochetos; species Rhynochetos jubatus. The sequence goes on from CM050654.1 coordinate 20,287,736, forward strand.
GGAACAAAATAAGCCGTCTGACCTAGATCTGAATTGGCTGCAGTGACCGGTAGGTTATAGGACTAAAGCTACAGAAAAACAACTTTTCTGTTGGCTTCCCCTAAAACCTCTCTGCTTTTTTGTAGGTATGCTCCCTTGTCATGAAAACAAGGGTACCTCAGGGTATTTCTGGTAAGCACATCAGTGCGAACATAAAATCTTCCCAAATAATGCTAATACACTCCAATTCTACAGCATAATACAGTACCAAATGAACTCCCTTTTTATGCAGTAATTCCTAGCAGCAATGTTGGGCAACATTTTTTTCTGTAATTTAAACTTTGGTTTAGATTACGCATTTATTTTAATTTAACAATCCTACTTAAAACCAAGCCAACACTTTGGCTGAATTTGTTTGATTAAGATCTTAATTAAAACAAGTTTTTAAAAAACTTCTTTTTAAATTATAGGTATAAAAACAGTCATTAACTGCTGTGGAAAGCACATATGCTTTTATCAGAAATAAAAATTAAATAACTAGCCTTTTCTTTAGATTTTGCAATGAGTATTTCACTGGGTGGGGGTGGGAAGGTCTGATTTAATTAGAATCCAGTCCATTTGGAAAATTTTGTTATAAAAAATAGAACTTTTCTGAGCAGTAAGTTTTCATCATTCAACCATGTCTTAAACCCCAACTCCCCTGTGGGTAACTGCGGACTCAAAGCAGGCTTGTGTGTTGCCTGAGGTGCCATGTATACTTTGAGCATTGTGGGAGCCTGATGCTGTCCACGTGCCAGGTAAATGTGGCTGTGTTGGAATGGCAGCAGGAGAAGTCTTGCACTGGTGGCTGGGACTTCGTGATGATCCTTCCCATCCAGCTCCCAAAATGTCAACTTTCGGGTTGAACTGTTCTTTGAATAGCATTCCTACCCTCCGCTCACACCATCTCTCTGCGGGCAGAGGCTATGCCTGGCATCAGCATGTCTACGAGTGAGGAAAATGAAATGAAAACAGCTTACCATCAATTTTAAATAAAAAGTAAAATTTTGAGCACCCCTTCCCCCCTTGGAACAGTTCTGTGAAAGATATGACTGGGAAAATTATATTTAGCATGGAACAAGCCTCCACCGAGAACTGCACTGAGGAAATTGGGCTCAGTTTCACAATCTGACTGATTAGCTTTTGAAAATCGTGTACTGAGCCCATAAAATACGCTCATAAAGTGTTCAGGCAAGGAAGGATTTTTCTGAGCATATACATTTGGCTAAGCTAGCTATACAGTGAAAGAGAACACGACAAAATACACAGTGGCTAACCGCATAGCAACCCAAATGTCTTGTTTCTGGAGGTACGTACAACGGGGCATCATCTTCGATTTAAAAAAAAAAATGCGTGCAATATAGCTGCTGGTTATTATTATTATTAAAGTACATTCCTTAGAGGGAAGGGATCATATTATATATGAAGTCTGAAGCAATAAAGGCGTATTTAGTCATAACAACATGAAAATACCATATGAGAAGGAAAAGCCTGCAGTGCATTCCTGAGACTGACGAAAACATGATACTGTGTTTGAGAGAGGAGCCAGGTGGTCATGAAACTGAACACTACATTGTGTTGGAAATGCACGTGGGCTTCAGGAGGTCTGATCAAGTCTAATCTGGATATTTTAAGGCTTGTGAGCTTAACCTGATGCTTGAATTTTCTGTCTTGTTGGGTTTTTTTTCTGAAGAGGTTTTGGTTTATTACTCAATAAATGGGAAATGCATCGATTTGCCTTTTTAGAAAGATAATTTCTCTGATGTTGACTGAATTTTGTGACTGGGTTAGACTTACATAATGTGTCTTTCAGAGAGTGACTAATTGGAATTTACTGCAAGCCATGGATGACTTTAACATCAATTCTGTGGAGGCTTTATAATAAGACTTACTGATTGTAAGATTAGTACCAGAAAATACATATACATTATCCAGCTAACACTAAGAGCACATAGTGCTCAAGCAAACAGCTCTTTCTCCCCACCCTGAAGGACTACTCCAGGGGGAAGTAAGGAAAGCAGGGTCCCGGTAGGACCTAGGCTGAACCACTCTTATGGTTGAGGTTTTAGAACAAATGAGAATGTTTGAAATAGCAGGTTACAGTCTTTGGGGGTTGGTTGGGTTTTGTTTTTTTTTTTGTTGGGTGCGTTTTTTTCTCCTTCAGTCCATATGTACAATGTAGAACCTCTAAACAGATGTCTTGGTTAAGAAGTTGTTTTGCTGAGTTTGGTTTTATAGTGCTCATGTAAGTCACTTGTGCAGGACTGAGAGGCTGCTCTGGTTGCGTGCTTTGCTGAGAGCTTGCTCAGCAATTACTTCTAGTCATTCCATTTTCAGTTCACCTCAATCCTGCAAAATCACACCCTTAAATTAAATTGGAAAGAGACGGCCCTGCAGTTTCCTTCCTTCTGGAGTCTGCACAGCATATTGCTCCCTACACATGCAATGACTGCAATTAATTAAAAAATTAAATCAAGACTTTACTTAGAAAAGTGGAAGGAAGAAGACTTTTCTCCTTAGATTTCTACCTCTTTTTTCATCCAGTATGTGGCAGGCAGTATCTAATAATCATCCCTGTTAAGGTAGACTTCAGACAGAGCAAGTTGTAAAGATAACTGCTGGACAATGAAAGGGCTATGGAGCAGAGACTTAGCTGGGAGAGCAGGCATTGAATCAAGAGCCAGCCAAGGGTGTAAGAAGAGGAGCAGGACCTGCAGGCTGGGAATAGAGAGAGAATGGAGCCCCTGGAGCAGGCGAGTGTGTCAGGAGAGAACAGCTTTCTGCGGGATTGGGGTTGAACCCCCAGTCCGTGATCTCATTTGTTTGCTCTCAGGGATGCTGACTCATTTCTGCAATGGCAAGGGCTACCTGAGGACAGTGGCTTGCTCTCTCTCAATTTATTATCTCACATACTGGTAAGCTAAAGATCTGGACCTGCCTGATGACCAAACTGTGGTCAGGAAGGTGTGTACAACAGAGATTTCATTTTTCACTTTGGCTTTCAAAAGAAAGGAACTGGGCTAAGAAGTTCACTAGCTTGCAATGCCGAACTCCCAAAGTTAAGTGATGGCAGAAGAGTGAGCATACGCATTATAGAGTTATGTCACCTGAAAGCAGTTCTATGGATTTTAATTGCAACACTATGTTGTGGAAATAGATAACAAATACATATTCATCATTTCTCAGTTGCTAGCTTTCTCTCAGTCTAGGTTTCTGGTGTGCACAACTACAGTGCATACAGCACATGTGAAGGGCTGTGAGTGTAGGTGAGCTCAGTATTCCTATATTTGTAAACAGCAGAAAATGCTTTGCACCAAACAATGGGAAGCTGATTTATGTAAAACCAATAAGCAGTCTGTGTGAGATTAGTGTTATCACAAAGTAATGTTAGAATTAAAATTCATAATCTTGTAACTACTTTCCAGATTATAACGTGTTTTCATAATTACAGCCAAGAGATAGGACCTTTCCCTGTTTGGTAGTTCTGCGTACCTTTTTATTGGCGTTCTGAAGATTTAATTTTCCAGGATCCAGAGAATGTTTTCTACTAACGTGACTCTGAAGTGCAATTGAAAATAAATCAGTTCTTCAGAATTAGGAAAAAGGAAGCTGACAATTAAGGAATAAGTATGTCAAAAAACCAAATATGTGCTCTACCAACAATTGAAAGGAAAATTCAGAATGCTTTATCTTGCTTCTTAAGTGGAAGTATACAAAATAACAAAGCTTGATTCTGACAGTAAATGTACTTTTGAAAATTGCTGAGTTATTTTTTCCAACAAATTCGATTTTCAAAGACTTTATTTCCCAATATGAAATTTTGGTGATTTATTTTTTCCCTTCAAAAAGTAAGAGGAATTCTGGGTTCCCAAGGAAGCGTGTAATGAATCTACATTTCCAGAACTCCAAAATTTGTATCCTGAGCCTGTTGTCACTCAAAGCTGTTTGGAGAGGATGAGTCCTCTGGGGCAGGTGTAGGTCCCCCATGTTCCACAAGGACTTTTACCTGATGCAGTTCTTGGAATGAAACCATGAAGTGACTTTAACTAGAAAGAAAGGAGAGAAAGAGCTCAAAAGCCTGACTGCTTCCTCCCTACCTACTATTCCTACACTTCGCATAGATGAGGTGGTCAATTTTTGCCCTCTCTCACTCCTCACCTCATTTTTCTTGATCTCTGATTGCCATGGAGCGTTATGCTTAGAAGGATGCGCAGAAAATTGCAAGGGGGGCATTTATTCATCCACAGCAGAAATGAGCAGTTAAAAGCAAGAGAGGCAGATTGAGGTAGTCATTGGAAAAGTGTTTCTCAATAGGTGGATCAACCAGCCTCCTGTTTTTATTGAAACTGGGAACTGAGCCAGATACTCCTAAGACCACTGCATGAGCCACTAATGCCTGACAGCACTTCATCCTGTGTAAGCTACAGCCAGTGTTTCGATTATTAGCTATTAGCTTGCCTTGCAGATTAGTGGTCGGCGAAGCACATATGTTGATCCTTAATCTCTGTGACCTGACCCTATGCTGAAACCCGGCAGATTTTTGAAACCTGTAGAGAAGGTGCAGGTGGCCATGCAGAGGAACAGAGGGGCTCGTGGTGAGCGTTACTCTCAGCTGTATTGGCAAGATTGGGCTAAATCCTAACACTGTGATCCAGCTGCAGAACACAAACCGATTCCACCCAGAAGCCCATGACAAACTGTGCTTGTCTTTGGTTGCTACTGAGTCATGCGAGATAAAAATACCTTTGCTGCAGAAGGGAGAGCGGCGGTGGTGCTGCAGCCTGTGGTGCGGGAAGGGAGGGCTGCGCTCTGGCTAACCGCACGGGCAGGCTGGCCACGGGGAAAGCTCCTCTCGCACCCTCAGTGTCGGGGTGCTGGTCAGCCCCGCGGTTAACCGCTGCTCTAGTAAGTCAGACAGAGGTCCGTTTCTGCAGGCTCTGACAAAGCCTGTTCACGAAGGCTCGGAGAGCACTAGAAGAAAAAGGGCAGGAGTCGAGTGGCCGTCGTGGTGTCCCCTCCCAGCTGTCGGCACGCGGCCCAGGAGCATCTTTGAGCCAGGCTGCCCCGGTGAGCAGCTCCAGGCGGCTGCGGCGTGGTTTGCCCTGGTCCTGTGAGCCTGTTGCACCTGGACTCTGCTGCGTCCCGTGGCGACGTTTTAATGATGCTGATGGTGTGACATGCCGTTTCCTTTGGCTTGTGTAAGGGGTACCAAGGGCCAGATGGTCCTGCGCATGTTTCATCATCAGTCGCATCAGTCCAAACGGCGGGTGTCGGTCTGATTTGAGACTGTCATTCACATCCTGTTAATGTTGAGAAATCCCCGAGGAGAGGCAGCAGTTTGGGGTTTAGGTCTTTGGTGGAAAGGGTGTCGTGATGAATTTTTGGCGGCATTTGTGTTGGCATCACTACTAGAAGAGGCTGTTAAACGATGTGACTTTGACGAGCCTCCTTTTATGTGCAAGGTATTGAAAAAGTAATTTTAAAGGCAGTGATGAGCGGCAGCGGTTGCGTTAACTGCTCCCAGCCTCACCTCTTGGTGCCCAACCCATGTCGGGCGGGGCGGGGGGGGGGAAAGCTGCTTTCTGTCCCGTCCCCTGGGGCTGCTGTGCGCACCCGAGGATGCCCTGGCACCCCTGCAGGGCCAAGAGATGCCGTTTTGTGACACCCCTCGCTAACAGCCCTCCCGCTGGCGTTCCTCCGGCAGCCAGCCGGGGCGGGGGAGCGGCTCTGCCCGCCTCGCCGGAGCTTCATTGGCTGGGGCCGACCCCCGCCCCGGAGGCGGCGCCGCTCCCCCTCCCCTCCGCGGCGCTCGGCGCGGCGCAGCGTCGCCCCCCGCAACGGGCAGCGGGGCGGGAGGAGGACGGCGAGGCGTGCGTCTCCTCGGCCCCGCCGCTGATGGAGGGAGAGGCTGCGGGCTGCGCCCCCCCGCCGCCGGCCGCCGCACATGCCCGGCCCGCCGGCCGCCCCCCGGCAGGCCTGAGCCCCCGCGCCCGCCCCGCAGCGCAGCCCGCCCCGCTGAGTTAGCCGCCCGGCGAACAAGTGCCCCGCCATGGCCGCGCCGCCCTGCCCAGCGGTTTAGGTTCCCGAAATGGTCCTTTGCGGTTTTGCAGCTCGGGGTTGATAGGCGCAGGTCGGTACGGGGCGGGTGTTTCTCCTTCCCGTCGGCTCCAAAATGCCATCCAAAGAGTCCTGGTCCGGGCACAGAGCGCGTAGGTCCGCGGTGCGCAACTCGAAGCAGGAGAGCCGTCAGCAAGATCTCTTGATAGCAGCCTTGGGGATGAAACTGGGTTCTCGGAAGTCTTCTGTGACAATCTGGCAACCGCTTAAACTCTTTGCTTATTCGCAGTTGACATCGCTTGTCAGAAGAGCAACTCTGAAAGAAAATGAGCATGTTCCAAAATACGAGAAGATTCATAACTTCAAGGTAAGAAATTACGCTACGTGTTCCTTTTTAAGGCGTAGGGGCTGTGGTTTTTATTTTAACAGGGTCGGGTATTGCAAGGAGATACCACATATGCAGACTTTGACGGTCTGGGAACTTAAATGCTTCAGTTAAACCTCACTGCCAGTTAAGTGAATTACAGGTCTATCTATCTCCAGAACGTATCAGCAGTAGAGCGAGGATTTTCTTGACTGCTTGCGTGCACGTATTTTTTTTCAGTGTTACTTGCTGTATCTAGGTTACTTCTTTTATTTAGACTCGTTTTATACCAAGGGAAATGCTCAAGGTGGGAAAAACTGGCAAAGTTTTGTTTCGATTCAAATGAATGTAGTTCAGTTTTACTCATGATGGTATGATGCTGAACAAAATCTTTTAGATCTGTGATTAGAGAATGAAACTGATCTTATCTCAGTTTGTCACTGGTAAATAGCTTTGGAGGTAAGAAGCATGTTCTACTGCATCTGGATTGAGCAGATGGTCTGCGTTTCCCTTCATTTCTGGCTTTTCTCCTGTGTTAACGAATTGAGTGTGTTGAAAGCAGCATGGCTTATACCATGGGGCTATTGGAGCTGCTGACATTAGCACCTACCTTGTGTTGTAATCAAATTTGCTTAGTCTTCTCTGTAGCTTCTAATTATTGTTTTAATTATTTTAAACGAATGATGCTCTTTGGTAAGAGCGACACGTCAGCACAACATATGCATGGTTTGTGTCTGTATCTGTAATGAGTGTCCGCTACTAATTCAATAATTTAACCTGTTGGTGGTCAAATGCATTGCATGATAGGCAGCCTTTATTTGTAAGACTAAGCGCATTGATGTTATACTGCATTCCTGTAGATGATGGTACAAACTTCACATATAGTACCTGAAGCCCAGATTGTACCTTTAACGTGTGGGTTTTTCCCCCCCTGTAGCTTTTGCTTTCGTTTATTTTAGGAGAAGGGGAAATCATTAATGTAATACAGGCAGCTGACGATATAGGCATCTGTTAATTGTCTTTTATTTTCAGGTTTGGTTTCCATCACAGGCATGTGCATGTGGGAATGTACACGTGTGCCCATATGTGTATTTACCGATCCTCCATCTGATTGTCTTTAAACCACCTCCCGACTTTTGAGTTCAGATAATCACTGAAATTAGGAACATTATATGATGGGGATGTTTTGTTTGATTTGAGTTCTTCAGTAAAGCATGAATTTGAAAACCATGTACAAAAAGTTATATATAAAAAAATGTGTTTAATGTGAACACTTGGCATAAAATAGTCCTGCTGGCTGTCAGTTAAATGCAGAGGTTTTTTTTACAGGCCCCTGAGGTGTCCCAGAGACCTGAAATGTCTTGTAACTTTCATTTGCTTCTTAGACTCTGAAGATAATTCTTGCAGATGCCAGTGATTTTCCGTGTACTACAGTGTATATATAATAATATGTATTTAATTTTGTGTACACATCTGTATTCCTCGGTTGCTTTCCTATAGGAGCAGGAAACACATCTGCTTTGAAAACAATCTGATAATCTGATTTTCATTCATTTGGATTTATTGATTTGGGGTTTTTTTTTCCAGAAACTGTTTCTGAAAACTTGGGAGGCTGTGAGTTTTCCAGTCTTTTTTCAAAACCAAACTGTTTCTGATCCAAGGTCATACCTACAGCACAAACTTTCCACACAGATTGTTTTCTTTATATTAGCTGTACTGTAGTTCCTTTATACATACAGTTACCAGAAAAATACATCTTGAGAAGTAACTCTTTCCTCAAATCAGGGAAATGGAGTCACCCTACACAGATAATTTTTGCTGTGTGAAAGTAGAAGAGAATGAGCCCTTAAAGGGTACGCAGCAACCAACCTACCCGCTGGAGGAATGCTGCTGGTGCTCACAAGCTATAAATGTGGCCACTGTCCCATTTAAAATAAAATAACCAGAAGCCCTTCATAATTATGACATTATGGATCTGAAATGAGTGGCCGTCGTTAGCTCACGCGCTTCTCTCTTTTATCGTTCCTTGCATCTGCCGAAGTTTTCTTCTTGCACGTGTAGACGTCATCATGTAAAATGCCTACAGAAGTCTCCTAGGTTGCCTGCCAAGCAGCAGATATGCCACCCACGTGGGAAGGAAGGAAATGTCAGTCCTAGGGTCTTGGAGCTAGACTTTTGAAACTCAACAAGAAAAAACAACCCAGAAATGACATAAATTTATACAGTTCAGCTAATCAACAGTGACTGCTGTCCCCAGAGGCTCCACCAGCAAAAAGGAGGACGTACTCTGCTTTGTACCTCTGTGGCTAATCTTCTCTTCGTTATACGGGCACAAGGCAGCAGATGGGGACCCCTAATCCTTTCCCAGCTGCTGCTTTGATCAGTCACAGAAACGAAGAGGCTCCAAAACCCTTTTATACTGGAAATGCTGTAACATCCCAGCAAGGAAGGAGACTTGGAGAATCTCTAATGCACAACCAGCACTGTTGTCTTGGAGAAGGGAGGAAGACAGCAGCAGCCGCTCTGGAGGTGGGCTGGGGTTAGCAAATGCCCAAGAGGCTTGGCCACAGGTTAGGAGACCTCAATTCTCCCTCCGCCCCTGCACCTCCTGTCCCTGTGGGGTGGGTAGGTGGGGATGCACCTGGAGGTGGGACCCTCACGTTCTGTTGCCTCCGGCAAAGCTTAGGTAGAGGAACGCAGTGGCAGAGAAGCGGTATAGTGATGGTCCTCCCAGGAGTGCAGAAGCCTAGGAAAGGGGTGAACACAAAAGCTGCTTTTAGCTCTTAAATCATAGAGATCTCCTGAACAAATCTGTTAATCTATGTTTTGCTCCGAGGGTTGTTTGAAAGAAGAATGTAAAGACAGTTCTGCTAGGAGGGCTGACAAAGCTGGGTTTTTTTATCTTATTTAAATCTGCTCGAATGGAGGTTTTCTCCTGCCTGAAGTGTGCAGGCTGGCTAGCCAGGGTGACAGGGAGCTCTGCGGGCAGAGCTGGCCAGTAATGATCTCCAGCTCCGTAATATGCTCCTGACTGAGGAGGTCGGGTCTCTTATGAGCACATCTCAAATGCAAATACAGAGTGGCTGAATTCTCCGTAAGTAAAGAAAGGTGTGATGATTTATAAATGTCAGATCTGAGTTTTTAATGCCTATTCCTCAAGATGAGAGCTAGGTATTAAAAAGGGGGGGGGGGGGGGTGTTTGAGCATATTTGGGATTTTTCTAATTTATTAAAACTTTTCAATTAATATTTCTGTGTTCTCCTCTATAAATCTAATATAAAAGATTCATTTTCTGTTAATTTAAATATAGCAGCTAAAGGAGTTCTACATTGTTTGACACAGCATTTTATTCAGATCCAATTGAATAATGAGACTAGAAGGTGAGCTAGGACTGTGTGACTTGATTGGGTCTGTCCCCATATTTGCTTTCTTCTGCTTGCCCTCCTTATACTCTGCTTTTCTGAAATCCAGCACACTGAGAGATAATGAATCATCAGACCAAATTGGGACAGTCACTACACTATCCTCAAGATTTCAGCCCCACCTTCTTTCACAGGAAGGCTTTTCCTCTCTTTGCGTTTCTTACCCAAGATGAGTAAGAATCTCCCCACAGTCTGGTATACACCTGTCTATATGGACACGTGTGTGTGATGGATATTAAGTTCATTCTTCCACCCAAGAGCATCCTCTTTCTGGAAGCTCTGAGGGATGTGTGGGGCGCTTTTTGAAGCGCTGATAAGGAACATAGCTGAAGGCAGTGGTGTTACTTTCTTTAAAAAAGAAGCTTCATCGTAGGGGAAAGTTCTGTAACATTTCATAGAAGTGGACAGAATAGATTTATACCTAATAGTTCCCATAAATTTATTCTACAGCTGGACCCTACCAATAAGAATGCTATTTTCAGTCCCTTATAAATCTCGTATTTTCTTATCTCGTTCCCAAAATGCAGCAACCGTGATAGTTTCTAAATTAAAATACAGTTTCTTACCTAGCTGATACCCAATCCATTCAGTAATTTTAAGGGGAGAAAGCAGCTGGGCACCTCCTCAGGTGAAGGAGAAGCTTCAGGCAATAGCAGGAACCTCAGATTTGAGGGAAAAAGGGACCTGTGGCAAGGTGCCATGTGGATTGAAATGTTCCAGGTTGGTTATTGAGAGAAGGACAAGGAGGAGCTCTGGGTTGAGATGTGAGAGGTGGACTGGAGGCCAAAGGACTTACACAGCAGGGGAAGATGAGTTGGGTTTAGGATTACCCCATCTTGCTTCTCTGGTGAGGCGGATTTTATTAGAGTACTGAACACACAGGATTTCCCTTGCTCAGTCCTCCAGACTTTCCCTCTCTGCATCTTCTCATCTCTCCATCTCCCCCCTCTATCCATGGGGTTTTTGCTGTTAAAAAAAAAGATACACTTAATGAGGTACCTTCCTGCCCTGACTCCATCCCTTCCTGACATGGAGCATCTTCTGCACCTCCTCCCCACCTGGTGCCATGCCTTGGACTTGGGCGCTGACCTTGCTCCTGAGAAAACAGTAAAGCTACGCTTGAAAAATGTTAATGGCAAGGAGGGCAGTCATGGCAGAGGAGCCTTAGCAGGGAGTTATGGGATGATGTCTTAAAAGGACGAGGAAAGGGAAAATTGAGATTAACAGCAAGAAATCTCCTGGACAGTGAAACTTGTTAGCCAGTGCAATAACCTCCCCATCACTTGGCAAATTTAAATTAAGCCTGCATAAAAGACCTTAAAGGTCTTCTGTCCCCTCCAGCTTTTGTGACTCATGGGCCCTGGGCAATTGTTAGCTCCCTTGGCTGGTTATAAGTATTCCTTCAGACACCTCTGTCTCCTGATGACTTGAACCGGCAGAGCGTTCTGCAGGTGTTGCTTAACTGCTGATAGTCCAAGGCGTAAAACCACTCTTCTGCCTAGATTAGTGCTGTGGTGCTTCACTGAAGCAAGAAGGTGTCCGTGCCGGTCACAGCTGGACTGAAATCTGTGTCTCCATGCATCGTTTTCCCCAGGATGTTGTCTCATTTCTCTGTTGCTTTTCACAAAATAGATATTTCTCCAGAAGACTATTTTTTGCTATCTTTCTGTGCAGTACTTGGAACTGTCATGATATCTCTTAGTCACTATCTTGTTAAAGCCTGAGACGGCACAGTCAGTTAATCGTAATAAGTAACGGTTGCAAGGCTGCTCGATGAATCGGTGAACATCCAGAACATAACTCCTTTTCAAGCCCACACTTCTTCCAGAGAGGAGAGACGTTTTTCCACACTTGCTAAAGCCAAGTCAGCAGAGATGCTGATGAGTCTTGTTTGTTGAGATTCCTCATCTTCCCCCGTGACCGAAGCAATGTCCTACCTCCTCCTTGAGGGTGTGAAAGGCTGAACGGGTCGCTCCGGAGCAGAGATAACATGCTTTTCCAGAAATAACTAGGGGTAGAATATAGCCCTAAATGTGCACAAAAAATGAAGGCTCAGGTGAGGACCAGTCTCTACTGAAAAGGCTTTGCCAGTGTAGACAGGCTCAGGCATCACTTTAATGGAGAGACTGTAGATTTTAACAGAAGTGACTCTGCTGGTGAAATTTGTACTGTTTCTTTGAAACAAATAAGCTAACCTGGCCCAGATTCTACTGGTGTAATTGTATCTGTGCTAAGTGCTTTGTTAGTGTAAAAAGTCATAGCAAATTGCTTCCATGCCGAATTATATTATTCTAACAAGAGCTGCTCAGCAAAGCCGTGCCTAAACACTGGGAATGGAGAGATGGAAAGTGCAGAAGGAATGCTGCGAAAAGACCCAAAACTATTAACAAACTCTTGCTATATTGAGCAGAGCCATTTTTCCATGACTTCTAACATGAACTCGTTTCTATTTCTGAAAATAGGGGCAGGTGGCGATCTGGGGTAAATAGGTCTGGATGCTGATTTTTTTATTAGGTACGGGCCTGGCACTGAACATATTTTCAAAACATTTTAAAGTGAGTCACTGCACTCAAATGAATATTCAGAAAGAGAGACGCATGCCTCTAGCACAGTCCCCAGGGAGAGGCTCTGTGCCTTCTTACAGATAAGAAAACCTCAGGAAATTTAATGTTTCCTTTAGGCTCCTAGTACTTGAGGGGAAAAAATGTTCAAAGGCAGAGAGAATATCTGGAGAACAAAACTGGAGAAAAACTTCCACAGAACATCTGAGGAGATTTCATCAGCTCTATGTTGCTGCTCTAAGACAGTTCGAGCCAGAAAAGCTTTTAGGCATTGATGGATTTCAGTCTCCTAAGGTATTTATTTAATGTTACTGTTACTTTTTTACTTTTTTTGGAAAAGCCAGGACTTTGCCAAAGCAGATTCCAAATAGCACAATATTATTTAACACTTTTGAGTTTCTTAGTGCCAGTCCCTGTATTCAAGCTTTGCCTCTGTTAAAAAAAAAAAAAAAAAAAAAAAAAAGGCTTTTTTCCTAAATCCTTAATTTATTTAAGCTGTAATCCCTTCCCACCACACCACTAGTTTTATAAGTCCCCAGATGTGGATGCTCAGAGCCGTCCATGTGCGCAGCCCCAAGAACAGACCAGCTTCATGTCTGTGGTGAAGCAAGGAAGTGCTCTGCCAGGGATGACCGGGAGTTTGCCTCCAGGGGCACGTAGGGCATAGCATTCTCCTTATCGTTGCAAACATATTTCTTCAGGAATCTCTTAGGGCTTTATAGTCTGTTTACTTCATGATGTAGATTATATTTACATCATTATGTATAGTGTATATGGTGTGTGTATATATACAATTTTAATTCTAAGGATTGTATTCAACTTTCACCTCTGCCTTCAGAACTTTGTGCATGGACACAAGTATTAAGTAACTAAGGCCTGGAATAACATGGACAATGTTACAGATTCTAGATACCAATTTAAAGAAAATCTGCTATTCCATCCTGAAAGAAAGGTGGCCATTTTCATTGAATTTACAAGCAAAAAGAGCCAACAACCTGCTACTCTCCAGCTTCTAGCTTTGGCTCTCGTAGAGCGTGACCTAACCGCAATTTCCAGTTGTTCCCGTCTCTGCCGACATGATCAGCGCAAAGCAGAATGCAAACAAGACGTGACAGCACTTCTGGCTCCAAGTGGGTGAGGACCTGGAGGAAGGGTTGCCTGCTTGACACTCGTGTCAGTGCACCCACTGGCAACAACGATGCTATTTATGCCCCACACTCAGAACGATGCATCCCTGCTCTTGAGAGCTGCTGGAGAAAGCTGTTGGGGCGGCCCCAGGCTGGCTCCCCGCGGTTAACACCCCAGCTGGACTCAGCAGACTCCGCTCTCATTTTGGAGAAGGGATGTTCCAATGGTCTCAGTTACTTTCATTTCTGTTACACCTTCACATGAAAGCAGTTATCTTGCAGATAGAGCTCTGCCGTGTGGGTTGTCATGGCAGTCTTTTCACTTCTCGGATTACTCATCAGCAGCAATATTTGCCTCACAGGAGGAACATCATGTGCTGGAATACTGGGAGTGCTTGAGACCCTTGTTTTAGAGGTACTGTCTAATCTTCGTAATATATGCAATGACTAAATTGAAGCGATGCCCAAACTGATAGTTGAGTCGATTGACTTTCTCACTGATCTCTTTTTCTGTACCCTTCACATCCCGGCGATCTCTGCTTGGGCCAGGGATGGATGAACAGGGCATGCCTGTTGGGTGCCAGCACGGGTACGCTCAGTGCCTGATAAAATCAACTGTGACAGAGACGACAGACATTAATAATACAGGCTGAGCTCATTGTTTTAATTGAGGCTTACGATGTCTCCCATAGCCAATTAAAAGCTTGCTAGAGTCCCAACAGGCAGAATTCAGTTGATGGAATTGCAAATCAGCTAGGACCACTGAGCTGACAGCCCTCATCAGCAGTGTCCCATCATCCTTCGGAATTTGTTTGAAAGACAGTATAAGCAGCGGAACTGTACCTTTGCAGCGCCATGCAGTACAAATGCTGGGTGTGTGCCATTTATTTGGTCCCCAGTGGGCTTGGTCTCCTCTCCAAGCACCAACAAGGCTTCTACGCAGGGCACGGGACTCTGATAGCCCGAGAGGGTAGATCAGCAACGTCTTTTTCCATCCTTTTTCTAACTGATAGATTTCATCCCAGCGCACACGGTAATGCCTGGATTTTCCAAAACCTGTTATTCTCACCAGCAGTTCAGCGTGGAGGGCCATGGCACAGGTGCTCTGTACGGAGCAGGGGTCCTGATGGAGTGGGCATTCAGGGGGACCATGCAGCAGCCTCTCAGCAAGGAAGGCTTTTTTGCATACTGTCACAAAGACTGGTGGTTTCCGAGTTCGGTGTTGATTTTGCATAACCACAGTTTTCAGATCCAGCCCGGCTTTCTTCCCAGCAGTGGCTTTGCTAGCGCTGTGCTGATCCACCGTGTTCTTTCACATCACATTTGCGCAGCACTTTGCTGATATTTCCTCCCTGCCTTGACAAGTGATAGAATATAAGTCTCCCAGTTGCGAATACTAATTATCTGCTGGCTCATTCTTGGTTTTCAGGCAGCAATCGAGGCAAGCTGAACAACTGCCTAGTAAAAACCAAAAGCGTAAAAAATAAGTGGGGTTATGAGATACGTGGGTAACTAACTTCAGCAGTGACCCCATAAAGCCTGAGAAATAACGGTGAAGGGTCTGCTTGAGGAGTTCACCGTTGTCATATAATCTGTTGTCAGAGCCATCATTGTTCTATTTGGTTCTCCTGAAAGTTTGTCTCTTTTTCTAAGAAATATTTTAGGTAAATACAAAATGAAAACAAATTAAATTCTGTAACACGTAGTTATTAATCACACGAGTTCAGCTGGTTTTCCCTGTGTATAAGAAATGCCTTTCAAACACAGGGAAAAAACATCCTCTTATTTAAGAACACAGTAGTTGAATGTTTATTATACTTTGCGGATGTTGTGGGAGAGTTCAAAATAGAAATGCCTAGGTGTAAGCCCAACGTGAGGCTCTCCACTTACCTCAGACCTGCAGAACAGCATAGTAATAGGATTTTGTCTAGCTTTTGAGGCAGGTATATTTTTCTTTAAAATTATCTAGATTTTTTTAGATTGGGTATTTCCCCTGGGATTTTACGAATTAAGATTAAAATCACTTTATTTTGCTCTCCTGCTCACTCTTCTTCCGCATTCTTAAAAAAAATCACCCACAGTTGAAGCCTTATGGAAAGAGAGAGAAAAAGATATTTGGGGTGGGAGTGCGAATGGAAGGGTTGGGAGATATAAAGCCACAGTTGGCAATCTTGCTCTCTCACATTTTATAAGGCAGTAAAATCTGCATATGGCAGATGCTCTTTTTATAAGGGGAAAGAAACCCCTTGTAATTTAAGTCAGGATCTCTGGGATTCTGCTGGGTGTGTTTTCAGAAATTTTTCTGGAAAGCATGTTTTAATTCTGAAAACAAGCAAGTCACTTGGCAGATTTTTAGAATGGGAAATTAAATATAAAAATCAGAATGCTGTATTAAACAGTGTCATGTAATAAATGCAGTATTGTTTGCAGGTGCTGGCTCTTGAACTAGCAAAGGGATGCAAACGTGTTTCTTTTTAGCAATGTGCCAGGTCCCACTCTGCAGGATGAAACAGGATTAGAGGCTGTTCTGACCTCAGAAGACCAATTTTTCGCTATTTTCTGGCATCACTTACTGCGTCTGATTTCATTTCCAGAGATCGTGTGTATTCAGACCAATGCAGGGTTGGACATCCAGTTCCACTCCGTGGCAGCAGGAAGATTAACACTCCAGCACCACTGAGCTCTGGGAAAGGACAGCACTGTTTTGAAACCCCAAAAGGGGGTTCAGAGCTGATCCCACGGGGTTGTGTACACGGGGGATGGAAGGACATTAGGGCTTTGGGCCTCCTAATTCATCCTGCCAGAGAACCTCCCCGCTGTGGGTCAGGTAAAGGACGAAGCAAGGTAGAGCGTAATGGAACATCATAGAAAAACCTACCCTCTGTTTTTAATTTGTTTTGCATTTGCAATCAGAATAATGGATAAGAAGGAGTCATTTGGATGGGGCAGTGTAAAGCTGAGCAGGCTCTGTATAAATCTGCTACAGAGAAGTTAATTTCTTAACTGATTACATGGAAAGGCATTTCAGTACTTGGATGAAGCCTGGATGTATGGGATGAGAGAACAGCGCTAATGATGCTGAGACAGTGATCCTGAAGGGCAAAGTCAATCTTGATCTTGTGAAAGGAGACCCATACAGCAGTGTTGGTAGGGGAAAGGAAAGTCTCTTTTGTCCTTGTCACTTTTAAGTTGATGAGTCACGTAAACGCCTCTGAGGGGTGAGCTGAGAGCCAGGATGATGTCAGGGGAACTGGCTGTAGTACAAAGGTAATTTTTTTGCATCTAGGTGGATAATTGTTATTAGAAACATAAGAGAAATGGAGCTTATTTAAAAAAAAGTAATAAAAAACATAAATGAAGGGAGGCAAAAGATAGGAGTGGTAGATTTGGGATGTGGTAGATCCTGTAGAAGAGTTCTTAGGGAGAGTCATGAGGAGGTGGAAACGTGCCGACCATGGTGGGGCGTAAGACACCAAGAAGGTTCACAGTTAGAGATTGGGCGTCTGAGGTTGGGTGAGTATCAGCGCTGGAGACAGCCCTGGAGACAGCCCTGGAGAGGCCAGGATAGGACCCAGCACCCAGGGAAAGCATTAGAAATGCTTCAGCAAATTGCACGTTCAGTGAATTTGATGAATTGAAATCAGCAAGCAGAGAAGCACGGGATAGTATCATTCTTTCTATTTAGCAAGAAATATTCATGTGGCAGACTTTGTGCTTGTTCTGCCTAAAGAAAGAAGTTAAAATGTCAGCATTTCAAGGATCAGGACAAAATTCCTCCTGCTTTACAATCACAAATACTAAAAAAAAGGAAATTATAAACTTTTGAACTGTCATTTTTGTTTCAATTTTCCTGAGGAATTTTGAGAAATATTTTAAATAAGTGGGTTTTGAGGGCAACGTTCCTTTGGCCGACTGAAAGACAGACCAGGCTGGATGAGGCTTTGAGCAACCTGGTCTAGTGGAGGGTGTCCCTGCCCGTGGCAGGGGGGTTGGAACTGGATGGGCTTTAAGGTCCCTTCCAACCCAAACCATTCTGTGATTCTGTGAAAGGAAGATTTTTCTTCTTTCCTCTGAAAAAGTTCTGTGAGTCCTGCGGACATTAAAGCACAGTGTTTTGCTTGAGGATATTAGAATGTGCTTATTCTGGGAAGGGAACGTTGCCAAAGGCCTGGCAAAAAAACCACAAGGCTGAGGAAGAAAGCCAGGAGGTTGTGGGTAGTGCAGGTGGGTAATGGAGGAGAAGGTGTGAAAAATCTTTTTGTGGTGAGAGGAAAAAAGAAAATGGAGATTACAGCTGCCGACAGTCTTGTCATCGTCTGCTCTACAGAAGCCGGCTGGAGCTGCAGGGAGAAGGGGGCTCGCGGAGCTCATCGCACCTTCCAAAGGCGCGTGGGAGCGGGTGCGGACGGCAGCGAGCGCAGCGGAGGGAGGCAGCCTGTGCCAGCGCTGGGAGAACATGACGCTTCGCACCATTACACTTCCTCCAGGGATGCTGAGCGGCACGGGGCTGGAGGCAGCGATGAGCCTAGCTTAGCGCAGACGCGCACGTGAATTCCTTGGGGAATTTGGAACTTTCCAGGCTAACACAGCAATCTATTGCTGCTTTGTGGGCAGCAAATGCCCAGGAGGCTCCAGCCCTTCCCGTAGCTAAAACTGAAACGTGGCCTGAATTGCTGGGTGCTGCTCAGGGTTGTCACTTGTTTGAGGCAAGTGTCACCTGGGATCCAGCAGCTCCTTAAATCCGTGGTGCAGGGGATGCCCGCCACCTCAGACAGGCCACTTGGCGTTGAGCTCTGTGTGGGTGTCAGCCACGTGCCTTGCCACCAGCTCCTTCTCTCTCCTGCTCCACACTGATCCCACCGGGCAGTGCACGTGCGTGAGGTTACTGCCTGCTCTGATACCCGCTCAGCGACTCGGGAGAACCGAGTGGCTTAAGCCTAAAGCATTTTTACTGCATTTCACTGCAAATTTCATTTCTTTATGATCATCGGTTACTGATTTTTTTTGTCAGCCTGTCTACTCTAAAGAGAGGCTTGGAGCCTTTTATGCTGGCTAAGGAAGGAATCATTTTCCTGTAAAGAATCCTGTGGTTTCCTACAGCAGGAACTTTATCAGAATAAAGTCAGAAGCAGCTAATGGTGGCTGCAGGATTTGTGACAAGCACGTGAGCTGGGATTGAAAGCACCATTGGGTTTTTTTCTTCTTTAGCAGTGAATTTTTTCCTGGTTCAGTGGATTCTTTTTTCCATTTACTAGATTCATTTGGATTTTCAATATGTAACATTAGTCTGAAGAGAATTAATTTCCTTTCAGAGTTATTCTAAACTGGGAAGCCCCGAAGTGCGTTTGCAGCATTTCTGCGTAGCACTGATATTGTTGCCTGGCAGGACTCGCTCCGCCCGAGGCGAAATCTTGCAGCCCCCTACGCATTTCACACAGCACCTCGTGGGGGGGCGCGGGGCAAAGCAGAAGACATTTTAAATGGAGAGGTGGACTCTTGCACAGTCGCTGCAAAAGCCTCGCCTCGTGGCTAAAATCCTGCCCAGACGGAGGGATGCCGAGGGACAGAAGGGTTGTGACCTGCCACTGCTCCTCTGCCCCACATGGTCTGAGAGCAGCCCCTGCAGACCCGGCTTTGCTGCTCCGGGTGGCTCAGGATGGAAAGCTCCCGTTTCCCATAGGTCTGAGAGAGTCTTGGCAGTTAAATCTTTCTTATGTTTCTTTCTTCCTTCCTCCTTTCTTTCCTGCAGTGATAAAGGGAAGCTTCCAGCGACTGCACGTGGTGCCTTTGAAGAGGAGGAATTGTGCCTTGTTTAGACACATTGCTAGTGATGTCTGTGAAATAGTTGGGTTATTTTCTGTAATTTTCCTTTCTGCTGCTGTCTTCCAGGTGCACACGTTCCGGGGCCCGCACTGGTGTGAATACTGCGCCAACTTCATGTGGGGCCTCATTGCTCAGGGAGTAAAATGTGCAGGTAACACCCTTTCAGTCATCTTTTTCCTAAGACAGTCCCCGTGTTGTTAACTATTTAACGTGCTTCCTGCTCCACCGTGGCCAGGGTCCGATCTGACCCCTGGTAAAATCGAAGAGGAAATGTACCCACTCTGCTGATGATGGTTTCAGGTACCTGTTTCAGTAACGTCACTGCAGCGATGCAAAGCATCTCTTTGAGCGTACACGAGGGGAAATGATAATCATCATTGAAGGGTTTATGTGTTTTGCCCCCTTTTAGAACGGAGGAGAAAACAGGTAGTTGCATTGTTAGCTCTGCTTCTTTCACAGCACCTGCACGTATTGGTAGGTGTGAGACTCGCTGAGGGTCTCCACGCGGTGGGCAGTCAGCGCATTTCACATTGCTGCTGGGAATCGGGCCTTCAGGTTAATTTTGGGTATAAGCCAGCAGACTCCCGGCGTGCCACAGACCCTAAGTCATGCCTCCTACTTGCAGGCTGCAAAGGAAGAAAGAAAAGGGGTGATGAATAGGGGGTGTTACATAAACATTCAGGTGCTGATAGAAATGTGTTACACGCATGGATGTCACTGCAGGCATTTCTGGGATAAAGTCTCTCTGAAGTACAACAATTTGACAGTTTTATTGATACGATTCTTCTGAAAAGAAAGGACAGTCAGCTTTTTTCAAAGTTAAAAAAAAGAAGGATCAAAGTGATCAAAATAGTTTACTGTATTTCAAAAGTATTTTATGACATTCTAGCAAGCAACTACACTTATAAAAATAGTGCAAAGAAATGTTGATGTATGAAGACCTGCGTATGTTGCCCTGGAAACTGAATTTTCAAGCTAATTTAAGAAAATCTGCTCTGTCTAAAGCTTTCTGAAGTCTTGTCTCAAGCAAGTAAGAGGGCTTTTTATCACAGAACTGCAAAATAATGTAAAACTTAAGATGATTCATAGACAAATAGGATTGAAATATTTTAAAATCCTTCCCCCATAATTATTTGAATGCAATATTCTGTCATTATCTACAGACTCTGCACTCTCCAGGATGTATTAGAGAGTGCAGCTCTGGTTTAAGAAATGGTTATGTAAAAATGGCATTTCCTTCCTCAGTATTTTCCCCACACTAAGTATTTAGGGTTGCAGCCATGTCTTTCACTTGTGAATGAAGATTGTTGGTACTTTTTAGTGCTGTTGATTTTGCACAGGGTGTACAGTGCTAGAACAAAAAGAGGAAACCTCATTTTGTTCTTGAGTTGTTTTCTAATTAAAGTGGTCATTTTTTGATGGTGCATGAGCCAATACAGTGTGCCATCTTCCTTCCTTGCCTGAAGCAGATTCTCAGTTTTGGCATTTAGAAGAAATATTACGTATTTTTCAGACTGATGTTAAGTAACTTTGATCCAGAAAATCAATAAAAATTGACATTATGAAGGCTTGCAATGCTGCATGGCTCTGTGGAATGAACAAATAATACTGCTTATACAATTAAATCCAAAGTGGTTATGGTGTTGTACAGCCTTTTTTTTTTTTTTTTGGTAACTGAAGTAGAGCTGATTTTCTGGTTTTATGCAGATTTTTCTAAATTATGTATTTCCAAAAGCTTCCAAAGTCCGGTTTTCTTTCCTCCTTAGGAGGATGGTAATAAGTACTGCACGTCTCCTTTTTCCTCCTCGCAGTGTAGAGGAACATATGCGTATTAGATGATTTCATAGGTTCAGAAACTATAATTAGGGCTTTCTATCTTGTGTAAGGTTTCATATCACCATTGGTAGCTTCCAGTAATTTATATGGTTTTACTTATATTTTAAAATCCCCCATGGTACAACCACACTTGCGTGCTGAAGGGTCAGCGAGGTGCTGGGACGGGCTGAGGCTCTTTGGGCCGTGCTTGAGGTCATTGGGCACAACTGGGCGAGCTTCTGGGGCGCAGCGTCATCAGCTGGAGCGGTGCCGACCTGCCTGTGCCAGCTGAGGCTGTACGAGCCGTCAGAGCCTGGAGCTGGGCAGAGCTGGGCATTCTGGAGGAAAGTCGGAGGTGCGCGGGTGTGTAGCGAGGGCCTGTGTAGCCAGTGTTAATGTGCTAGTGTGGAAGAGCCCAGCCTGGAGTGCCATGAGTTTACACAGGTCTTAAGGTTGGTGTTGTGGTTTATTGGGGTTTTTTTTGGTTTTTAA
Source organism: Rhynochetos jubatus (assembly GCA_027574665.1). NCBI lineage: Eukaryota > Metazoa > Chordata > Aves > Eurypygiformes > Rhynochetidae > Rhynochetos > Rhynochetos jubatus. Next base: position 20,309,415 of record CM050654.1, read on the forward strand.
GTAATCATTTTGCTTCTAAACGGAGCTATTTTAAAACAGAAGCAATAAGGCACAGTAGACAAGGAGCCACGTGAGGCCATTGCTTTTCAGAGTGGGTTCGTACTTCAAAAAAATTACAGCTTTTAGCAGGAGGCAGCCCACTTGCTTTCAAATAGAGTTCAATGCCACTCCAGGGAAATCCGCAAAACCTGTTTGGTGGTCTGCATAATCATGTTATTGGAAATACCTGTGAGCAAAACTGCACCGATTGTGTGTAATTTTATACTTTTTAAAGCATTTGCTTTTTATAGCAAGCAGTTGCACGTCTCAAGAGGACTCTGCTGTACACAAGTGATAAGTTTAACAAAAACAAATGGATTACCGAATGGGCTACTCTCAGCCATTTTAAATCCTCTCCTCTGCAGAAGCACAAAAACGTGCAGGAAGAGAAGTGTGGGACAGTCCAAGACTGGACAACAAAGATGAATGTCACCCATTTCGGAAAAGAGGAGGAGGAGACAGAGGAAAAAGTGGAGCTTATTTCTAATGGCTGATAGATCAGTTTATGTTACACAGACTAAGCCAGTCCTTTGAAAAATAATAAACCAGAACCAAACATTCATAGCAGCACACATGCCGTAGCAACCAGCAAGGATGCCTTAGCAACTTGAACTGCCTTGACTCATGCTTTGCTGCAGTCCAGCATGACTGAATGTGTCCCTGTGTGCTATAATACAGCCTTGAGTGTGTTCAGTATCTCATCAGGTACAGTCCTGTAGGATAAAACCCTAGAAGATGGGTTCTCCCTAGCTTATCCTTGTTCGGGTTTTATGCCAGATAAAAAAGAAATACATCTTTCCCTTCCAAGAAGACAAGAGGTAGACGTAAGCACCGTGTTGCTACTTGAAGGGCGGTTGTTGTTTGAATAAGGTGGTGGCTGTCATCTTGACTGCAAAGGTTTTGGGATTAATGCAACCCACCAAACATGGGAAGATTTTATTGTCATCCAAAATTAAGATTTAGGGAGATGTCCAGAGTTTGGAACCTGTAGAAAATGAACTGGTGGACTTAGTCTGACTTCTGCTGGAGGTATATCCAGCAGAACAGGAATAATTTCTTTTCCCTTAAATGTGACTCTCTCAAATTCGATCTTTATATTTCATCAGTTTCTTCAAAGATAGATCTGCTTCCTTAGAGTGAATCCTTATAACAGGCATCTACCCTACTGCCTCAGAGTCGTGCTTCCAATTTTTGCATCCCAGAAGACTCATCTGTATGCAAGGAATCTGCCTTATCAGATGGCATGTTCCATCTCCACCATGCTTTCCTGCAGGCTTTCGCCATAAGTAGAAATGACTGAAGAAGGGTTTGAAATTATGCTGCCACCAGTTTGTGTAAACATTGAAGCTCAGCAGAAGCTAATGAAGACGTAAGAGTTTACCCCCGCTCTAAATCCAATGCATGAACTTAAAAAGATAAAGTATTCTTAATTATATTCCTCCTATGTAAGGCTCCCCTGTGCTCACTGGGCTCATCCCATTGCCCAGAATGAGATTTTGGGAGAGAAGCTGTAACAATATCCAAAGAAAATTTGCAGATGCGCACCAGGGAGTTCATTTTATGAATGACACAAGCATATAACACCCAGTAGCATTAACACAGAATAGTGTGTGTTCTCAGAGACTGGAGTATGGCATCAGTGATGCTGTTAGTGTATTACCCGAGTGGACTTGCAGACAAGCAGACTCGTAGACTTGTCAAGCTGCTGCGTGTGTCCTGTCCCCTTCCCCAGCCCATCAGACCTGTTTAACTTACTGTATAATCTGCTCCTTCCTCTGTACCCTTTTGCTTGTTGTTCTTAATAAGTGATTCAGTCAGAAGATTTTTTGGAACAGGATGGTTTAAGAGCATTAATTAGCTTATCATAAAGGAAAGATTACCTTTTTTTGTCTGTATTTCACTGGACGCTTTTGATATTGTATTGGGCTGCTCCTTTTAACACCAGGCAGCACGACCCTCTGAGCCTGTACATGAAGCACCATTGCTGCTGCCATGGTAGCTTTGCGTTGACCTATCTCAACCTGCCGCCCGGGTAGCGGTTGCCTATCTTTTGTTTTCCTTGGAGTGCGTAACTTCTCTCTGAATAACTGATAGAAATAAACTTGCAGCTTAACTATCAGTGTGGGGGCAACCAGCTGCCACTGACTGAGCCCGAGCAATGTTGCTGCCAGCCCTGAGCGCAGTAAGCCTCAGGAGTTCATGTTCAGAAAAATTAACAGTCTCAAAGCAGGGTTGTTTTGTGAATTTTAGTGCCTAACTGTTTAATTTCCCCATGACATCCATTTCCTTTTCCAGCACTTGAAAAACATACTACTGCCCCCTTCCCTTGCTGTTTTGTTTTGCCTTACTATTAAATCCCTTGTGTTGGACAGCCCTATGTTGCTCCACTGGTGTGTAAGGGTGGAGGAGACCACAAAGGAGCCTGCCTATCCTCAGGCATTGGTTGTGCAGGCACAGTGCTCGTGCTTTTAGTGCCTGGAAGAATGGCTGATGCTCTTGTGACAGTACCTCGGCAAAGGGGAAGGCAAGGTGTGCTCCTCGTGTTGCCCACTCTCAAGGTATTTTGCATGCCTTGGTCATGAACAGCTCCCGTTCTGCCCACACTTGTCCCTTAAAAACACATCCAAGCTTCATCTGAGATGTGCACGTTTCCCTGACCGTGCAGGGCACGGACAGTCAGCCCAAAAAGGGAACAAGCAAAGCAAAGCCACAGAGGCCAGGGCTGTGGGAAGGGGGCTGTTGGGAGAACGGTCCCTGCGCACCTCAGGCAGGTGGTGATGCTCTTGGAGGAGATGCGTGCTGCCTGACAGGCTGTTCCACCAGCTCAGGATCTGGTGGTGTTCCTGCGAGGAATGAGCTCCAAAATTTTGAAATGCTAATCGTGCAACAGAGCCTTGCTTCAGAGCCGTTCCCATGGGGAAGCTATTCTGGAGCTATATATTCTTGAAACTGTTAAGTCCTAGAAGTGGCTTTATCCCCAAGCCCACACAGACCTGGAAGCCTCGAGCGAGCCAGCGGCCCATCAGGGAGCTGTCGAGGAGGTAGGCAGGTGTCGGGGCAGGAAGCCAGGGAAGTTTTTGAACTAACTGACTCTGATCTTTCAAGACTTCCATCACATCAAACCATGGCCACCAAAGGTGTCCAGCTTTTGGAGGCACAGACGCATGGGTTCTTTTGATTTGGGGTGAGGGGGGATGGGCTTGTTCAATGGGCTTTTTTTTCTTTTTATTTCGTAAGCCCTGTTTTTTCTGTAGCATTAGGTACTTTTGTTGCCAAGTAACTGGCTGCCCTCTAGAAATTCCTTCCCAAAGAACAGTGTCCCCTACCGTGCATGATTCAGCAGTATGGATGACAGCAGGTTTGGGGGAGCATGCACATAAAGGTCAGAAGCAATTTTTGCCATGGTGCTGCTTAATAATGTGGCTTAAGACTCTGGTGAGACCAAGGTTGGTTGCAAATGTGCATTGCACGTTACTAAAGGGCACGTTCGTAGGGCACTGTAGCAGCCCCAGTGTTGCCACCTGGGCTGGAACATCTCTGCCAGGGAGGAGGAAGAGGGCAGACCTTCGTAGCCCCCTGCTTTGCGCCTGGAAGCACACTGTGCAGCGTGCGGGGACAGCGGGGTTGCTGCGTTCGCGTGCTGCTTTGCACACGCTGCATCCGAGGGAGCAGAAAACTGCTTCCTCTGTTACAGAAAAGAGCATTAAATTATTAAAGGACAGCTACTAGCTCATGATTGATTTATGGGAGCAAATTCCTTTATAACCTTTTCACCCTCATAAAAGTAACGATGCTATTACTTTGTGCTTGCGCAGAACCCGTCACCTCCGCACGTCGGCTTACCGAAGGCGGCGGCGGCGTTATCCCGTCTGGCGGGTACCGCAGCGGACCTGCCCAAGGCAGCACGCGGTGCCAGCTCTGCGCTTCCCACCCTCCCACACTCACCATAAACCTCCGAGGTGTCTTTCAGAACTTTTTGCAGATAACGTAAATCTACCTTTTAGCTCTTAAAGCTGCTCTTCAGAGTGACAAAATGCATAAATTTTCTTTGGGACAATTCAAAAATATAATTAGTGATGTATGTAGCATACGGTGTCGTTCCGATGGAGCGTGATCAGCAGCCATGTTCGCCAGTAAATCATAAACCACAGGAAATCTAGAACTGACTCCAGTCAAACCAGCACTATAACAAAAAGTGACAGCTAAGTGTGTTTTAGTCTCTGCAAATATTTATAATATGTGCTCATGGGGCGGTATTAACGTACATATGTCTTTTGGCTCTGCTCATGCATTAATATGAACACGTTATTTGTTCTTTCAGCCCAGTGGGCTAACATCAGTATTAGCTGGTTCTAAAACATTACCAAACCTTTTTCTAGGCGTCACAGGAAAGTATGGTTAAGCTGGTTTTAAATTTAATACCTCTCGTAGAAGTAATGTCACAGCCCACCTGAACTCCTAGATCAATATGCTATTAAATTCAGGACAGCTTCTCACGCACTTTTAAACCTGTCATCTAAAATTACCTTTTTTTTTTTTCTTTACTAAATTTCCAAACTTCCTATAAACTCTTGAATTCATGACTGCTTTTTTTTTTTTTTTTTTGGTCACATTTGGTATATTTGAAAGGTGGCCACAGTTTGATAGCCCTATGAAAAGGAATAGCATGCCTGACTTAGGATTTTAGTCCTGAGAAGTCATGTCTGTATAAGGTGAATTTCGATTAACTGAAGTCAGCAGAAGTTTTCCTATTGACCTGCAAGGGTTCATGACTGCATCTTTTAAATCTGTCCTGTATTATTGTAGGATTTACCTGCAGAGACGGTGCTTTAGGGGGATTTTTCTTTAGTTCCTCACACATTTGTACAGCCAGCCAGCACATAAACTCTGATGAACTTCTCTAAGAAATGAGTAAAGCTCCTGATTACTTTAGATCCAGCGTGAAGCTGCTAACTCCAACTTAGCCATTCTGCATTTATTTTTATATAACCACAAGTAAATAGACCCTGAATTTGAAATCAAATTAATCCTCTTGGTCTTAACGAACCTAGCCAAATCATGAAGCTCATGTGTGAACAAGGCAAGCAGTCCTAAAGCTTCGCCACATGGCAGCACGCAGAGAGATTCAGGACTCGGCTTTCTTGGTCCCTCATAGTTAATTCTAAAATAATAGGTTTTGAAGCTTTCGTGAAGCATCTGCAATGAGAACAGAGGGCATTTGTATTTAATAATATGCAATCTGCAGTATAATTCCTGTCCTTTAGTAGTACCAAGTAAGCTGAGTGTGGAGTAGAAGGTCGGCACGTTCCCAGTGCTCCGTGGGGAGGAGGGCTGACCTCCTGCCCCTGTGCCTTTTACCTTGTTGGAGTCAGCAAGACAGATGGCCATCCTTCATCCATGCATGGCTTTGGTTATCAGCTGAACCAGAGACTAGTGACTGGGACTGCCTTTCACGCAGGATTGTTAGCTGGGATGGGGGCCCATGTGGTAGGAACCATGGCGCAGGTGCGTTTCAGCATCTTTGTTGGAAAAAATACAATTTTTCTGTTGCAAATTCAGTGAAATGTTGTAGAAATATATATTGATGCAGAATTGCTAAAGTGAGGTGCTCTCCTACGCTTACTTGAGAGGTGAAGAGCCTTGACAGGAGGATACCACACAGCCCAATAATATTGAAGCTAGTGCTCGTGTATTTTCTAAGCATTAAGTATCTGAAATATTTCTAGGTTTTAAATGTTTCTCAGGAGTGTTTGTAAGCCCTTAAGCAGTGGGTTGGTGCATAAAGTCTAATCAAATGCAAAGGAAGAACAAATGAGAGAGGAAGAAAATTGACTTTTGCATTTGTAATTATTACTCTGGTATTAATGAGGTCAGATCCAAAGCCCATTTGAATCTATGGGATTAGCAGTAACACAATTATTTTCAGAAGCAAGGTTGCATTACAAACATCTCTAAGTTAGTTATTTTAATGAAATGAAAGTTTTCTTGTATATAAATATAATTAGGATGATCTCAGTGAATGTGATAAGTGTTTTAAGTCAAGTATAAGATACTTGGAGGCATGATTTTCTTTTTTTTTTTTATATATTTTCCAGTGTTAATTATCCTTGGATTCCCAGAAACTCTGGGAACGTAACTCTGAGCTATGTTGCTTTGTGAAGAAGCTAATTTGCACATTCAAAACTGCTAGTGAGTCCTCATGAGCGAGACGCTGCCATTCCAGTCTTGTAGACATCATTTTTGACAGACGGACTAGACCATTTCATCCATGTTGGAATAGGTGCTTCTTGCAGCAATTGTAGGAACTCTATGTATAATAATTGTATTTGTAAACACCATTACTGCAAAGTTAGGGTTTCAAAATAAAGGAAATGAAGATTTCTTATGTGGTCTTAATTTGCTTCCCTTCTGTGTGTGCGTTAAGATGTTTCCTCCAATTATTTGACTACTTCTATTTTTACTCCACAGCTTCATCCTTATTCTGAAAGCAGAAGGGATGGTACTTGCTCAATGGCACCTATTCAGTATTTTGTCATCTGCTTGTTAGAAATGTAGCCACCGGTCTTGTTAATGGCACAGTATTTACAGTGTAGACCTTACACCAGAGATGAGGAATTTCTCCTCTGTATTCCCACAAACATTTAATGAATTTACTCTGCCAGACCTGGGGAGGGAAGAACAGTTTCTCCTTCCCATGTTACAGCTGAAACACTGAGGGGTTTCAGAAATGGTCGGGGAAGGCAAGTGCTTTGGCTGTTACTATTTCGTCTCCGTTACAAATGAGGCAACGGAGCAAACACCGAAGGAGCCCGAGTGACCAAACCGAACTCTCCACGCCTGGAGGGACAGCGGTTGACCCTGCCACCACCTGGGGCTTGGGGACAACCGGCTGTGACGAGCAGCTCCTGGGGCGAGCCATGGGCCCCCGTGGTACCCCATCAGTACCGCCTGTTGACAGTTGCATGGCTGTGCCCAAGGTGGGGTTCGCGACACGAAATCACCACCAGGTGGGAATTTCAGCATTCGCAGCTCCGTCTTGCGCGTTCCTCGCAAGGAAGGGAGTTGCTCCTGCATAGAAATAGCTAAAGAGAATTTTAATCAGCCATTTCATCTGGATGGGGATCTGTGTGAGCTTTGACTGATTGAAGGTGGCATGCTGAACTTTAATTGCAACCAGAGATTGGATGTTTTACAGAGGATTCTTAAGTGACAAAGCTGGTTGCTCCACAAGCCTGTTGTTAAGTAAACAAAGTGCTTTTAGCAGCAGGCTGCACTTGACTTAGTGGAAATTCAACTTGGCGATGAATTCTGGGGTTTACTGTTTTGGGAAGAACAAAGTCAAATACTCTGTGGAGCATTAATGAAAATACAAGTATTGACAAAACCAGCAGGAATGTAACACAAAGGGAATCTGTACAGACAGATACTCAATACTGCAGTGCGAGAGGAAAGCGCAGATTTTCATCAAGGCTTTAATCCTTCAAGCTCCTGCATCCCTTAATTCCCCAGAAATCCAGGGGACTCTGTATGGCAGTGCAGTGAGGTAGAGAAACGCTGCAGAACTGGAGCCTCAGTGTATACCGAGCGCACGTCAGAGCGTGGCAAACGCCCTGACTGCAGCGTGCCACCCTTCTTGCTGGTTGCTATTTCCCTGCAAGCATGTGTGAGTCTCCGTTGGGAATCAGGAGGAATGGGAGTCACGGGGGGCTGTCACCGGCCCCGGGCAGCGTGGTGTGGGAGGCTGTTGATTGTACAATGTGCTTAGCTTACAGGGGACTGGAGCTCTTCCCATCTTCACTGTACAATTGGTTGTGTTTTCCAAGATTTTTTTTCCCCAAACCCTGGGTATTATGGTTTTGAGTGGTTTTGGGCAGAACAAACATTTTTCTGTAACATGATTGCAATCAAGTTTCACATAAACTAAATCTGATACGCAGTATGTTTACAATAAAGCCGTGGAGTTGTTTGTTTATGTCTTTTTTAAAAACACGATTTTTCTCTGAGTAATTTTTAAAGTAAACCAGGTCGGTTTGGTGCCTGCCAGCACTTTGTGTCAGAAACCCGCTGTGAAACGGCATCAGAGCTGCAGCCGCTGTGACTTAGCAGAGTCCTTTGTAAACCGCCCGCTAGCAAGGAGCCACCAGCCAGCTTGTGACCCCTCCGTCTGTTTCCCAGCTCCCCTCCGAGCTGGGAATGGGCTCTGTCACTAGCAGCACAGTGCGTGGGTGCCACACCAGCAAGAGCGTGGGGGTCGCTGGGGTGGTTCCGACCTTGGCGCTGCCTTGCCTACACGCACTGCAGAGGGGTCGTAACCTTCCGAGTCCCAGTCCCTGCCTTCATCTCCCCAGGGCTGCTCAAGGGCTGGTCAAGGAGGTGCCCGAGTGCCACAGTCCAGCACGATGCTGAAACTGTGTTAGGGAATCCACAGCAACCGGGGGAGAAAGTTCAGATCCTGATAGCAACATACGTCATAGTGATGAGGAACGAAACTTGACCCATAGATCCTGATTCAAAACCTCATGTCAGGTCTTGTTGGGGTGGAAGAAACGTCTTGGGTAGAAAATCTTGTTACTCCAGGTCTGTACCTACTTCGTGCATTTGATGGTTAAGAGGTCTCAGCAGAAGTGGTCATTGCGATACCAGGTCAGATCCTGCAGGAGCCGTACGTACTCCGCAGAACTGACCTCGGGATACGTTTCCACCAAACACTGGTCTAATCGTCTTTTCATTTTTCTCTCAGATTGTGGTTTAAATGTGCACAAGCAATGTTCCAAGATGGTCCCAAATGACTGCAAGCCAGACCTGAAGCATGTCAAGAAAGTGTACAGCTGTGACCTTACAACGCTAGTAAAAGCACACTTCACTAAGAGACCAATGGTAGTAGATATGTGCATTAGGGAAATTGAGTCTAGAGGTAAGGCATCGTTAATGCACTTTCGTTGCTTTACTGATAATCCGTTTAGATTGATCTGGGTCATTTGGGTTTCTGCTGAATGTGTGATTGCTCAAAACAGATTTGCACAAGACATTTTATGACTGCCAATTACCCTGCACAGCCAGTATTATACTTTGCACTATTTCATGGTTCATACCCATTTATAATTTTTATAGATTCTGCTAGAAATTGCTTAATGGACAATTACTGGTTTATAGTTACGTATTGGCACCTATCTTTCCAGTAATCTTTTTATTCTAAAAATTAAGTGAATGTGCTAAAACAAAGACAGACAGTATTGATGAGTTTCCTCTTGCTAGTTTCCCTAGCCCACACTAAGTATCCCTTTCCAGAATTAGAGTATTTGTTTTCATTCAGAAATAATGATTGAACATTAAGTATGTTAATCATCTCAGTTATTTTAATTGTAATTGGTTTAATATGTTTCTTCAGCTCTGAAGTCATTTGTGTGTAAACATAATTTAGTGCTGATATAACAGGGCAGCTAATGCAAGGGTCAGGGTTAAAAGGCCAGGATAAGATTTCATTCTGAAAGAAAAGCCCGATAAGGTTTTAAAACGTGTCTGCTTGTTCTCCCTTAAATGACAAACCTGGCAAAAGAAGGAAAGTGTAAAATTAAGACTAATTTTGTTAAAATGTTCATTGCAGGTCTTAATTCTGAAGGACTGTACAGAGTCTCAGGATTTAGTGATCTTATTGAAGATGTCAAAATGGCATTTGACAGAGGTACAGTCTTTCTTGCACGCTGGAACTCCGCGCTGATGTAGTGAATACACATGATTTTTTCCGTGCAGCCCCTGTCTGTCCCGTGTTCCGCTGCATCAGTGGGCTGGAGGAGTCCAGCGGCTGCGCTCGTAGCAGAGGGGTCTCCCCATCACGAAAGCGTTACCAGCTTCACTTTGGCCCTGGCTACCAAAACCTGCTTTTCTCCTTCCAGCAGTAGCTGTGCTGCAGTAATGACGTGCCTAGGAAAGGACACAGCTTTCTGAACTACTGCCCTAGTTTGCCAGTAAAGCTATGCTCAGGGGGGTGGGGGAGGGAGAGAGGGCAAGTGGTAAAGTGCCTTAAGAAGGCTGTGCAACCTAAATCCATCTTTCTGCATGAAAGCTTCAAAATAATAAGATGAATACAATAGTGCAAACAAATTGAATTATTGCAGTCTTAAAAAAAGGTCAGTGAGAACAAACTCTTCTCTCTGAGAAAAGGCAGTGGGAAAACTAAAGGCTTTCCAGCTGTAGTCCCCTATCCCAGTAGAAATCAAGGCCAAAATCCACGCTGGAAACTCTCCCTCCTCTTTCCCCGGAGGACTGGACCTATTCAGACAACATCTGCCTCTGCAGTGTTAGCAGGGCGGGGATGCACAGGAGAAGCCAAGGTCTGGATCTGTGTCCACTGCGGTCAGGAGTAGGTAGTATGCTCTGGCTGAATGGTGAACACGTTTTTCCTATAAAATGAGGAGGCTGTGGGCTAACTTGGTTTCCTTTCTTTTTCTTTTTTTCCCAGAGTCCCCTCATTTCTCATTCAGTGCTGACAAATGTGTTGTTTGGCAACGCGGTGTGTTCAGAAATAGCTAAACACATTTCCACGACGTAGATACCGTGAGATCAGGCAGGCAGGTTTTTTCCACAAAAAAAAAAAAACAAACAAAAAAAAAAAACCACACACCAAAAAAAAAAAAACAAAAAAAAAAAAAACCACCACCCTGCATTTTTTGTCATCATCTGAAGTGAAGAAGGGATAGGTTTCTGTGGAAAAGGTGAAACAATGAACGTCACAGCCCAGTAACCGTTTTGTTTATAAAAGCCAGAATCTGTAGTTGTGTCCCTTTCAATAATGTTTGCTTAAGCAAGTTTTACGGGTTTTTTTGAATGCTGCTTTACATCTGTTTACATTTCCAAGGCTTTAATGTCAGTGCCTTCTCCACACAGATGGGGAAAAAGCTGATATTTCTGTGAATATGTATGAAGATATCAATATTATCACTGGTGCACTTAAACTGTACTTCAGGGATTTGCCAATTCCACTCATCACGTATGATGCCTACCCAAAGTTTATAGAGTCTGCAAGTAAGGAAAATGCATTTTCTTCCTGGTTTTCATTCTCGGCCTTTTCTAATGCTTTTTGTGCAGTACTTGCCTATTTATTGAATCGCTGTCCCATCAGCTCTTACCCTGCATGCCCCATTTAGTAAGGATTGCAGGAATAAATATGCAGTGCACGTTACGGCGTGACCGCGCCGCGCTACGTGATCATGGTTACGTTTTTCTCTGCCTTTGTCACCAGGAGTGCTTCCTTTTCATCACGCTTTACAGATTACATTGCTTTTTATGTTTTGCATGAATCCCCAGTACTTGACAGCGACATTTAAGGTCTGTTGGGTTAGTGTTGCTGGAAAGAAGGTGATTAATGAAAATGCTCAGAAATAAGTCATTGGTTTCTGGAGGTGTCTGTTTTGAGTGTTTTTACCAGCTGATAAGCGCTCGTTCTGAGGCTGCCTTCGAGGCTGCCCTTGCCGATGGCAATAGGCCCGGCTGGAACCCCTCTGCCAAGTGTCCTGGCTGCCGGCAGCATCTCTGCAGCATAGCCAGCACACCAGCCACGCCTGGGAACGTATGAGGGAGCCGTGGGTAGAAAACAAGGGCCGGATGCTGGCCTTACCGCTCCTCCGGAGAAGGCTCTTTCCAAGTAGAACAGACAGAGCCAAAGACACTGATGGCAAAGTTCCCAGCACCTTCTGCTGTCCCAGGGTTGCACCTGTAGATTATTTGTGCAAAAACAGTCCAGTCAGCAAGGATTTCCAGGGGAATTTTGTTTTAGTAGGCTGCAGGGAATCTCTCAGTGGATTGCAGTTGGCTTTGGGAGGTTTTCTTTGTCCAAACCCAGTCGCAGGCTGACTCTGCTCTGCGCACCTCTCTGGACAGGCAAATCCTCCTCTGTGAGGCTGGGATAGGTTCTGGAGATAAGTCATCCAGCAGAGCTGCGAGTCCCTATCTCCTCTGCACCCGCCGTTGTTGTCTTTGTGTGTGTGAATTCTGGCTGTACGTGTGGTGGCGGTTGAACATCTGTGTTTCAGAAACCGCCGATCCGGATGAACAGCTGGAAATTCTCCATGAGGCGCTGAAACTGCTGCCGCCCGCACACTGTGAAACGTTACGGTATCTCATGGCACATCTGAAGAGGTAGGTGCACTAGCTGGAAGGAACTCTAAACCAAACTCACTTTTAGCAAAGTCCATGTTAGGACCTCCAGAAAAGTCTCGGGGAGGCCCACCGAATCCTGGAGGCAGAGTGCGGTGGCGAATGATAGTCCGCACAGCAGCGAAGGCACAGACACTGGGGTTTATCTCACTTAAAGCACACACAGAGTGCTTAGAGGAAATAAATGAAAAACCTCTCAGGTTTGAGGCACAAAAGCCATCTGCCCAACAAATTTCCACTATATCTAAGGTTACAGTGAATATGTTTAAAAAGCCTTTAGTACCTCTGGGAATAATAAGTCACTCCCTGGGCAAGGAACTAATACAGCTTAATGGCTATAGATTGGTGTCTTTTTCTGCTAAGTCTTGTCTACCCTGGTCATCCCTGACAGCCTAAGAAGGACAGCACACACCGGGCTTGAGCTGACGCCAATTAGGCACAGTGTTAATTGGCCGTCCAGCCACCCGTCTGATGAGGTCTGCCAGCCATTCCTCATCAGCATGGAGCCCCTTGTTCCACCTGCCACCTTCTCAAAACTGTAGGAGCATAAATTCTGTCTGAGGTCTCTCCTTCTCCCTGGGATATGATTGAAGTTGGCCAGGAGGCTGAAAAATTGTTAGAGAGACCGATGGGTGAATATCCAGTACAACAGCACTGCTTCTGTTTCTTTCAGGAAAGCAGGGAAAAAATCAATGATGTGGCATGTTAGGGTATCCGGTTTAGTTTCTCAAGTAACATGAACTTATTGTCAATATAGAATGACTGTTCCCTTTCCTTAGAAAAATATTTTATTTTAAGCTCTCTTCTGTTTTATTTTTCCTTTTATAGTTCTTCTGCAAGTAGCAATATGTTGACTCTGCTGAGTGCCTCAGGCAAAATTCAGCTACAGGTCCATTTATTTCAATGGCATTTCTAATGGATGTTTGAGAACAGACACAGGGATGAAGAGACTCGGAAGCAAAAAACACCCCACCTTACTGCTTGAGAAGTGTGAAGACAATTTTTCCCTCTGCTGTTCAGGAGTAGCTGTTGCCGTTCTAGTTAGCAAGTTGCTTTTGCGCATTGTATTTCTGGTACAGGTGAATGATAAGGTAGAAGGGTGACAAAATTCACTTGTTTTTAAACTTCCTTTTAATACATTGGCTAAAAAGAGCTGAGGCACTTGACAGGCTGTTGTCTTGCTGCTGAATTCAGGTAATCAGACATGGCTCCTTTGTTTGGAATAATTACACACTGAAGACACAGCAGCTTGGAAACATCAGTGTGACTTGGTTTAAAATAAAAATTGAAGCAGGAGGGGAAAAAAAGGAAGAAAAATCTTAATTTTTTTTTTCTATACCAATGGATTTGTTGATGCAACACAAGATGCCACAGTGGTAAAAAGAGAAATCATTTAGCTAGACTCTTGCAGTTGTTTTCCCTGGATTCCTAGTTGCTTCCCCTGGATTCCTAGTTGCTTCTGAGAAGAATCCTTATGGATTCTTTAAACCATAGTGTGTATGGAAATATTTGCATAATCTAGATTTTTCTCCTTGAGTGAGGCAGTTCACCAGGATGAATCAAGGCAGAAGCTTGGGCTTCCAGGCACATTTGTGTCTGCTGCATCCGTTACGGCAGCGGTGAGCGCACTCAGGGCCGGGATACCCCAGGCAGGCTTCCCTCCTCCTGCCCCCCGTCCCGTATGGAACCCTATGTTCTCCATGCTGAGGCAGAGCAGCACAGGAGAGCACACGCTGCCTCTGAGCCCCGTTAATGAACACCACCCCGTGACCCCAGAGACCATGGTGGTTGGGCAGCAGCGACCCTTCCAGCACTGGCCGAGCAGGCGCGTTGCTGCAGTAACCCCGGTAGAGAAGGATGCCTCTCCCATAGGTGTCATTCTCGGGATGCCTCTCCTCCCATAGGTGTCATTCTCAGGCAGATTACATTTTGGAGGTGGCCTCCAAGCCTGCCTGGAGCAGGGCCTCAGCCCGCTAGGCATGGCCTCATAGGAACGGCCTCCAAACGGTGCCACTGTAAAGGCCGAAACCAAAATGGTGTGGTTTGTCTGAATTCAGACAGCCCCTGTCCTACCGCGGAGTGCCGACCCCTCCTGCGAGTAACTACGGTCTGTGCACAAGGCAGGACAGAGGTGTCTGACTCACGTAAACGCGCCAGCCTTCGCCCTCGCCAACTTCCAAGTGTTTCACCCAACGCTTCCATGTATATCCTGCTGGAAATGTCAGCCTCTCCTGGGCTCCGGGGAAAGGCAAGCACCTCTGTCCGGTTTCCCAGGTTTTCAAGCATGTGCAGTCAGAATTTGGCACAGGAGGGGTCTTGCAGTCGGTGAAAAACACTGTCCTTTTTTTACAGAGTGACACTCCATGAAAAGGAGAATCTGATGAGTGCAGAGAATCTGGGCATAGTTTTCGGACCAACTCTTATGAGAGCGCCAGAACTGGACGCGATGGCCGCATTGAATGACATCCGTTATCAGAGACTTGTGGTGGAGATGCTTATAAAAAATGAAGACATTTTATTTTGAATATTTTGGGGGTTTTGTAATAAAAAAAGGAAGCAACAGTGTTCTATGGATGAAGGAATATTTTAAAGTAATTTAATGGCTCTTGTCGCTGAATTCCATATTTGCTAGAGCTTTCGATGTATTCAGGATAAGAATGAAGGAACTCTTTGTCGTTTCTGTAGTGCCATTCAGCTGATGTTGAAAAAGGTTAACACATACTTTCCAGTACTAGTAATCCTGGGTGTTTATCATGTTAAAATAAAAAACAAAAAGCCTAAAGCTATTGCATGATTTGCTCCCTGTTCTCCCTGTTCTGGTGAGACTCATTCCATGAAGAAAACAACTGAACTGGTGCAGCATCTTTGTTCTGGATAGTTTGTGATTGTAATTCAGCATGTTTCTCCGTGTAAACCTGTTGTGAATTTGCTTTTTTGTTCTATGTAATTGGTTTCTGATACTAAAAAGAAGGCCAGCTTAGGTGAAATGGAGCCTCGGCAGTTTATTGACATTTCGTATCGTTCTCTGCCACTTTGGGGGCTGATTTCTTCTTGGGTTTCTTTCAGTTTTTTCATCGTATAGTAATTTGTTTTTAACAGAAGGAAAATGTGTACTTTAAATGTTACTTTAAGTAATTCTCCATGATGTTTATGGTGGTTGCAGTGAAATCTGCAATGCTGAACAGTGTTCCTTTATTATTATTGCTATTTCAATTGTAATTTTGTATTTTTATCTGGCATGCATATATTAATTTATTAAATTTTGCTTTTAGAACTCTAACATTAAGCTATTTATTTTTGCTTAACGAGCATGTTTCCAAATATACCATGTGGGGTTTTCCTTACATTGACGCTTTAACCCTGAACGACTTAAAAGCAGTGAGTTAGAGTTTTACCGGTTGTGATGAGTCCATTCTGATCTAATTAATTTGGAGCCTGACACTTTGCTAAGGCTCTCACAAATTCTTCCTTAGTTTGAAAATGTCTTTCTGCACTGTGCAAGATGCCTTTCAAGAACGTTTCAGAACTCTTAAACCAAAAAGGTATTGTCAAGCCATCTGCTATGTCACCTTCTACATGTATGTTGTCGTATGACCTATATACAGCCTGGAATTGCCGTGTACCATTACGCAGTTGTATCTGCACAGAGTAGACGGATACACCACTGAATGTCAAACGCAAATATGTCACAGAACACTTGCTTTGCGCTTAAAAGGGTTCAGCTGTGGTGCAAGCAGTTTGGCTGCCCTGCCAAACCATCCGGAGGAGGAGGAAGAGGAGGAGGAATCCCCTAGCAATTGCAACCAGCTGTGCTCCCTCCCTGTCAGCAATAAGGTGCCTCCCTCTATCCCACCCTCTTCCTTGCATCTCTGGCCAGGAGAGGAGAGGGGAGAAGGCAGCTCTCCTGCAGCTTGCTTGGAAGCGGGGCACAAAGGACCCCAGGAAGGAAAGGGGGATGCAGGCTGGTAAGCGCTTGGGGAGTGTTGTTCTGGGCTGGGGAGCTGCTGCAGAGGCAGAGCTGGGGGGAGATTTGAGCAAACCCAAAGGGGTTTTTTTAATCTTCTGTAGTACTAGAAGTGACTTGTTGCTGTAACTCTTGTGTTAATCGGTGCACATTATCACTTTGTTTATCCCAACGCACTGACACAGCTGGAAAGCCGTATGTCTCTGACCACAGCCTTGCCCGGCCCAACAGCAATGGCCCATCTGCTTCCCAGTCACATCTGCCTTGCACTCCCCAGCAGCCACGTGTGCTCACTGCTACCACGTTCCAAGCCAGCTCCTAAACATGCTGCGTTCCGCCCCATTCCCTTGATAGCATGCAAGGCGTTTCCTCGCTCCTGTGCTACCTCATAGCCCTGTGCATTCCAGTCCTCGGGCCGTCCATCACTCCTGCCGTCCCTTCCAGGGTACCGCGCAGTGGCCTTTGCAACATCCTGTCACTGCCATCAGCTCATCGCTCCTTGGCGTTGTGGCACTCCTGTCCTCCAGCCTGTGATCAGGAGACGGGGGGTTTCTCTGAGTGATGCCGGCAAGGTTCCGCACATACACATTTGACCCGCTCATTGCACCGCAGTGTTCGCGTTACTTGTTAAGCGCTTGTCGCTGGTGCCTAATGCCATCACAGCCTTCCGTGGGAAAAGCACCCCTTTCTCCAAGCCTCTGGCAGTGGCGGATGCAGGGCGTGGCCAGAGAAGGGCACGGCTCTGCCTCGGCAGCTCTGGCTGCGGCGGTGGCACGCCGTGTCCTCAGCACCCCCGCCAAGCCAGGGGAGCCCTCGACTTGCCTGAGCAAGAGGCACCTCCTGTTCCGCGTTGCTGTGTAAGCAAGCCCGGGTTAGGCGGTTGAAGTCCCACTTCTGAAGCGGGTAGTAAATAAATAGGAGTCATTAGGATAATCACGTTCTCTTCTGTGTGAAATACACAGCTCCCCCATCTCGGTGCAGCAGCAGATGGGCACTGCTGATGCTTTCAGCCGCATTTAGAAGTAGCAATGGCCACCGAGAGGTGCGAAGCTGGGCCAGAGCTGCAGAAACACACCCAAAATAGCAAGACTAGATTTGCTCTGGGGGTAGTCAATCTCTCCAATGCTCGCAGGGCAAACAAGGCTTGCCAGCTACGACCAAGTGCCGGTTTCCTGCTGGAGATTTCTTTTTTCCAGCAGAGTTTAACAAGTTATTATAATCATGGAAGTTCCTGCAGGAAAGGAGAAAACAGAAATGGGGACCTGCTGCTGAGGGAAGAGCAGTTGGGTTGCTGGCCAACCCACCCCAAACACGCCCCACCCTCAAAACTCAGCTCAAGAAACATAACTCTTCCTTCATGCCTGCGCGCGCCCTCCCCTGCGAGCTCCCCGGTGAGGAGCTGCCGTGGCGAGTCGGCACAGGAGCCCAGAGGTCAGGCAGCTGCGTCCCTGCCAGAATAAGCACGCAAGATTTTCCCCCAAGTCTCATGTTCTGGTAAGATATGAAGGAAACTGCATGCCAAGCGATGGGAAAGCTTCAGAATGTGTTTAGTACAAAATAATCTCAATATTCAAGTAATTAAGGCTGACAGCGCCTGTGAACTGTGATTGCATGATTTAAGTTTGACTTATTCAAATCCTTAATTAACAAAGAAAACTAGTATTTTTAGTACTTGTATTAGTTAAATGACAATACAATAAGTCACCCAGGTCTGTAAGAAGTAAAGGTTATCGCAAAGTTGATTTGTTCTCTGAAGGAATTGATTTCCATGATGAGTGGATGTTATCTCTGGTTCAGAAGTTGACCTTACCATCTCCAGTGCCGTGGGATACGTGTCTATGGCGCAACGTGAGGCTGGGCAGGGGCGCTGGAGCAACCTTGCTGGTAGTGTATTATCAAAAGGCAGTTGGCCATAGCCTGAAAGATGGGAAAGAAGGGATTAAACTGAGAAAAACCTCTTTCTTGGACTTTTAAGGAAGAAATGAGGGGCACCGGCAAGTATGAGTTGGTAGCAGTCAAGGAACTTGCAGAAAGCAAGAGAAAAACTGCTTAAAATTGTGTCTAGCAAAAATTAAATTTCAGAACTACTGGGGAAAAAAGCTATTTAGGACAGTGCTCGGGGGCACAATTAGGAACCTTAGGATGAAAAGGGAAAAATTCTTGCGGCACTTGCAGGAAAACGTCACAGCAGTGAATTAGTGCAGTGGTTTAGCACAGGGTTACTTGACCTCTTATCGGCCGGGCCAGGCCTCTGCAAGCCGGTGCAAAAGGTATCCCAGGCTGGGCACGGCACCCCGTAGTCCAGGCCTCCCTCCCGGCAGACCCGCAGCCACACACAGCAGCCCAACGTGTTCATCAGGCCTGCCACGGAGGGCACGAGCACGCCCGGGAGAGTAGCACGTGTGCTCCCTGCGCCCCCGGCCTGGGTGCATGACTCCGTCTCTGTGGTGAGGGAAGGAAGATGCCTTCTGAGACAAGAGTGCCAACTTCTGTTTATGCCAGATTAGCTGACAGGGTGGAAAACCTGTTATTTATGATTTTATGCAATGCCAAACATCTCCTGCCCTTCCCTCTCCAATGGCAAAGGAAGATGTAAAGGCTTCTAAAAGGCATGTATGATTTACTCGCTCTGTTCCTGACCTGATTTTTGCATGCTCATGAACGTTCTGTAATGTTTTTATTATAATTATATTGCAGTAAGGGGGGAAAAAAAAACCAAAAACATTTAGTGAACCTAGCAATCAGTTTTCTTTTTTAGTCATGCAAAATTACTGCTTAGCAACTGCACATCAGCGCTGGAAGGCTTATGTAATGCAAGAGACGGAGGGCTAGGAGACGCGCTGTGGACTAAAGCGATTGCTGAGCAAACCATGTAAGGCAAGAGTGCCTCCTGCTTCGCTCGCGTGCTAGCAGGGGTGTAGGCGAACAGCGGAGGAGGTGTCTGAGAGCGAGGGGGGAGAAGCTGGCTGCGGGGCTCCACAACCCTCCCCGGGGTCCCCTCTCTGCAGCACTGGGCTGGTTAACACCCTGAGCTCTGCCTCCAATGGAGTGTGAGGAGCCTGAGCTGATGTGCCAAGAGGAGGAGACCTTGCACGCGCATCAAGTGATCCAGCTCTTCCTTAGCACGCTCTGCCTCTGGTCGTGGACATTTCAGGTTACACTGTTCCCCACAGCCCCTGCGTAGGCTAATCGTTTCTTCGTGCTGGCCTGATTTGCTCCCTGCGTGATCTCGGCCATGCCGCAGAGACACTCTTCTTGCTGTCACCTTCTGCATATCCCTTCGGACAGCGCGATTCATCAGCTTCTCTGATTCCTGCTGCTGGTTTTACGGCCAGAGTACTAGTATTTTTAATATGATCTCTCCCAAGCGGGATGTCGAAAAGCTGCTCAAGGAATGTGTTCAAGAGCTTTTTGTTAGGTATCCTTTCCTATTTCCCATGTAAGTATTTTGTCTCAAGGACATGCACAGCTCATTGTATTACTGAGGTCTTTATCACTACTCTGCCTCGGTGGGTTGGAGCAAATGGTTCTTCGGCCTCTGGGACCCTTTGATTAATGTATTTCCTGAGGCAATTAGGCACTGTTTTGAAAAACACATTTGGCAGCCAACAAGGATTCGTTTTCAAGCACTATGTTGCCTGTAATTTCTGTTTCCTCTGTCAAATCTAGAGTTTGAATGCTAAGCTGTTTCTCTTTCCCTCTTTTTCACACGCCTTATTACCAGCTGTGTCAGTAATGCAAATAGGATTGTCTGAACTATTAAAATTCCTCATTTTGTAGATTAATATTCCTATGGTGGTGTATCCTAAAGCTTACTTGAAGAATCACTCACAAAGACCAGAACTTAGCACAACACAATGGTGTTGCTCACTGCTTGTCTCCAGCACCTACCCTGCTCTCAAAAAGAGGAGGGAAGAGATTCCTTTTATTGCTTTTTCTCTGTTTACCCCCTTTCATGCTCTCCAGCGTTGTGATGCTGGACCATGCAGTAACCCTCACGTGACATCCAGTAAATTTGGGTAGTATATTTTAAGACACCGAGTTCTGCAAGGTGGGTTAGACACCGCCAACATGCTGCAGTACAAGATACCTCACCAAAGAGAGGTTCAAAGCTCATCTGGACACTCAGGCTGAGCTCAGAACTGAGCCTGGCCTGAAGTCCCACCCAAATGTGCCTTGCTGTTCCCAGACCCCACCCCTCCTGCAGGAGTCCAGAACTGCCATGCACTCCAAATATATGCCAAAATTGGCTTTTTTAAACACTTTTGTTATCACTTTGAAGGTGTTTCTTGAGTATGTTGTTGTTTTTCTGTTTTATTAGTTTTAAACACAAGCTTGTAAGTTCCCTGTTCCCCAACGCATAAGACAAAGGTGGCAAAGACCTTGCAGCCTGCTAAGAAGGCAAAATAAATCTTGTGTGACAGGTGAGAGCTACACACCAGGAACCACAGAAGTCAGTATTTTCCATTAATTACAACAAAGTGTTGTGCATGTGCTGGCAAAGATCCCAGCATGAGCAATGGAAGTACGTGCTTTGGCATGAGGTCAGTCCCACGTAAAGCACGCATCCACAAATCCAAGTGTGCCCTGGGCAGGAGCAGCAATCCATCCCTGGGAGGTGACGGCCAGCGTGGGTAGAGGATGGCGTTTCCGGCCGTAGAACGCTGCGATGGCTGAGGTAGCTCAGTGAGGCAAATGTTGACTTTTGAAAGGCAACCGCTGCAGCTCTGGGTGAGAGGGATACTCTGCAGAGATCCCCGTTAAGTGTTTTCTGGGATCAGTGAGGGCTTAGGGAGGGGAAGGGCTATGTGCAAAGAGAGGGACTGCTCATCCACCCAGCCTAGTTGCAGAATTAAAAATAAAATAAGCTTGTTTCTGTGTGTCTATCCAGCTAATACTAGTGATAAGAGAACCTGTGCTACCAAGCTAGATATCCTGGGGCTCTTGCAGGGTTATGGAGGCATCCTCAGGGTGGCAAAAGTTTGTTGTAGTTGCACTTAACACAGGTGTGGCGTGGGATGGTTTTGCACATCTGTGTCTCGCCACAACATGGGTGCTGCACAGGAGGCAGATGAGTGCCAGATGGGTGTTTGCACGCTCATCCCGTAGCCGGGGTTATGTGGGGAATGTGTCATGGGCTGCTCCATGTTCCAGGAGTTAATTGCTTTTGTATTTGGGAGTCATGACATTGCAACTGGGTTGTAGTCAATTATATTCTTATGGGCCCGCAACCAGAGAAGAGCCTGTGTCAGTTAAGAGCTAAAATGTGATTTTTATCTTCTTTTTTTTCCCCTGTGAACTGGATAAGAGAAGCAGTTAACCACTGCAGCAGCTTTTGAACATTAAAACATACTTCCCACACTGCCAGTTCTTCTTTCCACTGCCTGTGTAGTGGAGTTCCCTCTAAAACACCTTCAGGAAAGCTTTGAATGACAGAATACTGGCCAAAACATGTCACAGGAGCTGAACAAGCAGCTTGCTTTTATGTAAAGCTGAAATTGAACAGATTCCACCGGAGTAATTGCAGTGCAGAATCATCTGCATTTAAAACCAGGTACGTGTATGTGAACTTGCAGATGTGAGCATCCAGGGATGAGCTCCAGGCTACACGCTGTCCCTCTGCTGTCCTTGCTGCGCTAGCCGGGCTCATGGAAGCTGCTGTGCTCCCCTTTAAAGGGGAGCTGCCTTTCTCCTCACCCCCAGAAGGTTAGCACTTGTGCCACTGATCTAACCACTTGTTTGTGGTCTTGGTTTCTCTGCTTGACTGTGAGCCTTTTTCTTGCTCCTCCCTTTCTGTCCAGACTAGAGTCGTTTGCAGAAGCATCCTTCTGCCTTGACAAAAGCGCACCGTGTCTGTGCTGTGGGGCGTAAGCTCTGGAGCTGCAGCGGTAAAGTTCCCCACTTTACAGTGAGGTTTTGGTATTTTTAATTCCTTTGGCCTGTGTCATAGAAAATAAAGGAAGATAGGCTGACAACTAATTTGCTACAAACATCCATGGGGATAAGTTGTATTTGCAGGATGGCTGAGGCGTGTCCCTGTATGGAAAACTGCACCTTCTAATTTCTTGGTCTGTGGATTTAAATCCTCCCGTCCGTCCGTACCGAGGTGTGTGTTAATGCCCAGCGTGTCCTGAGGGGCACCGCGCTAAGCAGGCGCAGTCCAGCCCATCAGCACCCCACCGCTGCCGTTAACCCCTGGAATGCCGCTCCTCCCGCTCGGCTCCCCGCCGCCCCCCACCCCGCGCCCGCTCGGTCTTCTGCGGCCACCCGTTGCCACCTGGCGGCGACAGCCTGGAGGTGGCTTCCAGCGGGACGCGCCTGCCTGGAACGAGGGGAGGGCTGGTGACAAACACTCGGCCAACCCGCACCTTATTGTCCGACCCTCTGCCTTCTCTTCGCCAGTGCGGCCAGAGTCTACTGCCACCAGCAATGCCACTTTCTCTGACACCAAAACGCATTAAGAAAATGCATGTTATGCATTTGGAAAATGAGAAAAAAAACAAAAGAACACTGCTATTATTTTTCAGCTTTTATGCCCTTAATTTCCCTGATGTAATATCTACCTTTTATCTATTCTTTTTATTAATGTCACTCCTTCTTCCCCCATGCAGGCTCTGCAACCCATGCAGCCGTTGGAGCCTCCTGCATCTGTTCCCTCTCGTCGGGCATCGCATCCGTGCCCGCATTTCGGTGACAAAGATTTATCTTGTATTCCTCGCTCTGTCGAAAGCATTAGGTTTTCTGCTCGCTTGTGACGTGGCTCTATGACATCCCCCTGCCAGAGACATACCTGCAGTCCTACCTGTTCGCAGCTGACTTCCTTCAGGCTGGAACTTGTTCCTGGGACGTGAATGAAAGGAGCGATGCCCTAAATTCAGCTAGCGGTGAGTTCTGCTCCTTTCCAACTGACATGAATGAGACCTGCGCTGCCGTTAGCGTGGTGGGAAGCGGGTTTGAGCTCCGGGAAGGGGGCCTCACAAACTAAGCCAGAAAGCTTGGGGTTGAGATAAATGTGAAAAGGGTTTTTTTCTGTGTGGGAATAAAAATGTGGTCAAAAAATCTCTCAATGTTTTGAAGGTTAAAAAAAAAGAACAAATCAACCCCAACCTTCATTGCAATGAATCAAATTCAGGTACTCGGTATAACTCATCCCCTCCCCTTGCTTTTTCACCTCCGTCATGACGGGCCACATTCCCCCGTTAACAACACCATTCACTTCTCTGTCTGTATTTAACCACAGGAGCTCAGGTTGCCTTGATTTTTGGGGGAGGGAAATAGTCTTGTGTGCCTGCCAGTGAATGTTCCTTGCAGCCAGGCTATCGCTCCTCAAAGGCCTCTCCAAATCCCTGCTCCCGACTCTTCCCGCATGAGCTGTGACTCCCAGCCAGGGCAGGGTAGCTGGCTCCCAGGCTGGGGGCTGTGCTCAGCTCTGCTGCAGGAGAAATAACCCATGGCTAAGGCTGCAGGCTTTCTGGGGCTCCTACAGATTCTGCAGCCTGCCAATTCCAAGCACCTAGACCTTTTTTTTTTTTGGAGGGGACAGAAAATCATGTGTCCCAAGAGCTATAATTCACCAAAGAGCGTGCTAACAATCTCCTCCTCCTGTTTGGGAGCAAACCTGCCAGTCCTGTCGTGGGTGGGCAGGAATGCTTTGAGAGACCCGGAGAGGATCCGGAGGGGCACTGTCAGCGTTCCTGCAATGCCTCCGTGCAATTGGATCTCCGCTGGGCACTGCAGCTGCCCGGCCGGGATAAAGGCTGGAAGCAGCCAGCTGCCTGCTTGGAATAAGATAGCTGTGACAATGGGAGCTGCTGGCTGGGGCACAGGCAGGAACAAGGCCAGAGCTGTGGAGATGGAGAGTTTTTACTGGAGGATAAATGTAAAGGCAGAAGCTGAATGCTAAGTTAGTGGAGGAGGGGGGGTGAGGGGGAGTGATTTAAATAAATAAAATAAAGGCATCCAGCACGAAACACCAAACCAGCTGGCAGACAGCACAAAGGATATCCATAAGAAATGGAAAGCACGCCTGGTGTCACCCAGAGGCAAAGCTAAGAAAGGTTTTTGTAGGGAATGTTTTCTGGAAAATGAAATCTAAAGCAGTGTGTAAAAAAAATGATTGTGGCAGGTCACCTAACTCAATGTCTTCAAACAGGAGGTGCCTAGGGAGAAATGCAAGAACAGGACACTGCCCCAGCCTCCTGTGACTTATGACTCTGGGACTTTTGTGACAGACTTCTTGGTTTGGAGTTTTTGGTTTGGTGGGGGTTTTTTGTTGGGTGTTTGTTTTTTAAATAGCGTTAAATGAATTTATTAAACCAATTTTTCTGAATACACACAAACTTCTGGCAGCCAGAAACTCCTGTGGCACTCAGTTCCACTGCAGCCGTACTGTGTGAAGAAGTGTCTTGTTTAAGCCTGCCAACCCAACTTTCCCTCAATGCCTTCTACTTGTTTTTTTGCATTGGAACAGTGAGTGAACCCAGATCTGCCTTCTCCAGACTACCAGTGATTTTACAGACCCTACCAAAGCCCTTTCTCTTGCTTCTCTTCCAGACTGAAGCTTCATACTCTCTATCCATTCCAGGTACAGAAGCCAGTCTGTACCATGGATGTTGCTGTCGCTTTCTCCTGGGCCTCTTCCAAGCCTCCTTTTGAAACCAGAGAACCAGAACTGCAAAGAGCACCAAGGACACCATGGGTTTATTGTGGCATCTTTCCTGTTTGCCTCATCTCTCTTCCTAGGAACTGACGGACTTGTTTTTCTCACACTGCTGAGCACTTCATAGAACTATCTGTCTCAAGATTTTTTTCCTGAGCAATATTGGTGAGTTCAGAGACACTTATTACCTTTAAGGTCCCTTCCAACCCAAACCGTTCTGTGATTCTGTGATTATATATATATATATGATATATATAAAACAACCAATCAATAATTCTTCACAGTTGGCTGTTTTCTTTGCTAGCCTGAATAACTATTATTACCAAACACCTCAATTTTCACCCCTTTTCCAGGTGATTTATGACAATAATGAGCAAGCAGTAGCATGCCCTGCAGGAATCCACTGGACCTGCCATTCTATAGAAACCAAACATATTCCTATGTTTGCCTTTCGCAGTTCAGTAAGCCTATAGGTACCTATGGGAGGGTTTCCCTCTTCCTTCAGGTTACTTAGGTTAGTTAACAGCTTTCAAGGGGGAGACTCTACTGAGTACCTTCTGAGAATCCGAGTAGATTCAAGGAGATGGATCTCTCTTGAACATATTTGTTCACTTCTTCAAAGTTTCCTCATCCATCTGTGAAGCAAAGGGAGCAGCCTCATCCCAGCATGCAGCCTGTTCACCGGTGAGGGTGCATCAGAAATAAAAGACCACGACTTGTTTTCCCTCAGAGGAACAACATCCCACATCTGCTGGGTTGCTCTGGTCAAAAAGGATGACGCACAGCTTTGGGTCTCCCGCTCAGGAAGTTTCTGAGATCTCACTGAGCTGTTCAGCTACTCAGCAGATAATCCTTTTTTACCTTTATTCATATATTTATTTGCTTATTAAGTCACAGATCACATTGCCACTTAGAAAAAATGACCCTCTGTAAAATGCAGAAGATACTTGACTGGTGAAACACATCGTGCTCCCATTTCCAACGCGGCAGGGCAGCAGCCCCCAGCTGTCATTCCCAAAAACAGGTGCTGTAAGTCAATACCCCGGTGGTTATATTTCGCCAGCACCCCAGCAGGAGCCAGCACAGCCCTCCTCTGAAGAGACCTTAAAGGCGCTTTGTGCGTGCCTCCATCCGTATGACCGCAGGAAGAGGGAGCCGGGATGATGACGGTCCATCACGTTCTCCTCCTCGTCTCCGCAGGTAAAGGTGTTCCAGCCATTGCCTTGAACAGGGGCCGGCTCCTTCCTGAGCGTGCGGAACCATGGCTTTGCGTCTGCATCAGTGTGAGTGAATTCGTGTTCTGGGAGCAGCCTGTCCTGCTGATAAGGTTTTGTGAACACGCCAAATGGTTTAAATGAGAGCTTTGGAGTGCACAGGTAACGGCTCAGATATTTGTCATTTCAGACATGAGATATTTCAAAGTGAGAAGTTTTTGTGCTTAACTGCTTTTCTCTCTGCCATCTTTTTGCTGTGCTCCCATTTATTCTAGTGCTACCTAGATTTCAAAATGTGTGAAAGGATCTAGTAAACATGGCTTGAAACGTAAAAATTCATTACAAGACACTTCATTAAGTTGTGGGAATACTGACAAAGAAGCAGATTGATTAGCAGCTGCATGTGTTGTACCAGGATAATTCTTTTTAAACTGTCCCTTAAAAGAATAAATGTTCTGTGATTCTCAAAGCTTTTCACCATAGTCAAGGAGTAGACTAAATTCCTACCAAGCCACACCAGAAGGTAGCAATGTGAAGGGTTTTAATCGGATTAATAAAGCATAGCAAAGAGTTTGACTTAGATATGATGCCGTGACGATGACTTAAAAGTTGAAAGATAACTCCTGCCCAGCCCAGCCTCCTGGCAGGAGAAACAAGCAGCGCTGGTCTGTGGCAGACGGCTTTTCTCAATGGCACCCGAGTATTTTAATACCATCTCAAGGACGAGACAGAATCCTTGGCATCTCAGCTCCACTATATAAAAGGAGCTGATGAAAAGTCAGTTAGGAAACAAGAGGAAATCCTGGCTTAGGTTGGAGTCAGCAGCAAAATTCTTGTTGACTTCAACGGCCCAGGATTCAAACTGAGAGACGGGAAGGCAAGGACGGGGTCTGCCAAAAATGCCTGTGGCGAGGCTCAGCTGTTCCGTTCCCTCTCATTACCCTTAGAAGGGGGTACATACCAAAACATTCCCAAGACCCCCTTCCATTTGCTTAACTCCCCTGCAACAGTGAAACAGCTACAGTCTGGGTATGTGATGCAGCTGCTTGTTCTGCAACAGACGATCTGGAAATGGGGTTCGTCTGTTCTCCTGTGAGGTGGGTTTCTGAGCCCTCACTCCTTGGGAGTGCAATGCCATGCATGTGCACCACTAAAGCTTCACAGAAACCAAGCTGCTACCTGCCATTTTCACCCATGACACTCTTCTTACAAGGGCTCTTCTGTGTAGTGTTGCCAAGTCACTCAGCAGCCTGTGAGCAGAGCTCTCCAAGAAGAGGGTGAGACCTGCCCCAAGGAGACCACACTGCGAATGGTTTCCTTCTCTCCCAACTCCCATCGTGGAGAGGAGCTCATGCTTAAGCCTCAGACACAAGGAGTCTGAGTGGTGCTTTCACCTCAGTGACCGTTGTGCTTGACCATGTCCTTTACTGCTACTGTTCTGTACTAGTCTGTGGAATGGAAGGAGGAGAAGATGACATTATGGGTGTTCCCTGCATGTAACTGTTCACAAGTATTGCATGTAAGTGCAGTTGCAGGTTAGGAGAGCCTGGAGGAGATCCCTAATGCTCCTCCTGATGTCCAGACTCATGGATGTTGGGTTTTGTCCACCTCCTGGTTGGGGGCTGTTCTTGCCTTACTCCTGAGCTGACCTCCAGATGAGATGGGTAGCTATTCCTGCTGATGGCATTTGCAGCACACGTGATGCACGCCTGAAGAGGTGTCACGCAGAGGACTTGGCATTCACCCACCACCAGCAGCTTGCTGCTGATGGTGTTTCCTTCACCCCCACCTCAGGTTGTCAGGGCTGTATGTGTCCCCTGTCCTATCTTGCTGATGCCACCCCTGCTGTTCTGCAGCTGGGCTGGCTCTGTGCTACGAAGATGAGACTCGCCTCGTTGAGGACTTGTTCAGGGACTACAACAAGGTGGTGCGCCCAGTGGAGAACCATCGGGACGCCGTCGTCGTCACCGTTGGGCTGCAGCTCATTCAGCTTATTAGCGTGGTACGGTATGAACGTGTGGTACCTGTTGAGCTGCTGGCTTATGTGATAGTGCCAGATGGTGTCACTTTTCTGAGGAAACCATTTTCCTCCTTTAATTCTGATGTTTGCTCCTGCCACCTCCTTTTTTTCTTTTTTTTTTTTTAAGGATGAAGTAAATCAGATTGTAACAACCAACGTACGCCTGAAACAGGTAACTCTAAATACTGCTAACCATTTCATCCAATTCAAATAAATGCACTGGGCACAGCCAGGAATTAACCACTCTGCTATGTTTTCAGGGGCAACTTGAACAGGTGGGTCAGCTAGCACAGCATTTCTTCTTTCTGGGGTCTCAAGAACAAAATGTGCTAGACACTAAGAGTCTTTAAAAATGCATTTTGCATTTGGTTTCAAACAGTCGACTTCTGGTATATTTATCTTTTATGTACGTATATTGTTCGGTTTTCATAAATTTCATAAACCAAAATTTAAGTGAATGTAAAAAATCATCTGGGGGTCCCACAAGCACATGTTTATGCTTGCCTGCATGTCCCAAAGCAAGGTAGGTGCATGTTCCTAAGTACCACCAAAACTACCCCCGGGAGTGCTGGAAGAGGCTCTCAGAGGCTGAAACCCTTCCTCTGTAGCAATGGACGGACGTCAACCTCAAGTGGAATCCAGATGACTACGGCGGCGTGAAAAAAATCCGCATCCCCTCAGATGATATCTGGCGGCCAGACCTTGTTCTTTACAACAAGTAAGGGGGGCCCAGCTGCCTGGGGATGGAGAGGGGTAGCTCTGACCCTTGGCACCACTATGCTGGGGCGGTTTTCCCACCACATCTGGGCCAGTGCGTAGCGTGCCTCAGAGCAAGCTTCTCCAGGAGCAGGCGTGATGGCACTGGGGGGGACCAGTCGACCCGCAGACAGAGAAATCCTTTTGTGGCTGTGTTAATTATGGCTGCCCATATTGCTGTTTGCATCCTTGTTCCTTTTGCAGCGCGGACGGTGATTTTGCCATCGTTAAATACACCAAAGTCCTCCTGGAGCACACAGGCCTGATCACCTGGACACCACCAGCTATTTTTAAAAGTTACTGTGAAATCATAGTCACGCACTTCCCGTTTGACCAGCAGAACTGCAGTATGAAGTTGGGAACTTGGACGTATGATGGCACAGTGGTGGTTATTAACCCGGTAAGCGAGGGGTTTGTCATTGGGAAAGGCAGTAAAGACCTGTATATGTTTTTAGGGAAATCTCACATTTAGAATGGAATATAACCTTGTTTAGACTGAAAAACCAGCAGGCACTATCTGTAAAATATAAAAGCCCTATTTGTAAATCTAGCATTTGTAAATCTTCCTGGTTTGGCTTCTAAAAATCTGCATATGCATAATTCCTTCACCCTAACAGGCTCCTATCTGTCTGTTCTCAGGCAGCCTCACACCATTCCTTATGCTGCTGCCTGTTCTGATTTGGTTTGTTTTCCTTTTTTTTGGGGGGTGCTTTTCCTCTGCTCATGACTTTATGTTTCCAAGGACTCTTTCCCTGTCCTCTCAGATATGTCTCCTATCTGTAGCTGTTTAATCAGTCTTTCCCTTTAGTCAGCTATCCCTGACAGTTTCTGCAAAATATTTAGTGGAATGCTGCGTAGAGGATGATACTGTAAGGCAAAATAACATAGAAAAGCGTGGTTTGGTCACAACCACAAGTTATGGGAATCCTGTTCGTCAGCAACTCACAAGTTTTGGGCTTGTTCAGAACATCTAATATTAAGAATTTGGGGGGGATTGGTTTTGGTTTTGGTTTTTTTTTTTCTGTCAGGAGAGCGATCGTCCAGATCTGAGTAACTTCATGGAGAGTGGGGAGTGGGTGATGAAGGACTACCGTGGCTGGAAGCACTGGGTTTACTACACTTGCTGCCCTGACACTCCCTACCTGGACATCACCTACCACTTCCTCATGCAGCGCCTGCCCCTCTACTTCATCATGAATGTCATCATTCCCTGCCTGCTCTTCTCCTTTCTCACCGGCTTTGTTTTTTACCTACCCACAGATTCAGGTACGTGAATTTATTCATTCTACTGCCATAGAAATTGTTCTTCTAACAAGTTTCTGAGTATCTGAAATCACCAGCCAACTTGAAGGACAGCACTTACTAAAACTGGACATTTCAGCTCAAAATAATAGCTCTAAACGTTCTGCAAATAAAGGATAAATGCTGACAGATGAAACTATCGATATAAATAAATTGGGCTGATTTCCCACAGAAGTCACTGCTTAACTCTCCAGTTAATTTCTGCAAAACAAAACTTTAGCTAGTTGATTTTTGTGTTTTGCTGCAGGTAGGTAGTTAGCGTGTTAGTACATCACTGAGTAAGTGAGCACAGAAGGGGTGAGTGAGGCGCTTTGGCATGGTGTTAGAGCAGAGAGCTTGTTATTTGTTCACAGAAATTACCTTGTGTGACAAAACATCGTTCTGGCCTCCTTTGTCACTGCTGAGCAGCTCTTGCTCTCTGCAACCATTTCCTCTGCTTCACTCATTTTATCTTGTGCCAGCTTTTCATCCTGCTTAATTTCATTAAGCCCCTTCTATGAAATATTTAAGTTTTCCACTGAAAAAAAAAATCTATGGAAATTTGGACTGGATAGAAAAAAGATGTGTGAATCATGTTTTGTGGTTTGGTTTTGACATCTTCCATACTGGGAGGTCTCAAATAGCAGCTGACCTCTGGTGTCAGGTGTGATTTTTGTCTGCCTGCTCAGCCCAGCATGAGCCTGCCAGAGAGGAAGGCAGGCAAACTCCCAAAAGACCGTGAAGCAAGAATTAATCAGGTGCGAATACTTCATCACTCAAAATGCACAGCCCATGAAGTGCTCCTGGCAAGTAAGCTTTCCATATCTCAGCCCAGTCATACCTGGCAATTCCCACCTTAATGCTGGAGCGGATGCTGTTAGGCTCTCAGGTTTGGTCAGCCTAGTTACTGCTTCGGATGCTGGGAGAGGTGATAGCCCTCCAGATGTGTACACATGTACAAGTGAATAGCCATCGTCCACACCCTATCTTCTCAAATTAATACTCTCCGTACTAAATGATAGGAACAGCAATGTTTTTTGTTTGGTTGGTTGTTTTCGTGTGTGTGTGTGTGTGTGTGTGTGGCAGGTGAGAAAATGACTCTCAGCATCTCCGTTCTGCTGTCTTTGACTGTGTTCCTTCTGGTCATCGTGGAGCTGATCCCCTCCACCTCCAGTGCGGTGCCCCTGATAGGCAAATACATGCTGTTTACAATGGTGTTTGTCATCGCTTCAATCATCATCACGGTCATCGTCATCAACACCCACCACCGCTCCCCAAGCACTCACACCATGCCGCACTGGGTCAGGAAGGTGAGCTATATGGCTTTGCAAGTTTCCTGGTTTCCACTGAGCACTCCATATTTTATTGGCAAGTTTTCTAATAAAAGTCAACAAGAATTGGGGAAGTAAATGCATCACGTTAAATCTCCCTAGGCACAAGAGCCAGTGTTTACTACTTAGCTGTGCATAAAGTCAGCAAGACTGCTACGGTGCTCCTTTAAGTAACAAAATTGTCCATTGGGGTAGTCTTGCAGGGAACAGATGAGGCAAAACATGGGCAGCCAAAGGTACAGGGAAAAGAAAATGGGCCATCTGGATTTAAGTTACATTTCCTGGTCTAATTCTCCATCTGACTGCAAAACACTGCTGCCTGCCAGTGGCCAAGTTCACCGACCCGTGCCAGTGCAGAGCGCAAAGGCCATGGGGGATACCTACACTCAGCATCCTGCTTTGAAAGAGGGTTTAAGCAAAAGTCTTCTCTGTACTTTTCCAATAAACACAATTACTCTGCAGTGCTTGGGAAGCAAGGAGGTCCTTGTACACTAGTCTAAATGGTAACCACAAGATGTAGGAAAAATTGGATGTCTGTCATTACAAGTTCTTTGCCAGGGAGACAGTACCAAAGGGGATCTATACAGGTTCATTGTAACATGAACCTGCCTGGGCTCATATTAAACCATGACGTGAATAGGAGATTGTTCTGCGTATTTCTTTCTAATTAAACTTTTAAGGCTACAGTTTACATCAGATTCACTCTGCAGCATGAACAATCCCTGCAGAAGAGAGATTTCCACAGGCAAACACTTCATGCCCTTAAAATTGCTCCAGCAGCAAGCAACTGTTATTCCAGAGGAAGTGATTGTAAACCTTACGTGCATGTATAGCAAACATTTGTAATAGCACAGTTAAACGTAAGTAGCCGAAAGAGATCCTTTGTAGTCCATTCTTCAAGCCAGATTCGTAAGCCATATCTTCCGAACTAGATGAGGGTCTGCTCTGGGATGTAGCACCCCTCTTCGTGTGTAGATGTTGGCTATATGGCAGGGGGAAATGGTTTCCAGAAAATGGAAAATCTGCCCCAGGACATAAGGCTGACAAAAGCTCCAGTGTGACTAAGGCGCAGGCTGTGACATACTCCGACAGAGAATCTGTAGCTGATCCAGCGCGGGAAGCGATTTGGGACTGGAGAGGCTTGCCTTTGTTCAGTGCACAGCTGCATCTGTAACACCCCTGCCGACCAGCAACCCTCCTTTTCTCCCTCTTTGTTTTCAGGTCTTCATTGACACAATCCCAAATGTCATGTTTTTCTCTACAATGAAACGGCCGTCCAGGGATAAACAAGACAAGAATATTTTTGCAGAAGACATTGATATTTCTGAAATTTCTGGGAAGCCAGGTTCTGTGCCTGTCAATTTCTACTCCCCGATCACCAAAAACCCAGATGTGAAAAACGCTATAGAGGGAATCAAATACATTGCGGAGACGATGAAGTCGGACCAAGAAGCTAGTAATGTAATGCATTTTTTGTGCATGACTCATTTCTTGCTGCATCCTTTCTTTTTTTTTTTTTTTGCAAAGTCTCCAAGCCTCACAAAAACACTCCAAACCCTGTTTTGGTTTTAGCAGGGGACAATCTTCTCCCCTTGATGCAGACAACAAGGAGTGACAGATCACAGTCACAGATGACAGTTGACTCCTGGTCAAAAAAAGATAGGGGAAAAAAAAAAAAGTGGCAGTGCTAAGGTTTTATAAGTGTGGTATGTGAAGCCGTAGAGATGGAGTGTCTGTGAGCAGCAAAGCAGTTTCAAGAGCTGTAAACAAGTTCCAAAACACATTCCTCCTGTCTCCCATTCGGGCACCTTCCCCCTGCAGAAAGCAATCTCCTGTCGCTTTTGAAAACCTGGGAAGCAAGTCAGACTCCAAAAGGCTAGGATTTTTACCTGAGAAGTGTTAAATGTAACTTACAAATGATAATTC
Organism: Rhynochetos jubatus; assembly: GCA_027574665.1. Lineage (NCBI taxonomy): Eukaryota > Metazoa > Chordata > Aves > Eurypygiformes > Rhynochetidae > Rhynochetos > Rhynochetos jubatus. The sequence continues at coordinate 20,342,758 of CM050654.1, forward strand.
CCATTTCAATAAGGTTTTCTTTTATTCCTGCATGCTACAAGTAGTCCCTGCAAGCGAAGCACGTCATGAGCTACTCTGATTACTGGCTTTTTCCACATTGCAAGCCAAAGGAAGGATAAATGCTTGTAGAGTCACATATGGCAGTGTTCCCCAGGAAAACCTAGCTCTGCCTCCTCCCAGTACAGTCAATGCGATTAACCCCCTCTTTATTCCACTTATCACAGCCCATAAGCTTTTGCACGGATAATTCAGTACGGGTACTTCACCTGTCTAAACGATCCTAGACCTTTCCTGCCAAGCTGCAGGATAGCCTGAAGATGGGGAGAGAGTTCTCTGGAGCAGTGGTTCGGCCCGTGCTCTTGAAAAAGAGGCGCCTCCATCCCACAGGCAGAATTTACATGACGGTGTTCATTCCTGTGACCAAATTCCTGGAGCATGTGGAACGGCTCTGGCTGTAGTCTCATGTTCCTTATGGCTCCTATGCCTCTCCACAGATAAAGCGCTACGCTCGGCAAGGCTGGCATGGCTCCAGCATCTCCAGGCTTCACTTCCTCCTAGGCTTACCAGGAAGGGTCTTCAGGTTACTGGCAAGCACTCCCTTCGGAAGTGGAGCCCAGCTGCTTGTGTCATCTGTTGATACTGCTTCCAGGTGGTTTCAAAAGTCAAGTTTCCCAAAAAAACTGAGGTTTGTGGCTTCTGAAGGTTACCACTTCATTGCACTCATTTATGAGCCACCTCGAAGCAGTATTGATTATCAGTGTTCTCTAGATACGTTACAACAGCGTCTTCTACTTGTGGGGCAACTGAGGCAAAAGTAGAGGGTGGCAGTAGGTGTCGCTCCATAAGGCAGAGTTACAGGGTGGAAACCCTGAGCACTGCTGCAGTTTGTACCTCGCTCTCTGCTCGCTCTTACAGTGCTGGGTTCCCACCAAAAGCACCCAGTGGAAAGGCAGTCACAGAGTAAGTGGTTCACAGTATCTCACAACTGGAAAAAAGACTAACTAAAGGCTACCTAAAAAAGCTACTGAGAAGGTTTTCCCAGACCTCAGAGTGCACACTAGGCATGGGAAGCAGGGACTAGAGCTAAATTAATGGAAATTGCTTAGGTATCCCATGAGAATGAAAAAGCAATAGAAAACCAAAAGCCAGTTGAGAGAAACAAAGCATTTTGCCTTCAACGTTTTAAACTCTCTTTCAAAAGCCACCATTTGCCTGAAAATTATGCTTTTCAACATTTTTTTTAAATGTAATTGTTTACCAAATTGCCAGGGTTTGCAAACTGTTTAGCCTTGAAACTTACATTTCTAGATTGCTTAGGCTTCCTGAATCACTGATCTACCTTTGAGAAGAAAATGAGTATTTTTTTTGCATAAAATAGTGGAACAATTAATATAATAATAATAATAACTAATATAGGAAGTGCCTTTCTGTTGTTGCAGACAGCAAATTACAAGAATGTCCATAGCAAACATGGCTCTGCCTAGATTTTACCATCATCTCCTTTGTTTCTTTCCCAGGCTGCAGAAGAATGGAAGTTTGTTGCGATGGTGGTTGATCATCTTCTCCTTGGCATATTTATGCTAGTTTGTATTATAGGAACATTAGCTGTATTTGCTGGTCGCCTTATTGAATTAAATCAGCAAGAATGAACATCAACTGGAAACTATTTGCTACCCCGGTCAGCATCTGAAAGCATCTTAACCATCAAAACCTGGCCAGGCTCTGCAAGTTTCACAGGCAGGAATCAGTGCCTGCTGGGAAAGAGCAGGGATAATAAAACGTAAGGCTCCATACTTAGCACTTCTGAGCTGCTGCTCGGTGGCATTTCGTTGCCAAAAAGAAACACTTGCGTTACTGGTAGGCTGGCTGGCTGGCAGCCAGGTTTTGATCCATTTTACCATTTATTAAAAATGCTAATGCATTAATAACACTGTCTGACTTTGTAACCCACAGATACAATTCCAGTGAAACCAATAGCAATGTAATAAGCTTTAGCTGAGCTGTAAATCTGTATCCAACATTAGCATTCAAGCTGGTTCCAATATCTGCTCTGTGGTTTTTGTTTTGGCAGGGTCACAAATGACTCTGCTTGTAGCACCAGAAGCAATATCTCAAACTCCATGTTTAAGCACTTGATTTTCATGCACAGATCTGAAATGACTGTCTTATGTGTCTCTACCTGTAGAACCTCTTGATGCAGCAAAGAGGAGCAACCTCAGCCACTTGGGTCCCGCAAGTATTTTTTGCTATTAAGTCCCATGGGAAAGGTCTTGTAGAGGGTTTGGGGTTTTTTTTGCTGTGTTTTATCATCAAGCCCTGCTCTGTGACCATCGGGCATCCCAATGACTATGTTGCAGTCGCTGCTTTCTTATTTTTACCTGTTAATACTTGTGATAAGAAGCCCCACATTCATTATGTATCGATGCTCAGGATTTTTAGTTCTCAACAGAGATATTCTGCAATTGCATCCTAAGGGAAAGGTTGAGGCCAGAGGGGAAAGGATGATATCCACAGGACAATCTCTGTACTCAGCCTACTCTGCTCTGGGAAGGTGTGTTCCCATTCTCTGTTTTGAGTGATGAATAATGTGGGGACAGCTTCAAATGTCTTACTATGACACCTTAAACTCAATTCTCTCTGTTCCCTGAAAACTGTCCCCTGCCCTGCTGAAATACGTCACGAGCATTAAAGTCAGACACATAATCACAAATTATCATTCCTAGGGAAAGTGGTGGAGTTGTACTTCTGCATGACAAAATGACAGGACACCCGAGCAACACAAGTAATTACCCGAACTCTATTCAAATGTTGAGCAGCAGCTCACTCTAGTGGCTAAAACTAAGTAGTACTGCTTTTGGCCAAAGACCCCTGAGGTTTAGTAAACATTTAACGTAAGCAACAAGCCTATTTGTGTTTCAGTAACACAGCGTGGAAACGCTACCCGGTGCTGCTTGTTTTTCTCAAAAATAAATAAGGCGAGGTGGGGCAACCGGCACAAGTTACTCATCTTTCCCAGCTGGTTCTCCAAGCAACAGGACTACTTTGCTAACAGCTGTAAATAATTTGCTGTGAGTAGAATAAAATAATATGTAGTATGTTAATGCTCTACAGGAACGTGTCGCGTCTGCAGAGGACAGGCGTTTGAAACGCTCTGGGGGGAAAATCAGGCACTTGAGCAATACTTGCCGTCATTGCTCAGCGTTCGCTGGACGATGTTTTGGTGAGCTGCCGTCCTAAGCAAAGCGAACAGTTTGTCTGGGGCAATCGATCACTTGTAACACTCTGCTCAGCTCTTACAGTTTAGATGATGGTAATCTTTGCCTCCCTGGATGATCATTAACCCTGTGAACGATTGCTGAAGATGTATGCTGGGCAAAACCGCTGCTGACAGATGGAGTGCTTGCCACAGCTCTGTTTATCTTCACTGTGAGTTCTCGGCCTTCGGAGGTTGTCACGCAGCTCCCTGGCTCATGATGAGCTAAGCTGCAGCGTAACGGTGCCTCGGACTTTATTTGGGAGGATGTGACTGGCACTAAAATTGACAGAACAATCCTCTTAGAGCGGCATGTGGTTGAATCTTAGCATTAAAAATAAACATCGAGTGACAAGATTCGTGGTGAGCATCCGCAGTATCTTTGTTCAGCTTCCCCAACTTCCTCAAGGTAGATCTGGGTCCTGGCCTCCAAATTCCACCTATTCGTGTGTCAGTGTGTGCACATGCATGCCTGCCCACAGCTCCAGCTCTCTTCATACACAGCCAGCTACCATGTTGCAGTGTTTTCCTTCCACTTCCTTAGGAAAAGTTTTGAAATTATTGATTTGAAAATTTTTGTTTGTGATAGTTCGATCTATCTTATGGGCAGAGTGAATCTTCTGCCTTCCTATCGCTCTGAATCTTGATGAACTACTTGCACCTCAAAAGATGTGACACCAGGCAAAAATAAATGCTAACAACTTCCCTTGTAAGGTTGCAGAATCTGGGCATTGTACTCTGACCCTCCAAACATCAATAAGCACACTTCAGGGGAGAGTTCATCTGCATCATTTTTTTGCTTTGCTTTGAATGCTCAGACTGTCCCAGTCTTTATTCTCTGTTCCCAGCTCACCTTTGTGATCCATTTTTCTTGCATACCACCAACACCCCATTACCAGTATCCATCCACTGAAAGAGAACACCCTTACCTACCTGCAGACTATTGCTTCTCATCTGCCACTCTCCTTTTAACATGTCAGCACATCTGTACACCTGCTAAAGCAGTAGCTTTGGAGGTTGTAAATGTGCTGTCTCAGTCACTGTCAAAGATAATTTGCTGTCAGTGTGTAAGTACATATTGTCTAACGATTTTTCATCTACAGCACTGTCACCTCTCCCTGCAATCTTAACACTAAACTCTCCTCTCTCCCACGTGTGTAGCACCAGTAGCCCCATGGAGATAGCCCTGAGTGCGACCCACACATGCATCTCTGCTGCCCCGTTGCCTTCAACAGGCAAATTTCGGCTCTGGGCTTCTCATGATAAAGCAAAGCAAGAAATGGGCCTCATGCTCATTGTTAAATTTCTCTAATAAGTGTAAAAATAATTAAATGCAAACATGGTGCTGCTGAAGTAAGCTGACCTCGTTTAAATAAAGGCAGAGCAGGGGCCTCTGGGTGGGAGGGTGTCATTTGTATAGTGATAGTACCCTGAGCAGTTAACTTGTCCCTCTTTTAACTGCCATCTTCTAGCTAGTAAAGCTGCTTTTGTTCACTCTGAGCTTTTTGGTAACAACCTATTTACGTCCTTAATAGAAGAGCTCACTGGAACGTCTCCATCTACTTGTCTGATTCTCTTTCCAATTTTTAAACAATTTGGCAATTAACTTTCTCCTTCCCATCCCTTTAGATGACCTTCAGCCACTTTCTACTGTGCCATGGATATTTTGCTCTCAGAGATGCAGTCACCCTCAAATCTCTTTCCCCTTTGGCACATTCAGTCTTCAGGAGACCTGGTCCTTCTAAGGGTGTTATTTGAATTTTTAAAGTCTGTTACCTTGTACCAGCTCCAAGGGAGCAATTTCACCTCTGCATGAGTCTGTAATCAGAACAGGCTGCTTCCTTCCATCGTCACCAGGCAGATGAGCTCAACTTGATGGCCTTATTCTGTCCATTCAGCCAGTTGGATCTCAGCCTTGTAAAACATAGTTGAGCTGATCAACAGAGCAAGCAGAAAAATGACATTAACGGAACTCTAAATGCTTGATCATCAACTTGCCTATGCCAGGTGTGACCATTCACCCGCAACTAGTGCTCTGGTCCCGAAGCCTCCTTCAGTTTGGGAGTTTTTAAGACATCAGATTGTTCTTTCAGGGAATTGTAAGACAATTTAAGTACTCATTTTTTCTCCAGTCTATAAGTTACTGCCAACCTCCTTGCCACGGCCATCTCCCCAGAGATCTCTGAAAGCAGCGTGGGTTTCGTCAGCATGCTGAGTCAGCAGTTCCTGTTTCCACAGCTGAAGCAAACCACAGTGGGTAGGGACAGCAGGACAAAAGAGTGTGTGTAACGCAGGACCTGCAAAGTGCAGAAACACTGTGCTGCTGCTACTGGAGAAAGGAAGCACATTACCTCCCTGAAATGTCTGTTTTCTGGTATGGTGGCATGTGAGATGTTGCCTTTAAAGTCACCAATAGTTTAGCACATCAGAAATGCTTTTGACTTTGAACACTCTTAGAAGGTTGCTGTACTTAGATCCAGCCCAAGACCTCACACTGTTGTATGTTTACTATTGCTAGATAACATCCAGCACAGCCTCCAGGTCCCTAGGCACACTCCTGGGTATAAATTCCCTCCCTCTTTCTCTTCCTGAAAAATTGTGAAATTGGTACAAAGTGTCCCAGGCTTCTCTCAGATGAATGTTGCACAGACATTGGCTTCTAACAAAGCTTCGAGTACTTTCTCCCTTTCTGGAAATCAAATCCCAACTGCAGATGGGGCAATCATGCACTGCTCCGCAAAAGGTCCTCTAAAATGATCGTACTTCAGTCCCTGACACAGTATAAAAGACGGGCACGGCTATGGAAAACAGACAACCTGCAAGCAACCGTTTCCATGCTCATTGCAAGAGCCCTGCTGAGTTCTGTTGGCAGTAGGTGGTTACCTACAAGGACAGGACAGTTTCACTTGTTACCATGCAGCAGGCCAGACTGACCCAGCAGGCAAGAGTCCAAAGGAGTTTGTAGGCTACTGCAGAACAGAGGTGATGGGTAGCTCAGCGGATTCCCCATAAAGGGAGAACTCTTTCCTAGCAAGGGTTGTCACCATTGCCCATCATCCCAGCACAGATCTCCCAGCACAGCACGCCTTCCCAACTTCTAACAGCCAAGCAGATCAGTATCAGTGTTTGCTCGTTATCCCACATGGAGCCTGGAATAAACACATCACATGGTATTTCCCCAGGACTTAGACCAGAGGAAGCTGTTTGCCTCTACGTGACTTTTCAGCTAACCAACGACCCAAATGCAGTATGCCGTGCTTAGGAGCCTCATGTGGATTTGTGACCTTCTTTAGGGAGCTTTAGGTCTGTAAAGGCAATAAACACAGAGTACCTGCAGTTCTTCCATTTGTGAGCTCCATCATTTTTGCTTGCAAGCTAATCTAGGTTGTATGTGTGGGTCAAAAGAGGGTAGAGAGAAAAAATGGAACCTGTTTTTGTGTCTATCTTGTAATACTCCAAGCATGCAATGACACAGAAACGGAGAAATGACCTACATGAAAGCCTGGCAAGGCTGAAGGCAAATCAGTAATGCCATTGCTCTTAGGGCAGAGCATTGTCTTTGAGCAACTGGTCATCTCCCGGCCAAAACATGAAAGTAAGTTGTGGCAGGTTAGCTCGGCACACGGGTTACTCAGCCTCTGACCTTGCTGGGACATGTTGCTGCAAGGGAATCAAGAAGGTATTTAAGCTCTGCAGGACACCTGTCCCTAACATTTGTGTATTTTAGACAACAGTGTTCTGCAGCTGCTCGCTGGACCATGTTCATGTATGGAGTAAACAAAAAACCATCCAAATACCGGCGAGATGTGAAATCCTACAGAGACATGGGGGATCGATGTGTTGGCTCACATAGGCACTCAGGACACAGCTCTCGCCCCTTGAACCTTGCTCCTATCTGCCCAAGCTACTCCATTAAATATAATTTGGGAATTTTTCCATTCAAGACCTCAGCGCTGGACCCAAAAACACTAACAGAACTTTTGTTTCTAGAAAACTTAGGCAAGCCGAGAGGGAAATGGAAGCAGAATCTATTGCTCGTCTGGCAGAGCAATCTCTGCGTGAGTTAATTGAGGTAAGAAGTACAGATGCCTTTTGGGGCATCACGCAGAGAGGGGTAATTGACCTTCCCGCACCTCTGCATACTGCAAACTTTAAAAGGAAAAAAGCAAGTACCTCTTTCCCACTGTTTAATTACGTTTCCACTCCACCGTGTGTGTCCCTTCCTGCTGCCTCGCCATTCCCCGAGCTCCGCCACCCCTGTCCCGCTGGCTGCTATCAAGGCCATCGGAGGCAGGTAGGGAAAATGGAGCGTGCTGGGAGCTCTGCGGACAAGCAGAGCACCGGGAGTGGGGGTGAGAGGAGGCCCTGGTGGGGCTGGCGGCTTTCCCGGTTCCACGGGTGCGATGCAGGCCAAGAGGTTGCAGAGCTGGCGGTGCAGATAGCGGGTGTAGACAGGGAACCCGGTGGGAAGAATCCCAGGAAAAGCCGTCAATATTCACAGTCCAGGTGGTTATCACCTGGGGACCCGACCACCTTTCCCTGTAACGTGGTTATCTCGTCAACTCCGACCGGGTTTAACTCCCACTGAACACCTGGGACGGAAGGGCGGCAGGTACGGGCAGGGGGTCCGCCCCGCCAGCACCCCCACGCCGCCGGGGCAGGAGCACCCCACGGGAGAGCCTCGCTCGGCCGGCCGGCCCTGCCGGCCGGGGGACAGCCCGGGGGAGCTGGAGGGGGACGCCCACCCACCGCCGGGCCGCTGGCAGCTCGCCTCCCTGCTCCGCGGGGCCGGGGCATGTGCGGCGGCGCGGGCGGCGGGGGAGCGGCGCCCCAGAGCCGCGCCGCGCCGCTTCCTGCCGCTATAAATAGCCGCCCGGCCCAACATGTCCCGGCCGCCGCAGCGGCTGGAGCGCCGGAGGGACCTGCCGTCCCCTCCTGCCGCCTAGCCCGCCCGGAGCGCGGTAAGGGGGCATCGGGGGGAGGCGGCCGGGGCTTCGCTTCCCGCTCGGGGCGAGCGCGGGTCCGGGCGGGGCGGGCCGGACCCCGGCGGCGCTGGGGCGGCTCGGCACCCCGGCCCTGCGGGTGCGAGGGTGGGAGGGCCGGCCGGCGGGGCAGCGTCCGCGGCTGCCCCTGCCCCGGGGCCGAGTCCCGCTTCCTGCCTGTTTCTCTTTCCCTTCCCTTCCAGACTGCTCTGTCTCGGGCTGGGACGCGCTCCTCCTGTCTTCCGACGCCGTGCTCGCGGGGCCGGGGGATCCCTCCCCGCTTTCCCTGGGGTTGGGTGCGTGCCGGGATGGAGGGCAGCGTTGGCCTCCGGATGCAACCCCTGGTCTCTCTTTTCAGCTGAGACCGGACCTCCAAGGAGGTAGCGGGTGGCACCCGTGTCCGTCCCTGCTGTGGTCTGGCCAAGGCTGGCGTGGCCGGGCCACACCGGGCCGTGCGCACGCCACTGACTGCGCGTGTGGCGCCCAAGCTGGGCGCCGTTGTGGTCGCTCACTCGTGCAGGTGCCTGTGTTGCAGCCTTCCTCCCTCAGGTGCCTTCATCTGCAGCAAGCGTTGAGGTGAACCTTGTAGTCAGGCTTTGTGGTGGAGGCAATCGAAGCAGGTCTCTGCCCTCTAAGCTGACTCCTCGGGGCTTTTCAAAGGAGTCAAGCTTGGGATCTTCAAGTAAACGGTCCTAAAGTTTTAGCTTGTCTTCCCTTTTGCTTGCCTCTGCTACTCTAATGGCTCTGCCTAATCTTTCTGTAAACACCTTATGCAGGGCAGGACTGATCCCTTCTCAAGAAGAGTAGTGCTTCAGCTGCTCCCATGTGCCCTGCTCAGGCCTCTTATTTAAAACAAAAGTGATATAGCCCTTGCCTGTGGCACTGAGGTGTGCTTGCTCAGGAACCCACCACGAGGGTCTTATTCTAAAATGTTCTTTTATTCTTGAAGTGCTTCTTCAAAGAGAGGGCTGTAATAAGCAGCTGTGCTCAGGCGTCTTGACCCCCAGAGGACAGGCAGTGTGTTTTGCTCCTCGCTCACACCCTTTTTCACTCTCTCTCTCCTTTTCCCTCTGTTCCTTCTGTCCATTAGCTCCTCCAAGCCCAGCTTGGGAGCACAGTGCAGAGGCCCAAAAGGCCATGTGGAAAAGAGGTCCTCTCGGAGTGCCTTTGGCCTTGGCATGTTACCCACAGCATGCCCCGCCTGGGAGCCTTGCCCTCGATAAAGGCAGGAGGGATGGCAGCGCTGCCGTGGAAGGACACGCTCTGGCCTTTCTGAGTGCCCTGTAGCACGAGGCAGGCTGAGCTGGTGTGTACTTTCCCCTCTGCTGGAGTGGGCGAAGGGAAGGAGTGTGTGAGGAGGAAATACAGCTGTTCCAGAGCACTTCTGCCCTCCGTGCAGCGGGAGCACGTGAGGGGAGGACAGACGCAGAAAAGGAGATCCAGGAAGAGAGTGGAGAGAGGATCGTGGTGGGAGGGGACAGAGGAAAGCTGCAAGTGGAGGGGAAAAGCTTTTTATATGTGCACACGTGTTGTTTAAAGATCTGTTCAGTTACAGCAAGAGTAAATATCCTAAAAATACGAGCATGTGTCTCTTGAGTCCCTGTTATTGTTCCTCCAGAAAGCGCTGCTTTTAATTCCTCAAGTATTTTGTGTCTTTCTGCCTCACCCTTCTAGGCTCTTCTGCATCGTCTGAGCTCAAGCTGAGCAGGATGTTGCCCTCGGCATCTGCCTGTCAAATGTGTAGTTCTCCATGTTGTACATGAAACGATTGTTTCCATAGTCGGTTAAGGCAAGTTTCCGAGGAATGTGAAGCGAGAGGCATGCCAGTTCCTGTGGCTGGCGTTGACTGGCGTGCGAGCTCTTTGGGGCAAGGGCTGTGTCCTGAAGCCTGCTGCTACTCTACGTATTGCATTGCCCTTGCCTGCTCAGGGATTTGTGCCTCTGTTCCTGTCCATCCCACCCTATCTTATCGCTGCTCACCTGTTCCTTCCCCCAAGCTGCAGCTCGTTTGCTCTATCCCAGTTATCTGTGGGGTATCTGTATGAATTACTGAAAGGTTCAGCAATCTAGGCTAAAAATCTCTGGAAAAGGAGGGAGGGGAGGAGGAGCAGCTACTCCCTCTGTACAAAAGTCCCCTATCAGCCCTATGCTGCCTCTCCCCTGCCTTCTGCATTGAGATTGCTTAGCCCAGCAAGTGGGAGTTAAACCAGCGGAAACTCTCTAGCTGTGTCCTAACTTCTGCTGCCGCCTTAGTATTTCTACTGAAATTACACTTTCAGCTTTCTACAGCATTAGATTACTCACTGAACAGCATCAGGTAGCAAGGTGCTGTCTTTGGGGGCTGCATTGCTACAATACTGTTGGACCTTTCTCTTTTTCTCTTAAGAGAAACCTGGAGTTACCACAAAATTACACCAGGGCTTCAATGCTTTTACTCATGCAGTAGAGTTAGAGTTGAAATGTGCATCTAGAAAAATATATTAGCCACAGAAGGAGCAATTTCCCACCTGTGACAACAGGTATGGCCTTTACATCTGCTGACCTCCAGACTCTCTTCAGTGGAGAGGCCAAGCAATGCTAATCCTGTTGTGAAGGGAACACACTGCAGTATTGCTCTCTGTTACCTCCAGTGCATAAGGTTCCAACAGCTAGTAGTTTTCTGTCTTGCTTTTACAAACACCAAGCTGCTTTGGAGGGAGAAAAAGAGCATATGTTTGTGTTGTCTGACAAATGTGACAGGAGGACAGGAATTTGTAGGTTTCCTTTGGAGGCACATACCTTGTTTTTGGTGTATGTACACAATGGATTTAAATGTCTTTATGCAACAGCCTTTAGAAATGTTCTGTGCTTTCAACTACGTTGACTCTCCATCTGGATAATGGACTTGCACATAGAAACTGTGAGAAGTAGTGATGCAATGGAGAGGGGAGGATTCCTTTAAAGTTTATGTTTTTGCCAAGATAAACGTATCTTAATTGTGGCTTCTTCACAGCAACGAAGTGTTATCAAAATTAAAATCTAATTAAATGCTTTTGTGTTCTTTCTACTGACTTCTCTTATTCTTGGCTCTAACGTGGACACTTTCTCCTTCCTGTGGCGCACACTAACACTTGGCTTGTTGGGCCTATTTATAAAGAAGGGACCAACAAATATCATGGTTCAAAATTCATGGTGCTAGCTGATTCTGAGTAGAGGTGGTGAGAGCATCCCTTATCTGGGGAGATAGCTAAGTTTTGGGCTGGCAGAACAGACCTTGGTAGGACCAAAGCTGAGGATACTGGAAGTGGCCACAAATCTTCAGGGCAGCTGTCTGTTCTGTGTTCGGTTGGGTGTGCAGTTAATGCCTACTTGTTCTTTTAGCTCCTTACTTCAGAGATACATGTGAATATCTGTTATTGATTAGTAACTGCTGAGCTGTTAGTTGGCAAATAGCCCCAAGAACGGATTATTCAAACCTAAATTTAATAAAGATGTCTAGAATCGTGCTTCAGTAGAAGGTTTCACTTAAATATTTTGGATGCTTGTGGTGACCAGTGTGGCAGCAGTGGAGTGCCCTCCTGCAGCATCAGCCACATGTATGAATATGTCTAGGTATCTGAAGAGGAGGAAGGGGAAGGAACAAACTGTTTGCTAAGTTAGTACTCTGATTCTCTCTCTGCAAGCACTATGCTACCGCTGGTGAGTTTTATGTGAGATCTGAATTGTGAAAAGATTCCTCCTCCCAGTGGAAATAACCCTGAATATCAGGGTTCCAAAAAAATACTGCAGCAGTGTTCCGCCTTGCAGGCACACAGGTCAGAGAGCAGCTGGCCTTGGGCCTCATCCAGCACGGCTCACAAAGGTCAGTGTAGGGTGTCTCTAAGGCCAGGGATGCAAGTGGCGAGGGAGCAGTTTCATCTGAATCTGAGAGATCAAAGGACTTCAGAATATAAAGTTTTTCCTTATTCCTGGAAGGAGATAAACGGGAAGTGCAAGGAGTACTTGGAGAGTCTGTTTTGTAACACTTAACCTAACACTAGTGAGATTACAGCAGAGTTACATTTTGTTCCAATTATACCTCAGTACACTTTGGAGTTAAAATGTGTAAGGCTGTAACTCCTTAAGCTACTGATGTTGCGGAATCCTAAAACTTAAGGTGTTAGTGTGGCACCCCTCATCCGTAATCTGTTCAGTGTGTGTATGTGTGTAGCTCCTGCTCTTTCCTCCCTGGGACTTCCAGGGGAAGGGCCCGCCTGTGCATGGTTTCATGAGAGGTCTTTCCCTCTCATTTGAGCACATATCTCCTGCTGAAGAAACTACAGGATATTCTTTAATAGGAAGTAATACAGAGGTTAAAATAAATGCTCTTAGCAGCTTCAGAGAGCCCAAAATAGCTTGTGCATGTTTCTCTTGTGATAACTTCAGGAAGTGGGGTGATTCCCTCTTCCTCCCTCTCTTTAACGAATGCTGTGCTTGACTGCTGAAATCCTCTTGCCATGAAGAGCAGGCAGTGTGGAGCAGGCTTCCCTGAATTTTCCTGGACCCTGATGCAGCAGGACCAGAAGGGAGCCCTAAGAAGAAATTGCATTGCTCAGCTTGTTGTATTGCTTCCTATGAAAATTGCCAGTCAGGTCCTCAGTGGTGAGGGTGGCTAACCACTGAAACTGGTTGTCCAGGGAGATTATGGAGTCTTTGTCCTTGGACATGGTCTGAAAACTGGACTGGACAAGGCCCAAGCAATCTGCTTTAAGCTGGGTTAGCCCTGCTCTGAACTAGATGAGATCCAGTGGTTCCTTCCAGCTGGCTGTATACTGTGTTTCTACATTACTGGAAAAGCATGGCTGCTTTTGTCTGTCCCTAGAACATCTGGGAATAAAAGTGGTCTCATAACATCCAAAAATGGCCTTGAGAAGTCTGAATAAAGACTTCAAAAATTGGAGTGTGTAGAGAAGCATAGTTTGGGGAATGTGACTTCGCCCAAAGTCTCATAGCAGCAGGTCTGTAATAGTGCTGGAGAGGGTCGTAAATCTCCTGACTGGCAGACTAGTGCCTTAGTAGCTGAAAGATGCTGTCTTTAAACATAAAAACATCTCCTTTCCTTACTCAACTACTTTCAGATCACTCTGCAACAGACTACTTTTACCCTCCAAAAGACCTCCCCCCCCCCCCTTATCTGTCATACTTGTATGGGGTTTTAGTGCTGAAGAAAAGTTTACTGCGTTGACTTTTTCAGGAAACACTGAGAACATCAGATCTGGAAAAGAATTTGGTGAAATAAAGACAAGAGCTGTAAAGGAAATTTTTAGAAAGTGATGTTATTCCCAGTTTGCTGCATAACAATTAATCTCTTATTTTTAAGAGAGGAAAAGAGCAGAGGAAGCTGTACACTGAATCCAAGTTTGAATCTCTCTTTGTTTAAAAATAAAAATCACTTAAACTTTTTAAAATCTGGAAGCTGAGAAGAACACAGATCAGCATTTTAAAGAGTACACTGGAAGGAGTTAAGCTGTGAGTTAACAGCATCTGTGTTTCAAATCCAAATGCTACGAACAAGGCGCCATTCAGATCTTCGGTTATAAGTTATGCCGAATTCGTTATGCTGTGTTAGTTTGAATTCTGTTGGGAGGAGAAAAAGAAAATCATGGCAGATTTAGAAAAAAAATCATTACTCTTGGTTTGGTAGCTTGTGTTTGAAGCGATGAGGCAGGATTCTCCTTTCCCAACTTCTTTTGTGTCTAGCACTTACGCAGGTCATCTGCTAATTATTAGCAGCTGTCAAACTATGGAGTTACATAAGCACAACTAAAAGTCAGCGGAGCCTTGCATCATTCAGCAGATCTGTCCAACACTTATTCACCACAATAACAGATCGGTTTTGTAACTCACTTGACAGAGCTATCTGGGAGAGCATCAGCAGGCACAGAAAGTTGGGAAATCCTTTAAGTCACAGAAGTTACTTAGGATAATGTGTTATTTTATTGTCACCATAACCTGTTGTCCGATTATACATGTGCGTTGCTGTTCTGTGAAGAGAGCTGTGTGTTGGGGTAATGCCCTGTAACAGCTGAGCCTGCTGGCTACATAAAGCTGGATTGTCTGGGCAGTTTTGCTTGGAGGACGGGTATGGGTGCTATGCCTGGCTGCAGTGGAAGCAAGACAAGTGTGAATGCTTGTGAATGTGTCCCAAATTAGCCACGGTCAGTGATAGGGCTGAATACAACAAACTGCCTTACACATCAGAAAAGGCACCTGTACAATGGGACACGCGTAGAGCCAAGCACTTGGGATTTCTGGGCGAGGGATGTACCTGCAGCGCACACGGGAGTGTGCTGGCGTGGACAGCCTGAGGCTGGCAGGTCCAGACTCTGCTCCCGGGCTAATAACCTGGGCTCAGCACACTGCAGGTTTGCTCAGCAGCATGAGTTTCTTCCCATTGAACCTCGAGGGGATATAAAACCTAATCTCCTGCAGTTTTGCGTGTTAAATCATAGACTATGTAATGAATTGTCTGATCCAGAGTCTGGTTTTGTTTTCGGACTTTTTTTGGTCTTGTGTTCTTTTTCGCTGGTGTAAAGATCTCCATAGGCCAGAGAGACGGTGAAAGGGTGAGTGTAGTGTTATCAAATGTGCAAAATACAATCTTTAAAATACTTGTTCTAGGGAATTAAGAAGGTAAAATGAATTCCAGCAAATAGTGTCCCTCCGGAGCAGTCTCTGCACCCCTCGGCTCAGCAGAGTTTGCCTGAGCTTCCATTCTTTTCCCCAACTCTTAGCTCTTTTAAAGCAGTGATGTGAACAGTGAAGTTTGAGAGCTGCTGCCCTAGATCAGTGGTGTCTCAGCTATTTCTCCTGGGAACAACAGGCGGTGCCTCATTAGCTCACCTTGCTGTCAGGCTCTGAAAATGGTGGGACCTTATAGCCACCCTCAAATTACTCTGGTCCCTGAGGAGAAATATAGGTGTTTGGAGGCAGCTTGCAAGCTCTAGCTGCTGAGGTAGCACTCCAGAGCCATAAGAGGATGGTATGAATTAGGGCAGTCCTATGAGTAGCCTAAACAGGATGGTAACTAGCTTTGTAACTACCATCAGCTAGGTACCTCTGAGTAGAAAGACATGACTGATGAAAAGCGGGGGGGGGGGGGGGGGGGGGGAGGATTGCTTGTTCTCCCCCTCATCACCAACCTGAGGAAATATTCCTCAGCTAGTGATTCAAGGGTACTCCTTTGACATTCCTGGACCAATTTGGACTGCAGTTTGGCAAACATGGACAGCATCAACCCTGCAGTACGAAGCTCTGCAGTCTTCTCTTCAATTTACCCCAACTCCTCAGTCCTCCCTTGGCCATCACGTCAGTCACTGATTTACCCAACACTGACTGACCCACTTTGCTAACGTATTTCCAAAAGTGGGGTTTTTTTCTGGCATGGAAGTGCAAAACAGGGAATTTTCACTCTTACTTTCACATTTGAAGCTACTGAAAATGGTTTTTAAAGGAAGTATTAAATGTAAACCATAAAGGGTGCTGTGTGTTACATATAAGTAACCACATGCTAATGCATGTAAGTGAGTTTGCATGACTCAATGTATTGATCTCTTTATATGTATCTGTTTGGTCAGATGTTCCTTCTTGGTTTTCATATGGTCATACATCTTGTCTTTGATTTTAAGACCTCTGAGATGGGGAATGCATTTGACCAATGCCCAGTAGAATACATTTTCTATTCCAATGGTATGAAATGAAAAATCAAATTATAACAATGTAGGGGCAAGGGAGGTATGCAAGAATGACTAATTCAGTTTTAGAGAGAATGTTATTCATCTGAGGCCGCAGAGGCAACACCTACTTGTCTATCACTGTTCCTGTCTGCAGGTTGCATTTTCAGACCATCCCAGACTAATGCTACTTTGAAACTGAAAGATATTCCTGAAATGTACAGCTTTTCCAATCAATAGCTCTGGTGGCATCTTGGAACCTGAAACTCTCAAATGGCAGCAGACAGCCCCAAAACTTTGGTTTGATACTAGGCAGCAACAAGCCACAAGGAAATAATTCTCCCTTGGACCTTCCTATTGTATTTTCAAATGCAAGTTCTGCATTTGATCTGAATAGGTGGCTTAGGGAGGGACAGAGATCTTGTTTCATGGCATAACTTTAAATAGATTGTTCTTAATTGAATTGACTAGTGTCCCTTGGGTGTAAATGAGCAACTCCTGTTCTTGACTTGTTTAGTTTATTTTCAAATAAGATTATTCTTTTCAAAGTGAAGCATCTTACTCTGAAGAGTTGCTGCGTACTTGTACTTACTTATTCTCTTAAGTGGAACCAGAGCAATATTTATTGCCTCATTTATTGGTTATCCTCTTCCTAGCAGCTCTCTGCAGGATCAGTGTCTCCAAGTTTTATTATAGCTTTTTCTTTTTTCATTTGTGCATCCTTAAAAAAAAAAGCATGCATGCTGGCTGGAGTCAAGAGGAAGACAAATTAACTTGAGCTGCTATAGGGAACTAGAAAATGAAGTGTTCCATAACTGACAAACAGCTTGAGATGACTGGACAAGTTCCCTCTTTATTCATCTGAAATGTGCCAGTTGTTTAGCAGAACATCCCTGATAATGCAAGGGAATTGCAGGGTAAAACCCAGTTGGATGTCATCATGTCCAGTACTTAAATGAGAACACTGAGGGATTTTGTGCTTCCAAGGGAAAGAACTGTCATTGTTGTCTTCTGCTTTTTGTTACTTTAAAAGTTCCCCAAGAAAGTTTCCTCTTAGGACGAATAATGGAGTTTATAGTTGTTTACAGTAAAAGGGGTATATGACTGCTCTTTTTTGATTAGACTGAAAGCTTTTGTTCTTCTCACAAGTATGTTTCTTCACCATCTGCTCACTCATTGGCAAGACCGAGGAGGCATTCAGGAAGCCATGTAATGATACATCATGGTATATAATACCACAGCACTTACAGCTTCTAAGGCCTTTGCTCCAGGCCATCTGCTGTGAGTTATGGACAGAAGCAAATGAAAATAGAATGGAAAAACCTTGCAAGAAGGGAAAGTTTTAAAAACAATATATGTGTGTGTGTTTTTTCACCCTCTTCCCTTTGTATAGAGATAAGGAAGTGTCCCACTGCCATTTCATAGCTAGGGCTTCATGCCCTAAGAAGTGAGAACACACACACAAAATCTCTGGACTACCAAAAGGGCTTGTAGGTACAAGCTTAGTCCTCTCTTGATGTAAGGTTGCTGTAGGGGATCAGCGCTAAGAAAATCAGCATCGCTCCAGGCAATGTCAGGACAGCATTTCCCAGGGCTTTCCTCTGGACTGTTTTCCATTAGGCTTCTGGAGGTGCTCCCTCTGTTCTGTGGTGGGCAATGATGGTTATTTTTGGAAATCACCATCCTGAAGGTACGTTCACTCTTTCTTCTGCTCTAAAGCTTTGGTGCCATTGACATCTTCTGAAGTTTTGGAGAGTTGCTGTGATGTGACTGCACCAGGGAGGAAAAAACCTAGAGTATCTGCAGACATGCTTGATGCAATAACTTCAGTTCTGTCCAGTGACATTGTCATGAATTGCAGTCTCACTTCTCTGTATTTGTCTGGTGTGTTCAGGGCCTGGTTTCTTCACTTCTCAGCAGAGCACATGACCCCTGGTATCAGTGTCATTTTCTGTAATGTGCATCAGAGCAAGATCTTGGACCCTGTCACTAAGGAATCCTGTCTGGTGTAAGGCAAAAACAGAATTCCCAAGAGCGACATGAGGTGCTGGCTTTGGCATTACAAGTTGAGAGAACATTCCTTGTCCCATTTAGCAGCAAAAAAGCCCAAAGTTAAATATGTCACAAAGTTTACTTAAATGCAAACTATTAACATCATGAAACCTCAAGTAGATATAAACAGCCTGTGTCACAGCTGGTGTAGCTGAGCCCCTGCTGGCAGCATGTAGTGACAGGGAAGCGGGTGAAGAAACACCTTTAGACTCCTGCGGCGTGGGGGATGCTTTGAGGTGTTCCTGATGAGAGAATGGGGCATTTCGGCTCACAATTCATCCTCCATGAGGGACCATGCCGAAGCATGCTGGCTCTGCTGGGGTGTGGCCCACAGACCGACTGGAAGCATTGGGCTCTACCAAAATGCCCGTGACTAATATTGCCTCCCCAAAGGGGCCTGTGCTGCAGTCTCCCCCTTACTCAGGTAATTTTTCAGGCCGAGCAGGGGGTTTTAGGAGGCCCCTGCTGCTTTCCTCTGCACTATTCTCTTAGGTCACTGCCGTGGAGCCAGCCAGCTTTGCTGAATAGTCTAGAAATTGGGCTGTAAGGTATTTCTGCCCTGTTAGCAGCAGCTTTTCGGAGAGCATAGGTAACACCCTCAGAGCTGTAAGCCGTATACTTTGCTGTAAATTTAATTAGTCTGTTCTCTACTGAGTACCTGGCCTTTTGCTCCTGGGAGAGGAAAGAAGAGACAAAACGCATGCAGATCATTATACAGCTGATTACAAGTTCAGTTATGTTCTTGTGTGGAACTTCTGCGGGAGACCTGGTGCCGAGCTGTGTCGAGTCAGAATATCGTACTACTGCCTCCACTCTCCATCTCAACCTGCACAATTTGGGACCTCATCCCGAGTGTCCATTCCCAAGCGTGTTATGAGAACTTGCATAGCCAAGGCATAAGAAGCCTAGCTCCTTTTATTTTGTCTAGCTGTGGGGACAACAGGGTGTCCTCATACTCCTTGGAAGTAGAGGTGTTGCTGTATGTGCTGTGAGTACAATCTGATAGCTGCTTGGCTTCAGCAGTTGATGAAACCAGGTTTTGATGATGAGCAGAAATTCTTGGGAGAATATTGTTTTCAGTAAATATTAACGAAAGAAACACACATGATCTGATCTTGCTCACCTTACTTGGGTGTAGTTTCAATCAGTATGGGATTGCTGGCACTTGTATGTAAGCAAGGAATAAAACATCTTATCTATTATACAGCAGAGAAGCCGCTTCTATTTCATAATCGCCCAGCAAGTATGCACACACTCAGAGCTGTGGCTATATTTGGCATCCAGATATTCCTGATGTGGAGTATACCACCCATGGGAAGAATGCAAGAAATGGACTAAAGTTCCCACTGATTGGGACTTATTTTCCCTTAGAAAAAGGAAAAGTAGAAGGGTATGAGCTTTGGATAGGGTGTTCCTACTATAAAATGGTGCACAGCTCTTTGTCTGCAGTGAAATCATGCCAGTATATACTCCTGTATTATCCTGCTTGTAGCTTTCTATTTTCTACCTAATCACAAGTTTTCAGTCCTTTAAGCATGAAGATTCAGAATTTAAATGGGAAATAAAATAAGCAGAAGTAACAGCTTGGAACTGTATGGCCTATGTCAGATGAAATATTGCTCATCAATGAGTATTGGGTTTGTGGCTTTAAAACGTGTGGTTGTTGTGGTAGGTCATGATTTCTAAGGTGTAGATTTGTTTAGCTTTGTTGGTGTCTACATGTATGTGTATATATGTACACAAGTGCTGATGGGAAGTTTGAATATAAAGTATTATTCAGATTTAAGTGTGATCTCTTAAAACCAGTTGATGTTTTCTACGGAAATAACCAAGTACATAAGAATTCTTCATCAAATTGTTCATACCTGAAACTGTCAACTTTAAGACTCATGCTAATAGCTAAAGACAAATTCTTCAATAATAAACATCTTTTACTGTTGCTGTCATAGCAATGCTCACAGATTGAAAAAGGCACTTGAAGACCAGGCATGCCATTGGCAAAGTATGACAAACACTGCTCTAGAGAAACAGCTAGGCAGTTTTTACTGGGCAAAAAATGTTGAAAATAATCTTTGGAAAGGTAGCATGTGTTGTTTCCTATGTTGGCGGCCGTGTCGAGTACTCTCATATTCTTTGGTCAGGTCAAAGAGAAACTGTGTCTCAAGCTTATTGTATAAAAAAGCTACAAACTAAGACATTAGGTTTTTATGTGAAATTAAGCATTGTAAGCAATGACCAGCACTGTTCCTTTAATTAAACTTTCTTTTTGATTCCTGAGGACATATTAAGGTTATTAGAAATATCTATAGTGATATGAGGAGACTTTCAGAAAGATGGAGTTCTCCTTTTAGAAATGTTTTATCTGTATCATAAGATATATGTGCAGTGCACAGCTTTTCTTTAGGAGTCTGTTAATGTCTGTATTACTGGGGCAGCAAAAAAGGTCTGTTAGTTTAGCAAGTTTTCATTCAAGTTAAGAAATCTGTAGGCGTTTCTAGGCATATTATGTTTCTTAGTAATGGCTTTTATTTATGTGGCTGTCCTCTAAAAGGGTAACCTGTGGCTAGAACTGAGGCCGATAGCTGTAAACATGATGTCTCATACATGCGTAGCTGTGTAAAGGGTTTTGTCTCAGAATTTGTTAGTTTGGTTTTCCTGGTTTCAGACAGGAGTGGAGCAGTGTGAAAACCCTTCATCCTTCACACACACATGACTGCAGAGGGGGAATTTTCCAAAAAAAATTTTGACCATCAGATTTTGTTCATGTCTCGGATGAAGGTCAAGATAGATTCTCTGTTTTATCTGGTATGATTCTCCCACCCTGAAGGAACGTGTTCATATTTCATCGTTCTGAAGAAACGTGGTGGGCAACATTAAATATTTACATCTCTCTGTGAAGTCGCATGGATGCCACCAGGATACCTAGCTCTACATCACACATGCTCTAATTCACCCCAAACACCCACTGTTTACTAATCTTCAGCCCCCGTCTGTGCCGATAATGAGCAAGAGGAAATGGAAACAGCAGGGATTATATGCTACTGAGAAGTCCCAGTTTCCATGCCTGGTTGTAATTCTTTCAACAAACTCTTGCCGACTGCGCTCCTGCTTTGAAGTTTGAACACCTCTGTATTAGACCCTGGCTCTGGTGATTTGGCAAACAGATTTGGAGAGGTTTTTTGTAGTTGCATATTAGCAGCTCCACATGATGGCTTACTCTTGCACTCACACGTGCTGTGCCTGCTCGAGGTCAGGAGCAGCACGGATTTTGTCCAATCACTGAGATGTTAATTGCTCGTATTTGCTGGTGACAGGTACGAGAGAGAAAACAGTCCCTACCATATCCATTATGCTCCCAAGCCTCCTCCCATTTTTCAATGGCAAGTGGCATGTGTGGGTTTTGGATGCAGGGATTCAGCATGCTCCGTTAGCCTGGATCATCATGTCCCAGTATACTCAAACCTGTGGATGAAGGGTAATGCACGTTTCTAATCTAAACCAAAAACCTCTGAGCCCATGATTGCCTTTTTGTCCCCATAGCACAGGACAAAATACTTGTGTAAATGGCTTTACAGCTGTGTCTGTTAGCATCCCTGTGTAGTTTATCTCTCAGGCCACTGTGCAACTTGTTATTGCTGCCAGGGTGGTCCTTTATCTATAAATCAAATGCTGTTTGATCTCGTGACAACAGAGGGGAAGTCAATTTATGGTCTTAAAAACAACTTGTGCCATCTGCAGGGTTGCTAGCACATGTCTCGGTCAGGTACCCAGGTGTACATAAGGAAGAGCTTCAGGTGTGCTTTCCACTCAGAAGATAAAGAAATGGGTTTGTCCTGTGTACATAAAAGGTGAGATACAGTGTTAGTTAAAAGCAGGTTACTGCCGAAAATGCTGTTGAGGCTTCTTCAGCCCTCTGGAAGGTGCCAGTCAACAGATTCCTCACCTGTAACAAGGATGGAGAAATATGTGGCTAGTTTACAGAGGACAGAATTTATCAGGCTTCAGATGTTTCCCTTCACGTCTTAACAGTCTGTGGACAGAGCCAACAGATCCTCTGGTGTCCGCAGTGGCCCAGCAAACCCTCTGCTGCGTGAGGGCTCTGTGGGCACAGCGAGTCCTCCTGTGTCACACAGCTGCCTTGGCTGCCCCTGCACACCACCCCACCACCCCACCCCCAAAAGGGCTTGCCGAGGTGCCGCTGCACTCCGGACTCTGCTGGAGCGACACCCCAGGACGCTGTTTTCCTTGGGCGTAGCTTGAAAGCGACTGGGAGACTGCTGCGAGCTGCCTGCTGGGCCAGCAAATTCCCCCTGTCTTGAACATCGTGGAGTATCTGTGGGGATATAAACTACACTTGCCCCACCAGCGACTCCAAGCACGGCGCTGGTATGGTCCAGTACGCGCAGCTAGGTCCTCACACGGCGGTTGACACATTAAAAGTGACTTTGTAAACGTAACCCCTGCTTAGGATGGCGAGGGATAACCCGCCCTGTGGAGGGCCGTGCGAAAGCCCCTGGGCGAGCAGCTGGGGGAGGACAAAGCGGCAGTGTGCTGGGAGCAAACACGGCCACTTCCTGAACTCTTCAACTTCCCCTCGGCGCCTCTGAAGCTCGGCGTCCAGCGTGTTGGGTCTCTGCACGCTTACCGAGGGGAAAGTCCTTAAGCTGCATGTGTCTTGGTGCTCTCAAGTGTCTTCCAGAGTAAATAATACCTTGGCCATTTGGCCCAAAGCTTCACATGGGGACAGAGCAGGTGCCTCCGCGGGCGGGCGTTTGCACATGCACTCCTGCGCAGCCGCCGGAGCTCAGACCTGCGTGCACCCACAGTCGGATGCAAAAGCGTCTGCTTTGCTGACTAGTCTTTTTTTTTTTGTCATGCGCATATTTTTGTGTGTGTGTGTATCCTTTGCATGTTTACACTTAAAATACTTATATCTCTTATTAGATGGGCGTGATTTCAATGATTAGCTGCTGAAGTTTCTTGAATCGAAAAGGCTTGTGCTGGTCTCGCCTTGTCAGCCTGAACGGATCCTTTCCCGAGCTTGTCCCTTTATCCAACAACTTTTTATACTGTCTGCCAACTTTGAATGGGGGGAGGTAGGATTATCCTTGCACAGCTGCTCTTGCATAAGCACAGAACTTGGCAGCCGGTGACCCCGGCCGCGGGCACGTGCTGCTCTGTGCAATCCTGTTGTTTGTTGCTTGCCTCTTTGCCAGGGGTCACCGCTCCCGCATCTCTGTGGGGTGGGAGGGATCCTCGAAACCACTGCTGCTCCACTTCCAGCAGGATCAGTCACATTACATTAACCCACCGCTAAATATCACTGGAGCTAAGCTGGCTGGTTTGATAGTAGTAAACTAGTGAGTGGTGGTAGGAAGCCCCAAGGCAGCAGATGGGGAGGTAGTCCCTGGCTGGTGGTCACCAGGAGGCTGCTCACAGCACTGATGTTTTCATCTGGCACAGTCTAATTTAAACAATGACTTTTTTTTAGTGGAAACCTCTTAATTTACGTAGAAATTACATAGAATGCATCAACCAATGGACAAAGAAGAACCTCCTGTTGGTTTGCTCTGGGCCTCTCGCTCTAAGCTGTGGTTTTGTGTTAAAACCCCAGGTAGCAGCAGAGCCAGCTTCATGCTAGCAGTTGTCCCCTGCTGCCTGAGAGAGAGAAAAAGAAACAAAAAGAAAAAAGCCTAATCAACTTTTGAACACTAGATCAGTTCCTGAATACAGTCCAGGACACAGGCTGTGGAACTGCTGTGCCAATGCACCTGAGAGAGCCATGGGGCACGGTGGGGGGGACAGCCACAAACTAGTGTTGCTGCTGAAAGCTTTGCATCCCAAATGTTTGCTCACTCTCGTCCTACCTCCAGGTTCTTCATACCCATCTTAGGTGTGGCTAGGCCCAATCAGTGCCCCAGCACGTTTGCTGTCGGTCTCCAAGGGAACACCTCTGGCTGTGTAACCACTCTGCCTTCACTCAGCCCTCGCCAGGCTGATTGGAGCCCCCCGCATTGGCTGTTAGTTCAGCTTTCACTAAATAAAGGGTCATTTAATTGATCTTCATTCCTGCCTCCCCACCCCCCATCCTAACTGAAGGATGATTAACATGCTCCACAAGGAACGTCTTCCAGCAGAGCAGTGTCTCCTTGATGACCCTGGTAAGACTGTTCTGCCTCTTCTATGGCACAGTAATCTTCAAACTTTATCTCCAGGCTGTGTCAGCATTTCTGGTGTTGGTACCACTTGGGATTAGATCGCCTTTCCAAAATTCACGTGTCTTTAAAACAAAATTCTGCTAAAGCACCACCTATTGACTAATCCCATAAACATACTCCTCTAACACAGGAGACTGTCCTTGCTTTTGTGACATACGTTCAAGCCTGTTTGTCCCATCACTAGATGACAATATATGGTCGCACACTGCTACAACTGAGAAGAGAACCTCTATTCTTCTCAAGTCATAAACTGTTTTACATAGGACTCAAATTCCTGTGAAAGCTGTTTGCCACGTTCAAATGA
Source organism: Rhynochetos jubatus (assembly GCA_027574665.1). NCBI lineage: Eukaryota > Metazoa > Chordata > Aves > Eurypygiformes > Rhynochetidae > Rhynochetos > Rhynochetos jubatus. Next base: position 20,367,258 of record CM050654.1, read on the forward strand.
AAAATATTTCTGAAAATTGCTGATAACTGTATCAATTCAAATGCATCAATTCATTACCACTCTGAAAATTTGATAAGCAAATAGACTTGATCTGCAATTTCCCACGCCTGCAGCATAATTGCATTTTCCGCTATTGCTTTTGTTTTCCCTTTAAAAGAAGGTGGAGGGGCACTAAGCGTACTGTAACAGGATCACATTCAGCGTTTGGTTTTAATACGAAGAAATAGTACAAAAAGGTCCATTGAATCACGGAGTGACTCAGAAGGCAGTAGAGGAGGGCTCTTTGGCTGCGCAGAAATGTCAGCGGTTCAACATGAGAGCAGAAGGCTCTTAAACATGCTGTAAGGGACAGTTAGTTTCTTCATCTGCTTGTAACAAGTGCAGTGAGCAGCAAGGTGCGGTGAGGAAGTGTGGTGTCACGTGCCGCTCTGCAGGAAACGAGACTGAAGCTGCTGGGGAAGTTCAGAACCGGGTGACCTCCAACGGACTCAAATAGTACAGGTTAGTCCTCTTAAAATGCCATTTTAACCACTCTACAGTGGTTCTGCATACGTATTTTCAAATGTTTTTGGTGGGGGTGGACAACAAGTGGCCTGTACGGCACTTGTGTTAGCAGGTAGCGAGTGGTGTGGGCTTTCGGAGCAGGACCTTGTGGGGCAAAAATAGGAAGCTCGTCTGTGAGTTAGCCCAGTTTGTGAGAAGCTTGGAGCCTGCCTTGCTGTACAACAGCCGTGTGGAGCTGAGGCACATTAGAAGCGTGAATGAAAAGTTCTCCAGCTTGTTAAGATTCCCATATAATGAGCAAAAGGTCTGGATTTTTAACAGAAGTGTTCGGTGTTAATAAATACCAGAAAGTGCTTTTCCACACGCCGGTTAAAGCTATTGACTATGGTGAGAACTTCACTTTGTTTGTTTTAGTTATAACAAGTATATGGGTGTTCTGTTTGATTTTATTGGCATAGTCTCTTTCTAAGGTTTTCTCTCATTCCTGGTGATTTCTGTTGAGGAATTCTACCCTGGCTTTTCTGTGCTGGAGGGGTTTTGGCTTGGGAATGTGCCATATCAGGAGTGAAACAGCACTGCTTTGGTGATGGAGAGCTGGGGAGCTCTCAGAGGAAGGCTGTTTAACGGGATGTATGTTCTGTATTTCTACACAAACATGCATTTGTTACTTTTAAATATTGCTAGGCAACCACAATTAATCAAAATTTTTGAATGCAAAGTCGGAGTGAAAGTTAAAAAGAAAATACGCTTCAGGATGAGGAAATGTAGAATATTGTAGTAGTGCTTCACAGAATCTGAACCAAAACTAAATCCCAGCACGGGATGCACGTGGTGCTGGGAGAGGGGGACAAGGAGGTGGCGGTGGCGCAGCCTGTGCAGCAGCGGGGCGGATGGCAAAGGTGGCTGTTCCGTACAGAGACCCCCTGGCCCGCTAGGCAAGGTCACAGCTTGCCAGGCAGAGGGGCTTGGACGGTGGCAGGGATCTAGCACAAAATGCAGCTCTGGGGGATGATAGATGCTGTACCAAGGGCATGCCAGGCATTATCTCAGACTTGAGTGTCAGGCAAGTGTTCCTAAAACTCTCCATGCTTCTTCCCAAATATTTTTTTAAGTATTTCCCTGATTCTGTAGTAAAACAGACCAAGCTGCACTGCTGTTCTACCCTCCACGTACCACCTAGTGCATTCATCCTGATCTCAGCGTAAACGCCTACGTAAAATGAACGCAGCGGCTGAGGAGGGACCAGGCTGCGCGAGCGGGGAAGTCCGCGCATCCTCCCCCCGGGGGAGGCGGATGCTGGGTCCAGCTCTGCTGCGGGATGTTGGGGGTCACAGCCATTTGGGAACAGTGGGGCCCAGTTTCTGGGCGGTTAGCAGCTCTGTGGCTCTTGCTCTCTGCAGGCTTGTAGGGCTTGTGGGCTCGTTTTGGGCTTTGGAGTTCTACATGTGGAGCGCCCTGGCCTTAGCTGGGCTCCTCTGCTCCTCTAAAAACAGCAAGTTTTGCAGACAGCCAAAGTTCTGCCTAGAATCAGCCCTTCTGCTTTATGAGGGTTTATAGCCTTCACCAGAGCACCGTGAAACTCAACTCTGTTTAACTAAGAATGTGATTTAAAAGCAATTTAGTAAAATCCCGCTGCAGACATTTTCATTTCAGCCTAATCCTGCCTTATAGCAGCTCATCTCAAATAGATTAGGAGTTGTTTTAAGCTAAATATAATGGCTCGTAAATAATATATTTGAGCCTCTGCACAGTGTTTTGTGCCAGGTATTTGAAACTGAATTAAAAAATAAACTGATACATTTTCCAAAATAAATAAAGCCTAACGCTTTTACTCTGCTACCAGGGGTGAGTGCAGGCAGCCAGGACTGAAAGAGGAGGGAAAGGGCGGGAGAAGGTGTAGGAGAGGGGGGAATTTCTGAATGGGCCCATTCCACCAGCTTGCCTTATGAAGACCAGGGAAAGAATGTTTCTTTCCCAAACAAGTTAAAAGGGAAATTTACAAAAAGAGGAAAGGGAATAAAGAGTACAGACTAAACAAAAGGAAATAAATATGGATTGGAATGAGAGAGAAGGAAACCAAAAAAAGAAAATACTAAAAAATGGAACCAGATGGGGACAAATTCTGTGCTCAAGCAAAAAAACCCTACTTTTTTACTGAACTTCAGAAGGAAGGGAGACTGTGCACATATCCATAGCATCTATGGAAGAAAAGTTCATTTTTCTGTATGATTTTTTTAAAAATTATTTATTTTGGTTTCTTTCCCTTGAGTAGCATTAGTATAAGAATCTGTAAGTTTGAGAGAGCTCCAGTTAGATGAAAGCAACTTTAAAGTATCCTTAATTCTGCAAACAAACAGAATGAGCCACTCGGAATGCCACTGCAATCACTGGCCAGTTTTGGTCCCCAGAAGCTACTCAGCTGCATTGCTCTCTTGACTTTGTGTCCACTGTGAACTTGGATCCGTGGCACAGAGCTGTCCCACTCTCTGCTAGGGAAAAAGTAGGAGTTAAGACATGTAACGCCAACTGGCACAAACCTGAACTGCATGGGCCAGCTTCAGGGAGTTTATGGCAGGATCCCCTCCTGGGTTTCACTTCATCACACAGCGTATGTAAAGGTATCATACCAGGGAGGGATGGGAGTCGCGAGACTTTGATCTCCAAATAGAAGTAAATCCATAAAATGCTGAAGGGTTACTGTTCTTATATTTTAAATTGACTGGGTTGATAATACTAAAGAAACAAAATTTCTTTAAATACGTCAAATGGACAAGGGTATCTTTTGCTGGGACATTATTTGTAGCACGTCTCTGTCATGTCTTGCTGGCTATTCCTTCTGCCTTCCTTCCCCCACCCCAACTTAACTGCAAGTTCTGCAAATCATTTCTGTAATTAGCTGTTAATTTAACGTAGAGGCTGAAGTAGGCCGGGTTTACTTTTGTTTAGTTGATTTGTTTCAGCTTTTGCATGCATTTTTCTCTAGGTTTCTATAGTATAGACTTCTTGTGACAAAGCTGGTTGGTGAACCATGGGTCTTTCAAGAGGAGCAACGACAGCAGTAGATAACTTCATTCAGTCTTACCACCACATCCATACACACCTGTTTTCAGGCTTTTCTGCTTTCATTTCAATGTTTATATTATCTTAAATTTGTTTGAGAACAAACTGGGCCCTTTGGCCTCAGGGACTGATACGGAGAGCACAGTGTGTTTTCCTGTTCTGATTCCTCTTTAGATGGAGGCGTTCTCCTCTTCACATGCTGCCAGTTTCTCGTGCAGAATTTCTACTTATGCAAGGAAATGCGTAATAGATACGTACCCAGGCTCTGTGGTCCCCGGTGTTTTGGTTTCACAATTTACAGTTCTTTTTTTTTTTTTCTTCTTTGCAGGAATGTGCAGCCTGGGAAATGTTATTGTGGTCTAATTAGCCTCAGCAAGTGGATTCTGGACAGAATTTGCCAAGCCTTATTCCGTGCAAGCATCTCTCGGGCTGGTGACAAGGTATGGAGCCCCCAGGGTTTGCACCTGGAGAGGGATGGGAGTGGGGAGGAGTGGCTGTGTGAGCAGCAGCACACAGAAACATCTCTGGCACGTGTCATCCCTGGCCTTTAACGGTCAGAAGGCGTAGAGACACCTTATGTCTTGACTTGCAGTGTGACAATACAGGAGTCCTTCTTCTCCAGGGCAGGATTAATGGCAGTGCCAGGGTACTGACATAGTCTGATGTGGCACACCTTTCCTAACGTCAGGTTTAGGTGCCTTAGGTTACATCAGATTTTCTGCCAAATCCACAAGCTTTTAACATATGCAGCAGGTTTTGGGTTTTTTTTCCATTCCAGTAGCACAGGGCTAACGGTGGAGGGATTTAAGACTTCATAAGTAAGTCAAGAGACCTAAGATATGATTTGACCAGGCACTGTGAATTCGTACGTGTCCTGACTTAGAGCACGTGACGTTACACTTGAAAACTGCACAGTGAAGGCTGCAATGTTCAGTTTGGTGCTAATGAGCAGAAATAGTTTGCAAAGGTCCACTGGGACACATAGTGAATCAGAAAGAAGTAACAGTGAGCTTACTTTTCTATTTTTTTTTTCATTGCAGCAGAAAGCACGTGCTGTAGATTGGCTACAACGTGCTCATCTAGAGCTGGTGCAGTCCAGCAGATCAAATGTTCTTTCCTATCCCAAATGCACTGTCTTGTAAGCCCTGACTGTGGCTGCTTCGTGATTAGTGGGACGGGTAGAAACTGATGCTGGGAGGGTCCCAGAGGCGGTTGGGATTTTTGGTTGTCTGTAGGCATGGGCACAAAACCATTCTGGGCAGCTTCTTGATAGGGTTTTTTGCTGATCCATGTGGGTTGATGCTTTGGTGTAGTTCCAGCAGTGCGCTTGCTTTGGAAACCACATTCGGGAGAAATCTGGGTGCTGGGCTTGGGACATGTGAGAGAGAAGAGTTAGCCTAGGAGCAGACAAACATCTCGCTTCATTCCTGGCTCCACAACTCATACAGAGCATGACAAACTGCTGCCAGGGTGAGGATTGGTGCAAAGCCTAATATTTGGAGTGATTACACGTCAGAGGACCAAAGAAGATGGTACTACTGTGTGATCAGTAGCCAAACACACCTGTTTGGACACTGCAGGTTAGAAAGCATGGCCCGTTTGAAGGGGGGAAGAGATGCAGATAGGGAAAATGTAAATATTTTTAAACTGACGTTTTTATTTCAAATTAATAAATTGGATGCTGCAAAAGAACATACAATGCGAAACTGAGTGATGGTGAATTGTCACCATCACTCATTTCAAATATGGTGTGGTATTATGGAATGTCCTAGAAATGTAATGATGAGACATGGACCAAATACTGCCCATGAGGAAAGACTGGAAAAAATACAATTGCCTAGCTTAAAGAAGAGAAGATCAAAGAGGCAGGTAAACACTTTTAAATAGCCATGAAGAGGAAAGGAATAAATTATTCTGCACATCAGTTGTAAACAGAATGAGAAACAGCAAAGGAGGATTAGATTAGGTACTGGGAAAAGCTTCATCAGCTGTAAGGCTAGCAAAGTAGAATGCCGAGGGATACTGCAGAATTTCCATCACTGGAGGTTTTTAGGGTGAGAAGATGTAAATACCTGCCGGGAATAATAGAATCGATAGTGACTCAGGGGAAGGGTGGATGTCCTCTTCCAGCCCTGCTGTGTCTTTCAGTCTTCTTGTTGACAGTGACTTTAACTTTTTTCTGCCTATTGATGAAAGCTGAATAGTTATGTTAAAGGCAATAAACATTTCCATGTATATGGTACAGTATATGCACACTTACAATTCACACTGGCTGTGCAAAACCAGTTTGGTCTGCATTCAACAGTTTCCTAATGGCAGGTTTTAACGGATTAGGGCTTGTTTGGCTGCAGAGTTCAGACTTTGTTCACAGAGCAGCCCTGGTGCTGCTGGACCCCTTCTGTGCAGAAGCGGGGCTATTTCTCTGCATGGTGGTGCCTGGACCAGCACCACCTGTACCCAGCCCTCTGAGATCCAGCCTGTTTCTAGGGGCCTTGACAGACAGAGAAAACAGTGATCCTTGCAATAGCATTCCTTTGAGGACTGCAGTTTAAGAAAGAAAGTAGACTTTGTGAAAGTAATAATGTCTTTTGACCCAATAAAACCAATGCAGTGCTTCCTTTCAGCTGTGGGTTTGATCAAGACATGATGGCTTTCCGAGTTTGGAAGAAGTTTTCTTTCTTTCTGGAAGCTTGTGGCCTCAGATTTGAAGTGGTTCTTAACTCTCCATTTAATTACCAATTCTGGTTTTGAAAGCAGGGATGTTAGGAGTCATATTTCAGTCTCCCATATCCTAAACTTAGTCTTCAAACTTCGTTAAAATAAACTCAGTTTGGTTTTGCCCATGCAAGCTAGCCAAACCAGTTTGACCAGGGTTTCCGCAGTGTTTACAGGATTCAGCAGATGTGATGCTAACTTTAGCTAGGGTTTAACAACTGTGACAACCCCTCTTATTACAAAGAAATTAAAGGGGAAATTGGCTGCCACCCTCCAATACCTGCTGTTTCAGGGCACCTCCACTGAGTGCTCCAGGCTACAGTGACTGATTTGTTTTCTCCTCTGAGCTTCTGGTAGATTGGCAATAGCAAGGATGAGTTTGAGCAGTCCTGTGGAGTAAGAGGACCTGCAAATGAATGCTCTGAAGAGGAAATGCAAGTGTTGAATGATGGTATGCGGCTGCTTTTGGTTTTGTGGCTATGTTTTTTCACGGCAGTGGTATGCCATACGTACTTTTGTAGATTAAAGAGTGCCAAACTACTACTTCGGTGCAAAAAGCTGCATTTGGAATACCAGGAAGAGCTCAGCTAGATCTCCTGTCTTGCATGAAGGCAAGTAACCTCCCAGACCAGCTGCTCCCTGGGCTCCAAAAACCTGGCAGGAACCAGGAGCCACTGCCAGCCCTAGAGCAGCTGGCCAGGGCACCTTGCCTCTCCTCAGGTAATGGCTTGCAGCTCCCCCTCAGTACAGGCAAGATGTGGATATGTCCCTCTTAGTATATTCACCTGCCCAGCACATCTGCCAGGTCTAGGCAGTCAGCTAGGTAAGACCTCGTGTGATGTCACTACTGTCCCTTGAGCCCCCTGGTAAAGCTGTGCTCTCCAGGGCAGGCACTCAAGTGACACACTGACTACGCTGGCTGCACAGAAACACTTGGTTGTCTAAGATCATGGAAAAGGTTGGAGATATAAATATTTAAAATAAAATGCAGATAGCTGAATGGAATTGATTGATTTTAACTAACAATGAAGTGGGCAAACCCTCTCTTTTAATGTGTGTGGATTCAACCAGCTTCACCAGTAGCAAGTGAGGGGTGCTGCAGGGGTTTCCTCAGGGTCCAGCCTGGCTCGCTGCAGAATGCAGTGCGGCTGCGCCGTTTCCCTTCTCAGGAAGGCAACGCAGGACATGCCTCCCCTTTGCGTAGGGGAAGATTGGCTAGTTCTTGCTCTAAGATGCGAAAGACTTTGCCCTGCCTATTTTTTTGGCAGAATCCATTAATAATCATTCTTTCCAGCGTCTTCCCTCGCTAGCAAAGTACTTGCCATGTACAGCTGTAAAAAGTTGTTTCCAAAGAGAAATAAATTGGAGCAAAAACTTCTGTAATTGGAGACGTGGAGGAAAGCAGAAGGGTGTTTTCACTTTTTTGTCCTTTGTTTTGTGCCATGTTTTAAACAAAGTCCAACGGGACTTTGGAGCCCCTTGCTTGTCTGTGTCCTCCCAGTCTTCGCCCTAGCGGCACCGACCCATCCGCTGTCCCTCCCAGGACAAGCGGATGGTGAAGGCAGTGAGGAGTCAGTAGGAGAGCCCTGTGCTGGGTCAGCAGCACCATGGCAATACACTAGCAAACCTATGGAAACATAAACCTCTGGCAATAGGATTTAGATGCCTAAGCTGGAAAACTTCTCTTTGGATATCAAAGTTAATGATCGCAGTTGTAGGTTTTCAGGATGTTTTTAGTGAAAAGCTTTTCCTAATTAAAACCATCAGTTTATTGAAACTGGTTGGGTTTTTTTTTCTCCTGAGATCAAAGGTGAATTTGGCACAAAATTTAACTGTCAGAAATTATAAAATTCTACAATTATCTTTTAAAAGGAATTTAAAATAAAGCTAATGTAGGCTCTGCTGAAAATTGCACTTCTAAGAACAAAACCTTTATTTTAAAATTTAATTCCTGATTTAGATAGAAGTCTCTTCAAGTCTCAATCTTTGACAGGACATAAAATTAGCTTCCCGTTTCTCTACCTAAAAAGAAAAAAACCAACCCCATGACATTAATAAATCCTGTAGTATACCAACATACACAAATTTTAGTGCCTTTCCAGGCTGAACAGGGAATCTAAATTCCTAGACCGAGTTAGTCTTTCATATAACAGTAAAATTTCTTTCAGTTCAAAAGAACCACTGCTTGATGCAAAACAGAATTTGTACCTTGCCACCTATTAGATAATTGCTGAAACAAGTGGAGAAATGCATTTGATAAATGGAATCTTCAGAACTGTCTTTACTTATGGGGTACTTAGAGTTCCTTCAACTGGACGATGAAAACCTTAGATTGCGTGTGCAGAGCTCAACTGCGTGCCCTTACCGTAGGTGTTTAAATTGGCATCGTCTGCTGCAGATGTGCCCGGTGTGCTCAGATACGTATGTGCAAGGTTCGTAGTCCCAGTATCAGTACTGAGTCTTCAGCTAAAATCTGAACCCTCTGGTTCAATGTTATTTCACCTATATTTCATAAATATTAAATCCTGCTCTAAAAGTAGATAAAACTTCAAAATTTATCTAAAAATGGCTTTACAAAGGTATTTTGAGTTGAATATTTGTTATAGCTGTACGCTTGTAAATGAAATGTAATTGCAGTTGGTCAATAGTCTGACCTCTGCTTGGCTTATAATGGTATAAATATGAAGAATATTAGTATTGCCTGGATGTTACTCTTTGCATTTTCGTACCTTATTTATGAAATAATTGAAACATCTCATAGCTGTACATTTCTTTTCCAAGTGACTTTTGACATTTTTTCTTGCCAAAAGGCAGCACTGGAAATACTTAACAGAAAAATTCATCCTTGTATGACTCAGGATGTTTTCCAGATTGGGCCAAATGGAAAGTGTCAGTGATAGGAACAGTGCATGAGCATCGCGGGTGACTTGCACATATACATACGCAGATGCTATGACAAATGAAGAGGTATTCAATCCAGCGTGGGTTAGATTTTTACTGCTTTGCAAAGAGCCAAACTAAATCCAAACAGAGGAGGCAGAATTTCAGCTCAGTCCTACTGCTCCAGCTGTGAATGGGAGTCTGAGGTCACCAGAGCTTCAGGCTCCTTGCGTGGGGATCTGTCTAAACACCAGTCCACCAGTTCCACCTCCCTTACGTGGTTTCGATTCAGGAGGATGATCTGGAACTCATCTCCAGGCTGGACAAAGAGTGAGGGTGTCTCCAAGCACCCTACTGCCTTTGCTCCTCCGCCCATCCCTCCAGTTGGCCCCTGGCTTGGAGGTGACCTTCTACAGGGTGGTCACCAAAGCACACCTTTGCTCTGGAGCTGCTCTCCCAAGAAGCAAGTCTAGAGCAGGAGATCCTCTGCAGGGTTTCTGTACATGTTTCCGTCAGGTAGCAGTTTCATCCAGTAACTGGTATTGGAGGCAGGGAAGTGCTGGTCAGCTCAGAATAAGGCTTGGGATGGATTCAGTGGTTCAGTATCACTGGAGGCAAAGACAGTTGGTCTTCCCTGCTGATAGTCTGCCTCAGCTTTAGAGCTTCAACTGGCAGTCCTTGTCACTTATCATACAGATCCTCGTTACTATATTTGGTCCATATCTTCCTCTGGTAGAAGGCTTCATAGGTCTGGAGTGAAACTAGAGCAGTTCCTAGCAGCTAAGGATGCTGATAAATTTTTTATTTTTTATTTAAAAATTAGACTTTTACAATTAAGCTTTTCTTGCTGTAGTAATAAATGCAGTGAATCAACACAGTTAATATGGGTCATGTTATAAAATCTATGTTTTATGAAATAGAGAAAAGGATTATCTGATTTAGTAGATTTGATATATGTTACAAAGAACCAAACAACATAGAGATAATGGCAACCTTCAATCCATTTTACTTAATGGTGATCCGGTCTGTTAGTTTTGTGCAACCATCTAAAGATAGTTTTTGCATTGTCTGACTGGACAATTTTTAACAGCAATAATGTATTGCTTCCTCTGTCTATTTCTCTGAAGTAAGTTTCAGGAGAAGTTTCTTGCTGGATATCAACATAACATTTTGGATTTGGTTTTAATACGGACTAGAACAAGACGTCATTTGCCAGTACTGCCAGGGTATTAGGTGATCATGCAAATTTGAGTGTGAAATAATGTATTTTCAGTAACACTGTTGCTTTTCTTTGTTGTTTTTAAATGAATCAATTTCAAACCAAAATATGTATGGTAGGATATTTAAAATTAAAATGAATCTCTTTCCTTAATTCACCTTGGGGTTTGGGTTGTTTGGGGTTTTTTTTTTATTGCTTTGGACGCAGTTTCTCAAGTTTTGTAGACCCTTTTAAAAAGATGATCACCTTTTGGCCACAGTATCCGAGTAGTTTGGGGTGAGCTAAGGTGGGCTGCAACATGAAGAAGGGGCAATTGAAGTCCCGGAATTTGGGGAAGGGAGGGGTGGTTTGCTGAAACAGACCTTCTGTTTGTTTCAGATGACTTTTTGCCTCCTCTTTTCACTCCACTTTATTATTTCCATCCTGATTTTAAAATCTCTTCCACAGATTTGTTTTTATATTGCCGAGAACCTTTAAAAATAATTACTGAAACCATAGCAGCCCATCTGAAAGCTTTCTGAGGCGCAGTATGAGTTACACAGCAGGCCAAACCTCAGAGGGCAGGGGCTCTCTTCCAAGCGAGCAAGAGCGGATGCTGCGAGTTGCTTTGATTGCTTGTGCAAACAGTCACTTTGTCGTCCAACTCCCTGCGTGTGCAGACACCCAGCGTACCTTGCCCAGCTTCACACACGTCAGGCTTTTCAGGCTTTGAAAGTGATACTCATTTTTAATTACTGTAAGGTAGTTGTGATATAAATTATGTAAGAAAGCTTCATTGTGTAGCTAGTCTCAGAGGAGGATCTATGGTAAACGACCAATCATAGAAAACACTAAAAACTCCTAAGTATGCAAAGTAATGGTATATTTTGTGTATGTTTGTTTATACCTCAGTAAGCTGAAAATTTTCCATTGCTTTATTTTCAAATTTGCATTAATTCCTTTGGGAATGTGAATTATAAGAAAGTGTTTTGTAACAGCCCAGCAGAGGCTACAAAGAATTTAACTCTCTCTGGCCGTGTTACCAAAATAAGCATTTAAATGGCAGATCAAATGCTATTTTATAGCTTTTTGCATCAGAGGTCAGAGAAGGTTTGCAAATGCAGGGGATACAACTCATAGGCAGAGTGAGTCATCATTTAATATCTAGTCAGTTTGTAAGCTCTGACATGAGTTTCTATTCAGTTTTTTTGGTCTGTAAGCAGGGAACAGAGGGAAAGTTACAGGGAGTTTTTCAAATAGGTCATGGTCCTTTGAGACAGATCATAGAATGGTTTGGGTTGGAAGGGACCTTAAAGCTCATCTAGTTCCAACCCTCCTGCCATGGGCAGGGACACCCTCCACTAGACCAGGTTGCTCAAAGCCTCATCCAGCCTGGCCTTGAAGACAGCCAGGGATGAGGCATCCACAGCTTCTCTGGGCAACCTGTGCCAGTGCCTCACCACCCTCTCCAGGACGTATTCTTTTCTTTATATCTAAATTAACTCTCTTTCAGTTTAAACCCATTACCCCTTGTCCTGTCACTACAGGCCCTTGTAAACCCCAACCCGCCTCCCCCAGCTTCGTTGTAGGCTCCCTTTAGGTACTGGAAGGCTGCTATAAGGTCTCCCTGGAGAGACAATGGTAGACCTTTCCCATTACTCTCCCCAAGTTCATGAAACCAGGTGCCAGCAGTGCTGAACCCAGGTGATGACATCTCTGTGCAGACTGTGGCTGCGGCCCTTGCTCCATCAGCCTTCTGCATCCAAACGACAGTGTTGGGGGAGCCAACACCAACCTTGACTGTTGACTGTGACAATCCTCAAATTCATTACTGACGTGCAAGTATGATTCAGTGCCCCACAAATTATCTGGTTTAACGACTAACCCCGAGCTACAGGGCAAATCCCTGCGCAGCAGAGAACATCAAGGGACTTGGCAGCACGCACTCTTCTTGATATTTAACTCTGAGCATCCCAAATAATTCAGACACTTTAAGCACAGTCACAGGGTACAAGGGGTCACATCCAGCCCTCTCTGAAAACTGACCTCAGCCTTTCTGTGAACTCTAATGAGAGTAAAATCAGACCCTCCATCTCCAACCGTTTTAGTGGAGGTTTGGGTTCTCTGCACTTTGCAGCCTCAAATCATCTACAATTAACTTTTGGAATGGAAAATAAGATTTTTTTTTTTCTTCCTCTTTTTAATTAAAATCTCTACCAGACCTGGTTGCCGGTTTCTCACAAAACTGATTTATGGGGCTTGCTGCACTGAACCGAGGCTTTTATTGACAGTAACCTGGCTCTGAAGTGGCATTTGTTTTTTCTGAACTGTCTTTGGTGGAGCAGGCTGCCTTACATTATGGATCTGGGGCTGAGTTTTGTTTTGTTTTTCCCACACTCTGGGCAGATCAGTCTTTGATTGCTCTTCTAATGACAGGTATTCAAGTTACTCTAATTCATGTCGACACCTGGGCTGTAAAAGCTCTACTGCACTCTTGCACGTGTAGTTGCATTTTCCCTGCTGGCTGCCCAAGCCACTTAACATTTTCTTTGGGCTTTTGATGTGAAATCTGGACTAATCTCTATGCACTGTAGTTTTTCAACATTCTTATGAGAATATTGCAGTATTTACAAGAGAGAGGGATTGGAAAATGGTGTTTTCAATTTGTTCCACATGTCTGGCCCTTATATGCCTCAGATTTCCCCTTTAGAGGTAGTTGCTATTTGAATATTATTTTATAGATTCTGGCTTTAGTAGACCAGTTACAGCTCACTGCAGGTTTAGTAAGTCTTAGTTGATTGTGATGAAGAAAACATTTTATGTTTTAAAAGCCTGTGTGAATGCTGAAGCCAACTGAGTTCTAAACCTACACCTACTGAGAAGTGAAATAGTCTGACAGCGTGTGAGATTCTTGATCCTTTTCTGTATGCCTTGGTTATAGTAAAGTGCTTTTGAGTGCAGATTCATGTCCTCCTTGTTGGTCAGAAGAGAAGGGTGAATGAACACAGCTTCAGCAATGACATTACATGAGTCAAAATATTAGTAATTACTGCCCTGGGCACGGAGAGGATGCGGTGTGGGCTGTGCCAGAGCTCTCATGATGTAACCTGTGGCTCCAAACAGGCTCTTTTCATCCCAGTCGCAGGATTTGCAGAGAGAAGCCCCCCTCCTTATGCCCAATGCTGTGAAGGGGACACATGGCAGTGGGCAGTTGCCATTAGGAACTGTGGTCAGCAGAAGTCCACCAGCAAAATCCCAGGGCTCACGCACCAAATTTGGCTCCTATGGCTTCTTTCCATGCTGGCTGAAAGTTGCAACAGCTCAAGTGTCCAAAAAAGCCATTCAGACTGATTTGTGGTACTTTTTGGCCTGCTATGCCATAAAACAGTGGAGAGGAGAGGGGAAAAAATCCTCCAAACTACTGTCAATTTGGTTCAAATGACAGAAACGCTTTCATGCTGCACGAAGCAATCAAGTGGTCAGACCTGTAACATCATGAAAAAACCAAACCCAAAATGATATGGAGCAGTAGATGGAAGAGCAAAAGGCAGGAACGCTAATGTGAACAAAAGCTTTTTTCCCCACAGTAACAAGCTGGGGGCTCTGAGGGCCAGCCCATACCTTTCCGCCTCTGGGTCACCAGGTGTGGGAAGCATCCCTTCCTGCCCTCCACCCGCCCCTCTGTGCCGGCTGCCCGCCGCTGTCAGGCCACAAATGACCCTGTCCGGTTGGAGAGCTGAGCGGTGCCCTGTTATGAGGCAAAGTCCTGTTTGTTCTTCAGGACTGCTTCCAACTTAATGCAATGCTTTTTGTTCTGATTTAGGACTGAATAAGCTTGAGGCAATACTCAGAAATCCAGAAAATTTCTGAACTAGCCTGTTCATCCTACTAACAGCTCCTAGAGCTTAAGACGGCTCAGGTTTGGGGGAGAAAGCTGTGCAGCGAAGTGCATGCTGCTGAAGAGCCACATGACACTGAGTGATCACCTCTGCTACGTGAGACACTGGAAAAAGCAGCCCCACCGGAGAAAAGCTCTTAGGCTGTGTATTAGGAACAGTATTCTGTGAACACAAAACGTTCACAAGAAGGAACAGGCGAGGGAGTAAGGGAGACATCAGGTCATTGTTGCCGCAGGTATGTTGTCCCTATGCGCAGAGGTGGTCCCCACAGACTCTCTGGAGCACTATGACAACGCTCCTTTTCTTTAGGGCTGCATGCTGAGGTCGTCTCTAGCCTGGGTGAATCCCACGTTGGGCAGCATGCCTGGGATAACACTGCCTTGTGCCGTGTTTCAAACAGGCAGGTTGACTGGAGGCTGCCTTGGAGGGCAGAGGATTGAATGCTGCAGGCAGCTGTGCTCTGGGCAGCTCAGGCGTAAACAGCTCAGTCCTTAACCATCACCTCTGCCTGGGAGAGAGGGTGAAGAGGTTTGCTGTGGGTCCCTTTCTTTGTCGAGGGGTTAAGGGGGGTAATTTTTTGACGGGGAGGGAGCTGCAGGAGGTTGCAATTTCTCAAGTTGTATCCTCCTGACTAGAGGGCTGGGGTTCAGCCCAGTAACTGTTGATGTCTCTGCTGCGTTTGGCTGCAGCCTCCTGCTGAGGAAAGACACATGTGCTTGTCTTAAAACACTGGTGAGACTCCCCCCTCCCACAGTGCCCAGTGCAGGGGCTTTGCTCTAGGTGTCACTGGCAGAGCTGAGATCCCACTCCCCAGGGCAGGGTCACTGCAGCGGGGGGCATGACCCCGCTGTGAGCAGACAGGAATATTTCTGTACATCTCTGAAAGCACTGGCTGGAAGAAATTATAGGAGCATGGATTGGATGGAAGCAGTTTGTGTTTTCAGTGAGTCAGATGCTTTCTGCTACAGTCTATTTGCTCGTACATTACCAGCTCTTCTCAAGTCAACATCCAAACACTTAAATTGACCAAAAGCTTTGCTGCTTCTTCCAAATAGTGACTATACTGGTGACTGGGGGCAGCCCTCCAAATCTAGTTCTGCCTATGATCCTCTGCATATCTTGAAAAATATGTCACTGAAAAGAAAAAACTTTTTTTAAATACTTGGATTAAAACAACATTCTGACACCATAGTGGCCTATTTCTTAGCTGTAATTTTCCATGGATGCAGCACTGCTGGGTTTTCGTGCATAACTCCTGGTTGCCTTTCACAGATGAGGTTTTCTGGATGCAACTTGTTGTGAACCATAAGCACATCTGGCTGTTGGCATGTCTGCTCTTGGCACCCTGTGGTAATGTGCTGGCTCAGTGGGTCTGATAGTCACTGACACCCCACAGTAACCTGCTTTGTTATTGTTTTCCTGTGATGGTAAGAAGTAGATTGAAAGTGTTTAAGACCCATGAATGGATGAGGATGCCCATGAATGAAGCCCATCATCCATCACCCCTCCGAGGGCTGTTTGTGGAAAGAGAAGGGGAAACTCTGACTTGGGATCTGGGCAACAGCTCTCTGGCATCGCTGGTACCAGCCGCTTTCTCTGCCCTGGCATTTTACACAGGGGGTGGCGTTTTTCAGGTTGCGTGGAAAGTCATACTCACACTACTCATTTCAGGTACTGTGGAGAGTTTCTTTGAAATACAAAAAGTCCCAAATAAAGTTGTCTTCCTCTCTCTGGCAGCGGCAGCTCCCCAGAATTTCCGTAGGTCTCAGGCATCCAAAGTAACTTCTCTGTTGGTCTCTCTTTTGGCTGTCCAGTTCTCTGCATGTGGTTTTGAAGGTGAAACATCAGTGCCTCCTTTTGCTACCACAGCTTCCTCCGGTCAGGATAGGGCAATTTGCATTCTCACACCGAGTCTTGTAATCCTTGTGCCAAAAAGGGTCAGTTCAGCCAGAAACCACCCTTTAAAGACCAGTCACTGATGTTAAAGGATCCAAAAATATTGAGAGTAACATTTTAGGTGTCACTTTCTTCCTCCAGAGCTTCTAAGCTTCAAAGGTATATCCCAGTTAGGAGGAGGAAAGCTCAGGCTCCCCTGCTGAGTATAGGGTGGTTATACAGCAGCCCTTGCCCCCGTGTCTCAATTAAAACCTGTATCGGGTTACTTTAGTGCCTGTCAGGTTTTTCGCTCCTCTACGTGTGAGTGACTGAGGTCAGAGTCTCCTTAATACTCTTTCTTCGCCCTGTAGGGGAATTCCTCTTCAGTGTATTCAGGTACTTCATGCTGTACTGGGTTGGGTTTGGTGCCCTTCTTGAATTCCTTAGGGGCTTCAAACTATCTATCTGTATATTTGTTTATAGGTTTCTACATATTTAGAAACTTTAACAAAAAAAGAAGAAAAATTCCCATTTTTTGTTTTAAGATGGGGTTTACTGGTACGGCGTTGCCCAGGAGGAGTGCCTTCGGCATCCTCTACGGGTCCGTTCGCACCTTGTCACACTCCCGCGCCGACTCTTGGTGCAGACAGCCCCTCTGGCCTTCAGGGGGTATGGTGGTGGAGCACGGGACACGGAGACCTGCTAATGACTCAGGGCCACCAAGGAAAGTGAGAGCAGGGGGACTCGAACAAACTTCATGGCATCTCAGTAACCTTTTTTTATTGAAACAGTTTAATAGTTCTGTACTCCGTTAAAAAAACGGCTCATGGAAAGGCGTATTGTGGTCTGTATGAAACTGATTTTAAACGATTTTCCAACTGCTTTGTAATGTATTTACAGTTAGTTGTGCTTTTTGTTTTGAGAGATACCTTACTAGGTACTTGGTAACCTAGCCCAATTTCCTCAAATTCAGATTTTTTTTAACCCTTTCCCTTCTGTCGTTAGCAGAAAGCAATGCCTTTGGAAAGAACCAAAGCAGTGCTGCTTTGGAAGTCAGGTCCTTGTGCACAGAGGGCCAATCACCATTTCAACTGGTGACTGTTTGGGGTTTTTTCCCCCCTTTAAGTTCTGTCTATTTTATTTCTACAGTTGTTTGTTCCTTCCTCTTTTTTTGCTTGGAAATTAATCACGCAGGAAACGATTAACCACAGCGAGTTGTCTGTCTGCCCGCCTCTGACTCAATGCTTGAGAGGGGCTGCCTCCCAGCAGCGCAAAATGGCTGCAAAACGGTGCAGGCAGCGCACTTGCAGTCCCCTTGTTCGCACTGCCCATCCCACGTTCATCATCACATTTCTCTTCAGTGTCTGCTAAATAATGCTCCTGAAATGATGCTGAAGTACCAAATTAAATGTGAAATGCCTAGAATTTTGTGTTTCATGCAGTTTAGTGCCACTCCCGCTTGTTGCTCTTTGGATGACTTTGCAGAGCAAAGGGCTCTTTGCAGTATGTGACGTACACTTTCTCCTCTATTTTGGTTTTTAAACGAAAGTAGTTTTTATCATGATGTGTTGCACATCACAATAGTTTAATGCCCTTTCTGATAGTGCCCGGTGGGTATACCTGGTAGCTTGCAAAAATCAGAGCTTCCTTATGCAGCTCTGATGGCATGATTTACCCGGGATTAGGCGGGCACCTCGTTTGCTACTGCTGGGGTGGCTTTCGTAAAAGGCAGCAGATGCAGGCTGTGTGCACGCCCCTCTCGAGAAGGTTGCCCTGGTCTGCAGGGAGGCTGCCCTGGCACCGGGGTGGTACCTGAGGCGGAGCAGGGCGAACACAAGGGTTGCGGCAGGGTAGCAGCTCATGGCAGCCCACATTGCAGCCGGACCTCTGGGGGAAACGGGGGTGTGCACGGCACTGCTGGCGCCTGCCTTGCAGTGGGAAAGCAGCCACGGCCACCGCTGTGGAGGTCCTTCTCTCTTGCTGACGGTACGGGCCTTTGTGCATGGGGCTCAGGGGCCGACGCTGTGGCATATGTGTGTGGGTTGTTTACCGTAGTCCCTTCTGCTGCGCCACCAGCGCTATCTGGATACAACACCCACATACAGCTGCTTAAAAGCTGTGATAATCATAGAATCTTTTAGGTTGGAAAAGACCTTTAAGATCATTGAGTCCAATCGTTAATTTATGCTACTGCCTAGAAAATATGCAAGGACTTGTGTCTGGGGTTTCAAAGTACTGATACACCTTCAGCCTTGGTCTTTTGGAACGGGTTCCTTTTCAACACCCTGCAGCACCGAGTGTTAGAAGCAACTGGGTTGTTAACAGATTTGGTAGGTAAACTTTGTTATTGGTCACTATTCAGGTATTTCATAGTGTCGGCTGTTAGCAAGTAAGCATAATGTCCATTTCTTAAATCCAGCTCTTTCTCACTGACCAAAAGCAAATAATTCACGGAACCCATTGCTAACGTGTAAGACAGTAACCAAAGTTTTCCTCTAATTGCAGAGTTACGCTTAACATTTTTTGACATCTCGATGCTCTGTGCAAAACAGCTATCCTGCAAATCAGTGATGAATAAAGCAGCTGCCGAATTCAAGTTCAGTGTTGTGCTGACTCAGCTGCTTTGCTTCTGCAGCCAAGAGGTGCTGCTCGTCCCAGGATCAGCCCTAGCGCTGTGCTGTGTGGGCAAGCCCCCAGGTCGCTGCATTTCTTCAGTACATTATTCTTCTTCCTACAGGCTTATAGCAATCAAATTTAAAAATACGGAGTGCACCTCTCTTTTTTACTTACAGAAATGGATAGTACAGAATCCAACAACCAACAGCAAGGGTGAGTTAGAGCTTCAAAGACAGGGGTGCCATTCCTTGCTGCAAAGTTTCAGCTTGAGTTCCTGAAACTGTCTTTGGCTCTGCAGCAGGAGCAGAGAGTGGCAAAAGTAAGAGTGAAGTGGTGTCGTAACGTTTTAAGCTAAAATTTGACAAACTGGGGTGTTTTACTGGCTCTGTAAGTGTATGCGTTACGCTTTTGTGCGTGGGCACGCCAGTTTCTGAGTCACGCCATGTGATCTCTTTTCTGATGGCTTCTAGAGGAAGTGTGTGTTCTAGAACACCATGAGTGAACAACTCTGCAGGGCGCTTGCATTAGACTTCAGGCCCGTTCTGCCTGAGTTTGGCCTACTGCAGACACTTGTCCTGTGCTTCCAAAACGCCATTTTCCAGACCCTCTTGGTAACTGCCCTGGGGGCTACAGGGCTTGTCCAGCAGTAGGCAGATGCCAAGTTCACCAGTGTGCAGCCATGCACCTAATTTCCATCCCTGTCCCATTGAGAAAGCCCTTCAGTACCAGAATAGGTACTAGCTACAGCACAGGTGGTGACTACAGGTACATCAGAGGATGTCATCCCTCTGGAACATGGGATAGGTAAAGAGGAGGCACCCAATGCCTTTCTCCCCCTTACCTCCTTACAAATAATGTGTGTAGGGAGGGTTTTGGAGAGGCTGGATGTCTCCGTGGATAGTGGTTTCCTCTTAGAGAACTCAGCCTTTGAGCTTCTCCTCTGTCCCTACCAATTCCTTAAGAAGCTGATCCAAAAGAACCCAGTTAAAAGGAGAAAAAGTAGAACAGACCAGCACAAGCATGCAGAAAGCAATCACTTAACACTCGGGGAGGTAGACAAGTTATGGCATTTGCAAAAATACTGCTTTTTAGAGAAAGCGCTGCGTAGACCAGCTGGCTCGCTTGCTGCATTCAGGTCTGAGCTGCCTTAAGGGATTCATTTAAGAGGCTGATATCAAACTAAGCTTTATTCCGCCTGCTCCAGAAACTTTCCCGTGGCACGTGGAGTGCCGAGGAGACACACTGCACATTATCCAGACTGCTTTGGCCTCTTACCAAAGCAGTGCAGAGAGCAGAAATTCTCTTTTCAATCAGTTGAAAGAGTTAAAAGCTCGGTGAAGTAGCCGAATGGCATGGTTACGCTAGAGACAACTGCAGCTGTGAAAAGACTGTGTTAAGAAACAGGATGGTTGTGGTCTGCTGTAAGAAATAATTTTCCTGTTGACTATTTTTTTAAACAGGAAGCTGAAGAACAAAGCAGCATTAGTCTTGGTGTTTTTAATAGGCTTCAGATTTCAAATATTGCATTTGGGATAAGCAGATTGGGAAAGGATATGGCTTTGTGCAGTTTTATGTAACAACTGAGAGCTAGAAATCTGGAAGACAGGAATATAACCAAAGTCAAGGAGATGCACTGAATGGGGAGCTGGTTCTTCTGCGGAGACGCCGTAAGATGCACGGTAACGCGCTGGAGGACCGATGAGAGCACGCCGGTCCGTTCGCAGGACTCTGCAAACGCCTGTGTTGGCACAGCACTGTGTAGTCTTGGCTTCGCAGAGTTTCCTCTTTGTCAGTCGGTCTGTCTGCCTGCCAGCTTCCCCTCTGCTCTGCTTGCTCTGTCGCCGTAACACGAAAGAGAAAACAGTTTCTGCAGTACGGGAGAAGGAAACCTGCAAACGCTAGAGACAGTGGTAGTGCCTCACACTACTTGGGACTCCATGTTTTTAGTCAGCCAGAGGTAGGGGTGAGGTGTCCGGCTCCTTTCCAAGCCCTTTTCTCCTTAAAGCTTTTAGACAAAATCCATTAAAGTATTGTTTCAGGAAAGCTTTCTTTTGAGGAATGTAGCTCAGCAGTTTGGGCTTTTTGTATGGGTTTATAGCTGTATTCTAATTCTTTTGAAGCATGCGCATCTGACAGCACACATCTGTACGTCTAACCGTGTTTTTCTCACACGCCTCTCGTGGATCATCTCAGAGCCATTACAGACTTCGTAGGCAGTGACTTACCTCAAACCCTCACTGCAAATGCCATTTTGTTCTGTTCAGAACATGTTCCTAATGCTCATTTAAACTGTACAGAGTAGTATACCTAGCATGATGTTGATTTGGCTTATACTGTTCTATTACAGTTCTCCTTGGTTTTATCAGAAACAATTAAGTGACTTCAAGAAGAGCTGTGTATCCTTGCAAATCACTGCCCTGCAGACCTCAGTGGTCAGCCTGAGGTTGTCCGGAGAATAACCCTTATTCCTGTTCTCGCTGGGTTTACCTGTTTCGTGCAAACACGATATAAACGGTGTCAAATCGCTGTTACCAAAGCTAGCTCGGGTAAACGGGCAAGAGCAAAGCACGTGCTGAAATGCCATAGCACCACTAGAAAACACCTGGAGCCTCCAATAGGCACTGTTCCAGCGAGCAGTGTCCCAAAATGCCACAAAAAGCCCTTGTGGCTTGAAAAAAAAAATCCGCAATGCTTTTCTTTTTGTTTGGGTTGCTTGTTTGTTTGTTTTGTTTTAATGTTTTCATTGCAGTGAAGTTCTACACCGCAGGTGTCACCCTCCCAGGATTGCCCTAGGTTGGAAGTTCTGCTCAGAGAAAAAAAAGCAGGAGCCTGCTCTCTGGCAGGGAAGTTTGGAGAAGGCTGAGCTGGGGCAGCCAGGCTCTTCCCTCTGTAACAGCCTGCAGCTGAGTGGCCGGGCTGCCTGCTTGCTCTTCCTCCTCTGGGAAAGTGCACAGGGCACGACTGTGTGTGCTGCTCCAGAGAAGGAGGAAGGTGCATTCAGAGGTGATGGCGTCTCAGAGCAACCAAGGAGAAAGGAAAAAGCATGAATCTTTCCTAAAGCTCTGCTGTTCCACCCCACCCATAATAGTGGGTGGCTGTGGTGTGTATCTTCCAGCAATTTAAGGACTTTGAAAGATCAGCGTCTCTTTTTCAGTATGATCTTAAAGTAGTGAAGCTCCTAAAGTTGATGGTATAGCTGTGGGATTATCCTGAAGTATTTCTACAGAAACAAGATTGTTGGATTAAACAGGGTCCAATGTTGTTATTTATTGTCGCATGTGACCACATTGCATTTTTGTGCATTGCCATAGCAATGCATGGGTTGTGTATGTGTGCAAAACTGGATATGGATGTCTGAGTTTGCATGGCAGTGGGGATCACATAGGGAGCCCCCATTTCAGGATGCAGCTGGTTTCCATACAGTGAAACACGAAATGCTTCTTACAGGCTACTTACTTAGAAAATGTGGCAGATAAATCTGTTAGCTGCAGGGGTAGGTTTTAGCTGAGTAGGGAGTACACCCAAAGGTGACGGATTTATTAATCTCTGGGTTTTACATGTTTCTGTGGTTTGTGTGCAGGTTTCTTAGCAAGACCAGAGGGAGCTCAGCCTTCCACCATGCCTGTGCCTCCCCCTCCAGCTCCCCCTCCGCCCCCAACGCTGGCCTTGGTAAGTTTTACAGGAGGTACTTGTACAGTATACACCGTTGTCTCCTGCTGCGTGTCATACTGAAAGGGGCGGCCAGAGGCACTGAGGTGTGGACAAGGGTATGCGTGATATTTAGGGAAAGCTCTTCGACATTTTGGTTTAGGTTGTTGATTGATACTACAAGAGGAACCATCACTTCTACTCCCTTGCAGTGCCCATATGGATGTCACCAGCCACACTGGCTCTCCATCCTCCTCTTCCTCCCACACTGGTGGTTTGATCTGGCGTAGGGATCCTGGGCAGAGAGGCGCAGCTCCTCACCAGCTTTTCTAAGTCAGTGGAATTGAAGTCTTGCTTTCCCCTGGCCTTTTTCCAGCCACATGCTCCCACCTTCTCCCTTGTTCTATTCTAGCACCTACATGACCCAAGCTGGAAACAAATCAATCCTTTTTATTTTAAATTCGGTAAGGATAGCTCTTAGCCAGCATAGCTCCCTCAACCAGCTTGTGGCACCAGAGTACGGGATCCACTGCTGGCACAGCGCGGTGGATGAGAATACATCTGACCTGACTGAAGTCAGCCTAAGCTGGAACAGACCTGTGCTGTGTTTGCCCTCCAACAGTCAGTTGCCTCACTGACAAGAAAGAAAATGCTTCTTGAAATGCAGCTGTAACATACTCAGACGCTTTCATCGCAAAACCCTAGCTGGCTACACAGGCTGGGCTGTGCCGCTGAAGAGTCTTTCCCTCGTTTTCCACCGTGAGCAAGATACAGGCTCCGTGCTTGGTCCCTCCATGGCAACTCACCACCTGTCAGGGAATTTCCATAACATTGGTTGTGTAAGTTATAAAGCTTCTCAGGAACCACCGTTTCCTAGAAGAAATAACCATATATACACACGTGTGTGTGCACAAAGTATGTCTGGTTCTGCCTCGCAAAACTGTGTCACCAAAACATAACTGAAGAGACCATTGAGTCAAACCTCGTGCATCTAAAGGTTTTATTGGGTCTGTTTGAAGAGGTCTGTATGGTTGAAGTGGTGATTGCCTTTTTAAAGTATTTCTAGCAAAACTGAAATAGTAAATAAAGCTCCATCTTTCTTTTAATTTATGCATAATTTGTATATAAGGAGTTTTCACTACAACTCTCAAGAATCTCCACCTTTTTGTGTAATCACATTATGTTCGTAGTCTGTTCTTGTTCAGCTTCCAAAATGGCAATTTGCCACAGATGTGCCTTGGCTTAAAAAAATTAAAAAGTAGAGACTCCAAATCTTGAGTTCAAAAATAAGAATTCACATAAAATTGTTCTCTTTCCTGTGAATAGTGTGGGTTAGAATAGCAGCAGTGTCTGGGGCCTCGGGTCTGTAACAAGCAGCTACCTGTAACATCATGCGCAAAACCAGATGCAACACGCAACCTGCTCTAGTGATGCTGAAACAGAAAATGAGGTCTCGGGTAACTACCATATTAGAGCAGAAATTTGTAGCTAGAAGTTGAGGTTTATTTTACCTCCTCATTTTTTTCTTTATTTTGCAGGCAAACACTGAAAAGCCATCCCTAAGCAGGTCAGAACAAGCTGGGCGAAATGCTCTGTTATCTGATATTACCAAAGGAAAAAAGCTAAAGAAGACTGTTACTAATGACAGGAGTGCTCCGATTCTAGACAGTACGTATGATTCTGCATGTTGGAGTTTCTGTATATGTGAATGGTTCCACATACCTGAATGCAGAAAATTATTTTATCATATCAGCTGAGAGAGAAGTAGGCAAAATAGAATGCCAAAAGTTGGCATATATAAAGTCTCTTCATTGTAGAATCACAGAAAGGGTTGGGTTGGAAGGGACCTTAAAGCCCATCTAGTTCCAACCCCCCTGCCGTGGGCCACCCTCCGCTACACCAGGCTGCTCAGCCTCATCCAGCCTGGCCTTGAAGACAGCCAGGGATGGGGCATCCACAGCTTCTCTGGGCAACCTGTTCCAGTGCCTCACCACCCTCACCAATCCATCATGGACTAAGTCAGCTGAGAAATCGAGTACTGCTTATGAAATGCGAGTGATAATTTGTTTGCCTACTCCCGTAAAGCAGTTCACCTTCTCATTAGGAAAGGCATTTCTTAGGAAGAGAAGACACTGCTACAGACTGATCAGCAGATGTGATACAACTAAGTCCAGGTCTGGCCATGCAGTTAAAGGCTGGACTGTGGTAGGAAGGTAGGATGAGGAAAAAAGGGAATGCACAAAGGAGTGTGAGCAAGTAAGAATAATAAAAAAAAGGTACGAGTCTTGCAGTCAGTCAGGTACTGAGTTCTTAAACACTCGAGTATTATCTCTGAAAGCAAAATTACACGTTCTAGCTATTGTGATGAGCTGGAGAAAAGTATTAAGGGGATTGAAGAGTAAGATTAGAATGATGCGGCCTATTATCTTGTTTACATGAATTAACAAATCATGATGAAAGGCTAAACCATAGTAGCAGCATTCCTCCAGAAGTTGACACCCTGCGTAAGTCAGAGCTGAACTGAGCTGCCATGCTTAAGAAAAGACAAGGATGATGCGAAATGTTCCCTAGTGCACACATTCTTCCTTCTTTTTTTCCCAAGTGGGGTTATTAGAAGTGCTTTTCATCCACAGTTTTTAATTACTTAAAAGGCAGCAAAATTTTTACCCACCCAAAGTTGTGGAAATCAAGATGCCAAGAAACTAAGCAATTGATCTTCAGCCTTATAGCCTGTCATCTGAGAGCTGATCTGCACAGATATCCCAACCTGTGGGCCTGCTCGTTTTCCAGTGATGCACTCAATAGGGCTCTTCCTGGTATTTGTAGTTGTGGAAACACTTTCATTTTACTTTTAGCATCTCAGCGTTGTCACAGCAGAAATATTGACATTTGAGAGGAAGGCAGTGGCTGATAATTCCTGCCTTTTGGAAAAATTAGCAGCTAGTTATCCTCTCACTGCATTTCTGGACCTACAGGAAAGTGATCAGAAATTAAATCTCTTTCCTCACTAGGATTTGTTTAAATATAGTAACTGTGTTGCAATAACTTCGGTAGTGACAGAGGTCTCTGCATTCCCTGAAGTGATTACCAGAGACACCTCTAAGAGGAAGGACACCTGTCTTCTTCCTTCCTTACTTCCCATGAGATTGCTCTGTCTCCTGGTTTTCTTATGGAGAAGTGGAGGGAAAGGATAAGAGAGCAAAGGTATGAAGAAATGGGGAAGCAGCTACAAAGACGCTAACAAAGACAACATGATGCTCTCAGAGGTCCCATCCATGCTCAGTTCCAAATTCTCCATAGTGTCTGTTTTTCTGCTTTCCAGTGCAGAGCAGACTAAAGGAAAGCGATGGCTTCATAAAAACACAGCGGCTATGTTTATTGCACCACCTCTTCATGGTGCAATAGTGGTGGTGATGGTAGCCGTGATGATCCAGCCTGAACAAGGACTTGTGTGTTTTGAAAGCTTGTCCATTCTTCCCCAGTTATAAGTGTTGCTTTAACGAAAGAGATACTTTGCAGCATCAGTCTCTCTTCTCTGCCTAACATAGGGGATTTTTTCCTCAACAGAACCCAAAGGACCTGGTGGAGGAGGCGGCGGTGGCTTTGGAGGAGGTGGCGGCGGCGGGGGTTTTGGTGGTGGTGGCGGCGGTGGTGGCAGCTTTGGTGGTGGTGGACCCCCTGGCCTTGGAGGTCTTTTTCAAGCAGGAATGCCAAAGCTCAGATCTACTGCAAACCGAGATGCCGGTAAGAAAGACCTTGCAGTTTCAGTGTGAAAAAGTAAATGACATTGCTTAAAACCTTCACAGCACAGCAATAAATTACCTGCTGGGATTGCACAAGTCTTTAAATATCTTAGGCTCTTAGGAATGTAATTTTCAGCTTGAATCTTGTCTTATTCTTAACACTAGGATTTATAAAGGAGAAGATAGACTTCTTTACACCCATCCTCCTAGTTAGTTATTGATGAAAACTAGATCTCAGCAGTGCTGAATTGCTACCTGCAAAGTACAGTCAGGCAGACTAGATCCTGCCTCAGCTGTGAGTGTGCAGGCCTAGAGCAAAATTAAGAGGATTCCAGGTTAATTCTCCCTTGTTCACCAGGAAAAAGGATCTACTTTCCAAATGGAAAGCACATCTGCGTCAGCTCCACGACAGCACGATTTACCACTTAGGGAGTGCATGAGGCATCCCAGCTGGCTGGTACGCACACTGCAGCTGGAGGCTTGTCTGGGGCATGTGCTGTGTTCTCCTGGCTGGTGAAACGGCTGCCCAAAGCCTCGTGCCCTTTGAAACAAAGATCCGGGAGCCCTGGGATTTCTAAGGTTAAAGGTGTAGGATTTGACACTTATTGAAGGAGGTCTGGGCAATGAGGGTTGCAGGGTGTTACGAACCTTATGTGTTTTATAAACTAACGTGAAGTTTTCAGCAGATGTGTACAAAACAGTTTCTCAGAGCTGGTATTTTCTATTGTGTCACAGTCTATTTTGGGAATGTGTGTTAATACAAAAGTTCCTGGCATCACAGCACAGTGCTGCCTCAACTGCAAGGCTGGCTGCTTTCTTTCTGACATGCACAAGTGCATCCTTAACAGCTACGAGAAAGGGCTGGAAAGAGGACTGTTGATTTTATGTGTTGTTTAAAACCTAAGATTTCCTGCTGAAAGCAAAGGTGGATGGTGTCAAATACTTGTTCTTCATCCCTTCTCTGTGCAAGGGCTCCATCGGTCGTGTTGCCGTTGGTGTTGTGCGAGTGGTCCCCCATAAGGGTTCCTGGGAAGTCACCCAGTGGAGCGGTGTCCCCGTGCCCCTGAACCAGGGAGCCGAGCCCCGAAGGCTGGCGTGCCCCGTGCCGGGGCCGACACCACCCGCCTTGGGACGCGGCCCGCCGGAAAGCCGCTGGGCGAGCACGGGATGCTGATGCCCTATCCTCTGTCCGCAGATGCCGGGGCGGGCCGCCCGCCCGCCCTGCCGCCCGGGGTCCGCTCCACGGCCGCCAAGCCCTTCTCTCCGCCGAGCGGCCCGCCGCGCTTCCCGGGGCCGCCCTCGGGGCCGCGGACCTCCGCCCCCGAGCCGCTGAGGAGCCGCATGCCGCCGCCGAGGCCCGACGCCGGCTCCAAGCCCGAGTCCGTGCCGCCGCCGGTGCCCACCACCCCCCGGCCCATCGCCTCCAGCCTGCACAACAGGGGCTCGTCGACGGCGCCGGGCGTGAGCCGGCAGCCCAGCCTGGGGCCCTCGCCCCCGCCGTTCCCGGGCAGCCGGGGCGCGGGGCCGGCCGGACCCCTCCGGCAGCCCGGCCCCGGCGCGGCGCCCCCCTTCTCCGGCCGGCCGCCGCTGCCGCCCACCCCGGGCCGGCCGGGGGAGGACAAGCCGCCGCCGCCGCCGCCCCCCGCCGGGCACCGGCCGCCCTCCGCCCGGGAGGCGGCTCTGCCCCCGCCGCCGCCGCAGAACAGCAAGCCGCCCGTGCCCTCCGCCCCCCGGCCCAGCCTCGGCGCCCCCGCGCCCCCGCCGCCCCCCAGCAGGCCGGGGCCGCCCCCCGTCCCGCCCGTCCCCGCCGGCGGCGACGAGATGCCGCGGCTGCCCCAGAGGAACATCTCGCTGGGATCCTCCGCGGCGCCTGGCGGCGGGGGCGGCCGCTCCGGACCCCTGCCCCCCCCGCCCACCGAGAGACCCCCGCCGCCCGTCAGAGACCCCCCCAGCCGATCAGGTAGGCAGCCGGAGCGGCGCCGGAAGCGGGGGCTGGGGGTGCTGGGCTGGGCGGGGGTTGAGCAGGCGGCGCGGTGGGACGAGGTGAGGGTTCTTCGTGGAAAGGGGGAATTTTCGGCTGGCCCTGCCCCTTGCAGCATCCCCCAGAACCGGCGGCCGCGCGCCGGTGCAGCCCCGCAGGTGCTTCACCCGCTGTGACCGCGCCGAGCAGCACCGGGTACCGTCGGCCGGGCCGCGGCCCCTCCGCGCTGTGCGGAACGCGGTGCGGCGTGGGGCAGAGCCGCTCCGCGCGGGCGGACCCCGCGGCTGGGAGTGTGGGTCGGTGGGCACCGCGGTGGCTTCAGGAGAGTCGCCTGTGCATCTTCACATCTCGGCGACTTCCGCCCTAATTACTGTAATTAAGAAGGGTTGCAAACAGGGGGTTCCCCATCGTGTTCTTCAGGCGAAGGCGCGGTTTCATCTGGGTGCTGACAGGTGACAGCACGTGCCTTCCCCAGTCAGGCAGGTAGTGGTGCCGTTCCCGTGAGCGGAGGTGTGCGGAACCCGACCCACGGTCTGCGTGCTGGGGGACACGCACCCTTACGGCCACGGACCGATTATTTTAATAAAAGACCCAGCCGTCAGTTGTTAAATGTAATGGGAGGTGTTGCAGTGTGACTAACTGCTGTTACACACCGAGCGCAGGTTTCAAATGATGCTAAAAATAGAAGTGTTTGAGGCATTTCACAGTACGCCTTGCCCTCCGTGACAACTATTGTTCGTAACGCTGAAGAATCGCAAGTCGTGACGTAGCTCTTAATACCTGGCGGTGGCTCCCTTCGGAGATGAGAGAATTTAGGCACCAACAGCCAGGCCCTGTAACATTGGGGAGGGGGAAGCATCGCACACAAGGCAACACTGGGAAGCTCCATAGAGTTGCCTTTCATCCGTCCTTTGGAATAAAAATCTGGAATCATCTCAAACCCGCCCAGCCCTGGACAACAGAGATGAGTGCAAGGGGAGCTCCCACTGGCCAAGCCATCTGTGTCGCTTGCCAGCTCCTTTAACCGGGCTGGATCCCCTATAGCGTGGCACCTGCAGCAGCCGTGCGGCTGCAGAAAATCCTGGCCCCGAAACCCTGCTTTGTGGAGCTGGTTGCCAGCCCAAAGGATGGCACAACGCCAGCACAGCCTGCAGCAAATAAATGAGAGAAATCATGTCACGTTTGACTGGGAGCGTGGATCAGAGTTGCAGAACACGTCTGCGATTACCCAGACACTTCCAAGAGCTTTGTCCGTCATGGCCTCCGCTTCCACCGCTGCTTCCCTGGTCGGCTTTTCTCTGAGACAGGTGGTTTTAGCAAATCTGCGCTACCTTTCTGCTGGCTTAATAAGCAGAAGGAAGTTGTAGTGATAAATTATAAATGTAAATACTCCTGTTCTGCAGCAGGTCAGTATAGATGATGGGGTTTAGGTAGGTTTAGAGAGAGAGCAAGAAAAAGTATTCTGAAAGTTGTTAAATGCTTCTCATTCTTAGAAACCCTTCCCTGAGGTGAACTTTAGTAACGAGGGGAAAGAAAACCCCACAAAGTACAGCATGTTTCTTGAAGGATGCTTGTTTCTGGAGACACAGTATCTGCTGCTCTTTTGTAAAACACACATCTGTAGCTAGATTTCATCAGGACAAGGAAGCATTTCATAAAAATGAACATAATTGTCAGTTGCCCAACTGTGCCCGACAGAGGTAGCGAGACCTTTGAACATGCACAGCCCTCCACACCCTCTGCTTCACCTCCTCAGGACAGCCCTGGTCCTGTGTCAGATGGGCTGCGCCTTTGTATTTCACCTGCCATGTCACCACGCCAGTTACTCAGAACCACAGACGCTGGGAATGCCAGTCTACGTGTGAGGGCTGTTTCCAGCTTAGCGGGAGGTGGATATGCTCCAGCTACTGAAAAACCTGGCGTGCAGCACATCTGTTTATAAATGGGTGAGCTGATGCCATGCTGCTCAGCTCCTGAGCTGAATTCCCATGTGCCACCACAGGCCCTGGCTGTGACCCCTAGGAGGGACCACCCCTGTGGACAAAGAGCCTCTGAGGGTAGCAGGACTCTTCTGCACGTCCTCTTGCCGTGCAGTGGTACATGGAAAGGAAACGGGCGATGGTTTGGACCTCCCTAGTAGCCTGACTTCTAGCTGCAACTTCTGCTCCTTGTGACCAACGTAATTTAGAGTGGTTTAAAGGTGGCTTCAAGGGCCAGCACCTCTGCAGAGGCTTCTGTAGCTGAAGGAAATGGGAATACGGGCACTGAGGTGTATTTATGCTTAGAAATGCCTTGCTCCCTGATCTCTACTCTTCAAATCAGCACCAACTCCATAGACAGCCCTGGAGAGCTGGGAAGTGGGTGCTGAGGGCCAGCCGCCCTCTCTGGTGTTAGCGGGAGGCTGTGGGATGCAGGCAGCGGCTTACCGCCAGCAAAATAAGCCTGGTGTAAACGGCGTTTGTGTGCTTGCCTCTTGTCTTCCTCCAGGCCCCCTCCCACCACCTCCTCCCATAAGCAGGAATGGAAGCACTTCCAGGGCTTTGCCTGCCACCCCCCAGCTGCCCTCCCGGGCAGGGCTGGACAGCCAGAGAGGTGGACCACGACCGCCGCTTCCCCCTGACCGTCCGAGCTCAGCGGCACCGCCGCCGCCACCGCCGCCTTCATCAGCTGTCAGGAACGGCTTCCAGGATGCAGGCGATGGTAAGCCATCCTCCCGGTTGTTTGCCTTTGATAGAGACCGTGTAATGGCTTTTGGCCTTAGTATGCCAAAAAAAGGTTGGGGTAGAGGCTTTGTTTCTAGTGCAGACCTTTGGTTTCTGACCAACAGCGGTGCTTTTTGGGTCTCAATTAACCCTGCTGAGTAAGAACAGAGTAAATACGCCATACGTAGAGCAGAACTGCAAAGTCATCAATACAGTCTCCCAAATAACCCTTTGAAAAACAGCCTGAAAAAAAGGGCTGTGTTCACCGTGCTTGGCTACAGTACAGACATAAGGCCTAAGGGAATTGTTCCGACTCTAGCACGTATTCGAACCGTAGCTGCACTAAGACTCATCAGAAGTCAGAACAAGTTAGGTGATGACTCAAAAGCTGAAAGATGAAAAACAGATGAGGGAAGAGATTGTCAGAATGCAGCTGAAAGTGTCAAGTATCTCTCTTTTTGCTAGTGTTTATTGGAAAAGTGAGGTCCAAGATTGCTGTGTTTTAGAGATTCATCATGCTTTTCTTTTTAATTATTTTCTATTTGCAAAGGACAGATAAATCTTTCAGCTAATTATGGGAGGCCAAGATTGGTATTTCTGACATTTTTAAGGTTAGAAACGGCAAGCAGAAAATAAAACCGTAACTCATGCTTTTGAAGTGTCTTCACACATCAGGTAAGTCAGGTGGGTCTCAGACACGTTTTTTCCCACGCAAGTCATTTGCAGGGCTCAGAACCTGCAGGTCCTTTACACGCTGCTTTCTAATTGCAGCCATTGGGAGTAAACACAGGAAAACTGGATCCCAGCAAATAACCACATGTACAACTGTGGCAAAACTTACTCAGCTGTTCATTACGTTATGCAATAAAATATAACAGTATTGCAAGAAGGTTATGGTTGCAAAGGCCTGAAGCAACCAAGCGAAGAAATGACAAGGTTTAAGATAGCCCACACTTTCTTCCTTGGGCCTTCAAATTCAAGTGCACAACAGAGCTCCATAAAAATTTCCTATTGTTTCAATGAAGAAGCTGATCAACTCGCTTTATTCCTTAGAATCCTGCAGACTCAGTAAGTACACCAATGGGCTCCCTGTAGTCTCAAGAGATATAGTTTCAACAGATGTACTTT
Organism: Rhynochetos jubatus; assembly: GCA_027574665.1. Classification (NCBI taxonomy): domain Eukaryota; kingdom Metazoa; phylum Chordata; class Aves; order Eurypygiformes; family Rhynochetidae; genus Rhynochetos; species Rhynochetos jubatus. The sequence goes on from CM050654.1 coordinate 20,399,207, forward strand.
TCCATTTTTGGCACGACTTACATACAGATTTCTCTGTCATCATAAATTTTATCACAATGGTCCCATTTTTTCCCCCTCTGTATAAAAATTAAAAAATAAAAACCACTGCTTATAGGTCAGTCTGCTTTTAATGTTGCTTTTGAGATTTGTATATCAATGAAGTATGAGTATCAGAAAATTCTACACCCAGGAACAAAACACTGTTCTGAAGTGGAAGACACTACGCGTTTCTGGTAACATGCATATACGTATACGTGTGTGTGTTAAAAAAGCAAGCCTGCTGTACGTGGAAGGGAACATAGCACTTATTTCAGTGGCATTATGGCCATTTACCTGATCTGTGATTTTGTGTTAAATTGGCTAAATGATCAGTTAAAGTTAGTAAGAATTCTCAAACTAACCTAAAGCGTCTTCTTCCCTGACTTCCCAATAGGATGCTGGTTCAGTACTCAGCTATGTGAGCATTTTGCAATATAAACCGTGTATTAAACCTGATGTTAATGTCAGTTTACTTTCCTGAAGCTGTGTCACACAACTAACAAGTAAATTGCATGGGATTTTTTTCAGATGAATGGGAAAGCAGATTTTCTTTTCATCCTATATCTGATTTGCCACCTCCAGAGCCATATGTACCCATGAACAGAAGTTATCCCAGTAAAGTAGCAAGAAATGAAAGTAGAGGTAAGTTTGTTCCACCTCTGCTGTTGGAATGCTGGCGTATCATCCTAAAAACAGTGTGGATGGGGAAGAGACTGGATGCTGAGGTTTCAAAACTTCTCAGACTAACAGCCTGATCACCCTTCCCCACCAGACAGAAAAAGCTAATGCAGGTTCGTAGGCACAAGCCCTCTTAAACTTGTATTTGAGGGGAAAATGGTTTTGGTTTTAATTTGGAACATGTATTGGAAGAGACCACCTCTGCCACTGTAGTCAGCTCTTCTGCTACAGGCAGCCAGAACCACAAAATCCCTTAGGACTTCCTCCTCATTTCCCATCTAAATTCATGCACAACCCATTTATTCTTGTGCCAACATCATCCTTGAGTTTAGTTATCCTCCCTCCTCAGTGTGTTAAACCTCTAATATTTTTTAAGACAACAGTCATATCCTCCTTTTAGTTTTTTTTTTTTTTCCTGAGCTGATTAAATCAGGATGTTCTGCACTCTGCTTCCAAGCTGTGTTCTCTGATCACCAGGGCTGCTTCTGTATACATTTCAGTTTGATTTTGTTTTTTCCAATCGGTGTCACATGCTGTTCCGGTTCAGGTCTCAACCATGTCTGCTACAGGAGCATAAATGTTTCCTGCCTTCATTAGTGGTATTTTGCCTGATACACCCAAGGATCAATTTACTTCTTTCGCAACCAGTGACATCGGTGGCTCATAGTTATCCTGTAATCTTCTGTACACTCAGATGTTTCTCTCTCTCTCTCCTGTTTCCAAATGATGAGGTTTTGGTTTGGAGCAGAAATTCCTGTTAGTCTCTGCCCTTCACTTTGCCCTGTTAGCTTTCATCCTGTTTCTATTACTCCATGCAGGAAGGCAAAGTAATAGATGCGCTTTTTTTAATGTTTCCTTTCACGACCTTGCAGTTAAAATCTTAATATAGGGGAAAACGTGAAGAGCTCTGAAATGTTACTGTATTCACAACCTGCCCCTTTCACTGCAATTTGCATGTGTCACAAGTAGCACATGTTCACGTGGAACAGTAAGGCTGACAAGAACTATCAGTCTGTTCCAAGAAGGGAAGAAAGGACTAAAATACATTTGCGTTTCAGACGTTTGGGGATAGCGTTAGTTAAAAACTTCCTTTTCTGTTGTTTGCAGTTCTGATGTTGTTTAATAAATGTCCTGGTTTAGCCAGCCAAAACCAGCACAGTAAACTAACCGGAAACGCCACGAAGATTTTTTTAGTCAAATGGCTAGGCAGGAAAATGAGACGATCTTCACCAGTTTCTGGATTAATGGCTTGGATGTAAACTCCTACTTTAAAAGAAACCAGAAGGAGTGACACAAAACACTTTTTCTCTTTTAGGTGGCTCTGGCCGAAAAGAAAGAGGCGTCCCCCCACTGCCACCTATACCGAGGTGAAATGGGTTCTGGCCCATCTTTGGGCAACGTCTGTTTTCAAGTTTCCTTCGAGTCAGCTCTCCTGCCCACATCGTTGGAAAGTTGTCTGTTTTGCTTTATTTCCACTTTTGGCTTGTCAGCTGGAACAAACTTGGGTCTCTATTACAGAAGTAATAGGTGCAGCTTATGAACCATAGTTGCTCAGAGCTATAAATTTTATTTGCTTATACTGCAGGCTGTCATGAAAGGCATTTCGTGGACCATACAGAACCTACGTGCATCGTGCTTACCGTGTCCAGCCCTGTCCCCTTGAGAGCCCCACAGGAGGTCTGGCTTTGAATTCAATGAGAGCTGGAACAAAGCTGTTTCATTCACTGTGGGTACAGTGGCTGTATTATTTGAATGATAAAGTACAATCTATTTTCTGTTTAAAGAACAGTCGTTGGGGAAAACCATGTAGCTAAGAGTCCCCTGGATCCTTCTCTGCATGCCATCTTGTCCCATCTGCTTCTGCAAGACATAGACCTACAGGCCTGCTATGTGGCGACTGAGAGTTCATCCTAAACCTTTTCACTTCAGCTTAGCCAAGCAAATCTTATTTTAAACAATAGCTGGCACGTCCTGCCCCGAGGATGGAGTGCGTCTGGCCTTGTTTTTATCTGCGGCAAAACTTCCAAAGAAAAGCACAAGTGAAGAATTCAACAGCATAAAAATATCGTTTGGTGTTTTTAATCCTTCTTTCCTTGTTTTTTAATAGAGCTGTGCTTTTAGTCACCTCATTTTTTCCTACAGTGATGTGGACCAACCCACAGTCATCCGCGTCCTGGATTACTGTAATGCCCTCTACCTGCGAAGCATCCTCAGAAAGCAGTCTGGGTGCAAATGCAGCAGTGACTGTAGCTGCAGACTCCCTCTGCAAAGCATCGCTATCACCACTGCTCCACAGACTGCTTTCTAGTTGTTTCCTTGGTACAATTAAATGACGGGGTTTGTCTTAAAAAGCTTCCTGGGGCTTAGGTCACAAGGCTCAGCGAGGTTGCATTTGACTCATGTTACAGTAGAGCAGCTGAGGTCAAAGATGTGCGTAAGTGAAAGCCCTTTGAGGTGGCGAAGGGGGCCTGGGGTTTGTGCGTGCGGGTGAGAGCATCGGCTCCGAAGTTTGCTGTCTGCACTGGTTCAAGAGAAATGGGAAGGTTTGGCCTTTGAGTTTACCGTGAAGCCTGTCCTTTCAAACTTTGCTGGAAGGAGTCTCTGCAGAGAGCTGCAAGGCTCGCATTGAGAGAAGAGCAAAGTGTTCTAACGTTGTGACAATCGGTCAATATGTTTAATGGCTTTTGCATTTTGTGTGTGAGAAAAGAGTTCGTTTTATTAGTGTGTTTTACAGGTGGATCTGAACAGATATAAAAAGCCTTTGGAAATTAGAGGAAGATTATCATTCTAGATTTGAAGTATTACTGAATGATAGCTCTTTGTTAATTGGACTTCTGAAGGGTGGCTCTGAAAATTACTCCTCTGTCTCCTCAGCAGTTTGTTTCTTCAGCGAACTCCTTGGGATCCCTACCAAGCCTGTATCAGCAGCCGTGCTCCACAGGGTGTTGCTCAAAAAAACCCCAAACCAACCGGTCGTGTTGGTTAAGAAAGTGTTTCTCTAGCACGGGAGACACGACCCTGAGTACGCTCTGCAGCTAGAATGAGGTCAGTCCTTGAAAACCTAGGGAATTTAGCTGAAGAGAGTGGCCGCCACTGAAGTGTTTGTGCGTAGGGCTTTTTGCTCTGTCAGTGGGCACGGAGGGGTAGATTCCCTTTCCGCCCGACAGCCTGGACAGTCACAGTGAAGGGGACGAGACAGAGTTGGATTTGGCCAGATCAAATTTAATTTGGCCTTTTTCAGTGTTTGTTTACAAAATCTTGTTAGCTGTGATAGCATTTGATTATGTACCTGTTTTTTACTTTTTTATATCTAACAACCTATTTTAAGTTACTATTTATGGTCTTGAACCCGCAATTAAATGCGCAGGCGCAGGGATGTATCTACATCTAATTGCAGGATCGTGGCCGTAAGAGTTTCTTAAACAGATATTAGTGGGACCTCCGTGTGACAGGTGCACCTTGGGATCAAACCTAGCACAGTACTGAATTTATATATGTATTAAACAAAGTGCCTGACTATTTGGGATATTTTTATGTGAATAGAAGTCCAAATAAGATTTTTAGGTTAATAACTTAAAGGATAAATTATTGTATTCGTGGTTTTAAACTGAAGCACTTACAACTTTCTAAGGAACATTTTGAGTTTAAGAATACAATATTTTTCAATACCTTGACCTGCCAAGTCCTTATTAATAGCCAAATATAGCTATGCAGCCAAAATAAGAAAAAAAAACCCCACCTCCAGTACCTGTTTTGTAACTTACCTTGCTTCCAGCAGGACTGTTGGGTAAGTCAATGAAAATGCTGCACATTGTTCTGCCAACTCCCTGCATCATTCAAAATATCCTATGTTTGATCTTTTGAGCAAGGTTTTTCTGACCAGGAATTCTGGACCACTACCAAAGACGTGGCACACCAGCTTCAGTCTCATTTTAAAATGAGCTGTGTAAAAGGCCCTCAGTCAACAAGCCAAGAAACCTGAGCTGCTTGGGCTTCAGCACTTCTTTGTACTACAGAAACCTCTTCAGAATGGATGTTTGGCATATATGTAAAATAGCTTAACTGTGCAGGAAGAGGTGGGGTTTTTTCACCTAACAAGAACTTTACTATTTATATCTTTTGCTGTAAAAGTCCATAGATACATTCCAGAACAATGCAGCATTTAATCATTCAATATATTGCTTCTTATATCCGTAGCTATTTACAAGACGATCAGTATTAAAGTATTTATTTTACTATGAAGTGTTAAAAGAGACGGATACAAAACAGATTGAATCAATGGTGCCTTATGACTTTTTTATTCAACTTCTCTGTGTCTCACTAGAAAAATAAATAGGTGTTGCTCTTCCAGGTCCTAATGTAAATAGTGCCGACAGTAGCATTCTACAGCGTTTGAGCCAAGACCCGCTGTCGTAAAGTGCTCGGTCTGCTAACGTCAGATTGAGCTCAGTGTATGGAGACAGACTGTCGGACCCATTTTTAGGTGAGGTGTGAAGTGGGCACTGGTTAACCCCACAATCAGCTGTTGGTATTGCTCTGGAAATGTATCCCTTCCCCAAAACCAGTGCCTGACACTGCTGTCCATACGGCCCAGCTGACTTCAGCGTGGTTGCATAGGTTACTACCAGGACTAAATTTCATTCACTGCTTGCTTATGAGATTTACTGGGTTTGTTTCAGTGGCATTGTATCATAAACCGTCACACCTCAAACTATCCTTTTATGTCATCACTAAGACTCGCATTGCTTGACAATGGCCACGGGTGTTCATTTTTGTTTAATCCAAGTCAGTAAAATGGGAATAACTTTTGTACCATGTGCAAATAACTTCTGCTCAGAGCTTTTGGAAGAAAAGCACATGTTACGTCTGTTAGGGCTTTCTGCACCAGCCACCGGGAGAAGAGGCCACAGTGATTAATATTCAGAGTTGTTAAAGGAAACTCGACTTGTGATTCAGGAAGCGTGTACTTCTGTAAATGAACTACTTCATGAACAAGGTTGCAAAGTTCTTGTTTAGAAGGCAGCATTTCCCAGCACTAAAAGAATCATAAGAATGATTTATTTTTTTTCTGCAAGATGGAACTATTAAAGAAGTTCCTGAAATTGTCCCTTAAAAAAATGGAGGGTAGTTTCTCTTTGCAGCAACAACTGTTTACATGTCCCTTGTAGAAGCAGGTCTCTGTTGGAGCAGAGGATGAGAGGACTAAACTGCTGTCGTGCTTCACTTACATTGTAACACAACAATTTTCGGTGCAGAGTATGGAAATAGAAAGGGTACTTTTTGCCTTGGATCAAAGAATGGAGTTGAATGATCAAGCTGGGGTTATTTCAAGCAGAATGTCAAGAGACCTAGAGAGGGCCCCTCAGCCACAGGACGCTGGAAAGGGGGAGCTTGCTCAAGGAAATACAAAACAATTGGCTGAGTGTAGCTATCCATACTGGAGTACAAATTACAGTGCAGAATGTGCATGTAGGTAATGCCACATCACAGTCAGGTGTGAACAACCCGTTACGGCGGTACATTGACTGTATAACACACGTCGTGTGAACTTTAATCTGTCTAATGGTATCCACCAGAAAATAAGGAGAATCTCTTACCTAAGATATCTGGTAACACATTAAGCGTAAGTAGTTCAGGGCATGGTTCTTGGTGTGCATTGGGAGAAAACGGGGATCTTGTAGCCTGTAAGGTGGAAGTGCCTGGACTGTTCAGTTAAAAGGTAGACCTGGGGCATGGGCAAAAGGGGGAGTGTTGGAGTTCCTCAGCAGAAGCAGGGCACAGGTGTATGTTCTCAGTGAGGGAGTGTGCAGCAGGTAGGTAGGCAGAGTAAAAGAAAAAAATAGAAACCACGTGTCTTAAAAAAGGAGTAACCCTCTGTGTGTTGCCATTCTGAAATGCAGTTTGTCTGTGAGGAGTGTTCTCTGGTGTAAACTAATGCAAAGGAAGACTTCTCGATTGGACTTCCAAAGCCACACAAGACTATGAAAGAGAGAGAAACATAACTTAAACCATAGGCTGAGCAGAAAGTAACGTGTTTTTATCAGATGCTTAAAGTTTGAGCTTTTTATAAAGTATTAATCTAGTTCTGTGAATATTTTTTTGCTTAACATTTATTTTGTATGTGATTTTGTTCTCCTTATTTTTCTGTCCTATGCCAAATAAATTTTACTTTTATTTAATTGGTGGTGCAGACTGTTACATTGAGGACAACCATGGCTGCTTCCTTGAGAGAAACACCCGTCGGCTTCGGCAGGAGCGTAACAGCGAGCCTGGCAGGAGCTGGGGCAGGTTCTCCTCCCCTCCTGCCTGCCACTGCGCAGCAGCACAGCCCTAGGGCTCAGCGGACTTTGGGCCTCCATACAGGGAAGGTTGGACACCTGCAGATAAGGAAAAAAAATGAGTTTAGTTAAGGATAAAGAATGACTGAATGGTCAGGGGCGCTGTACTTGTAGGTGGCACTTGTGTGAGCTATGGGCACTGGCTCTAGGCAAGGCAAGCTATGCAGTTGCCATGGGGATGTGGCATGGCCACAAAATCACTCTGGTTAATTCTTTGACATGCTGTGACATCTATGAGGACTGCTTGTTGGTACTTTCATTTTACAGACCGACTGGGACAGAGACCTTGACTTTCTTAAAGGGCCACAGACACTCATGGCTCAGATGTAGCCGAGAAGCCCACCGGTCCTGGTGCCTGGGCTTTGTAACCAGAACAGCCGTGGCCAAGGGCAGAGGCCAGGAGTTTGTGAGCTGTAAAGGAGCTGGCTCAGCAGGCCGGGACACCTTCGTTTGCCGATCTTAGGGGCAGTAGCCCTGAATGAGAACCCGGAGGTATGAACCTGGAGGTACGAATAATAGCCAGTAGGACTGTCTGTCTCATGTCTTACCAAAGGAAACGTGGTTCTCTCTGGTTTTACAGAAATTAAATGGCTTGCTTGTCTTCGGGAAGAGGGAACTGAACTGAGCATGCTGTGCCCTAGTGATAACCGCAACACAGTCCTTCCTCCGTTTAGCTCAAATGACAACGCTGTTGCTTTAAAATAAACCCACAGACTACACTGTGAAGCAGTTCTGACTGCTCCCTGCAGTTGCAGGAAGGCTGATGTGTTGCCCACAGCACACACAACAATGTCCAGCTCTGACTACAGTTCAACAATTTCCAGTGACCTTCCTGCCTTCTCAGCGTAGGCTGCTGCCTTCTGCCCTCTCACCCCGTCTGATTCCGTTTCGATTGAAGATAGCAAATTGGTCCTGGCCAACTGTCGGTTTGGGGGCTAAATATCGGCCCATACATCCTTGTACAACAGTTGATGTATTATTTAGGTCAGCTAAGGATCAAGAGCCTTCAGGATTTGTTTTTCTCTGGCTTACAGCGAGTATAATGAGCCGTTCTTAGCAGCTGTTTCTGCTATCTTGCGTTTCTCTGACGATTGCCCAAATATGTAACACGACGTAGGCTTGTATTCCAAGTTTCATTTTCTGTTACGCTCTTAGATGTCCTATACGTTTTATTTCATACATAATGAAACTGTGTGGTTTACACTTTTAAAAGAACTCATCCTTTTCTCTTGTTGAATAGGATACTCTGTAATCCTCCCAAAAAGTTCGTACTTACTCTTCCAAGCGCTGAGGCCCTGGTGTGCCAACTTAGAAATCAAGTACCTTTCTTTTCATAAGCAAAAGTGTTTCTCCCCATAACATGAACTTCTATCTACAAACAGAGCTGGGCCTGGGCTCCGCGCCCGCTTTCAAATATATCACAATAAAGGTTTTGCGGAGCACGTGAGGGCCTCGGTAACCTTTTCTGTACCATGCTGGTTGTCACGCCCTTGGGGTATCGGTGCTGCTTGGCCTGCGCCTGTTTACACACACACAGACGGCTAATCAAAAGCCTTGGTGAAGCATGAAAGTAAACAGAAGGGCACTTTGTCTCCACGCTGAAGACAGCGCAGCAGCGTTGGAATACAAATAACTTCAGTTACTAACGTGAGCTAGTAAAAGCCTCTGAACACACAGGTTGCATCCACTGTCTAATGTACAGGTCTTAGGAAGACACTTCTGAGCAGAAGATGGCTTCATATGGTAAGACGATTTCCTTGACTTCATCACCAACGACTTGTCTTTTCTCTAGCTCCTGAAAGCGTTCCTCTGAAAATTTATTAATGCTGCCCTAAGTCTAAGAAGAGACTCATCTGCTGATTCCCTCCCACTGCCTTTCTTGTGCCTAGGAAAGCTCCTAATACAAGCTTCATTTGTCCAGTCATTTGCATCCCGGCAATGTAAGTGCACTCTTCTTGTGTATCAGACCCATGGCAAGCGGCTCCGTTATCACTTCCCAAAATGAGGCAAAGCTGCTTGTTGTTTATCTTACAGCCCCTAAAGGCTGTAAGATAGCACCTCAATGGAAAAGAAAACGTCTCAGTTGTGTTAAACTTTCAGTTTCAATGGTCAAAACTCTCTGAGAAAACCTGCCTAACGGATTCCTTCCACAATGGATGGAAAAATCCATCTGAATTTTTCAATTTTTAAATTTAAAAGAAAAAATGCTATTGGTTTATTCTGTTCTTTCATACCTGATGGAAACATATTTAAATGTTAAAACTTTGGTACCTTAGGATCTTTGTTTCAAATGAATTAGTCATGTGAAGCAGCAATGATCCAGCACTTTTGTTATTCCCTGCACTGGCAATCAGGCTCTTAACCTATCTAAAAATTTCAACAGCAGCCCGGGTACGTAAATAATCCTGAGGAGAGGACGGCTGACACAAAAATACCTTGAATAAAACACAGAGAATAAATTGGGCGGCTGCTGCTAACACTACCTGTGTCCAACATCAGTTTATTGAACAAAAATATCAGCTCAGATAATCACTTCTTCGATCTTAAACCATGTATTTACGGCTTAAGATACGTGGCTTCTGCAGAAGCTACATTCAAACTGAAATAGAAATGTAGCATGGATGCTGTTTATGTGACGTGTCCAAGCTTTCTACTCCACTACAATGGGGCACACTTTAATTCTCAGAATTTTTCCTCTCTGTTTTTACCACTTTTTTCCTTATGAAAATAAAAAAAGTTATTTCTTCAAGAATGCTGGGGTTTAGCCTACATAAATACCTTTCTCATTCTGAATACGGAACTGTTCTTGTTATTTAATTTTTTGCTAGAATACAGCAGAAATCTCTGTCTAAGCACCTCTAAGGTAAAGGCAGGGAGGGGGCTGAGGACCAGGGGGCTGTTTGTTGCTGTTCATCCTTCCTCTCACCAGAACAGGAATCGCTGATCCCTCCCTGTAGTTGGGGCAGGGCTTTATCCCTCCGCAACTCCCTTTTCAAAACCATCCCTTCCCAAAGGTGACCGCTTTTGCATCTATCTGTGTGCCCAATTGTTCAGCTCCAAGCTCGCGCAGACACTGTACGGGGTAAGGCGCGTAACCAATTCCCTTCGGAAAACGTTGCGTTCACGCAAGGATGGGGCTTGAGGCAGTTCTTTATCTGACATCCTACCCGACTCAGAGTAAGCATGTGAAAATGAGCCTTTCCCATCCTTCGCTCGCAGAAATTTTAGTAAATTCAGCGTTGCCGGTGAGCCCTCGCGTGCCCCGCTGGGCAACCCGAGCTGAGGGAAGCCTGTGCGGCCGGAGGCCGAGCACTCCCAAAAGGTGGTCAAGGGAGGGGCTGTGGGTTAAAGGCTGGGCTCAAAAGCCAGCCTCCGTCAGATGTGTGTTGATACTGGAACGACTGTCCCTCATGAGGAACGGCACTGTTTGCCAGAGGCTGCAGAGCCGTTACTCCTTTCTGTGCTGCCTCGCAGCCAGCCCTTGCTGCAGGCTGCTGGTATCCTTCGGCCGGGCCTTTCTCCCCTCCCTGTTTAGAACAGCAACTTTCACTTCTGCTATTTGGCCAGTAGCTTGGGTTACAAAACCCGGGACCCTTTGTCTGAAACGACACCAGTGGGTTCCATACAGAAACGGATGTAGGCCAGGCTCTCGTTTCCACAGCAGGCGACAATGGCGGCTGCACACGGCCCAGCTCGCCAAGGCCCGGCCAAGCACACGGACGAAACGAGGGCTTCCCCCGCCCCCGGCGGCAGCAGGGCGAAGGCAGCGGGCACGGGGCTGCCAGGGCCGGGTCCCCTGGCCGGTAGCGTGTCGGTAGCCCACGGGGGCGGGCGGCCTGCCCACCCCGCCCGCTTGCCCCCCCCCTCGGGCCTTGCACCCCCGCCGCCGGGTGCGGGAGGGCGGCGTGCTTCCCGGGGTCCGCTAGGTGGCGCTTTCGCCCGCTCGCCTCATTTTCCGCCGCCAAGCCTCCCGTGCTGACGTCACCGTTACGTCATCGCACCGCTGTCTGCTCGCGCCCAGCAGCCGGCAGCTCTGGGTGCGGGCTGGCGGTTCCGCGGAGTTCGGCGCCCCTGCGGGGGCAGCAGCGCGTGGCTCCTTTTTGACTTACGACAGTGTTTACAGATAGAGTTTAACTGGAGCTGGAGAAGGTGAGAATCAAAACAAACCGCCCGTTTCACTGGAAACGTTAAGTGGAAGTAGCAGGTCGTCGTAAGACAGCCACCCTGACAATGCCGCAGTCTCAAAACCAATATTTGCTCAAATATTTAACAGAAGAAAGAAATTTCTTTGTAGTGGGAGTTAAAGAAATAGAGAACACAATCAGCCTGGGAATCCCTATGGGATAAAAATGTTGGCAGTGAATTTAAATGAATTCCAGAGCGCCGGGCGTAGTCAGGTGAAGGGATGAAGAACAAACTGCCCCGAAAGAGCGTGTAGGTTGGCGGGAGAAGTACACAAAACGTGTGAGTACGGTAGCTTTATGCGGAAGAACCCAGGAAGAAGAGGGTATAGTAATGCTCTCCTGTGCCAAAGCAGCAGACGGGATTGCATCCCTCGGCAGTGGTGAAAGGAAGAAGGGATAAGTGAAAAATACGGCGTGATCGCAAACAGAAACCTAGTGGGCTGAGAGAGTTTACAGAGGTCTGGGTCATACTCTGAAAGCATTTCCAGAGTGATGCCAAAGTTTGCTTTGTGGTTGGTTTGTTTGGTTTGAGGGGTTGGTTTGTTTGTATTTTGGGGGGGTTTCTTTACTAATAAATCACTTGCTGAATAAACAACAGGTGCAGCAGATCCCACATCAGCAACAGCTTATTTAAGCAGTGCAGCTTAAGATAGCTTTCTTGAGGAAAGCAGCATTTATTGACCTGCGCTCAATGCTGATAACTCTTCCTTTATTTTTGTTTTGGAGGACTCAGGATGAATTTGAGTAGTCCTACCATGACTGAGAACATGTAAGTAACAAGCTGTTTATGTCAAAATGAATGAATGAATGAATGAATGGGTTTTCTTGGGTGAAGAAAGAGCTCTTATGCCCTATGGTTAATAATTTCACCACATACTGTTAGTCATGTGGGTGTGTGAAAACATAAAAAAGATGGTTCAGGTGTCTATATACAGCAGACACAGCTCTAACCGTAACATGAGGCAAACAGACAAAACTTGGTAATCATTTTCCAGTTAAAGCATTCAAAACCACTACATTAAAATAATGATTTCTTTGCATGACTTTTGCATACTTCCCCTCTGGCTTCCCCCAGTCAGACTGGCTAATTTGTTAACTCATCTTTGAGTGCTTGTATTTGGCTTCAGCAAACTTACCTTCTTGCCGAGCCAAGTAACAGGTTACTACCCTACCACCAGTGATGGAATTTGTACATTTAAGTCTCTGCAACATTGTTCTGTCTCCCTGGGAAGCAATTTCAGAAAAAATTCTGATAGTGTTGAAATCATAAATCTGAACTTTACTGAATTCAGTGCAACAATTTGAACTTTTTTTCTTTACGTTTTGCTTTAGAGAGCTGAATTTCACCACGTGTGATGTTTACCGCTTTCGCTTACAGGAGCGGTCCATTTCAACAGACCTAAACATTGTCTGAACCCAGCACAAACATACATAATTATTGCTGAAGTTCCAGTTTGGCTTTCTGCAAGCTGGTTGCATTAGCTTCATGTGTTTTCTTTTGACAGATACAGTATTTTGAAGATTACAATTGCACCTACAGCTCTGTGACACACGGATAACACATGCCCTTGTCTCAGCCACCGAACAAAGTGGAAGTGAGTACCGTGCAGTAAACACAGACTTTGCAAAATCAGCTTGAACGTACATGTTGTGTTGCAAAAGATACACCACCAAAAATACCAATTAAGTTCTCATAACCAACGTAGATAATAAGGGTTACTACTGCGAAATTGTAGATGAGCAGATAAATAGCTTCCTTGAGACGGAAGCGTTTTACAAAGGTGTTCCAAGGTAATTGGAGTGAATGGAAACGTCCAGTGCATCCCTCGTCGTTTCTGAGTTAACCAGCTTCAAGCTTATGGGTAAGAGCGTCTGGGTAGGCATTCCCCGGGCCTCTGGGTTAGATTGCTCTCAGGGACACAGCTGCTGGATTTTTCATGGCGTTAAAGCCTCAAAAGTTTGGGAAAATCTTTCATGGGACTTTTAAGCTCTTTCTGTTTGACATGCCCCTCCAGAGGAGAAATCCAGGGGCCCATTGCCTGTCTAGAGATTAATTTTCTTCATGTTTCCCTTGTTGCTTAACTGCCTCATCAAACGTAGGTATATTGTAAGCTATAGGTTTTTTTCCAGTAACCACGTGAGTCAGTGTAAGCGGTCAGACACATCTAGATAGAGACAAGCACGTCATGTTCTTCCTGAACATCCTACACACAAGTGCAAGAGAACAGAAAACAACAAACTTTCCAAATCCTGAAATACATTTTTAGATAACCAAAGTTAGGTGTGCATTTTCAGATGGAGTCAGCTAAGAAACTTTATCAGCGGTTGAACACGGGTACCTGCCGTGTGCATTACAATCCTTTTACCTGGTAAGCAGTGAGTACTATGAGTACAGGACTTCTTCCACTACTAGAGTTACAAGGCCATATTGTCTCTAGGCATAATTCCAATTTTCATATAAAACTTGGCTCATCATCAATAACCAAGGAGCATTGAGCAAGTATTTTTCCTGTAATTGAATATAAGGACATTACCTAAGAAGTATTAGTCTCTCCACCCATTGTTGTAATTATTGTGTTAGTAAGATACTTAGATTTTTTTCCATGCTGTTGAAAACTAGGTGCATGGCTGCCTGGAGATCACACTGACATTCTACCTGTAGATTTCTGGGACAGATTTCATGTTGAGGTGTTTGCCAACATTCTTGCTGTCTGCTTATCCTCTATGTTCTGTTTTCTGTCTATTCTTGGAAAAGTCACTTTTTTGGTAATATCCTACTGAGAGGTTATTTACAGACATGTTGGTGCTACACTTTCAATTGACAGTGCTGCTTTGAAGCTCACTTGACACTTCCTCTTTTAAGGCACAGTTGTCTTTCTGTTATCACCATGCCCTAAAAATTTGGCTACAACTTCCATGCTAGCTCTCTGACTCTTTCTAGGAAAAAAAACACCATTACTTTTTGTGTTTTCAGAAACAAACTGGAGAAATGTACTTGCTTTGAGTAAATTCTTGAGGGCTTTTCTTCAAAATACGCCAGCATTTCAGGCTTTGCAACAAACGCTTGCAGTTTACTAGTAAAGTTGCCATTACTAGTAAAGATACATTCTTTGACCCCCTAAAAATCTGTCCAAATTGGCTCAGTTGTATGCCTTTGAAAAATACGTTTGCAGGTGGTCACTGCTAGATCTAAAAAGCTAAATTATCTGAAGCCTGCTTCATTGAGAGAGTTAAGGCTCTTGCAGCTCCTGTGTGGGGCCAACCTGTACAATTACTGTAGGTAAATGAGTATGATGAAAGCCATAGGTCAGCAGGACAACTCATGTAATGGTTGCTCCAGCTGCTTTTCACTGGTTGAGCTGTTGCCCAGACCAAAAAGCTGGAACTGCCTCTCCCATACACTCAGTTACCTACTTTGGTGGCACGTAAATGGATGGAAACATCCGATTTGAGTGAGAATAGAAGTCAAGGGGGAAAAGAGTTCATGGTTATATGATGAGTGGTATGGGAATGCTCAAGAGGATCAAGTTAACATTTTGGGGACAACTTCCATTTCATGTTTATTTAGTAGCTGTTGGAAATGTTGGCTTTGCAACGCCAGTAATGGTGTTTTCTGTGACCTACGGTTAAACTGCTGAAGTTATGCTGCCAGTGGTGGAGGACAGTTGTGATCAAGAGCTGATGGACTGTATAAACTTGCCCTAGTTTATACAATGTGGAAACTCACTAGTTTGTACACAGAAAACCTTGCCTCTCCCATACATTAATCGCACTATTATAGCTATGGTCGTCGGTAGTCCTGAGGTTGATGGGGTTTTATAAATGTGGGGGAGAGGCTTCTTGGTATTTCTAGAGGTTGGGTGAAATTCCATGAGAACTGGTGTCCATGACAGTCACCTTTAGTTTACAAACATCTTAACAGGAAAAAGAAAGTGAACTCTATTATAAACCCAGAGAGCTGGAACACAACGAGGGTCTACCCAGCATAAAGGTACATTCCAGGCCAGAGAAGAACATGCGGCTCAAAGAAAAAGTCTACAGAGCTTTGATTAAGTATTGGGTGAGTGGGGAGGAGGTGTTGAACAGGGAGAAAAAGCTGTCTGATGCTGTTCTGGGAACCAGAACTTTGTGCAGTCTTTGGGATATGCAGGAGTATTCTGTGTATTCACTACTGCATTCTTGACTCCAACATTACCACTGCTAATTACCCAGGTCAAAAGACAGTAAGAAACTGTGTTCTCTAGCCCAGTGGAGAACTGGTGCTGTAATCCAGTGTTTTAGATACTCATGATTCTGTTGGTGATACAGTCTGGCTAATAGTTTTCATGTTTCTTAACAGGGTATGGGATCAAACCCTGGTGCCCTTCTCTGTTCATCTCAGAAGTGGCTGCATGTCAATGACAGTTGCTAGGCTGCTTATAATATGTTTAAAAAAATTAAAATCCTCAAAAGGAAATATTATATATTGTCCTAATTATGTATTTCCTTGCGTATTATTTTCCCTTTTTCTTAGACAGCACCTATAATTCACACAACTTTCTTTAAATAATTAAATTCTAATTAGAATTTCATTGTAATATTTCCTATTTCATCATGTCCCTGTGGTAGTACAATTTCATACTCTTGAGAATTTCCATTCCTTGGTGTTCCCCAAAAGAAAACACAAGACCCAGGCCAAGTGCACTTCCCTGATCTAGAAGCATGGTACATGCTAGAGGGCAGATTGAAATACA
Source organism: Rhynochetos jubatus (assembly GCA_027574665.1). NCBI lineage: Eukaryota > Metazoa > Chordata > Aves > Eurypygiformes > Rhynochetidae > Rhynochetos > Rhynochetos jubatus. The sequence continues at coordinate 20,415,179 of CM050654.1, forward strand.
GCCCCCTCTCCTGTAACTGCTGGTCTCCTGGAAAATCATGCTGTTGGTGGATAACAGCAGTCAATGAGCAGCCTATGCAACCAAATTTATGATCAGGTACAATAAAGCACTTAAGGCTGATCATATTTTAAAATAATTAAATGCTGAATCATTAGTGATCTTTTTAAGAGGAAGAATTGAGTTCAAGAGAAGGGAAGGCATAAATTCTTACCAAGATTTCTTAGTACAGTCTGGTATGCTAAGGCATGATATTTCTATAGGGAAGAGTATGAGGCAGAAAGCCAGGAAATCTGAAAGATCCTATTGTACTGTACTTACAAGAACTAATCTAAATCAGTTTCAAAGTGGCCTTTGTCAGGTGCCAAACAGAGAAACCTTAACACTGAATAAATTAACAAAAGTGTCGTCTTTATTTGTGTTTTCACCCAAAGAATTTTTACCCTAATGTTACAGCAGGCAAGTGTTACCCAACAGGCCGTACCACCTTCCAGCAATAATTGTACGTTTGTGGGCACGAATTTGGTACAGTCCCTCACGGATCTTACTGTTGGGCTTTGTTGGCTCGCTGTAGGGACAGGACGGGGGCAGGAATGAGAGGCAGAGAGGAGGCGGGTGCTGACTTCTGCGTCAATTGTGGTCTGTGTTAAGGAACTTCGTTTTTAATGCAGCAACACAAAACTCATTAAGCATTGGTACATTTAAATTAAAATGAAAGTGGACATACAATATCAACAATATAGTACCTTTGAAAAGTTTCCAACAGTCATTTTTATCCCTGCAAGTTTCTATAGCAGTCTGCATTCTTCATGGGATTTTCCTAGCCTTTGACTGGCCTCTCATTTAATTCCCTTAATTATTCTTTCTGTTGTTACTACCGATATTTCTCCTCTTCATACATAGTATCTGATTTGTTTCCAGTAAGGTTCCTGTAGGTGTTTTGCCAGTGGACCTTGTAAACTGAACTGACTGTGGGTGAATTCATCAGATCGCACCTGACACAGCGCTTCACAAACTGTCAATCACACGCCTCTCTCGGTTGAGGGAGCTCTCCCTCGCGCCCTGTTTTGGTCTTCTCCGGATGTTATGTGAAGAGGGAAGAGGAACAGTTCATTTTTTTGCTTGAAGTTCCCAGTTTGGAGGGGGAAAGCACTGAGCACGCAGACTGCGGATGGCATGGCGTCTGTCACGAGAGCTTGCTCCCGCCAGTTAGGACACGTGCTGCTGTGTGTCTGCTGCGCTTAGGGAGTAAGACGAGCAGGTTCGGGTCGAAGAAAGTACACAAAAGACAGAATTTCACACTTGCTCTCTCTGCGGCAGCGGTATCTGGCTTAGTTCCTAGAAAATGGGCAGCTTGAACGGCTGGGTACTCAAGTGCGTTAAGAATGGGAAGCCGTGGGAAAGCTAGATCCCCTTTTTCACTGGGGAAATCACTCGCTGTCTGACCAGCCTTGAGGAACTGATGGCATGTGGAAAACACGGCGTTTTATTTCTGCTTTTGTTTCGAAGCACTCTGACTGCTAAAACCCGTTGAGGTTGGTGTGGACGGCTGAGGGACCAGGGGTGCCCCCCCACCGGGCAGACGACTGGGCGCCAGCCCCGCGATCGGCCCACGCCGAGCCCCGAGCGGCAGCGCTGGCTCAGGCAGGCAAATGTGGGTGAGCCCCGCACAGGCCGCTGCTGGGGTCGGGGGCTGTGTTCCGCCCCGCGTGTGTGCGTGGAGGCTCTGCCCCGAGCCTCCTGGCCCCCGCGGGGAGGCAGCGCCTCGCCACCAGGCCGAGGGCAGGTGGCAGCGGGCAGCTCGGTCTGCCCCGGGGAGAAGCCGGAGGCGGCAGGGGCTTGTTCTGCTCCCGCCAGGGAAGGCAGTTCCCGAGATCGGGAGAAGGCCTCGGGGTAAAGGCCGCGGCGGGGGCAGGCCGCACCCGGGCCGCCCTCCCGGTCACCGCCGCCGCTGAGGGGCCCGGCGGCTGAGGAGCCGCCATCTTGCGGCTGCTCCCTCCCAGCCGCCGCGCAGCCCCGCGCCGCCCCGTGCCCCTGCCCGCCCGCGGGCCCTGCACGGCGGGGCTGGGGGCTGGCCCGGGCCTGGCCGCCGGCGCACGGGGCGAGCGGCGGTGCGGGGCGGTGCGCAGCAGCGACGCTGCCCCCGGGGCGGAGGCCCCGGGGTCCGGCCCCGGCAGGTGCTGAGCCGGCTGTGAGTGCCGGGCCGTTGGGGCGGGCCGGGCCAGCCCCCGCCCCTCCTGGGCCTCTGCACCGGCGGCCTCGGCCTGGGAGAGGCTCTCACCTTGGCAGCGTACAAATCCTCTATACGCGTACCAGCGTGCGGAGGCGCCTACCAAAAGCGAAGCAGGTAAGCTGTCCGCTCCTCCCCCCGACCGGTGGCTCTCCGAATGACATAGCTGTCACAGGACGGTGCTGTTCTTTTTTCTCTCTCGGGTGTTTCTCAGTGAAAATGCTGCGTGCTTGTAGCTGGGGCGATCGTGGAAAGAGAGCGCTGATGGGCAAGGAGGGGCAGGTGAGAGGCCTTCGTTTGTCGTGGCTTCCTCGCTAAGTCAAGGGGTGTTTCATCTCGGTTTGGCAAGCGGGGTAGGCGAGGTGCTTCTGAAGGGGCGCCGGCAGTCAAATATAGTCCGTGTCATGGAAAACGGTGTGCCCTTTGCTTCAGAAGTAGCTGTCGGTGTGCCCTTTGCTTCAGAAGTAGCTGCCTGCTGACGGGTTCAAGGGGAGCCTCATGGAAAACGAAGGGAAGGCATGTCTTCCGTTCATTTTCCTGGCCTAGCGTTCGGTGCTGTTGGCAACTGTTGCTTCATGTGGTCTTGTCTGTGCACCCGCACTGACACGTTTTGGTGTAGCTGTAAGTGTTGCTGCTGTGAGTTCTGCCAGTTCTGTGCTCGGGGCAGACTACGCTTGCGCTGCGCTGCCCCGGGCTGCCCCTGCTTCGTTGCTGTCTGGGTGCTTTCTTGTGATGACAGCACAGAAGAAAACTGAAATAGGAAACGTGATCTTGAAGAACAACTGCTCCGAGATGTTTAAGGTCTGATATTTCCTGTCGCATGGTCCGGATTTCAAGCTAGTGGTGGCCCACTTCTGGGGTTAATTGCCATTACAATATTATCCTGTATTTGCTTTCTTTGCCCCATAGAGAGAAAAGTAAAAATGTGGTTAACTTGTAGGAATAGGAACTGCACTAATCACTTCTCCCCACTTTTATCACTGTAACTTTAAAGTTGCTTCCTCTTTGACTTACTGTGCAAACTCTTACGCGAACATGCGTGTGGTACGTTCTTAACTGAGCTGAGGATGAGGTGCTTGAGCTGTCATAAATGGGCCTCTTCCAGTCCTGGTAACTCTTCCTGTCCTGATGCGACTTTCAGCCTCTTGAATAAAATAATGTGTCATCCTTGGGGTGTTTGTACATTGCATTCAAGTAGGAAATGAGGTCACGTTGTGGGATATAATTTATGAACAAGGAGCACAGCCTTACCAGTGTCACCAGAATTATCCTGAGAGTGATTATCACCTGAAAGCTTGAGAGTGAGAGGCCAGAGGGAAGATGTACGTTGGGATATCTTGTCTATTCTCTCATACCATTACAGACTTTTGATTAAAAAAGAAGATGAAAGGGATTTCCCTGCTGGAAAAGGAGACAACTTCTCTATTTTGGTACTCAGAGAGGAACCTGATGTTGCTTAACTCTCAGCTGCTGGAGAACTGAGCTTCTGGTCTGGTGAATTTTAACACTTTACAAATATTGACAACCTATGAGAGAACTGGGCAAATATCAGTGCTCTGGTTTGTTTCACGGGATTTGCAAACTGCACTCGTTCCTTGGTCTCTGTCTATTGTTGGTCTTCATACCAGGCTTCCTCTTGTGCTGACTGCACTGTCCCTCCTTGTGATCACAAGCTGACAGTCTGGCTGCAAGCAGCTATGCTGGACAGGCGACAGCAGATAAGGCAGCGTTATTCCTTAAAGCTTTGTGTTCATTGGGCTGCAGTTCCCAACAACGCAGCTGTATCTGAGTTTGAGGATTGATATTTGATTGCTTGAAATCTCTGAAGAGATGACGACAAATCATATGTCCCATGGAGTCCATACTAAGTGCTTTCCTTTGGGACTGTGTTATATTTCCTTATTTTAGTGTCATTTGACTAGTTAATTTGTTACATCTACTGTAAGAACAGATGAGTTTCAATCTAGAATATGTAAGGTTCTGGATTTGCATCAGGTTAGTGTCTTTGATTTCATTAAGAACTGTGAATCGAAGACATTTTTGCTCACATGAGGTGCTAGTTTGAGTTAAGCCCCAGGTGTGATAAAGCTGTATGTTAAATCTACAATTAGTCATTACATAATCTCACAACAGTTACGTAAATGTGCGCATCCTATGGAGCGAAAGTTGTACTCAGTGTCTGAAGCAGCATGCCGTGCAACAGCTTGCATTTCTGGAAGATTCCCACAGCACTGCAATAGATAATCTGCATTAAATGTGAATGTTTTGGGATGTGCATGTCTCTGGAGCTGAAGAGGTGATTCACACTTAAAGCCCTCTGGGGAGTGCCAGTAGCAGCTTTATTGTGATGCAGTTTCCTTCTTTGAAACTCATGTGGTTTACCAAAAATTGGGCCTGACTGACTTTACAAGGCCCCTTGAAGTTCAAGGTGAAGATAGCGTGGAGGAAGGCTGCAGAAATATTGTGGCACTTCACAAATGATGGTTGTAGGATGTGTGCGTGTATATCCATGTCAGTTTTGATCTAGTGAGGAAGATACAGGATTTAGCACATGCCACTGACTGATGCAACTAGAGTTAGTTTTCTGCATATTTATTTCAGCCTGAATTATAAAATGGGAGCAAGGGCACATCCATGTTTTGTAACGATTTTATGAGGAGAAATAATAATTTTAATACGGAGGGAAAAGAGGTGTTTAATTTAGGCACAATTTTGATTTAAAAGTATGGGCTTGTGTTATTGATAGACTCGCCTATGAAGGCTTGGTCTGTGCAGGCAAAAAGCTTGGATAGCTCAAACCACTTTCCAGGAAAGAAAGAGGAGGAGGAGATGTTAGAGTGGTAAAAGTCTATATAACTGCATGTAGACGGTGGCTTTTGTAATCAAGAATATCAGAAATAAATTTTGTCATTAGTACCGACACGGTGGTAAAAGAAACAGTCTTGGGTAGGAACGCATGGGGGATGAGAAGGAGGGACAGAATTTAAGCGTAGGTACAGCCAAAGTGTACTTCCACTACAGCTCACGTGTTGCATTTGGTTAAAAAGCCTTCACGCTTGTCTTAGTGTTGAAAAAGTACCTCCACGGAGCAGGGAGTAGGTTGAACATGTTGGATTGCCAGGAGCCTTACTTCTGTGCAGCGGTGCAACCTGGAAGAGTTTGAGGTGGGGCTGCAACAAAAAGCTGCTTTTCACCTTGCAGCTGGTGTAGAATGTGGCTGGCTTCTTTCAAGAACTTAGTGTTGGAAGCCTACCTCTGATCATCTTTCGGAGGTTTTGCAAGTTCCTTAAGCTTTTCTAGTAGAAGAAGTAGTTTGTTGTCTGCTTTATTTTTTCCAGCGTTTTATGTCAGATAATGCTTTGTATATCACCTATAACATAAGAAAAACACAACCTTTAGAATAAGCCTTACTTGGAGTGAGACTCCTGTGCCTTGAGAGAAGAGGTAGCCAAGGCTACTGGCCAGATTTGGGTGCTGCAGTCTAGGTAAATTACAACAGCATTGTAGGATTGCTTATTAAAAGCCTTGGGCATGAATAAAAGTCCAAGTGTTTATGCTACATGTAAATATGTGTATACTGCATGCCAGGGTGTGAAATAGGGCATACAAGATCTCACCTTTGCTCTGACTTGCTTTACTTGCTTATTTACCTGGCTGTTACGAGTTCTCCGTTCCCTGAGGATAGGATGCAAAGAAGCTGGGAAGACTCTTAAACCAGTCATTAATTTGCACACATCTAGCCATTGTGCTGTACAAAGCACTGGGTTGGGAATTGGGAATCTCAGCTTTGCTACTGATATGTCTTACAGCAAATCAGTCTGCCTTTGCCTCAGTTTCTACCTCTACAAAACGGGGTACATTATCTTTACTTCCTTTCAAGAGTACTTTAGGTCTTAGTCATTTCAAAATATTATCTGTAGCGCTAGCTGTTGGACTGCAGATGTTTCAGAGCCCTATCACCAAAACCTTATCTGCTTCTGACAGGACCTTGCTGTTGACCACTGAATATTGCTGTTTGAGTCCTCTCTCTTTGTCTGATCTGCAGACTTTACATGTTTGCTTGGCTATAGAACCTGCTGTTATAGTTAGCCCTTCAAAGGGGATCGCTCATAACGAGTGAAGATCAGGAGTAGCAGGACGTATCTGTTGTACATAAATAATTTAGTGCGTACTTACATGCCAATGTTAGAGACCTAAAGAATTGTATGCGGGAATATAGGTAAGCTGTAGTGTGGTGTGTTAGATTACTGGCCACAGTGTCATATGTGGGTCCCTTGCTAACTGGAAAGTGTCATTAGCATATGATACTGAAACACAGAGAGAGGTCAAAGTTGCACAAAGCAAGGTACAAGCTTGAAGGGTGATAAGGTGATTTGATTTCTCTGCCTTTCTCAAAGGTAGAGAGGGCCTTGCCAGATGTTTTTGTGCCAGGGTGGAGAAGCTACAATTCTTGGTCAAATTTATCTTCCTTGCCTGGCACTCATTTTCTCGTAAGGCCTGTTTCTCTTGTTACGCCGTGTTAGATAAGAGGGAATAAGCTTAGACTGTAAAAGAATATGAAAGCAAGTAGTGTTGGGTGTGTGGAGAATGAGTCAGTAGAAGAATGTACAAAAAAAGAACTGATACTAATAGACTATGAAAATTTTTCCTTGCAACAATTATAGATGAATATGAGTACAGTAAATTTGCATTTCTCTCAAATTAGAGGATTTTGTAACCCTTGTCACTCACCTCTAGGAAAATAGATACATGGCACACAGTACCTGAGGGAGCATCTTTTTGGGAGAACAGGAGTACAGTTTCAGGCTCATTGGAGTTGAACTGACAGCAAGATATCCACAGAAGTGATCTTGGAGACCGGCTGAAATGATGGTTTGAGCAGAAGATGATACGTCTGGTTTAGAAAGAGAGATCTATGACTCATCTATGTATAACTGAATAAGTGCTTAGGGAAATACACAGGTAGATGATGCAGGGAGACAAAGGAGGAACAAGGAAGGAGCCCTATAAGCACCTGCAGAAATTTAGAAGGATCCTCCCATTTAAATATTATAGGAACAAGTGGAGATGGGAGGAGAATGAGGAGGGCCTGTAATTACAAAAGGGGAAGGGCAAAATTTCAAGATGATGATTATGATAAAGGTGTATGATGGTCACAAAGGATGAAAATGGCACACAAATTCTGAGAGTTCAAGAAGATTTTGGCCTCAGGATTTTGGTAGAAGCTGTTTTAGGGGCAGAATCTGGATTAAATAAGATCTAAAAATAGAAGTGAAGGAGGACTCCCAACCACGCTTAAAGCTGAGCACGTGGAAGCAGAGGTGAACAGCGGTAGTTAAAAGAATGTCAAGGATTGGATTTTATTATTGGGAGTTGAAAGTGTATTTTTATTGTGAAGGAAAAAGAACCGAGTAGGACATAGTTTAGGGAGGACCTGAGATAAGATGTCCTGGGACAAACAAAAGGAGTTAGGAAAGAAAACTAACAATTTAATAGTTGAAAGCAAAGAGTATGTGAGAATTGTAGTTGGGAATTGACAGTGAGCTGGGGAGGTAAGAAAGGTTACTAGCTGCTAATGAGTAAGTAAAATCCCATGCTTTCCTGTCAGAGAGTTAACTAGGTTTGTAATGATGGTCCAGGAAAGCAAGGGATGCACACTGAGAATTTAGAAATTAGTTTCCTGAAACAATGACTGGAAAGTGCTGAGGGGCTGTAATTTATTCTGAAGAATGTCTAGATCCTAGAATAATAATTAAAAAAAAAAAAAAAGGCTTGTGTTATCTCCTTTCCTTCCAATGGATTTTTTTATTTTTTGAATGCCCAATCTACATTTGGTTTTAATATTTCAGTGTTAACCTCAAATTTGGGAATTTTTAGTCTATATTGTCTTTTTGAATTGTGTGAATTTGTGAGAAGATGATGAGCGAAGATGATGTATGTAGGGAATGATTTTTCAGCATTCTTCTTTCTCAGAGTTGTTTCTCTGTAGCTACTTACTACTTCTCTCATTATTTATTTGTAATGTACTTGTAAGTGTAAACTCTTCTGTCAGCAAGCCCCATACCAGAAATATTTACAAACACAGTTTTGAAAGTTAATAAATAAATACTTATTTTTTTCTTTTACAGATGAGATCATTTCAAGCTCTTTTTTTGCAAGAGGTGGTAAAAGGGAATGGATAACTATTCACACTTCAGTACAAAGAACCTCTCATCTTCAGCTAATATGTCTGTTTCTTTGCCTGGACAAGTTGGACTCAATACCACTGGCGGTACTCCTTCTATGTCAATAAGCAGGCTCTTCCCAGCCCTGTTAGAATGCTTTGGAATAATTCTTTGTGGCTACATAGCTGGAAGAGCCAACATTATCACAACAACTCAGGCCAAAGGACTGGGAAATTTTGTGTCCCGTTTTGCACTCCCAGCTCTGCTGTTCAAAAACATGGTGGTACTGAACTTTTCTAATGTGAATTGGTCCTTCCTGTGCAGTATCTTAGTTGCCAAAGCTGCTGTGTTTTTCCTAGTCTGTGTTTTAACGTTGTTGGTAGCCAATCCTGAGAACAGATTTAGCAAAGCAGGTTTGTTCCCTATTTTTGCTACACAAAGCAATGACTTTGCACTGGGATATCCAATAGGTAAGTAGTTCCTTATGCTTTCTTCTTTAAAACTATTTTGTCAGTGTTCCAGACACGTTCGGTTTTATTTTTCTGTAATTTGAAATTGCCTTCTGAACTGAACTTAGGAGCTACCTGAGCCATTTCTCAGGTCGCGTTTCTTGACCTCAAATCATGTAAGGGAAGAAAACTGTCAGCTGGTATGAATGAGACAGAATTTAAAACAATCCAACTACTGTTGTCTATTTGATCTTGTTGTGTTAATCAGGTGGAAAAAAAAAGAAATTAAAATATAATTTCAAAATTGGTATAAATTACCTTACAATTAGTGCAGGTTAAGAACGCCCTTACGGGAAATTGCTGGGGTTTCCCTCAAGACCAAAATTTCCTGCTTTGCAAAGTATGAGCCTGTACCTGCAGCCTCTGAAATAGCTGTAGTGGTTTTTTTTGCTAATTTGGCATTACCTCTTGGTTTAGCTCGAAGAAAACATCTCTCCAGGGTGTTGGTGCCTACATTGGTTGGTGTGGAGTGTGTGAGACCAACTTTGAATCTGTTCAAAATAAACCTGGTTTTTGTGGTACTTTACATCATTTATGTAGCCAGTCATGTTTTATCCCTTAGTCTCTATTCTGCCGTGGCCGGTAGACGTGCTTTAGGACACGGAAGAAGTCCGTCTTTTATAAGCAAGATTGCTGCGTGATTTGTGGTAACTTGCGTTCATGTGTCTCATGGGAATTGTGTGCGGCTGTGGTGCCATTCTGGGGATGTGTAACTAACCATCAGTCTAGTGGAGCTAAAAAGCAAACACACAGAACAAAGAGGCATTAGAGGATAACTTGTATTGCTGTGGGCTCTTGTTCTGGTAAGCCTCTATTCTGAATTCCAAGCAATATCAGTTATTAAGCTTAATTTTATCCCAGTCCGCAAGATTATTATTTTCTTTCCTTTTAAGGAAGATTTTTTTTTTGTCTTTTTTCCTTCTAGCTTTTCTTACTGGTATGTTAATATACTTCTGGCTATACCTACTGTGATACTTGGGAAGTGATGTGGGGTTGCAGCAGGCTTCTCACAGCTGCTGCTGTCTGAATTGCAGTGCTTTTTACCTGTCTCGGGAGGCTCTTTTGTGCCAGTGCAGCTTTCAGTGCTGCCTCTCCCCAGGCTGACCCTTGTGGCTGGTGTGGGAATGCGAGCTGCAGGTATCAGGATCTTCAGAATACACCCGAGTGGAAGGCATTTGGAGAGGATGCCTGGGCTATGCCGTGTTTGTTTACTGTGCCTCTCAAATTCTCTTGAGGTCGCTCTTATCATCCAGACAAGGTTAAGAACAGAAGCTGAAAGCAAGTTTGTTCTAGCAAAGCAAAAAGCAAGGTATTTGATGACCAAATTGAAAATACAGTCGTAAAAGAGAAGCTTAAACATGCGGTTCCAGATTATACGTAACGACAAGGAGCTCCGTATTTTAGATCGTTTGAGGAGTTGGCAGTTTTATTCTCCCTGTTCCAGGGCAACATGGCCAGGAGAACCTTGAATCTTTCTTTTGGAAGTGTGGTGTGGGTGATGGTTCAGTTACAATGACTTTAGCGTTGCTAATTGTATTAAGCATGAACAACTAGTGTGTGATTTATATGTAATTTTGAGCAGGTGGGATGTGGAAAATTGGTTGGGGTTTTTTTAAGTATTACACCATCTTTCATTTAATTTTTTTATGATCAGCAAGCAGGCACCATGGTTTAAATAAAAATAAAGTTTTTCATTGGAGATAGTTGTGGATTATTTTCACTATCTTAATGATTCCTTAAGGGTGATTTCTTATTTTTTTTTCCCCACTGACTCAACAATCTACATTAGTTCCACTTTATGCTACCCAGAAAAATGCATTGTGACTTCACACATCAGTTAAATTACTTATGGAGCTTAATATATTGTATTAAGTATACAATTTCTCTTGGCCAAAAAATAGTGATTTATTGCATTTTTTACTCAGACATTATTTACATGTGACTTCAGTTGCATTTGATGGAAATAGGCATTCTGTATAAAGCGGCATAAAAGCATCACTCTAAGGTTTGGGGTTTTAGAAAATTTTGACTTACATAAAAAGTGTCCAGCATGTTTAAAGTAGTTTTATTTATTGGAATATATTTAGTGTTTAAAACTGGCTTGTTAAATGCAGTAACTAATCACAAACTTGGTAGTTCTGTTCAGAAGTTTATTCAGGATTTTAGGACAGGTGGCTCTTGTATACATACTTTAATCATGGCTTGTAAGAGAAAAAACACCTTTAGTGTGTTTTCTTATATACTGGAAATCAACTAATTGCAAATGTCAGTTTATTCCATCTAAAGAGGAGGCTGTTTATAGTACATGCTGATTTAGCACTTCATAGATTTCTTTCAGTCCAGATGCTTAGCTAATGTGAAGGTAAAAATCTTCTGGGTTTTGAAAACCATAGTCACAAGGGAAGAGTTTTTCTGAAAAAGAACAGGTTTAGTTACAGGGAAGTGGAAATACCCACAACACTTGGCTGCTTGGTGATCTGCAATTTAACTTAGCACTCTTAAAGTACTAAAAAATCCCATAGAAAGATCTGGTAGGTGTATTTATGCAATAGTGCTTCCTTTCTTTTTCACATTTTTTGTAGTACAGATAGAATTGCATCTGCATATTAGGATGCTTCTGCCTGGGGAAGAATGTGTTTCTCACTAACTTGGGCAGGAAAACCTAAAATGGAAAGCATCACTTTGCATATTTCTGTAAATTATTGAAAATAATAACATTATAAGGCAGGTGAAAGGTAAATGTTATCTTTGGAAAGATAACATGGCATTCTTACACAGATAAGCTCTGTATTGGTAACCAGAAAACCAGCAATTTTGGCAGATTTAATTATTCATTTAATGCATACATAGGAAATACAACAGTATAGGCCTAGAAGTTTTAAAATAATTTCACTTGAACTCTTTGTTTACAAAACACATTTAAAACGCAAACATGAAGCAATGGTGGCAATTTAAACATGATTTCACTGCTTATGTGAGAAAGTGCTTCACATGCATAATTTCTCCTTTTCCTTTGCTGAGGCGCTGTTAGCACAAACGTGACGTAGGAAGCAGTTCTGCCTTGGCTCAGAAGTACGCAATAGCAGTGAAAACAAATGCTCATGATTTAAAGTTCCTTCAGGGACCAGAACTACAGCGATAACTCTTGTCCCGAGTGGTCCCAGAAAATGAACTATTAACTATGTGCTAATGTATTTTTTTATTTGGTTGTTGCTTTGCTGTGTTGTATGGAATCAGTAGAAAGTTTACACCTGATTTAACTACTGAAAACCAGGAAAATTCAAGAGATATGAGACTCCCCTAAGATGAGAAGCAACTCGTGTTCTGCAAAGGTGCATGTAGTTCTCTACGACTCTCTCTTGTCTGGGGAGAAAAGCAATTCAGCTAAAACCCCAATTTTTTTTTCAGCATTTGGGATGACTCAAAGGGCATGTGGGATTGGTACATTATTTTCTTTTTTTACCTGTAAGTGTTGAATACTCACAGAAACATTAAATAGTGTTGGGTAGTTAATCTGTGATCTTTAATGTGTTCATTAGATGACTGTGGCCTAATGGTGATTGGGTGTACTGCTCTTCCTACGTCATATTGATTGTAAATGCAGTTACCTCTGAAGGATAATGAAATAATTTTTCTTTAGTTTTTGAGCAACAAAGCTTAATTTCAATATTGATGTATTTTTGTACTGAAATGTTATCACTCATCGCTTTTCATTTCCTGTCTTCTAGTTGAAGCTTTATATCAAACCACTTACCCAGAGTATCTCCAGTACATTTACCTAGTGGCTCCAATATCTCTTATGATGCTAAACCCTCTTGGGTTTATCTTCTGTGAAATCCAGAAGTGGAGGGATAATCGCACTGTGGCACACAGCAAAATCAAAATAGTGGGCCTAGCACTCCTTCGAGTTTTGCAGAACCCAATTGTATTCATGGTCTTCATAGGAATTGCCTCAAACTTTGTTCTTGGTCAGAAAATTCCCGAATACCTTGAAAACTTCCTTGATGGACTCGGCAGTTCATTTTCTGGTTCCGCACTTTTTTACCTTGGACTAACTATGGTGGGACAAACCAAAAAACTGACAAAGGGTATGTTTGTTGCACTGATCCTTCTCATCACAGCTAAACTGTAAGTTCCATTTATGTACTTTTATAATTTTGTTCTCTAGATGTTTTAAGCTCTGAATATACTGGTCGGGTGGCTTTTCTCCCAAAATCATTGTAGTGGTGGTATGTTTCGCTTCCAGTATTTTGGGTGAGTGCTTCCAAACCCTCCTAGTACACAATTGCTGACTTTTGACAGAAATTTTGCACACCGCAAACCTGTTCTCAGGTTGTGCAGAGAATAAAATTCGGGGGGACTGTGGCTGCATGGACTGCCTGCACGCCGTCTGTCACCAACTGGGTGTTTGGGGAATCACTAGCTTAAGTTAAAAACAAATCTACTAGCTAAATAGGTAAACAAGGGTGAGTTTAAGTATTATTTGATGAGTATTTGTAATTTCTTTGGGTTACACAATTCATCTCTAGTTGGTTTTCCTTGCTTTGTCTATAAATCTTTGAAACTGCTGGTTTGGAAGAGTTTAAAAATGGTCACTTCACACTCAAACTATGACTTTTAAGCAGGAATAAATGACAGTTTGTATTTAGAAGTTATGACATCATTATCTTCCCTTGACTATGTCTCAGTTACTGGTGAACTAAATAGTTTATTTGCTACAGAGCTACGATTAACATAGTAGATAAACAGTTTGGTGGTTAAGTTTATACTGTAAAATTTGAAGGTGCATTTGAATATCGGCACAGCTAACTGCCAAACTTAAAGGCCTGGTCTGTAAACCAGCTCAATGACAAATTTTGTAAGAACATGAGAAAAAATGGTTTGTAATGTTACCACTTTGCTTTACTGGTGAGTTTACGTCACTAGCCTGTGAAAGGCTTACACGGTGAGTGTATTGCTAAAGGCAAACAGGATAGTATTGATGCAGGGTGGTGCTTTTCTGGTCAGAACTTTCAGAATGGGATATGCAAGCTTGAGCCATTGTTACGTTTCAGACAGCTTGCAGAAAGGTGGTCTAAGCTTCCAAGCTGCTGACTGCTTATAGTTCCTATTACTTTAACAGTTGAAAAATGAGGGTGCTGTTTTATATTTTAACTTTCTAAATCTGAGGTTTATACAAAGAATGTGTCTGCGCAATCAGAGAATGTGCTTATAACCTGAGTTTGTTGTTGTTTTTACCGTTTTTTGTGTGTGTGTGTGGGATTGTTTTGGTTTAACTTGTGACAAAATTTTTAAGCAGGTAAATGTCACGCTAACAGTAAAGGCAATCATTCAAAGTGATGTCAGTAATTTGCTTTTCATAAATAGTATTCAGATAAACGTTAAATTTGCTTTTGGTTCATTTATTTGAGTGAAGAAGAGTATTGCTGTAGCTTGAGTAATGTTTTTTAACTGCTTTCCCCCCCCTTGTCTCTTTTCAGACTTATGATGCCATTTCTCTGTAGAGAAATGGTGGAGCTCTTGGACAAGAGTGACAACATAGTCAACCACACCAGTTTATCAAACTATGCATTTCTTTATGGAGTTTTTCCAGCAGCACCTGGAGTCGCAATATTTGCAAGTCAATTTAATATGGAAGTAGGAATTGTATGTAGCTAGCTTTTCCCAAACGTACACTAACTGTGAGCTTAATTTTGTTGATGAAATACTTAAATAAATAAGTAGGGTTGATGATTTTGCTTTTCCGTAGTGTAGACTCCTCAGATTCACTTGTACTCCCTAGATCTCAAATATAAATTATATTTCAGATCATTAATTAAGCAAAGAACTCTTTCCTGATGTCTCAAGTGTCTTGATAGTATATGTTCATAAACAAGGCCTCATACTTTTCTTATTCATGACTCTAGTAGGAAGAAGTAGGATAGCTAACTATAAAGAACTTGCATCTTTTGTGTTGGTTTTTGGTTTTTTTCACAGGGTTTTTTTTTTGAGCTACTCTCTTTTTGCAGGAAAAAACAGCAGTGATGTTACTGGCTTCAGTAAGAACAGTGTTAGCTTGATGCTGAAAATTTAGGGAAGAACTGCTTTAACTGATTCTGTTGTGTTGCCGTTCAGTTAAATCTTCTGATAGATTTAACTTTAAAGTGCCTTTCACTTTTATAGTAGAGAGCATCAATTATCCTATGAACTTAATAAAATACAAATTTTATATCTGTTTCTTCCACTTGAAGTGACATTAGAACATTCCTGTTGACTTACCTTGTTTTTAATGTTACCTGGTTTTGTGGTTTGTTTAGTTGGTTTTGGGTTTTTTAAAGAAAAGGAGGGGGGGGGGGAGTAAACTAAAAGTAAGATACAGAAGATACAATTTTGTGTCCACCAAACTCAGGAAAACAGAGATCTATAGTGGATCTGGTATGAGTAACAATTCATGCTTCCATCACTCTGCAAATTCCTGAAAGCAGAAGGACAGTGAGAAGCCAAAATAGAAACCACTTAAATGTAAATATATGTGTCAGCATCTCACAAATTGGTGCATATTTGTATTTGCATAACTACATATTTTCTTATTTATTTACTGTGTGAATCTTTGCATCCAAAAGTACATTGTGACATTGTAAATCCACCCCTTGACTGTAGTCAGGACTGTATCTGACACCCGTGAAAAAGCTCTGTAAGAATTTGCCGTAGGGAACCCTGTATTCGTACTATTTCAGAGTCTTGTTGAAATTTTCAGTTTAACTCTGTGTATAAAGTGGATACTTTCTGGCTAAAATTCTAAATAACTTGTTACAGAAACAACTCAGTGATTTGTTAAAGGTCTGTATGTATTTAATTTTAAGACACAGTTTTGCCAGGGGTTGTATTCCTGAAAGCAGATTGCTTAGCTTGAGTCCCAATTAACTCTGTTCTTGTTTCTGTTTCACTCATTTTGCAGATTACCTCAGGCATGGTGATCAGCACTTTTGTGTCTGCACCTATTATGTATGTTTCTGCATGGCTGTTGACCATCCCATCAATGGACCCCAACCCACTGGCATCTGCACTCCAAAATGTTAGCTTTGACATAAGCATTGTCAGCCTCATTTCTCTGGTAGGTGTGGGGGAAGCGAAATACTGACGCTGTTCACGTCAGGGAAGTGTTAGTACGTAAGCAGCAAATCGAGTCATGGTAAAATGACTCGCGTTTCCTCGTCATATCCTGTTGCGGAAGGATGAGGAAGGAGTTAAAAATCTTGATTTAGCAGTGGGTGAGCTGGAAAGCTGCAGTGTGGAGAAAGATGGATAAGTGAATTAGAGCACTAGCACAGGACTTAAGAGTTTGTCCTTTTGGGTTTTGGGGAGTTTTCTGGGGTATGTTCTGTTTTAATGACAGGGTGTGGGGGAATAACAGTACTAGCTTACACCACAGGGAGTAATTACATCAAGCCGTGTGAGGTGCTCAGATATCCCAGTAGTGGAGGCTGTGTACAAACTTCAGATCCAGAAATGTCAGTGAACATTTAATAAAGTATTAATGAAAATGTTTAACTTGGAAGTTTTAATTCAGCTTTATCACATTCCGTGCCTAGAAATTGTGGGTCCACAGTTCTTACAAAGTGGGTTGATATTGCAGAAGTCCAGTGTGAATTGTGTTTTGGCTTTGTAGGCACTACAGATTTTGTTTATTTTGTTTGCTTTTTTAAAAATAAAAATATCCATGTTGGAGGGAGTTAGACTTTTCTTATGTTTTTGTCTTACTGAAGTCCTCCTGTCTTGAAGCTGGGCCTCAAGGGAAGGCACAAGTGAATGCTGCCTCTTGCAGTCACAGATCATTTTGCGAGATTCGTGGGGAGTGGTGGAGTTTGAAATTCTAAATTGCTAGGCTACTCTGGTCATTTATGTTCTGAGGAACAGCCAGGCTTCTGCAAAGTAGAGGCTTCCTGGAAATCCTTCACCATCATGAGAACACAGAGATGCTTTTTCTGGCCATAGTTGCTGAGGCATAGCGACTGGCAGCAGATGGTGTGGAGCTGACTACGGTAGCCATGTTGCTAAGAAACTTTGCAAGAAGATTTGTTGTGTACTTGATTTCACCACAGTCTGACAGAATACTCCTCATCTGGTTCTTTTGGGTTTTGTTCTACTTTTAAATTAGTTGGTTTTTTTCTTGTTTGTTACAGATCTGGTCTCTTATTGTTGTTCTTCTGAGTAAGAAATACAAACAGCTTCCTCATATGATTACAACAAATCTGCTTGTTGCTCAGGTCAGTAGTGAGAAGAATGCTGTTGTGTGAGTTTTGGGGGGTTTAAGTCTTTCAACATTCTTACAAGCTTGGTTTCTATAGTGGTATCTTTGTAGCCGTCTGTGGAGGGCAGGAGAATCTAATGTGCAACTTGTTTAAACAAGTTCTGTGCTTTAAAATATACCCTCTAGAAGATAGTTGATGATGATGCTGATAGTATGGTTTTCAAACAGACCTGTAAGCAATGAGAATGGGGAGTGGCTTCTGAACTGTATTTTTAGCATTTTAAGTCACTGCCTAATACTGTTGAGTACGCTTCTGCAGCAGTTTGTGCTAATCTGCCGTCAGCAGTGCCAGGACCCGCAGCAGAGTGTGGTGGCTGTGGTGACCTGATTCACGGAGCTGAACAGAAAACTTAGCCCCGTGCTGGTTTAGCTCCCTGAAGTGGCTCGCTGAGGGATCAGACAGGTGCCAGTGCTGATGCAAGGAAGGGGTGTGGGAATGCATGGCTGGTGGCTAGGGAAGGGCAAAGCCAAATATCTCTGGATTAATATTAATTGTTGTTTAAACTGACTGTAGACTACATGTTCCTTCTGCCCGCGAAGTCAACGGCACAACTGCTGTTGAATTCAGCGAGAGCAGCCTGTGCTTGTAATACATCTGTGTGGTAGTGCTTTCTGAAGTGTTCTGTAGTTTAAACCAAAATATGTATATATATATATATATATATATATATATAGTAAACTCTGAGGTCTGATCATGGATTCACATTTGAAATAAGTCATGTATGAGAGTTGCAGGTGCTTCTTGACTATAACAGCAAAATTAGCTTTCATCTTAAAAAGATTTTGAACTACTGTATTACTGTTTCCATAATAATTCAGCCTATCTTTTCAGATTCCTTCAGTGTTAAAGCTGTCATGTATGCAATATCACTGGGTGAAAACTTGTATAATTCTTGGCTGAACAAACATCTGTTGACCTGAACTTCATGTCCAAATAATTTCAGATAAATTGTTTGTACTTAACAAAAGCTTTACATTTTACTTTATGTAATCTTCATCTGTGTTGAAATTTTTTGTCTTGCCTTATTCCCAGTTTATCTGAGCTATATAATTGCTGTCAAAAAACCCCTTCTGAAGCTAGGGTCCTGTCGTGGTTTAACTCCGGCTAGCAAAATACCATGAAGCCGCTCTCACAAATCCCCCTCCCCTCCTCCAGTGGAGGGGAAGAATCGGAGGAAAAAGAAATAAAAGCTCGTAAAATTGAGATAAGAACTATTTACTAATTAAATCTAAATCAATATATACAGGTACTACTAATACTAAATAATTAAAATAGTAGAAAATGAAACATACAGTACAATATATACAATATGATACAATTTCCCACCATCCACTGACCAATTCACACCCAGATGTTGAGGGATGAAAATCAGACCCAGAGAGCCCGAGAACCACTGCCCGAGAGCGATCGCAGCCCGAGAGCCGCGGCCTGAAGGCCGGAGCCCGGGAGCCTACGCAGCAAATTCCGAGCAAACCTTATCACTGATAACACGGCCAGAAAACCCAAAACAATCCACCAGCTCCCACACGAATGAGCCAGCACAGGAGTTAGCAAAACAGCTAACGCAGGAGGGTTAAGAAGTGCTCGGAGAGACGAGCAAGGGAGTAAGGGAGAGAGAGAGAGGAGGGAAGAGTAATGACTACCGGACCCTCTTCCCCACCCAAAGAGACCGGAACATGCCGTACTATGGGATGAAATACTTCCTTGGTTAGTCTGGGTCAGCTACAGTATCCGAAGCGGACAAAAGACCTTGAGTCCAGTACAAGCCATCCCCAGCACCAGCTGAGGCCTTATCAATGTTTTCACTTACTGTCCAGCAACAGAGTTCCCTGGCAACCAGAGTAAAGGGAGTTAGCCCTTTCCTGACTGAACCCAGCACAGGTGCCATAGTCAGTGACATAACTGTAATACTGAGTTACTGCTGCACTGCTTTACTGTTAGGAAAACTATAGAATTGATAAAATCACACTCCACTCAATCTGGGGGTAGAGTTTCAAAGCTTGTTGTAGCTATATTACACTGCGTCACCCTGCTTCCCCAATTTAAATGATGGCATCTTTACCATTCTTTCCAGTTTATTGCTTGCATCGGAATGGTGGCATGGAATTTCATTGTTAAAGAAAAAGACATCACCATGCAGATCCTGGTATTTATATTCCTCTACAGCTCCCTTTACAGCACCTACCTGTGGACAGGTATGATTTTTCTAGACAGAATCTAGGTACTGTAATGAGAGATTAATGTACTGAAGTAATTTTGTTATATTCTTCAGAGTAATTGTTCCTTTCACTTGTATGTAGTTCTAGAAATATGCATACTTATAGGCTATGGCAAGCTGCACCGCTAGCCGCACAGGCCTCTGCGTCAGGCACTGCTTCCGCTATTGGAAGCGTATACCTAGGCAGGTCTTGTCTTTGCTGGATACAGCAGCCTTGGTAGCTCGTAACGCAAGACAGGTACCTACCCTCAAGGCAGAAGCAATTGCAAATAGAGTGAGTGTGGTGGGTGGGCCTTCAGGTAGTGAAAATCTTATTGGCAATTGTTAATTAACACAGAGTTTAAGATTTTAGTTATTCAGCATTAAGGAGATTTTAAAACTTTGTGCCTCAAAAAGTAGGAAATACAGAATGAAGGGAAATACCAATGAAGCTTTAACATTTCTTTCCCCTGCCAATTCTAATTTCTAGAAACAATGTGTGTTCTGCAGGTGTAGATGGTTAATGAAGGGATTGCTTGAAACAGTCAGAGTGGAAAGATGGATCAAGAAGCTTGGAGGACCCTACATGTATAATTGAAAAAGAGACTTTGGGTATTCAGGAGACTTTTTATAGCGTTCTTTAGTCCAGAAGTCTTAAGGGATTAATTCCTGTGGTGTTTTTGTGGAGCAAGTTGTATTTGTGTTTAGCTGCAGTAGGTAGCTCATTAACGTAAATACTAGCTTTGCTTCAGCATGGGGAATGGTGCTGAGTTGGGGCTAGAACAGGCAGTTCCAGAAGATACTCCCATATTAATGATGTATGTAAAAATATGTAAGACTTTCTTCTTAAACTTACTGACTTTATAAAGGATGAGTCAGCTTTTAAGAAATGTTATAAGAGAATGCAACATTATTTGTTGGTTATTTAAGATTGTCAGTCATTACAACGACTGCTGTTGATACCTTAAGAAATTAGTTACTTGTCTTAAATGTTCTTATGACGTCTTCTATACGCATTCAAAGCATTTAGAAGTGGATGTTTAATGTAAAATATGCCAGGATTTCTTCAATGTTTCATTATTAATATGATATGATCTTTTTAATGATAATAGATGTTTCTATTTTACTTTCTTGGAATACGGCTAGAAACCCATTTTGGACTATATGAAGGTCTGAGAAAAGTATCTTGGTTATTGATCAGGTCACATCCTTAGTTTCTAGACTCTGTATATATCGCTTACCTTTTTGATAGTAAACAAGGCATTTTGGGGTGATTTTTTTGTAGGTTTTCTGTCTTTTTCTTTGTTTCTGCTGAGGAAGAGAGAAACAGCAAAGATTCCCATTGGATTTATTATCATAGCTGGATGGGGGTAAGTTAATTCAGGTGTTTCCCTGTAGAATTAGTGGGAGCATACTAAATATGTTACTTTGTGCGTATTTTGCTGTTTCAGAGTCCCAGCACTTCTAGTGGGAATCTTACTAATTGTTGGTGAATGTAACAACACGAGTATTGACTCTGCCTTTTTCTACGGAAAATATCAGGTATGAACGTGTTCTGTCTTCATCGCTCCAGGCTCATGCCGTGTCCAATACGTTGTTGAGAAATTGTGTTCTCTGTTTCCTTCTTATGTAAGTAGCTCTCAGTCGAAGAACAGGCTACCGTAATAACAGTATCATTATTGAATGCTTGTAGATTGATACAAAAATGTATTTCTGTAATGAACCATTAGGAAAACCTGTCTGCACAAGGACCTTCATGTTCAGGCAGCTGTGACTAAGAAGAAGAGGGAGTAGGCTTCCCAAAGGAAAGGCTTAGGAGTGGTAATGAATTGCAGAGCCTTTTTCCTGGTGATTAATTTGTAGTCTCGCTTGATAATTATCTAAAATTGTTACCATCCAATAGCTAATTAATGGCTTTTGGTCTGTAATAGATAGGATCTACATTACATGTGTAGCAAGTGCCTGCACTATGGGAGACTTCTCTGCACAATCATGGGTTGAAAGTCCCTGAGCCTGAACTGCAGTTTTTACCATTAAATAGTTGCTCTTCTCAGAGGAAGTGAAGTGCACTAGCTTAGATTTTTGTCGGGTTTTCCCTCTGTCTTATGGATAGGAAGACTTCCAGTGTTATTCATGTGGCACTTTCACCAGTACTAAAATAGCTTCACAGTGGACTCTGGGTATCAGTGGCAGATGATTAGAAGGAAAGGTTAATTAATGGGATACTCCCCACTGGAGAAAGCATGGAATTAGAGCTGTGCCAGAGGGTGACAAGAGCACATTCCTCTTTGGAATTAAAAGGTACGTGAACAGAACTTAAACTGGAGCACTAATGAACCTGAAAGGATGATGATGATGCGGTTATGGTTTTGGATTGCATGAAAAATAAGGATCACCACCTAAAAAAAAAGCTGAGTTACTCAGACAAGGAAAATTAGTCTTACATGCTGATTGCTCCTTCAATGCCACAGGATGCAAGAGCAGTAAATACAGAAAACTGTCCTATTCAGATGCGTTTGTTAGTATATTTAGGAAAGTACAGAAGTTAGAAATACAGATATATGCAACTATTTTCCATTATTTTGTATTTAAGTGTATTTTTTGCTCTCTTAACAGATAATTGCCACAGCAGTGATCCTGTTCATCAGTATATTGATGTCAGGGATCTCACTTATGTGCATGAACAGAAATAGGCAAGAGTCAAGCTATGAGGTATTGAACCCATATTCACCACGTAGCCAGGTGGAGGAGGTTGAAGTGGAAGGGAGTGAGGGGAAACAAGTTTCAGCCGCTGTGCCTCAGCCTTCTGCAGGGTCATCTCCACAGCCTTCTCAAGGATCTTCTGCACAGCCATCTACAGAAAGAGGTAGGGAAAGTATTTGGTTGAATCCTGAGCTGTTTGTTATTTTACAGATGTTATGTTCCAAATATAATTCTGACCTGGGAAGGACAGTTGTATATACTTTCAAGTGTCATATTAGGACAGAAGAAAATCTAGATGTAACTGTCCAAGGATTTAGGTTCATGTTTCTAAGGAAGGTTTGATGGTTATTGCTGTAAGGGTGGGGGAAGTGGACAGGAAAAAAGGCATGTGTATGGTTTTTATGTAAGTGGTATCTTGATAAGGCTGTGATAAATGCAGTCCACTAGGCGTCTTAGATTGTTTACCCGCTGAACTGTCTCTGAATGAATTACATGCCTGAGCATTGCTACTCCAGGTATTTCTAATACTCCTTGTTTGTATGTAGCTCTTCTGATCGCTTCCTGTATGTTTTCCCTCCAGCCGAAAGTACTTGTGTTGCTTCCATGGTGGTAGTGCTGTGTTAAATATTTCTATAGCGTGTCTGTATATTAGTTTAACCTGTTCACTCTCTCAGCAAATTGGAAAAAAGTCTGCTTTCTCCTTTTGGGTTATTTTTGAGCATAATAGTTAAGGCTGTATAGAATATATTTTTATACTTGGAAAATAAATTACAGTAGTGAAGGAAGCTAACTATGCTGTTACTGTATATGCTTAACAGGTTGCTGTTCTTGTCAAACAACAAATGGTGAATTATCCTGTGCTAGCAGAGAGAGCAAAGCAGTGTCAAATGCTGGTGAAAGCAAGGTTCCTCCAATTGAGACAGGTAAAGCAGTTGTGTCTCCTCATTTTAATACTACAAACTCATCCACACCATTTATGTGTATTCTGACAATGAAACTGTTTGGGCTGTTGTTTTCTCAACCTCTCTGCCAGGTAGTTATTAGTAATCTCTCAATGCACAAGATGGACTGTTGTTTTGGGTTGTTGTCTTTACCACTAAGCTACTTTAACACGTCCTTCTGAGCATTTAGACTTCACCTCTCCATCATTGCCTTGTTTGGACGCTGAGAGGTTGAATGTGTAATCCTACTGTGCCCCAAGTTTTCAACTTAAACACGCTTTTTTACATTCTCATATTCACATCATGTGTATTCTAAAATGGCCCTTGAAGCCTGTGTTGTAATGGTGCACAGGCTTTGAACAAGAAACTTGAGATGTAGAGAAGCAAGCACTTCCTGCAGATTAGATCAAGTGCCCATGCTGCTGTTTAATCCGTGTCTAGGGGAGAGAGATGGAGAAAATTGACTAAGGGGGCCTTAGGAGTCACTGAAATTAAAAATGTGGATCAGAGTGACTGTTCAGCACCTGATGGAAAACTGCATGCACAGCCCCTTCTCATCATGTATCACTTTAAATAATCAAAGCTAACTCCAGTGCAACTTTTCTTTTTTTTTTTTCCCCCCTATTTTCTTTTTCTTGGGGTTTTTATTCATCTTTAGCAAGAAAGTTCGTATCGTTTGTTTAGATGCAACATAACTTTCAACAAATCCATAAATATTTCACACTGAAACATACTTAGTTATGTCTCCTCTCATAAAATGCTACTTTTCCACCAATTGCCAACTATTTTATCCATTGCTTAATTCAGATAAGCATCATAAGAATGTTTTCTGGTGATGGAGGAAGGCCAGTTTAATTTTCTTATCCTAAAAGATAAGGTAGAAAATCTCTTATGATTGAGTGGAAGTTTTTTTGATCCACCGAGTGAACACTTCAGAACTATAAATCAGTAAAAGCAAATCGTAATGGATACGCTTGTGTAACTTTGGCTGCTGTAATTACTAATCCTTCTACTACTGAACTGCTGTGACAGGTTATCTGGTGCAAATACTTAGGTATGTCCTTCCCAGGAAGTTTTTCACTGCCATCTAGAGGAAGATATTCGGAATTCCTTAGAACTCTGTAGCTGGAAGAAAAATGCATTCTCTTCGATAGAATTAGGGCAGTGTTCTGATATACCATGTTAAAAATAAAGTCATAGAACAGAAATAATACAGTTGTTTTCTGAGCTAGAGCTCAGCAACGCTGAGGTACAGAGTAAAAACATCAGAGCTGATGAAATATTTATTCTAAGTTCTATTAACTGTTCTGAGAAAATGCTATTTTTTCATTATTTCTAGTAGTGTTTTATTAATGTTAACCTTAAGGTTTCATTAAACTTTTGAAAGGAGAGTTGTGTTGCAAAAGGTTCCATCATTTTAGGAGCACATATGAACTACTGTTTCATTTGAGAACTGGTGTCTGAATGGGTTATTCTCAAAGATAATACTAAATTTCGTGTGTGACTTTAGTACAGATACTTACAAGGAAATTTGACTCAGCAAGTTACACTAACAAGTTTGTTCATGGAGTTTGTAAGTTAGAGGCCTAATGAAAAATTCTGTTTTGTTTTTCAGCTGATCAGTGTGTGAGTCATTGCAGTGCTCAGACCTGCGTACTGGCTCAGGAAGAACAGCTTCTACAGACGGGAGACAAACAGCTGGCCAGACATGTGCTGCTGTGCTTGCTTCTTATTGTTGGCCTGTTCGCTGTAAATATTTTTTCTCCTCCTGTTGTTTAACTCATTGAGGTGGAATGATTTTTAGGAAAGCTATGTAGACAGTCCAGTAAAAATGCAACAATTCATTAAATGAATTAGAGGCTTTATTGTTCCCTTACTGGAAGGAGGGATATCATAAAATTAATTTTTCTGTGCCATGTCATAAATTAAAGGCGGGTTAAGATTGATGGTGTTAGTGAGCAAGTCACTGGAGAACCCAAAAGGGGGCGGTGAAGAATTATATCATTTGGTAATTAATTCATCACTACTGCCCCTCTTCCCATTGTTCTCGAGAGCTAATCTTACTCCTCGGACAGTAATCAATTAAAAATGCAAAGTGAATTGTACTTCTGAAGGAGACTACAAGAATTGTTTCCATCTGATTGTGCTTATGTTTGGAACTTGGATTGCTTTGAGGTGCTTTAGTAACGAAGAATAATGTAAGACTTTTTTTTTTTTTAATGGGAAAATGCAGTTTTATTGCTTCTAGGGGTGGTTTGGAGGCAACGTAGCAAAGCTGGAATTGCCAAGCATCACTGCCGACTGGATCCCCACTGTGAGGGTGGCTGCTCCTGTGTAAAAGTGTGAAACACCAGAATGTATTGCCTTAGGGATATAATTTGAATTTTTTAACTGTGAGAAAGATGAGAAACAATTCTCTCTGTTTGCATGTAATGCTCAAAGAGCTTGTGGATGACAGTTAGAGAGGAAGTATTTTTATTTGAAATGGAAAATACTATGGCATAAGTATGTAATACTGCACAGCAGGACAGTGTGGAGCAACTGTGTAGGGTAATAGTTACTACTGTTGCTTTTCAGGTCCTGTTAAATTACAAAGTGGAAGTTTTCCCTCTCTCAAATTTCTTGTATAAAATATTCCATGCTAATGTATTTTTTACATCTTCTCTATTTAAGAGGTGTCCCAAATGTTAGCCCCCATTTCACTTGTGTCTGAATACTATGAAACGAGACCAGTTATGTTAAAGAACTAGCCTTTACACCCAAAGGGGTTAACTTTGGAGGTTTTTCCCTTCTGTTAGGCATCTAAAATAGCCTAAGTGGTATGTGCTTCAGCTTAACGCAATCTTAACTATGCAGAAAATGTGTAAGAAGCACTGGTCCTGGCTAAACAGGCCTAAAGACAAATACTGCAAATCCGTCTGGGCTAACATTGTCTGTGTTAGGCTGAATACCCAAGGATGCTTAAGGCAAGTTCCTTACGTAACCATGTAAAGGGGCAGGACCTCTACACTGGTACACTTTGTATTATTTTATTTAAAGACAAAGAAGCTCCCCCCCATCTCTTAAATCTAACTAAAATGATGTTTTAAGGTGTTTATTCACCCTTACTTGTCGGAATCATTTGTTAAATCGTGCAGGAATCTGTTAGCATGGGAAGAGCAAGAAAGTGCTTTTGATTTTTAACAGTTGTGTTAGGTTTGTGGGTCTTGTTGTTTTTTTTTTTTAACAGAATCTTTCCAGTTGTTTGTGGTGGCTGTTCAACCAGGAGCCTGGAAGGCTGTATGTGGAACTGCAGTTCTTCTGTGCCGTGTTTAATTTTGGTCAGGTACTTAATCGATGTTTGTTCCAAAGATGACTTTGTTAGTGGGCGTTGCAGCACGTGCTGTTACACGCGCTGTAAGTTGAAGTCCTCAAACAATGCTGAAGTCACCAGCTCCTTACGTTTTGCCTTTTTTCCCCTCAAGATTTTCTTTTGCTTTGATAGGTTTTTTTTAATCATACTGCATGTGTTTTACGTGCGTGAACACTTTCAAAGGTACAAATGACAACTGAGTGCCAAATGCCCATGGAAATTGAGTAGGATTTTAGCCTTGTTTATACCAGAAAGTTTCACCGGTGTCGCTGCTGTGAAATTACACCAGTATAACTAAATAGGTGCAAGATGGCTACATGGATGCTTTTGCTATAAGGCTTTAAGATATTCTCTCTTCAGTTTTGGTTACAGCAGCATTAACTTGTAGTTGACAGCGAGAGGTACGATAGTTCTAGCTGCACGTAGCCTGTTTTGGTGCACGCTGACACAAGATAGCTTTGGGATCTATGAAGGGCAGTGTTAATACACATATTAGAAGAATGTTTTATAGATCCATGGGCAGGTGTGCCTATAAGATGCACTGCAGTATCAAGTAATGATGATAGTTTTGACATAAAAGCAGCACAGAAAAATGAATTAGCTAGAGAGCATTCTAGCATTCAAACTGTCAGGTCTTTTCTTGTCATTAACAAAGACAGATTTAAATAACTGGCTGTGTAAGGATACTGATGATTTAAGTGTCAGACGACGTGTCACAGCATTAGTTTTACTGAGCTGTTTCTTGAAGAGTTTCTTTGACGCAGTTATGTATTAATCTGTCATTTTAAGGCCCAGATGACAAATCAAAACAGGAACAAAATGCATGTTGAATGATACTTAGAAAAGAGGGATACTTCTCGTGTGTGTTTTGGCAGTGAGTTTTTAACGTTTTATTTAGAAACCAAAGGTTTTGCTTAATGTTGCTTTTTCTATATTTTTCCTGCAGGGCTTCATTTCCTTTGGTATTTTTGGCTTGGATAAGCATTTAATCATTCTACCATTCAAGCGAAGGTAAACAGAATCTTTGCACTTGCACCTATAAACTTAGTTATTAAAGTTCATAATTTTTAAAGGTTATTGAGTGTTGAGTGACATTGCATTCCATTTCCTATTCATTCAATCTTCTAAATTTCTTTTCTCTCCCAGTTGTGGAGAGCTAATTTCAGTTCCCTGTGCATGAGTTTTTCCTGCTGTCCTAATGACACTCCCAAAGACAAAAATCCCACAGACTCCCTACAGACAAAATCTTTGGCAAACGATGACGTATGTGATTGGGTCAGTGAGATAAGGCATCTTCAGAAATTATTTCAGCTGATAAATTAAAACTTAGAATGTGGTTCAGCTTTTGCATCTCTCATCACTGTTTTAAAAAAAGTTCTGCATTCATAACCTCATGCGAGTGCTTTGTGTGGATGGACACTTGAATTGGTACCTCACTGCACACGTGAGGCCTAAGTTGTACAAAGCCGTCTTTAACTTCGAGCTGGCTGGCTGCGGTGTGAATCCAGCTGCTAAAGCTGGCTCCCAACTACTTGCTGTCTCTCCTTCTGCCGGAGACTAGAATAAAACCTCTCAGTGTACGATTTTCTGAATGAGTTTGTGTTCTGAATGAACAAAGTGTTGGGCACAAAACCAGTGAGAGAGTTGTGACAAGCTTCCTGTGAGTGCTGTCCTATTATTTGCAGTTTCCTTAAAAAAGGTTCTGGTGTTGATTTTTTGTTTATTTGTTTGTTTATTTTCTTTAAAGACTTGAATTTCTCTGGGGAGGAAGAGAGGCAGCAGGGCATACAGATCCCTCTGTCCCTGAGGAAATCAGGATGACCTGTCAACAGTTTGTTCATTATCATCGAGATCACTGTGTCAAAAGCATTGTCAGAGGCAGAAGGTAAGGTTCCTCCCTGCACATACATCTTCTTACAGAGGTCATAGCTCACCTTTTGGAAATAATGAAATGCAGTTTGATCAGCCTGTGGGGGATTCCTGCTGTGACATATTTACTCAAACCTCAAGGTGAGGATTAAGAATTAGGAGTAACAGAGAAACATTTCTAGTCTCAAACAGAAACGTTGAGGTGCAAGTTATCGTGTTATCCCATCTAGGTTTTGTATGCATTGTAAAAAGTTTTATTTCATCGAGGCATGGCCCCATTTTTTGCATTTAGCTGGAGTTCAGGAGAGAAATATCTTTCTGAAGAAATGTGTATGGCAATGCCTTTATTAGAGCGCATGCGTCTGAGTTTTGTCATGCTTGAAACCCTTCACTAGTTTTGTTTTGAGATTAAAAAGGTGTCAGTATGTATGTGATAGTGTTTACTAATAAATAGGTTTTACAGGAGGCAAAACTATTGCAACTGATCGCACTGGGTACTCACAGGCCACTCGGTACATGAGATTATAGTGGTTTTAGGACCTTCGCACCTTCTGAATTCATAGGATTTCTTTTGCTCATTCCTCTTGTGAGACCTGATCCTCAATTCATGAGATCAGCAAAGCTTTCAGATGCGAATAATGACACCCAAGTCAAGGATTATGTATTCAGGTATGGGTAGGCGGAGGAGAAGGAAATGCAGACAGAAGCAGCAGGAACTAGCAAAAGATTCTGCCTTTATTTAAATATTTACTGTATGAAATGGGGACTTGAAGAATTGTTCTAACAGGACACTTCTACTTTTCTCGTTATGTGAACTTTTAAGTAGGACTAGTTTGGCAGGATGGGGTAGTGTGTTAATGGTCTTTTGACATCATTGTGATTTTGTTCAGTCTCCTCAGAAATCAGTAATGTTCCATAAGAAATAAAGTAATAAAGTTATCCATTTAGGAAAAATGAATGTGACAGTCCACAGACTTGCTTCTTTTGTGCCAGACAGAAAAGATCTATCAGAAAATGTTTGGTTTGAAATAGGATGGGTTTTGCAGCTGTGTTTCTTGTGTCTCTACTGCTGTTGTGGTTTCTTGGCCCTTGGGCTGTTCATTTGGCTGTTTTGTGGTTTTCTTTAAACATATAAGACCTGAGCATACATCAAAATCTGACATTTGTTGCTTCATTGTTTTAATATTATGCTTGTGTGGAACTAGTTTCACGTCTTATTTCTCTTTGTGAGTTAAAAAAAATCATTTATGTTCTCCTTTAGAATATTCATCTGACTTGATCTTACCCTCTTTGGTTTAAACATACTGTAACTGAGGCCTTGCAATCATGGGGTTTTATTTATTTTAATTTTTGCTTCTCTGCTATTAGATGTTAACACTTGCTCTGTTACTGCTGTTTTTAACTTTAAAAAAAAAATAGACAAGTTTGGTTTTTGCTGTGTAGCTGTTAATCATCTTCAGCAGCCCTGCGCTTGGGTTCCATAGAGCAGATTTTAGATAACCAGAAACATTGCTGCAGGTAAATTTCTGAATGGTATTTTTACTGCAACTAGGTAGGTGTTAGTGGCATTGCCTCATAAATATGTAAAAGAAAATTAGTGTAGTCTTGTGAAGGTTTTGTTTATTATTAGTACTGCCTGTGTGGTAAATATTTAACCGGATGTGCAAGTTAAATGGCTTTTGTTTACAATATATGTAAGCAGTTAGTGTCTGTTTAAAGCTGTGGAGGAAGTGTAAGATGGAATTAATGCGGATTGAGTTCCTGTTGCTGCGGGCATGCTGCACTCAAATCAGATATTTTGTGGCAGAAATGCTCATGCTAGTGAGCACATGGGAAGTAAGTATCCAAGAAACAGAATTACATTGGATGTGTTTTTAGGAAAATTGCTACTTATGTTCACTGAAGTTTATTTGCTCAGGCCTGCAATAACTTTGTACGTACATTTTGCTTCTCATTAAAAGTGTCTCTAGGAAAAGGTAGTGAATGCCCCTAATATACAAAACTTGCAAATTCTCTTCTAACATGCTCTTAACTGTCATGATGTCTTTCCTTGTTTCCTGCTATTTTTTCCTTGCCTTTCCCCACCGTGCAGTGGTGATACCAGATTTACAGAACATGTGGGTGAATCATTCCTTTGACATACAGGTGTGGTGCGAAGATCTCCACTGGCATCTTCTTTGGCTGTGACCTGGTGAACTGGCTCATGCAAGTTGGCCTTGCCTCGGACCGTGGTGAAGCTGTGATGTATGGAGACAGACTGATGAAAGGCGGTGTCGTCCAGCATATTACAAACGAATTTGAATTTCGGGATGAATATTTGTATTACCGCTTTATTCCGAAGAGATCAGTCGCAGTTGAGAGCCATTGACCTGAGCATGTAGGCAGAGGACGGGCAGTTAGGGCAGAATGTGAGCATCTCCTCTGCCTTCACCACTGAAATCAGAAGTATTTCTTTCTCAGGGCTCTCAGGGAATTGTGTTATTCTCTCATGTAAAGTTAAGAGTTGTGGTTCTGCTTGTGTCTGTTCTGAAGGAAGTGGTAGCAAGTGAGATTTAGTGAGCGTTCCAACCAGGATGCAACCAGAACAAAACCAGATGTTCTGGATTTAGAGCATTTTTCCATTTTGAGCAAAACAAATAGCAAAACTTGACGTGTCACTGTCATGTTATAGAGGCATTATAACAGCAGCTTTAGTGACTGATGCCACAGTGAAAAAAAAAAAAACAAACACAAACCATGAGAGGTATTTTTCATGTTGGTGTGTGTTTTCCATATTTTAGTGTGATGAAATATTGACTCCTGTTTATGGTCGGACTCCCCCATGACTTCACAGAAGTAGGATTTCTTCTATCATACCCTAGTCTTTACTGCTCTTGTCTACCACCAGGAACTTTCTCCAGATGTTTATACCTCAAATCAGGTGGGTTTTGTCTCTCTTAAAGATAAAATCCTCCATTTGTAAGAGTAGAGTTGTTGTAAAGACTATTCCAATGTCAGAGGATTAAAGCTGAGGAAATACTGAGTGGAGTAAGTAAGGGTTTTGTACAAACTTGCTAAATCTTAAAAAGATATAAAAATACCCACCACTCCCCCAAATTAGGAAATTATAAACGGGTTTTCATATAAACAGTTGGTTTTGAAGCTTTGCCTTACGGTGTTTCTAACAGTTTTATCAAGAGAAGATTTTTACCTTCTGCAGTTAGCCCTTCCAGTTTAATTCAGAAGTGCCAGCCTCGAATAAAGATGTTATGGAACCCCGGATACCTCTGGAAGTCAAGGCAAAAAATTTTATCAAATCATAAAACCTTTTAAATTAAATACAATGTCTTTTAAGTCTATTCTACAAAGAATCCTAACTGAACATCCAGGTCAGGTCTTAGAGTAGCTGAAGATCCGAACGTTTTGTTCCTGTTTGCCTAATGCAGGTTTCTAATAAGCCTCAGGTATCCCCCTACGATGGTTAGTTACTCTAGTGTCATTCAGACTCCTGTGCACTGAAGACAGAATCTGAAAATCTGTGTGTCTTCTGCAGTATTTTGAAAAGATTAAGGACAAATTGCAGTATCTGATAGCCATTCTGCTGCCCTTTTAAAACTGCAAGAATAGCATTTATATGTCTATATAAAAATTTTATGTAGTGAGGGAAAGGAACCCAGATATTAAAAAAAAATTATTTGCTCGAGCAAATAACTCCTCATCCTTTTTTTAAAAAAGTCTTCCCCCCTTTTTTTTTTGTACTCAGAATTTTATTATTCTAGCCACTAAAGCATCTACTTTGTATTAAGAATTAAAAGTTATTTTAGCAGCATAAACTACTGTTCAGGAACCAGTTGGTTTATGGTCGCTATAACTCCATGCAAGACTTATATTGGAAGAATGATTCCTGTCAGTCTTACTGAGCATCTGCAGTGTGCACAGAGACGTAACTGCATCCTACTGCATGTGTATGCTATACAAACGGGCATATTTTAATGTTTTCCAGCAGCAAAATTATTAACGTTTGTATTGGGCTGTGGCTACAACGGAAAACAATAGCGTATTTCCATTACAACTGCTGAAGACAGCTACATCAAATACTTTGGAATAATTAGATATGTGTGACTCGAGCAGAAGCTGTGAGTATGTCTGGCTTCTACGTACTGTAACTTGTCAATAAATCAGTTACTTGATTTCAGAGTTCTGAGCTTTGATGTGATTTGAGGTGTGGGAGGGTTATGTGCGCGTGTCAAGATTTATGACAAACGTGGTTTTCTGAGAGACTTGTTAAAGTGGCTCTTGGGTTTCAAACTTGGTATTTCTTAAATCCACCCTTGATGGTTTTTAAGTACACAGAGGACTTGTTAATGGATGTTCACACAAATGTACCACTTTTTGTCTAACAGCCTGAACAGATCTTCAGGATCATTTTACATTATTGTCTACTTAACAAATACAACTCTTTTTTTATTCTTCAAATGTTCAAGTTGACTTTAGGTCAGTTTTAGAGTCCTGTGCTTTCATTGTTCTTGCTCTCTTGTCCTTCTCATTTTCATCATAAAGTCCTGCCCTTGTCTCCCTTTTTGTAACGGCTCTGCTATTCCGTAGCTTTGAACACAACATACTTGTGTTTAAGTAAGAAGTTGCTCAAAATTTGTCCTTAGAGAAGGGTCCCTGTTACAAATCTGATTAAGAGAACACCTTTAATTGACAACTTGACACCAAATTCTGTCAGATTAACTCTTACAACATTGTACTGCAGACAGCATACTCGTTAGTCTGATGAGAGTCTAGGATGGTTAATAAAGAGACTAAAGCAACTATGAATGAAACACAGGATATGCTGATCTATTTCTAGATACTGGGTACTTCTGGAAGCTAAGAATAAATTTCAAATAGGTTTAGAAAGTTCATTAACTCTTTTATCTGATCATTATTTGCTTCCACCAAGGGGCACTGGCAAGTGTTAAAATAGTGGACAGTTTGAGGTATGTCAGTAGTTGATCCACTGATGTGTGAATTTTTGGTGGTTAGAAATCGCTTTGCTTTAATGATGTGGTCAGTGGTGCAGTGAGTTCTTTCGTTTCGAAGGTGGGTTAGTTTGGGATAAATCTCAGTTATCTCTGAGTTTTAGTTCCACGAAAACCTTCACTGAACAAGTCCAGGGGAGCTTCCAGTGAAACACTGGGGGTTTTTTCTATCAAAATAATTGTGATAATGGACAAGGTGGATATAAGACTTGTAGTTTTCTAGGTAGCAATTTTAGTACTTTTTACATTAGGATCCTTCATAAAGCTCTGGACCTTTTAAAATAAGGTGTAAGATGTGTTCCTAGATTAAATCCGTGCAACGACTGCCCTCTAGAGGACATTATGATTTTTAATTTTCTGTCTGGTTTGGTTGGTTATTCCTCCTAACCTCATCTTCATTTTCTGTTTTCACACTGCATGTGTTCCTGGGGAAGAAAGGTACCAAAATATCCTGTACTCTGTTGGCCATCACTTGATCCACCTCCACACATCACATTGGGCTCACTCTCTATCCTGTAGCACAGAAACCAGAGGAACACTCGGGCTGTATCTGCCTGTATTACAGCCAGGCTGATATTCACCTCGTTGGTTGCCACCCCATGATTAAGTGGCCAGGAAGTTCACTTAAAGGCCTGCTCCACCACCTTTACTACTCTTGTTCCTGTGTACCTTCACTCTCTTTGCACTGTAGCATAACATTCTCCGAGTTTGCTATGCTACCTGCAAACCTGACTCATACCTTGGTTTCCAGCAGTTTTACCTTCATTTACTGCTACTTTCAAGTTACCAAAGAGCTAGTGTGCAACAGCTGAAGACCCAGAATAGGATAATGATACACACGATAGCCAGATACAGACATCCATGAGGGAAACGGTTAAATACAGCAAAATGTTATTAAACATTTTGACTGCTGAAGTTCTTAGAAGTTTTTTGGCAACACAGGCACAAAAGGTTCACAGTCCACTGAAGCTCACTTCAGTCTTACCTGCTGCTGCCACTTGGTACACACAGGATCACTAGAACTAAAGTCGAAGAACCTTCCCTGACCCGTTATTTTCTTGCTGTGGCTCTCAACACAGTATCCCAACTACTTTCATTATAGGGTCAGGAAGAAGAAATTCTGCCGAGCTCTTAATTTTCTTACACAATGAAGTTCGCAGAATGAGTACCTCTTTCCTTTGTTTGCCTATACTTTTTTTACTAGTGCGGGGTAAATAAGAAAACTCCATGTGTGTAGCCCCACCTTTAGCATCTGAGATGATTCTAGAAACTGACAAAATATAGGAAAATCACGAAAGAATGGTCTTTCTGTGGGGATGCTGGGTCCTGTCACGTTGATTATTACTTTTAAACAGGATCAGGGAGGAAGAGTTCCTGGCAGGCCAAAAAGCTTGATTCAATGAACTCCATAATCTAGTAATGTTGGCAAGACAAGCCACAGTTAAAAGGCTTTATATGAAGCGAAAAAAATTGTAAAAGTCCTTTCAAGTGTCCTGCTGAGTACATGTATATACTTGTATACCCCAGCCTCTTCCTTCCTAGTTGCCCGATTTTAAAAAGTAGCAATTCAAGAACATTTTAAAAACTCCCGTGTGATGTTACAGTGTATTGCAGAATTAATTCGACAATAATCATATCATGCATAAATAAGTTAATTTATTTTTCATTATCAGGGTAGGGAAAATAGATGGGGAAGTGAAAATGGTGTGGTAACTTGCAGGATGCTTGCATTGCTAAATTCCATGTAACCAGATTTCACAACAAATCATGGTAAAATTGTAACTGTGATTTGGTTTTAATACACCTTGAACTCAGCCTCATTTTACACTGAAGGAGTAGAAGGTTCATGTGTGAAATACATCTTAGAATGATTTTATCAAGCAACTGAATATCAATCTTACTTGGCTTGCATGGATCACTTTCCTTTTTATTCAGTGCAAATAATAGCTTCTACATTTTATAAAGTCCTTCAGCGTGGCCATTTTCATTCAGGCAGTGTGAAATTCTGCTGCGATTATCCTGACTACAAAAGCTGCATGTGTGTACCAGAAGGGAGCTCTCCAAATCTGAGTTTGTGTTCTTCATCCAGAGGTGTAGTTGTTCTGCAATTCAGTCAAGCTGTTACATTCTAATTGCATCTATTTGTTGACGAAATCAATCTGCTGACAGCTTTACGGTCATAAAGCCACAGACAAAGCCACTGCCTAGCTCTTAGGGACTTTTCAGTGTTGCTTAACACCACCAAAAGCTGTTTGGCCTAAATATAAATCTGTATCTTTAAAACTGTCCACACTAACTGGTATTCTGAAAATAAGATGTAATCTGTATAGCCAGTTCATCGGAAAAGTTAATCATGAAACTGAATTTTACCACGTTACAACAGTAGTTTTAGCTATATATTTTGAGTTCTTCTTCTACACACTGTGAAAAAAGGTTAACTGCTTGGTTAATGTCAAGACAGCCGTTTTGCAGGACTGACTCCATTTCACTTATCTTCTGTTTCTCCAACTCCTGTATCTCTTTCAGCATCTTTTTACCTTTGCCCTGCAAAAAGAAACATCTGTATTTCACTAAAAACTATACTGAGTACGTAGTGTTCACCCTAACAAAATTCAGTTCTACTGTCCTTATTTTAACCTCTTAACAGCTTCTAGTGTACAAGCTTGCCTTGGCAGGAGTTAGCACCGTGACAGGTTTTCTTAGACACCTTCCCTAATACCTAGTGCTCACTCCATCTCCCTGCATCCCTGTCTGAAGGACTGAAAATATACAAAATTAAAGCTGCTCTAGGTATTTATGCTACCAAAACTTAAGGGGGCATGTGTCTTATTTTTTAGAACACGTATCTGTAAATAGGAGGGATGCTGCTGTTAAAAGTAAGGCACTACCTCCCTGCTTCACCTTGTCGTCCAGCTACCTTTGTGATCTCGTTTCCTCTCCTGTCCGTACCAAGCAAGGGTAGAAGGCCTGCCTTCCTTGCTGCCAGACCAGGGGCCTGCAGAGTTTTAAGTACTCGTGGCAGGAGCTGTATGTTTGCCTGTGGCTGCTCAAGCATTTCCCCTTATCTGACCAGCGCAGTAGTACGTGTGGCCTGCCGCTCTGCAAGATGAGCGCTACAGATACTGGTCTGGGGCTAGGCCCGGGGGTACAGCGAAGGGCTAGTTGTGATTTTTAGTGTTTGAAACATGTGCCTTCAAGATGCCATGACGATGGGCTTCTGGTGCACCACAGCGTTCTTCGCAATCCATCAAAGGGCATTAAATGGTATCACGTTAACAAAATGTGAGCAAGGAGCTTATATAAACCACCTGCTTGCATTGAAATCTGATTTAATCAACGTACCTCGATAGTTTCCATAACTACGGCAGCACTTTCATGTTTTTTATAGAGCTCATGTCTTCGATCGGGCTTATGCTGAAAACGTGGTTGCTTCTTCACTGGATCGTTAGGACCAAATGTAGGGGAGCTAGTTTTTAATAACTGAGTGATATCGGGCACAAAAATGAAAGGCTTGAACACAGACCTAGAAAGAGAAAACACAACAGAGATCCTTTACTGATACAGTTTTGTTAAAACGGTTGTGTCAGTAGATTGCTGCATTTTTCCCCATTCTTCTAACTCCTTTTAAGGAGGAAATCTTAAAAAAAAATAAAATCTCCTAACTGTGTCATAGCGGCGTTCCACTAAGTAGGTTGGTAGAGAGCATTAGTGTACATAATATACATTATGTTCCTTCTCCTTTCTGATAGTGCTTTTTCAGGAGGAAAAAAAAAAAGGAAAAAAGCAAATTGCAACACTTTTCATTTAGACATTTGCAACTTTTTATCCTAATGGCTTGCTGCGACATCACCTCGCAGGGTCTGGAGTTCCGGTGAAGTAGTGAACACACGGCAGGTTGGGCTGCTGAGGCAATACAGACACCATGCTTCCCGTTGTCATAAATCCACCTTCCATATTAATGCCACTCTCCTTGTCACGAAGAATTTCCATCATCGTTTCAGAAGTGATCGACCCTATTTAAGACAGAATACAATTTTTACACACAGTGCTACTTACAGTGGTACCAAGTAAATGGCATGTTCTCTGCACCTGGCTGCTTTCTCCTTTAATAGGCAATGCCAATTTCAGTGTGGCCGTGTTGGCAGGAAAAAATACATCACCTTAATATGAAATAGACTTTAAAACATTATTGCTTTCCCCAAAGGGTTTATTTCACAGAGTAGGTGATAATAAGCTACAACCTTTATGACTTTAAAAAGGGAGGGACAATGACACACAGTGTTTCCCAGAAAGGTAAAACACACATGGCCAGCAAATGGTCATTCACACGGTAACTTTTCAGGTGAAAATTCATAGCTTAGATTAAAGGCTGAACTTTCTGAGCAATGTGTAGAGGTTAAGATAAATCACTATAATAGCTGTTGGTAGTTGTAATGGTTAATACCACTAGGTTGCTTTGGAAATGTACAAATAATAACAACTGTGCATGGATTTTGTGTGTAGCTTTGAAAATGACACACCGAGACTGTTGCTGCTTTTATTTATTTTCATCATCTGACCTTCCGAAGTACTTAGGCTTCAGGCTGACAGTTGAAAGGGTGCACTAGAGTAACAACATGTTCTAGACTCAGAGTCAACAGAAACAGCAGTAGTACAGCTGTAAAGATGTTTTCATCAACTACCGATGTGAGGCATAGTGCTGAATGTCTCTGTGAAAATAATTCTTTCTTCTCCGTTAGGTGAACCAAACCCTTGTCCACACAGGCCTCTGCATCATACTGCTGCTCACGGAGTGGTCACTGAAGCTTAAATACAGACAAGGTATTACCAGGCAGTATTCTAGCAGGCAGCACTTGCAGTAGTTTTTGTTTCACGTTTGGTGTAGCAGTTAAATTTGGTGTACCAGTTAGCTGTTTTTTTTACTTGAAGGTATCATCTACCATTTAATCTCTCAGTGTTTCCCTCACTGAAGTCCTAGCTGCACATAAAGATTTCTTATCTGCCTTGCTCTTTCCTCTCAAAATAATCCCTCTGCTGCTAATTCACGTCTCCAATATTATTTCTTTTATCCACGATTCAAATTGCCTGTAGATAGGCACACAGCGCTGCATTTCAGCAAGGAAACACGCTTAGGTATTCCCACAGTTGCCTGGGAAAGCCAGAGAATTCAGGAAATCAGCAAGCTAGGTGAATCAGAGAAATTAAAAGAAGCAACAGTCAGTTTGTCCACTGCAGCTGGCAACTTCGGCAGGAAAGCATTGTGTATTTTCCACTAGACTTTTTTATTTTGTATTCCTGAAATATTCGATGTTTTTTGAAATATAAATAATGTGTATCTGAAAAACGGTCTTCACATGGTAGGCAGCCTGGAAAAAAACTCTAATGCCACTGAGTGAAAAAGCTGGGAAGGGTAGATTAAGAAACCAGTGATTTTACTGAAGCTGTAAACCAAATCACTTTTAGTTAGGGCACCTATTTAAAATAAATCTGAAGAAACTGAAACCATATGAGGCTGATAACCTGAACACCTAGTGTGATTTTCAAAATGGCTTGGGTAAATGCCTGAAAATGGGGATTTAGAGCGAAAACACTGATAGAATCTCAGCATTGTTATAATGCAAGTAAATACAGGTATTATGAAAATGCTTTCGGTATTCAGAACCTGCAATTCCCAAAATGAATTCAGGATTTACATGATCACTGGAGCAGGATAGCAAAAGGTAATTCATTCTGACGCATTACCTAAATGCTGAACCTGGTCTGGCAGAGCTCAGCCAAACAAGTTAAAAAAACACAGGGGTGCAACGTAATTTTGGTTCAGATTAATTACTTGGAACAAGCAAGAGAATATAGATGTAGCAAAAACCTGCCAGGTGGATGCAGTTAAAAGAGAAGTAATAGCTTCTTTCTACAGAGGTCTGCAAAATAAGTGAATAAGTTAGTGATGAGGACCATCTGCTTAGAGTACAGAAAATTCTTTTATTCTGCTCTCGGTGTGTTTCATTCGACCACACAAGGTGAGAGTAGCAGTTACAGTGAAACTACAAAGATCTAAAAACCAGTCTCAAAAAATGAATGTAAGGTATGTACACGAATGCTGTGCTGTTGCCTTAGGCCTATAGGAACGGTACCTGACTGAAGTTGTTCGTAAGGTTCTGTCTGTGGCTGTGTGCTGGTTTTAGCTGCACACCAGGCTGCAAACCACTGGGAGTCTGTTTTGGCCTCTGATTTTTTTTCTTAAGAGGTACAGTAATAATACATAGCCTGTCACAACATTTCAGCGGTAGGTCTCACGGAGCATCTAGCGGTGTGGCCATAATGTGACCTCTCAGTGTTGTTACTGGAGCTGTGTGTATGTGGTATTTGACCATTTTCCGCATCAACAAATTGGCAAGAATAGCTAGAAGACTTCAAGTTCAGCGTTTCTCCTTTAGGCAGAAAGTTACCGTAGAAGTTCCAGTTCACCAAATCACAGAAAGGATTGTCCACATTGGACGTCTAAACATTTATGATTTAAATCATTATGTCTAATCATTATGATTTAAGCTCACTGAATGCTCTGTATATCTTTTAAAAAATGATAAAAATCATACCTTTATGTTTGTTCAGAAGTTTATAGCCTTCACAATATCGGCCTCTGGATGTGGTCATTCTGGCAGTATTTATGTAAGAATATGTGGCAGCGAAATCAAATTCCTTTTCCCCATCCCACCAGCCCTTGCTTTTGGCGTATTCCTTCAGTTCTGGGTGTTCTCTGTCAATCTTGGTTGTGATAGAGAGCTGGTTGGAAATATTCCGTACACCTCCTGTTTGCAAGACGAGAAAAGAATCATTTTAATACACTGTCAACAAAATACCAAGAAAAAGCATCCAGTCGGCTTACTGAAGCAAATTCTGCAGTGAAGAGTTTCCTACAAGATCTGCAAGTCCTGCGGTTTATGTCTGGCCCTCTCCCTGGCTGTGTGTGTACTTCCGATTGAAATTTCGCTGCCACTCAGTTCTGACTCATTTACTTCGATTGCCAACATCGCAGTTCAGGTTCTGCCCTGATTATTCCCATCTTTACGTTCCTTCTCTCAGACCTCCAAAGGCACAGCTTGTCCTTCTAAGGTCACTGGAGGGAGGAGGCACTTCAGGGCCCACTGCACCGATCCTGCCAGTATTACCCTGTCACCAAGTGAAACTGTCGCTGGTCGCCACCATCCTTAAGACCACACGTGCCGCTGTCATCCTCACGCTGACCTTGCTGTCCTCTGTTTTCCAAGTGCAGAAGTGGTCATCTCTGCCCGTGAAAAGGCCCGCCGTGACGCAGCTCCTCTGTGTCACTGCTTGCCTCTCCACACTGATGCCTGAGGAAGCAACTCCGCTGGTTTACAGGCACATGTACGTATGTGGAGGCTAGTTTGATGCCCTGATGAAATGGTAAATGAAAAGTGGAGAACTGCTAATTGTCACTGCATCTGAAATGTTTAAAGCGAAGAGCATCATCCATACCTTCTACTTTTTCTGCTGCCCAGTGTTTTCCTGATGTCTCCAGCACCCATGCTTCCTTTCTGTCGGCTATCAGAAAACTGTTATGGTATGTAAACGCCATGTGGCTCTCCATACAGTTTCCTCCCTGGCCATATTTTTCTAGCAAATCGACTATGACAGTAAGAGCCTTCTCCGCCGTGTCTGCTCTCTCGAGTCCAAGCCTGAAACAAAAGGAAGGTGTTATTTTGGAACTACAAACTAACTACAACTATCCAGCCTCGGTATTCAAATGCATGGGATGCTAGTTCCGTATGTATCTGATGCTCCTATGATCTGGTAAGAGAAAGGAGCAAGTCACTGAAAGGGCTTGTTTGAAGTAGGCCGTCTGTGTCCTGAACGTGAGGAAAACCAACCAAATGGAAATAGGGAAAGGCAGGGGGAGGGCTCCTAGGAAACACCTCCAAGTCTGGCGTGGGTATTGGGCTGGGGGCAACAGTACCCAGATCCGAGTGCTGCAGGCTAACAAGAGACACCCAGTAAGGCAGGCGGGAGGGGCTGCCCGGCTGCACGCGGCGAGGCGCGGTGCTTAGCTGCTGGCTGGGGCTAAACCGCGACAGCGGCTGAGGCTGGAACTCAGAAACACGTGTGTAAGGGTGGGGGAGATGAGAACAGACCCTAGGAAAAGGTCCGCACGCTAGCTCCTGAAATCCAGCTGCGCTCCAGTGAAGAGTCTTGTTTCGGCTTCGTAGGGAGAACAACGTCTGACGATTTCTGCGGCAGATTCTGTCCTAGCACCCGACAGCTCTCACGGGCTCCCAGGGCCTGGCAGAGATGGAACGCCCATGCCAAGGAGTGCTTATTTTTAACCACTGCTACAACAGCTGGAGGGGCAGGCGCGCCTCCCGAACGCCAAAGCGCCCGTTTCCCCCTGTAACTCAAACCAAACGTGTCGAAAGGAGATTCCGAGCCCAACTCCGTTTACCAGAACAGCCCGCGCGCACCTCACGAGGTCCATGCCCAGAAGCGCTTCGCCGCCGCCGATCTCCTCTCGGCCCCACACCGCTTCGTTCCCGATGCACACGCCGTGCTCGTTGGCCCCCATCTCTGCCCCCCAGAGCCACGGGGGGCGGCTCAGGACCACGGCGTGGGTCTGTGCCACTTGCTCGATTCGGATGTAGGTGCACTGCAAGAAGCCCGAGCGCACCGCGAATTACCATCGCTTCGGCGAGTGTCTGCCCCCGGGCAAGGGCGGACAGCAGCAGAGCGTGGGGCGAAAGGGGTTGTTCGCCGCCCCCCCCAAGGAGGCCTCACCTCCAGCACGGCACCGGGCGGGTGCGCGGCGGCCGGGAAGTGCACGACCTCCTGCACCTCGTCCGCCGGCCGGTCCGAGTTCTTGCCGAAGACCACCCGGCCCCCCGCCGCGGCGGGCGGCAGCGCCACGAAGGTGTCGCAGGAGCGGGGCGGCGGGCGGGAGCCCGGGCCCATGGTGGCGGCGCGGCGGGTCCGAGCGGCGTGGGGCGGGGCTGAGGCGCGCCCCGCAGGAAGGCCCGCCCGCCGACCCGGAAGGCCCGCAGAGGCAGCCGGCCGAGGACCCGTGAGAGGAGCCGGGGGCTTCCTCACTCCTCGCCGCCGCCATGGGGAAGTCGTTCGCCAACTTCATGTGCAAGAAGGACTTTCACCCGGCCTCCAAGTCCAACATCAAAAAGGTGAGGGGGGCCGGCGGCCGCCGCCGCGGCCTGTGCCGGGCGGCTGGTCAGGCGTGAGGTGCCGCGGCCCCTCGGTCGGTCAGGCCGGGTCAGCCGCGCAGCGGGGAGGCCAGGGGGACTGGGTCGGCACCGGGCGGTGTCCCGGGCGGGTAACCGGCTCCCGGGCCCGCAGCGGCACGGCTCGGCCTTCCTGAGATGGGATCGGGACTGGGGCAGAGGCGGGAGGAAGGGCAGGGGGAAAAGCGGGGAGGTGCTCGCAGCTTCGGGTTACTTGCTCACGGTGTGTGTGACGGCCGCCTTTTCCTAGCTCCAGCCCTGCCGTCCCTGGTCCTCTGGGCACACGGTGTCCGCTTGACGCTGCGCACTGCACACGAAGCCCCCATCCGTCACAGCGTGCCTGTTTCCCCAGTGTTTCACAGCTGCCTCGGCCTGCTTCCAGAGCTCTCTTCCCCAGGACCCGACTGTGCCAGGGGCTCCCGAGATAGCCTGGGGGTCTGGTGGGACCAAAGTGTCGCACAGGGAAGACCCGTGGTGTGTTCTGAGCCTGCTCTTCCCTTTGCATTACTGAACTTTCTCACGTCCCTTCTATTTTTAAATCTTGTTTGCTGTTTCTGTGAGGTTCACTTGTTGAAATCCGGGATGATGATAAGTTATTTGATGGGGTTAGAATGGGAGTTTTCCCGTGTTAAGTATTTTCAATAGACTAAGCCTTATAAGTGTTTATATGTTACTGCGTTTTATGGTAGGGTTTGTGTTTATTTAAAGTAGAAACTCATTTGCTTTAATTAGGTATGGATGGCAGAACAGAAAATATCCTACGATAAGAAGAAACAAGAAGAATTAATGCAACAGTATCTGAAAGAACAGGAATCCTATGATAATCGGTGAGAATTGGCATCTGTTCAGTTCACACCCTTCTTCCTACTGTGTCTTGTTTTCGTGGCAGTGACAGGAATGTCGTCGTGAGTTATTTGGCAGACTGTCCTCCACCGGCTCTGGTAGCTGGAGAGGTCAGTGAGTCATGAATTGAGTCTGATTAAGTGGAGGCCATGAGAGCTTCTTTAAAGTGATAAGTTATGTTGCACAGAACAGCAGGTATCTTCGTAAAGAAATCTATTTGGATCACACAGAAATCTGTCTTTCATAATTCTGACGACTCAGAGTTTTCAGTTGTGACTGAAATGTGTGATTTTTGATACGCAGTGGGGCCTGCAAAAATACTGACTTTCAGGTTTTTTGATACTTTCATTACTTA
Source organism: Rhynochetos jubatus (assembly GCA_027574665.1). Taxonomy (NCBI): domain Eukaryota; kingdom Metazoa; phylum Chordata; class Aves; order Eurypygiformes; family Rhynochetidae; genus Rhynochetos; species Rhynochetos jubatus. The sequence continues at coordinate 20,458,872 of CM050654.1, forward strand.
AATTAACAAATGAGTAATTGCAAGTCATTATAACAATTTCCTGCTGCACATAAGTAATACCAGTGTGACTGTTTTGAGTGTAATACCCCCAACTTTGTCCTTTTTATTTAGATTGCTTATGGGCGATGAGCGTGTGAAGAATGGTCTTAATTTCATGTATGAGGCCCCGCCTGGAGCAAAGAAAGGTACTGCAGTTTCCTTATCATGAGCAGATGGCACTGCAAAGCTAAAACTCCTCTGAAGAAATAAGCACAGTGTCTTTTAGTTTAAAGCAGCGTGGTCATAGTGTGGGAAAGCTAGAAGGTATGGTTTTGGGAGCTTCCTGTGGGAATATGCAGACATACATAGTGTGTAATAGTTACAGTCTTGAAACCCTTTACTTTCTTTCAAACTGAGAATAGTTGGGGTTTGTTTATTTTTAAGCAACAGGTCAGTGTGAAGGGAAAATCCAGATAAAATATCTTTCCTGGCTACAGCAGGAATTCTGTCCTTGGCCAAAGGTGTTTCTTTATCCAGTTATAAAGCCATTGAGTGAGGAGGACTGGACCTTACCAAGGTGATGACTGGGACAGCACAAACCTGTGGTTTGGCCCACTCTCCTTTCTAGAAATAGCAGGGTCACTTTTGCTTAAAAGCTCTGCCCATAATTCAGCTTGATGCCTGTCGAGCATAGGGAATCGCAAACCAAGAAGTTAATTAGTGGGAGTTCTATAAATAGTAAAGACTGAGCTTTTGTAGTCAGGAGTGCTGACTGGCCTGGCTCTGGTGGGTCTGACTGTGGCGGTAGTTAGTAGATTCATAAGCTAGACACAAGTAAATCGAAGTTACTAAAAACCTGGTGGATACTCTCATCAGTCACTTAATCTTAGTGAAATCTCACTGTAAGTGCAGAACTAAGAAAATGCATTTTAGAGGGAACATGTTTTCTTTTAAAGGGAATACATCTTTCCTATTTGCACAAAACCCTTGGAAGTGCTTGGATAGGCTCATGCTTCTAGAGCAAACTTTGCATTTAGCTTTCAAAGCTCTTAAAGTAATCCCTTGCGCTTAGAGCAAATGCAGTTTTAAAGTAGTGATTTTTGCTAAATTTTTTTTTTTTTTAAGATTCAGTTGTTACTACTTTTGCAGAAAAAGTTTTCAAGTGTTTTGTATTTGTGTATGAAATCAATGTAGTTTTACAAGGTGATTCTGGTTTTGCAGGATCTGTAACCATATACCAAAGGCTGACTACTTATAAATGGTCTCTGTTTAAATAAAGCTACTTTCAGAGTATTTGCACTATTGTATTAGTATAAAGCATAAAATGTTTTGTCTCCAGCTTAGACACCAGCTGCATTTTAATGTATAATTAATGTATCCTTTCTTTTCTTTCCATGACTTCTGAAAATTCAAAGAGGAAACTAAAGAGGTATTTCATTACATCATTTCTATGTTTTCTTCCTACTTACTGAAACTATATTAAAAACATTCAAACTTACCACGTTTTCTGTTTTATAGCAAGAAGGAGAGACTGAGTACAAATTTGAATGGCAAAAAGTCGCCCCTCGAGAGAAGTAAGATGTCTGAATAATTTTTTTTTTCCTTTTATTTACCTTTCATATCCTACTCGCACCCCCACCCCCCCATTTTTATTTTTGAGCAGGTCACTTGTGTAATCCTGTCATGTCCTGACAGTTAATTAGTAAAACCTGGACCTATTTCCTCGATCAGCTTAGTTTGTGTTTGAATTTTACATCCGTATTTGAAAACGCTTTAAAACTAATGTTTGTCAGAACTTTATCTCTGAAATGGATACACACTTTCCAATAAAGGTAGTTTTGTATATGATGGTTTAAAAAAATGAATGAGTTGAGTATTTGCTTTCTGTTGTGTTTGTGTAACAGATATGCTAAGGATGATATGAATATCAGAGATCAGCCGTTTGGTATCCAGGCAAGTTACATAAATTTCACTCTGTGGATGTCTTGGGTATATTTCAAATATTATCTCACTGCAGAACGTTCACATGGACTCTCTTAATTTTATCATCTGTTTCTCAGTGAGTTTAAAAGCTTCTCTTATGCCTAATAGTACAGACATTTCTGTAAGTGTGAAGCTGTACTGTTAACTAAATTAGGTCTTGTCTCCTTTTTCCCTTTTAGGTGCGGAATGTAAGATGTATTAAATGCCACAAGTGGGGTCATGTGAACACTGATCGAGAATGCCCCTTGTTTGGCCTTTCTGGAATTAATGCGAGTTCAGTCTCCAGTGACGGTTCAGGTAGGCAACAGGTGCCTCTTAAAGGCGCTGGTTAGAAATTCAGGGGGAACTCAGCACATTTAATTTTAGGTTTATCATATTTCAAAGAGCTGAAATGGGGAAAATGCTTCTAAATTCCAAATGTAGGATTCACAGTTTCAGATTAATTATTTCAAATTACAGGACCTAATTTTCCAGTTAGTAACGTAGAATCAAAGCCACAGTCATTATGCAGTCTTTCTTGAAATGTCAGTGTCAAAAATTCAGAAGCTGCAATGAGATTAGTTTTATTTTGGTGACACAAATACTGTCATTCTGACATAAACAGTGTAAAGGATTGTCAAAGTCTGTCCTGGTTCACATTCAGGCAAACTGCTTGGAAAAGCTGGAATGTGTCAGTATGTCTTTGTTAATCACTTGGGGGGAAAAAAGGAAATATTTGGGTGGGGGGGTTTCTGTATATAGAATCCTAGAATCTTTGAGGTTGGAAAAGGCCTTTAAGATCCTCAGGTCCAACCGTTAACCCAACACTGCCAAGTCCACCACCACACCGTGTCCCTGAGCACCGCACCCACAGGTCTCTTAAATTCACCGAGGGATGCTGACTCAGCCACCTGCCTGGGCAGCCCGTTCCAATGCCTGACAACCCTTTCGGTGAAGAAAATAGGTAGTTGTGCTTCCGCAAGCGAACAAGCAATTGGAGCCTAGATTTCCAAATGCCTGGTTTCCTTTCAGCTGGCTTCTTGTTGCATCCTGACCTACAGGTGTTCTGCTCTAGTAGCTTTCCTGTTACTCAGAGTCACATAGAATTTAGTGTTAGATGAGGTTTAAAGAAGTGCATATAAACACTCAAGTTGAATGATTTTTTTACCTACAATTCTTTGTTTTCTGTAAGTTGACCCAAGTTTGTAACACTTTTAAGATTCTTACAATTGTGTCACCTTACAGAAACACCTGGTAACATGGATGACTCTTCAGACTTGCTGTACTGGGCTTGTGAGGTCACATGCTGTGCTGTATATTCAGTTTTGCAGGGATACCGTTAGGGCTGCACACTTGATAACATCTGTTTTTCTTCTGTCTGTCCTCAGATTATCTATTTTATGTAGTAGCTCTTAGTTTTATTACATATTTTGCCTACCAACAATCTTGCTTTTCAAATTAGATCACCTAGATACATCATTTCTTTCAGATGAGACCTGGAAGACTAAAAGGAAATAGTTCCTCTTCCACTCTGCTTTTAGGCACTGATGATTATACCATTGTATTAGCCATCCTGTAGTTGACATTCTCAAGCCTTTCTGTTCAGTAGGTTATAATATTAAATAATTTCCTCGCCTCGTTCTTACTTTAGAAGAAATTGTGCTTGGAGCGTTTGATGACGGTAGAATTATATTGTGCAGCTCTTGCATGTCAGATCTGCTCGTGTGCTGCAGAGCTCCCCTCCCACCCTCCCCACTCCCCCAGCTCAAATGATTTAGGAGTTTGGCTGGGAGAGCAGCAGGTATTTGTACACGCTTGCACTTGGCAGTGGACTCATTACTCAGAACAGCATACCATGGACACTTTGCAGTGTCAGCATAGCGCTGCATGTTCCAAACCGAACTGAGCTCACTGTCTAGGTGTAGGCAAGGTTTGACTGCTGTGGGTGTTTCCTAGTCAGAGATGTTCTCCAGGTAGCTTTCCAAGCCATCCTTCTAAGTCTAAAGAGAGGGACTTAGCACATATGGTGAATTTTGCGTGAAGTGCTATAAAACTACTTAGATGTTCTCAGACTGCAGCAATGCCCTCTTACTTTCTAGTCTGGAACTTAGAATGCAGTGTGCCGTGCTGAGCATAGACTCTTTTACAGGCTGAGGAAGGATTTCAGGGAGTAGGGGTGGGTGACAGATCAGGGTTTGTATATATAATTTGTAAGGCACTGTTCTTGGATTTGAATAGTCAGCTGTAATGATACTGCTACTTTCTCTTTCCTTCAGGGAAACTCTATGTAAAAACACTGTAGCTAAAGTTTAAAACCATTTTAAGTTCTTGATTAAATAGCAGATACAGGGCTTATAGGAAGTGGTGATATCATTAATTAGATCATCAGATAAAAGGTTGTCTCCTTTTTCTAACCTCGGGAATACAATCCTTTCATCAACTTTTCAAAAACTTCATTTGCTTTAATAACAAGCTGAATTACACTCCTTTGTATGTAGATGAAATGCTCTGCGAGGAAACACACACAGAAAAATTTCAAGAGCACTTGATCCAAGCTCAGTTTGTGTTTTGTTCTAATTTTTTCCTCCTTCAGAAAGAACAAAACAACATGTCTTATTTGGGCTCAGACTAGTTTTTCAGCCTCAGAGGAAATGTTTGAGTGAAAATGAAACTCCTATGCCTGATTTAGGTGCGTTATCTAAAGTTCTTGCTCTGTTTCCCAGTGAGGAAAAAGAAGAGCTATTGATTGCCAACGTACAATTGTTTTCACAGCATCAAATAACCACCAGTATAGGCTTTTTCTTTCCCCTGAATTCTAGAAGCTGTGATTCTCTTATTTCAGCAGAAGGATACTTGTCTTTGAATGTTATGTGAAGCCTGCATTGTAATCGTCCTCCTTTCACACAAACTGCTTGGCAATTGCTGTTCTGGGTTTAGCGCTGAATACCTTCTATGCAAAGACCACTCATGGACTTCAACTTACCCTGGCAGAGCTGCTGCAGGGCAGAAGCGTGTCAGTGGCACAGAACTGTGTTCTGTGAGGGAAGACTGCTGTCTCTCAGGCTCTGACATAGACTGCAGCGCTCCAGCAAACAAAAGTAATTACAATCAGTACCTTAACTTAGGCACAGTGGCTTGGTTATTTTGCTTCTAGGACCATTTTGCTAATCTAGCTGGTAATTCATACAAAAAAATAATAATCTTACCATTAAAAAAACGCCTATTGAATAATATCTCACCAGTGAATAGAGATTATTTTTGCAATAAGGCAATTTCAGTGGATGTGGTTATCATGGGATAATCACACCCCTGGGGTACAGCCTTGTCTGTAATCTCCCAGGAGTGTAATTATTTCACGATAACTGCACCCCCTGGGGTTGCATTATTTCCATTATGAAATTCTTAGTTTTAGATATAATGTAACTTACTTTGATCACTGGAAACTGCAAAGTAGTGTTAGAATGTTCCAGCTGTGAGGCTTACAGAGACCAACTTATAAGATTTACTTCTCCTTTACAAAGCTAAATTAGGCAATCAAAATGCTTGTTTGGGCTAAACTGATTTACAGGGGTTTTACTGATAAAATCCTAACTTTCAAAGTTCAGACAAGATGAAGATATCAGCCGTGGTTCTGACTTTGTGTGCCACTGTGTCTATATTGCAAAATATGTAACATATACCAGCAACAAACCCCAGGTCGCTAGCCACTAAAAGTTTGCCTGTTTTTACAGTGCCTTTTTTTATCATTAGCCAGCAGCAGCTGTTAAGTACTGTGCTTTTCAGTGCTTTTTTCATGAAGCCTGAAAGCCTCTGACTTTATTGGAATGGAAAACTAGTAGCTTTCCTGAAGAAAGGTGTTTGTCTTACAAGGCCAGGGTCTCAAACTGGGGGGTAGTTTTATGAATGGTGTAGTTACAAGTGGGATGCTGAGTTTAAAAAGGGTTCTTATGCTCTTGGCCTGTGGAACCGAAGCCTGGAGAGTGCTGAGTGTCCTTCTCTGCTATGCACTACCTCAAATGTTGACCAGCCAACCGTCTCCAAACGTGATCCATCCAGCGAAATTACCGAGAAGGAGAGCAGTGTGATCAGCATGCTGTGGAACATTTGGGCAAATAACGGTAAAAATGTAATTGAGCCGCATGTTGATGTGTCTAGTGTCGTACAGTCTGCCAAGATACGTTCTAGGTATGTCCATGCAAATGCAGCTTTCTAAAAACTCATTGTCAGCTCCTAGAGTTTGTGCCCTCTCTTCATTGCCCGAGTGCCCGTAAACTAATGGAGGCTGTGGTTTCCATCAGTCACCCACGTAGTGTCGTTAACTGATCTGTAGCTTTTGGGTGAAATTTGTTCCCATAGTAGTAGTACAGTACTTGTGTTTCCCAACAGATAAAAATCTGCGTTGTATCAGGAATGCAGGAGTTGATTCATGTGTTCTCTTGAATCTGTAAGAACAAAGAAAAGGTGTTTGAATATGTTAACCGTGAATATTTGTTTAAGTGGTCACCTGTGGAAACATACAGTGGATGAAACCGTCCTTTATGATCTGCAGCTGAGACCTTTGATTGTGAACAGTAGGAACCTTAACGAAATCTTCACATAGCTTAAAAACAGTCACGTTGCAGAGTAATCCTCCGTTTATGTTTCAGAAGCCTCTATATTTGGTATGAATGTATAAAATACAGATTTCTGTTTGAAGTCTTGTGCTTGGCATTTAAGCAATAAATATGGATTCCTATAGCAGTTTGATAATATTAAATGGTTTTTACTACTCATTAAAAAAGGAACTCAAGTTTCTCTGAAATACCCTGGGACAAAATAATGACAAATTATACTCAAATTCTGTGCTAAAGTGTGAAATTCCATGAAACTGCAGAACCTCTGAAGAAGAGCTAATTAAAAGCCAGAGGTGAGGTGTTTTATGCATTGAGTTCTCTCAATGCCAACTGCAGCAGTTGCTCTGAAGTGTAAATGTGGTCTGAGTGCAGTCATCTCTGAAACAGATGGAAAAATTATCAGTAAAAAATGCTCAATTCTGAATTAGTGGAGGTAGCATAAACTTGCTACTTTCTTTGTGACCAGGATCACGGTCACATAATTTTAATAATAGCTCTTGGTCCTTTAGACAAGAGAGTAGTGAGAGTAGTCACTTACTTGTCACAACCGCAGTAGAAATTCATAGACGATACAGTGTGATCAGCCTCCCTCTGTAACTTCTTTCACTTTTGTTCAATTTCCTTTTAAAGAAAAACAAAAAGAAACTCTGGAGAAAACAAAAACTATATGGATGTATTGACAAAACTGTCTATGCTAGTTTTAAAGTTAATTTCTCTTTTAAAGCAAAACCCGAAAAGCATGGTGTCACATGTTGTGCCTTTGCTAACACCCAGAGAAGGCAGCGTTCTGAACTCAGAGTGTGCTCATCCCTCACACGACTGTGTGCTATAAAACCCACCTGCAGTACGGTTTTCTAAAACACAGTTAAGTGACAGGGCTGTTTGCATACTTCCTGGAATATTTATGTATGTATGTCTCTTTCCACAGCAGAGCATAGCTTTAGCATCACCGTTACTTAAGAAATCAAATCTCTATTTGGCAGAGTTACGGCCTCGTGTTGTCCGAGGCGCGTATAAGACAGCATGAAGACAATATGCTTTAGGCCTATTTTGTTAACAAAAATTATCTAATAGTAACATGTAAGCCTTGAAAGTATCTTGTCTTTGAGTCGTTACTTAATTTTTAAGCATGGTAGAGTGGAGTATACTGAGCAAGGCCTATACTGGCGACTTGGTAGCAGACATGCCAGTGTGATTTGTTTATATTTCATGTAAATTATCCCTATTACCAAGTCAGGAGAAGGCTGCTGGTATGATAATGGTGATATTTTAGGTTAAAATGATCACATCTGTAAACTAAAAGATGTCACTAAAAGAACACTTTCTCAGGAAGGGAAAGGTCCAGAAAAGCCCTATTCTATATAATCTGTTTTGATGATACACAAAGTGAACATTAGTTAAAATAAAGGTAAAAAAGTTGTAATTAAAATGACACCATGAGGGACCTACTGCCTTTTTCAGTAACTTTTATATGGAGTAGTCTCTTTCATTTCTTAATAATACATGACTGCAGCCACTGAGCACAACTGGTTACTGTAATTTGCCCTGCCACCGGTGGGAACACTATTACTGCTGCTTATCTGTCTGCTTTCCGTAGGTATTCCACAATAAAAATCCACTTAAAACTTAATTGATTGCAAAGAATAATTCTGTTTGCTCATCTGTCCTGGTGACAGCAGTGAAAGCTTTTATCAATAAATTGAGCAGATACTGTCGAGGCTATGCATCATGAGTAGACAGAAGTAAAACTGCTGTTTTTGCTGATACTGGCAATCACAGCATTATGGTCTGTCCTTACTGCCACTGAAACTGTTGTGGAAAAAGCGGGATTTAATCACGCTTATTATGAAAAGAGGTTTTAGCATACTGTTCTCTAATATTGGATAATTTGAAAAATGTGCTTTAGACATTCTAATGGAGGCCTTCTAGATGGTGTGCAACAGCTAGCATTGTTCTCCTGCGCGGAGTCCTGCGCCCGTGCCTCTTAGAGGAAATGCTCTGGCAGCAGCCGTCTTGCGTGCCCTCTGCATCTGTGGCTTCAAGAGCAGCATAGGACAGAGTCAAGAATGAATTGCAGCTGCAGGTTTCTCCTGTTTCTGGGCTGGGAGTGAGGGTAGTAATGCGGGGTGGGAGAGCTTGCTGTAAGCTGGGCATTTATTGAAATCCAGAATTATATTTCCCCCCGGTTGTTTAACAGAAGCAGAATTGACTCTGTTACATTGATCTTAGTTAAGTGAGATAAGAAATCGGGGTGCTCTGTTACAAAAAAGCAAACTGGCAATATGTTGTAGAAATCCTAGTGTGATGTCCTTCTGCAATCCAGTATAACTGATGCTCATTGAGGCTTCAGAAAAATTCTACTGACAGCTCTTCTATTTAATTATATTTAGTATTAGCAAGATGCACTGACATCTGTCAAGTTAGGGTTGCACGCAGGTTGTACTTGAAGACTAAAATCCTTCTTCTCACCGTTCATTGAATGGTTTGAGTTTCCAGATTTTGTGCTCCAGCTCTTTAGTCAACTGAGTCATCTGGGTTTTTTCCTTAAATTCTTTTTTAAACAGAAGATAACAGCAACAATTAATGCAGCAAGAACCTCTGTGGGAAGAAAGAGGCAGGAAGAAACTGTAGTCTGTTTGCTTGACAACACTATTTCTTGAGAACTGTAAAGACCATGAAAAAACATTTTTAAATTCCTTCAGTGGGTCTTTGACTATGGAGCCTTTTTTGTGCAAGCCCTGAATATAATTTTAAGTACCTGTAGCTGTAGAAAACTTAACAAGTTGTCAGTTGTCTTAATGCACAAAAATAAGTATGATATCAGCATGCAATTAATTCCACTATATGATAAAAAGCTTTTCTGAGGCTATGAATTAATTTTAAAGCAGATAAATGTTTTAAACTAAAACAAGTGTCATCTGGAAAAGTTTTACAGGTCTTTTTTTTCCCCTATCAAAATGTAAAAGAAAAAAAAATCCAGAAAATAAGCTTGACAGTCATACTCAAAAATAGCAAGGTACTGTATTTGACTTGTTTCAGAAAGAATAAGAAACAGATGATGAAACATTGTAACTTGGAACTTATTTTTAGTTTGCTGATGGATGAATGCTGAGAGACTAGTTGTTAGAAGTCGTAGCAATCAGCTATTTTTACAGGATTCCTACATCTAACGTTCTGTCAACTCACGGCATAATGTCACCTCTAGATGTTTTCACCTGCATGAGATCACACAGGTACCTTCTTTACAGGCTGTCTCTCAGGTCCATAAGGAATGCATATATAAGGACATTGGTTTTTCATAGAACACAAAGTGTTTTTCTATGCCTGATGTAGGAGTGATTTGGGGGGGGGGGGGGGGGGGCAAGTTGATGGGTGCTGTTCAAGCGTACTTGGCTAACATCACTTCCCAAGATTTTAGCCAACTGAGAGCCTCTCAGCTCAGTCTCACTGTCTGTTTCACACTTATGACTTCATTGGAACTTAACCAGATGAAGATATATGGCTGTTGGGTATACTTAGTACTGTTTTGTGTGAAGATCTCAAAGGGTGATAACCTAAGTGTAGTCATAAACCAAAGACAAGCTGAACAGGTTTACCTCTTTGGCTTACCAGGCAGACCAAGTTTGGTCACACGGGTTTTTTGACCATAGTTGTGTCTCCAACAAGCAGGGCTCCGCAGTCAATTCACACCAAACAGAGGAAGAGCTCTCTACCAGCCAGTGTATGGTGGCTGGAAGATTGAAGCTTTCAATCCTAAATAAGGAAGCCAAGGACACATCTGAGAAGTTGAGTTTTCCAAACGTCTGTTAAGTGAGGTTCAGTGTTTGGGGTTTCTTCTACAGTTTTTGTCTCCCTTGTTTGTATTATCCAGGAGAAATTCCCTACTTAATTTCATAGTGTGGAAAGGGGAACGGGATTGTTTGCTCACATGTTTAGGCATCTGCGTCTTCTAAGAATGTGTGAAGAAGCAGCCCAGAAAGGGTTTTACAGCCCTCAGTGCTGTCACATAAAATAGCTGTGCCTGGGAATCCTGGGAGACCTCAAACTGTCACTGATATTTCCAAGAAAATCAGATGAGCTTATCAAGGTGTAAATCAAAAGCATGCCTGTTGAGGCATGGATGGGAAAATAAAGTCACCAAGCCTCTGATTCCAAACAAAGGAGTTTAATTATGAGAATAAAAATGTTCCTGATTCTCACTGTTATGTTGCCAGGAAGCAGATAGTAATAGAGGTTTGCTATTAAGCTGTGAGTGTTGTCACACACAATGTCTTAATTGAACTTCTCAGCCTGGACTTGTAACCACATTAAAAAAACGTGTCTTTAGACATCCCAGATGAGACACTGTTTTCTCCCTGTTGTGATTGGGCATTGCTACCTGAACAAAGGCGGTGATGCAGTCTCTCTGTCATTGGGCAGTAGAACTTCTCAGTTCAGTGGCATCAGCTGTTTGGGAATAAAAAGTGCAAACAGGTTCACCTGTGTTGTCCTCAAACTGTCTTTTAGACTGCCTTTTTAAAAGTCAGTCGCCTCAGGAGAGCCCTCTCTGACGGGCCACAGTGGGCAGCGTGCTTGTGTAGTGCCAGGCTGGGGTCTGCACACAGGAGGGCTGTGAAACAGGGCGGTGTTTTGACTCTGCTTTCGTTTATGGGGTTGGTTTATTTTCTGAATCTCAATTCCCAGTGTTTCCTAAACCCTTTAGTTACAGTGAAAATAACATACGTAATAAAGCGTTGTGGAGGTTCTTGCATCCCCTCACAAGCTAGGCTGAACTTAAATTACTGTTTCCCTCACAACTGAAGAGAGACCAAAACAGGAATAATTTCTTTCATAAACAGTCTCCAGGTTCTGTAGGTGCGTTTGATGTATGCCTCCCCAAAGCAGGAGTAACAGGGATTTGTTAGTTGTCCTTGGCACGGTAATGCCATGCTGCGACTACAGAATTGTAGATGGAGCTGTGAATGTCTCCTCAGTGACATTAACGAATGAGGAAACTGAACTCATGAATTTCTTCTTAGCCTAGCTTGCTTTCCTTCTCAGCTTTCCTGTGTGTTTGTTTTTCAAGCCCAGTGCTGATTTCACCTCTGCCGGGCTCTGGAAGCTAACTCAAAAGCGTGCGTGTGGTTTCGTGAGCAGCCGCCCTGACAGGCCTCCTGTTTGCCTGTCTTGATCTGTGCGTCACAGCACAGCTGACATCCGTGGGGCACAAATGCACGAAAGTCAGTAGCGGTGCTTCGTTATAAGCTTTTTATGTAAAAAGAGGAAATTATTCTGCTTACTTCTTTCCAGGGCTGTGCACAAAGAATGCCTGAAAGGTTTCTTTCCAGAAAATAATTTTGAGCTGTGCTTTTGAAGGGTGATGTGCCTTCATGCCTCTGGTCTCGATTCTGCCTGTAGTCCTCGTGTGGAGCCGTGAAGTTAGGGCTTCTGTCTCAGTTCTTTTGCAAATCTCCTCTATAGGTTTGGACAGGTTGCGTTCCTCTATCTGATCGCGGTAATGAGAATAATTGGGTATCTGGTACACGTCAAAATTTGTGCAGCAGTGGGATGCTGAAGGGGGAATAGCTGGTAAGTCAGTCAGGTTACTTCGTCAGGCAGTGGTCCATACTGCCCTAGAGTAACGGAGGGATTCCAGGCTTCAGTGTGGTCGCAGGATTCGGTTTCTTCAGTACGGCGAAACCTTCTTTCCTGACTCTACACTTTGTCTCCATCCAGCTTCCTCATACAGGGTGTTTGACTGGATGGTGTGGCAGGTTTATCCGGCCTTTCCAAATCAAGACATCTGGTACCAAATTCTGTTGTTAGGTTTCTGTCTAATGTTGGTTTCTGTTCCAGCCAGAGTAGATTTGGGCCAGCAGAGCAAGGTTTTGAATTTGAAGTAAGTTGAAACGTAGGCACTGAAGCCCATGTACATTAGTTAACTGTCAGTGAGCTTACATTCACACTGTAACGTGTAAAAAGAAAAAACACTTTTGCTAAAATATAGAGGGGGGCAGGGAATAACCTGCTTAATAAAACTGTAACCTTCAGGGAAGGCTAAAAGGTATCCTTGTAGAAAATTCTTTTGCCTGGCTAAATAAGGAGTTTGCAAAGGAAGTCAGGAATGCAAGGGTTCCTTAAATAATTTTGAAAGTTTTATCTTCCTCCTTCCTGGTTTACACACCGGCCTGTTTGTTTCTGTAAGCAGTGCATTTTACAGGGAAGTGGAGAAAATGTTAAAGTTAACTCTTTTTTTGAGAAAGTGCTATTTTACTTTCCATATTTTCCATAGTAAAAGCCTCCCTTTACTTTCCATACTTGTCTGTGCTAAAAAACTATGAGCTTTGTCCACCTCCACGACTAGAAAACTCAAAACCACAAAGCAGGGTCAGTATGTTTTGTAAGACTAGTTAATCTTATCACTTACAGTTAGTTTAGTAACAGTAATCGTGTGTTCCATGCTGTTTTACACTCCTCCTAAATTAGATTTACCTTATACAGTAGTGGTAATTCATTGGCAGTAGGGTAGTGAAGGAACTGGGTAAGGAAATGTACTGAAGGGGAGCTAACAAAAGGGTCTGTGTTTAGGGTCAGCAGAAAGTACCTACTCAGACAAGTACACGAGGGTTTTGATGATCACAGGTACTCAGTTAAAGCAAAAGGGTGACTTACAGGGTTTATAAATTATGCAGTCTGGTCTGGATGATCCAAAATACATCCCGTATTTTATTCCTTGGTGGTTGTTTGCAAAGAAAGATAATGTGTGCCTAATCCCAAACACCTACTCGAATGCAATATAGAGAGTATTTTTTAATCTCTCCGATGACAGCCGAGAGACCTGGCACATCTGGGGCTCTCTAGAATAAGTAAGGGACACAGACCATTTTTTCATGCATTTATTTATTTTCCCTATGTATGTTGAGTTTCTGATAATGGTTACTTTTTACATGTAAATTCAAAAATTCGTGTCATTATGAAAAATGCCTTATTAATGACATATTAGAAGTGCATTTTTCCATTGTTTTAAGGGAGAGGAGGCACCTGAAAGTCTTACTTAATGTGCTTTCTTTAGGTTTCCTGTGCTTTTTCACTATAATAAAAATGTATTACTAGACTTACCTAAATAGATTGTTTTCAACCTGACAAAGTTACATAAGAGAATCCCCTTGTACTTAAAGAAAAATGCAATTATTTTCTATTCTGAATCTCCAGACTGCTGTTTTAGAAAATCATATCTGATTATTTGCTCAGCAGAAGATTATTGAGTTGATTTAGCTGTGATTTTACTTAACAAAGCTTCAACTGAATTCCTACTGTGGAGTCCAAAAAAGGTAGAGAGATATAAATGATACATTCAGACTGTGATTTTTGTGAACAGGGCCATCAATGCACCCCTCGGAGCTAATAGCGGAGATGAGAAACAGTGGGTTTGCACTGAAACAAAATGTACTGGGGAGAAACTTGACCGCAAATGATCCATCACAGGTAATGATCTTTTTACCAGTAAGCTGAAAATGTCTATAAATCTAAATGTGATTGCTTGTGAATTGCTACTTAATGTTTTCAAATATGCATATCCATAGGAAAGCTGAATAGCTGTACCAGCAGAAAAATGTCCAGAAACTTACTGTTTGCCGGCTTTGTTTCAGTCAGAATGGTGAATCATAAATTGCTTCTTTTAAAACCACATATAATAAATTAGATCCCTCCGCCGGGTGACTAGAAATTGAATTTTTCTTGAAGGCGACGGTTGGGGGTTTTGCCACATTCTTGTGACGCAGCGCCAGCCTTCGGGTGAAGTTTGAGGGAGTGCGCGCGAATAATTACTTCCAGGAATGCTGTATCTGAAGATTTATTTTACTTGATTGACTGTTGTTGTATGTGTTATTTCTGGGAGTGAAAATGTTTAATTGTCTTCACTTAGACTGCACAAGGTACGTTTCTAATTGAGGTGCTCTAATAAAAATGTAAAGTGGAGAATTCACTCGCGCTCCTTTAGCGAGCCACAACGAATTAAGCTTTGCTCGTAGGGCAGGACAGTCAAACCACTAGTAAAGGGGGGACAACAGCCCTCAGCTGGTCTTGAGATCTTGAGTAAACCAACATCTCATTGTGTGATGGATGCACCTTTGCGTTTCAAAAAGCTGCGTACCCCAGCAAAACGCAGCGCATGGACACCATTAAATGAATCAGAGCGATACCCGTGTGTTTGGTTTATGTTAGATGGGGGGGGGGGGGGGGGGGGGCAGTTGGGAAGAGCTTTTAAATCTTTATTTCTTCTTTCTGCTCCTGAGCATGGCTAAAATTAAAACCATCGCGGTGGAGAACTGTAGTGTGTCAGATGCACGTAATTTGAAGACTTCAGGGTCTTCAAAGCAGCTATGCTCTGCTGATTGCGTTACTGTATGTAGATTATATGATTACAGTATTTTGCATTGCTAGAACACTTTATGAACGTTTAAAGACTAATAACACAACAGTGAGGTAGATGTGTTAATACCCATTTTCCTAATGACTAAACCGAGACAGAAAAGTAATTTGCTTAAATTACTCTGGGTTCGAGCAGGACTAGCATCTTACCTATTCATCCAAGCGTGATAACAATGGAGTGACTTATCCTGGGGAATCATGTGGGCTCCAAAATTGGCTCGTTTTTATTAACTGTTTCAGAAATGTGTCTTTCCCTAGCAGTGATTTTTTTCAGATGTTACTAATAACTCCTGTTGTATAACCCCCACATTATAACACCTACTCAGCTTTGAGACAGAGGGGTGGCGGGGCGGGGGGGATGCTTTGCAGCGAGTTTGCTGCTCTTTCCGTGGAGTCTTAAGCTGGCTTAGTAATACAGATATATCTGTGCCTGTGCAAAAATGAGGTGCACAGAGGCTTGGCTTTTAATACAAAAATCTGAATGAAGAGATTATTTTTATATGTAAGAACTTAATGTCTTACCATGTTTTCCTAGGAATTTGTGGCAAGCGAAGGAGATGATGATCCAGAAGTTGAATTTTTGAAATCACTGTCAACCAAACAAAAGCAGAAACTTCTAAGGTAAGTGTGGTACCTAGTGGAGGGGGTCTGTATCGCCAGTGGTTCTGACTCCGTGATTGTCCCTGTAATTCTTCTGTGCCATGGAAGAATTTAGCATCATCAGTAGAAAAGAAAATCAGCTTAGTTTAACATACACTTGACCACAAATGGCATTATGCAGGATGGTTTTTAATCCAGTTGTTTTGTTTTAATCTGGCTGTTCTAATCTAGTTGCGGTGCCTTTGTACTGGGGCTCGTTTCCAATTTAACTGGGATACTGGAATAATAATAATCGGCACAGTGAAGAGGCTGTCAGTTGCTATTTTAAAATATTATTTTGCACTCCATTGTTTACAGTATCTTCCTTCAGGTTTAAAAATTCCATATTCTTCTTTACTGGTTTACATCTTGGCAAAGTTTGTTGCCTTCTCTGCAGCCAAAACGAACCTGCCCTTGCACCCCCAGGCTGAGGGTAGCCTGGCTCCACGCTGCTCTCTGATCCAGGGCTGCAGTTGCTGTGGCAGCGAGGCCAGCACAGGAAACTCCCCGTGGTTTTGTCGTTCTAATAAACAGTTAATGAGGTTTTCATGCTTTGCCTCTGCCCTACTGGTTTTGTATGTCAGGTGACTTACGGGGGGGGGGGGGTTTCTCTCTTAATTTGAAACATCTTGAAATCACCTGAAAACGTTTAAAATGAAGAATATTAGCTACTGCCTGGTAGTTCCCATACAGGTATCGCTAGTTATAACGGCCAGTTTGGCTAAAAGATGCTCTGTGTATGGGGAGTGAGAGGGAGGGAGAAAGGTGAATGGCTGAGCAAGTACACGAGTAGGTAGGTATATACGGCATTTGCATATATAATAAATGATTCTCTGAGAACAGTTGGCATATTTTATGTTCCCTTTAAGTAAGGAACGTGTGTGTAGTTTGAGCCATTTAAAATGCTGTTTTGTTTGAACTTCTGCTGGCCCAGCACAATGAAATTACAATACTTCGTATTTTGAAAGTTGAAGTTCAATAAATATTTGGGTCCTTTAGATTGTAGTGGTATGAAGAGATTTTTTTTTTATATACACTAAACGTAGTTTCTCTATTCAGTCACTAATTCTTTTGAGAAGAATAAACACAGGAAGCGAAATAAAAACTAGGTGAAAGCAGTCGAATAGCAGTGAATGCACATGCCTGGTGGAATATTGCACTTATGGCTAGAAAATGTAAATTTCTAGTTGTGACAGAAAAGATTCTTGAAAAGAACAGTATTATTTGCCTGGAGAACTCAGAGACGTAGGCTTTACAGGCTTAGTTTCCATCATTTATAGAAAGTGAATGCTAATTGCATTTTTCATTTTCAAAATTTCTTATACAAATGGACAAACAAAAGCAGCAGTGAGTTCCCAAATCCTCCAGAGCAGACTGGCAAGGAAAAAAAAAGCACTACTGAACGTATTTATTCCTAGATACAAGGTCAAAATTGACATATCTTACCTGTCTTTTTTAAAATGAATTAAAAAACGGTATTCTTCCTGTTTTGAGGAAGCAGCTGTGGATTACAGGAGGATTTGTACTATGGTTAACATCAAGTTAGAAGTTTAAAAATATTTTGCTGGAAGAGGAGAGGAATTCAAGATGTTACGGAAAATAGTGTATTTACTGTGTAGGTCATGGGAAGTACTGAACTTTAAAAGACAATGACTTTGAAATTTAGAATATCTTAACACATCTGATTGCACTACTCTTCTGTTTTGACAATAAAAGGAAGTTGGATCGACTGGAGAAGAAAAAGAAAAAGAAAGACAAGAAGAAGAAAAAGCAGCAAAAGAAAAAAAGCAAAAGTAAACACAAGAAACAGAAGACGAGATCCTCTTCCTCGTCCTCCAGTGAGACTTCAGGAAGCAGCAGCGATAGCGAGACTGACAGCAGAGATAGAGCAGCACAAAAGAAGATGTATTCTAAGAAAAGAAAAAAAGACAAGTTCTCAGAGGCTAGCAGCAGCAGCGATTCAGAAGGGAGCGCAAAGACGAGGAAGGAAAAACTTTACCAAGATCACTCCAGTAGTCACGGTAACAAGGACAAAGACAGGGAGAAGCACAGACTTTTAAAGCAAGATAGTTCTGCAGAGAACAACAAATGGAGCTCCTCTGAGAGGGAAAGAAAGTCCAAAGGCAGATACCATAGCACCAACCGGAGAGAGACCGAACGAAAGGAGAGGGACAGTAGAAGCCAAAGCAGGGATGAGGGGAGCAGGAGAAGCCCTTGCACAAGCCACAGCAGTTCCAGGCAAAGGCCAAGTCAAAGCCCTGGCGAAGGGCGGCACAGGAAAAGGGAAACCAGAAGCCCCAGCACAGATGTTCACAGAGAGAAGAAAAAATGTAGAGACCGCTATGGGGACAAGTGCCATGAAGTGGAACACAGGGAAAGGAGCAGGCGCAGTAGAAGTAGAAGCAGAGAGAGGAAAAATAACAGATAGTGCAGGGGACAGGTGCAAACAAGAGTGTCTCTGTTTTTTAACAAGGGCTCAATTATGTATTGCTGTTCATTTTCCAGCCTCTGTAACTAGCATTTCCTACGTAAAGCCAAGAGCATCACTTCTGTAACGTTGGAATATTTGTAAATTAGGTATAACTGTTACGGTATTTTTCTTACTGTATACATACACTTGTTGGCAAATACCTCTTGTATACATGCAGTAATTCATAGACCTGATGCTGGGGTTTTAAAACATATCAGGGCAGGCTGTCCTAGCCTTGGTTTCATCAGTGATAATTTCTGTTTAGATGGGAAGACTCCTGGGATATGTTAAATGATAACAAACGTTGGAGATCGTTCTGGATAAAATCACTGCTTCGGGTATCACAGCATTGTATTGTAGAGGGCGCGGGGTTTTTTTCATCCTGAAGCATTTTTCCTAAAGTTCCCTGTAAGAGATCAATTTCCTGAGCTGAAACAACAGAGAGACATAGTTCACATAAGTGTGTAGCCAACATTTTTTGACCTCCTGCAGTGTACAGCTTGGTCAGGGCTATCTAAACATCTTGAACCCCTGTTGGTGTGTGTCAGTACAATGTCAAGTTACTGTTCAATAATCTCTCAAGACATGAAAAGAATATTTACTGCCTCAACCGTTTCAGGTGTTTCATTGTTTGTGGTAGAAAGTTAATGTAAATAGTCATCCTTTTGTTTTCCTTTAACGACTTTTTGTAAATGATTGTCAGTTATTATCTGCACACATTGTTACAAAGATGAACACCTATAATAAAATACCTTATTCTTTAAAAGCAGGAAGAGTTGCCTTTGGAGTTCTGAATCAGTACAGTGCACAAAGCAATGCTCCACAAGGCATTTATTGCAAAGGAAATGCTTCTCTGCATGTCAGGGTGGCAGGTGGTAGTGCCTCAGTTGGTGGATGGGTGGAACGGAGTGGTGTCACTGTACTCGGGGATTCTGGCAAGCAGCTTTCTTCTTCTCCTCACTCACAGGACAAATGGGACCTTCTTTAATTACCATTCCACCTGCTGCTTTGTACAACTCCCGAAGTTTTTCAGTATCACACAGAGAATAATATATGGTGGAAATGACCTGGCTTATCTTTGACGTGCATGTGAATGAGTTTGAAAGGGCCAGCCGTTAAGGGATGTCACCTTCTTTGAAATGCGTTTGCATTGGGTTGCTCCTGGTGTTCTAGCTGGGAGTTAGCTGGGATTCAGCAGTCCGCCCAACATTAATGTGAATGTGGAATCTCTGAGAAAGAATGGGAGGAGACTGCCAAAATGCCTGTATGAACCAGCTAAACCTCCTGTGAACAATGTGTTAGCCCTGTGTAAGAGAGGACAGGCAGAGGAATATGGTAGGCAAAAGGCATGTTCTGGTGCAACGTGGTCATGTTGGGTGCAGCGTGGAAGATGGGGGAAACAGCCAGTACGTGCTGGAAGGTGCCTGCCCCAGCTTCCAGGAAGGGTGTCTTGCTCCCAGGTCTGACTGGGCCTGGCACAGAATCTGCCCACCAGCGACTTGCCAGGGGCGCCAGGCCTGGCTTCTGCCTGAAGAAGGAAGGACAGCTCAACATCTGCTGCTGTAGGCGTTTCTGCGGGCCCTGCGATTTGTTTGCGCGTCAAGCCGGCTGCTCTGCCCGTGGAGGGAAAGGCTGGCCAAGGCACAGGCCTGTTGTGACGGCCGGCCTTTGTCAATGAAGGCTACACCTGATGCACTACGACGTTCTGGACGTGTCCGTCTCGCAGACTACCTGTTGAAGAGCTCTGAAACACAACGCTCGTCCTTGCGACCCCTCCAGCTTCCCGCGCGGCCCCAAGACCCCGTGGTGGGCCGGCGCAGCTGTGGCGGAGGAGGCTCACCGCCCCCTGCGCCCCTCGGCACGGCTTGTTCCCGCCCGGCCGGTGCGCGGCGCGGCCCTTGGCGCCGGAGGAGGCGGCTGTGGAGGGGCCGGGCCTCCTCCACCACCCTCACGCCCTGGGAAGGGGCGGAGGGGTCAAAGCCCGGCCGGGGCAGAAGGGCGGGAGGGGCGCTGAGGCGCCCGGCTGTGGCACCCCCTCAGGGCGCCGCCTGCGGAGGGGCGGCCCGGGCCGGGCCCTGAGCGCGGCTGCTCGGCAGAGCGCGCCGGGGCCTGCAGGAGGTGCTGTCGGCTCGCGGATGGCGGTGAGAGCACTTCTTCATTTATTTTCCCTTAAAAGACGCCGAACGGGGTTAACCCTCTGCCGCGCGGGCGGGCACGGCCGAGCGGCTCCCCCAGCCCGGCGGGGAGGGACGGGGCCCGGCGGCGCGGCCCAGCCCTCCGCCGGGGCTCCCCGCGGCCGGGGCGGGAGCAGTTGGAGCCGAGGGAGGGCCGGCGGCTCCAGGGGCCGCTCTAGGGGCCGCTCTCCCGCCGCCCGTCCCGGCGGGCCGGGGCAGCGGCTGGGCCCCGCGCTGGGGGCGGTGGCGGGGCAGGGCGGGCTCCGGCCCGTGGTCCCCGCCGGCTCCTTCGAGTGTCCCTCGGGGCTGGGCCGGGAGGCGGGGGGAGGAGAGCCTCCGTCCCCGGGGGAGCGGGTTCCCGGGCCGCCCGTTAGCTCTGCCGCCCCGCGGAACCGATCGCAAGAAATTAACGCGGAAGCGTAAATTGCTCCCGCTCGGAAAGTAAACGGGCGACTTCCCGACCGGGCCCCTGCGTGGATCGTTACAATAAATATCCCTGAAGGAAGCTCTCTATTTATGTTGTCATTGATTAATTCTCGCTACCTCATTTGATTTCGATTTAGAACGATTTGATTCTAATTTAATTAGCATGTAATTTGGATGTACATAATTACTGTAATTATGACATTCAGGTAAGGCAGCTTTAGGCTGAAAGGCAATTTCAAATTTTCTAGCAGCCTACTTTGTGCTGGGGAACGGACAAGGACGGCGCGCCCCGCCACCCGAGCAGCAATTAGCACATCTCGGAGACGGGCACCGCCGCGGGTTTGTGTTACAACAGCGGCGCGAAGGCGGCGGCGGCTCGCCCGCTGCCCCGCCGGGAGCTGCCCGGCCCCCCCGGGCGGCCGCGGGCCCGGCCCGCCCCCGCCGTCTCCCGCAGGAGTTCACCCCGGCCCGCCCGCTCGCTCGCTCCCGCGGGCCCGGCCCCGCCGCCGCGGCCTCCCCGCGCTCCCGCCGCCGGCTGGCCCGGCCCGGCCCGGCGCAGCTCCCCGGAGGCGGCCGCCTGCCGCGGGGCCGGCGGAGCGCGGACCTGCAGGTGGCGCCCGGGAGCTGCCGTGCGGCCCGGGCTGGGGCACCGCCGGCGCGTCCCGGTGCCGCGTGTCGGGCTCCGCTCCTCGGGGGTGTTCCAACGCGCCGAGTCGTGTTCCTTGAGGAAATCTGTGGCTAAATCATCCTCGCTTAAAATCAAGGCTCAGTGCGCCGCTTACCCGACGGGGCGGGCTTGCTGTCCGACCCCTTCGGGAGAGGTGGGAGAGCCTCCGGGCGGACGGAGGGACGATGGCTGCGAATGGATTGCAGCTCCCGCTGATAAAGTTTCCGTGTAAACGGAAAGGCGCGATTACGAAACCGCCCGGGCACGGGAGCGGGTGTTTGTGTATCATCTCATTAGCACAAAGGCGCTAATTTTACCTTTTAGGTGTAAGCCGAGCCCTTGGGGCTGTAATTGGCCGCGCGGGGCAGAGGACGCGCCTCCTGCGAACCGGGGGCTCGCCGATCCCAGGACGCTTGCTGAACCGCTCCTCCCGGCGGTTTACCTTTCCCGTCGGCTGGAGCAAGCTGCCGTTCCGCGGGCGCGTGGAGCCGGCGTGTCCGCGAGGCGTGGGAGAGGGAAGGTCCAGCTCCAGCGAGCTGCAGGTGGGAGCTGGGCTGGGCTGAGGGCGAGCGGGGCCGGGGAGCCCGGCTCTCCTCTCTACTTCCCGCCCTGCCCGGGAGGGCATCCCCCTCGGTCCCGGTGCTTCTGCTCCCGGGGTAGCGCCTTCCCGCTCCAGAGGTGCTGCTGAACTGCGGCTGGAGAGGGGGAAAGCGGGTTTATTTTGCGGTCCTCGCACCGTCCGTTCTTTAGTTTTTCTTTGTGTAAAAGTTCCCCAGACCATCTAATTATCGCCAACATGTACGAAAGAATGGTGTCATTTATTTTTTAAAAGGTGACATGCTTTCTATTTTCCTGGTTAAACGAACCGGCTCCGCAGCCCAGAGCTGCTCCCTTCTCCGTTTCTGGGGAGCCTGTAAGTGATGGACGTTTTCTGACCCGAAGGGGCAAAGGCAATGCAAAGAGGTCCTTGATCACTGAGCTGAGAATTGTAACCCCGGCCTGGCAGAAACTGGACCTGGATGCTTTCCTTTGATGTGTTTTTATTATAACGGGAAGACAAAGCTGCCTCCTGCCCAGCACCCCGCGCGGGTGCATTCCTCCGCAACCCCAGCACCGCACGGCAGGGAGGGCAGCCGCCCGCCCCCCCGCCCCGCTCCGCTCCCCTCGCCCGCCCTCCCCTGCCCGCCGGGAAACCGGCCGGCACCCGGCCGCCGGCGGGAAGGGACCGTGCCGGGATGCCTTCGGCCAGCAAAGAACGGCGGGGCGGCGCGCGGGGAGGGCCCCGCCGGCGGGGAGATGCCCGGTGCGTCCCCCGGGAGGCTTCCAGCCCGCTGTCCGGCGGAAGGGCCCGCGCACGGGCGGTGTCGGCGCTGCCCGGTCGCTTTTGTGCAACAGTGGCGCGGAGGAGGTGGGAGCCGGTTATTGGTATTCACGGCAGATGTGATTTCTTTAACGCAACGTCTTTATTCCAGTTGGTGGCCGACGACAGAATCCGTTTCCCGATGTTATTTGCATTCCCTGTTTTATGGAGGATTAAAATATTTGTATTCCTCCAATCTGTGCCGGGCAGACTAAATTAACTTTTTTTTTTTTGCACCCCCCCCCCCCCTTTCCTTTTTTTTTTTAAATAACACAATTATCTCATTTAACGATTTGCCTTTAAAAAAATACTGTGGCTGTTAGCTTGGTGGTCAGGAGACAAAGGGAGTGAAAATAATTTTCATTTCAATAATTGCCTTCTGGTCAATTTAACTGTGCCTTATTTTGAAAGAGCCTGTCTAAATGAGATTCCTGTCCCAAATGTGTTCCCAGGCCTTAGCCCAGCCTTTAATTATTCCTGAGTTTTTTTTCTTCAGAATAAGACGCTGCACTGAGTAATCACAAAGAAGTCAGAGAGCATCCTTGAACCTTTTCAATAGCAGAGCCACTGATATTCAAATAACATGCAAGGACCATTTGACTGCATGGGGACATAAGCATTTCCAATTCACTATTTGCATAGATCAACTGTCTTTGAAAAGGAAAGGAGCAGTTGTCTTCCATAACATTAAAAAGCCTAGTTATCAAATCAAGTGCTTAGTTTGGGGCTTTTAAAACGTTTACATTTTATCTCAGGTTGCCCTTTACCGTTTGACATGCAAATTTGGTGCAGTTAATTTGGACAATTAAAAGGATCTTCAAGGGAGCTTTGTCACCGAGAATATTCAGAGTTTTCCCCGTGGACCAGCTGAGATAAAGTTGGCCAGAACAAATGATGTCTAGGAGATTAATTAGATATTTGATAAGACATGAATCCCTAATAAGGGAATACAAGGCACAGGGGGCTGCTGTGTGCTCTAAGTCAAAATTAATAACATTTAACAAGATTTTCATTTAGGCATGAAATGTCTTTTCCGGAGTATTGACTCTAGCGATCTATTCCCCCGAGATCACCTCCCAACCCCGGCAGCCTTGTGGCGCTCGAGCCTTTTTCAATTAAATAACCAGTTCCTCGGTTCGGTTTCGCTGGGTTTTGCAGCCGGGCTCACCCAAGGTGCTTAGGGCTCGGCGTGGTTCCCGGCTGCTGCAGCGGGGCTAGGACTCGGTTTAAAAAAAAAAAAAACCAAAAAACAAACCAAAAACCAACAACCCAAAAAACAAACCACCACATTAAAATAAACCAGAACTCAGGCGGTTTGGAAAGAGAGAGCGGACCGGTTCGGCGCGCCCGGCTCGGGGGCCGGTTCTCTCCCCTCCCGGCCATCAGCGCCGGCCGGATTTTTAATCGCGGTCACTGTAAGGAGGACCGGGAGGGGTGCGAGGGCTCCCGCTAAAAACCTGACCCCTGCGAAGGCCGGGCGGGGGGAGGATGGGGGCAGGAAGAAGAACAAACCCGCGAGTATGTTATTCAGAGTCCTTTAATAATACCAAAATGAAAATATGTCAAGATTTTTTTTTTTCCATACAGATAAACGCATTTAATTTCTTTAGGAGACCTTAACTTACGTGTGTTTGAGTGAAATGTTAACTCAACATTTTAAATATCTTTTACATATATACTGACTTCCACAAAGTGCATCAGAAATTTAAAATAAAATTAAAAAAAAAAAAAACCAAAGCCCCAAAACCTCCCTGAATTTCAGGAATTCACCAGTTAAAAAAAAAAAAGAAATCCCCGAACCCCCTATCAGATCAACATTTACAAGAAAAATAAGCGAACACGATCTGGTTTTCTTTTTTTTTTGTTGTTTTTTCTCTTTTTTGAACCCTATTTATACAGATGTTTATGAGATACAGAGGAGCCGTCTCAGACTTGGCAGTTTGATTTCTCACCTTACGCCTCTCTTAGGATGCTTTCCTTCCAACAGAAAGAGCAGAGAAGGAGGAAACGGAAGAAAGTGTCACTCGGTACCTACCGGCCGGGCGGGCCGCGGGGGTGCCGCGCCCCTCCGGCCCCGCCGTCCACCCGCCCCCGCCCCGGGCGCCGGTCCGCGTCGGGGCAGCCGGCGTCCCTCGGGTCAGCGCGGAGCGGAGTCCGGGCGGCCCCGCGGGGGCTCGCCGGGCCGGAGCGGGGGCCGGTCGGTGCTGCCCCTAGGAGTCGCCGGGCCCCGCGGTAGGTTCCTTGCCCGGTCCGCGGGCGGCGGCGCCCACCCCCTCGTGCAGGATGAGGTCGGGGGACTCGGAGCGCGGCGTCTCCAGGTTGCTGGCGTCCGTGTCGCTGTCGCTGCCCTTTTTGCCCCCGCCGCCCCCGTTGTGCGTTTTGATGTGTTTGCTCAGGTGGTCGCTGCGCATGAAGCGCTTGTTGCAGACGGGGCAGGCGAAGCGCTTCTCGCCCGTGTGAGTCCGCAGGTGCCGCTGCAGCTCGTCGGAGCGGGTGAAGCGCTTCCCGCAGAAGAGCCAGTTGCAGACGAAGGGCCGCTCGCCCGTGTGCCAGCGCAGGTGCGCCTTCAGGTGCGAGGTCTTGCCGTACACCTTGCCGCAGCCCGGGATGTGGCAGCTGTGCAGCCCCTTGCGCCGCAGGCTGGCCCCCGCCGGCCCCAGCCGCTCGGCCTCCTGGCAGTTGGGGCAGTCGCAGGTGGCGCGACCCGAGTAGCGGCGGGCGGAGCGGGCCGAGCCGCCCCCGGCGGCCGCGGCGGCGGCGCCGGAGATCATAGCGCTGGCCGCCGCCACCGCCGCGCTGGAGTCCGTGTAGGAGGGCAGCACGGGCTTGAAGCCCTCCTGGGTGAGCAGGTGCTGGCTGGTGGAGAGCAGGTGCGAGGCGGCCGTGGAGCCCAGGCCGGTGGAGCTGAAGGCGGAGTGGGTGAGCGAGCTGAAGTCGGGGTTGTAGGTGCCCAGCTGGGAGTGCAGCGAGGCCTGGGGGGCGCCCGAGTGCAGCGAGCTCTGCAGCCCCCCCGCCGGGTTCTGCACCTCCAGCCAGGAGCCCGGGTTGGTGTGCACGTCCCACCAGGAGGAGGCCGCCCCGTTGGCCACCTCGCCCGCCGAGAGCGTGGAGTGGAAGCCCGACTTGTACCAGGACTCGTAGGGGTGCGCCATGCCCACCCGCGGGTAGAGGCTCTCGGCCGCCGAGCTGTGCACTTTGGAGATGAAGGCCGACTGCCCGCCGGGCTCCTGCGGGGACACGCCCGCCGCCGCCGCCGAGTTGGAGAAGAGGCCGCCGTAGTCGCTGCTGAAGGCCGACGAGGTGGGCGAGGTGGAGGCCAGGCAGAAGGCGCTGTTGGCCGTGCCCGTGCCGCTGGCCAGTCCGCTGGAGCCCCTGCTCGTGGCCACCGTGAAGCCCGAGAGGCTGGAGCCCAGGTTGCAGCTGGAGGTGGAGCGTTTCCAGGGGTGGAAGCCCCCTTTGGCGAAGGCGCTGGACTCGGGCAGGGTGGTCAGGGGGCTGGTGTTGCCGATCTTGTTGCAGGTGGCGGCCAGCATGGCCAGGGGAGTCGTTCCAAACCTCGGCTCTTCCTGCGGGAGAAGACAAAAGCCGGCCCGTCAGCCTCACCCCTGCCGCCTCGCCGGGCCCCCGCGGGGACGCGGCGGCGCGGGTGGAACCGCGGCGCGGCGAGCGGCACCGCGGAAAAGTTTTCCCTTGTCTCGGGGGAAGGCTCCAGCCCTGCCCCGCTCGGCACAACTCGTTTTCCGCTGGGGACAGGTCTCGGCGCCCGAGGGATTTACATCGGAAGCGGATCCCGGCGGGGACGAACGACACGCGTGTTCCGAGAGGGCGGCTCGGGACGCCCCGCGCGGCGCCGGGCTGCTAGAGCCTACCGCCGTTAAACCAAAAAAAACCCCGAAGATTCCCGTGGGAACGAAATGAGGCGTCTCCTGGGGCCACCGTGCAGGAGCCGCGGAAAAAGGAGACGGCAGAAAGGCAAGCGGGGTGCGGAGCCTTCCCACCGGCGCCGCTCGCAAAGCCGGGCTGGCAAATGGAATCAGAGGGAGATATTTGGAGATTTAGCGCAGCACTTCGAGATAGGGGGAAAAAGAAAAAAAAAAGAAAACAAAACCAATCGCAAGGCCCGACTTCTCCCCGGCCAAGCGAGTTTTCAGACTGAACTCTTGGCGAGGGACCCGATAGGAAACCCGCGGCGAGGTGCCCCGAGGCGGGTCGGGACTACCCCTCGCCCGTGGGTCAGCGCGATTTGCACGAGGGGCGGCCGCTACAGGTTCGGGCTCTCTCAGCGGAGCCGCCGCCGAGAAGCCACCGGGACGCGCGCGGTGTCCGACTTACCCCGAGGATAGACGTAGCCATAGCACGTCCCTGGGCCGGGCGGTGGGGCGGAGGGGGACGGCGCTCGGTGTGCGCCCCTGCGCTGCCCGGCGGCACTAAGGACACTCCGGCTCGGCGGGGCTAAACTCTGCCTAAGTGCGGGCAGCGCCCGCTTTGAAGTACCGCTGGCGGCGGCGCTCGCCCAATGAGGGCGCGGGCGGAGCGGGCCGGAGCGGGCCGGCAGCCAATCAGGCTGCGCGGAGGTGCCGGCGCCGGGGCGCGGGGCGCGTGCCAGTCAGCGCGCGGGGAGAAAACTCCCCGCTCCCGGGCTGCGGCGGCGGTTGCGCCGCAATTAACTACAAGCCCCGGCTGCCCGCCGGGTTGTGACTCCCGCCGACAGAAGCCGGGAGACGTGCGGCCGGGGTGACGCTTGCCCCGGCACCGGCTGGCTGCGGGAGGAGTGGGGAGAGCCGCAGAGGGCAGGAGTCGACAGCGGGGATGGGGAGGGGGGGAGTTCAGCCTCGGCGGAGCGCTGGTGTCACGCCTGACGCCGCGCCGCCGTCGCCTGCGAGCTGCGCAGGAGGTGTTCGGTCTCCCGCGGCTTCTGCAGTCACCTGCCATCCTGGTGGGCAGTAAACCCTACCCGCCTTGCTTTTCCTCGACAGGCCCTTTGCCTCCTCTGCAGGCCGTCCCTCGGGCGGCTGTCCGTGCCGGCCGCAAATCACCCGACAGCGCCTAATGACATTTGGTTGAAAACACGTTGATTTTTTGGGTTCTGCTTTGCTAAATGCTGGAAGTGATTCCGGGCTCAACGCGTTTCTTTTACTTTCTTTGCGAAAAGGAACTGAGGAGGCTTATTTAGTTATATAAAGGGCCCAAAACCAAATCCAAAGGCAGGGAATCGACAGGCATCCCTTCGCTCTCGTATCGGGGCGGGAGGGGGGACGAGGGGCATACGGCATCCCGTCGCTTGAGAGAGAGGATTTTATTTTACAGGGTAATCCCCGGCAAAATACTTTGAAAGTCAAATCCGCAGCATGCAGCACGTTTTGCAAGCCTCATATACCCCCGTGGAAACGGTGCTGCTAATGGCAGAAGGCTTGCTCCCTGCTTGCAGTGCTGGGGCGCCGCTGGAATAAGCCTCCCCAGCACTTGCCTGTGGCCTCTGCACTGTGCACACCCCACACGCCCAGTGAGCGACAGAGGCTTTACCTGCTCTCTGCGTGTGCGAAATGTAGGTCCGAACCTCGGCTCCTCGAGCGAGCCCCTTTGATTTGTAATTACTGGGGGCTTCTTAAGTAATTGGCTAGAACTTGCCCGTACTGGGTCCGCGGAAGAGCATTAGGCGCGCAACTTTTCATCGTTGCGACCGTCTCTGAAAGGCAGGGGATAGCTTTTCCCTCGGTTCCCGCCGTCCCACCGCAGCTGGGTACAGTTCCGAACCAGAAATACGAGTGCGTTCAAGCAACGCCGGGTGCTTGCTCTGCGTTTGAGTCACTGTTTCCTTCTCCTCGGTGCCGCCTCAGCCATCCAGTGTAAAACCCTCCTAGCAGATGCAAAATAGGCACCGCTGAGGAGCGACAGGGAGAAACCGGGAATTTGAGAGGATTTCGCTGCTCTTTACTGGTTTTGATAAGGGTTTTTTTCGTGCTTAAGTAAGGCGCGCGTTGCGTTTTGTTGTGCATCGTGTCACGCAATCTGCAGGACGCCTGCCTCGCTGGGGAAGGATGTCCCTGGAGATTATCTTTCATTTAAACGTCTAAGGCTATTTTCAAAGGGCGCTCGCCTTTTTGTCGCCGCGTATTAAACAGAGTCGGGGCAGGGGGAGGAAGCACTGTGCCGCGCTTAATTCTTTCCACATTGACTGGCCGCCAGCGCAGGGGTCCGGGGAGTGCACTGCAAGCCCTTCCTCCGAAAGGTCTGCCCGCAGCACATCACAGGCGGCGGCGGTACCCAGGGGGGCTGGAGCGCTCGGCGGGTGGAGGCGATTGAAAGGCGGTGGCGGGGGGAGCGACATAAGCCCCGCGGGCGAGGCGAGGAGTCCGACAGGGGCACCCGGGAGCAGCCGCCCAACAGGTGACTCCTTCCTTCCCTCGTTCCTTCCTTCCTCCTTCCTCCCTTCCCTCCTCCGGGGGGAACCCGCTCCTTCCCAGGAGCCCGCCGAGGCGCTCGTCCGGCGAGGCGCTTCTGGCCAGCCCCGGGGCGGCGGGGGGAGAGGGTCTTTCCCCTCTCCTCGGGGAAAGTCGTAAATAAAATGAGGCTGGAAGGCGGATGGAGAGAGCGTGACGTTTGAAAATGCTGCCTCTGCATCAGCGAGTAAAGGCATCCGCTGCCCGCCTGCGCTCCCGCGGCAGAGCGGGGCTGCCGCCGAGCCGGGAGGCTCTGCCTGCCTGGCGTCTCCCTCCTCGCCCCCGTTGTAACGGCAAAAGTGAGTCGAGCCCGCAGGAGCCGGGCAGGCGGTGGCAGGGCTGAGCGCATGGCGGCGGAAGGGGGAACGCTGGGCGAAGCTTTAGGGGGTCAAGTATTTTCTGGCAGATTTTTCCATCCTCCAAAAATCGAGTTTTTAAACAAAGATCAATGTGTTATGCTAAAGTGTTGAGCCGGCTGTTAAAACATTTGGGGGGATAATGACAACGTAACAAAGGCCTGGTTTGGAGTGAATCATCACCCTTTTAAAAGTTAAAGCAATTTTCAGGAGAATAGCTTTCAGCAAATGCTTTACATTATTCAAAACGGCCAAATAATGCTCTATTATAGCGCCTGAATGCTGCCAGTCAGCCCATAAGTGCAATTTGTGCAAAGGCTCGGTGCCTTATCTCCACTTCTTTATAAAGAGGTGAATATAAAACAATTTCTTCCAAACCCAGACAGAGAGCACGAAAATTGCTTCCCTTTCTGCAATCAGGGCAATTTAACTGGAGTGCAATTAGCACTATTAAATGTCGATTCTGCATAAACAAATCTGACTAAGAAGCGAAAGTGGGGTGAGAACCTCATATAAACTGAAACTGATTTTTTAAAATTATGTATCCGGGTCCTTCACAATTGATCCGTGACGTTTTCGTCTCGGAATATATTTACATCATAAATACATTACGGTTAAATCAACATAAATCTTAAAAAAATAATCTCAATATGAATGCTAATAAAGAAGAATAGCCTAATTAAATGCAACAGTTCACTTCCTTTGAACAATATTTTTCCCATCTTCCCTTCACGCGTGTCTTTTGATCTGTGCAACTACTAAAGTTGCTGTCTTTAGGAGGTAAAGCTGGGAAACAATTCGTTCATTAAAGCTGATTGGGAGGCTCCTGGGTTCATACTCGAGAGCGTCAGCTGAAATGGCTCTTCTGCTCAAACAGAGCTCTGGGAAAGAGCTGCCAAATATTTTCCAAATAAATCGATTTAACAGCGGTTAAATGTAAGGTTGCTGTACAATTTCCCCGGAATCCTAGGAGGGGCACGGAGTTTTACACATGGATGCTACGGGTGGGGAAGGGGCAAACCCTTCCAAGTTCAGGAGAAGCAGCCTCCTTTTCTGCCAGGCAGAAGGGTCGTGGGCAGGAAGCAGGCAAACTGCTCAACGCCGGCATCAATAATTGCGTCCTGCCAGATTTTTTTTTTTTAAGCGACAGAACTTCCGTGCGAATTCCCCCCCCCAATTACACTTTGCACTTACGTGATCTAGAAACCACCACTGATTATCAGAGCAACGCAGAGGGGGACCTGGTGATAAATTAATAACTCCAGTTAAGAAAAGGCTTCCCCACTATTCTGCCCCAAAGTAGGTATTGAAAGGGGAAGGATGTGTAGAGACGGTGTTAAAATACAGCCCCTGGTGCCTGTTGAGTCCAGTGAATTCTTCTTCCAGCTGTAGAGTTTTTCATTTGCGGGTAGAGATGAAGTGCAGCTTTTGATTAGAAGGAAATCTTTTATAGTCAATAAAAAGGGAATGAGCACTGGGATCAGATAGATCATGGAAATGAAATGAAAATTATGGCACTCTCCAACAATCTCTGCTTGAGCTTTCCTATGGTGTTGGTTGCATCATGCGCTCCCCTCTCCGCCTGCCCCCAGCACACCGAGCCCCGAGGTGGAGCATCAGAGGGGGCTTTCAGCTGCCCCCCTCTCTGTAGGGTGATGCTGTTTAG
Source organism: Rhynochetos jubatus (assembly GCA_027574665.1). Lineage (NCBI taxonomy): Eukaryota > Metazoa > Chordata > Aves > Eurypygiformes > Rhynochetidae > Rhynochetos > Rhynochetos jubatus. Next base: position 20,490,033 of record CM050654.1, read on the forward strand.
GAGTGGCAGGGACACCCGGGCTGCCCCGCGTTTAAAACATCTGCACGGCAGTTTCAGAAAGCCTCTGGTCTACGAAGCGTGCTCAAAAACGTCTCTGTGGAAGTAATTCTCTTCCGCTAAATTTATCTGGACCCTGTATTTTAAACCTCCCTCGTTCTGTTTGTCTCAGCCGAAGACACGTTAACAATTCGAGGGAAGACTAGTGTCAAGGGAAGGAAGGTGACTGCAGACTGTATGATGATTTTAATTACTACAATTATTGGAGGATTATTCAACAGCATCACAGATTTGTTTTGTGCCTGGGGAGGAAAGTCTGCGTGAGGAACACGGTACAGGGATTTTCTCTCTTGGTTCGCACGCTCTGCGGTGCTGTTATGATACACAGGTTAGACACGCCGAGCTCCGGCTGCAGCAGGTCTGAAATCCAGCCGGTCCTGGCGTTCCTAACGCTTCCTTGAGGTGAAGGCGTCTCTAAAGACAGGGAGCTTAATCAGTAAACGGCTGGACCCACGTTGGCAGAGCGGAAAGCCACCTTTTCCCACAAGTCTATTAAGAAGCTCCGAGGACTGGGTAATTAGGTCTGCCTTTCAGGCAGGGGAGCAGCGGCCCCAGCCGCCGGCTCGGCAGCCCTCGGGTCGCTGCCCGCCCGGCCCCGCGCCTGCCCCGGCTGCGCCCCGCGGGGCCGGCCAGGGCGGGGGGCGGCGGAGCCCCCTCCCCGCGTTTCTCCTCGCATCCCGCTTCTGACACCGTCCTGGCTTTTCATATCGCCTCCTTAGCCGGGCGTGACTCGTGATGGTCGTGATTGAGCAGGCTGTCTGCAATGTGGGAGCGCGGCAGAGGCAGGATGATTGACGTTACAAACTTCCCTTCGGTCCGCAGTGACCACTGAATCCTCCCGCAGGGCTCGCCCGTTAATGACTTGGTGGTTTGGAAGAGGGAAATACGCGGGACTCCCCTATTCCTACGTTCCCCTCTCCCTACCCCCTGTCCTGGGATTAGGGCGAGAGAGTAGGGAACCGGGAACCGTTCATTGTGCTCCTTCTGTAATTACTGGAGCTCAGGCTTAAGGTGAATTTCAGCTCAGATCATGAACCATTTCACGTTCAAATGCAAGCTTGCAGTACTTTCCTAGTGGCAATTAGGAGCCTATTACAAGCCATTAGATTGATCAATGTACCTTAAACAATGTGAATGATTTATATGGCAAAGAAAAAAACCTTCTTACATCCATTGTACTGTTCCAGCGACCAACCTGGCCCTGTGTCTCCATTCATCACGGCTTTAAACAACAAAAGCCATTTATTTAGAAAACTTACATGCGAAGAAACAGGCTCAATGCCTTCGTCTGGAAGGGTACCCGAGCTTTATCTGTCTTTATTGTCAAGAGATGTAGGCTGGAAGAATTCAGGAATATGGGGGGAGGAGGAGAGGGGTGGTTTTGCTGGTTTCCAAAGGGATTAATTCACCTTGTACCTGAAAGAAGGAAACAAAGAGATTCCTGACTGCTTCCTAAACAAGCCCCTAATCTGCTGTGCATATGCAAGGCAAGGAGCAAAGCAGTGGCTTGCACGTGTGTTTAACAAAGTGTTTGGGTAGCTTTTAGTAGCCTTTTGATGACATTGGGGCCACAGAACCACGAGCCCTGACAGTCCCAAGGCAGCTGCAGAGCGGAGAGCCGGCAGGGACGTCCCAGGTGACGGAGGAAGGGGGTACGCGCAGCCTTCTTCACCACGGATAATTACTCTAACCATTCTACAACGAAGAATTTGCAAAATGTCAGCTGCCACCAAAGCCAGAGCAGCCGCCCTGTAGGCCTTGGGTCTGTGTGTATTTGTATCCTTCCGGAAGACCCAGGAAACCTCTCATGCCTGGGAAGTTCCACCCAGCTCCTGGAAGCCTCAAAGTGAGGGTCTGGGAGAGGCTGGTAGCTTTTGTGCTTGCCAACAATTTGTTAGGGGTACGGAGATTCAGGTCGGAAGGAACAGGACCATGCTTCACCATTCATTCATTGGGCAGCCTCCGTTTCTTGCATTTTCTTGACCTTTTCGCTAACCTCGCTCACCTTGCTACTTGGCACTGCAAAATCACAGGCTCCTCTATAGCTACAAAGCGACAGACTGGATTCGCTTGGTGTTAAACAGTTTTGACACGTTCCAAATTAACATTACTGAGAAAAACCACCACACACGAGATAACAAAGCCATTCTGTAAAATGGGACTTCGATGGGACTAATGTAACTGGTGACAGGGTTTGCTAGAAAAAAAAGAAACCCACCCAAACATTTGTAAGTCTTAGTTCAGCTGGAAATTTGAGATACCACACAAGGGAGAATGTTGTTAATTTAAGATCCCAATTATCATTTGTGTTTCAGTAACAATCTGGCCTACTATTTTCTACATTCTGGTGTCTGGAATGCTTGTCAAAAGTCACCATTTTATCACATCGCTTTCTGCAAGGAGGTCAGAGCACGGTGCGTCAATATCGGTAGAAAGAAAAGGAAGAAGGAGTGGGTGTCAAGTCCTATCGAGAGGTACGACCCTTTTGTTACAAAGCACGGATGTAGCCACTTCAGAATCTGATTTTCCAAGTTGTCCGTGTGGGATTGAGACTATTCAATCTCTAGTTATCAGCTGCTTGCTTTCTTGATAAAAAGGGATTAGCAAAACGCAATGTCTACCAGGTAAACCAGACGATAGCTGCAATAGGAATAAGAGCTGTCCTCCCCCTTCCCTATGGGAGATCCCGTAACGAGAAAAGGAGTGTTTTTTGTGAGTTTGTCACATATTAAATCCAGTTCTTCCCTTTCTTATAGAGCTTAAACCCGCAGAATCAGCAGTGTGTCCTGCTTACCTTAAACTTGTTCTTTCTCATAAAGGAGAGGTGAAAGAAGAATAAAAGATGAGGAGGCCTCCTTCAAAGGTTTTGCAGAGATTGTCCATTTAGTATCATTGTGCTTTGAAGTCTTTTTTCCTTTTCCAGAGCTTTGTATTTGTCGCTTTGACCAGGAGAATTGCTGGGCCAGCCTTCTCAGGACAGGTTCTGGCCTTCCTGTACTTTAGGTATCTGTACAAAGACTGTCTACTTGAAGGGCTTTCTGCGAGCCTTAACCCACACCGTATACCCTCTGGTACAAAAGCAGCCTGTGCTTCCTAGCACGCTGCTTCAGGCACTTACATTCCATCTGGGTTGCATTGCCCTTTAATTATCAGTCTTCTTATTGTGATCAAGTGAACTTTTACTAATCTCCACGTTTATTGTTAAGGTAAATAGATGCTGCTTTTAATCAATATGGAGGGCCACACCAATGCAGTTCGAAGTAACTTAAGTCAACTGTAAAGAGTTCAATGTGTGTGTAATTACAGAGGACGTCAGCTATTCACTCCAGCCTAATTCAGTGTCTCTTCAGAGACAGACCTCTTCCTTTTCCCAGTCCCACTCTCACCTCCCTTGCTCCCCCGGCCCCGTAGAGCAGGCAAGAGGGAAGGAGTGGAGGCTGAGGGAGCAGCAGCCCTGCTGAACTTCAGGCTGCTCAGCGGCTTGAAACTGCTAGGTGAATGTAAGCATATGGGTACAATATAACACCTTCTTCCAACAAAAAAGATTGATTGCATCCTGGCCTTGGTATTAAATGTGCTATTATCAGAAGAAGTTGAAATAATGCATACAGTCACTTTAAAAGAAAGCAGGTTTCCTTTGCGAACATACCTATTATTTCAATAGTACTTGAGAAATGTTTCCATAGTGGCCAGGTTGTTGCTTACTGAAATACATTTGAATTGAATACGTATATATCAGGGTTTTTTCTTAATTTTAGTTTGAATTATTCCTGAAGTTCTCGTTAAATTTACCATTTGTAAAGGACAGATTAAATGAAAATGGCTTTTAGAAAAATAGAGCTGGAAATTATTTTGGCCTTTCTGACCTGGAAGAGGTGATAATTTGCAGCAGCACTAGATTCTGGACATGTGTGACATTTTAGGTATTCCCTCACAGTTTCAGACCTTTGTACAGATGAACTCCGTCTGGGACAGCCCAGCAGTCAACTTTTTGTTCCCTTAATGTAAATGAGAAGGCTACAGCTGTCTTAAGCAATCTGGGCGGACAACACCAATGGAAAATGAAACTCGGGCAAGGGCAGCACTAAGAAAAGAATGTCTATTATCCACGATAATGCTCCTAACATTTTCTAAACAGCTATTACCTGTGTCTGTCCATAACTGTCCTTGTTAGAGTAACAGTGCAATCTTTCTTTCAGAACACTTACAGAAATCTCTCTCCACTGACTTTTCCAAATGTAAACAACCTGGACAGCATTTTCTAATGTAAAACAACTGTGGTAAGTAGGTCCCACATTAAAGAATCACTTTGACTGGAATGTCTGAAATGCTCAAGGGATTTTTGGGTGGCTTAGAAAATACCATCATTTGCATTCAGTTTCCAAACCCAGTCCCATAGATACATAGGAGTATCGGTAGGACCTATATCGTACATCATTGCTGAATTTGGACAGTCGCAGAGAAGAGAGAAAATGATGCAAAATTAGCTGTTGTGGATTTTTGCTATCTAATATTTCTTGTGGCTTTTATTGCACACGAACATGACTAATTTTCAATGTTGCTCTAACAAGCATTTGTCTGTTTAGAAAATAACATGACTACAAAGTTCTCAGTTACAGCAAACCAACTAGAAGCCAACATTGCCATCACCCTGCACCCCTCTTCATAATCCCGTTAGCTAAGCCATGTTAGTTACTCTCCTTAAAATGGGACCGTTAAACGCCTCCGAGGGCTTGAAAGCAGTGAAACAAAACGCAGATTTCACATTTGTAAAATCTCATCTCTGTATCAAGAAATGTGATGTTCACAATTCCTGTGTGATGATACTTACACCGTGTAAGTTGCTCCTCTGTTACGCAGTTTGGAGGAAGTTTAGCAAAGCTTCTGGGTTTGTTCAGCCTGAGACAAGTACCACAAAAATGTGTGCTGTTTGTGCTTTTGTAAACGCGATGGCTGAAACGCAGGTCTAAGAGGAAGAGGTGGCAGTGTCCTCCAGCTCTTTCATGTTAGCACTGCACGTACGTCGCTGTGTGAAATCCAGCAGCCAGACCTCTCAGTCCTTACCCAGGTCGGTACGTGCTGACTTCAACCGAAGCTTGGTGTGAGCGAGCACTAGATGCTCCTGTTCAACGTCAGATGGTGAAGTTTGGCATGCAGAAACTTGCGCTCGTTCAGAAGAAATTTTCTGAAAAATTGTAGTGTGCAAAATACATCTGCGGGCTTTGGAAAGGTATGTTGCTGTCTTCTGCTTCAGATCCTGAGACTGTTTTGGAACCCTGTTTTCCCAGCAGTTGGGAAGGTGCTGATTCCCAGACCCCTGAGAAGCGGTACTGCACTCTTCCAGGGGGGCACATGTGGTACCCGCAAAGAGAGTAGCCGTATCCCGGGAAGCAACAGGGAGTGCAGGAACACCTCTTTGTGCCAAAAGCGCGGGCTGGAAGTGCTACACAATGTGGGTTTATTGCCACATGAGGAGGGACTCAGCCCATATAACACTGGATGTTCTAGCGGTGTGTAAAATCTGTGGTATCTGGAGTTTTGCAGCTCCAAGGCAGGAATTCTACAAACACAAACTATTAGCAGATGCTCTCTTACCTGAGCATGCACACTCACGCTTGTGGCTGCATGAGGAAGAGGGAGGGCATCTCTGTAAATAAACTGCTTAAAAAGAAAACCAAATAGTCAAACTAGCACCTTGGTAGTTTGATATTCGATTGCCTTTTGTTACAGTATTTTTCAAATCGCTGTTACCATAACAACATAACATATTTTTCTTTTGGTTTTTATTTAGCTGTTTGGGGAAAAAAAAAAAAATTCTTGCCAGAATTCTTCCATAACAGCTTCCATTAACTGCAGTGACTTCTACTGGGGAGGCCAGTGCTGATGTCTCCTGCTGTCACAAGTCACTCACAAATCTAGCAGATGTTTTGTTTGATAAGGCCAATTTGAGCTTTATAAAACATGTTGTGGTTTTTTCCCATCCCCAAAGAGCAAATATCAGTGAGGATGGGATTCAGAACTGATCATTTGCCAGGAGACAAGGCGCTTGATACCTGTCAGCAGAATGTGTCCCACACTCGAAAAACGGAAGTGTAACAATTCTCCTTTAACATAGCGGTAGTGTGCCAAATACCAAGGGGTAGACCTCAGGGACATACTTGTAACAACAACAAAGGAAAAGGAGGGAGAAGGGAGGCCAGTGGGTTTTTTCCCTATTCTACAGTACGTATTTTGCTAAACTCTTAATGTAAATGCTGTAGATGGGAGTGGTTTATCACAATCAAACAAAGGTTACTATAAAAACAATTGGAAAAAGCAAAAGAAAAGGAATCCACTTTAAACATTTATGCTGCCCCAGAAACACTGGCATTTTTATTTTGGATTCAAGTAATTTGCATGACTAAGAAACAATCACATTTCCAGGCCTTCCGCACGCTTGACAGTGGCAAACACGTCCAGATTATTATATTTAATAATTTGTCTGCTGATGCCATCTTGTTTCTGGAAACAGGGACAAAAATATTTATTTTTGCAAGGCTTATTTTATAATCAGCTTTCTATAATTTTATAATCATCTAGAGCCATGATTTAGTGTAAGTTGTTTGATTTTTTTAAGCAGCTAGCACTGAATAAGAAAAGGAACCATGAATTACTTCAGTGTTATTATCTAAAATTTCTCAGAGGAGAAGAAGATTTAACTCTATGTTATTTCTACACTGATTACCTGGATCAAAATGGCTAGCTGCTAGCCAGCCAATACCGGCACCCTACTTTTCTGGGGGCGGTGTGTGCCTGTGTACATCTATGTGTATGCACGTGTGCCCATGTTTTCTTTGTGCTAGCTAAAAAGGAATATTTTTAAGCAAGTCTTTGAAAGTCAGAAGTGTTGCTCAACAATGTACTTTAACTTCCATACTCTTTTTCCGTAAGTCTGCATTCACAAGAGTAGTTTAAATTCCGGAGGGGATATTCCAGATTTGCACAAGTGTAAGTGACAATGTAAAATGAAGTGGTTATCTGGTCTGTGAGACTAGTGCCGTAGGATCGAAGCTTCTGTTCAGCGTGTGAAGGTATCAAACATTTCAGTGAACCTGAAAACAGCGTCACAATCAGGGCACTCTATTTACCATCCACAATAGATAGCAATTTTTTCCTGTGTCGTTCAGATTTTTTTCTAATCGTCGCTGCAAATATATCTGTAAGTAAATTAATTTCCCCCACATTTCAGTGTTTAAAAGCGTATGCACATTGAGGTGTTTCTGCTTTTAGGAATGGTAATTCCACTTGTAAGAATGCAGCAGGTCTGGCGTTAGACTGAGCATCTCTTTCTGGTTTAGCCACAGAGCTATGTCGGGGTTGATACCTGACACTCCTTGATCACACATCACGCGGTGCAAAAGGGTGACAGTGGTACTACAGATGCCTGCAGTTTGATTGATAATGTTAGGAATGTTCATCCACTGTCCGCTAGATTTGCTGCAGTGAGGTTACTGGGTCTGAGATCATTTCATACAGGCAACAAATCCGCAATTTTGCAATCCAGTACTACATGTTCCTTTTTTTTATATTCCATATTGGTTGTATGTGCATGTAAAAAATGTTAATGAGATGTATCAGATTTATTAACAGCTGAAACCTCTTGCATTCGCACCACTCTGCCGTAACCAGGATTGAGAGGGCAAGCTTTAAACAAAAAGAGCTTTCATAGCCTGCTCCGGTGTGACCAGTCATTGTAGGTTGCTCTAGGACTCATAACTACCGAGGGGACTTTTGAAACGGGCGCTATTTGAACTTCTGAGCATGGTCTATAATCTTGCTTAGTAATTACGTCAACTGTGACAGTTTAATTCCGTGTAGGTATCCAAAACTATTTCTGAAATTAATAATAGGCATGCTTTATAGCTTTTGCATGTCAAAAGTTATAAGAAAAGCCTCATCATAGAACTTAACTATTTTAACATGACTTTTTAAATAGTCCAACAATTTTAAACAATTATATAGCATTTTTTCTTTCTAACTTTTAAAACAAAAAATGTTTCATTGCCTTTATAGGGTTGAATATTGTTGAGTGACCTCTACAAAAGGCTTCCTCTTTGAAGTGTTCTCTGAAGAGAGCTTCAAGGCAGCTGAGTGTCTCAGATTGTGATTTTGTAAGGTTTTGATGCTAGAAAATTGTTTAACAAACAGCTCCAAAATATTTAGTTTTTGATTAGTAACACACAGTGCCGTGGTATTTGAATAATACAAAGTATGAAATCTAACATGTGGCAGAAGAGTATGTGTTCCACATGGTTAGGAGGACAGAAATGGGGGCACACCGATATCTGAGCAAGAGGGGAATAGTTACATAAAGCCAATTAAGCTGCTCTTTGGGCATATACTAAACTGTTGTCTCTACTTGCACCAAAACTTTTCCTCTAGCTTTGTGGTTGGAAAGGGTGCTCCTTCAGCAGGCTAGGGAGTCCTGGTTACCATCGCTTTGGTCTTCAAAAGTCCCCACTGCGTAGGAGTCAGCGGAACCCTGGATCTGGTTAACACTGGGGATCCAGCAGAGAACAGTCTGGGGGTATTAGCCAGATTTCTTAATGCTACTAGTAGTGTATGAATAATACTAACTGAACTCAGGCAAACCAGTGATGTGTAACTGTCTGCAGGAGCAACGCTCACACTGAAACCAGCCACAGGGCCTCAGAACTTTGGCCTGTAGTTAAATCCCGAAAAAGTTTAACCTTCTTAAATGTTGAATCTTTACTGACTAAAGCAGCTTTCCTCTGCCAAAAGAAGTTTTACACTGTCTAAGGAACTAAAACTCTGCCGTATTTAGAGACTTTGAACTGATGTTAAGAGATAGTGAACTGGCCTACACTGAAGGGTTCATTTGAAAAACCCTACCTTGCTTATGTCCTAATTATTACTAGATTAGGATCACGTCTAATCTCATAGTAATTATAGATTAGCTCTAGGATGAGATCTGATGTCTGCTACAAGTATTTATTTTATTAAATGAAAAGGAGAAAAGACCCTCCCAACTCTGGCATTGTATGCCTGTGCCTCGTTTGCATATGTAACTTTAATTCCAAACTGGAAAAATACTTGTAACTTTAATTTCTATTCTGGGATAAGACAGAGAGGGGAAAAAAGTGCCAAAACCATTGAGTTTTTAAAAATAGTTTTTTCTATTATGTAAGCAAAATATAAATGAATTAGCTATTTCCTGTGAATACATTAATACTGTGAATATGCAAGTAGTCATTTAACACGCCAGTGCAATGCTGCAACTGTCCAGACCTAACACTGTCAAAAGATGACCTGGAACTCTTACTGATTTCAACTTTTTTTTTCTTTCTCCTGTTTATAATGGCTGGAAGTGGTATGTAGCCACACAGATATGCACAACAGAGAAGACTGATAACCTGGATTTGTGAGCAGTTTCACATTTGATCTACCGGATTGCAGAAAATCCTCCCAAATGCAGTTCTCTATTAGCGATGGGTAGTGGTTACAACGTGAATTGCAGCAGTGCACTACTATCTAAAATGGACATTGACACTAAAGTGATTCTGTCTGCGGATCAACATAGCCATGACCATTAAAAATGCAAAGGAAAGGGCTCATTCAGCAAGCCATACTAAGTGTATCTAGCCCACATTTGCAAATTGTTTAATTGTAAGCATTCCTGGACGGGTATTCCTAAATCTCAAGGATTATTTTGCAGTTGTTGGTATCAGAATTAAAAATAGTCTCCATTTAATCTCTTTCAGAAGAGTTGAATCTAGATGATGTGAAAACAAAATGTAAATAATAAATAAAAGCCCTGTAATCAAATGTCTTGATACCTAACCAAATTGTTACCTAGTGACTGAAGGCTAACTTTGGAATCAATTACAGAACTTCCTTTGTAGTGTTCGTTCACCCCAGCGCAGAGATAGTATAATACAGGCTTCGGTAGAATAGATTAATCAGCAGGAATGGGACAAATTTTTGTGATTCAGGGTTTTGGGATTTTAAATTAGCATCTTTAATCTCAGCTAAACAAAAGAGAGTCTCTCAAACTTCTTAATCACAGGCAGGTTTTAGTGAGTATCTGCAAGAAAGAGCACCTAGGGCTTTTTAAATCAGGAGACCTTTGTGCAGGTGCTTCCCCTGGGTGAATTCCCAGTCTGTAGATACATCCCTACCGCAATTTCACATTTCGAATTTAAGCAGGCTGGTATTTCTTCAGCCAGTAATGAGGCAAGGTACAGACTGCAAAACGGAGAAAAACCTGAAAGATACCAAGTGTTTGGAAAATGCTTAACCCTTACTGTCTCTCGGAATTACAGGAATACAGGAATTACAGGCATACAGGAAACTGGGGTGCTGAGAAAACGCTTTTTACTGGAGGGCTCTTTGTCAGGTACAGGAAGACTAATCAAAGCCTGAAGTGGCCTCGTTGGTCTCACAATTCCTTCTTTCCAAGAAGGCTGGTCTCTGAGGCACCCGAGCACCAGTGTTTCGTCTGATGGAGTGTTGACCTAACCGACGAGGCTTCGCAACCAAATCCTTCTTACGGCGCGTGATTTACAGAGCTGGTTCCAGGTAAGTTCAAGTTAAGCTATTTGTTTCCCTGTCACTTTGGATGTGTCATGTTTTGTGAGCAATTAAAAAAAATAGGTCATGTTTTGTACTCTGGAGATATTGCAGTTTGTGGTTCTCCCAAAATCTAAACGTTTTGCATGCATCAGGCCACTTCAGGAAGCTGGCAGGGTAAATGGAGTCTCCTGCTGAGCAGCTAATAGGGGAACTCACACTTTCAGGAAAAATGTGTCTAATAGCAGGGGATTACTATAAATATCCTGGTTGGATGTACATCCTTGCTTAAATGTTATGGGAGTGGCTTCAGTATCCTGCAGCTTCTGCATCCCACTTGTAGCTGCAGCCAGGCGTATTTATAAATCTATCGAAGGCTGAAATTTTTCAAGAGGCGTTATCAGCTCTCCTTAGAGATACAAACATAAAAAATTAAGTCCTTGGTTTACCTTTACTCGCTCCTTCGAAATGCTGCATATTCTTACTATTTTCAAGTCACAGTCACAACTGTGGGGGATTTTTGAGTTCTGTGGTGGTTGAACACTGAGTGCATACATATTTATTCAACCTTAAGTAGGGAAAATAAAAGAAGTAAAACTCCTTTTGAAACTATTGTATAAACAATCTCAGCACATAGTATATAATAGTGTTGTGTGCCAGATAATACTGACAGGAAATCGACCTCTGAAGTAAGAAAAAAAAAACCCCAAACCAGAAAATACTTGTTTTGTAAATGTAATTTGTGCACAGCATAATCTTAGACACAGCATCTCCCAGACAGTGTTTGTCATTCACAGGCTGCTGGGACCTTTGGGTTATTTCTAAAGGAATCTGTGAAAGATGGCTGAGAAACTAAGTTCATCCACGGAACACCACCTGTAATTGTGCAATTCATGGTCATAAATCATCTTGCACTTGCCTGAAACACTAGAGAAGCTTTCTGGAGTTTCTTTTCTAAGCCCTAGGGGTGCCAAAGAGTCCTTGAACTTTGGCTGTTTCCCAAAAGCCCTTGCCTGGGTGTTTCTAAAACAGCTTGATGTTTCTCAGCTGGGCAGAAAGCAAGTGCTAAGTGTAACAAGGCTAGATAAAAGGCCAGTTCAGGTTTTTAATTGTCTGAGCCCTCCTAGTTTTGCAAAGCAGATGCTGCATGATGACTGTTCTGTTGTTCATACTTCCAGGTACAGATGGGGGGTGGGGGGGTGGGGGGTGTGGCTGGGATTTGTATATGATCTACACAGACAATGTGTTGGGTTTTTTTTACCAAGTGCTTTACCAAGTATGGCTATTAAAGGTATTTTTATGGCTAGCACAGCTGATGATCTGACAGCAGATGTAGCTTCAGTGCTGTGGAGGTCATCTAGCCCCTCATGTTATCGCAGCAGGGAGGTGAATACTGGCACTAGTGACCATCAGCTCTTTCCTGACGGAAGGCTGTCCTTAGGCATTTTGTGCTTGACAGTACACCTCTCCAGAGAAGTGGGAATCTTAAGCTCAAAAGAATCCTGAGGCAAATGGTATTTCAGTCTCATCTAATTCCAGTGATACACCAAGTGCCGGACAAAACCACCCAGAAATGACAGAAGAAATAACAGGAGAAACTCGAGATCACCTCTGGCTGGAGTCGAGAGGAGTTCTCCCTGCCTTGCAGATGATAGAGGAGTTTGCAAATGCTTCTGTTGCTAACTCTCTTGAATATATCACCCATGAGGTGGGACGTGAGCTGATAGGAGATATCCTGTGTTGCCACTTGCTAACAGCTCAAAAATAGGAGGAAGGTATAGGCAGGATACCATCACTGGTTTCCTGCAGGAAGATGCTGTGAGTTGGTAAGTACAGTGAGATTTGTGTTGGGGTGGACTTTCAATGACTTGAAATCTTTCTCAGTTGTTGAATGCCTTTAAAGTAGCTTGTGTTTCTATTGGGATCATGTAGGAAGCATTAGCCAATGTGAAAATGATCATGGATAATTGCTGTGAAAATGGTTAACTTTATCTAAGATTCACCTGTGAAATCATCTGGATTTCCAGTTCTAACCAGTGGAATAAGCAATGAACGCGTGAGCTCCTGTTTCTGTATAGTGGCTACTGAGGCAAAACTCTTAATCACTTATTTTCTTCATTTTTTGCTGCAATTTTTTAATACCATGAGCCTTTTTTTCCTCTCTGTATTTTAATTATCATTTTGCTTTGAAAACAAGACCTGGCTTTGCTTGGCTCTTAGTGTAACAAAATCAAGACCTACATCATGAGTTTCATCCCTGAGTCTGTGGAGTTAAAGAAATCATCTTAGATACGTGTGAAACCTTTTATAACTTGTTGGCTGAAACATGCATTGAGATTGATAGGGTAGTGCTCAAATACCGCTTTTGCCACTACTTCTCCGAAACAAAGAATGATTAGGACTGAAACTTGCAAATTCAGGCTCTGCAAGTATGTTTCCAGTCTAAGGGTTAAGTAAAGAGGGGCAATCATTCAAGTTATTATTCAATGATGGGCTGAAACTTGCATTTCAGAAGCTACTTTGTAACTTATTCCAGCTAAAATGGAAAAAAGAAACACCCTTGTGTGGAAGATGAAAAACAGTAATATTGTTCTCAACCACTTACTTAGGAAAATTGGGTACAAATTGACATAAATTGGGTATTGAAGCAGAGGTACCAGTAAAATTGTGGCTGATTCTATTAAGTCTTGTGCTGCAAAACAGTGTCTTCTAGTTAGAAAGGTTGGACACAGCCCTGCAAGTGACTGCGTAGTTTTCTTTTCCAGAGGCTGTAACTGTTCCAGATGTGTCTGTCAGGCCATACACCAGTTACTCTTTAGCATCAGCCAAAAATAATGACGCTTCATCGTTACTGAACAAACATAACACAGCTACTCAAACTGGGCCGCCTACCTACGCAACCCAACCTACGAAACACTGTGAGGGAAGAAAATTGGAGTGGGATCATCGTTTGGCAGATACATATCATAAATTAGCAATCTTCCTGAGGCGTGTCAGCGAGCCAGCAGCGCAGCTAAGCAGCTGTCATTGAGGCACCGAGCGCGCGCTGTAAGGGAATGTAGTAAGACGAAATCATTAATGCAAACACTATTAAACAGTCACTGATTCTTTGGAAGATAAACTGAATGGGATATATAAACATTCTCAGCTCTATGTTTCAGGCTAAACCAAGGCACCAAGGTGAGGAACATCAGTTGTAAGCTGCTTGGGTCGGGGCCCTGAGAGAAGGGTGAAGGCACTGCAGTCTCTGCCTGCCTGCCTGCACAGGGCTTGGCTGCCTGTGCTGGGGGCAGCTCTGGTTCGGTGCAGGGGTGCAACCTGGCATCTGGGTGCTGTGGGAGGGAGTCTCGCTGGGGGCTTGTCTGTGCTCGAGAGCTATGTTTACACTTGGGTGTGAGGCCGTAGGTGTGCTTGGGACCAGCTGACTTGGCTACCTGGCTTGACCACTGCCCTGCTTTGTCACTTTGGGCTTTTCTGGCAATACTGGGCTCCTGGCCGATCCTGGTTACCATTACCAGACCTGCTTTGCTCTTCCCCCGCCGGGATCGCGGGGATGCTGCCAGGCCGAGTCCCTGGCTGGGGCTCTGTGGGTGGCTCGCCTGCTCCAGGCCACCAGCTGCCCTGGCGGGAAGGGGCCCGTGTCTCCAGCACGCGGGCTGTGAGCAAGAGCCACCAACAGGCACATTTTGCTCCCTTGGAGAACTTCAAGGAATTTGGAGACTTGTAATTCAAATGGAAGAGAACAGGGCACATAGGAAGCAAGTTTTCTCTAATTAAAACCAAAAGACCCATTTGTTTTGGTGGGAAAGACTGCAGCCGATTGTAAATAGCATTACAAATGTTTTTGGAAACAATGGTTTACTTCTGCAAGCCACTGCAGATCTCGGAGACCTTTGAGCTTTCCATCTGTCATCTAAAATGAAACACTACTGGATATAATTTAACAGAGGATGTGAAAAACAAACAAACAGAAACCAAACAAAAAACCCCATCCACACCCCAAACCCCCACCACCCAAATGCTAATGTCCTTGATATACTGGTTAGTGTTTTGTAATTAACTCCTCCCCCCTATCCCTTTAAAATCACTGAGGGACTTTGGACTGAGTTGCTGTGCCACTACTATCAAATAAGGTAGGAAATATTTTATCCTCTTTTGATCCCTATTTGGACTCCAATTGACATTATGGCATGTTAAAGACTTACATTGTTTAAATCAGTGAACTGACATTATTCACTGAGATTTTAACTCTAAATGTTTTCACACTTCTAATTTCTATCATGTATTTCACATAACTCAAATGTAATTAGTACTGAAGAACAACTTTTCATTTATCGTGGTTTTATGGGTAGATTTTTAAAGCATTTATTCTGATTAGTTGTTTATTATGATACATTGCTCCAAATTAGAACCTTGACTTATTAAAATAAGGTTTCTGAAATCTATTAATACATGCTGCATGTAAAAGGCCTAACAAGAATCCTGTTATTGCCATAACATAGTGGTTTTGCTGTAAACATCACGGAGTGATTATGTTTTCACCATTTTATTCAAAGATGCATAGTGCTAATGCTTATTCCTCAACTTCAATATCGCTTTGGAACCACTATCCTGAGAAGTAGATAATGTTAGAAAGAAGGCAAATTATTAATGCAGAGTGGCATAGTCATCAATGGGCTACAAAATACACTTTTAAAATCATGCTTTTACAAACATGGCACAGACTCTGCTGTAGCACTGTGTGTTCTAAAAGCTGCAGATATATTTTAGAAAACACTGATGAAGCCATTACTGCTCCATCCATTTGTTCATAGTATATATCATTATTCAAGAAATTTAAGAACTGTAATGATGGAAAATCACACAGAAAGAAAAGAAAAGGAACATGGACTTTGTCAGAAACAAGGGCTACATTTTTATTCAAGAGGCCCATAATGACGGAAAATCACAGTGAAAGGCAGAGACGAAACAGGGATCCCATAAAGGACTGACACACCACAGTGGCACAAGTAGTAGAACAGTCACAGCAAGTGGATAAAAATAAAGAAAACAAAATTAACCAGAGAAGAGCTGGACTCGGGGATGAAGCGCAAAGCGGAAACAAATCACGGCAAATGCTCAAGATTAATTTCAAAGACTCTGCAGAGAATGAGTGAAAAGTTGCATCAATATTAATGAAGCTGAAATAGAACTCCGAACGACCATGAGTACAAAATGGCACACAAAGCATTTTCTTTTAAATAGGTTGGAGATTGGATCACGAGACCTTCACAAAAATGAACAGAACTCATGAAAGACATTATTATGGGAAATGTGATGAACAATCATAACATAAATCTTAAAAAAGAATTACAGGAATATTAATTACCAGTGCATATATGTATTTTAAAACAATGGTTTATAGAGGAGATACTTGAGAAAGTAAGAGGAGAAGAGTATTTTCTGATATCCAGTGATCTACAAATGTCTTAAAGGGATCTTTGATATCTTCAGGTACCAGTCTTTGATTCCACACCACCACCACCACCCCGCCCTGCCCAAGCAGTCTAAGAGAGCTAGGCCCCTCAAATCCTTAGTAATATATTCCACTTTAAATTCGTATGATGTGAAAGGAAATATTTCCCACCTTGAAATGAAAAAAGAATAAATATATGTTATATATAGGTTAGCAGCCAGATCTCTGTGCAGGCAGGAAATAAACCTTTCTTCCCAAATTACTTAAGCTCCCCACTCATATTAGACAGCCATGACTGCAGGCTGTGGAGCTTTCAGGGATTCTTGGATTCTTGACATTAAAAATTTCTGCCCCGCCAGCTGACAAGTGTATTCACTTCTCATCAGATAGATAGCCTGTGGTTAGAAACAAGGGGTCACACTTTAAGAATCTGATTTCTAAAAAAGACCAACACAAATGTGTAATTTCTCAGATGATGTTGTCAGGAGTCCTGTAAATTGTAACTGGCATGTCAAACGTCGCAGGATCTCCCTTAGCGAGAAAGCAGAGCGAGTACCTTTCCCGATAGATTGTTCTTCCCTATGAAAATTCCTCGTGACAGGCAAAATGTCAGTGTCGCAGAGATACCATCCATTGATCTGTTTCACTTAAGTAACAAATTAAACTATTAAAGGTTTTGCATCTGGCACAAGAAGGACCAATGTCACTGTTACTCCAGTGCCTTCCCACGGCTTAGCAGCAGTGGTCGTCTCCACTTAGGTTCCTGTTGCTCTGGCTGTGAATGCACTAACCTTTCTTTTACTTTGTTATAGAAGTTACAGAAAAAAGTTAAAGAAAAAAAAAAAAACCTGCACAGAAGAAACTTTAGGGATATCTCCCAGGCTGGTGAATGTGCCCAAAGATTTGTAGAAAACAGATTGCAGAGTAAGTCCTTCTGTGGGCTTATTCCCAGCCAGCATTCTTGCAGGTGTGTTTATACAGGTATAACCCAAATTCAGAGACAGAAGTGTCCCTACCTGTAGATGAGAGCATCTCCTTCCATGTCCACTAACACCCTTCAAGGCACAAGAAGCCTTACGCTCACGTTCCTTTCTCATACTTAGTTATTCAACTACCATGCATCTTCATTAATCCACTCCTCATTGCCACCATCCCCTGCACTAAATAAAATGGAATCTAAACCTTTTTCTCAGACCACTACCATTTCTTTTCTTCTAGCAGCCCTTACATGCCTTAGGGTTTCATTTGCAGAACCCCCCTCCACGTGCCAGAATGGTCCTAGCATCTCTGAAGCCTAGAAAAGCCTAGTATTGCCCACTCTGTGATCAGTCCTAATGGAAGGTATTTTTCTCTGGTTTTGGTAGTAGTAATCACAGAAGTATTTTTATTTTAGATTGGTACTTGCTTTTACACTGTCATTTCGCTAGGCTACTGAAAAGTTCAAAGTAGACCTGTCAGTGAACTAAAATTTCATTAATGCCCATGTAACTTCTCCCACAGTACCTCTGTCTTGTTGGCTTTCTCTCTCTCTCTGTGAGAGAATCTCACTATGAGAATCTCAGTACGCATTATGCCTGTTAGTGACATCATCCACGCTAAAGTTACGAGATTCAGCTGAAATTCCCAGACTTGTGATCTAGAAATATTAATAATATGTGGCAGATCAGGCTGTTCCGCATTATAGGCGTCTCAACTGCCAGAGCCTGGGACTTACAGAAAGGAGTGAGAGGTGCTTTATGCCGCCACAGCAATCCCTGACCGACTTTGGAGCAGCACTGACATCGCACACAACCTGGTACCATTCCTAAAACACAGGGCGTTAGCACCGTACAAAACCATGAAAATGAGTAAATATGAAACACGAATATATATATATATAGTATAGCACGAATTTAAGCGTGTGAAGAATGGTGTGAGGTTAGATTCTCGATGAAACTGGGTAAATCTCTGGTTAAAAGGACCCTGTTTTCAACCCTGTTGAACGCTACCAAACATGAGGCTCACAATACTGTATTAAAGCTCAGTTCGGCGGGGCGGTGACTACCTTTAAACTTCACAGAACTCAACGCACGCCGTTTAGCTTAGTCCGTGCCCTTGAGTCGTGTTTCTTCTCGGCGCTGAGTGTTCATTACTGGGAGCCCTCCGGTTCCCTCCAAGTGGCACGGACCCAGGCAATTGGGGAGCGGTGGTGTGCAGAAGCAGCTGTGTTCTTCTCACCCCCTGGGTTGCACTGAACATTGCCTGGTCACAGCAAGGAGCAGGGGCTCTGTCTTTATTCTTTCAGTGCTACAAAACCACTTATTTTTGCAGTTAACGGTGACTTTGCAGTAAATATATGTTCTGGGCAGCAAAAAGCAAAGAGTATGTTGGTGGCACAAACCACAAGGTGTTTGTTTTATTACTCTCCCTTAAACATTGTTTTTAATCAGGTAGAGTTGCTCCAGGGCTGTTTGACTTCCGCACGTGTCCCAGCTGTACAATAAGCTGTGTTGGTGCAGTACTTCCGTGTTGGAGAGTTGACATTGAGATGACTGCTCTCTGGATTATTTTTCCATTAAGCTATAAAATGCATTTTGAATGTATTACGGTTCAGATTATTACGGTTTAAACTACGCACGCTGGTTTAAAATGAGGTTTTCACCGTTATGACAGATTTGGATAGAAACATTCAACCAAGTAAGCCAAACCACGGGTCTAAAAGCAACTTGAAATGAAAAGCATGCAAGATGAAGGGTTGCATTGCCAAGAGATGATTTCTAGCTGGAGGAATCAAGTGCTTTAAAGTTCTTTATCGGTGTTCAGTGAAGTGGCCATGGTAACAGGAAATTAGATATAGACATTAATGGGGGCAGGCATCATTACACTATGTTGTATGAAAGGCATAAATGAAAAAATTCTATTCAGAGTTGCAAATGTTTGCTCACACAGCACTGACCTTTGTACCACATGTAGACATGCTGAACTACAGCGACCCAAGTAGTCGGGATTTTAATTTCTTTTTCTCTTCCAGAATTCAGCTGTTTTCCCAGACAGCTAAAGTCAGAATTATACCTATTGTAGGCTCTATTATTTTTATATATACGTGCACTCCTTTACTCCATGTAGCAAGCCGCTTATGCCTGTATTGTGCTTACGAACTGGCAAGGGAAAAAAGTTAAACTCAGCTGGTTGCTGGATAAATACCAACTTGCTGGTCACAGACAAATATTCAGCTAAATATTTTTATTTTAAGAAAACAGTCAACAAGTTTTTCTTTTAGGAGGTACCATGCCTGCACTAAAAAGATGGACAATAAAATTGTCTGACAAAATGCTAGGATGGTGAGAAAATTGAATAAAAGGAAAAGCTCCCCAAAAGTAGCCTTTCAGAAAGTTTGTGGTCTTATAAATAGAGCTGGGCAAACCCCATCCCTCAGTGTTGCTGTGAAATAGTCCTGCATAACCCTACTTTCAGGACAAGTGTGGGTAAAAGTGGGTAGTCTTGAACTTTAGAAGGGTGGAAAACTGAGATGTGTTTATCCCATTCCTGAAGAGGAAACTAATGTTGTTTACTGAAGCTTGTAATTTGGGGATGTGAAGGATGCAGGGGCTCCTCTGCAGCTACTTATAAATATTTTTAGTTAATTTCAGTATTTCTAAACGCTTGCTTGTGTGTTTCTGAATTGGCTTCATTCAACAGCTAAGGAACTGTATTTTGATCTGAATCAGTTGGTCTACATTCACTTTTTTCCTCTGAGGTGTAAAGTGTTAGATTTTCAGACAGTAGGAAGACCACGTAAGTTCGTGCTCCCAACAAGATCTGACCGTTACTGATGATCGCTAGACTAATAGAAAAGCTCTGAACAGATACAGCGTTATTTTCCTCAACCATACGGTTGCAAAAATCTCATGTCACTGAAAAAAAAAAAAATTGTAGCAGCCTTTTTTTAAATGTGTAATTCCAAATTAGGCTTAGTAAAAGTGTCCTTAGAAAAAGAAAAAATAGATTAAAAAAAAAAAAACGTTCAAGATTGTATTCCTTTTATTGTGGCAGAGATGATATATAATCTGATGTTGCTCTCACCTTGACTCCTTCACTGTGGTGTTTTTCAAGTTTTGAGAATTTTATCTTATGGACTTAAAATAGGACATGCTATAAGAACAGTTTTTACTGCCTGCTCTCCCTCAATTTTCTTAGCAGGCAAACACTTGATGGTGCCTGTCTTTAATGGTTCAGAGAAGCAGAGCCAGAGTTAAAGAAAATGTCTTTAATTTTTTGAAGAGTCCTGGTCTGACTTCTATAACATTCCAGAATTAATTTTTCATAGATTCTATATGTTTAATCTTTTCATCTTGAAATCTCTATTTTATCCCCGGATCCTCCTCTCAAGAGGATAATTACTTCATTATTTATTAAATTGCCATGTGAATTGTTATAAATAAATCCCAATGTGTTCACAATGGGCTCCTCTTGACCATATGCCATCTTTATAAATATCTAGATAAGCACGAAAAAAAAATCTAGTAGTGTGCCCAGCCTCCAGTGCTCCTTTGACTCCAAAAAGCATACGGATGCTCAGGGCACGTCTCTGCGCGTTTCACCTTCTCGGTGCTTCCCTCTCTGGTGCAGGATTGTTGGGTCGGGAAACAGAAGACCAGGAAATTCGAGCGTACATCTCTACGTGCAGGGAACAGCCTTGCTCTGAGCCTTCATCTTTCCCTTTCATTTCCGTTATTGCTTCCACAAGGGTCCAGGTTCTCGTTCACGGTTTCCTTGCAAGCCATAATCATCGCGGAAAAAGCTTTAGGAGCTCATGTTCACTGTAGAGATGGACATCCTAAATAACAGCGTCACGTATTTTGACAGGGCTGATTTAGAATCACAGAATGGTTTGGGTTGGAAGGGACCTTAGAGATCATGCAGTTCCAGCCCCCCTGCCATGGGCAGGGACACCCCCCACCAGACTAGGCTGCTCTAAAGGTTGCTCGTTGAGGCTGAGAGAATTGTTTTCTTGCTGAAGACTTTTAATTTTTTTTTTTTTTTGGCAAACTGTTTTAACAGAACTTGGATGAAGTGAGATGAAAAAGGAGTTCTTTTTCAGTTAAAATATTTTAAACGGCGGGCAAAAGGAAACTGCACATACGACTGAGGTTAAGTATTTACGTTCTTGGTGGTTTCGGAAGGTAACGTGAGCACAGATTCGCCACAGAAGTTAAAAATCGATCTTAGGCGCAGAATGCAGATGCAATCATTACTGACTCATTAATTTAAAGTGGTTTTGTACAAATTCTATAATCAAAATAGCGCTGTGCAGGGCAATCGGCGTTCTTGAGGACTCCTGCAGCTGGTTAACTCTCTTCATTCTGTCCATACATTAAAATTACATATTTGTGTGAAACAGGGGATGGAAAAAAACCCCATAATCTTTATTCTGAGAGCTGTAAGACAGGGCCGTGTTACCCAACGCCTCCCAAAAACACTGACTCGTGAAAGCGGTCGCTTCCTCCCAGAACTGGCCCCAGGGTCAACTCCAGCCTTGCTGACTGAATAAACAGGCTTTGTTTGCACTCCGGCGTTGTTCTTGAGGACCGAAGCAGCAAAAATGCCCCATATTACAGCAGGAAAAGCCGAACAGAGGGAGGGCGGCGCTGACGAGACGCGGCGGCGCGCTGCGCGCCGCCGCGTCTCGTCAGCCCCGCCCTCCCGGGGGTGACCTTTCCCCTCGCGGCGCTCCCGACCAATGGTCGGCCTCGGCCCCGCCCGTTCCGCTCGGCGTGGCCGCGTGCGTGGGGGCCGCTCGCGCCTCTTCCTCATCGGCGGGGGCCGCGCAGCCCGGCTCCGCCAGCTGAGGTGAGTCCGCCCGCTCCGTCCCTTCTTCCCGTTCCCCTCCCCTCGGGGATCTCACGCCCCTCCGCCGGCTGTTGGGGGAGCCGCCGGGGCCTGGCAGCGTGGGGAAGGTGGTTTCTCTTCGGCCTTTTCGAGGCGGAGGCCGGGAGGAGACGGGGTGGAGGGTGCGCGGCGGGAACCCGCGGCTGCCGCGGGGCCTTCGGCGTGACCTGTCCTCTCCGCTTTCAGATGCCCCCGAAAAAGGGAGGCGATGGGGTTAAATCGCACCCGATCATCGGAAGGTTTGGGACGTCCCTGAAGATCGGGATCGTCGGGCTGCCGAACGTTGGGTAGGTGCGGAGGAGCAGGCCGGCAGCGGCTGGCAGGCCGGGGCTGCCCCCTCTCCCCGAGCTGGCTCCTGCTCCGGATACAGTGGCCTGACACAGTTTCTGGGCGAAGATAGGCACCTGCGGGTGGACGCAGGAGCTGGTGGGTTCCATCTAGCTATGTTTTCTCAGTGATAGGCTTAACAGCTTGAGCGACTTACAGGCGGAGTGTTGTAGAACACTCCGTCAGCATGAGGCTGGTATGTACAAGTCTGGGCAAGAGAATGGTGAGGAATTAAAGGCTAACCAGTTGCTCGTTTTTATAAAATACTGCTTGCATTTCTGGGCTTCCACTGTTGTGTATGTCTAACGAACGTTTTTAGGCAAATACGTATGCGCACATGCGTGCAAATCCCTTTTAGGTTTCATTTGTTTGGATAGGATGATGTGCGCAGGAAGGGGTTAATCATACCCTGTCAGAAGCAGTAAAGAGGACTTACATTTTTGAAACTTATTCAGAGTTTGTAATGAAAAAAATGGTGTAAGTTGGAGTTTGGGAGAGATGAATCGTCGTTCTGGCGTGCTTCTCACCTGTAGTTCTTGTGGCTCCTCAAAGGCGCTGTATATTCTTATAAAGGATGGTGAGAGAACATCTGTGTGAAGCTGTCAGTATTAGTTTGTGTATCATATTTACTAAAAGACGTTCTCAGCATTCTTAGACTTTAAAAAGTTAGAGGAAAAGTCTTTGAGCGTGTCTCAGCAGTAAGTACTCCTTCCTTGTCTTTACATTCTAACTTATTTTTTCAGGGCAAGGCTGAGTTGCACAGCAGAAAGGAAATAATTAGCGGTAACTTTGTATAAGGTGGCAGTGGCGAAAAGTAACACTTGCGGTTATGTTGTGATGTAACTTTCAAAGAAAATCGTGACTGACTTTTGCTGTCGTGCTGGCTATGTGTAGGGCAGCTTTCAGATTTTTTTTTTTTCCAGTGGATGAAAAGTTACGTGAAACTAAAGAAATCATCTCCACCAACAAAAAAACCCCAACCAGACAAAAATAACCAAAACCCAAAAACCACAAAACCCCAGAAAACTTGTGGTAGAAAATTCAGGAGTAGATTTAGAACTTTCTTTTAGCGATATGTTGAGAACTGCTGTCTTTTGGATTAAGTGAAAATATTTTTTTCCCTGATACCACTTGTATTTTTTCCCCAGCAATATTTAACGAGGATGAAGAATATTTGGTAAGGTAGAACTGTACCTTCATATGCACAGATCACTTGTAATGGATTGACTGATGTGGTTTGCTTTCTGTGCCCCTTTTTTCTCTTTTGACTTCTATTGCTTAGATACTGAAATGGTGTTAATATGCAAATAAATCAGAAGAAACAATGCAGTACAGAGCTGGTTCCTCACTGTGTGCTTGAGGAAAACGAGTAGTGGCCAGTAGAGCTGTGATCTGCTTTTGACTTAAAATTTCTTTGCTAGCTGACATCTGCAATGTAGTCACTTAGAGGAATTTTCAAGGGCAGGGAAGAGCGGTAAACATCATTGGGTTTCAGTGGGACGCTCCATAAGCGTATTTGAAAGTGTCTTGTGCTAGAATCAGAGCAGGGGTCACTGTTCCTGAAGTAGAGGGAAAGTTCAGTATTGCTTTTGGGTTGGAATAAGATGTGTTTCTGTCCAGCCCTTTTTAAATGCTTCTAATTTGAACTTTTTACAGAATGTGCATGTTTTGCTTGTAGGAAATCCACGTTTTTCAATGTGTTAACCAAGAGTCAAGCGGCAGCAGAGAATTTTCCTTTCTGTACTATTGATCCAAATGAGAGTCGAGTACCTGTGCCGGATGACAGATTTGACTTCCTATGCCAGTACCACAAACCTCCAAGGTAACTCAGATTCTTAATGTTTTTCTTCAGTTAAGCAGCTGAAATAGCACTACTGAACCCAAAGTTTTCATAGAAGTTCAATGCAACTATAATGTTTTTAGGTTTTTACTGACATCTGGTTTAGAATGTGAAATTATGTGTGTACCTGGATTATACCTTCCTGCCCAATAAGACCTTTGTGGCATGAGAAATCTAGGAGGTGCCAGTCATTGCTCAGCACCGTTTGGTGCTTCATGTTGCTGTCTGTGAAGGTGGTGGCTCCCAGGTGACTTGGAGCAGCTTCTGAAGAGGTCTGGAAAATGAACAGTAGTGGACATACCTAACGTGTCACGAGGTTGCTCATTTGTAAAATTTCCATCCTGTATTTTGTATTGTTCTGAATATCATATATGCTGTAGGTAGCCAGACGGGTATCTGTCAACGTACCTGTGTCCTCAGTCTTTTGACAGTGAGCGTTAGGGCAGCCTTTTTTCCCCGGACTCTTTCTCTGCTTTTTATAGGCTCTGGTACTTGTTATCTGGTGTATGCAGAGATACTCCTACAATATGTCTCTTCTAATTGTTTCCTTATTCTAGGAGTGTGTTAATTGTGCCACATCCGTGGCTTTTGCTATTGACAGTTTGTGTAATCTGCTCTGTATGTTCAGTGTGGGAACTGGATTTTTGCTTGAACTGCAAAGCTTCAGGTGCTTTCAGAAAACAGCAACTTAGACACGTTTGACTTGCTGAATGTCAGTTTGCAGTTACTTGCAGGGGTGTCTTGAATAAAGTGAGCATACATAAATCATAGGGCAAACTAGCATGCACACCTGTGCTTTTGCTCCACACTTGCACCTCTGTTTTAGAGCCAGGTCACACCTACAATTAAAAAAAGATTAATTAGTCACTGATCAAAAATCCATTTGCTAACTTAATTTTCAGGTCCAAACAAGTTGCTTCCGTCTAATTCCCGTGCACTTTTTAAATACTGGAAAATATGCATTAATATGGAGCGGTTTGTTTAGCTGGATTGTTGTAACATGTTACCTTGTTTTTCCTTCTCAAGTGAGTATTAAGCCTACTTGTTACCGTATGGATCACGAAATAAAGCTCTGCTGAGTCTGAGGCAAAACTTTGACTGACTGTGCAGAGATAATGGTGTGGCTCTTCAGTTTTGTTGACAGACTTGTTGTAAATTGTAGTGTTACTGCTGCTCTGGCCACATCAGTAATCTTGTTTTCTTTTCACTTAGCTGGCTGGCTACTTCTAAATTAATAGTTGAAGTGACAAAGAGATTACTACCTCTCCCGTCATGCTCCTTAGAAAGAGAGCTGAGATTGTAAATACCTGTATGCATGTTCTCTGTCTCGTAAATGTGCTCTCTCTGGAGAGAAGTTATCCTTGAAAATGAAAATAGTGTATTTATTGAATCTGTATTTAGTAAATATACTGAATTGGATAATAAGACGGATATAAATAGTAAATCAGCTTTCATTTTCATTTGAATTGTCTTTTGACTTTTTTTTAAGAGAGTATTTGTCACCTAAAATCAATGGATGTGTGGTTTAGTTGGTAGTTATAACTCCCAAGTTTACTTAGGCTGCTTATATGGTTTCAATATTTCACTGTAACAGTAATAATGTAGTGATAATTAGTGATAATTTAGTAGCACAGTAGATCATGGTAACCCTTCTCGGGCTGTTTGTGCTTGTCTGTCTGAGACTAACTCAGGAAAAGAAGGCTATGGTCATGATACACCACCAAATTGTCATTGAAATTCCTAGATTTCTCTTGTATAGTCTTGATTTTGTTCTTCATCTTTATGTAATATGCTCTGTGTTAATTTTCCACTTGTTTGAATTAGTAGACGTAATCAGTCTGTGCACGCATAATGTTTTATCAACGCTGAGTTCTCTTTAATTTAGACCCTTGTCTAGCCTCAAGGTTTTGTCTTGTGAAATCTAAAGCGTCCAGGTTTTTATTCCCCATATGTTACACTTAGTCATGACACAACAGCAGTCTTGGGGCAGGGGGGGGAAGAAAGGGGACTCTGCCTTCACTAAAATAGTGTAGGAGAGGCCAGAGTGATCTTGCCTTCATTCCTGGTGTGGGCGAGGGAAAGGAAGAGCTGGACTGGGCCGGGCTGGCAGTCGCCCTCCGTCACACCGAGCTGAGATTGCTGCTGCTACAGGGAGACAGACGCTCTGTTGCCGAGAATATTGCTAGTGTGAGTTTGTGGCTGTTCTGCTGTGGGAGGAAGAGGTAGGCTCTTCGGGTACCACTTGTTGCTTGAAGATCCGTTCCTGTATCCACAGGAAGAAAGCATCAGCTTGGATGGAACTGGGGTGCAGTTACTTGCTAGCCCGTGCTGAAAGCTGACTGGTGTTACTTAATTGGGGATGTAAACGTTTGTAAATGAAATCATGTAGGCAGCGATTTAGAGACTGTCGCAGAAGGGTAAACCTGTACTTAGTAGGTTAAGGTAGGCTGCCGGAATGTACACCTGTGCTTTTTCTCTCTGCAGCAGTGGGTGCTGTGTATGACTGTTTGCAATCATAGAATGGTTTGAGTTGGAAGGGACCTTAAAGATCATCTAGTTCCAACCCCCCGATGAGTTCAGTGGTATAGACTGTACACAGAAAGTGGGCTCCAAGACCTTCCAGTTAAAACAGCTTTGTTGGATCCAAATAAGTTGGATGAGCAAGTGTCCTTGAGCTGTGATGTTACCTATTGCTCGCTTTGTGGTGTGAATGAAATTGTGGATATTAAAAACAGAAGAGTCCTTAATACATAATTCTGAACACCTGTTTGTAAGGTCTTAGCTTACATTCTGTTCTAACTTAAATCATGTATTTAAACTACTTATTTGTTTGTTTTAAATGTCATGTGATATTCAGTGAAAACTTATTTGTTACATTGTAGCTTTCTCAGAAAGGAATGACTGTTGGCTCTTTGTTTTGTTGTCCTCCTACCCCTGTTACCCCAGTATGGGTACTTTTGGACAAGGTTTGACGGAATAAAGATTGAATTAGTTACAGTTTAGTAATTTGAAAGAGACTGTTTTCTTTGGTGATTCAGTTCAGCAGGAATGAAAGCAGAAAGGTATATTTTCCCTCCCCTAGTCTGCAAATCTTAACCAGATAGCAGAGGATGAGATCTGCTAATTCTGAAATGAAACAGAGGTGTTCTTTGTCTTGGCAGACAGCTCGTGCCTTGAAAATTGGGACTTGGAAGACAGAAACAGTAAATCTGTTAACTGTGGTTAATGTTTTAGTGTGTTTAAAAGTGATGGGCTTCTTAAACAAGAACAGAACTCTGTGTGGAGCTCACCTAAAAAAATTCTGGTGACTTAAAAGCTTTATTAAAGTTATTCTTATGCATTTTTTGTTCCAAACTTCATTAAGATGCTACTTAATTACCTGATGTCATTTGGACAAGCGATCTGTGTCATAACTCAGGAATATCTTGAAAGCCTTTGAGTATATACACGTGTAGTATACAACTGTAAATAGTTAAAAGTGCAGGACTCTATTGACTGATGGTAATCAGCCTGTGTGAAAACATAAATAAAGTGATTTTAAAGTCTATGTTTCTCCTTCCTCCTCTGGTTAAAATCAAATGAGATTATAAGCAGAAATAAGTAAAACTTAAGTAGCTTGTTTCATTCTTTCTCAAGTTTTCAATATTCATTTAATTACTTTTTTGCACCTGTAAGCAAGTACGTTGTCCCCACACCTGTGTGTTCACACAACACAATGTTATTGCAACTGCAAACATTTCTACTTAACTTAGACTGGGTTTCAACCTATCTTGGATGTCCTTTTCAAACTTAAGTTTTAAGGCAATCCTGGTTATCTCAGGAGGGTAATAGGTAACGTGCAACTACCCCTGTCAGCTCTAGCGCGGTACGGTACTTCAGGATCTCTGTCCTTTTGGTCAGCAAATTGCTTTGGTTTGTTCCGTCGTGTGTAGATTGTTAAACTCCCTGCGTTCAGGTCTTCGGTGCCCGGGCGGTGGTCACTGAGCTAAGTTGGAGCAGTAAGTTCCATGGTTGTCTAGCTCACGAAAGTCATGTGTAGCAGTAAATGGAAGTTTTCTCCAAGTTGTTGTAGGGTAGCGTGCTCGGATGCTTGATAAAGTTTTGTAGTCAATTGGTGAATGTACTTGTTAGAAAGCAGATCAGCAGTGGGACTTACTCAAGGTTTAAAAATAGTATTTGCATACATGAAAACCACCTGTAATTCCAGAGTGAAACAGGAGTAACGTAGCTGGATGTGATTCTGGCATATCAGCATTTGTAAGAGAACCCCATTTTTCACAGAAAACAGTGGAAACTTGGGAACTATGATGGGCTTCTTCCTTTGCTGTGCGCCTTCTCTTCAGGGAGTTCTGAGCCTGTGTAAATCAACTCGCCTGTGACGCTTGTAGCGTTGCAGATGTACAATTTGCCAGCAGGCAATGAGAGACCTTAAGGAATGGTGACTTGAGCCGCCTTTTCTGCCCGGTGGGAGAAGGGAAAATTTAATTGGGCTTATTTTGTTGGTGTAATAACTTACTGAATAGTTTGAGAATACAGGCATTTGGTATACAGAGGACACCAAGTATGTGTCTTAATCTACACTGAATCTTTCACCTTTTTGTTATGAATGTAAATGAAATTTAATGAGCAGATTTTTCACTTCTGGCTCGTGTGCTGTTAGGTTCAAGACTTGTTTGACAGTGCCATGGATGAAATGCTATTTGTGAGATTGTTCTTGCGTAGGAGTGACCAGTGTTCATCTTCAGAAGCAGATTGCTCTAATTATCCTGTGAAGTATTTTGCTTACATTGGCAGCAGAAGCTGTAATAGGGAGTACAGTCACCTGGAAGAGGGAAGGACTGCGAACTGTTCTTTCCTTTTTGGAAATGAGCTGAAGGTAGTGGTGAGGACAGACTGAGGGATGAAGGCACTTGTCACAATATTTGTGTTCTCCTGTGTCCCTCCTTTCACTTGAGGTCATTTGTGAACTCTTAATGGATGACTCCTACTTAAGTTATATTAATTCTTGGGAAGGAAGAAGAGTTGCCCTTTTCTAACAGGTTTCAAATAACAGCTTTAAGGGCAGCAGAAGAGGGTGTGCTGGAACCAGGAGATGGGTAGCACATGCGGCTTTACTGAAGAGAAAAGGGGAGCTGGGCATTTTACCCTAATACTGAAGAATCTGTGGGACCTAGGGCCAGGTGGAGTTTGAGTTAAGAAAACTCTTGAACTGTTCAAGAAATGAATAGGAAATGAGTGTGTTACGGGAATTATCAACCAGGCTTACTGGGAAATTGCGGCATTGTGAACTGAATTGAAGCTGTCGTGTGACTTTCCAGGATTTCCTGGTGGATGTGAAATTTCAGTAAACACTGCAGAGAAATTGTGGGGCCGTTGTTTTCATTGGAGAAAAGGGATTGTGGAAACCTAGAAAAATAAAACCCAGGGAGAGAAACAGCATTTTGGTCACAATGTTTCAGTCTCGGTCAAAGCTTCAGCTGTATGCTGCCTGCGAGGTTTCTCTACTAAAGTTCTTGAGGAAACTCAAGAAGTAAATGTATGCCTCGTCCCCATAAATTTAAAAAAAACCACTAAAAAACCCCATGCACAACAAACTGAAGATACTGTATGTGTGTGCATTTTAAAACAGAAAAGGTAATTGGTTGCATTGTACTGTTATGTACTACTGTGCTGAACAAACAGGCCAGGTCAAGAAACTCTTCTTGCTAAAGAACTGTTTTGGGCAGAAGTTTGAAACAACGTTGGTGAGAAATAGGCCTCCTCCCGTGCAAAATGCATAACCCTATGGATGCGTAAGTCTCTTACTCCTGAGTAACTACGCTAACGGCTGGGCTGTGAAACTGTACTTTCTTTGGCCCAGTGCATCCGGTGCTCCTCGTTGCACAGTAGCTTCTGCAGTGAAGGCAGTATGCCAGCACAAACCCACTGTTGCTGTATTTATGAGTGAGATAAGAAATCCTTGCTGTAGGATTATATCTGTGCTTAAAATATAGAGATACTTCTGGGTTTGGTGATCTGTTTCATATTCTGAATTCCCGTGACATGTTTTACGGTAGATTGGTGTTGCACTGATTGGTACAAATGATCAGTTGATGCCACCTGTTCCTGATGATCATTTGAGGCTCAGTGACATTATGCTAATGCTGACTAACGAATCTTAAGAAATGGAAATTAATCTGTTTAGAGGGGGGGAGGAAGGAACAATCCAGTTAAGTCTCCTACATTTAAAAGAACTAAACCACACTTGAGAGAGATGGTACTTTCCCCTATTCTTTGCAGTGATTTCTGCTTGTTTGGTTTCATAATCTCTTTGTCCTCCGGAGCATAGGCAAGTGTGACTTGTTTGTGCCTTTTTCTGCTTTTCTCTGCATTCATTTTTCTGTGATGATGTAGAGATTTAGGCTTAGCAAAGGAACTGTCAAGAATGGGGATGGTTTTATTTTGCTTGGAGTGTTAGCTTTGTGGTACTCAAGGTGAAGGTGAGAAAACATCTTGGAAACCCGGATACTTGTCTTCAAAGGTCTCTTGCTGTATTAGTCAACTGTGAAATAAATATGCTGGGGTTCCCTTGCCATTGTCTAGCAAATGAGGTTGATTCTGGAGATAGCATGGCCCATCTACATATGAAGGTATCTGTCTTGCTCTAATGGGGCATCTTTGTAGTGAAAGTGTGAATTCTTCTAAGGAGTGGCCAGGAAGTTGATCCTACCAGAATGTTGAGAGGGGAGCATAGGACATTTCTCACACCACCTTTGTTTTTCT
Organism: Rhynochetos jubatus; assembly: GCA_027574665.1. NCBI lineage: Eukaryota > Metazoa > Chordata > Aves > Eurypygiformes > Rhynochetidae > Rhynochetos > Rhynochetos jubatus. Next base: position 20,520,911 of record CM050654.1, read on the forward strand.
TGAGACACAGTTTAAAATGACAATAGAGAAGTGCTTTAAAGAGAGCCTTTTTATACCTTGCTGTTGACTTAGTTGTGTGTCAAAAAGCAAGGGATTATAATTCTGACTGAGAAGTTGCTGCTCTTTCTTCTGAGGTATGTATTAGCTCTGTGGTTCTGTCAGGCAAAAGGAGTTATTGGGTGAATGCATTAATGGAGTTACTGGTTTCTGCCATCAGAATGTGCATTACTCTTGGTAGTGTGTTAAACTTAAGGGCTTGATGTTTCCGTTTGAGTCTGTGTACTGGTAGTTAAAAAAAGATAGTTTGCTTAGAAAACCATAGTGGGATGAAAATGTGACATTTTCAAAGTTTTACTTCAGAATGTACTCATTTTTGTGTTCTTTCATTCAACATTAGCTTCTGTTGGCTCAAGGATGGGCCCTTCTTTTCATGGGCCTAGTGAAGTTTGAAGCTAAAAATCACCATATTGTGTACCTGAAATTAAGTAACTCATGCTATGTTGTAAATATGTTCTTGTGTGTTTTTGTCACTCACACTTCTGGGTATTGTGGGTTTTTTCATGCTTGTTTCGAAGCACTTCACAGAGGCATTAATGATGTGTTTCATGTCATTAAGTTCCTAACTTACTGTGTCTGGTTTAGTGATGCTTTGAGCTTCACCTTGGTAAAGGAAAAGATTTTGTCCAGATCTTGTGTTGTGAATTTAGTTTACTTAAAAGAAATAATTTTTATTGGGAAGATCAGAAACAAAATCAGGATAAGATCTTTAGCTTTTAGGTCACCACACTTCCAGAAATATTCATGTTGCATACTAGTGCAGACTCTAATGGATCATCTCTTCCCAAATTAGGGAGTTCATTTCAAGTGAGGCAATGCATCTGCTATTATTAAACTATGTGGTGTGTTATTTGCAGTCAAATGCAAGTGGGATAGCGCTAAAAAAAACCCCCAACTTGGCAACATGTTTTGTTCTACCTAAGCCAGTAGCTCTGAGCAGACAGTGGGCCATAGATACCCGTAACTACAGCTTTTTTTTTCGGTCTGGGCCATAGCTGCCCTACCAGGCATCAGGATAAGAAAAGAAAGGTGGTTTTCTGATTCTAGTGGAGTTTGCTGCTGCTATGGATTTGGCAACAGTCATGTGAGACAGCAGACATGACAGTCATGCTGTCAAATACTTCAGTATTCGACAACCCAAATATATTTATCATCCCGCAGTCACACTAATAAAAACAAAGCTCAGCTTGGGCTGTGGACAGTGAAGACTTCAGAAGTGCAATGCTGTTCAGAGAAGGTTTCTGTCTAGGGTTGGCTAGGAGGTCACTGGCTAGGGCATCCCTAGCACTCATTCACACCTAAGTGGTGAGCACATGAAAGTGCTTTTCATCATCACCTTATCATGAAGTTTTAGTTGTTTTTCTCCTGACTCAGCTGGATTTTGAGAAGTAATTTGGTTTAGAATATACCTGGAAAGATTAATCCCCATTAAGTTAGTTGGTCATTTTAAAACAACTTGAGTATCTGTGGAGGACAGAAGGCTTGCAGTTTATAAATTGCCCTATGCATTCCCCATAGCTCTGAAAGCTTATATGTGTTTCTGTAAACTAATTTCAACTTCACGACTGTTCTGTTGTTGCTGTACAAAATGTTGTGTAGACATCTCTGCTAACCCATTGTTGTTAACTGTGGTGGAAAACATTATAGCCACTTGTATTCTAAAGCCAGGTTTCATCTTAACTTTCCTGCTTTCTTTCAAATTGTTCGCATAACGCTCATCACTGCCAGTTTTAATCACCAGTGTATTAAAAGAAAAAGCCCTTCTGGGAAAGTTGCTTAAGTTACTGAACGGTACCCTTAGACGTGTGCAGTAGCAGAGTACAATGGCCATTTATGTGTCTCATCCCTTTGGTACTCTGAAAACTGCTCATTGCAGGTGGCTGACTTCATGGCTCAGCGTTCCGGGCCTGGTTGATTATTTGTATAGTTGTCAGTATGATGGCACGCTTAGAAACTAGTTTACATAATTTTACATGAATAATGACAGAAATTAAAGAATGGTTGATGTTTTACATGGAAGGGGGGAATCTTGTCTTTTATACATTGCAGGTTAAATAAGGAGGACAGCTGCTGTCATTTATAACTACTTCTAGGAAGAAGAAATGTCATATTTTCATGTTCTGAATTTATTTCTGTGCTGAAAATTTTGTCTAATATGCTTCTGTAATGAAATTTTTAACTTTTCTATTTCAGCAAAATCCCAGCCTTTCTGAACGTGGTGGATATTGCTGGCCTTGTGAAAGGAGCCCACACTGGCCAAGGCTTAGGAAATTCCTTCTTGTCTCATATTAACGCCTGCGATGGGATCTTTCATCTGATGCGTATGTAAACTTATTTATATGTTCGCTTTGTAGTTTAAGGACAGCCCTGTTGCACTCTCATTAAAAACCATCAACAAATATCCATTAAAACGTTAACTTTTATCATTCAGTTCAAAGCCATCAGGTTTTCGTTTTTCCAACCGAGAAAAACCCCGTCCTCTGCTATATAAGGGGTATGTCTTTCTTCACTGGCGTTGTGCTGAAGACTTAGAAAGGAACAGGGTTTTGGGAAGTCTGCAGTAATGGTCGGTTGTTTTCCTTTGCCAGCAGTGCATGGCAGTCGTTTTGTTTAGTTTCCTAAAGGAGAAGGAATGGAATGTGATAATAAAAGGCTGAAATGGAAGTAGAAAATGCAAATATGGAGTTAGTAGCAGACTCTGGGATTCTGTTCCTCTCAGGGCAAGCCTCAGTTCTTTCCTTTTCCTGATTTCTGTGTGACTTGTTTCGAGTCCCCCACCCCTGCGAATTCTGAACCTGTCTCAGTTAGACCAACGGCTTTGGTTCTCTCTTTCATCACCGCTTACCACAATACAGAACTGGCCTTCAGAGAGTCACATTAACTGCACCTACAAACTCGGCCCTTAAAACGCTTGTTGAAAGTGTACGTTGGCTTGCAGTACACTTCCAGTATTGAAAATGGCTTCTGGAATGAAAAGATGGAGCTTAATGTGTGTGCAGATCCGAGGAAACTGGACACCTTTGTTGCTGTCTTGTGGTTGGCTGTTATTATACAGTGAGTGACAAGACAATAAAACTAAACAAAATAAAAGAAATACTCTTTTATTTGGTGATTGGAGCAAAAGTGTTTTTGTGGGCAGGGTGTTTCTAAAACAAAACCTACGGGCATGGAATAGTATTATCTTATGGCACTGATTGACTTGCTTAGAACCCTTGTTCCCCTGAGCCTGTTTTTGAAGCACATCTATACAGGCCAGTGGCAGCCTGCGTGCCTGGTGAATAGGTAAGTATGCTACCCCAGTCAAATGTAGTTTATCGTGCATCAGAAATACCTAGACACCGGTTTGGTGCAGAGTGCTGGTACTCTGTTTTCAATCAAGTGAGACAAACTTTATGGGGAAAGGTATTCTTAGGCATACCCTGTTGAAAAACAGGACATGCTTTTGGGGACCACTGACATTTTTTAAGGTCGTCTAGTACATGGTGATCAACTATAACTGTTTGTGCACGTGTAGAGTATTAATTCTCCTTTGAAAACCTGGCCTTACTAGTATTTTATATCTAGTACTACTATTTTCTGTTAGTCATTTGATGTATTCTTTCAGTAGAATACAAAACTGGGGGCTATTGATTGTAGCTAAGCAGTTAATACTACTTAAAACTAAGACATTTTGAAAAGGTGAGGCCAGATCCTTACTGGGTAGAGTGAAGTAAGTCTTTTGAACTTGTGCATCATTTTAGGATGTACTAATACATCAGTATATTTTATTTGTACCCAAAACCTATTGCTGCAGCATCCCTAGAAAACCCAGAGGTAATCGGTTTCCCCAAATCCATTGCTATCCTGTCATTGTAATCACTGTTTTGCCTTTTGTCAGTTGAGAACAAGCGATAAACTCTTTATACTTGGCTCTGTTTGGATAGTTGTATCATAAATGCTTGTGAGGGAACAGATTGAGATAATAGCCAGTGGAGAAGATGCTTTTTAATCTAAATGTTGAATATTGATCGGCCATTTTTTCAGGTAGCTGTTACAAGGGTTAACACCATTTGTATTTTACTTTGGGGATTGAAAAAGGAATGGGACTTGTGGGTTTTTAAACCATTTGGATACTGACTTTGTATTAACACCTATTTCTTCTAATCTACTTGTTATGTTTCCATTTCTTTCCAGAATTCTGAAATGTAATGGTTGTGAGGTGATTGTTGCTGTTTTTCTTTGGGAGCAAAAAAGATGATGGAATCACTTTTTAAATAGTACTTTTCCCTTTTTCTTTTTAAGAACTTAACCCTGCCTCTTACGCTGCTCTTGCTAGATGTTTTAGCTAGAACACAAGTCAGTGATGAACTGAAGTAGAAATTCTATGTGTTGATTGCCTAATGAACACAAAGGTCTTGCAAAATACTCTGTAGAGATAATAATAATAATAATCAAAAAAGTTAATGCAAAATTTTGTGTTTGAGAGATGTAAAACTACTTCCCCCCACCCCCCATCCACCGCAGAGTGCACATTAGTTCTACTTTCCTTTCCTTGCAGTACTATAAAAAGGAAGATTTGGCACTAAAAGCTGGTAATAGCCCTCTAGTAAATAAATAAAAAAACCCCCATACATCTGTTGGTTCCATAGCACAAACTCTAGTTAAAACCTAAACTCACTGAAGTTTTCAACATACGGTGCCAACTTGAATTACAAAACTGTATAAACGTTTTTATATGCAGTAATGTTTTTACACCCACCCACCTGTCAAAATTATTTCCAATCTGAAAATCCCTTTTTATGAGTCTGTGGTATACCTGGAATTTGAATAGTTTTTGCCAGATTATAGAAGCTGCCTAAACTGTTTTTGTAAGTCCTTAAACTTTCCGTATTGGGAGAGCATGAAGCTGCTTTGTTGCCCTTTACCAGGGTTTGGTCCAAGTTTTTAATGGACCGTCTGTCTTCAGGAACCAGGTCCCTGAGTCTGGCCATCAGTTTCCAGCCTGGTGGGTAGGCACTGGGTCTCTGCAGTCGAGTAGGAGCTGACTTAAAAGGCACCCAGACAGGTTGCCCCTATTAACGGGGAATAGGGAGTGGACTGGAAGGTGAGGCTTTGTGTGCCAGAAGGCTGGAAAGGAGGTGTTGCTGAAGATGAGAGTGATAAAATGTTTTTAAGAAATGCCCTAGGAAATGATCTGGGGACCACGCTTTTTCAAAGCGTTTGTTTTCACTGAGGTTTTGAGTTGGTCTGGAACAGATTTTCACCTTTGAGCACTGAAGCCGTTGCTCCCCGGCTTTACGCTGTTGTTGCCTGCTCTCCTGCCGCCCTGTTCATGGCTGGCATGTGAAGCAGAGCCCTTCAGAGAACTGGTCTCCTCTGGCTGGATGCCAGGCAGATCGTCAGAAGCAGGTCGTTGTGGGGTTTGTGCTGTAAGCTTCCAGGTCTGCGTGCCTGAGTGTATTGCAGAAAGCCTTGTTAGGCGTTGGCTTGGCTTGGTTCAGTTGATGTTTTTGCAGGAAGCAGTTTGAGAATTAACTCAAGTTGTATTAATTAGTGTAGTGATAAGCAAGGAAACAGCTAGCTAGGAATGGCGAGCTTTTGCTGAGTACAACGAGCCAAACTTTGGGAGTCTCACTGAAAGTATTTTACAGTCCTAAGCTAAAGGTTTTGATCCTGTTTTCTTTGTTTAGAATGTGTTGAACTGTATTTTCTTTTGGACAAAAGGTTTGCTTATGGGTTTTTTAGGTGCCATAACAGAATTCACTGTTGTTAGCGCTTTGTGTTAAGAGATGGTGTTGCAATAGGTTGTTGCCTGTCAGTTTATCCACCACAGGGCACATAGGTGAGCTGCGGCTGTAGGACTCTCCAAGTAATTGATCGTTACATTTCTGTGGGAACTGTGGAAGTTCTGTGGCTTCCTAGACTTTTGTGCGTGACACAAAACTGAGGAGAAACGGGATTTATTTTTGTCTGGCTAATTCTCTACTTCCCTTATTTCATTTAAAAAGGAAAAGTACCTCCCTCTTGAAATGGTTACGGATTTTCAACCTTTAAATTTCCATATCCTAGATACACTTACTTTCCCTGGGAGACAGTGTTCGTTAAGTCAATGAAAACATTGGGTTTATGTTTAAGGTATATTTTAATATATCAAAAGAAACAGCAACATGTGTGAGAGCAGCACATGGCAGGGTAATAGGACAGGTGGAAGGAAAGGTAAGTTTGTGGTGAGCACCACTCCATTTGTTGTATATGATTGTTAACAGTATGAAGCAGATTCTCTTAGCTCAGCAAACAAGGTAAGTTTTGCTGTACAGAACAGAGCAATACGTTCTTGGGTTTTGATACTTCCTATAGGGTTTTTTTCTATTAAAGTGCGCAAACTGAAAGTGGGTTACTGATATTTAAAATAAACCATTTGATCTCAATACACTTTAAAAAAACCCCTATTTCAGAGATTATCCCAGTCTCTTGGGGATAGGGGTATATTTTATTTTTGGCCGCATGCAATTATGAGAACCTCAAACAGACATACTTGCTTACTTACGGTCTGAGTGAGTGGGGAATTTAATTTTACCTGTTCTGGATAGTGGCATCTACAGCATTAGTACCATGGTAACCTGACACATGCTTTCAAGTAGTTACGGCTTTGTTCATCTTCTGAGTTTCACTGTTTAATTTGAAACGCTTCTAGCAGGTCCATTTTCCACGTTTCAGGTGTATTATGGTTTTAACCGAGGCAGCAGTGTTTTCGAGGTGGCAGAAGGGAGGCTGTTTAAAGCTTGTAATAGTGTTTCTTCCCAAGTTGCATGGCTTTAACCACCTTTCAACTTTTATGGCAGATCAGTCACAAGTGCCTGTAGAAAATTGCTTTCTTTGTAAGGGGGACTAAAAATGGCAACCTTGTTACAAGTGTAAATTTACAAATTACTCTTAAATAATGCTTCAGGGAAGAAAATGGTAGATGTCAGTATTTAGTTCCTGCTACAGCTCTGTTGAGTTTTTGAATGTTAAACAGCCAGAGTTCTTCATGTTTTTGAATTTTTCTTCCCACTGATATCCCGCAGTCCCAGTTTTCTAGAAAATATGTTCCACATTTTTATCTTATTTTTGGTTTCTTTAATGGAATCCAGTCTTTCTCTTCAAAGTTACAGGAACTAGGAGGAAGTTTGTCTGTAAAAGTACTTGGCTATCAAATGCCTTTTTTTTTTTAATAAATAAAAAAAACTTAGGGTTTGATGCCCCATGTTTGAAGTAGGACAGGCAACAGTGGCTTTTGGGGAAGAACTCGGGAGCTCACCTGTGTGCCATCACCTAGTCTTCCAGTCCTGCAGAAGAATGTGACATGATGCTGGGGGAGTGCAGGCAGGTAGGGGTGGGGGGCTGCTGCTTTGCTCCTCTGTCTGGAAGTGCTCTGGCTCCATAGCCGGGGAGCTGTAGCTGCCTTTTTAGGGGCAGGATGTGGATTTTGGTAACTGATAATCTGTGATGTTCTTTGTGACGAGACTGAAAGAACCATGAAGCTAGGTAAACATCCCCTGTGGTCTTATAGCAATGACTGGTGTGACCAATGTGAATTGGTAGCTAAGAAGCTTTAATTGCTTTTACTCCAGTTTTATGTCTGTTATAATTGGAAATATTTAGTACACCCTCTGATTCTACCTCCTGTAGGGTTTTTTGGTAACTTCTAAACCAGCTTGCCATCATTTAAAACTGGGATAAGATATGAATCATGTCAGCTGAGTATAGTTAATTCTTGTTTGAGATGAACACTACTCTGAGTTTTCAATACTCATATTGCTTTTTGCTCAGCATTTAAAATGAAGTTGACTTGGCTTTGTTTTTTATATTCATGGGGGATATTGGGAACTCACAATAATACTGCCAGTGTTTGGATTAGTGTGTAAAAATCAAAGTGACGATAACAAAGTTGTTTAGCTGAGTAAGATGCCTCCTCTGTTCTGACTTCATTTGCGACTTTCTATAAAAATGTGTGTATTTTCTGTATGAAGATGCTATCGTTCTATAGCTTTTATATACTTGAGGCACAATGCATTTTTTACCCCCCATCCTGTTGTTTGAGAGGAACTTATACCTGCTGATTGCTGCTCCTGGAAACTGGCCGCTGCAGAGCGGAGGCGTATGATGATACTGCTTCGCCACACTCCACTGCACTAGCACCTCGGAGACCAAAGTATGAGTTGCATCTCATCCTTTCAGCATGTGTATTTTGTGCATTGGGAGTCACAGTGACTCGTGTATGCAGCTGTAGCTCGACTGTGCCACTTCTAATATCTGAGGCTGTTTCTTCATCTTTAGAATGTGTCAAAATTCACCTGAAAATTGTGTAAACATAGTTGTCTTACACGTTTTGTCTTCAACATATTTTAGTTCAATTTTTTGAAAATGTTTTGGTTTACATTGCTAAATATAATTGCCACCTGTTAAAAAAGAAAGAGATAAGGTTCCTTGTTTACAAATACAAACCTTTCACTGCTACCCAAATTAAAAAGTAATTTGCACGTATTAAACTTGTTAGTGTTACACAGTCAAGATCTATGTCTGTATGCTATTGAGTAGATAATAGATTTTTCTGAGATTTTTCTTATTTGTGAGTAGAGTAACTAATGTTTAATGGAATACTTGGAGCAGCTCCCAGCTCAGCTAAACTTTCAGTTAACTTTCAGTGACTTCTCCACGTTAAAACCAGAAACTGTGAAAGCTTTCAAATTAGCGTGGTGGTTGTGGCCATGTGAAACATCTCACGGTATTAACTGAAGCTTGGGTTTGGGGTGGTTTGTTTTTTTGTAAAATGTTGTGAAGTGTTTTGAGTCTGGGTAATGGTTTGCAGAGGAGATTTTTTTGATCAGAGTGGTGAAAATGGTATTTCTCTATTCCTTTTAGCAAAGTCGTCACCAAAAACTGAAATAACTTCTATTAACAAGACTACTTTTGCATGTTTGTATGTTGAAATTTCGGAATATCAGGTCACAGCTTCCCCCGCCTCTGGGGAATTTTGTCTCAGGCCACGCGTTACCTGCCTTTGAATTTTACCTCTCTGCACTCAGATACTAAGCCCAACAACTTGAAAGAGAAAGGAGGCTAATATGATATTCCTGGGAATTCACACAGATTTGTTTATCATTAGTTTTTCCTCATATAAAAAAGTGCTTATTTTTGCAGGAGAGGAGGATTTTTCAGAGACTGCTTAGCTTTAGTTTACTTCAGACCTTTTGTTCATGCACATGATGGGAGTAGAAACAGCGGAGTGTTAGATTTCTCCTCTCCTCCTCACCGCGGTTTTGAAGCAGCAAGCGGAAGCACGCTGCACGTGTAACAGCCGCTAGCTGAATCCAACCAGGCCCTGGCAACCCCCAGATTTTTCTCTGTGGATCCAAGGATGGAAGCATGGCAGTCTTTACCAACGCTTTTTCTGAGCAAAGAAATGTACATAGAGACATACGCTCAGAGAAGCCTCTTGAGAAATGACCATGTAGGATTAACGTAAGCGTTTGTGTGACAGCCAGCAGTGGAGACGGAGGATGTAAGTGAAATTGGGAGTAGATTAGGGGTGAGACCAGGTGTCCCATTGTGTGGTACCTTTCTCATGTGCCTGCTCTTCCATGCAGTGATTTGGGAAGAGGCCCTAGGATGAAGGCTGATGCTACAAAGCAGTTGTCTGTTGAGTAGTCTACTTTGTAGAAGCATCTGCAGAGCAGCAAAGAACTTTGTGTGTGTTTTGGATAGCAGTACGTTATTGACCAAAATAGTGGTAGTGGAATTAAAGGCCCAGGATGGGATTCTTGTGAATCTTCTGATGTGCATCTTCAGCTGGTGCTAGCGCTAAACCTAACCTGTAAGAGGGAGATGTTTTGTACACCCCCATCCTGTACAATAGATCAGTGCCAGTGCAGGATCAACTGGCGTTGTTTGGCCAGCTGTGGAAAAGTTTAACCAGATTTTTCACTCAGGCAAACAGGAGTAATACAGGAAGGATAATAACCTCCTAACAGAAGAACTTTGCACGACCTGTCATTGTTCTTACTTGAGCATAGCATCAGTGTCTCTGAGATCTAGGAAGTCGCATTGCAAAATCACCTTAGTCGCCTGTTTTATTGCAGGTATTTCTTTTTGGAGTACGTATATGAACAAAACTTAACATGTTTGTCCATCAAAACTGTTTGTAGTTTGCTGTTTGCAGCTTTGTCTCCCACAGAGGAATGAATTTGTTTTTCTGAGCACGTGCACATTGTGGAGAAGGTGCTGGAAAATTGCGAGCACTGTGGTGAGTTAGGCTTTGTCTTTATTAAAGAGTAAGTTCCATTGCCAGGCTCAGTGAAAGTGATACCTGAGCTTTAAGCCATATTCATCCAGGGTCAGGTAACTACAGTTTAAAGCACAAATAAACTCAGGTAAGGGTTTCAAATGGGCTTTATTCTTAAATTTGTCATAAGTAATTGCTATTCTGAGAGCTGAATAAGCCTCCCAAATATATGGGAATGAGGAGAAAAAATTGTGGAGTGGTATCAATTTAATGATGATTAAATGAATGTATCTCAAGGATATACTTCAGAAAAAGTAAGATGAGAGCTGTGAATGTTCAAACATTTTTGTTACTAATCAAAAACTCAAAAGTTTGTTTTACATTGAGCTTGCCTCTTGATGACACAAGTTGAATTTTGATTGTACAGTACCTTGGAGGTTTCTTTTCAATCTCAAATATTGTGAAGTCTGTAATTTTGGTGAATTAATTATGCTCATTTAGAAAGAAAATTACCGTTCTTGCATTCTTCTCTAGCCTGTATTGTAGTTTGATAATGCTAGAATTGTAAGCCTTGTGCTGCCTGAAGTTACAATGGATTTTGGAGCCCACTTTGTCATTCATCTTTAGCCTAATATCCTGGGCTTCTCTCTGTCCAATTTCTTTTTCTTATCAGAACAGATGAAAACATGAAAATTTCTTGTCTAAAGGCTACCACCCTTGCTAGAGTAGCAGCATCTAATGCCATTCTATTTATAGATGGAACTTGTTAAGTTTCCTCAGCAGGGACTTAAAGCTATGACCTCGTAGGCCAGAAACAGGAGAGCTACCTACTGAGCTACAAGGGCAATCTCTCAATTCTAAAGAATACATAGAAAATTTCTAATATACTGTACTGTGAGTCATAAAGTACTTGACCAATAAACCTCTCCCTCCCTCCCCTGAGAATAAAGACCAGGCAGGTTATCTTTACTGAGTCATTGCCATTATCTGACCTACAACTACTTTTGTTACAGTTCTGTGTGTCATATGGCAGGGTATAATTGCTGTTTAGGCAATGCAGGTGAGACTTCAGTTTTGCTCTGAATACTTTAAAGAAACTATCAATATGTGCTTGTGTTAGAGGGTGTTCAGGTGACTGTTTTTGAAACCTGGTTGCCTGCTTGAGTAGGTGTCTTTTACTGATGGTGTAGTGTATCCTGGCTTTAAGACAGTGATAGTTTAATACTTTGTAAGTAACGTCTTCTTTGCCGTGCATAGACTTTCTTGAAACCTCGAAGGGAGAAATACAACAATGGGAATGTGGTTCAGCTCATGTTTGTAAAACAAATATGCATACCTCATTGGACATATTTAATTGTATTTACATTAAAATAAGCTTTATGCTTGCGAGTTATTTTAAATACACTTCATGCTCTGCTAGATTTTCTGGCCCTCAAAATGTATGAATTAAATTCTCCCTAATCGTGTGGCTTTCTTGCATTGGTATTTCCATGGTGTACATAGGTGATACTGCTGTCTACGGAACAGTCGAATAAATACTGCAAATGAAGACCAGGAAGAATTTGGTTCTGTGTTTGTCATCCTGGCTGTAAGTTACTTATCCTAGACAAACTAAACAAGGCTCCTAGCTTAGTTAGGATGTGTAATTGTAAGACTTAATTAAAATATATTTCCTTTTTTTTGTGTGTGTCAAATCTGTCTGAGACCCTTGGGGTGTCAGTTTAGAGTGCTTCCTTTTTCTTTTCCTGTAGTTCCACAAGTGCTTAAAAGTCTCTGTCGGCAGCTACTGCGTGTTAGAAACCAAGGAGTACGTCCTCCTGCACCAGAAGTGCTTTAGGAGTGGCGCCCAAGTAGAAGCTCCAGTTCAGATGCAGCCTTTTTCAGTCTAGGAGACTGTGTAGTATAAACTGACAAAAACCTTCGGTTCAGTTTTCTTTCAGAATTGCTTTTTATTGGCATAGTCCTGGTTTCCACAATGACCAAAATGCCACTGTTAGAAAAAGAGCTGTCTGCCCCTTCCCCAGTCCTACTTTGTGCCTACTTGCCCACCAGATAAGGATGTCTTTGGCAGCTGAAGCAGCTCTGTACTCCAGCACCTTTTCTCATCTCTGTGCTCTCGCTTTCTCCTGTGCTGTTGCAATTGATTGTAGAACCACATAGTAAAAGTGCTTTTGGTTTTTAAAAATAACCGTATTCTTCTTGCTGGGTTATTTTAAAAATAGGTCATTTCTCTAATGAGATTTAATGTGTAATCCAGCAAACAGTCGTGCTGTTCTAGTGGAGGGAGTGTTAAGCTGATATGGTAAGTTGAAAAATGTGTGTAAAAAGGCAGCCATAGGAAATAAAAGATGTAATTTGCATCTTGTTTTTTACTTTTTTCTTTCTTTTTTCTTCAAGTCTGGAAGGCTTAAAGATGCTTTCTTTCAAACCTCGCGTGTTGTCCGCTGGAGTCTGAGGAAAACTGACTTTCTGATGATTGTTATGTATGCTGGAGATGCTAGTAAGATGCAGGGTTTGGTTACAGATGCGCCTTTATGCTGCTGTTGAAATGACAAAGAATTTGTGGGGAAATCTGCTGATTCCTTTTGGTGAGCCTTGAATAAAGACAGTTGGTGTTTTTTCCAGTATACTTTCCAATGTTTCTCTTCCATCCTTCTGAACCCCCGCTTCACAGTGGCTGAGGATGAAGCTTTACTTTAATGCTTGGGTTTACAGGTGGTCTGTTATTAAGCAGTTATCAGTGGTATCTCAGCAGAAATTCTGATGGTCTAGGGTTTTCTTCCTGTTTGGAAGTTGTCACTCATATTTGCTACTCTTGGGTTTCTCCCAGATGTTTTTTAGTGAATTTCAGGATGTATTTTTATCCTGAAATCTTATGTGGAATAACAAAATCAGCATTGGGCTGTATGTAAGTGCTGGATGTTTATGCCAGCAGTACTTGCTGGAGATGCTTTGAAAGCTGTTGTTTTAATACTGATGCCAAGGTGTCTCTAGCCTCAAATGACATTCTGAAGCTTCAGTGCCTGGAAGCAGTTGACAAAATGCATTAATTATAAACCCAACCCTTTGTTCTTGTGGAATACCTGAGAAATACTGTTTCGTTCTTGTTTTGAGTTTTGCAGTTGAAGTGGGGCTTCAGCTGTTGTTGGGTACAACAGCAACATGATCCTTCAGAACTTGAGTGTTTATCCTTAAATGTAGAATGAATTTTCTGAGCATTCAGGCATTACATGGTTAGTTTCTGTTAACGTTAGTTTAAAAGACTTTCTTTATAAAATCAAACAATACCCCTCCTTCCTTCCTTCTCTCTACTTTCTTCCTTTTCTCCCCACCGCCCCCCACCCCATCATACAGGTTTTTCTGCCAATGAGCAGGATGGCAGATAAGCTTCTGTACCTAAAGCTCACTTCACTAGTTAAACTTTTAAAATATGTTTGAGCATGGGTTTGCATTTCAGTACTTACTGAGATAGCTGTTACTGAGATAACAGTTCCTCGAGGTTTATTGAATATTTTTATGCAGCAAGCTTTAGTAATTTGATGTGAAAATTGATGTCTGAAAACTAAATAGCAGTAGGAATGGGAAGTCAAGTGTGTGAGAGAGTTGCAAAAAGGGGGGAAATGTATAGCTACAAGAATGTAGGCTGCCTGAGAGGGATTTCTTGCTTTCAGAGAAAATATGGGAAGAAGCAGAGGGAATCTGAAAGATAGGCAGCCTAAGACTCTGGGTTGAGCTGCTCTGAAGTGTCACAAAGCAGAAAGATTAATCCAGTGAATATCACCATAGAAATTGCGTGTGTGTATATATGTGGTGTACACGATAAAAATATTGATGTGTCATATTTTTTAATTGTTAGGGATGGTATGGTAAAATTGCCATGCAGAGGAAAAAGTCTGATATCTTGGTATGTGTGTTTAATCTATCCAAAACAGCAAACACTAAAATGTTTTAATCAAGCAGATGGTTATTTCATATTTTAATTACAAGGCAGAATATAAAGATTGGTTTTGGTATGCTTATTGCATTTTTGCCTTCTTATCTTCCTTTTTTTTTAATGTAACAAAATCAGTTAGTACCACTCTAAGTTACTTTTTAATTTTAATCTGAATTATCTGTGCATTTATGGTGTCTTTTATTTTGCCTGGAAGTCTTTTGCACTTCAATGCAAATGTGAAGTATTATCCTGCTTTCTGTTTAGTGTAGATGTTTTAATTATTTTTTATAATTCTGTGTGCTGAAAGAAAACAAAGCTGTTCAATTCTGTAATGCCACTCCTTGCCCAAAACTACATCACCAACAACTGAAACATCACTGAGTTGGTTTAAAGACCCAAAAGTAAAAATTTCCCTCCAACTGTGCTACAATATTCAGCTATTGTTTGAAAGCGATATAGAGAAGACCGCAAGAAAATATAACATTTCTTGTCTTAAATTGATTTAATTTATGTATCAGAAGGCACTGTTTAAATATTGAGTGCTTCGTGCTGTTACAAAACATTGTGAGTGCAGGCAGAGCTCAAGTCAGTGGGATCCAGAACCTTGCCTCAGTTTCTGCTTTTATCAAAATAATGGATAATTTTCCCTGAGCCATAGTTCATCTCTGTAGTTAGTGTGCTGAGCTTTTATTTGTAGAGATTGTTTAGTCATTATGATAAAACATATTATAAAAATTTTGATAATGAAGAGTTAAAAAGCTCTGTGTTTTCTTTTTATAAGCCACCTGTTGCCTTAGATGCATAAGTATAAATTCGAACAAAGTGCTCATCACTTGTCAGCCATCAGTGGCAGCATAAAAATTACTTGTGGTGCTTGCTTTGCAAGAAGTTCTTTTGTGTTTGTGACATCAGCTTTGTTTTATACAATTAAAGTATTACACGCTAGAATAATCTAAATTGTAACCACTAAATGGTGATGTAGTTCTTTTTTCACAGAGCTGAATTTGTTTACTGGTTGTATACAGCTATTGACTACTGTTTAACATGACATGTCGCTTTTGCCTTGAACAGTCTTTGGAAAAGGTGTTTTTTTGTGTCCTGTTCTTGTCTCCCACCCCCTCCATTACTCCTCCCTTCTCCATTATGGAAGGCTTTTCTTCTACTTTTTTTAACAAGTAGATATAAATATATGTTAGGCTTCAGTATTTTTTTTTTTCCAGCTAGCAAATTAATGGCACATGATGATATTGCAACCGAGAAAAAAGCCTTGCAGTAAAGTGATCTGGACTGCAGGAGATGTTTTGTTCCATATGAAGACATTTTTGACAGGAATGGAATAGTTTTCGTTTGCACAGTTTAAAATAAAACCCAAAAGCAAACCCTGGTTTTGATAACACACACAGGGTTTTCTGATTCCAACCCTACTGGACTAGGACTGTACAGATACCTACTGAATGGCGCTCTCTGTTGGAAATACCTGATCTTTGATATTCTCTTCCTCTGTTATTGCTGCATTTTTTGTTTATTTACGTGTCTTTCCACTTTGGAGTGGATGGGAGGAATTTGCATGTGACTGGGCTGTGATTTCTTGATAGGAAGTTATTTTTCTTGTGTTAAAACAGATACTCAGCGCTATAGAAATTTGTGGAAAATACTGCTGTATCCTCAAATTCTGTAGTCTTGGGCAAATGATTTTTCTGGAAAGTTCAATAAAGCTGGTAAAATCAGTATAGTTTTGTATGCTGGTTGTGTTAAATATGCAATAGAATCATAGAATGGTTTGGGTTGGAAGGGACCGTGAAGACCATCTAGTTCCAACCCCCCTGCCACGGGCAGGGCCACCCTCCACTAGACCAGGTTGCTCAAAGCCTCATCCAGCCTGGTCTGTCTTGTGCCACATAACCTTAGTAAAGGAAAACCGTCTAGTTGCCGTATACTTAAAATTGTCTGAGGCGTAGTTCCCATTTGAAGAAATTAGGCTATGACAGTTACGTCATTACTGATTTTTATACAAAATGACTTTATTTTTGTAGGGAATACAAGACAACTCTGTAATTCTGTACTAATTTGCATGGAGGAGCTACTGGCTCTACTGAATCTGTGGTAAAATTTCTGTGGCTGCGTATTAGTCCTGGAGCATTAAAGGCTGCCTGTGGCAGTCACCCCTCCTCCTTGGGCCAAAAGAACCAAGACAGGCGTTCATAAGAAGTAAAATAATTCCAGCTCTGTTTGCTCATGGGTTCCAATGGCTTTGTATGGCCCTGGTGGAGTCTGTACTGGTTACCACTGGGGCAAAGATTACTGAAGCTTGATACAGAATGTCTTAAAATCAGATATGAATTTGGCAGGTTTCTTGTTTTGCTAGTCAAAGCTTTTACAATGGAAGGGGAAAAATATGCGATGATATTTCAAAGTAATCCCCCAATCCACAAATAAAAATAAAGTTGAGTTGCTTAGAGTCAGATGATGATTACAGCACTGTTCCGACAATAATCCTGTAGTGATGGGATATGAAAAGAATATAAGCACAAGGTAAAGGCCATGCAGAGCAGTATTAAAACATGCAGCTGCACTCATACAGTGTCTTTTCCCATGCAATGGCTTCAGTAAGAATCTGGTTGTTTTGATGCTCGCGTTTCACAGCTATGTTTAAAATGATAAACCAGTAACAACAATCACTTCACCAAGATGATACTTATTTTATTATTTCAACATAATTCTAAGCTCTTAATTGGTTAAATCACTGATCCTTTCACATGTTTTCCTGTTGTTTTTCTTGGAATGTGTATGTAAGCAAGTAGGAAGAAAGAACAAAAATGGCTTTTTTAAGCACTTCTCTTTTTCAAGGGCACAATTCTTCTATTTCATCTTACTGTGTTTGTGATTCAAATTCTACGAATTACAGTAAGTTCTATGAATAAAGATGGCTTGGTCTGAACCTAAACTAATCAGTATATATTTATAAAAACCAAAAATAAACACCCTCCCCTCTCCTGTGTCGATTACATTTGTAGACTGACATTAATGTGTCTGTGCCACGTAGAATGGATAATGGAATGTATGAGTTGGTCGTTTACAAATACGCATTCTTCTTGTGTGGAAGGACAGAGAATGTTTCCTTGTAGTTGATTTGTCCCAGTACTGAAAGAAAATAACAACATTGGTATGCTTGTTTATTTTTTTTCCCGCCTCTGTTTGTTTTCACTGTGAGTGATGTTGAGTATTAATGGACCACTTGCACTCTTTGAGTAAATAACTGGGAGTTTTGTTATGTGCATGTATTTTCCTTTACGCAGAAGTGTTACAGAGTTACTGTTGGGCTTGCTGTATCCGTAAGCATGCCTAGCAGGGCAGAGGTACCTGCCAGCCACATCAGCTCCTCAGCTGTGCAGGTGTCTTGGGCAGTAACCTCAGCAGGATTTCATTTATTAACGAAAGAAAAGAATGTTCAGAATTTTGTAGTAATTTGTTTTTAATAAAGCCCTGTACTTTTTTTTTAATTGTTAGATATTATTAAGTTTTCATTTTCCTCCTGGGTGGTCAGTATAATGTCATGCTAAGATATTGTGACTACCTCATTTGAGCCTTGTTGTTGAATAATATGAGGGACTGGACACTTCAGAAGGTAAATACATCATAATTCTCATCTTCCTAATCTCAACCATTGTTTCAGACAAATATTTCACAGCTTTTCCGAGTCTTGCTGTGGGTGGGACTGTACAGCTTGTTGTTTAATGAACTAAGGGAACCAGTTAAGTCCAGAAGCGCAGTGTAGACTGGTGGGATCGGGATGTGTAAACTGTGGTTCTCGTCGTCATGCCGTGCAGATGTGTGTATCCCCTATAGCGAGGGTGATGAGCTTATGGCATACAAGCCTGTTCTTGTCTGCTCTTCGCTTGCTCCTCGCTGTTGCAGGCTGGACAGCTTACTCGACTTCTGTTCTGTTGTTGTCGTGTGCCAGGAGCACGTCAGCCCGTATTCAGGAGAGGGAGCGTGGGATTCCCCCGAAGGGTGATGCAGGGAGCCCATGGGGGTGGCAGGCGCGACCTGCCTGGAAGATGCCTTCAGGTTCTGGAGCTGGCTGCGTACCGACAGCTTGTTGCAGACCGCCATCGTCTCCAGCTTGTGTGTCGCAGTCACACAAGGAGTCCTTACTTCTTCATGTCCCTTCATCTGGTTCTTATAAGCAATATCCAAATTCCCTCCCTGCTGGAAAGAAACACTGCCTTTGTCAGCGAAAAACCTCAAGTTACGCTTTTCTCTCATCTCTTTCTGTTTATGGAATTTTTTTCCTGCAGAATTCCTCTGCACGTGGTAGTAATTGCTGGTTTTGGTTTTTTTTTTTTTTTTTTTGCCTTCCTACTTTTTGTTTTCTTGCTATGTAACAGCAGGGTGACGTTGGTTAACAGGATTTTGTACGTCAGCAGTGCTATTTACTAGAATGTTGTTAATTTATTGTACTAGAGCAGGGAAAATAGGCGAAACAATAATTTGCAGTCTCATAGAGCTAAAATCTTCTTGACTAGAAAGATATCATTGGGACAACTGCAGCTACAGGAAAATAGTTTTAAAGTGGTATGTGAAACTTGGTGGCATTTGGTAGGTTATGCCCCTGTTTAACACAAAGAAACTTCAAATCTCACCCATAAAACCACTGTGAAGTCACAATTTTGCCCCCCGTGTTTTAAACTTTGTCTTGGAGAACAAATAGCTGTTCTTTGTTTCAGAACAAGCATAATTATGCGGAAGTGTGTTATTTTTGTATTACACGAGCACTGCATAGAAAGCTTTCCACATAACTAGAATGAAATATTCAGCATGTTTAAGAGCAAGCCTCTTGGAAGTCTTTGGTAAGGGAAAAGATTACTCGTATGATGCAGTTTGAATGCATAAATCAGTCTCATATGTGTGGTATGCCACCAGCTTTAATAACGTGATGGAGTGACTAGACGGGTAAGCTGGGCTTGTGGATGGCAGTGTGGGGGAGGAAGGCGGATGGAGCTGCATCCAAGAGCAAAGCAGCATCTTCCCGTGGAATGCAAACAAGCTCTAAAGGCCTCTTAGGAGGAGGGGATATTGTAATATTATCAGCAATGTTGTGTTGAAAATTGGAAACCAGTAACTGAAAGCACATTGTAAAGAAACAGATGATTTTAGTGACTCGGAGAACATTTTTAAGGTTAGTAATCAGCAAACCACAAAGAAAATTATCTTGTGATCAGAGTTCTGATTTTTCACTGAGATCGAGAGCCTTGTCAAAGGTAATCCATCTGCTCTTCACTTAACATGGTTTTTTCCTAGCTATACTGCCTACCAATTTACTTAAGGAAAAAGATTTTTGTATATGTATGTGCCATTAGATAAATAATGGAACAGAAGCTTAACAGCTTTATAGCTTTTTGGAAGTTCTTCTCTCTTGCAATAATATCTCATAAAACTTTCAGAAAATTATTTCATAGAAACAAATTGTTTGAAAAACCAGTATCAAGTAAACACTGACTTGCTGATAGGAAAATGTGGCCTGTTTTCATGCCATGGCAGCAGCGATGCTTTCTTCAAAATTTTTTTTTTTTTTTTAGCAGAAAAGCCTCTTGTTGCTTTGTGGTGTGTTTCTAACCTTTTTGAAGTTTCTGTGTGATATTTTCATAAGCTCTGAATATCATGGTTTTCCTGCCAAATGAAAGGGAAAAAAATCTTAGATGGGTAACATTTTCTTTCTGTTATGGGATATGGATTTTTTTTATCCCTGATCCAATTTAGGTTAGAACATTTCATTATGTAAAAAGGTATGTATAGTATTCTTTGTCAGGGTTGTTGCAAAAAAGGGAAAAATTGAACGGTGAACTGTATCTTCGTAACAAAGTTCCACTGGTTTGAAATCATAAGGTTACTGAAAAATAGGCAGTAACTCTTCAGAGATCTTCTTTTCCATCAGGTTCTCCTCTTTAAACTAGCAGGTGATGTGAAGTCTGCTAGGGCAGTTCTGCTGGCCTCTGGCTCGCTCCTGGAAGCCCTGTTTCCCACGGGCAAATGGCGAGCAAGCTGCAAGTTGGGTGAAACTTGGTGAAGCGCTGGGTGGTGCTTGACTTGCTCTTCTGGGGAGCCATCTATAGCAGCAGCGTTACAGGCAGCTGTGTACATGCTTAAATATTGTATGTGCCTGTTTCATGTTCTTTGAAATTTGGGTGGGTTTTTTCATCATCTATATTTCATCTAATGTGAAAAAGTGTTAAGTTTTATGGTGCAGCATCTACTACTTTTAGAAACACTAAAACTCCATATATTTTAATAAAGATGATAACCTCTTCAGGCTAGGCAAGGTCTAAGACAAATACTACATGATAGTTTTTGGGGAAAAAATTGCAAGGAACCTTGATACAATAACTGGATGAGGATTTTATAATAGATTTAAGTGCTGATGAAGAAGGACTTTGTTCGGGGACTTCAAAAATTGCCAGTATGTTCCTTTTCTTACGGAGAGTTTCTTTGAAAACCAGAGTGTTTTGAGATGGAGAGGATTTTCATTTTATCTAAGAATGATTTTTAGGCTTATTTCATCAGGAAAATAAGACCAGTGTCAAACCAGACCTTGAACAAAAGATGTTGCATGCTGGAATTAGCCACTAACAGTCTTTTTCAGGGTCCTTTCTGACTGCCCATGAGTTTCACAACCTGTCAGAAAGAGTTGCGGTAGCAGTGATGTTTAAAAAGGCAGTGGTCAAGTGAAGGGTGACAACATTAATGTTGGTTATTTTTCACTCTGAAATATTTGCCTTTTTTTTTTTTTTTTTTAAATCAGGGAAGAGAAAATGATGGTGGGATACAAATAGAGGGGGGAAGAAATATCAGAAGGTACTTTCGTATGACAGTGTTGGTCTCCAGAGACTGCTTGCTAGGGCCGTGTGGGTGCACACAGTTTTACCTAGCAAGTATGTTTAAGTGTTGCTGTTTATGCTTCACATTTGTCTGTATTAAACAACAGTGTAATATATAGAGGGTGGTTTTAAAAATAGTATGTGAAGTATTGCCACTGTTTTCAGGTGGTAAATTAATTGCAAAACATAAACCAGTTATTTAAGAAGCACACTGCCGAACGAAGGGTGCCAACCAGTGCATTTAAAAGAATGCGGCGGCTGTCTTGGCAGCCGTCCGCCAACTCCCGCCCAGGCTGCCATCGTCACGCCTTGAGCTGTTCTTTGCTGCTTGTCCTTAGCTGAGGTTTGGGTGCTGGGGTGATGGCAAAATGCATCTTACTGCCATGAGAAGAGTGGAACTGTGTCAGTGCTTTAACTCTGCATGAGTAAGGGTAACATAGACAGCAGGTGTGTTTGCAGATGCTGAGCTGTCCTGAGGGGTGCAAAGATTTGTACTAATGGTGCTTGCCCCACATGAACCACGTGGTGAAAGGGTAGGCCCTAAACACCTCACCTAACCACGTGTAACTTGCATTGACGTTTTTAATTCATAAAGCACTATAATTTCATATTCCTAAGTTGGTTTTTCATGTTTTAAACAAAAAGGTTTGTAACAAACTGTTCCTCACGCTACAGTACTTTTTTATAACATCTTTGTCTTTTTTTATCATTAAGAAAAGTGTTTCTGTAATGTTAATTAGCTAGTAACTGCTGTTTTCAGTGTGCTTTAATTACCATATGTTGCTTGATTATATGTTATGAAATAAACTTAAGGTTATTCTAGATTGTTAAACGGTGAGCTAATACGTAACTACTGTGCTGAAAGTGAGGTTTTTCACATACGGTGGTGGGGATATTGGGAGGAGGAGAAGCTAAAAATTCAGTCTCGTTCTTAGCATATGAGGACAATTTTAAGAATTGGCTCCTAGATTTTAAAATTACTATTTACAAGAAATATCTGGTAAAATACCATGCAAATACTTTGAATCACAACAGTGCATAGTCATAGAATAGATTGTAAAGATACAACTCTTGGGTGATTTGTGTATGTGTTGCTAACAGGCTTCCTTTGCTGGCAGTGTAATTGTACAATGCAAGATACTTATCATTTGCTATCACTTAAGGATTTTTTTTTAAAAATGCTCCTGTTCAAATTGCATTTAGCAATAGCTGCATTACTAGTAGATAAATTACATGTATGTAGTTGTGTCTGCAAATGTTAGTAAGCATTGCTGCTGTGACAGTTACACTTTTCAATGAGCAAGATGTGTAAATGTTTAACTCAGTGCTCATGGGCAGTTTTATATTCAATTTCAGATAGAACAATGCTAAATAAAAGGTTCTACTTCAGGGTTCTGTTATGCTTGGTCAACAGACAAAAAAAAAAGTAAGCTAAGTTTTATAGATGAGTTAAAACTTCTGATAACAAATACATTTGATTGCCTTCCATATTAAAATAAGAGTAGAAAAACATTTTTGAGTACTGTAAACTGTATCCTGTAACTTCCTTGTCTCCTAGGAAGTTATTTGCCGTGGTTTTTACACTGTTGATGTAACTGGTCTAACACTGGAAACCACGAAGAATTTTAATATTGTTCATACCCTTGATCTCTGGTCTTTGCAGGAGATGGTGCTTTAAATACTCAAGAGTTTTTTCCCATGGTGTTTCTTTTTCAGATTGCTAGACTAAAATCCCTATTGGTTTCAGTCGAATGTACACAGAAACAAACAGTTTATATTTTCAGTTGATACATAACTTTTTCATTTACTATATCTTAAATTCCAGCTTCATCCCTAGTTAAATTTTGTGGTTACGTTCACATACTTCCCCTCGGATCTTCAAGAAGTTCAGTGTAAGCAGCTGTATAGCTCTCATCGTGAGCTAACTTTGAAAATGGTGCAGCATATATGAGGATAAATCCTGTATTGTGCCGGTTTTTCCCCCCGAGATTTTTGTCATACTTTCTTTCACAGAAATGTTTTCAAAATGACTTCGCAAAAATAGATGAAGTTTCTCTTTTTAAAGAGATCTTTGAAGTAAGAGTGTGGCTCAACGATGTCCATACCTAAGGGGATAAGGTCAGCTGGGGGTTTGATTGCTGTTTTTTTCCCTGTAGCCTAATAAAATGTGGCATTTTAAGTGCTGTAGAGAGGATCTCAATTGTGGCCGCTCTCGCAGTTAAATAGCTGCTTAGAGACACAGAAGTTAACTTTTATTTTCTTGGAATGAAAAAAATGTAAGGGTTCCTCCCCCAACAAATGTTATAAAATGTGACATACCTGTTAATTCCCTTTATTTTACTGCTCATAGTGGGCACTGGGACTTTGATACAGGTGGGTCCTTCTGTTTCTTTTAAGTTTGATACATTTTTACAGGAGTTGCTGTTGTTGTTGCTGATCAAAATCTCACTGTCAAGGCGCTAAATGTTTTTTATTTTTATACTAAACTTACTCCTGACCCTGTTAAATATGATTGGTGGCATTTTTGTACAGAACGTTGCAAGTCTTCTGGATTCTTCAGTCACCAGATGACTTGTGTTTATGTAGTTAGTGACTAATTACGGCTGCATTCTGGGGGTTTGCACTTTGGTGACAACGTACTACCGAGAACGAAGATTTCTAGAGTTAACCTTGCAGAGTTGGGAGGGGAGGATTATCTCTTTGGGTTTTTTTTGAGGGATGGCAATTTGATGAACCACCATTATTAGTCTAGCAGGCAGCATATAACTGAGATTCAAAAACATTTGCATTTAAGTTGTATTTAAGGTTAACTAAAAAAAAAAAAAAATCAACCTGGGCTTTAGGTGAAAAGGTTTTCAAATTTAAAGCTTTTTTGCCCCTGATGGGATTATTTCAGTGGTTGACAGAAACATTTAAGAGATGGAAAACGTTTCTTTAACTCTAAACAGAGGGAATTGAAGTGGGAATTGGGAACAGAGGAGGAAAAAAACCCCTTGAAACCCCCCTCTGATTATGATTATCACAAAACTGAGCTTTACTTTGAGATTTTAACCAATGCTATGTTTTCATAATTTAATTGGTATTTATTTTCTCAGATGTAACTGGTTTGGATTTCGTAGAAGATGCCTATAACAAACTGGATCCATCAATAAGTAACTCATTTCCAGCATTATTGTACTCAATCGTGGGAAGTTTAATTGCAGTTTGCTTCCATCATTTTTCTTGACAGCTGTTGAAAATAATGTGGTAGAATTGGATTTATACTGACTTTCAGGAGGCAGATATTTGTTCAAAAGCAGTCGGGGAGTGCAAAGATCCATGCCAATATTCAGAATTCATATTTCCCTTGAATGGAAGGTTGTGATAAAATGGTACATGGTGTGTTTTCATTGCCTGTTGAAAGACTTTCATGCAGTTAAAATAAGCATTTTGATGGTGGTTGAATTAAGAGTTTTTGTCAGTCTCTTCTCATCATGGATGATTAGACTAAAATGTCTGCTTGTCTTGACTTGAGAACACCACAGCTTCAGATAACATGCTTTGTGATTGAAGGTCGAAATATTTTGAATTCTAATAGGCTGCCAGATGAATTGCTTGAAATAGACTGTAAAATTTCAAGGCTTCCTTTTCCATCTGCTGTGAAAAGAACCATTGGGAATGGTTGAGCTTGATGATCATAGAATTACGGGATGGTGATTCTAAAACCCTCAAAGGGAAGTTGCTATGGAGATCTAGTTCCAAACTGTGAAATGATTCACCTCTGAAAGGCTTCAGGGTCTGAGAAGCTGAACACATCATTGTTCAGGTGGTCATTGGTTAGGAAATTGCTGGTGCCTGTGTAATCAGCACTCCTGTGGTAGTTAACGATCTAAAAAGGTTTGTTCTGAATGATGTGGGACAACAGCAATGTGCATAAGATGGCTTCTCTCAATCATAGTTTGCTCAGCCTGGTGCTTGTAAAAATACAGTGAGCTAAATGGCAGAGAAATGAACTGCTTCATTGAGGAAGTCTTTTAAAAACAAAATTCTTTTCTGTGATGGATTTGACATCTAAAGTAAAAGGAGAAGAACTCTTTCAGCTTAAAAAGCCATGGTTAGATGTTGCAAAAGTATCACATTTATATATTTATTTTGCAAGGAGGAGAATGGCAGGGCTGTGTGTTTGTATTTGCTTGCAGGCTAAAGAGTGGTACTGTTGGAAATGAAGTCTTCTACCCAGTCACACCTTGGGATCATAATGAAGTAGCCTTGATATGTTCATGTTGCTGCCCCCCCCCGCCCCTTCCCAGTTTTAGGGCCTACCAGAGACTCAGCTCTGAGAATCATGGAAAAACCCCACCCTGTATATCCAGGATTCAAGTTAATCAAAACATACTTTTCCTTTCTTAGTGTCCAACTCACTTGTCTGTTTCAGGATAGAGAAAGGGAATAAACAGAAAATGTTTGCGTACATGCATAAAGCAATGCATTTTGCAACTATTGCTAAATTTGCCAGCAGATTCTTAAATTACTTGGAAACTTCAACATCCACACAAGTTGTTTAATGTACTTTTTCAGGGAAAGGCAAACGGCTTTTACTCAGCTTGCAAGTAGTTACTGACTATAGCTGTGCCTAACTCAACGCAAAACGTTTTCTTGGCTGTATGAGATTCAGCTAAAGACGTTTGTGTTATTATTTCTTGCATATCTGTTCACCCTTATCACGATTCCTTAACACAATCTGTTAATGAGATTGAGTAAAGAAGACACCAGTGGCTACTAGATGGTGCCAGATAGTTGCAGAATGCAACTGATATGTTCCTTGATTGTCACTGTAGTAAAATGTTACTAGAAAGGAAAGCAAATCCCTGAGTGTTGGGGATTACTGAAATAATGTACAAGACAATGAGTTCTTTACTTCCTATGTCACTGGTCAGCCATTCTGTACCAAGTCATATGCTTAGTTTTCTGTTGGGGTGCTGTTTTGAGTTTTACAAGGAAGAGGAAGGGACTAACATCCAAAGTAAGATATTGGATATTGGTATCGGGCTTTATCTGGTTAACCGTTACATTAAGATTTGAACACTGAACAGCAAATATTGCAAACCCTCTTCATCAGGTCTAGCATCTCAAGTAAGATGAGAATTATATATTACATTTTGCTTTCAGTATTTCAGATGCTCTTCTAAAAAGATCATTTGGTGTTTATTGTGATTCCAAGCCTGTACCATTATGTGAGGTCCTAAGAGCTGTGACATCACCTGTTATTTGTTGAAAAGTCATGTATGAAGAGCAAAGTGTCTCTTAGCTAGCTAACAATTTTTTTTTTTTTAAATTAACAGGATTTCTGTTAATAGAAACCAATAGGCAGCGCTCATGAAATTTGAACTGGTTTGCAAAGGATAAGTCTGGATGAACTGTGTTGCTCCTTTTGCATTAAGTTTATGTATTGCATTATGAATGTGGGCCAGAATGTCCAGCGGGAAGGTTGTATGATGAGGCACGGTCTTGTAAGGTAGACTTACTCAGGGGCTTTTGTTTTTAAAGATGTTTTATTCACTTAGCAACACAGCACTTCATTACAAACTTACTTAGGGCATATGCATATATGTGGCACTGATCTACAAATTTTGCTTATTTAAGTCTTTATAAGCTCTCATTTTAGTTATACATTGGCTGCTCTTTCCTCGAGTATGTTTCCTCCTCCTCACCTCTATTGTGCAATGAAACAGATCCTCAAAGGAGAAATATTCCCATAGGGAGAATAAGTTTCTTTGTTAACACGTGATGAGCTGTTTTTACAACTCTTTATAAACACCCTTCCTCTAAAAACTTTGTTACTCTTTTGTAAACAATGAGTGATCTGTAAACATGAGTTATTTTTTTTCTCCTCTGTGCCGAATTCCACAATCAGTTTTTTATAGCATTTTTGTAAGGCACTGCAAGAAGTTTGACAGTTTTTTAGTGCTCTTGTTTTATCACAACAACAATGTAATTTTAAGTTTCAGAACGTTTGGGACCTGCTTAGGTAACTAACACCTTGTATCTGAAAACTTGTCATTACTGAGTTTTGCATGTATTTATATAGCTTAAGACATTGCTTTAAATGTTTTTTGAAGTGAAGTTGCCTTATTGAAACAATTTTACACCGTTGTGGGTTCCAGGAGTGTTGTGATTTTGCATTCTGTGCTGGACTGTTCATTGTCCATTCATCACTTTCCAAGACTGTCAACTCTCCAAGGTGTCAAAGGCTGCAGAACAGGGTGTTGAGCTGGCTCGGCACAGGAGCCACGGTGGGCTCAGCACAGTTTAATGGCTTGAACTTCGCTGCGGTGTTGATGATCCAAAGTTGTTCAGTAGTAGTGCAGTTGTGGTAACCGCTATGCGGTGCCTGGATAAACTGCCCACACATAATTGAAATGTTTACTGTATAGCTGGTCATTCGAGGCCAGGTAGAGCTGCCCTTCTCTCCTCATGGTTGCTTGTTGCTGTTCATAAACGGTGTAATCGTGTTGTCTTGAAGACATGATTGCTGTTAGGAATGTATTTTGTTATGGTGATTCTCAGGGATTCCAGTTAAGACTGACACTGTAGAGCTTGGCACGGCGTATTCATAAAGAGAAGACCTTGATGAGCGACCTTCAGAAGGAAGGAGTAAAATGCACCACAGGGATGATGATGGTGGAAGTAATACGAATAGAGAGTTATGCATATATGTATATATTTCCAAACGGTTTCTGCTTAGGAACCAATTTTTTTGTGTGCAGTGTAGATGCCATCAGATTGCAAATACATGAGTTCCAGTCTCCTTTTGAGTAGGAACATTGTCTTCTGTGAACAGTCTGGATATCTGGTACACAGAGGCATGTTAAAAGTTGTCCGCTGAGGTTTGTGGCCAGACCTTCCTGCGTGCACTATCCTTTATGCAGGCGGTGCTGCCGTAGGAGCGCTCACTGGGGAGGGCGGTACTGTGGAGGCTCTCCCTTGTTCCTCTGTTTGCTTCTCTTTTCACGACTTTGGCTCACGAAGGAAGGTTTTCAGTCAGAACAAAGTAATGTAATGCAGCAGCACAGCGTGCCTGAGCTCAGGTTGACAAGAGCACTTGTCTCTGAAGCAAGCTTTTGCATCCTTCAGCTTTCATGGCTTTTGGACACTTTGCAGTGGTCCAGGCTAGGTTCCAAACATCCCTTCTTGTTCCAATTAACATAGCTGTATTTTGGAAAAGTCTGAACAGAGCGCCTCGTTTTTCCTAGGGAATTCATATTTTAAACAATTCATGTGGTCTGTCAGCCTTCTCAAAGTTGTACATTGAATGCTGCCCCTTCCTTGTGTCTTCTGACGGAGAGTCCCTGCAAATCACCACGTGCTGTCGTCCAGGGTGAAGTGTGTTGCGAGAGGAGTAACCAAGGAGTTTGTCCCAAGCACTTTTTGGTGGGCATTGCAGTGCTAGTATTTCAGATATATAATCCAGAGTAAGCCTGCTAACGGAGGCACGAAGGGCTCCAAGATTTATTCCTTCAGCTGTCGCGTAATGTCCTTTACCCAGCGTGACCAACTTGATAGCAGATCTCAGCAGGTAGAAGGTTTTGCCTGCGGAGTGTTGACTACATCCTGGTGGTGCTGGGATGATGGAGCAGTGGCAAGTAAACACATTTTACATCAGAAATAAAGCACTAATATTTGACAGAGAGACTCAAGGGTAAGGAACAGGATTTTACAGATGAGCTTATTGGAGCGACTCTCTTGGTAACAACTTTTCTCCGTTAAAGCTGCTTCCACCAGGAACAGAGTCGTGGTTTCTTCTGCCAACTTACGCGTCCTGAAGCGAATTGCTTTGCCTCAGTGTTTCCCGGGGAGGTTATAATTCTCATCTCTGACCTTGTGCAGTACTTGCTTGACGAGTACTTTTATGCAAATGTCAATTCTTTGTGTGCTCAAGAAGTTGATACTACAGTCATTTAAAATCCTGTATTGCTGCTACATGCTCTCATTGTGTGTGTGCCGGTGCAGAAATAGACCTGCCCTTTTCTGTCAAATACTCCCAACAGATTTGATATTGAAAGGATTGCCATTCAGCTGCTATTTCAGACTTTTGGGGAGGGGTGTTTGATTTGCGCTCTCTTGACTGGTGCGGTATTAGGGCTCAGCAGGGTAAATGTAGCTGCTTATCTTTTATATAGGTAGGTAATGAATTTGAGTCCTAATACCGCACCAGTCAAGAGAGCCCACAGCAGCTGCTTTTACCATCCCGTGTCTGTAAAGCCATATGGTACGCATAAACTGTAACGTTGCGTTCAAAGTAATTGATGCTGCAACTAATATTCTGAACTGGTTTTCTGTTGGTAAAAAATCAGCTAAACTTGAGAATAAAAACAAGTGCTTTTAATGGGAATTAAAACCTTTTCTTATATTTCTACGGTGCAGGTAAAACAAAATAATTATTGCCACAGTGACTGCTTGCATTTGAAATAGATTTATACATATTATTTTAAAAAAAAATCTAGTTAACTTTAAAATATGTAAGTTTTCTTGTCATTTAGGGTTCTGTGAAGCTGATCATCAAGAGGGTTGCAAATCATTGGCGGTTTCTATTTTCAGAGTTCCACATCCCAGAGTAATTTGCTTTAATTTCACCCAATTTAACCTATACTTCACACCATCACCATTCAGCTTTAATAGCTATGTTCTGTGCATAAGAAAAGCAGATAAATGTCCACAATTAGACTGCGAGTGATTACAACTAGTTAGGGCTTTATGAAGACAAAACTTAAAGGGCTGTAGCACAAAACAAAGCCACAAAAGATGTCTGAAAAAATTATTTCTTCAGAAGTCAAGGTTTACTACAGCATTTTATTTAATGTTTTTTGTACTTGATTTTGCTTATGTTGAAGATGTAGGCAGGTGCACCTTCTTCAACCAAAAATTACTCTGCTTAAAGAATATTAGGTTTGTGTTACAGGTGATTAATTTCACTTGAAATCAGCTTACAAGGGAAAACATGCTAAACCTACTTTATTTGTTGGTTCTTTGTTAACACATGCTACATTTAAGAAGCTGTAACTGTTGACTCTGAGAGTATTTTTTTGCCATTCTAATCCTGAGTATGCATGGTAAAATGTACCATCATCAAAGTTTAATACATTCTATAATGTTAAATGTACTTGTACCTCAGTCAGGAATAGTGGTATCTTTTACCGTGTAAATCTTCATAATACTGATGATAGCATGTCAGTCCAGCCTAAGTACAGATATTATTTATAATGTAATGGTTTTTTTGACACTTGTAGTCTTGCTTCTTTTGATAGCTCAAAGAAATACCCTGCTTCTAGCCCCCTGCCCCAAGTTACCCTATTTTATTTCTTCTTGTTCTCCCCCCATTCCCGCCCCAGTAAGTGGCCAGATAGATATTATTGCTCGCTTATTTCAGGGCGTGTAGCAGGGGACATATGTGTATTGTGATGTGCCGTATCAGTCTGTGATGAGCAGCTCTTTTTGGTAATGGTAGTTGAATGTATGCTGGAGAGGAAGTGCAAGTACCAATTACTCTCTAGGTCTGTTTTTTGGTGGTGTTACTAAACATTCTCTTAAAGCGTATTGGCAAAAAAGGCTGGTCATTACCCTGAACACCCATGGGAGTTTCAGCTTGTGATGCAGTTCAGATTCTGTTCAAACTGTAAATATCCCTCTTAATTACAGCATAACATATACCAACGCAGTTGCTTACCTTTTGTAAATGAATAGAGGATGTGAAAATGCTGTTATGTGGAGCTTAGGATTAGCCAAATATTTTGTTCCGTTTTACTTTAAGGATAAGGATAATTAAAGAAATGAAGCAACTGATATATCAAATATGAATTAATCTTGAAGATATTCATTAATTTCCATAATTGCAATTAGGAGCAGAATAAGATAAGTCTACTATTATTTTCATTTGGCTTTTAGCATCTCGGTGGCAGCTTGGAGCAGCTAGAAACAATAAACTTTAGGATACAGGCAGCTTCGTTTTTGTGTCAAACTAGTTTTATATGCTATATCATAAAACTTTCAGTCCAATCAGCAACTACATTTAAATACTGCAAATTGTGGCAGCAAAACAATAATTCTGCTGATTAGCCCCTTTCCATTTCTTGTAAGTGAACTGTTTATGCTGTTGAGTACCTTTTGAAAAAAGAAAAAGCCAAAACAGCCTTGATTAGTCAAGGAGTAATTGGATGACTTGATTTTAGCAAGAGAATGAATTGGTTGATGATAGCCTGTAACTAAGTGTAGTGGTTCTGTTCAGATGAATACATAACATACAGTCATCAGATCTTGACAGGTATAACATAAGCAATGCAAAAATCTCTGGAGGCTGAGAGGTAAATTTTGTCAAAGAATTTTGAAGCTGATTCCTGAAAGAAATGGAAAGAAATGTGCATGCCATTAGATGATACCTTTATGAGTGTGGTATTTGCTACTGCTGTGTTGTGTACATATTTATCTGCTGTTACTTTTGCATGTGAGGAAGGGAAGATACAGTCTGTGTCCTGGCTGTCATCAAGATCTGACAGAGACAGTTCCTGCTCTTCCTCAGGGAAAAACCAGAGTTAGGCTTCACATCTTCTTCAGCCAGTCATCCCGTTTTCTGGATCTTTTTTGTCTAGTCTCACTTGAAACAAAGTGCAGAACCAGCCATTGCTGCATTACTTCTTTAATGCTTCTGAAATGCTTTTTCCCCTCAAACTGCTTCCTTCCACCCTGGGCCCACCACTCTTAGACTCAAACAGCCCAGATAGAGTGCTCAGGCAAAGACAAATCCTTCCCTGAAACTGAAGAATCCTTTAAGTTTGTGCCTGCTGGCAGCAGAGGAGGGAGCTGGATGTGGCAGTGATAACTTCCAAGCTCCTCATTTCTAGCAACTTCAGGTTAAGTCATTATTTTGGGGCTATTAGATGGCAAATTAATTCTGCTATCTTGTGCTTTACTATTTTCCTATCTAAATACTTGTCTTGTTTTGATAGCAGTATCTGCATGCCACAAAAACATTATGGGAATTTATCACAGCAGATTTGTTTACTTACAGCAAGATTGATGTTTCTAACTCTGTGGTCTGTTCTTTTACACGGAGGGAAGTGGCAGGGGTGTATCTTTCCAGCTAGAGTGCAAATCCATCAGCATTTCCTGGAAGATTATTTGAAAAAAGGATTATTGCAGGGATACCTAAAATATAAAAGAAAGAGGTGGATTCCATTCAACTCCCTTTTGAAAGGTTGACTAATGTCTGATAAAAACACACTTTACCTCTGGTGAGATATGCGAGACACCGGAGCAGCCGTAATCAGTTCTTTAAATAAGGAAGTTACTGATTAGGGTTTCCCAGTTGACCTTCCTGCAGTGCCATATGCTTAGCTTAGTTGTTGACAAACAGATGCTTCTTTGGGGAGATTCTTGAGTAAGTCAATTTAATGTATATATTTTTTTCCTCCCTGTATGGTAAACAGATTCCTTCTTTCTCTTACAGTAGTATGCTATCGTTTCCTGTAGTAGAATGAAGGCACATGCAGTATAACTTCAGAAAGTAGGCGAAAGGAAGGTGCCGTGG
The DNA here is from genome assembly GCA_027574665.1 of Rhynochetos jubatus. Classification (NCBI taxonomy): domain Eukaryota; kingdom Metazoa; phylum Chordata; class Aves; order Eurypygiformes; family Rhynochetidae; genus Rhynochetos; species Rhynochetos jubatus. Next base: position 20,553,580 of record CM050654.1, read on the forward strand.
TTTGGGATAATGTTTGAGAAATGCCGAGTCCTTCTGTTTTGAAAGCAAATGCCGTTGATGAAGACATGGAAAACCCAAAAGATTTTAATTATATTCATTAAAGGAGGTCATGGTCCATAGTTCATGCTGTCTTGAGAAGGAAGTGATATGGCTAATTTTGGAGAAGTTCATATTAAATATTTGTTTTAATTAGTTGGGGTTTTTCTGTAAATAATAAGTAAATAAATAGATAGACATAGTTAGATCAGTTTATTGTTTGGTGGAATTCCAGAATATCACAGCATCATTAAGACAAATGTTTTAGCCCAAGTTTGAAAAAATTGATTTTTTGATGAAAACTTTGGAAGCTAGACCATGGGGCTAAGCAGCCGGTAGCCTGGCAGGTGTGAAGATGCCGTAGAGGATAGTGTGCAAACGAGTTTCTAGCCGTGGAAAGTTCCCTCATATTTACAGAAGTTGAACCCTCACTATGTCAGTAAGACGACAGACACGTTGTGTATGAGGTTCACCATTTTTAAACACAGCTCATAATCAGAATGGTGTTTACCTCTGGCAGGTGACCATGCTCTCTCTGTTCTGCAGCTATCCAATTCTAGTCCTTTTCTTCCTCACCTGGATGCTCCATTAGTATGATATCAGGCAACCTTTCCTCCCTCATTTTTCTACCAAGCTCTCTTGAGCTAGTACTCAGCCCAAGAACAAAATAAGACTACCAGATCTCCTTTTCTCCCTCTCCCCCTTATTTTAACTCACTGATTCTGTTGTAAACAGTGATCAGCCAAGCCACTGTCAGTATTTCTTTTGTCAATATTTATTTTTCATTTGCTGTTTTTAGAGTGCTACATGTCCATAAACTAGCTGGTATTCTTCTTCTGCATAATACCCAACAGTGTTCTGTTCCTTCAGAAAACTGAAGTTCTCATCTGTTTATGGTCATTTTGCACTTCAAGACCTGCCTCCCATACTCCCTGCTTCTTCCACTTCAGCCTAGTTTAGTGGTCTTTTTATTTTCAATAGGCTGCTTTCTACGTAGTGCTCTGTCAACTAGAGACGTATCTTAACAAATAGCAATAAACTGTTAACAATCTATGTCTGCAAGACTGGTAGATTAATACTGTAGTTCTTACTTTCATCTTGGTAAATTATATACACATTTTCTTGCATGTCCTGTTTCTTGAATCAGTTTTACAATAATGTTTTACGCGGTCCCTGGTTTCAAAATCAGTCTATATAAAAACAAAGTAGTAGGAAAAAATGGAATTGTAATAGTTTAACTTTGTTAATTTTGCACAGTTGTACTTTTCCAAGAGATCTCATCTCTTGCACAGACCCTAATTCTTAAGGTTGCCACCAGTCCGTGCTTACTAAGTCCACGTTCAGCTTGGTGTACCAGAACTGAATTCCCTACAGCGCTCAGTGTGGTTTGTGCTAGACTCTCGTTACAAGGCAGGCTTGAGGCTGGCATAATGGATTGCCCAAGATCCATCCCACTTGGATAGCATACTGAGATGCTGTTAGTGCTAATGCTCTTCCATCACAGCAGTGTCACTCCCTTTTCCTTTCCTTCTTCCTTGAGTATCCCATCGTCTGTCTTCTGGCTAGGCTGTCAGTCAGAGGCTGGGCTGTTTTAGGTTGATGGCTGAAGTCAGCACTGGCAAACCCCGAACAAGAGATTCACAACTAAATCTCAATGCCTGTGGCTTATTAAAGAGACTGTCAGTTTATGCCAAAGGATGGACATTCATGCCAGTTTGGCCTTTTGTGTATACAAAATCTTACACCTGCCACTTCCTTCCACACTGTGACTGTTTCAGCAGGAAGAAGTTTTCTAGTATTTGTTCACCCCAGCAGCCCATGTCCCATTGTGTCAGGCGTGTAAATATGGATCTATGGAAGGCAAAGGCTGCAGTACCTCTTGTATCTGCCTGGCACTGGTATGGCTTAGTGTGGCGAGTTTCCATTTGACCGAGCAGCCTGTGCTCTGTCACAGCCAGCAGCAGAGTGGGATCTATTGCTGAGCTGGTTTCCCTTATACCAGGGTGATCTTCAGAGAGGAGACAGCTCATGGTAGAGGAGGAAACTTCTGTTAACCGCTGTTTGTAAGACTTTTCATAAGTTCATGCAAAAAGTATGTTGACATTTGACTGTCAACAACATTGTAAATCTGTGTACAGTGTATTTTGCTGTTAAATCTTTATGGTTAAACCCACTGTTTTCAGTAAGTGAAAGACAAGATGAAGTTTAAGATATGTATGACAACAAAGAACCCCAACTTTCTATGTGTCAGTTAAAGAATTGTTTGCAGTTTGCCGTTTCCTATCTTAAACTTAGTACCGGAAATGCCTTGGGGTGTTTTCCTCTGTGAAAAAAACAAGTTGATTTTCATTTTGGTAATATTAAAATTGTATTTGTGGTTGATTTCTTAGGCATGTCTTTAATATTATGGGGTAGGCTTGCAAGTACTTTGAAAATTGATCCAGGAATAAGTAATAAACTGTTTTTAATTGTTAATATATATGTAAAATATTGACTTTTTTTTGAGGGGTGGGGGTTTTTGGTGATGCTGCTTATCTGATAATTTAAATCCTAGTTGAATTATGTTGCCAGATTGTCTTCAGAAGGGCATGAAGTCAGCACACATGCTTCAGTAATATCTGGGTGTTTTACCCTTATGTTTCCAGTTGGCAATTTGAAATTATGGCTTCAACTGCACTTTAAATATGTGATAATAGCATGTGTTTCTAATAAGGGCCAGCACCATTTTGTTCAGATAGTGTGAATGGTTGTCACTCATATATGACAAATGCACCTTCATCTGCTTCTTTGATGGCCCCCTAAAACCATACCCTCAAATCAGGGCGATGAAATTAGCTGCTGTGTAAATTGTGTGTCTGAGTGGTTCATTATCTAATCACCGTCAGAACCACAGTGATAAAGTAGATTGAAACAGGGACGAGGTCTGCCAGATGATTTCAGGCCTTTTTTTCTAAGCCCTGTTTCCCTTGGAAACACCGAGTCGTTCAGAACTTCAGAATTCTTTGTCTAAAACTTCTTTTCTTTTTTTCCTTAATGCATAAAATTGGTCAGCCACTGAGGGCTGCCAGGGTGATTTGTAAGGTTTTCTTTCCAAGAGTCTTTTAGTCATTACTGTGTGTATTAAAATGTTCTGCCATGTTCAATTTAGCTACTATGTTTGCTACTGCTAGGTTAGGTATTGTTAAATACAGTGGTACCTATTTTCAGGAAAGGTCTCTAGCCTGTTCCTATTGAGAAGAAACTCTTAAAGATGTGTTAAGTGCTCTCCTGAAATGGCAAAGCGCTGTGCTTTGCATGTATCTGTATAAAGCTTTGGATTCTGGAATTGATAAGTAAGTTAACAGATTAAACCAGCATAATATGAAATACTACAGGAGACACTTGTATATGGACAGTATGACAGACCTACCGACTTTACTTTTCATCTCAAACTCTAGTGAGTCATAATAGTATATTGTAAATTACATATTAAGCTAAAAAGACAAGAAATAATTTAAGTGTTGTTCTATTTTAGGAGCATTTGAAGATGATGATATCACTCACGTTGAAGGAAGTGTAGATCCTGTTCGGGACATTGAAATCATACATGAGGAACTTAGACTTAAAGACGAGGAGCTGATCATGCAGAGTATAGACAAGCTTGAAAAAGTAGCTGTAAGAGGAGGAGACAAGAAATTAAAACCCGAATATGTAAGTATATGACCTATGAAAGTAGGTCATTAATACTCTCTCTATTAGATGGAAATTTTTGTATTGTTGGGTTTTGCTACTAATCTCCCACATGTATAATACAAAACAATACTACTAGTTTTAGTTAAAATTATTATTAACTGAAGAATTATTAGAATGAATTGCTTGCTGTGTTGACAGTGTAAGATTTCACTGATAAAGCTAATTGTAACTTTTTAAATTTAACTGTTATTTTCTTGCTTTATATGAGAGTTACCATCACTTTGTCAAACTTAAATCAGTGTTTAGTTGTAATTCGAAATCCAGCAGTCACTTCTGAATTATTCTTGCTGTTAAATTCTAGTCTAATGTTGATGCTAGTATTCCTGTAGCCACCAAGTGAATATATTTTCTTGGTGTGGTTGCACTTCGTGGCTTTCTGTGCATGTTAAATGAAGACTCCTAGTTGAAAATAATTTTAGAATGTTGCTGTGGAAAGCTGCTTAAATGAGCTCAGTTATCACAGGGTAGTAGTGGTGTTTCTGTGTAAATTAGAAACGTAGAGTAATTACCAACTTCAAAGTACATTTTTGTAAATGATTATTTTGCTGCCGCTTGACTCTTGAGTCTGCTGCACTTTGCCAGTAGTCTAGTTATTAATTTTTCTTTAATCTTCTATAAATATTTCAGGTGGTATCTAAAGTGTGTTCTCTAATTATTACAGCAGTATATCAGTGTGGAAATAGACTGAGTAACAAGTAGTAAAAAATGCTGTTTGCTCCTATGGCTTTTTAGGTAGCAGGTAGTAACAACAGCATTGTCCTGTCAGTGCTGAAGTGCAGTGAAGTTTGTTGGCCCTGCCTAGTGTCTGAAAGTGAACAGGAGCTGAAAGTGAACATCCCTTTTTGAAATGTTCTGGGTACACGTGGGCAGTGATTTTTATCTTATGCAAAAGGTTGCACCTGCTTGCAGGAACAGCACAGCTTATGCCTACTGTTTCAAATAGCACCCACACAGTCTTTCACCTTTTAATTCATCTCAAAGAAAGGGGCAAGAAAAAAATCCTGTCTGTAGCAAATTCGGAGTTCAACCTAAGGCTAAATCTTAGATTGGTATGAGATGATGAAAATGAGGAGTGTTGTGTGTTCTGGCCAGCCTTGCCTGCTTTCTTGTGTGGCTGTTCTGGAAACATCTTTGCTCGGCTCCTCGTGATGGAAGGAAGCCTTTGAGTGTCCATCTCTGCATGCTTTGAGGGTTTCATACCATAGTCTGTTCTTCCTGTGCTAGGGAAGAAGTCAGCACTTTTTGTGATTGCAGAGACATAACCGAAGTGAGTTTTCAATAAGGTTCTTAATAGTCATCATGTGACTGTAATGAGTGGTAGGTACAGTTACTGTTGTGTGACAGAGCTGCTCTTACTCATTTTATAACTACAGGAAGTTGGTATGTGTTTGAAAACAGAAAATGTCACGTTGTTCTCAAATCAAGGGAGAGACAGTAAATAGAAACCCTCACGTCTGGAAATGCAATTTGAGTTAATTAAACAAAACTTTTAAATCTGCATTATTAATCTTTTACTCCAATTCAGTCTCTCATCCTTCTCTTTGCCTCTTCCTTCAGTCTCCTAACTATCACTTCATCTGTAGTTCACCTGCCAAAATGGCTTTGTCATCTCCTGTTTGTAAGGTACATTCCTCGTCGTTCCTTGGGTTTTTTTTTGTTTCTCTATGAACACAAGCATGAAATACACCGTGTTTTCTAAGTCATGTTGCTCTGCCAGTTCTGTTCTCCATAACAGCTGTTACACTTGACCAGTCCCAGCTGAGTTTGTCAACAACAATAGAGGTTTCAAAGGCATTAAATTCCTTTGTTTCCCGGAAAGGGGTGGCTGAACAGAGGGGAGAGGCACAAATTAATGCTCCCCTTGAGACAAAGGCTGCACGTAGGAACTACAGTCGCTAGGGAATCTTTTCAGGGAAGTGCTATGGGGCATCGCATCTGTGAGTCCTGCTGATCTTGGACCTTCTTGCTTGTCTTTTTTTGTGACTGGGATGCTTGAATTATAAGGTAAACAGTAGACCTTAGTAAAGTGGACTTTTTTTAATGATAAACACCTGTGAAGCTCTCTCTGGTTACTTTACTTTTCTTGGTAGATTGGTCCTTAGGCAGAGCGATAGAGCTTCTACAAATAGATTTGTGTAGTGTAAGATTGTAAGGGCATTTCCTGGGCTTTTCCAGCCCCTAGCTGGGTTTATTTAGATATTGAGCCCCTGGGCTGTGAGGCACTCCTGTACAGTTTGCTTTGCCGCTTCTCCTTTCATGTTTTGTGTTGCAGAGAAGGCCTAGGGTTGCATTTATATAGTACTGTGTGATAACTATGCAGTAAATGACTTAATGGGTCTAGGACAGAAACCGTACAGGATGAAGATTATGCATCCCTAAAGCAGCAACCAAATGTTAGGCGTGTATTTTGGCCGTTTGATGGTTCTGCACTTCCCAAATATGTTACATTTTGCAGTTAACTCGCTGGGCACAGAGGGAGTTCCTTGTCCAGCGCCATTTGTGATGTTGTTTCTGTGTGGTTTGTGGCTACTGTTTGAGGCTGCTTCTTTCCAGGGCAGAAAGGTCATTGAGGCAGTGTAGACTCAAATTAATGCTCTCTTTCAAACAGATTGTCTTAAAGAAAAGGAAAAAAAAAAAAAAAAAAAAGGATGCAGGGCTGGGAGACAACTTGTCAGGATTTGCCTTTTTAGGTTATTTACCTGTATAATACATAGCCATTGCTAATGTTCTGTTCTTTCTGAGCAGTGGTGTGCAGCAAGCAGCTCTTGTCTGTGCTCTGAGTGTTCCCAGTCACTTTCCCTTTCAGAAAAAGCAGGAGGTTACAAGGAAAAAAAAAATTGATATTTGTAGGTGGTTTTGGTTTTTAAAGATGAATGTTAACATTTTAGTGTCTTTTTCATTGTTCTGCTGTCCTTTTGGGAGCAATTTAAGGTAAACACACCTGAGAATTCCTTAAACTAGCTGAGAGTTGTGGAAGTTCTGTGGTTCATTCAGAAAAGATACTGCAAGCTTTCCTACCTGTATCGCTTTCAGACCTTTCACTGGCTTGCTTTCCCCTGCCAAACAAAAACATCTAGCACTTGAATTGTATTTTTTGCTTCTTTTTCACTTTTTTTGAGAGCACTTTGAGATCTGTTGAGGAAAACCACTATATAAGGTGAGGAAAGAAAAGAAATAATATTCATCTTAGTCAGGTGTGTTTCTCCTTTGGTAGTTTGACTATAACAAGTAGCCTTAATGTGAAAGTTAAGGAAAAGGCAGTGATTTTAGGGAGGCTGTAATCTCCGTGTGACCTGTGTAAACTTACTGTTGGTGTCAAACGGGATTTTGCTGTGTTTCATGGAGCCTAATTGAAAGTCGAAGTCATTCTTCTCATTTCATAAATATGAATGTAGAGGATTCTCTTTGTCACTAAGCCTCCACAACTGTAACTTGGTGCTCTGCAATCTCCAAAAGGTTTAGGATGAGAGAAAAAGAAAATAGTCTGTGTCAGTCAACAGTTCTATGATCTGAGATTTGTGTTTGGTTACCCACCTTCTTGCACTTGTGCTCTAACTTGTTAATTGTCATTTTTCCTTGGTGCAAGCCAACATTGCACACAGTTGGCAAGTTCACCTTTGTGCAGTGGCCTGGCTTTGCAGTTGAATACCGTGTTAACTCTTAGTGCTGTCTGTCAGAGAATTGATTTCTCAGTCCCCTGTCACCAGAAATAAAACAGCCAACTGCTGTTAAGGAGCCATCAATGAAATAATTTTCAAGTTCTACTTAAAAATCGATGACACAATATGGTCCAAGATGAGCAACACGTAATGTTGACACAGGCTTGGAATAGCTTCCTTCACACATATATTTTTGTCTGTTTTGCAAGTGTTCACACTGGTTTCTTAGAAATGACTTTGTGTGTTTTTACTAAGGGTACTATTCTTTCAGATGCTGTATACCTTTAAATATTATTTTGGCTATAACCTTTTAAAGAGAGATTATAGAATAAACCCACCCCTGTTATTTGCATGTATTAAACCAGTGCGAATATCATTTCAGAAAGCAATCAGAGTAATTTTGATTTATATTTTAAATTTGTCTGGTGTTGGTATCTGCAGAGACATGGAAAAGATATTGAGTTAAAATTTATTATTAGCTTATTATTCATCTACTATTTTGGGTAGCAGGAGATTTTGAAGTAAAATTCAAATACGTATGAATTTATAGATCAGAACGTACACATTTTAAGACTTGTTTTAAATATATATTTTTTTTAATTTATGGGATTTTCAGTCTTAGAGACAGAAGTCTTCAAGTTAATACAGTATAATACAGTTAAGTGAGCATTACTGCAGGATTCTCTTCCATTACCCTTCCCATGTGATTCAATTCTAGTCCTTAGAGATTGACCCTCTGCAGTAGAGGGATGCCTTCAGCCCTTTGTTGGTGTGCCGAATCTGGAATTCCAGCACAGAATAGTTCTTAGTGGTAATGGCATTGTGGTTTATATATCTGACCGCAAGAATACTATTTATAGTTGAGTCCACACAGATTATTGACGTTAGTGATAAGAAGACAAAATCTTTAGGCCAGTGTCAATGTCTGCAGTGTTTGAGATTTCAATTTCTAGTTGAAAGGTGGCTTTTACAGCAGGTCAGGATCAATGTTCACTGCATTTGAACTTCCAGTTTTTGGTTGAAAGGGGTGCTTTTGCAACTCCTGTGAGCTACCTAAGTTCCACTGTTAAAAGCTGTCAGTTTTAAAATAAGATTAGTTTTTCAAATCCAGCACATTTACTAAGAGCAAAAGTAATTGCAATTCTGAAAAAAACAGTTAGAGACTCCTTTTTAAAGTAATGGTACCAGAACCATGTTGTACGTATTTAACTTACAAGAAAGGCATCACGTTTGTTTTGTTACTGTGATGGGTGATAAACTAAGAATTGATACGATGACCACAGGCATAGAATATCAATGTCTGTCAGCATATATGTCAAAATCTTCCTAATGATGTTTTAAGTAGCCTTAATCCCTTCTGCCTTCCTCCTCCCTTCCATTTAACATCTTGGTCCTGTCGTAATAATACCTAATAGTAACCGAAAGATGTCTTTTTTGTTCCTTTGAAATTACTGATGCGGTGTGGGACATGCTTCACAAACAGCATCGAGCTGGTAGATTTTCTTCTCATTGCCAGTATGTACTAGATGAAAACAGGGTGAAAATCTTTCCTTCCTGCAATATTCTGATGAATGTGATGGCGCGGCGCAGTATTCGCTGACCTCGTGCGGCAAGCGCTCGCCGGAGTTCTCACGGATGGATGAACTCTTATTTCCTCTAACTGATGATGTCAGTTGGGAATTTTCACCTTTCTTTCGTTCCAAGTTGAAGGTAAATACAGCGGTGCACAGTGTGTGGGGCTTTCGGGTTTGGTTTGGGTTTTTTTGCCAGTTGCTCTAGTGTGCTTTTGTGAGGAGAGTCTGAGAGGCCAGTTTGTTCCACTGGAGATGGAAGGAAAGGAGCAGCGTATGCGTACCCTATTGATATACTTTCTGCCGATGGAGGTTACAATTAGTAACTTAAATGTTAAATCATAGGGAATCGAAAATATTTATATTCTTAATGCATATAATTATGCCTAAACTCTTTAGTGGACCATTTACTGTGCTTAATGTGGTATTTAGAGGAAATTAAAGTTCATTCTGGAGAACATTTTGAATGTAACAGGAAAATATTCATGGCAGATGTTTGTGAATTAATCGGTAGTAAAGCCTGACTTAGAAGTACATAATGTGTAAATACACGTTTGGATTTCTTTTGGTATTATCAGAAGACAAAGGGAAGTCAGTGCTTAAATACTTTCTGTCAAGGCTGATCTTTCCTGCGTAGATTTGAACAGTGGCTTAAAATAATTGCTTGTGTAAATAGTGTCTGTCTGGGTACGTCTAGATCCCAGCCGTGGTGTAATTTTTAAGTAGTGTATACAGATGCCAGAATAACTCCAGATATGAATAGTGTTCTGAAAAAAGACGCCTTTTTCAGTTGGCTAAGTTCACATCTAGGACAAATGCATTCACACAAGGATTTATTTGGAAATAAGGGCGTGTAGACTAATGCAGTAAGAAAAGTTTAGTGGAACTCTGTGAAAAATATTTCATTTAATTTTTCAATACAGTTTCTCTGTTGTGAATTTCTGAATTGCTAGAAATGATAATTTGTAGATAGACTGCTTTCTGTATTCTTGCCTGCTGTTCTAGGTGGGAAGCTACAAGTGACGATAAGATTTTATGTATAATGCCTTAGAAACCACAAGGATGACCCACACAGGAGAATTTGTGGATTATTGACAGGAGTTACATTGCCTCGAATGCTTGTAGGGTGTTTTGGCTGAAGTACTTGCTGTGGTTGATAAACATTATTGGCATCTAGTTCTCAGTAAATCTTATGTCATGTACAGCTTGTACTGGCTCTGTTAGAAGGTATTGAATAGAAGAAAGGATAATACACTTGTCCTAAATCCATTACTTCCCCCATTGTATTTTTATTAAAGTCAGTGAGCAAGGGAATTGTAAGAGATTAGACATTGTTTTGTACCACAGAGGAGCTCATTGTCACTCCAGTTGATGCAGTACCTGACTTGTTCTCTTTCTCGCACCCAATTGCTACAGCTTATTTAAGCACTTAACACAACTGAAAACCAAGATCTAGTCTTTTTTTTAATGCTGCAAAATTTGTCTTAATTGGCTTGCAAAAATACTGCTGTTTTCTAAACATTGTCTTTACAGTAAAATCTTACTTTATCCCCTCAGCCTCACTATTTTGAATTTCCATAAAACCTTCAGGAAAAGTAGAGCACTGAGGCTATGCTAAACAAAACTGAAAAAGATTTCCAAGGAAAGCCGTGACTGGAAGGATTGTGGGCACAGTGTGGACCAAGCACCTTGTGTTAACGAGGAAATTGGTGTGCGCACAATAAATTGGTTTTGGAGCAGCACCATTTAGTTATGAGTACTGTTTACCTCAAATAACATAGTTCTCTATCTGTATCTGAAAAAACACCATAGCTGTTTTGAAGGCCAGATGGAATACTAATTATTATCTCTTTGATCTCTTGCATATCCCAGTTTAATTCTCACAGTTGTGGTTAGAATGGAGAGAGAATGGAACTCTTTCGTACAAGAAAAAGATTAACCTTGATTTAAATATTTTCTAGCTACAGACAAATTATTACAACTTGCATAAGCTGTGCCAGTGATTATCTTTACTGTTTAGAAATAAGACACAGCTTTAGTCTGTATTTGTCAAGCTTCAACTTCCAGCCATTTGATTTCTGTATGCTAGTGTGAAAACCCCAGTACTATGTGAGTTTTTTGTTCATTATATATATGAAATGTAGTAAAAATGAAATTGTAAGATTTAAGCACACACTGAGTCTTTGTGTATAAGCACTTTTCCAAAACTTCTTATTTTTCTCCAGTTTTTCAGTATTTCAGCATCTGTAAATGTGGAATTATTCACGCTGGATGTGAGCCTATGTATATACTCAAAGATTATATTATGAGTTACAGCACAGTTCATTTTCTTGCCACCCTCAAATCTTCTCAGTCACTTCCCGCAAGGGCAAAGTCCTCTACCTGGTAAACGCTGTATCCACCCCTCTCTTCTCCCCCACCCAGCAAGGGTATGAACTTGAACTTACTGTATTGAAAAACATTGTTTGCTTTCACAAAATCTGTGGTAGCAGTTCTGGTTACTACACACATGCTTCACGTTGTTAGTAATTTACTATTCTCAGAACCTGTGTCATTAACAGGTCTTTTAACCTGTTGGAAGATAACTAGCAAAATGCAAATAATTTGGAGTGCCACCAGAAACACACTCACTGTGTTTTCCAGTTACAATTAACACTGAGACCTACTGGTTGGGTGGTGTTGACTCCGTTTAGTGTATGCAGCATTTTTTGAATTAAACACCTTGTGTCGCTGAGCCGGATTCCTTATGTAAGTCTGAATATATTAATTATATGCTACTACCTTCCTTATTGACATGCGATGCTGTTGGACTACTGTATGAAACGAGGCACTCACTGAGAGCTACAGGTAATGTTTTAGGTACTCCTTATAGCTTTTCTGAGGAGCAGAGCAGTGAAAATAGTAGAATTTTGGACAACTGAAACATTTCAGTAAAAAGTATGTAACTGATTTGGAAGTGTTTAGAGGGAGCTGGTCAGTTATTGCATCTTGGAAGTTTTGAAGGGAATGAATAAGGTGCTGAGAAGCACTCCGTGCTTCCCAGAAACATCTCCCTTGGTGGAAGGACAAAAAAAAAAGCGTACTTGCACTCACAGTTACTCCCTGTAGTACTGGAGTCTTTTGCACTGCCTGCAGGATCACGGAGAATTCACTTGCACTTTGAAGTGTGAAGTGCTAATCCTCACAACTGCTTACTTCTTTATTAAATTTGCGGAAGTTAATTACATGCCCTGCTAATTTACAACAAAAAAACTTACAATTCTCGGGTGCCAAGTAGGCAAGTGAGTTTTCCAAGCTTCAGTTTAGTCCCTCATGCTTTAAGAAGAATTTGGCATTGGCACACATTATTACTGTCATCCATCCAGAGAGTTTATTAATGTCTGCACGTTTTTCTACACAGTAGTGTCTCATGAGCATGTCTTGATAAATCTCATAAATGCAATTTAAATGTATTTCTTTATAGTATCTTATACTGTTGGGACTTATTGTTGAAGTCCTGCTTAGCATCTGTGTGCTGACTGCTTACTGCCTTTGGAAAATGAGCAGGACGTAAATTAAAATCATTGTATTGCACATGGCTGAGTACACCAAGTTTTCACCTGTGCTAGATATATATATTGCCAAGGATAGAGTCAGATACATTCGATATTCATGAAGTTTGCTGTATTTCATGCACCTTGACAACTGTAAGGAAACTGGATTTTGGAGGGGGTTTTGGCAGCTTTTTAAATGGTGCTCGCTGTAACGTTATTAGCTGAAAAACAGGACAGGAGAATAATCCCTGTCCTCAACCAAGAGATGTATCATTCTGCTGGGGACAGATTGACCTCGAAGGGTGCAACTGGGGAGGCCAGCTCTAATAAAACAAAGTGGATCATTGCGCCGTGTTCTGTTATTAAGCATCTTGGAGTTAACTAGAGTAATGATTAAATGTATTTAAATGACTGTTACAATGATAGTGAAGATAAAAAAGGTCAGTTCATACTCTTTCACCAGGCCTAAACAGAAACAATTAATAAAACTAAAAATGGTGCTACATGAGGTATAACCTGAAAATGTGCTTTTTGTCTGTTTAGAGTATTGGGGCAGCTGAGTGGAAAAAGAAATACCTGAAAAGAGTTGCCTTTCTTCATATTGCCATTAGTATTTAATGATTACTTGTTAAGGGATCTCCTTTAAATGGGACACCACCATTGTTGTAGGGGAATCTGAGTTCATCTGCCCCTTTTTTTCATTTCTGGACTGTCTGCCTTATGTTCCGTGTGCTCAGCTGCCCAGATAGTCCATCAGGGAAAATCTGACTTTGAGCGAATAATTATTTCCACATTTTTTCTTTGCGTCTTACTGCCTCGCCGGCTTCAGACATAAATGCTGTATTTGCTTATAAGTTTCCATCCTTCTACCCCAAGTAAGTTTTTCAATACTTTGCTACCTTCTCTGTACCTCCAAAGTGGAATTGCAAATACAGAGCTGTCAGTCCTCCCCAGCATATTCAGCTGTTGGTCAGCCTTCGCTGCGGAAGCTAGCCGTGTAATTACTCCTTTAGAACAACAGTTGCAAACAGCATTGAGTCAGGTTCCCAGATGAGAACCCTGAAAACCTAGGTCTGTGCCAAAACGGGTTTTGAAGTGTCACTGTAGGTAGCAGGTGAATGCGGACAAGAAGTTGTGATTGCCAAACATGTGCTTAGGTGGGCTTTAGAAGAAGCCAACTTTGCACTGCTCGAAATTTTCCAGAGGTTCTGCGTCTATAGCTACCCTTGCAGTGTGATTAAAAACCATTTCCTTGCTGCTTAAGCCCAAAGGATTGGCGTTGATAACTTGTGCTATAAGGTTTCTCTCGGTTTTTTTTATCAACTCCAATTTAGATGCAATAATGTGTTGCTGTTTGGGGGGTAGCTGTCATGCTGAAGGCCACGTGGTAGGTGCCTGCAGAATTAGTTTATAACCCAAAATAGTGTTTAGTCGGAATTCCTTCACTGCTGAAGAGGAATCTTGGAGATTGTGTTGGTTTTAATATATCTGTTTGAACAAAAGCTGAGGATAAAGATCTTAAATGAAAAATACCTATCGGTAGACTTGCTTCCCTTATCTTGTTTATACCGATCAATTAAAAAATAAAAAGCACAGAGGGTTAAAGATAAGATGGTACCACTGTTTTCTTCTTTATGTGTAATCTTGTTGCATGTCTCTACATAAGCTGTTCTGGCCACTCATCACAGTAACCAGCTGGGCCATTTCACCTGCTGGAGCCATTAAAGAGGACTCTCTCCCCCTAGATTAATCCCCTCCGACATTAGTTTTTTGCTCTGACAACTGGAGCAGGCATTCAGAATTTGCAGGTGGCCAGTGTGACGCACATAATTGCCTACAATTTTAGGCAATGAATAAAAATGGTCTACATTACTTGTCAAAGGTTGTATATGCAGTGCCAAGTGAGATCTATGGGAAGCCTTTTAGGGTTTAAAGAACAGTTAATAGCAAAGCTGCACAGTGCTTTTTTAATCATAATGCATTTGTAATATAGCACTTTGATCTTCTCCTTGTAGGAAATGGTGTTATATTAGCCACTTTTAAACATTTATGAGTGAAATTCAGTTATAGGAGAGTAAAAGTGATTATTCTTAGGCAGAACATGTTAGATTTCATTAAAAGTTTTAGCTTGCCCCTTCCTTGTTAAAATCTGTGGGGAGTCCTGTTCCTGGAGGGTTTCAAATCAGGATCTGAAGATTTAGAGCAGCTTTTTCTTTGTTTTTTCACTAAAGCAACTGCAAGACTAGGAAAGGCTGTAGTAAATACTGATGTTATTTGTGGTTGTTTATAAATGTACTTCAACCGCATAGCATTAAGCGCAAAACATGTTGTGTGCTCAGCGGTTTAGGGAATGTTTCCTTGTGTTTTAAAGATCTTAATTCTCGGTTGCATCAATTATAACCTAAAAAAATGCATTATTTAAAGCATGATCATAAATTATCTACAACAAAAAATAGGCGACTCTAAAATGTACTACTCCTAGAAGAGCCGAGTTTGACCTTTCAGACCCAAGAGCCTTTTATTAACACCTGCCTGTAAGGAGAACCGTGCCACACGCAGCTTTCGGATTCACGACCACAAAACTGATGAGGAAAGGCTTGAAGGGTTCAGTTTGTGTCACTTGCTGTTTGCCGTTTCCATTTCACAGATGATTAATCTTTCTGTGAAGAAAGGCCAGAGAAACAAAGCACATTGGGCTCTTCCTGCAGTTACTCCTTCTGAATGCACACTAGCTTGCTAACTAAAAGGCCTTTAGATTTCCTGCCGAGAGAGATGTTCTGAAAGTGAATGCAGCTGGTTGGAGGTCACCAGTGCAAGGCTCTTGCCATTGTGTAATGGAGGCTTTGGCAGGTTTCATTTTGGGGGGGAGGGAGAAGGTGTTGGCGAAAAATTAATGCGGAATAAAAAGGGCTTTGGCCATTTGAATTAATTTCTTGAAGGGTGGATCATCAATAATAGGCTCAATTTCTTTTGCTCACAATTTAAAAAAAAAAAAGATATTTGCCATTTTTTTTCCCACCCATTCCCTTTCCTTAATGGCATGTTTATATTGTGCGTGGTCTCTCCCGCTGGATGCTGAAATGTCGCGTCTTACTGAGTTTGAAAAGCTATCCAAAATGCACTGATTTTTGCATATATTTTATGAGCTCTGCTCATTTTCGTGGTGGCGAGGGATGATTCTTGAGTATTGTGTGTTTAACTTCCTAATTATGGTATTTGTCTTGCTTTAATAATCAATATTGCTCTTTAGTGACTTTTAAAGCAGCAATTTCTATTTTCCTGGGAGAGTAAAAATTTGTTTTGAAAAGGCATTCTATAATTTTTAATTTGTGTGTACACTTTGAATCTCAATATATGCACGCCTTGTTTATGGCAAAGAATGGTCTGATATCCAGCTGAGTTTTTGACTTTGTTTTTTCATGATCTTACGTAGGACGTAATGTGCAAAATCAAGACCTGGGTAATAGATGAAAAGAAAGCTGTCCGTTTCTACCATGATTGGAATGACAAAGAGGTAGGCTATAAATATCATCCCATGAACTGACTTCTAATTTTGCTACCTGTTACTGTCCTTTTTAAAAGCTGGGTTTTTTTAGATTTCATATTCATAGTGTATTGAATGTTAAATTTATCGGCCGGTTTTGTGTTTATCACTGATCTATATATTACACTTTAATTCTGTTGCCTATTCAGACATGCCATGAGAAAAATGGTCATAAAATTAACTCAAGTTGGTATAATTTGTTTTTAAAATCCTGCTCCTGTATTTTCGCTTCTAGATTGATGTTTTGAACAAACATTTGTTTTTTACTTCAAAACCGATGATCTACTTGGTTAACCTCTCCGAAAAAGACTACATTAGAAAGAAAAACAAGTGGTGAGTGTGTTTAGGTTAAATACCTAAATTTATGCTTCTATTTCACATTTTTCAGTGGTGAATAATTAGTCGTGTATTAAGATCACGGTGGATATTAATTAAAATAGGAATAAAAACGAATGCTGTGCTTTTGTTACATGTTATGCTCCCATTGACAGGCTGCTTGAGTACAGTGCATATGGCGAAACCCTGAATGAAAGTGCAGAATAGAAAAGAATATGCTTTCCTTCCTTATGCTGTTACATGAACCCGTTACTGTGCAGCAAATAGATTTGATTTAGAAGTACTGATTTAAATAAACACGGTTTTATCATGTTATATAATGCGGATTGTCTGAACAACGTCTTTTTCTATTCTAAAGGAATGAATTGAATGCCAGAGGATTAAAGCTATGCGAGTTGCACAGAAATCTTTCAAACTGTGGCAAAATTGCACAGTTTAACAGTACTCTTCTGTTTGCAGTTGGGTGCCTGGCTTCCTAGCCACTGCTTGCACTTTGCTTACAGTTTACAGGCCTGTTTTGATGGGCTTTAATGTTGTGAACAGCACAGGCTTTAGTCAAGTATTCCTGACGACAATATTATGACTTAAGTACATGATGGTTACAAAATCCATCTATCAGACATCCAATGAACTGGATGAAGAACCACTCCTAACATGGTAGATGTATGGTGGGAACCTGCTGTTGAGAAGTACAGCATTTAGCATGTCATTGGAAGCTGTAGATGGGATGAATATTTGGTTTGTGGAGGAGGGAACAGATCAAGTAGGGTACAATGAAAAAAAATCTATAGCAGTCGATTTAGTTTTAAAAAAAACAACCAACCAACAAATCTTTTCTTAGTATTCAGATCTTTAAACACTGAACTTGTGAGATACTTTGAAGATGTATAAGTGTATGTTTGTGAACAGATATATGCATGTAACTCATCCAAACAAATCAAAAGTATGTAAAGCGGAATATCTGAATTCTCCTAAAGTACACCCTCTGTTTCTCCCTGTACTTCATTAAGTACTTAGATGCACATGGTTTCAATTTTCCATTAAAAATTCTCATTTCCATATGATATCAAAGAGTGAGAAGGCTTTAAACTGAAAAATAAACATTCATAGACTGGAAGCCAAAACAATAATTAATGTCAGATGGTTAACTCCAATAAATCATTAGAATAAATTCTATGAAATTACTGCAACTAAAACTGTCCTTTTGATACTCCAAGACATTTTGTGTTAGTATTAAAGAACAAAATTTAACCTATTTAATGGCAAACCCTCTCAGCCTAAACCGCAGACTTTGGAATAAGCTTGCTAACCAGTATAGTCATGTAAGCTTTTAATATTTGGCCAATCTTTATAATTTTAAATTAATTTGTTCTTTCTTTGAATGTCTCTTGGCTGTGACCATTTAAACATTAGAAGTGGTTCTTCCCAAGGAAGTCTTTAAAATCAGGATAGTAATATTTGTTATTGTCAGGTACAAGTACAAATGTTGAGGTTTCCTAAGGTTCGCTATAATAGTAGGGACGGGGAGGTTTATGTGAAAATGGATGAGTTGGTTTCCCTGTCCAAAAAAGGATCCTCGCACCTGTATTTGGATGATTACAGGTAGAGCTCACTGGCTCTAATTGTACAGTAAATACCATTCCCCAGACCCTAATGGTAGACAGACTACTTAGGAGACGCCAGTCTGTGATTTAGCTGTCGCCAGTCACCCCATGTTTTTTGTGAGACTAGTTGTGATGATGACATAGTTAAACCCAATTGAAAGCGAATCTTTGTAGAAATCACAATTTTTAATTTGTAAAAAATCAGATGTTGGAGTTGAGGAGTCATATAATGAGACGGTTTAACTGTTTCTATTGCAATTAATGATTTAGTTTTTAAAAAATATACCCAGATCTCATGGATGTGAGTGTAATTGTAGCTGAAAGATCAAAGCCTGGGTAGCTGAGTGATGTTCCAGAAGAGAATTTACCACATAGCCATTTTCAGTACAGTTTCTGCCTCCTGCTGTTCCTATTTTCCCTCAAGCTAGCCATTGACTACCCCCTGTGCATCCCTGCTCGTAAAAAATGATTGAGGAAGTATTTGTCATGTATTTATGAGTGGGAAACATTGTGTGATAGGGAAAGGCATCTACTAGAACCAGAAAGATTGCCATTTTCTTTCATTCAGCCACTCTGCCACAGCTTTAAATCCTCTGTTTATGCAACACAGCTTTTATATTTAAGAGCAGAATAAACGTTTCCTATGAAAGATGCTAACGGTAGGCTTTTGTCATTTGTGTGGTGCAAGCAGATGTAAATGATTAGAATATATTTTACTGTTAGATGTCACTTAATTTGTGATTTTTGTTATTATTTTGAAGGGTAGAGGTTCATATTTGAAATGCAAGCCACATTTAGACTAGTCATTCAACTTGAAAAAGTTTATTTCTGAGTTTAATTCATAATATTACTATAACAAAAGTGAGGTTAATGCAGGAAACACGCAGCAGTAAAATGTTTTCATAAGACTTTTACAACTATAAAAGTGATTAAAACAGCAAAGGAGAGCAGAGGCTTTTTGGTTGTGGGTAGAGAGGAAAACTAAAATTGTCTTTGTTTTACTGGGTCACTCTTTCAGAATTAATGAACATTTTAATTGTTAGTTAAAACACACTTACATTTAACTGCTAACATGTTATTTTTCAATCCGAGAAAAGCAGAAAACACTGAAAGATAGGACTATTGTGTGTTCGAGTAGGTGTATTGACCTTTTGAAAGATGTAAAAACTGGAATGGCTCCAAGCTGCTACTTGCTGGTTTTAACAATGTTGAATTAGTCATTCAGTTGATTTATGATTAAGACCTAGCCCCTGAAGAGAAGCTGACATGGCAGCTGTGGTAGTCGCACTTGTGTTATGATCAGATGACAGTAATCATGATGTTGTATGGGGGAATCCACTGAAACCATTCTTACTGCATATTGCCGTGCTCTAAATGAATACTTAAGCCATTCTTTTAATAATTTCTAATGGTTTTTATGTGCACCTATACCTTAACATGGAATATGGCTATTCGAGTTCTGCCATGAAAGTATTCTAAATAAGCCTACTTCATTTTCAGTTAAAACTGCTTTCTGAGTTACAGGATGTCACATAAATTCAGGACATGAGATTTATCAGCCCTCCACCTAATTAAAGGTTTACATTTTAGTCTTGCTAGAGAGGACACTTTTCGTGGGTAGTAGTAATATGAAATCCAATTACAAAATGTATTGAGCTAATTAATGAGTGGATGTAGTGGACCATGCTCAGCATACTGTTTGGTTTTGGACCCATTCTTTGCAGGGAGCACCAGGAACACTGTATGTGTCAAAGCTGATCTTTTGACTCAACTTCTCAGGTCTGAACAAGTGAATTTTTTCATCCTATGCATAGACTGTAATTGGAAGAGCTGATTATGCTGTTAAAGATTTTCTAATATCTGTAGCATCGTACCTTATGTCATCTGAGACTTGATACTGATTTTTGAACTTTGTTTTCTCTAATGTAATTCAGACTTGTTGAGTATCCAATTGTATGTTTGTGTTATTTTCAAGGGATTGTTTCTCATGTTAGGGTAGACATTCTGTTAACAAAAACAAGTTGGGTATTAGTGGCATAGGGTACCTCTCTTGAAGTATCTTACTCCTGTGTATTTAGAAAGGTGGCATGTATGTTATAAATCACTTTTTCCCCATGAATTTTTATAGCTTTTTTTTTTTTTTTAATGTTCTCAAGCTAGGAGAGGAATAATTAGCTCAGATGAAAGGTCTATCTTTTCTGGTATCACGTTTCTGACAGGCCACCAACAGATGTCCAGGGAAGAGTATAGGAACAGATTAAGCAAACAGAGTGTGTGCATCCAGCTTCTTGCAATCTGTTACTGCAGAACTGACTAAGCCAGATATGATATACTTGTGGTTAATAATTTTTGACTGATTTTTATTCCATGAATTTAGCCACTGACCTTTTGAACCCAAGTATACTTTTGGCATCCCAATATCCTGGAGCAGGGACTTCCACAGTTTAACTATGTGCTATATGGAGAAGTACTTCCTTATGCTTGTTTTGGATATGTCACATCATAATTTCATTTGATGCTCTTTAGATCTGGTAGTATGAGAGTGAATAATCCTTTCCTATTCATCTTTTCCATATTGCTTCAGATGTTCCAAATATTAAAAAATAAAAGGGGTGGGGGTGGGGAAATCTGACATGAAGAAAGAAACAGCAAGGGTAAAGTACAAGGAAGACTCAGTAGGTTTGAGTATGAATTAACCAGCTTCACTCAGTCTTTCTCTTTTAAACTTGTTAGGAAAGAAAGTTGTTACCTGGTGGTAAATGGAGACTTGGTGTTCTTGGTTTTATGTCTGTGGGTAAGTGCCCACTGGTAGGATAGGTCTACGAGTTGTGTGTTCACTGTCTTAGCAAAAGAGCGAGGCAGTGTTGTGTGCTGGTAGAGCAAGAGGATGGTGACAGGAGAAGAAATGCTATCCAGAAGGTTTTCATGGCTTCAGTATGCCTGTTAAAAGTAAGAAAACTTAAAAGAAACTCAACAAAAAACCCCTTGTGCTCCCAAACCTCCCTTTCCACCCTTAAATAATGTTTGATTTTAGAGAAGTCCTGGTGATACTGTTTTTGAACAGACTCTTCTGAAACTGGTTAGCAATAAATATTTGATTTCGATGTTAAAAAAATAGAATAGAGTGAAAGTTCTTTCTTAGCATTTTACTTGCATTTTGGTTTGAGACCTTTCAAAAAGCGAAAAAACCAAAAATTAATGGAAATGGTAGCACTAATGTGACATACCTTGAAGCAAAACATGATTGAACAACCAGTATAAGGGTACCTGTATTTAAGAATCTTAGTAAATAATTTTACAGGAAATGAAGTTAAGGGAAAGCACAGCTGTGGGCCAGCTCCATCTCTTACAACTAGAAATATGGTGACATCTCCATCTTCGTCCCACAGAAACACGGTCTCCTTTCGCTGTCCAAGTTTCATCCCTTTTCCATTGCGGTTGGAAATACATGAACTTCACGTATTTTGCTAAACCAAAAAAAAATTCCCATTTGGACCAAATATGTACAAGTCGTTGCCCTTGGAAGGAAGGATGCTGCTGTTCATGAACCTCTGTATTCGGAGACACACAGAATTACATCACTTGGAGCAAACAGTTATTTGCAAATTCCAGTGTATTAGTAATGTAGCAAGATAGCCAAGTGGGGGCAGAATGCAATCTTCACTGCCTTCAGCTTCTGAATTACATTTATTTTCTGAGTTACAGTAAGTGTGTATTTAAATATAGGTTATACAGTCCTGGATGTTTAGGCAGATACATTTTATTCTTATAAATGTATTTGAGAATGTATTTGTTGTAGAATTCTTTAAATCGTAATTATAAGTTGTAATGCCATTGTGGTATTGAGATGTTTTCTTGACATAGCTGCTTAATTATTTTAAGGCTGTCTTCTATGCTGACAGATTGGGAAACTTATAATTTTTAAAATATGTTGCACTTCTTGTCTCTGCATTACAACTGAAATGTTTGGGTGGGGTTTTTGGTTTGGCATTTCTTTTTAAATATTAAAAGATTATTTATATTATGTCTGTCTGAATGGAGTTTTGCACACACAAGTTATGAAGTCAAAGTTAACAAGATCCAGAATTTTGGCTTCCTGTTGCACCTTTGATGCCTGATCGGAAGAGAGTACCTTGCAGCTCGGGTTGTTTTAACTGGAGGATGGCGGATGTTTTCCATGGAGTGCACACCTACTTTAGCACGGGATAGTGTGTGCTGTTTGCTTAATAAACAGTTATTCTTTATTATGTCTTGTACAAATTAATGAATACAAATTAATTTATCATACATCAACCTAATGGCAGTCTCTCTTCTTTCCAGCACCTTTGCCTGACACTGCCAGTTGACTTCTTGTAGTCTTCTGTCTTATCAGTTCCAGTGACTTTTCATTCAGGTGTTTTGTCTATCCCGAAAGTTTTTACTCACTCTTTTCCTAACTGACTTGTTCTGTGTGGGTCTTTGCCAGATTGTCTCTCCCTCCTCTCTGGTTTCATCCCATTCTTCCTGGCTTAGTTCCAGTCCAGTCCTTTGCTCTGGATGATTTCTTTCACCAGACTTCCTGCTTTGCTTTCCTTTGTCTCCCCCCCTGGAGCCCCCCCTCGGTTTGAATATGAAGGCTTATTGTTTGGGTAACAGCAGGTGTTGGGGCCATGTCTCTAAGCATGGGGAAGATGGGTCCCTGCCCTCAGCTCTGGTGTGTAACCTCGCCCCAGTCACAAAATCAACTTCCAGGAAAAGTCTTGCTTCATTCCGGTGCTCCGCTTGCACGCAGGTGCTGTGCGATTCAGAAAGAGGTGGGATTGCTGAGACTTCGGTGTTAAATTCGAGCAGTTTTGCTACTGAGGGCATGAATAGAGGTTTGGATGGACTTTCCTACATGTGCAGTGGTTTATCTCTGATACAGAGTTTGCTCTGTGCCAAACTTAGTCTTGGCTCCTAAGCATTAGGACAGTAAATTTTTTTAAAATAAAATGTTTCTGGGATGATTTAAAAGTGGGAAATGCTGTATGGTGAAGCTGGTTTTGAAAATTTCAGTTCACCTGGTTACAACATGGCACTTACAAATACCTAAAGCGTAGGTTGCAAAGTCAGGAAATAAAGCAAATATAAATTAATAAAGTAATTTACTTAGGATATATTGAGTCTTGAAACTGGTAAAAAGACAGGTGATGGTGGAGGGGAGTCCCCTGATTTTTGGGAGGGCCT
Organism: Rhynochetos jubatus; assembly: GCA_027574665.1. Taxonomy (NCBI): domain Eukaryota; kingdom Metazoa; phylum Chordata; class Aves; order Eurypygiformes; family Rhynochetidae; genus Rhynochetos; species Rhynochetos jubatus. Next base: position 20,576,800 of record CM050654.1, read on the forward strand.
GTCCTGGGCAGATAAAGGTAGCTTCAAGCTATCCTTCCAGCTCATCAAAGGCTGCAGACTGTAGGGAGCAGGATGACCAGAGTAATGAAGAACAGTTTCTGCAACGCTGTGATTGATACATGACAGCCCAGCATACCACAGCACCAAACGCCAGCCCAGCACAGCCATCCCCCAGCAAGCCTCGCGTTTACTTGGAGAGATCCATGTGCGTCAAGCTGATGGTAATGCAGAACCACTACGTATTAACACTTCCAATCGGTAAGGCTGTGCTGAGTGAAAGCAGCTATAAGTAACTTTGCAACTTCATTGCTGTGGGTACAATCCCTGTCTTAGCAGCTGCATGTCATACCAAACCTCCTTTTGAACAATTCCCCTTTGCTTCCCATCTTCTGTTCCTTTTCTTCTTCTCTCTCCAGATGTGCTTCTCGGTGGTTTTATCTTTTTTGTTGGCTGTCATCGCCCTAATTCCTGAGCTGTTTGTACACAGCTCTGTGAGTGCAGTTGTAACACTGAGCAACCACAGCTTTGGGTTCAGATGCTCCACCGGTTTTATAGTCGGCTTGTGTAGTCTTATGAATTGTACCTGCTAACAATACTTTTTTTAAATCTACTGTGGCGGGCTGGAGAATCAGCTAATTTGGGTGGTATTTTATTTAAACACTTGGATTTTCATAGGCAAAATCAAAAGCAATAGATGCTAGCTTTCACCAAGCAAATTCTAACTACTTGTAAAGTTCCCAAACCTGCACGGGGTAAGGCACTGTCATTTGTATGTACTGTCTGAACACTCTAGAAACTCTGTTTCCTCCTGATCTTCATTGGAATTGGGACTTCTCAATAAATATTTTCCTCATCTTTATAAACACATGCTACTTAAGATGTATAGTGCTAGGGGAGAGAATGGTGTGGTACTAGATTTCCAATCAATTAATTACACGACTGCTTCATTCAGTGTGTAGATAACATGAGCAGTGAAGAGAGGGACTTCCACACAAGAATGGAATGTGGTGACATTGGCAAAGACAATGATGTAAACTTTTTTTGCAAAATCATTGCAGTTTGACACATTGGAAAAAGTGAAGGAGAAACAATGTTTTTCTCACTTCTGTTACAGAATGGAAGAAAAGGGAAGGGTAAGCAGCTTTTATACTGGGGACCAGATTCTGTAATTCACAGTATGTTCCAGTCCAAGGTTGCTAGTCCTGAGCATCATCCCAACCCAATTAACAGGTCTTCAGGGAGTTTGGAGGAGACAAGGGTGTTAACCACCATATCAGTGCTGTCCTCTCTCTACAGTATCATTACCTCAGATGCAGATTTCAAGTCCTGCTTCCAATGGTAAATAGTTCCGTAGCGATTTCACTTACTCATCTTAGAGTAAAGCAGTTTGTCAGTGCATATAAACCTGTAGATGGTTGTTTCGAAATCCCTTTCACATTTGAAGTTCCTGATGAGAAAAGTCATTACTAATGAAGTAGGACATCTTTTGTTTCCTTACTCTTTTGTGTTGTGCATATTACAAGCACAGCCACCTTCACTGCGGCGAATTTTTGATGAAATAATATTGATGAGAGAAAGAAGTAGGATGAAATAGGGTACTCGATTAAATTTCCCAGGGATAAAGATTATTCTTTGATTGAAAATGAGTGTCTAAATCTTCTTGGAGAAGATGAGCTCTGTTCTGCTGCATTTTTCTGTTTGTTGTTGACATACAAAAATATTTTATATCTCCTTTGTGGTGCAACTTACAAAGGTCCAGTTATGAATCTCTTGTAGCAGTTAAAATCCTACCTGCTAATGCCCTATAGCTGTATCAAGTTACCTGTTTCTGCATATTTGAACCTCAGAAGAATTTTGGCAGGGAAAGTTTGGTATAGGCTGACCTACATGTGCCATGTTTTCATTTAGGACATCAAATAACAACTTGAATTCGTGCCATTAACAACCAAGACTTATCCTAGAAGGTAGGATTTGTTGGGTTTGGGTTTTTGTGTGATGGTGGTATTGTTTGGGTTTTCTTTTTTAAATAAGGGGGTCTTTTGACCTGTTTTGCTTTCCAAATCAGCTAACAGAGAATTGTGCAAGAGATTGTTATTCTTGGTAGTAGTTACTTATGCTTCAGTTATCGTATAAGAAGTTAGTTATTATTACTTATTAGCAATTTATTGAGCCCTGTGCCTTTCAGAATGAATGAGTAGTATTAGCCTGTCTTTGTCAGCTAGACAACATGGAACAGAAGTTGTGCGTAGTACATAAAGCAAATAAATTACTCTTTCAAGTAAAGGGGGAAATAGATACTATGGGTATGTGTCCCCAGCTTTTAACATCTGTTGGGTCATTATTATTACATCTGACATGGCATTTAAAAACCATCAGTTATTTTTGTGTGGGTCCTACTGAGAATCTGGGAGATGGCGAGGGAGGCTGTTGACTAATAACTGTAGAGAGACGAGTGGCTGTGGCCTCATTTGGTGCGATGGGAGCAATGAGTGTAGCTCCTTCTCAGTCTTAGGATCTGGTAACTCCTTGCTGATTGTAACCAGTGGTTTTTGAGAGGAAAGACAGTCTTTCATTCTCATGGTAGACACATCAACAGTTGTAATAACTGGCAGATGGGCTTTCATTTTAGAATATTTTAAAGCAAAATCCTCTCTGATAATATTGTCTCCTATTCTGAAATTGGATTTATTGGTATTGAATTACTGGTATTGGTTTTGCAAAAACATCTGTATGGGGAAATTTGGACTGGTCATTGCAATTAGTATCCCTATAATAGTATCACTTAAACATTATGTCCGGTTAGTAACTTTCTTTCATAATCTCTTACTCAGTATTGGTGTATCTGATTTACAAACAAGTGCATGTATGTACCTCTAAAATTCTGCTTATTGAATCTGTCTGTCTGGATCATGTCTTGAGACATTTCTTGCCTTCACATGCTACGGAGTTCTGTTAATCTCTTTATGTTCTCATAGTTGAAGTTAACTTTATTTCACATACCATTCTTTACCTCACTGAAGTCAATACCGAAGATATTTATGGGGTGTGGGAACAATGCTCGTCTTGAAATGTTCTTCATGAATGGTCTGCAGCATCTCCATTCTCTGGGGGAATATTTTATGGATTATTGTTCTATTTTCTACAAATCAGGGGCTAAACGGGAACATCAGTCAATCAAAAATCATTTATTATAAATAGAAAAATATTGTTTGAGAAGGAAAATACTTTTATACAATTGGAAATAGAGGCTGCTGTGGCTTTGGAAACAATTTTTCAATTTTACTTGTGCTCTGAAGTAAATTCTTTGTTGCACATTTGACACACATTTTTCATTGATGGTTATTTTGAAAATACGATGCATTTTCTTTGTTGGTTTTTTGATTTTTAAATAGTCTTCCATTTTATTTTATGGTATTTACAGCTCAATTTTATACATTAAGCATGTGGAAATATGTTTTCATTTAACCGCTTGTTTTTCGCGAGGAAGATCACTTACCTTCTGAAGTTTTGGCGGAGTGTTTTATTTTCACAACTTGAGTTTCTTCTAATGACTAGTACTAATGTTCAAATGTTGATAGTCACTAGTTTTACAATACATAGAACGGTATATTCTTGTATTGAAACCAGGAATAGATGCTTCTTCATGTTTAAACTGGAGAGGAAATTTTTTAGGTTATGTAGGTTTAAATGAAGAATTGTCAAATGAGACATTTGGTGTAGGTATCTTATCCTTAATTACTAATGCTTGACCCGAGTTATTGTTAATTTGGAAACAAATAATGTTTGGGATTTACTGTGCTCTGGCACTAGTTTCTAAAACATGAAGAGATGTTTAGAAGATAAAGATTTGAAAGAACGTAAGTGCATGTGCTAGTTTTGTACTTCATTGAGCTGAACAATGAAAATACATTAATTGACTGTATATCAAGTCTCACTCTTCTTCTCATGCACTGGCACAGTGTTACACTTTGAAAGTTAAAATTTATTTAAATCGAAACAAATGTCTTTTATTAAAAAAAGAAAAATTACACCTCATACATTGTGTAGGTTTTCAGTGTTGTCAATCTAAAACATGTGATGATTCTTCCAGCTTATATTTTTAAACTCATTAAATCCATACCTGTTTTTATTTAATAAAATCTTAGTGTCCCAGGATACTCAGATTAATGAAGTGTACATGTGTGTTTTGTTTCCCATTGATGATATTGTTACTGTAATTTATTAACATTATTTATTTTATTATTATTATTAGCAACAACTTTATGGAGGGTAAATGTTTGTCTTTGGCTCCCTCTGTCTGCCTGTCACTTCTTGTCTTTGTGAATTAATGCTTTTTTGTAACTCAGTCCATCAGCTTGGAATCAGCAGATGTCTGCAAGCATTCCATATAGGTGTTTGGTGAAATAAATAAATAAAAGTATGGCAAAAGAGACATGGAGGACTCGTAAGGAATTTAGTCACTCAAGCTTAAAACCCATGGTTCGTGTCTTTGTGCTTAGACAGTGTATTTCTGAAATACTTTTCCATCCTGGTCAAAGTCTAAATTCTGTACTAGGTTTTCCATAAAGATACAGCTGTAGGCTCAAAGTACATTAAACGGGAACATGGTTTTAGTTGCCCGTCTTGCAGCAGTGTGTGGTTGTGTGGTAGCCTTTTGTTTGTGACTTCTAGTTATCTTAGTGCCCTATTGACACAGAAGGTAACTAGATTGTTCTATTAGTGATTTCTGACAAACAGAAATGATTTGATATGCTGAAGCTATTTCTGACAGAAGATACAAAGTTTTGACAAACATGCATGGCACAGCAAGTGTCCAATTCTAAAGAGCAAAATAAATGCAAACCACCATTACGGGGAACACAAACAGCCTGAAAGCAAGTTATCAGTAAGCAAATAATTGTTGAACTGTTATGAATGGAATAGGATGTTGAAATAGGGCATGATTGGCTGATGTTACATATGTCCTTGATTACCTTCCTTGTGCTTTTATCCTAATAAGTGACATTCTTTGTATTCCCTTGGATGGCTAGACAGTCTGACACTGAAGAAGAATAAATATTGCATGTGGTACACATTAAGCTGTCATCTAGGACAGCATTTGTAAAAAGTAACTAGAAAAATTCATAAGAAATTCTGCAGTGCTACAGTTTCCTGGCTCCAGTCATAATTGTCAAAGTTCTTGACACATTCAGGTCTTCTGAAATGATTTGGGTTTACAGTTACTTGGTATATGAATAATTATTAAGGATTCATGTTTTTCTGATGATGCAGACTGTTAATGTTAGTTCTCAAAATGTTGCATTTTCATTAAAGGCCGTGTAGTAATAATAAAAAAGAAAAAACCCAAACCACAAGTGTGGTGTGTGTAGCTAGTCCTCTTGCAGAAGTCAGAACCAGCAGATGTATGTGTATAAAATAAAAATGACTGATAAAATTAAGCAGCACTTCTTCAAATGCCGTCTTCAAATCTTGTTGGAAAATCCATTATGAGCACGTATTGTTACTATTATTCTGCTTGGAAAATAGACCTCATTTTTTGTGTAAAATATCAGTCTTCTGTTTTTCTTCAGTGGCTTGAAATTAAGACTCAAAAGCAACATAGCAGGATATCATCATCTCTGCAAGGGCGATGCAGAAAAACCCTTTTGAACTATCTAAGCTGATGAGTTAGTGTTTGAATCGTAATTATTTGAATCTTTAATTTTGAGAAGAGGGAAGTGTAGTAGTTACATTCTTCATACTCTTAAGTTTCTGAATTTCTTGTGATCACTCATATGTTGGCCAAGGAATATTCAATGGCCCCTTTGCCTTTCCATGTATTTGTGTATTACCTGACATAATACCGTGATGCGCTGTGGAGCTTGACGCAAAATTTCACTATCAATATTTTAAAGCATTCTTACAGCTCTATCACTGACCATGTCAGTGGAGCGTTCTCACTGTAGGCTGTATTCATGGTTTAATCTGGTTTTGCTGCCTGTGAAAAGACACCCTTCTTCCATTTGTGGGTACGTGTCTCTCCATCTGTGACAGCATTGTGATCATTGTTTTACCGTTTTACTGAATTAAGAATGAACTGTAAGAAAAAAATAGGCTGTTGCCACCTCATCAAGTTACTTGACGGCTAACATAACTTTATAGGTGGCATTGTGCTTATTCTCATTCCTCTTCCATGTAGTATGTAACTTAGAAGACCTCATTGTGAGTAGCTTGGAATGGGAAAATAGAGCCATTGGCTCTTTCATAGATTTGTGTTTAATGTTAATTGAAAAGCCTTAAAATAGTTGTTAGAACAGGATTGGAAAAAAATGTGTATTCGTGGGAGCAGATAAAGCTGAAACACCTTTTGGGGTTGAAGAAACTTTTCTCCAAGTATAACACTGCTCAAATGTTACAGGTAACTGTTAACTCTGTAGACCACTACAGAGCACAAAATATTTGCCCAACTGGTAAATTGAACTGTAAGTCCCACTGTGGGAAATTGCTTTGCTGTGCTCCAAACAGCAGTTATCTTAGTAATTGTACCTGAATTCTTTTGTGGCTAATAGACAGTTGATGTCCTTCTTACCATGACAGAATTATTTTATTGCAGTACTATTAATTGTAAAAATTTCAGGTAAGATGTGTTCACCTAGCTTAGGATGGGCTGAGTATGATTTTTAATTGGGGCTCTGCAAGCACTAGTCTTTGGGTTGACAACGTGCATAACCCCGCATTTCACATTCTAAACTGGCGCTCACAACAAGGAGCTTATCAGAGCAAATTGTCTAGTCCATCCCCTTCCTCACTCAAAACCTAATGACCCTTTATCATCATGGTTTAGATTGCTGGACACAGATGTGAGAAAATACAAGTAATCTACAGGTAACTACAGTAGCTGCACTGATGTTCTCAGAGAACTCACTGCTGGGAAGATAAAAAGCTTCCCACAGAGCCTGTGACTTTCCAGCAGCAAAGCACATCATGAGCTCATACATGAAGTTTTATTTGCTGAAGATTCACAATAAGATGCATTAGGACATTCAGCAGGGTCCCTTCTTAGATGAGCACAAGAATTCAGCGAGGCTGTTAGTTGATGCACTAGTGCATGCCTTCACACTAAAACTAGAAAGTCCAACAATACCAATAATGTCTCTTTTGGAGAAGATCACAAACTACAGCTGTAATATGATATTGATGTTAACATAGTTTGTTCCTTGACAGTAAATGATCTAATGCCCTTGGACTTTTTTTTTTTCTTGTTATGGCAAGTATTCAGGTGGGAAGCAAACGTTCTTCAGGAAAAAAGGCTGCTGGCCGTTGAAATACGGAGTTAGCAATACATGCTAAATAGGAAGGTAGAAGTAAAGTCTTATATGAAAAGACGTGTGTATGATTAATTACTGTATTATTTTCAGCATTTTTTCTTGTAATCAAGAAGTAGGTCTAAAAGTAACTATATATGAGGTTGGCTACTTTGCCAAGGAATGGGAAGGAAATAAAATATTTTTCAGATAAATTTTCACGTACCTTAAGGTTAAGAAGGTAATGATTTTGTTTACTGTGTGTTAAACTTTTTTTTTTTTAGTAATTGAAGAAGTTTTATTTTTAGTGATTCAGTAAGGTTGAAATGTATCTATTAAACCAGATGGGAATGATCAGTGTGAGTCTGTCTGCACTTTCATTCTCTTCTAAAGTAACTTAAATATAAACACAGTTACTTATGTAGAAAAAAGAATTTGGGTGCTGGAATGCTTTTTTTCCGTGTGGGGTGGTTGTGGGGTGGTTGGTTTTGGTTTTTTTTTTTTTGGTTAAAATCATCTGTAGGTTTTGGGTTTGTGAGGAGAGAGATGACATGGCTTGAGAGGGACAGGTCCTTCAGAAACAAGGATCCACAGAGGGTGGTATTAATTATTAAGCAGGCAATAAGCATTACAGTGGTGGTCTTTACAGAAAATGCTAATCTGGCAAAAAGCCTAAAACCCAAGCCAAACAAAAACTCTGAACAGCCCCCTCCCACTCAGGAAGAAACAAAAACCAAATCCCACAAACAACATCCCCCCCCAAGTTGTGCTAATGAGGCAGACTTATGGCTGTTTTTTGAATTTAAATCCTTCCACCCTCTTTGATCACCCTTAAGGCTTCTGTGTTCCCTTACTGATCTTGGGGAGTTGCTCCATCGGGATTCAGTGCTGCTGCTGGTGGTGGGCCTTTGAGCAAGGGCAGGCAGGGTGGCTGTAAGGCTGTGGCGCTCAAGCTGAGCCAGTGCCCATAGCAGCAGTGTCGTTAGTTTTCTCTTCTGTCATTGATCCTCCATGAGAGGAAACTACAAGACACAGAAAACTATGTACTGTTTGCTCTTCTTCGGTGCCACTTGCCTCTGTTCCACTTTTTTATGCCTGTCTTCCAGCTCATGCCGACTGAAACAGTGACAAGCAGAACTCTGTCTTGTAGAGCCCAGCAAACACTGAGAAATTATTTTCAGTGACTACACATACCTTCTGGTTCATGGTAAAGACATGCAGAAATCTTTTCTCTACAGGAAAAGATATATATATCTTTTTTATATATATATACACACACACATATATATGTATATATTCTCTATTGGCTTTTGAAGAAGACAAAAGAAGGCGTATATATGTTGCAAGATTGATTCCCCCCTACTTTTTTTTTTTTTAAATCTTGAGATTAATTATAATGAAATCCATATACAAATTGCAGAAATCACTTGATATCCTTTTTATGATATATACAGTGTTTCATATTCTGTAGTGGCTTTAATTCTCAACCACAGTAGACATAGGGAAAAATAGAAAAAAATGTTGGCTGTTACAAAGTTTTGTTTGAGCTTTTTAAACTGAGTGATTAGCAGAAATAATGACCCTGTCAGCCTTAATCACATTAAAATGTGGTTAACATCATTTAATTTTTTCCACTTAATATGCGAAAATTTCCAGTAGATTTGCAGTGAAGGCCATTGAAATTCCATTAGAACAAGAATAAAAATTTCAGGCATCATTTATTCAGAGAGGGAATAAAGGTCTCGACTGAAAACTGCTGAATCTTTCTATTAGGGAAACTATGAATCATTGCATTGAGCAGCACCTTCAGCTTCTGTAGTACTGAGTCTGGGTTGCTTCTGAATGGATGGAAGGCATTTGTAGTGGGGTGCCTTGCTGAAAATTGCAGCATGTAAGTTTTGCACGAATTCAGTACGTGCTTTCTCCTGAAGGGTTATTATGTAGGATTTTCTAGATGCTGTAGATCTGGGGGAATACTTCTGGTTTAGGCATCTCATCACAGTGAAGCTCCTTGCTTTCCATTATTTTTATTAAAACGTTAAAAAATATATCCTCTTTCTGACCATGTGTAATGTATGGTTTCCTTGTGGTAAATAGCGAAATGAGGGTATGTGCAGCTACAATTAGAATATTAAGTCATGCCAAGAGCGCAGGAGACTTGGTATTTCTTGTTGCATGCCCCACAGGTATGTATGAAAAGCACAGCGTACAGTAACTATATGAACACTCCAGAAAAACTCTTCAACTGCATCTTGTTCCAGTGGAAATTTCTCTTTCTAGGAAAGATGCAATCTTTTTAACTTTATCACATTTCAGTCTGCTCTACTTATAGTCCTGTTTTTTTTTTTTTGTCCTTTGCCTGTGTAAAGAGAACATTTCACCTGGTAACTGGAGACACTGGAAGTACAACTGTTCTGTGCTTTTCTAGACTTCCAAAGGACTTGCATTGAATATTTCTTTAAAAAACATATATGTCTTATCAGATACATACAGTAATAATACCTATATTGAATTGTTTCTGTCTCTGGTACTTTACTAACTGTACAGTGGGTTGGGAGGTTTTTAAATTGGTATTTTGTTCCCGAGTCTAGTTCATGTCAGTCTGTTACGAAATTACTTTGTCCTCTTTCTAGTGGGAAAAATCATTAAAATACATTGTATTTGTGCAAACCACAAATTTTAAATTTTCAGTATTTGTATGATACATCTTTTAAACAAAATGTAAGAAAGTGCAGTGGTAAATATTTAATGTAGAGCTTAATACTGTGAGATAAGCAGTAGCTAAGGAATTTTGCTTTGAAATAGCTGTTACTAAACTTAAGAATTGGGCAGATCTAACAGGAATTTGAATGTGCCTCTGTATGCTGAGGAATGAAGGAACTGAGTAGGAGATGAGTGTCTGGCCAGGACCCCTCAAATGAGATAAAAAGAAGTAGGAGTGTGGGAGTGACCGAAAGCCAGGGTAGGAGGGAGGTGCGAATTGAATGAAGAGTGTAAGTGTTGGCAGTGGCATTTGGAAGCATCTTGCTAAAGAGCTGTTGGACCAGGATGGAAAGCTTTGAAGACTGGAGAATGGCACTGGGAAAAGAAACCAGAGTGAGCAACAGAATGTGAAGAATTGTCAGATGGGAAAGTGGCTGTATTTTAGGAAGAAGGGTCAAAAGAGACTGTACTCACTAGATTTTTCTCCTTACAAAGTACGGCATGAAATTCAGAGGTACTGCGTCTTTTTGTTTCTCTGCTCTTAGCAAGTATCTGTGACATCTTATAGCATAACAGACTAGAACCTGGGAAGAGGTAAGGCATTGAGAGGTGAATACTCACTGTAGCTTCATTAGCTCAAAGGTAGGTTTGTGTCATGGGTATGTAGTGAGTACTTTCAGTTTAGAATTTAACTTGTTTATTGGTTGTTGGTTTAGTTTGTTTTTTTTTTTTTTTTCAGAAATTGGAAATCATGTATAGCTATATGAAGTGTCTTAGTGATGTAATAGGAAACACTTTGAAGTCAGAAAATGTCGGAATAAAGGTTGCCAATGCATTTCAGAATCTGTGTCCTGCCCCAAAGGCTGTCTGCTCATGAGTGTACCAAATGTCTCCCTTTACTTCACAGCTAAGCTTGTCTTGCTCCATGCAAAGGACAAGCTTGCTCTTGAGGATGCAGTAGGGTTGGGTAGGGTAGGAGACTTCTGTTGATGGAATTCTCTTCCTCTGAAGCAAAACTTGGTACTGGTTTGGAACTGGAGGAGGACACGGGATGATTTTATGTTAAAGGCATTTTACATGCCTGGAGACTTAGTGATGGAGCTGGATTTTACTTCTCTCTCTTTTAGATTTTTGTTTGATGCCAAGTAAGAAAATTCCATTAAAATTTTCATGTTTTAAAATAAGCACCTTGTTTATTTTCCTTATTTAACTAATTATGATAATGAAGTCCAGTGTTCTCCTTAGTGCTGTTTTAAAAATGTGTACCTTGCCTGAATTTTGAATTATTGCGAAGCTGTGATACAGATACTGCAGCCTTCTCTTCGCCTTGGCCACGTTCTCCTCATGAGTGGTGCTGGTAGGTGGTATTGTGGGCTACTTCTGACTTTTATTACATTTTATTTTGGAAGAGCAGGACTCACCTGGTTTTCCAAGAATTTGAGTCCTGTTTCCTCATAACAGCGATTCCTAATTTATACTCATTCTTTGAAAAACAGTGACGTGTTGCACGGAACAGCAGGTAGCATCATATTCTGTGGCTCGGGAGAACTGTTTGTAGTTGCAGTCTGCCAGCCCGCTGCTGCTGGTCTGCTGGCTACTTCCAGCCAAGTCGAATATGTGGTGGCTGAGTTCTTCATGCCTGTTCCTCATTGGAGGCATTGGTTTTTACAAAATGTGTAGGAACTTGATTTGTATGAGATTGAGACCTCTTTGTCCCTCTTTTGCATTTCTGCATAGCCTTTATGCACTTCTGAATTCACAAAGTGTAGTGCTTTCTTGTAACTATATGGTAATCCCTAAATTACTGTAATCCCTTCTCTGCATTCAGTACAGAACCAGTTATTGTTGGTAGCTACACAGTATAATGACTTTCATAAATTAATTAAGGTGGGTTTTTTTTAACAGTAGCTGATTGTTGTGCCCTTAGTATTGGGAGGCTGTTCATAGAACCTTGCTGCTGCCTTGGGTTGAAAATGTTCTGCTAATTTCCAGCCTACATTTTTCCATGGCTGTCTTATTTCACTGGTGGTTCTGGCAGCTTTGTCCCGTAGATTAAATAATATTTTATCTAATTGCTGTTTACCTCCAGTACTTATTTAAAGCAGGCATTATTGATTTTCTCTGTCATTTACATGAGTTTCTGAATCCTCTGATAATCTCAGACCTGTTCAGGATTTAGCTGACCACAGCTCTCCGTAGTACTACACCTGTGTTGTGGTTTGAGACCAGCTGGCAACCAAGCACCACACAGCCACCTGCTCACTCTCCCTGTGGGATGGGGATGAGAAAATATAAGGAAAGGCTTTTGTGGGTCAAAACAAGAACAGGGAAGGATCACTCATCAGTTTTGGTCATGGGCGAAACCAGAGTCACCCTGGGTGAGAAAAAATAAAATAATTACTTACCAATCATATCAGTAATGACAGACAAAACCAGGTGACAAAACCACCTTTCTTCCACCCCTCTCTTCTTCCCAGGCTTAGTTTCACTGCCAATTTCTCTACATCCCCTAGCAGCACAGGGGTACAGGGAATGGGGGTTGTGGTCAGCCCATCACACGTTGTCTCTGCTGCTCCCTTCTCCTCAAGGAAGGACTCCTCACACTCTGCCCCTGCTCCAGCATGGGGTCCCTCCCACAGGAGACAGTTATCCACAAACTTCTCCAACGTGAGTCCTTCCCATGGGCTACAGTTCCTTGTGCTGCAGTGTGGGTCCTTTCCATGGGGTGCAGTCCTTCAGGAGCAGCGTTTATGAGAAAATAAATATATCAGGGCATGCTTTATTTTTTCCTTTAAACCGAATTACTTGTGTTTACCAAGGTTATTTTCTGTGATCACTTCCTCTTTGATTGTATCATTCCTCAGCCAAACTAAGTCTAAAATAGCATTGTTTCTGTTGATTAAGTGACTCTTTGGTAGAGAAATGGATAGACCATCATGTCCCAGAATAACTGCCCACTATGATTTTGTTAGTATTTTCCTTTGGCGAGGTCTGCTTTTAACCATGTATTACTTACTAGGGCTCCTGCCTGTTGAGCAGGCCTTTTCCAAACTTAAATTCTATGACACTTCTGAAATAGAAGAACAATCCACTGGAGCATTAAAATAGGAATGGTGCTTTTCATTGGTTACTAAAACTTTTCTTATGGCTCATGTACTGAAAGATTGCTTTAAGCAAATAAACAGTCTTTCCAATGATACGAAAACATCTGGATGCAAGTTGAATAATTCAGAACTTCACTATTGCTTTGGGTGTATGTATTATTTTAGTCTTAAATTGAATGATTTGGTGAAGTGTTTTCAACTGCTGGTTTGGATAGAAAGGTTGTATATACAGAAGATATATAATTTTATAAGTACGAATCATTTTATAGAGGAAGTTAGAAGTCTATATTTTTGTTTTACTTGGGAGCTGATTAATGTTTCAAATGTGCACTGACATAAAAAATTAATTTGTTATAGGTTTTTTCTTTTTCAGTCTGAGTGTACATCAGACCACATTCTCTATAGTGTATCCTGTACATATTTGAACTATTTTGAAAAAGTGAAATGATGTGATGTTTAGCTACAGAGAAATGTCAAAAACAATGCATTTTATATGATATGAAAGATTTGCAAGCTCAAGCTAGCAATTGATAGTAATATTATAATTAGCTCTTTATACAGCCTGTTTTTTATTCATGAACATTTTCATTTATGTTGACAACTATCATGTATGCCACCACACATGGAGTCTTTTCCTTACTCAGAAGAGACTGAACATGAATTAGTGTGTTCTGACTTTCTATTGAAAGATGGTTTCTAGGCCAAGTCATACAAATTAAAGTAGCTTGCGATTTAGGTTTGGCTTTCTGATCCTATTGCTGTTAGCAAAAATAAAACATACCACAGAGTGCTGTAACTTCACGGTGGAACTTCTCAGTCAAATCAGTTTTTGTTGTTAAAATTGCTGGGGGCGTTGAATGCATCCTAATTCCATAATCAATAAGAAGATGATAGGTAAACTAGTAGTTTTACAATAAATCACATTTTAGTTTTGTGTTTGCAAATAGAAATGTTTTACACACACCCACCCACAGAACAAGAGTATTTATTTCTGACAGAAATTTACTTTGTCATTCCATTTTCAACCATGAAAATCTTTGTATCTAACAGATCCTTTACAGCCTGTCAGATAAATGGAGCATAATTTCAGACACTGATCCAGATACTTATTCCTGCTGCTGAAAAAACCTCAAAGTTAGTGTTCCCCTAGGACAAGTACGTTTTAATAGATGATTTGGATATTGTTAGGTTTTTTTCCATTTCACCATAGTTTAGACAGGTAAACAGACTCTGTCTGTAGAACTGAACATTTTTGTGACAGCTTTTCAAATTAGTGAAGTGCATTTCTTACAGGGCACCTCTGCACACTGTGAAAATCCCTAACTCATTTAATGTTTTTCTTGGACATGGACATCTTCATGTGACAGTACAGTACCTGCTGTTGTGTTTATTAGACAGTGTTTTGGGAAAATGTGTCAGCAGGAGGTAAGACTGGGACACACCACATGATTTTGTGTAAGCAACTTAGGCACTTAAGGTCAGGGTTAGTTTCCAAAGCAGCCTATGGAAAGGGGAGGGGGAAGATGTGTTACGAAGAAAATGAGAATGGGAGTCGTAATTTAAGTGCTCTGAATTGCCCTCGGAAGAGACCCCTGCTTCATAGACTGTACAGGGAGCAGAACAAGATTAAGTATCTAAATCAGGTGTCTGAAATTAAGCCTTGTATTCTGTGCGTTGCTGTAGTTTGAATGTTAACCATTCAGCTAGATAAGTCTTTCGTTACTACGCTGAGAGCTTAGGTGATGTTCTTTCTCTGGATAAGAGATAAGATAATCTGGATAATCAAAGTTAATTTCTGATTTACTGAGTAGGATATTTCAGCCTAATAACAAGGGGTTTTTTTTCTTCATCAAAAAACCCCCAAAACTCTCAGCTTAGTCCAGTATCACCAGCTTCTGTGATTCTTATTACTAGTCTCGTTAAAATGGTTTCTTAAAACGTCGCTCGTAGTACTGTGTGATCACAAAATGTTAGTACTTGGTAATGGTCCAAGGGGGCAAGGGGGAATAAGGAGGGTTTATTATTTTAAATCAAATGCTCTTATTGTGGTAATAGTTGACTCTTAATATGTAATTTTTAACAACTGATGGAAGGGAAAAGAGCATTCATGTCAGTTTGGTGGTCTCCAGAGACTCCACAGATAAGATCACAGGCTAACTTTGGAGAAGCAGGGAAGGCGTCTTCCTCTACCGTGTATGAGCAGGAGAGGTTATTTCATTAAGAGAACTTGGCGGGTATATCCTGACCCAGTTTGTTTTGGTTTCATTAAATTGTTGTGTGACATTAGCAAAAGCCAAAAGCAACACATGTTGTAGTCTTCGTTTGTGTTACTCATTACAGATTTTTAATTAGCACTAATGGAATGTATTTCCAATTACTCTTTATATAGTGTCTAATTTCAAATGTTGTTAGTATATATTTATTTCATTACACAGGAGGTTTATGTAGATCATAGTTTTTGTTTGTGAGTATCATAGAATCACAGAATGGGTTGGGTTGGAAGGGACCTTAAAGCCCATCTAGTTCCAACCCCCCTGCCATGGGCAGGGACACCCTCCACTAGACCAGGTTGCTCAAAGCCTCATCCAGCCTGAGTATGGCCTTGTATTTGTGTGCACACAGTACATAAAAGAATCGAAGAATATAAATTTAAAATGGCATTGTCCATCATGCATTTCATGTAATGTTTCTCTTTTTAAGGCATCATATGTTCTTTTGATCAAATGTTCTATTTATGCATCTCTTCTAATTCCTTTTAATGGGGTTACATATTTGAGACTTTGCTAAATAGTGTTCATGTGAATTGTCCTACTTTTTTTTGTGCAGGACCCTGAAGAATACAGTTTTCCATGTGACAGAAAAAGCCCGATTAAGAGGCAGAAGTTAAAATTATCATGCCATAATGTAAACCTGACTGTGGAATAGGAATTTTTCTACTGGTCTGTACTAGTAGCTCAGTCACCATCATTTTGCACATAAGTCTTGTGACTGAGATTTGCTCCTTCTGCTGTAATTTATGAATGAGCATTTGCTAAATTATCTCATTACAATTTTCAAGAAAACCTTTCAAAACTCTGCATTTGATAAATGATATAAATGATAGCAGAAAGAATGACAAGATGCACCTTTCCAAAGGCATCTATCTCTTCTGCCCAAAGTATGTGTGCTGCAAACGGAGCCTGTTATGCCTATAAATATGAAACGTAGCGTGCACGACTCGTTGCATTCTGCATTATTCTGCAGTTTCATCACCAGTTCAGTCTTGACTGGGCCTGATGCTTGCTGACAGCAACAGCCATGGTGTCTTTCTCGTTTTTCTTTTCTTTTCTTTTCTTTTTTTTTCTTTTTTTTCAGTTAAAACAGAATTAATGTTGGGAATTGGCAGACCAAGGAGAACTTGAGACTGTAAGCAGCAGGTGCTACATCAGCAGCATAGTGCCATTTTTTCATTTTTAAGTCATAATTGGTTGTGATGACTTTAATGGGGACCATACTTTGGATAAAGAGATATTACTGAAGTCTTGAAAACTAGATCAGAAACAAATGTTTTAAAAATTGATTTCAAGATCTATATTCTTCACGAATGATGCTTCTTGCAAATAGGGTTACCTTGACTGACCTTTTGTTAGATGGAGTTTGCTGTATAAGATACTTAAAAATATTTTCTTTTCTTACTGGGAGCTATAGATTGGCAGAAAAAGTCATTCTGGATTATTTTACCTCTTTCTCGCTGTCTTTCTACCATCTTGATAGTTTTTAATTCAAGCTTGGTTGTAGGTCATCAACTTGATTTTTTTTCTATTATGCATGCTTTATTTCTTCTAGTTATGAAAGTATTTTGCCCATTAACTGCTGTCTGTACTCAATTTACAGCTAATATCCAAACAGCTAGGCAAGTTTCATGTCAGTTACGCCAAATCTTTATGTGAAATATGCTCAAAAAGTGGTCGGTAGTATAAAGTTGTAAGGGAAGTGTTTAGTCTGTGTGTGTTTTTAACATAACATTAAACAGCAAATAGCTCCAGGTAGCTTTCTAGACCAGGTAAACTGTGTACTACTACCACAGAATCATACCTTGAAGGCATGAAGTGCTTTCATATGAATTTCCAAAATATTGCCTTGATTTTTTTTTTTCCCTCTTATCAACTAATACTGTTTTCTGCCTTGAAGAATCTATTTTTAAGTGATCTCATATGGAATAATTGTTAGTCCGGAGTCATGCCGTATACAAGTACTCTCCAGTAACAAACACCAAAATTCCTGATTGAACTTGGCTGCGTGGCATCATTCTTTTTTGGGTGGTAGGCTAACTTAGGGCACTCCCGTCCTTCACACTCTTCACCTGCTTCTGCAGCACCCTTCAGTTATATTGTCACAACCAGTTGTAAGGATACCTGGGAAGGTGAATAGGTCTAGCTTAAAAGAAAAGGGTCAGGGAGGGGTAAGAAAGAAAAATTCTCCCTCCCTCCCAAAACTACTCCTTGCCAGCTTATTTTTGTTGGCGAACAGCTTGAGTATGCCCCCAGGAGTGCTGGTAGGGTCCCTGCTCCATGTGCAGCTAGTAGCAGAAAAGCAAGTGTGACATCTGGATGGGTAAGGAATGGGATGGGAAGCTCACGTCCAGATTATGAAAATGTTTCTTTAGAGTCTGGGATGCAACATGAACTGAAATAGTAGGTGTGGTACTGGTCACCCCATCTAACAACTGATTTTGCAGAATTACAGGGGATTTAAGATAATGGCTGTGACAGAGATCAAGGCCCTGGAAAAACTTGCTTTGACACACATGAGGCAGAGAGCCTGGGATTACTTACAGTTCAAAGGAGCATGTTAAGGAAAGTTATAAACCCATCCATGATAAATGACAAATGACAGTGTTGATCAGGAACTTCTATTCTTCTTTTCTTGATACAGTATCAGTTGAAATTACAAATAAGTTAAAAAGCTTGATATCCAGATCTGGTAGAATGAAATACTTTCTGTACCTGTTCTGTTCTAAGATTCCCGTGGTCACAGGATGTGTCGCAAGTCCCTGAAAATGTTGTTGTAAAGAATTTTAAGGACTATTCCACTGCACGTTTCAGGGCTCAAGCTGATCTCTGTTGGAAACGTGAGTGACGTCTGACGTGTGAGAGAGGTTCTCCACGCTGGTCTCTTGTAAGGCTCATCTGGATGCAGTGACTAAATCCTGGAGGGATATGGACATTGGACTCTGGGAAGGTATTGAGGAACTTAGTGTTCAGGATGCACAGGATAAATTAAGTTCTGAGTTCCTGAAGCTCTTGTCCTGAGGGGCTGGGAGGAGGCCTCTGGCCAGGGAGCAGCCTAGCATGTGAGGGCAGAGCTTTTGTCCTGAAGTGTAACTAGAAAGTGTTTGCAGGTGAGGGGCAGGGGGTGGGAAAGGGCTTTTTGAAATCTTAAGGATTGCTGTGTTTCTCCTGGCCATCTGGGAACGAGGAATAAAAAAGAAACAAATTCGTGTCACTAATGATTTGAAGGGATTGCCTAGGGCAGTAACAGGTACCCCCAAACCTTCTGAAGACTGGTCTTCACAGAAAGCAAACTATCATGGTGAGGAAGAAAGTACCCTTTTACTCATTACTGTTTTCCTGGTTAGTCTTCCTTGCTCTTTGGGTAGTGCAAGAAGATAAGGATACCCTAAAAAAGGCAGGTAGCAAGAAGAATTACAGCATGTAGATCTGTCACAACAGAGTACCACCTGAGCTTTCTGCGCCCTGTTTTTAACTTCTGCCACGGACCTATTGTGATACAAAATCATTACGTACATGGGTTTCTTCATTTCCACCATTCCATTCTTTGTGGATTATATAACCTTGGAGTGAAAGCTTGCTGAGACTGTGGATGTTTCCTGTTTATATAAGACTACATAGACATATTCATCTATGTGTGCAGCACTAAGAACAGTGGGACCTGATCTTCGTGGAGTCAGTGCATGCTAGCAGAACAGAAGGATATATCACCTGGGAACTGTGTCACACGCTACTGGTGCTACGGTAAATTATATCTTCCTCTCCCATCCCACCAAATCAACTAAACCTAGTAGAATGTTTTGGGACCTGCGCCTCCCCCCCCAAAAATCATTGCCTAATTTATCATCATTTTAGAAAACTTGTGGGTGATGTGTGAGGCTTCAAAAGACAAAATAAAGCCACAGATTGGAGAGAAGGAACAAGATATTAAGACCATGATTTTTTCTTTAATTTCAAGGAAAATGTTGGAATAATTCAACTGGTTTTAATGACCTAGAAGCAACACAGTTGTCTTCACAAATCCATGTTGGCTATTGCTTGTCTAAATTGACTCTAATATTTTGTGATAGATTTAATGGTCTTGCGTATAGTGTAAAAACATACTTTACTACCTATTGGGATTTTTTATTACTAAGCCTTTAAAGGTTTTAATGCCTTACAACACTCTCATAAACAAGGTAGGAAATATTGGCTAGATGGAAACTACTGGAAGTTGAGTGTGCAAGACTGGTTGGTAGATACTACACAGAGTGTAGTTATCAGTGGTTCACTTTCCAGATGGAATAATATCACGCTGAGATCTGCACCAGCAGCTGCTGGTTGAATACTGTTACCTATTGCCATTAATGATCTGGGTGATCCCTAGATGACCCCAGACTAGGAGATGTCCAGGTATGTACAGAACAGAAATAGAATTTAGGAGCATCTCAAAAAATAGAAGAAATCATTAGGCAAAACAGAGGTAGGGTGCAACTTCCGAGGAGGAGGATTTTATGCAGGAATAATCAGCTATGCAAATATAGTATTAAGAACAGCTAGTCATGCAGGGTCATACAGTAAATTATAAACTGAGCATGAGATAATGTTGCAGTGCTGTCACAAAAAAAGCAGATGCTGTACTGGGTTTTACAAACAGGAGAATCACCTGAAAAATGTGTGAGTTAATCCTCTAGCTTATTTTAATGCTTACAAGACATTATTATGGAGAGCTCTGAGGAGTGCATTAGGTACTCTGTGCTTCTAGGAACTCTCCAATTGGAGGGAGTCCAGAAAAAGGTTCAAAGTTAGAGGTAACAGGTGGCCTATAGGGAGAGCTGAAAATAAAAAAGAAACACGTCAGTTTCTAAGTATGTAAAATGCTGCTGTGATGAAACAGGGACTGTGTATTCCCAGCCCTTAGTGTGTAGGAATATGCACAGTTAAACTAGTGCATGTACATGGAAACGAAGGTGACTTAGGCTACACATATGGGAAACTGTTCAACAGCAGGGAATGAAACACTACAGAGATGGAGTTCGGAGGGTTTTAAAAATCCAGGGTTGCTCAGAACTGCCAACAAGAAGAGCCTGTTGGAATTGGAGGTCCTCTTGTTCTCACTCCTGCCTGTAGGTCTTTTTTTCAGTCTGGTGTATGTTGTGATCACTTAGTTGGATCTTCTTTCATTACCTACATTTGTTTCTGTCCTGCTTGTGGTGCTGCCTGGTGTTTTCTTCTCTGCCATGAGGTTTTGTTTCTGTCCATTTCCACTTGTAGTTCAGGTGTAGAACAGAAAAACAGTTGTTTCTCTTCTGTGAGTTAGATTAGGGGATTTTTTTTGTCTTGCTTGTACAAAAGCATACTTTCACAAATCACCTTTCTTCTCAGGGGTCAGTTTTTCAGATCATCTTGTCTTGCAGGTGTCCACTGAGCTCAGGTTTTCTCTGCAGCTTCGCTCTTCCCTCACGACTTCTGATTTCCAGCTGAACTCTGTCTCTGTTCCCAGCTGGATCTCTCATGTGAAACTCTGTCAAATATCGATTTGTAGTTAATGTACATTCTGCAACTTTTATACCTTTTTATTTGGGTTGTCTGCAGGTTTTGGTTTCTTCTGCCTCAGGAACCATCACCATTTTAAAGGGAAGGTACTCCCTTCACAGCCTTTCTGAGTTAGCAGAAGACAGGCTGACATGCTTTTGTCCTTCCTTACCTCCTTAGCAGCCAACAGTAGCAGCGTTAGGTGGAAGTCGGCATCTTTATTCCTCTTGGCTGTTTTCCCTGGTCAGAATTTTGAGTGCTGCCTTCACTTGCGAGTTGTTCAGATCTGGTTTTGTTCTTGTGTCAGTTTCTTATGCATTTGGGTTTTTTTTAATTGAGTTTTTAATTCAACTTTATCTAAGATTTTCTATCACAGAATGAATGGTTGTCTTGCTGTTTCTTGAGTCCGTATATTTTTCCAGAAAGGATATTTTGACCATTTGTGGAAAATAGAGTAGAATTTCAATTCAGGAACTCTATGTATTTGCTGTTGTCACACTCCTCTCCAGAGGTGCGTGGAAGGAGGAACAAAGCCACCTCAAATATGGGAAGGTTGTTGGATGTCAAGAGATGCTGCGGGAGATCCCTCGCTGTTATTACTGAGGAGTACTAGAATAAGCCTGTCTTCTTTCTGCTCTACGTTTTATAATCAGAATTTAGTTTTAACTCTACTAATAATGGTGGTTTTAGAAGCCTAATTAGGACAGAGGTACACTATTTACTTTGTCACGAAAGATTTTAATCTTGAGCACTTTCTTGTTTATTAAAGTAGTTTCAGCTGTTATTGACCAATCATGGTCATTGGTTCTGGCAGTTCTACTGGGGTTTTGGGTTATTTTTTACTTTTCATTTTATTATGTTCTAGTGTTTGGGGTTTTTTTAATTGAGATTTTCTTAAGCGTTAATAATCTTTTCTCTCAGTCTAAAATCCCATACCCTTCATTATTAATTTTCAAGCATAGCGTGAAATCATGGAGAGATACTGCAGGATTTGCTTACCTTAACAGGGGCCCAAATGAATGTACTAATGCTGTCCTTTGACAGACATACAGCATTTTCATGGAAATATTACGTGCTCAAATAAAACAGACTTTGACACTAATTGTTACCATTTGCTAAGAGAACTTTGTTCTGTTTAGCGCACTTGGTTATCCCTAACAGGAAAGCAAACTGGAGCTGTTACTTTATTGATTATTAGTCCAAGCACTTTTGCTTTGGGGAAAAATTTCATTTACAAATATATCAGTATTTATGTTTCCGTATTTACTTTTTTGTTTTCTTTATTTTGGTCACCATTAGGGGAATTCCTTAGTACTTTTTAGTAATTTCTGTGACATTGAAAGTCACGCAAGTGAAGGACTCAGGCAGAGAACCCGATTGTCTGTACAGAGTGGGATGCAGTACCTTATTCTTTTAGTGAGGCTGTAGCAGGTCTGATGTCAGTCACTTCAGAGACCTTTAGACCTCAGTGCTCATTTATTGCTAAAATGTACCAGCTCTGCTCCTGCATTATGAAGATCATCTGTCAACACTTTGAGATATTCTCCTTTGTTATTAAGCTTGTGATGCTCTACACTGTCAGGTTTTTTGCCAATTATAGTTAAGGTACAATGGTGTATTCACTGGATCAAAGTCTCACACTGGCGGTAGAGGAATGATTTGTAAGTCTTTATTCATCTGAATTGTACAATAGAATACCTGAGGAATGCAAATAATCCCTCTAAGGACTCAATAGAAAAGCTGTTAAAATGACAGTCTAAGACTATTATTATTCTGAATTGGTGTTTTAGCCAAAGTAATTATTTCTTATCTTGTTGTTCCACAATAGTTCTTAGTTTATTAGTTACGATGACCATATTTACCAAACAGAATTTGAATCTGATTTTTGACGTTACTTTCATGCGTATTTCACTTTCTCGAGTTTGCATGCTTCCTTCTGTCCTTCACTTGGTGTATTATTCAGAGACCAGTGTTAGATACTTTTGTCTTTAAGGAACTACGTATACACATATGTCCAAGTACATCTATGAATAGCAGATCCATTTCTAGATGCGTTTTCTGTACAAGGTTGGCATTTACAAGCTGTGAACTTTGATACCCAGTTTGTTAGCCAAAATAAATCAGTTAACTACAAATGTCAGTTTTAGAAGTGCTGGTACATGTCACATTCAGAAATGCACCTTAATTTCACTTCAGACCTTTCTAAAGGCACTAGTGTTTCAGTATCAGTCCTGGATACCAGACTATATTTTCATCGGGTAACTGGAGGAAAAAAAGATTAGTATAATGAGGATTGAAAACCACTGATGGGGTATTTACATAAGTAAATGATAGAAGACCAGCCTTATATAACAAACGTGTGAAAACTGTTGAGTGAACTTTTATATTCTTTGTCCCATCTAAACCCCTACTCAGTGGGCCATGCACTTAATCTTATAATAGCTCCGATCCCCTGCTATTTTCTTTGACAAATGTGTGTTGATGAACTTGTGGTTCAGTTCATTTTTTTTCTGAAGTGACATTTGCATTGATTATTTAAAGGTTTGCAGGCCACAGTTTCAAAGCACTTTAGTATAATAGCAGTTAAAACCTTAGTCTAAATCTTGGAGATTAGCAGGACTAAGAAAGAGAGCTCCATAAAGCCCCGTGCTGTATGGTGGGTGCTTCAGGTCTGAAACAGCGATGGCACCCAAAGTGCTGTATTTGGTACCTTGTGTCTTAGTGCACAGGAAGTACTGCCATGCCTCTCGTGTCTTCTTGCTGAGCAGACTAGTCGTTCTCACCGTTCACACCTGTTCAGAAATCTGTGCCCTGTGTAAATAACGTTCAACTCCTTACAGGTGATATAGGAAGGCCTCCCTTAAATTTAGAATAAATGGCATTTGCAGTCTGCAGTCATGAATGTGATGCCCGTGTTTACAGATCGTTTAAACGTCAGCTGTAGCTGCAAATATTTTCTTAATTTTTAATAGGATATTGAACATTCAGAAACTAGCACCATAAATCTGTAGCTCTAAATTTGTAATTTCATTCAACTGGGAAAAAAAAATACATTAGATGTACCGCAAACTATTGCTGGTGCTGAGATTTATTGAAGAAGAGGAGAAATAGGAAATTTGATTCTTTATTTTAAAATAACAGTAATATAGTATCTAGAACCTTTTTCCTGGGGAGATAGAAAAGCGGGAGAAACTAGTAGAAACACTGCCCTGTATTCATTAACTATGGCATACTCCAAGATCAGTAGCCAGAAAAAGCAGGGTGCTGCTTGCCATCTAGGAATTTATGGAGTGTAGTGTTCTTTCTGTCTGCCAGTATCAGCTGCCCTAGCTACTGAGGTGCTTTTAAAAAACCAAAAAAGGCAGCGAGAACTGAAGAGCCCCAGTTTTGCCACATTTAAGAAATATTACTCTTGGAACTCTCAGAAAAATGTACGTCCAGGGATCTAGAAAGTTTTATTGTTAGCATTTTAGATTTGCAAGTATTTAACCTCTACCAAAAAACCTAGTTATTGTCTCAAATTATGCCTGTTCCTGAGAGTTTAAATGCCAAACAGAAACCAAGAAACAGTGAAATGTTAATGGAGTACACCTGAAGCAATTGCAGCCTGTTAATGCCTTGACCTTGGAAAGCAATACACAAAAAGATGGCATCATAAAACCGTGCAATTCTTATGAATATGTATGTGCTACTTGATAATAATGAATGTGGTACAGCCATGCATGCACTACAAGATAATGTTGTGCCCTTTGTTGTCTACAGGTTGATAAAAATTAAAGAGTGGGTGGACAAGCACGACCCGGGTGCTTTGGTCATTCCTTTTAGTGGGGCCTTGGAACTCAAGTTGCAAGATATGAGTGCCGAGGAGAAACAGAAGTATCTGGAAGAGAACATGACACAAAGGTTAATTAGCATTCATTTTCCCTACACTTTATTATCAACTATTTCCTTGCAGTAATTTAATTGCTTGCGCTGATAGAATAATAAATGACAGAGTAATTACCATTATAAAGAGAGAATCTTCTCCTTTCTTTACCATGAGACAGAGTGAAAAGATTTATTTTAAATTAAGTTTTTAACTGTCATCTGTCATCTCCGTACAGTGTTTTAATTATAACATAGGTATTAGTTATGTATATTTTTGAGAAGGAACGATAACCAAAACCGTTTCGTCATCCATGGGGACGGTGGAGAAAATTTTGCCATAATTTTTCTGAAGAACTATAATAAATTGTTTCAATATTGAATTTCAGTCAAACAGTTCTGCTTTCATGATTTGGAGTCCTGAAAATTGCATGAGACCAAACATGCTGCCTGATAGGGTGATTTAAATTTATCCCACATTCCTCTATCCTGCCGAATAAACAAATCAAAATACTGTCTTTGTGATGCTGCAGTGAAAAAGTAGTCTGAGGAGAGTTCAAAGAAAAAGGTTACTGCGATTACTGCTGTGTTTAAAAGTAGACCTGGTGTCTTCAGAATACGTCCTGTCTTTCCATGTAAATTGATTACTCGGGGCATTTAGCTGGTTTACGTGTGTATGTTGAATGAATTGGATTCTTTTTTTTTTTTCAGTGCTTTAGCAAAGATCATTAAGGCTGGATATGCAGCACTCCAACTAGAATACTTTTTCACTGCAGGCCCAGATGAAGTGCGTGCATGGACCATCAGGGTAAGATTCATACTTATTCATCAGCTATATCCAGTTCCACACTATTGAATTCAGATTGATATCACTGACTTTGAAGTTTGTCATGGTGGCGGTTAGCTAGTCATTACAGATGAGGTTTTTGTCCAGGATAACTTTAATTATTTGTGAGCTGCTGAACAGTGAAAGTGGAGCTGCATTGATTGAGGCAGGTAACAATTGATTCTGCCTATTACATAGTCTGAATTTCTTCATCCTG
Source organism: Rhynochetos jubatus (assembly GCA_027574665.1). NCBI lineage: Eukaryota > Metazoa > Chordata > Aves > Eurypygiformes > Rhynochetidae > Rhynochetos > Rhynochetos jubatus. The sequence goes on from CM050654.1 coordinate 20,602,581, forward strand.
TAGAATCTGTCTACCCTCCTCCTGTGGTCAGAGATAAGACGTACCAGTATTGTGCTTGCTTAATCTGTGTGACTGGGTTTGTCTGCAGTGAAATTGATGTTGCTTTTCATTTTGTATTCACTAAGTTTGTTTGGGTTGCGGGTGGTTCATTCCTCCTTTGCTTTGCTCGGATTACATTTTCAGCAATAAAAGCAATATAACATCATTATATTCCTCATGGATACACAGTTGGGCTCAAAAACCTAAAATCAGCGTGCAGTAATCCAGGTCTTTCACTGACTTGAATATTTAGACCTAGCTTATTTTGGTAGTTTTACGTGTTTATCCGGGAACTTATGCCTAAAATTATATTATGAATTTTAAATGTTGATGTAGAATGGTTATAGCCATAGAGGTAGACTAATTTATTCCCAGAGGACAGTGAGAGCTGGGCTGTAGTGGTTTGCCTTTGAATGTAAAGATGTTGTAATGTAAATATGAGTACTGCGAAATATTTTGACATGAATGTAGTCATAAACTCTATCTTGAAAATGGCAAAAATGTCAAGTTTTGGAGGTACAGACCTGTCACTGAGCTTTTAGTTGTTCCCTCAGTTTATTTAGTGCACTGCTGTGAATTTCAGTGCTGTATTTAATTTCATTCAATGGGATTAATTTGTTTTCATTAATCAACATAATTTCCAGTAAATTCCTATTTTGAGTAATACTGCTACAGATGTTTGTGTATATGTTTTAGCACATTCAGCTTATTTTCCTAAAAGCACATTTATTTTTTCAGTCTTTTCATCACGTCATCTTTTACATGATGACTGCCACCTGAAGTCCTTGAAATAGCTACCAAAATAATATAAAGGCAGAAGTTCTGTTGTTCTGATTTTTGCTACAGTTTTTAAAAGCACATTCTGAAACTCCCCTGTTTTCAGTTGTAGAAATGCTTGCTCTTTATTAGAAAATTTGAAAGCTGGTTTATCTTAAGACTGATTGTAAGTATCTTTGATTTAATGTGCAGAGATATTTAGTCAGGTAAGCATCAGTGAGTAGCCATATTAACCCAATACATCTTTTATTGTAAAAACTGTGCTTTACAGTGTCAGACTCCTTAGCACTTTAACATGCTTTATTAAGCAGCCTTTAGGTCACCATTATTTCTCAAATTTCTCTCCATGGTTGTATGTGCACAGAATGTATGTCCTTGTAATTTGAAGCACGCAGTGATAATGCCTTCTCCCCTATTGCATCAACTTAAATTATCTTACAATAGTTGCCTGTGTTTTTTAATTTTTTAGTGATTCAGTTGTTGACATTTTGGTAAGAATATTCATTTTGTTCTGTATTAGAATTACTAAAATTGTCCTGAAATAAAAATAAGCTAATACGTAGGGCTCGAGATCCATAAATCATTTTTGATTACAAATGCGGTTCACCAACGAATGTTATCATTTAATGGAAATTATTTGGACATAAGTAAAAGTCTTCAGTAATTCAGATTTTAAAGTTATTTTAAAAAAAAATCTTTATTTTCCTCGCTTTCTGTGTGGAGAGCTAGGGATCGAAGTGAATCCTGCAATAAAATACAGTCATAGCTTCTAAAATCAATACCACTGTTGATACCTATTAGGAAAAACAAAGCTGCCCTTCTTTAATATCACTTGGTTTATCTGTGGTGAAGGCATCTGTCTGTATGTTCCATGCCCAGCTGCGTGCGTGACATTTTAACTGATACGAAACAAAGTTTAACAGATCCTGAAAGCATGTCAGAAAGGAAAAACCTCTTTCCTGCAATCAATCTTCTTATGTGCAATTAATTTTCTTCCGGTCTTTCCTTTGACAGAAAGGGACGAAGGCTCCTCAGGCAGCAGGGAAGATTCACACAGATTTTGAAAAGGGATTCATTATGGCTGAAGTAATGAAATACGAAGATTTTAAAGAAGGAGGTTCAGAAGCTGCTGTCAAGGTGAGCTCCCCATCTTTTTCTTCTCCCTTCTTCCACGTGTGCCTTTTTCCCGTTTCGAGTCTGTTTTTCGCAGGGAAGTAGTTCTGGATGCCAGGTGACTCTTAACAGTCACCCCTAGCAATCAACCAACGCCTATTTTCATCTTTACTTAGGGAGGAATTCAAATGCACCAGCTTACTGACCAGGAATGCCACCGTTTCAGTGTCCAGGGTATGACAGTTTGTGGACTAAATGTCAACACTAAGACCAAATGCTATGCTAATTTCTTTCCTCTCGGTTTACATGTTAGTGCTGGGAATTTGTCAGAATTTAATAAGCTTTAAAATGAACTTTTTTTTGAAAAAACAGATTTTTAAGATGAGAGCAGATTTTTGAATCGCCTTTAAAAGGAAAGGCAAGAAACAGGGAAAATCTATTTCATCTAATAACGCGTCACCTTGTTTTGAGTTTGCAGAGAAGGTATTGCAAATGGTTAAGAAAACATTGTATTATAAAAACGTACCTTTTTTCTCAGGATTGGTGTATTCCACTCCCAGACTCTGATAGGCATAATTAGAATCTTAACATTTACCATTTCAGTATTTAATTCAATTGCCCTGTGGTGTCTGACTCAAAAATGCTGTGCCTTGCTCTGATTGTTCAGTGTGCCAGTGCACGAAAATACATTACAGCAGGTGAAATTTCCTAGCGACAGTCTCCTGAACAGACAGCGACGATGTTTAATGAAAAACTTTTCTTGAGCTCGCGCTTCTTTGTAGTGACACTTGTATTAAGAAGAGTTGTATCTGCTTTCTCAACACTAGAGGGCAGAGACTGATTGGGTGCCCAAGTTGTGCCCTTCTTAGAGCTGACAAATTAGGTCTGATCTGAAGTTATTAAATATGAAATGAATATGTACATGGCAAATGAATGTCATAAGAAGAGCTGTCCTTCTCGGCATTGCTGTTGCGTTGTTTCCACCTTTAAGCAGAGAAACTCCCCATTATTCCATACACGTTTGATTTCTCATTTGGCATTTTTGATGTTTCAGTAAGATTTTTGTTTTATAAAATCGCAATTACAAAGCGCATCGGTTTGATTTAATCAACCTTGGTATTTGAAGGTTCCTACACACTGTAATATGTTAAAGAATTTAAAAGGTTCGGCTTTATTGTTTGCTATTTGATAGCTTGAAAGGTATGCAAAACTCTGATTTCAGATTCAGCTTATTCTCAGTGGTATCACTAAGGAAGATCATACTGAGCAGCGGGACTTTAATAGGTTTGTTTGAACCCCAGGAAGTGAGGGGAAAAAAAATCCCAGTATAATTGGTTCATTGCGGCATGGGAACTGCCTTATGAAAAGGGAAGTAGAGTTGTAGTTGTAAAGTGAAACCACAGCTATAAATAAATGTCATATTCTGCAGTCAGAAACCCCTTTATGTAACCGAGGTTCAGATTTTACCAGCGACAGTTTTTGGTGCTCAGACCCGAGTGTTTTCCCTGAGACGGTGCGTCGGTTCATGCCAGTTACATTAATCTAGAAGTGCTTTGCTTGGATGTTTTTATTTGCTAGTCACAACGTGAGACTCTAACCGTTGAGCTTCCGTGTTCAGATTATAGTTAATGATTAAAATTTGTTGAAGTATCGGTAAAGCAGGCATGTTTGCATCCGTTTTTAAACCGAGGTTAGGGAAAAACCCTTTGCTCTTAGAAAAATGTGTTATATTACTCCAGGCTGTTCTAATTTGCATTTAATACAGCGTTTCACGCCATACACAATGCTAATTACTTTTATATTGCTGGTAAATTTCAAAATTAAATTTGGGAGCTTTTAGAAGTCAACTGAAATAACAGCGGTAATGGGAGTTGCTTGCTTTGTACGTTATCGAGTTGATCGATTTTTAAGTTTGATTTTGTGTGTGTCTAACACCAGTACAGCATAACTAATTTAATGCCAGTGCTGTGAACTATACACTGAATAGCTCTGTGTGGGCTTTGTAGTCTACAGGGATATCACATTATTAGCAATCATATCTGCTTAGGCAAAGCTGGCTTCTACAGATGGCTGCTTTCAAGTGCAAATGAACTGGTTAGACGTGTCTTGTTTAATACATACTCAAGATTCACAAATGGGTATTGATTTTTTCAACCAGTGTTTCTGATAGCAATGGAAATGGATTAAATGGTCTCTAGAGAATTTAAAGGAACACTGTCACTTTTAATTAACTGTAAACTGGTAACAAAAATACATAAACTTGCATTAGGGTGTCAAAATGTATTTAATGAAAGAAGCCTGTGCCACTTTGGCAGCTTGCAATAGTGTGCTTAAAAAAAAAGCCGCGTTGTTACTTTGGGGAGGTCATTTTTTTCTACAAATATTTGTGAGTAATAAATGTATTCAACTGTAAAATGACTCTGTACCTGTGCCTGCAGCTTACGCTTGCTGATGATTTTTACAGCACTGTTTTATTAGTGTTTATGCCATCAATTAGTCTAATTACTCTTGACTTTGAGCATTATTAGGATCTTCAAAGGAAAGAGCTACCAAGTCTACTTGAAAGTAAACCTTTTATAGTCTAAACAGGTTTCCGGGCTGGGGGGGGGCGGAATATGAAAGCATTTGCAACGTACTATTTACTGTTTGTCAGTAATGTCATATGGGATGAGGTCAGTTACTGCCACCCTACGTGTTTGTTGTCGAGGCTACTTCCTCTGCAGTTTTCTGTAGGCCAGGTGACAACACTGAAATAAGGAGTGACAGCAACGAGGTTATCGAGCCTCTGAATTCCTCGACAGCGATACGGGGAAGTACGTTGCTTTACAGAGCAGGTTTTGTGAAAGAAAGGTGTCTGAGTTAACTATGTACCATTAATCTGATCTGTTCTACTGCAACTAAGGTCATTAGTTAACAGCTTTCCTGTAATGGGATCTTAGCATGCCACCACTGTGATAGTGTCATTGAGAATAATGGCACAGTGAGGTCTTGCATGGAAGCACTTTCTCCTGCAAGAGGAAACTTCAAAACAGGAATGGTTATTGAACTAAAGCAGAAGCTCTCAACTTTTCCATATTGTAGATCACTTTTCAAGATAAATGCTTCCGCAGACCACCTCCCGCCCAGTCTGTCAGTCCTAACGCCATAGCTTCCCTGCGTCCTTTACGATACTGGGTTTAATTACGAGGAGATAAAGATAGAAAAATACAATAATAAATTGCAATGCAGAGAGTACTGGTATTTAATAGATTCCATGCCTATTTCCTGCTCTCCTCAAGTACAGCATTTTCATAACGAATTTCCTTTTCATGTCTCTGGTCCGCATGCCTCCTCCTGCATCCTGCTTTGCAGCCTATCTGCTCGTGTCTCTCCTTCTGAAGCAAATTTCTTCTAAAGGAAATTTCTGACAGAGAAACCGTGCCTGTATTTTCTGCTCCTCAGCCCTTCATTATCTGGGCACAAGCAGACACGAGAGCCCCGCTCGCAGCGCCAGGCGTGTGCCGTTGGGACTGTTGCAGGGTGTTCCCATCTTTAGTCTTGCCTTTGGAGCCTCTCCCAAGTGGTTCGTACACCGGTGGAACAGCCGTGATGCAAACTGTTGCCGCTGGCCCTTTCCAGCCACACCGTTTCAGGTGTCCGCCACCGGTGCTTGTCATCTGCAGGGTTTGTAGACGCAGAAAAAGAAACCCTGGAAGCTGTGGAGGAAAAAAAAAAAGAGTTGTTTTAGTGTCCTTTATCTTAAGACTTGCCAGGGTTTGTGGATGTACCACTGTATAACGCAGATGGCGTTTAGGCACCACCGGTTCGGTGGAGGTTAGATTATTTTTGTATGGAGTTGATGTGTATGTAAACTGAAATTATGCCAAACCGAGGAGTGTTGTGGCTGCCAAACCCTGAAGCTGAAGTAGTGCCACTTCTTTACCAAAATGTATTTAAATAATTACAATCTGAAAATACTATAAAATGTCTAATGAAATAACCCGTTTTCCTTTTGTCTGTTCTGTTTACAGGCTGCTGGGAAATACAGACAACAAGGCAGAAATTACGTAGTGGAGGATGGAGATATTATCTTCTTTAAATTTAATACACCTCAACAACCCAAGAAGAAATGAGTATCAGATGTTGTTCATTGCTCAGAAATAAACTGTGCTGCTTCAAAAAGCATATGAATTTTTATTTAGGATGGAATATCTGGAAACAGAAAGCATACAGTTTCTACCTAGGGAACCTCCCCTCCCCCCCCCCGTGAAATTATTCTTGTTTGTTTTGAATTAAAATATGGCACCTCCAGCGAACATGCAAGTTCACTAAATGTGAACAGCTTTGCATTTCAAACGATTAAGACCCTACTCCAAATTGTAGAAGCTTTTTCAGGAACCATATTACTCTCATGATACTTCATTAATCTCCATCATGTATGCCAAGCCTGACACGTTTGACAGTGAGGACAATGTGGCTTGCTCCTTTTTGAATCTACAGATAATGCATGTTTTACAGTACTCCAGATGTCTACACTCAATAAAACATTTGACAAAACCAGCCTTGGTGTGTTTGGGGATGTCTGTATTGACTGACTGTGGTGTGCTGAATGCGATACGGCACCTGGTGGATGCTGATTACAGAATTTTAAGACGTGTATGGTACAGTAACTGGCAGCGTGGGGCAGCTGCAATTGTGTCGCGCAAGTGAGTCTTTCATGGGAATCAGAAGATTAGGGTGCCAGTGATTTGTCTCAAAAAAGTTAATGAATTTGTAGATGGACATTCACTGAAAGATGATAGTCAGGATAATAAGGACGATGCAGCCTAAGTGATTTTTGCCGGGGAGAGGAAATAGACGTAGAAAAATTGTGTTCTCTTGGAGACCGAAGCGCTTTTGTTCAAATCGTTTTGAAAAAGTATTTCGTTCTTGCCTGGAAATTATTAAAGTGTGGAGGCCGGAGCAGTGGTGCCTCATGGTGCGCGTTGTCCCCTCAGGTCTGGTTCTCAGGCCGGCGGAGGGTGACGCAGATAGTGTTGTGAAGGAAGAGCTCACGCTGTGCTGGGTTAGGGTACCTTGTTCCGCCGAAAGAAGGGAAGAGCCAGTCTCTTTGGGTAATGCAAAGGAATAAGTTGTTGGCCAAAGGGAACCCAAGTTGGTACTTTTAATGCCGTGCTGGTTGTAGCTGGGACAGAGTAAATCTTCACAGTGCTACTAGGAGGCTGTGTTTTGGATCTGTTGACAAAAGCAAACTAGAATTGCCCCTACTTGCAGTGTGCTTAACGTGTTTAAACTGCCAGGCTTTTCCTGGAGTGCCTGTGGTTTCAGCTACGGACTCGGTGGGGTCGGGGCGGGGAGAGGCGCCGATGCTATCTGCGGCTCCTCGCTGTGCCAGGCCTCTCGCGTCGCCGGAATAAATGTGCTCGCTGTCAACTTTGAAAAGGCAACCTACCACTGACTAACCTGCCCCCTGCCTTCAAGGCTCTGGGAGCGCTGGTCGTGTCCCGCTTTGCGGCATCCCTCGAGATGCCGCCTCCGGGCTTCATCGCTCGTTTCTGACAGAGTAAGACACGGGTCAGCCGGAAAAGTTGGCATCACGCCCTCAGTTGCGCTGAGGGGAAAGCGGGAGGGCAGACCGCTCCAGTACCTAGTTGGTGATTTTTGTTTTAAAGAGCGTCTCCTTTTTCCAGGGTGGCAGGAGGGGGGGAGCATGGTAAAGCCAGGAAATTAGGACTTCAGATGTTTTGGAACCCCCAAAATTATCTCAAAACGAAGTGCCACATCTTGAAAAATACATATTTTGTAAGGTTTTATGTTTTAGCCCGTTAACTTGCCTCTTCAGCTGTTTTAACTAATGTTCTTTTAATTACTGAAGCTCATCAGTGATTCCGGAATAAACCCAAGTTTTATTAAAAGAAAGACTAATGGGCAAGCTCTGTCCCTCCTGTCGCTGGTGACTTGTGGCAGCTGCCACGTTAAAGGCGTGCAGCCTGTGTTTCTCCTCACTGGTCCCTGCGTTGAGGATGTGCAGCTCCAAAATCCTGTAGCTGCGCGCAGCGAGCTTCCAGCCCTCTGTTAAACGGAGCTGTGATGTGCCTGAAGCCAAGCACACGGGGCTGGTGCGTTCCCGCTTGCCCCGGTGACTCCAGGTGCCGCGTGTCGATCCTGCTCACCTGTGCCTGCATGGAGCCCCGGTGGCCTGCGCTCGCTGGGGATGGTGGTGGCGAGTAGAAGGGACGTTTTGTCTCTGCAGCTGGAGGAGGGTGAGAAAACGTTGTAGGCACGGCTCTTCCAAAAGACGGGAAGCAGGGAATTTCGTAAAGGAGGAGGAGTACTAACCCTTCCTCGTGCGTTCCTCAGTGCCCGGTAGCCGCAGCGCTGAGGGCACGTTTCTGGGATTAAACAAATGCTGGTGGAACAGGGAAATCACTGCTACCTGCCACCGAAGGGGCAGAAGGGGGCCTGAGAGTGATGTGGAGATGTCAGTGAGGGAGCTGCGCCTGCACCGGCGTGTGGGGCAACTAGGAGTAGATCTGGAGAGCAGACAGGTTGGCACGGGGGACCTCGTGTTCGCTGGCAGGTACCTGAGGGGTTATTCGGACTCTTTGGAGGCTGGTCCCATGCGGAGTTACAGTGCAACCTTCAGTCTCAAGAGGTAACTGGGTTGCCATGGGATACCCGAGGGATAACCAGTTTGCCTGCTGTGGGACGTAGGTGCGAAGCAGAGCAAAGCAGGGAGGGTGTGCGTGGAGGGTCACTTCTAAAAGTTCGTTCCTGGTCAAACAAAGACGTGGGTGTAGACAAGAAAGGGCTTGCTGCTGTCTGGTTTTTGGCAGCATCAGTAGCAGTGTCTGGGTGATGTGCTTGGGCACCCCAATACGGGACATTTCAGACCATGAAGAAGCACAGAGAGGAAATTTAACTTGAAGACTACAGGAAATTTTATTGCCCAGAGAAGCTGTGGGTGCCCCATCCCTGGAAGTGTCCAAGGCCAGGCTGGATGAGGCTTTGAGCAACCTGGTCTAGTGGAGGGTGTCCCTGCCCATGGCAGGGGGGTTGGAAGGTCCCTTCCAACCCAAACCATTCTACGATGCTGTGACTCTCTGTACCTATGAACATCTCTCATGTAAGATAGTTTGCTGTCCTAATTAGCCTTTCTCAGACTGTACCAGGGGAGCAGGCTTGGGCTTTCTGGGTGGATTAATTATCGGATAGAACATAATACTGATTCCATGGTAGGTTACCTAAAGCATACCAGAGAGTCGCTGTGCTCAGTGGCCAGTGATGAACTGGAAATAGCCACGTGACTGCCTGAAACTCGGGTGTGTTTGTCTGGTTATTTGACCATTGAAGCAAACATTTCAGTAGGATAAGAGCCACCAAGATGTAGCTGGCCATCTCTGGGCTGTATTTGGGCACCTTTGGGGTCAGAATATTCCACAGCGGAATTGAAGGATTTCCACGTGTTCATAAATTCAGTGCCCAGGCTGGTGTGGGTGACGGGCCAACACGCCTGTTGGTGCGGTTTCAGCTGCGCACTTCTTGCCACCAGGTGATGTGGGCACCGAGGATCGGTTCTAAAATGCTTGGACAAAGCCACGGGGGAAGGAGAAGGCGGTTGACTGGGAAAAAACCGGCCTTGTTAAAGGCAAAGGTATCGCCTCTTCATATGGGGTGTCCTTAAGTTGCTGGATGCTGGGAGAAAAACTGGTATGTACAGCTGGCCACTGTCAGGGATCTGTTGGCCACTGTCAAAACCCAGGATGCTGGGACTGGATGGGCCGCTGATCTGACCCAATACCACCATTCCCACCTCCTCTCCAAAGGAGCATTTCCTCAAAGGCTATCCCCGAGCACCTGTACAGAGCGTGATCTCTTTAGTGTCCTTCCCCGGTACTGTGTTTTGGTGCACGTTGTCCTGATTTCATGTTTATTCGCCGTTCCGTTGACTGTGTCCAGCCCTGCAGAAGTGGTAGTGCTGTCGTAGTTGGTTTAAAGGATTTACCTTTCCTGAAGGATCCTTTCTCGCCTCAAGGGTTTATCCCTTCCCGCCTCTGCGCCAGCAAACTGGCAAACCCTCGTCACTTTGGCGGCGCCGGGAAGGTGCGCTGTTGTTCTCGTGGCTGCCGGCCTTGTTCGCCCTGGCCTCGCAGAGAACGCGTGGCCGTCGGCAGGGATGCTGCGTGCCCCGTTCCACCTGGTGGTTTAGACGCTGAGCGTTTCCTCTACCAGGTGCAGGGCAGGATCGTGAAATCGTGTGTTCAAAGGGCGATGTGTTGGCGAGGGTTCCAGCGTAAAAAATTTTAGCTACACTTTAACTCGCGAACTCAGCTCACAGAGAATGGAAGGGGGGGAAATCGTTAGAAGTTAGTAATTGTTTAAAATTAATAATGGCTTCTTTGAATATTTACTCCCCCCATACTAATTCCATATGTTTGATTATGCTAATACACCATTTCACTTCAGTTAGACCAGGAAAACCGCTGGAGACTTTGAAAAAATAATAATCCTCAAAGTAGCGGTACTCCTGACAGTATCCCAACGGGTTGGCATAGCGGTGTGCTGGGGGCTCCGCAAGTTTTAACGTAAATCCTGCGTTGCAAGGCCGTCTTCGAAGCGCTTACTTCTTGGCTTCTGTCTGCAGGTAGTGCCCGTTCCCGATCCACGGGAATAGACACGTGGCAGCGTGTTGCACGTTGCGAAATAAGTTACACGTGCGTGCTTGCCGTCAGAAACGGATGATTTGGTGGGTGCCTGCTCCTCAGAGCTCGTTAGGGCGCTGTGTGGTTACGGGATGCCTGTAACATTTGGTTTTCTGCGCGGAACGCATGTGCCCAGCACAGACGCGCCACGTACAAGCCCTCGTAAGCCCTGCAGGAAAGGAGAATCTGCGGCCGTGGCGAGGGCCCACGCGCCGCTGAAGTTAACAACTGACGTACGTCGCCCCGGGTCTCGGAAGGTGCGTGGGCCTGCAGATCCGGGCTGGCAGAACAGGGACGCGGGGGTTTCCCTGCCCTCCCCGCTGCTGCGGGCGGGAAGGTCTTTGGCATCGGCACTGCTGGGCCCTGCGGGGCAGGAGCTCTGCACAGCAGAGGGAGTTGGAGAGGCTGAGGTTACGCGTGGGGGTGTGCCCAAACGGGGATGGGTAAGGTGCCGAGGGCTAGTTCGGTGCGGGTAGGGGAGTGTTGGCGACCATCTGTCCCGGTGACACGCACCCTGGCTGGGGACCCCCGGCAGCGGTCCCCCCGCTCCAGTGCCATGGCTGATTTAGGCCTGGGCTTGGAAGGGCAGAGTTAGGTCCCTGCACTGCTCATACCTCCTACACCCAGTTGCCCCGCTGCGTTTGGGTGAGCCTAACGGTCACGGCAGCGTGAGGGGGGTTCGGGAAACCCGTCAGTGGGGAACTCGGCCACGGCGGCGGACACACGGAGGAGCTGCCGGACCCGAGCACGGCCTGAGGTAAGCGTGTGTGGCCCCGGGTTCAGAACCTGCCCTGTCAACAGAGAGAGGGGTAGATTGTGCAAAGGGGTTCGTCAGGTTTGGTTTATGGTAAACATGTAACGGTGTAAAGGACAATGAAGTCCTCACTCGGTATCTACGAAGGCTCTTGCCCACGTAGGAAGGTTCCCAGGAGCGAGCCGCAACAGTAGGGCAGGCTCCACGGGAGGAGATACGGGTGCTCTGGCCCAGGATGGGGAGCTGCTCTCCTCACTCATCCTCTGCTTGGAAAACCCGTTCGTGCCATGCAAGGGCAGAACTAGGTCATGCCAGGGGTTCTGATGCTGCTGGAGGGCCACCTTCCAAATCTGTTGGCAAGAAGATGCAACGCTGGCTCTCCTTGGAGACCAGCAGGCAAGGCCTTTTAGCTGCTGAAGAGTTAAACTTCTCTGAAGTCTGAATTGTGTGCAAGGTATCCAAATTTGGTTAGAAATCCTGTTTAAGTTTCAAAGCACAGCATTATTGGAGGTAGCACTAGTAACATCAAACAGCCTTGATAAGATCAACAAATTACTAAGTATAATTGTTTGTGCTGGGGTGTGTGCAAGGAGATAAATAGCTCATAAATTAAACACCAGTGCCTGAGGGTGAGTCATTCATGGATTCAGAGCTGTCCTGACACTCGCAAGCAAAAAGTAATTTTCTCTTAGTTCAGTAATTATGCAATTCAAGATCTAAGATCAGCAATCAGTGCTAGGTGTGCTTGCATAGGTGGAAGGGTACTTGGGTTATTGGAGTTTCCCGTACATCGCTTCACAAGAAAAAGCTGTTGCTTGTCCCTGCAGTGGGGAGTATTCTGCCTGTGGTACAATTCTTCAATAAGATAATGAAGACTTGCATAAAAAACAGGACTAAAAATAGACCAAGGGTCAGTTTTTGCTGATATACATTGGCAGCACTCTCTTGGCTTCAACAGAGCAGTACTAGTTTGTACTAGCAGAAAATCTGGCCCAAATTATTGAAGAAAATCAACAAAGCCCCTGTGATAGCTGCTGTTAGTCCTCCAGGCTGGTGTCTGAGCGGCACCTGGCACCTCGCTGGCTGCGCTGCAGCTCGTACGCTCTCACGCGGGGTCATTAGAGCCCCTTCCTGACTTAATCATAAGACCCCGCGAGGATCTTGGTCTAATCAGGGTTTTCCTAAGGACAGAGAATAGTAATGTAATCTGTTATTGTAACAACATCATCTCGATCTGCTTTTATTTACTAATGTTTTGCCAGCCATTAAATGTTTTTCTGCCAAGTTCAGATAGAGATCACACTGAGAAATCATAGTTTTTGGAAATGCGGCGTAAATCTCTCAGCCGCTCAACAATAGTTGCTGCCAGTATAAAGCCTTCGGGGACAACTTGATGTGTAGCCTGCAGCTCTCCTGACCACATGGATCTCAAGTAGCCTTCCATCCCGCCTGTCCTGAGGCTTTCCAGCACAGACAGCTTGCGTCCCTTGACTCTGGGCTCCACCACGATGCACCAAATGGTTGCAGCCGGCGGGCTGTGCGAGCAGGCACGCCACGCCACCGAGCAGGCACGCCACCAAGCAGGCAACCGCCAAGACTAATCAAAATTAAAATATGTTCTTGAAGTCCCTCTTCACTTGCCACGTTACGGTTAAATAGTTTAGAGCAAGAGGTTTTTACTTCCCTACCGGCAGCCAAACCCGGACGTCTCCTTTGCTCGTCGGGGTTCAGTGGAATTCCACAGAGCGGCGGTGCCCAACGCGTGGCCGGGGCTGGTGCGTTCGGGGCTGCCCGTGGTTCAGGCTCGTGCCCGAGCAGCAGGGTGGTGTGACCTCGCTGTACGGAGATGTCCCCGCACAGACCGCAGGAAGGACTTTTACCTGGGGGAGGAGTGTCCACGTCTCTGTTCCTGCCAACCGCAGCTCCTACCCCTCCTCCCGCGTACCGGGAGCACGCAGGGGCCAAGACAGAGCTGTGAGGATGCTTCTGTCAGGAAAGGTGCTGGCAGTCTGTGCAAGGCGTAAACAGGGTTTTCGAGTTCCGGCCACAGGATGGCTGCTAGTGAAGTCTAATTGTGGACATATTTGTGTTTTTCATAAATAGCAGTGGGATTCTGCCCATAATGTTGGTGGAGCCTTTCACAGAGCAAAGACTTCGACTGTCATTTCTTCCCAGGGATGGATTCCCTCACACGTCAAGAGGACTAATGGTGCACCAGTTTTCATCCAAAGACACACAGGAGAGATGGAAACATAACTGAAAAATGACACATGTGGTGTATGAAGCACGTCCTCTCCGCTGGGCGACGCCTTCTTCCTCACGACATCTCCATCCCTTCGTGCGCAGCCTGAGTTTTCCACGATTCCTGCCCACCCCGTGGCACGGCCACCGGGCACTCGGGAGCTCGGTACCAGGTAAGGACGCGCTCCTGCCGCGGGCTGCCTTTTGCGTGCTGGGTGGCAGGCAAACCCTTCGCCTTGGGTCGGCTCATGTCTCGGCCTGGCGCGCTGGTTTGAGGTGCACTCGTGGGAAGTGTTCGAGGTCAGCCCTGGCTTCACTGGCAGATGCCATTCTGGGAACGGATGAGAAATGTTTAATTTATATTTACTATTTAGGAAAAAAAGCTGTAAGTGTGCTCTTTTATTCCAAAATAAAAATGCGTTAATGACTGGAGTGTTTAGCGCATTGGGGTTGTCATTGTTTTCAATTACGTGCTATTCTGACGGGAGAGCACAGATTCTTAGGCTGAATGGAGATTTGTGCTGCAGCTATTTGTGCCTTTTAAAACATTTTCTTTACTACTTTAAGAGAAAACTGTAAAATGGCAATAATGACATATTATTACAAGTAAATTACACTGTAAAATAGCATTAATATTGCAGTTGAAACCTAGAATTTGAAATAAGATGGAAATACTCATTTGCACACAGCTTTTGTTCTTATCAAAAGCGGTTTGGATTAGGAACGAGATTTACTTAGCGCCTGCACTCGCAGGCGAGCTAATGCTCAGTCACCTGGTTGCAGCACAGGCTGTCAAGCTCATCTGTCACGACTTGCCACAGGAGCCTCGGGCAAAGCTCGGCACACCCCAGGGTGGCACAAAGCCCCACGTGTCCCAGAGGGAGCGGAGAGGCTGAAAACGCCGCTCAGAAGGAGCTGGGCTGTGCTGCAATGCCTGGGGCTCGGTCCCTGGGGAGCGGGCTGGGCAGCCAGGGCTTCTGCGGGAGCAGGGACGGCCTCCGTTTTGCCTCCGTGGTGGAGGTGGGTCCGTGCCGCGGCACGTGAAACCCGCTCTTCTCCCATCTAATGAGGAAAGACTAATAGGAATTAGCAGTTAATGAAAGCCAAGTGGGTGCAGGATAGCGACTGGGAACATTGTGCTTAGGAAGAGTGCTGAGCGATTTAGTATTCCATTTGGTGAAAATTGTCCCTTGAATTTGGCAGGCCTGTTCTTTAAAGGTCAAGGTGTTTTGGTCTTATTTTTCCCCTCCTCCACTCACACATGGAAAATTGTCAAACCCTTGAAGGGTCACTTCTGTACAGAGAAACTTTGCACGGTAAGGACTGCAAGAGAGCTCCTTTAGAGGGGCACGTAGACGGTATTGGGGTACCAAACTGCATTTAAGGCATATTCTTTTCTGGTCTGTGTTGGCATTAGAGTAAGGAAGAAGGCAACTATTTTCTCTTGGTTCCAATGTAACCCCTTTAAGCAGACTACTCCGACAGCAGACCTGCATTTCCAACGGCCTTTGTTTGCCTCTTACATACCCTGCAGCAATGTTCGCTCCAGTCATCGCCCACCTTTCAAGCAGGACGTGCTATTGTACCTTCTGTCAGGACCACCAGCAAGGGCCCATGAACTTTCTGTGGCGATGGGCCTTAAACCTGCCCCCTCTCCGTGCTTCATCCCCAGACAGAATGGACCTCCCCTGCTTCGCAGCTCAGGCGAGGGCAGCCAGCTCGCAGGGTGATCTGCCCACCAAGGCACGGCAGCGGCCATTTGATGGCCATGGGATAAAAGGGGAAACCCCAGCAATCCAATCACTTCTTTGTCGCGGCTTTTATTAATTTGTATTCCCATCAGCACAAAAAAGAGAGTAATAAATGGAGAATTGATCCCTCGGGCAACTTCCATTAGATGTTACACTTCTGCGCTGCCAAACTGCGTAACGCAAGGGAGGTAGGAAATCTGCCTTCGTGCGGTCGCCAGTCCCTCGTGAGGCTTCTCTGCAGCAGTGAGATTCTCAGTTTGCTGTCTTTGCGGCAGTTTTGCTGTGGCACAGAGGAAGCGAGCTGCCGGGCGCCGAGTCCTGCCCTGTGCTCCCGGATGGTGTCTGTGGGAACGGGACGGCAGGGCAGGCCTCAAAGTGCTGCTGTGATGCTGCTGCCCTCTGGGCTCTGAAAGGTGACCCCCAGGCGTGCTGCCCTCTCCACAGGGTAAGTGGGGCTGGGGAGGCCCACACCATGGCTGCCGGACCACCCCCATCCCACGTGTGGCCTGTTTGCTCCTGCCGTCCTGATACACGGGGTGCGCTGGGAATAAACCCGTCATCCTTGTCGGAAACGCTCTTACTCAGTAATTGCCAGACTGAGAAAGCGCATTTGGAAAGGATGGCGAAGCCCCTCAACCATCAACCTCTCGTAGCTGCATCCCTGTCCCCAGGAGAGGGGCTGTGAGCACAGCACCTCTGTGCTCCTTCCCTCCTCCCCCTTGGATTTCTGCAGCGAGGAGGAGGTGCTCCCGTGACAAATCAGGCAGTGTTAACATTTAACGTGAGTTTTAGCAGGCGGGAGCACCTTGAAGTTATGTCTGAGCCATTAAAAATATTAAAAGGAATTAGGACGGTGATGGGAGTGGAAGGAAGCCACCCCAAGGGCTGCCTATGGCTGCTCCCTGCCAGGGCTCGGGGAGCTTGGAGGGGGCTCCTGCTGCAGGGGCTCTGCTTTCCCTCCCCTGATTCTGGCATCAGCTGTGCTAAACCTGGTCGTGAATACCCGTGCGTGCTCCTGACGGCACGGCCCTAGTGACAACGAGATCACAGCGTTAAGTGGCGCTTGGCCTTGCGTGCGCTCTGCTCCTGGGCCGCTGTTCCTGCCGGATCAGGGGCGTTTCGAACGGGTGAATGACTTATTTTGGCAAACACTGCTGTTCTGAAACATTTTTCAGTTCTTCCGTGAGGAATAACGTGAGATGTCGTGTCAGGCAGTCTCCCAAAGTGTGTGTGTATTTCCTAAGTGAGCTCCTGGAGTGGTTTGGAAGGGCGTTGGCATCGCCGCCACTCTGAGACGGGTACGTTCGCTCTGGAATTAGTAGTTCTGTTTTCAAAGGAAATGGAGGTCCAGTTGCATGACTCGTATTCTAATACTGTGGCAAATTGTATCTTAGAAGTATTAATGTGTTATTTTTAGGAATCAGTAAAAATACATATGCTGTTTGTATTCCATTGGATGCTTTTACCTTGGAGGAAATATCTTTAAGCGTGTTAGAAACAAAGATGTGTCGTACCCCTGACAGTCAAAAGGTGGGCACCTTCAAAATAAGGCAGCTGATTAGCCTCAACTGCTTAACCCCGCTTTGGAAATGTCTCTAATAAGAAAGACATTTAAAAGTACTTGGACAAAGCTACCTCAGAATAAGAATAAGCAAAAATAAGCATGAGAGGTCCTGAGACAGGAGAGAGAAAATGTTGTCTAGGTCTTCCACGCTAACAGAAGAGTCTGTGCTTCCTATCTGAAATAGGCAATGTCTCAGGCCGGTTCCGTTATGGTCTGCAGGCAAATGCGACTTTAATCATGATAATCCCCCTGTATTCAGAGAAGCTATTCTGTGCTTAGACTTACACGTGTGACTAAGTCTTTGCTCAAAGAGAAACACATTTTTGTAAGCAAATTAAGGACGTTCATGCTCTGAATGTTGGTTATCCTGACTGAAATGGGGACCAAGGTAGCTTTTCTGGGGGAGAATCAGAATAGGCTTAGGTACCTCAATTATCTAAATATTTTTATCAGATTCGGTATTTACCCGTGCTCAAACAACGAGCGGGTACGTAGGAAACGCCACGAACTATTAACATGTTTGCGACACGTTCTTGCGTATTTAAAGATGTACGTATTCTTTTTCATTGGCTGAGTTTCTGAGCCTGCAGTACCGGCTGTGCGCTTGTGCTTTCGCTTCTTCATAAATCCATGGAAACTTTCCAGGAAAGTTTTAACTACGGCATGTCAATGAACTATAAAGGAAAGGTTTATTTGGTACGTACCCTCTTTACCTGAGGTCCGTGTTAGCCTCTGCGTTAGAGCTGCTGGCTCTCATGTGCTCAGTTTGTGCTTTTGATCATGCCACTCTTTGCACAAAGCTGAGAGAATTTCTGCTTCGTAAAGAGGAAAATACAGACGCGTTTTGATGTCTATAGAAATGCATGTTTGCTCTTATTTTTGAGGCAGGGGAACTTAGGGTTTAACATCTCTACGGTTCTTCCTAGGTCTCTGTGCAATCAAAGTTTCCAAGGAGGACTTAATGGGGAATAGAAATCATTTGGTTGTGGTGGTGATGGTGTACTTGATACATTTTTCTTTAAAGGTTGTACACTGATAAAAATAGTAAGTAACCTAGTCTACTCATAACCGCTTCATCTTTAAGTTCATGCAAGTTTAGGGAGCTGTAAGTGACTAAAGGGATGAGTGGCTTAAGATTCACTGAGTGATACTGCAAATACAAGGACTGAAATACCAAAGGAGTAAAGGATATATAGACCTTTGCCCATTACATCAAGAAAATGAAAAAGTTAGGAAGGGGGAGGGGGGATTCCTGTGCTACATTTTTCAAGTCCTACTCCAAACGGGGTAACCAGCCCATTAGTATAGGTGCCAGGAAGCTCGCTTTTGTGACATCTCACCAAACACACCTACTTTCACTGGACCATAGAAAGATCAATCCTGTCTGAAAACCACCCATTACCTAAGACACCTAATTTATATTAGAAGCTCACTAAAAGGCACTGTCTGGCCCCCAACCTTCACTTCCAATGATAAAGAGGATGTTTTACACCGTATGTGACACTTAATCAAAACCGATATTCTTTAACAAACCCTTAACCTCCAGCACACAGGAGTCACATGAGGCCAAGGGACAAGACACAGATCCAGCTCAGGGTGGCATATCCTTTGATTAAGATGTTACAGATTTCCCATTTTTATCAGGGTTACGGATTCTGGATATATCCCTTTTTGATTTGTCAGCATTAAATTTCAGTAGAGGTTCAAGCCAAAGAGAGACCAAGACTAGTTCTGTCTTCAACTGTGTATTAGGAGATAATTTCTCTGAATCCTCTGCAGTAATGATCCTCAGATCCTCTGATCTTTCTGTAAGCAAGTTTTCCTGGGAACCTGGATTTAAACTATGGCACAAACCTTGCTTGCATCTGGGTCCTTTCTTAAGGAGGAGTATCTAAATACACTTATTCTGTGAGCCCTGAAACGGACCTTTTTTTCCTTTCCTCAGGTCTTTTTCAAAGAGGCAAACCTTCAAGTGAGTTCTTTCACCCTCCCTTGGATTTCTGGGGCAGGAGGTTTTACTTAGGGAGTATATAGTACTTTAGACGAGGATTGCAAACTTCAGGGGGTTAGACAATTTTCACTGCCTGCAGTACATTGGAATCTCAGTATAGTCGACTTTACTCCTGCGTGAATTCCCCCTCCCCCCCTCACTTTTTTAGGTAACCCCTTGTTCTAGCATTTCTATGTGGCTGATTTGGCCATGGGAAAGTCTCTCAAAATCCCCAGCACAGGGGAAAGTTTTGCTGTTTTCCCTCTTTTTAGTCAAATTTTCAAGCTGGAGGTTTAGATTTTGTTAGGAACACGGTTCTGCAGAAATTATTTCCAGTCATTATTCCTTGAAAATATTGTGCTGCCTGATTATTACCATGTAAAGAAGATGTTGGAAAGGGTTTGGGGCTTCGGTTGTATGTTTCTAAACACTGAAAGAGCACATCTGTTCTGTGAGGCTCTGTGGCTGGCTGGAGAACGGCTGATAGAGGCTCACTTCTGCTGTGTGAGCGATACCCTTGTTCAGCACCCAGCAATGTTTCTCATTTAGACTGTTTACGTTTTTATGATCATTGCTAGTACATTCATAAGAAAATCTCTTTTTGTGAGGAACTGCCTTTCTCCTACTTTTCCATAGGAGCAAGGAAGCCCTGCTCCCCTCATGGAGAAGACCAGATCATCTACAAATTTCTCTCACAAAAATATGATGGACAAGGTTTTTGCGTGACTTTGGGATGCCAAGAAAAAGCAACAAGCAGGAAGCTTTGGTTCTCAAGCCTTTCAGGCCCTTTTTTTTTTTTTTTCCCCTTTAAATAAATAACACTGGAAAAGAAGAAGAGGCAATGTATATAGGCTACTTTTAAGAAAGAACTTCAGTCTTAGAGAAAGACCTATAATCATGCTAAATTATCTCTAAAGGCAACTTCTGTTTAGCAAATGCAAAGCTGACAAGGGAAAATCTGGAGGACTGGTTCTAGTTTATGGCATATTACATACATCAAAGGTCAGCCTTTTATTCTGCAGTACCTTGCTTTTTGAAACTTCGTTAATAAACAGAAGCATAATCAAGGAAAAAGACTTGCATCTCAGCTGCCGTTCCCAGTTCCTTACCCATCTCGACTTCTTAATCAGAAAATTAATTGGGCCTTGAAATCTTATTTTTTCTTAAATCTTCTCAGATTTAATCAGCGTGTTCTGCTGGAAGCAATCTTTCACTTAAGATTTCATAGCAACGTAGCTAGAGAAACCATGTCACTTCCTGCATCAAATACATCAAAGTTGTGTGCGTTGGGGTTTTTTAACGAAGTATGTCCTATGCGTCAGGCTTGCTCTCTTTGCTCTAAGGAAAGAGTGTGTGTTATTTCTTATTTATACTGGGGGGGTGAATCTGCTCTACTGCAGTGCAGTCTAGAATCATTAAATTCCCAGGGGAGGAGGAGCAGACCCCTCCTCCTGTGCAGTGGGCTTGGATGGGAGCTGACAGCAGTGGCAGGGAGGCTTTCTACAACCAGCGCCTTCCCTGTTGCACGTGGTACAAAGGAGAGCCTCTTCGTATCATCGTCTAATTAAAAGGCAGACTCTGCTGTGACCGAGTGCTACCACTAATAGTTAACACCACCTTCCAAACGTGAGTGTTCTACGGGAGGAAGGAGTAGGTAGCCTGTGGGGAGCCTGAGGTGGGCCGGTTTTACGTGGGACGGAGAGATGTACAAAGCTGAGCGGGTCTGACCTGGTGTCTCGCTGCTGTTCCTTGCAGGACTAGGTCTGCCTTATCCCTCACTTGGCCCTTGGGTTTACAGTTTGTTATGTCCCAGTGAATGCTTTTATCCCCTAACGAGATGGGAGGGTAGGTAATGTTTCCAGATTTAAAGCTTGCTGCTGCAGAGATTTGGCTCTGGAGTTGACAGGAGGAAGGTGCCTCCGGGGCAGGGGTGGGGTGGGGGGGGCAGAGGGCTGGATTAAAGTGTTTAACAGCTCACTCAGGTTAACTTTACATATGGGGTCAGTTAAAAGCTGTGCAGTCCTGTGGCAAGGTGCCAGGTTTGTGTTCCATTTTAAGCTGAAGCTTTTTAAAGAGGCTTATGAATGTTGGTGAAGGGTTTGCTTTGTTTTAAACCCAGGATTTGGCCCCAGCTTTAAAGGCACTGCCCTGTGAGGAGGCATATCTTGCTTGGCTTCGCTGCACAGGTACAATCCCCCACCCCTGCCCATGCTGCAGCTGTGAGCTCCCTCTGCTGACCCTCGACTCAGGGGGCTGGGGGGCTCCTCAGGGGCAGGAGGTTCCTCTGAGGCTTTGTTAAACCTGACTTCAGCCCAGCTGAGGATACACAGGCGTGCCAAGGGTCCCAAGGCATGGCTTGTCCACGCTGGCATGCTGGGCACGGGCATCCCCACCCAGGCAAGTCTCCCATCCATTTATCCCCTGGATGAGGTCCCCAGGGGCTGCTGGCTCTGGGAGGAGGGGCACCACTGTGTTTGTGGGATCCACTTCATCCCAACCGCATTTATCCTGTGGCTGAAAGCAAGTGCTGGATACCCGCTTTCGAAGGAGCAGAAGCCCTGCTCTGCTTGCTGTACCTCCTGCCATGGCTTGCAAGCACACAGGTCCCACAAAGTCCCACGCGTCTGGGGAGGATAAGGAACTTGGGTCTTGCAAAAATAGTCCAGGGAAACAATTTAGAGCCAGTGGATGCGAGTACAAGAAGAAGGGTAACTCATTCCACAGGAGACGTAGGCTGTAGCAGATCCAAGGCCACAAAAGATGCAGGCGGGTCACTCCAGCGCCCGAGGAGGGACAGTGCCGTGGGGACCAGCACACCTGTGTGCCGACAGGCATTGGCTGTGAAGTTCCTTGAACCTCCATCACACGTTTCCTTTCACTTCTACCGCTAATTGGCACTTTCTACCCATTTTTGCATGTGGAGTGTGTTAGTACAGGATAGGGTTATTATCAAATTAATTAGGAGCTCCCTCCAATTATTCCTGCTGTGCCTGACGGGCTCTCCCCGCGATGGGCTGATTGGCTACTATAAACGCTCCGGCTCTAAACGACTGAGCGGTGCCACAGGCTCATTAACGGGGCTGCCTCACTGCGCTCCCTTGCCCCGTCACCTCCCCGTTGGTGCTGGCAGTGCTGCTGCTGGTTTGCCTCCCTGGTGCCAGCCAAGTGCCCAGGACCTGGCGAGCCCTGGAGCCTGACGCCAGTTTGGATGCTGCTCCAAGAGGTGAGGGTGGCTGCCCAGGCTCCGTCGGAGAAGGGCGAGTGACCTTTCTCCGTGCACACGCAAACATGGGTCTTCAGGGCGGTTCCGCACCCTGGCAGGGCAGGGGCGGTTGAGCAGTGTGGCTTCCGCTGGGGGATGTGACAGGTGGGGGTGGCAGGGGACAAGCGGAGTGGAGGGGTTTTTCCCAGCACCAGCAGTGCTGCCCGTGAGGGTGAAGATGCACTACCTGCTGTCAGGAACAGCCGGCTGAGGCTCTCAGGCAGGGCACGGGGGTTTAGATGCTGGATCTTGCAACATACAAAACTACCACAGCCGCTAAAGCCAACCAGGGTGGGGAGATTTGCTTAATTGAGAAATAAGCACATAGTTGTGGGTCAGCGACTACACAGCTGATTGGCTGAGGCTATTTTATTTTGGAATAATTTACAGTGGTTAAATGGATTTGGAAAAGCCTTAATAGTGGTTATTAAACTATTGACTTAGCCTGACGTGTTTAGTGTAGTAATCCATGTTTGTTGCTGTTTTGAGGATGCCGGAGCTGGGAGAGGTGCTGGAGTGCTGTCAGCCCGGCTAGGAGCTGCGGGGTTGGGTGGGCAGCGCTCCCACCAGCCAGGGAGGACATCAGCAATGGGCTTCAGGTTTTGCCTGGGTCAGAACCGATGCTTTGCTTCCCCGTAGTTACAAATTCATTATGAGCATCTCCATCATCATCTACTGAACCTGACTGAATGTCAGGAAACCCTCTTGTACGAAGAGCTGGTTTTGCACCTGTGCAGAAGCAGACTCATTTTTAACTTGGCTTTGCAACGAGTGACTTCAAGTGCAGCACTTGTGGGGCACCCTTCTGGCCAGCAGTCCGCAACGTTACACGTTGATTTATACCACGGTGCAGGATATGTTCGCTAAGGACCTCAGAGCACGTGTTTTATGACGCATAGAAGAAATCCCTGCAAATGAACTAAGTATCTCCAACTCCTCAGTCTGCTGCCCACAGGTGATTTACAGAGCCATTTCTTTTTATTGTTTTCTTTCGCACAATGGTTAAAAAGGCAGTGGACAGGTACTTGAAAGACAAATCCCCCTCTTTTACTTTGTTTACCTCGTAAAACGTGTACAGAACTGAACGCTGGTCTTGCCTGAACCGCCGCTCCGCGGGCTGGCAGCTGTGTGTTTAGTCCAGAGGCTTTGCTAGGAGGAGTGGAGCTCTTGGACGTTTTACAAAAAGCTTGTTTCTCCAAAATGTCAGCTGACGACTGAACCCCAGTAGATATTAACTAGGAAGAAGGAATGCTAAGCAGTCAGATTAAAACCAAAATAAATAAAAAGTGCATTTTTCCCTCTAGACTTTCACTCCCTCCTCTCAGGCAATATTATTGTTTCATTACTTGCCCAGTTAGCCAGAACCCCTTCTGGGAGAGACAGGACCTACCTTTGGAAAGGCAAACAAACAAATAAACAAACCATCCTGCAGAACCTCGCATTTATCCCTGCTAGTTTTCAAAGAATAAAACAAACTCAAGACTCCTTTAAAAGACAATAAGAGGGCAGGGGAGGTCAGAGGCTCAGGGGCTGCCTTCGGGGGTCACCTTTGAGGGCTGCTGTGCTGCTGCTGAGCGCTGCAATGTTTTTATTCCCCGTCCGCTCTTAAGTTTGCCGCTTTGGAAATGCATCTTCAGCGTGAGCGACTCGCTGGACTGAAAGGGGATTTTTAGGTTGCAGTGGAGAAGAAAAAAAAAACAAAACACCCAACAAAAATCCGCAAACCCTATTCCGTAACAATTAGAGAAATGGTGTGAAGCACGAGGTCAGGAGTGCACATGTGAAATGCCTGTGTACAACCGCAGTTCCAGCTTCAGCAAACCCTGAGCGGCGATGGGAAACCCAGCCCAGGTACACCCGGGCCTCCTGCGCCAGCACGGGCTGCCTGGCACACTCGGTGGCATGCCAGCAATCATGTTACTGCTTTTCCAGCCATTTGACAGGCCCAAGGTCGGATCAAAAGGCTCCTTTTCTGGCACCGTTCCCAAGTTTTCATGTGTGCTTAGCAATGCAAAGCGAAGGCAGAACAGCGGCAAAGCTTGCCACGTCCCGATCCGGCTGTTGCCCCCAAGCAGTCCCATCTCGATACGCCCTGGTGATGCGGGAGCGCGCCTGCGATGCGCAGTCAGGTAAGACTTTCTGCAGCAGCTTCTGGAACGTCAGCGTTTCTTGGGCTACAAAAAAATTCGGGGAAAAGGTGTTTTGTGGGTCAGCAGCAAAAGCGTCCCCTCTCACGTTAATAATCTCCTAGTAGTTTGTGTGAGAACTGGAACCGAGGGCTTTAGGAATAGTCCCAGTAAAACTTTGGGTTTGTTTATTTATTTATTTGTGTACCTGGACATTTTTTCTTCCTTTTGCCTTTTTATCAATGGTCATTAGCATTTCTATT
Organism: Rhynochetos jubatus; assembly: GCA_027574665.1. Lineage (NCBI taxonomy): Eukaryota > Metazoa > Chordata > Aves > Eurypygiformes > Rhynochetidae > Rhynochetos > Rhynochetos jubatus. The sequence goes on from CM050654.1 coordinate 20,627,142, forward strand.
TTAAAAAGACCATCTTCTCATTTAAATTCTGTTACAACTGGGTTTTAGCCTTAGAGCTGAAAGATATTTATTTTATATATATAATGTATATACGTAAGCAAATACATTCTATAGAGAGAAAGAGCTATATATATATGCACACTACTGCACGTTGGAGTTGCTGCCTTTCACACATATAGCTATTCAATAGTAAAGAACAACATGATAGTTTTCTATTACAAAATGAAAAGCACACATAAATTCAGGGGCTCCACCTATTTCAGAACTCTGTAATGCCATTGTGTTCACCTCCAAGTAGTCTCTGAAGTATCCCGGGTGAGGACACTAATCTAGATAGTTTACGTAAGACTCTGGAAATTCAATTCCAGAAATGAACCTCTGCATCTCTAGAACAGCTGGAGAGGCTCAGGTCTACTCATCCTGCTCAGAATGGACATGAGGAATTTGGATTAGATACAGATGGAGCGGGGATTTCATTAATGATAGAAAGAAAGGCAAACATGTTGAGGCATAACTCCCTGAATACAAACGCATAATATCTGTGTACATATTTCAGACTTTAAACTAAGAACACCATAAATATGCTATCATGCAAGAGGCAAAGCATATGCAAACGTAACAATATCCCATTACCTCTCCAGCAAAAAAGAATTTTCATAACTCATTCATACCCCATTGAATAAACGCTAAGATTCACTGCTGGCTGTTAATTATCCTCTACAAAGACCTGGTTATTGTGTTCAATCTTAGTAAAGGCGCAGTTGTTATTGTAGTGTACATAGAGAGAATGGTACCTGAGGGAGCGGGAGGAAATATGCTTGTGCAGAATTTTAACAAGGAGAGCTCTGTTGCACAGAAGGGATTCATAGGGTGGGATTTTGATATGTGCTTCAGGAAATTAAGCTTTTTCAAGACAAAAACCTTGCTGTGACTCTCTGAATACATGATATCACTCACTGTCTGAAAGACGCCAGCCACTTAAAAATTGCTCACTGTTATTAAAAGGAATTTCTAAGACTACTTTGACTGAAGGGCTAGAAGGGAGGAACAGGTCTGTTTTTCCCTTGAAGTCTACGACGCCACAATCATACCAAGATAGATGTATGCAAGAGCTCTCAAGGCCCATTCAGCTCCCTGGGGTTTTTGAGCAGCACTTGGAGGCCACCAGCCAAAGGTAGCAACCTGCTTCTTCCACACCAGCATGGTGGAGGAACTGGAGCCTTACACAGGAGCTTTCCCCCCAAGTTCCAGTGCAACAGCGCAGGAGGAGAGCCAGCTCAAATTGACATCTGGGCTGGGTGCAATGCCAAGGCCACCGGGACTTGTCACACTTGAGAAAGAGAAGAGCTGGGAACAGACGTGATTTTTCCAAGGGAGCCGCATAGTTTCTGTGCTGAACTGTTGGAAACACTGCAGCTGAGTGGCACTTCAGTGGGTACAGGAAAGATCCACTGAAGGTGCTGTTTTAATGGGCGAGTTCTTTCCCACATGCTCTCCACTATCTGAATGTCAGGCAGGAGGAGGCAAAGCCTTGTGACATTTGGGTCGCTGAAGTGATTGCCTGTGGTATGAAGTGGGTCGGTGGCTCTAGGCTCATGTGGGAGGACTAGCCTTGCTCAGAGGTAGCAGGGTGGCTGCAAGGAAGTCAACCCCTTTCCCTTTTTTTTTTTTTTTGTCATTTCTGCTCTATGCCCCTCTTCTCCTTGGCTGCACAGGGACAAGTGCAGAGCTCACACAGTCGTGCTGCTTGTTCTGAATGTGCATGTTGAAAGGAGAGAACAAAGCATTTAGCTTTGGGTGGAAATACTGAGAATAACAACAAAACAAAATAAACAAAGCTGGATTAAAGAGAAGTAAAACTTCTGTAAACACCGAGCATGGCGAGGGATGAAGGGAACAGAAAGAAGATTTCATAGGTTAGGAGAGTGAAGCAAGAACTAGAGGGGGGGGAATATAAGAAGCCATGAGACATGACAGGATGATCCACTCTCAGTCCAGCTTACTGAGACACTGGCTATCGCACAGCCCCGTTGAGGTGCCCTTCCCTGAAAGGCCAGTTGGTTATGACTCTGGTAGTCCTGCCATTGCCTGCTCGACCGGGCTTGAATAGAATGGGACACTTTGTTTTGCAGTGCTTAGTGGCTAATCCAGTACAGCAGTTACGAAAGCCACACCAGAAGAGACAGTTCACTCAGGAGGTACTTGGATCCTTGCCTTGTGCTGAAAAGGAAAGACCTGTGTAGGCTTCTCCCAGAGTCCCAGACTTGGTCTGACTGTACCAAGGAAATAGATTAATTAATACCTTCTGCTCATCTGTTAGCACTGCATTCATCATTAAATCCTCTCTGACCTTTAGGCAGATACTGATTTTCTTTGCACCACTGTAGTGGAGAAGACTAGTATCTGTTCATGCTCAGAGTCTTCCAACTTAAGAGCAGCTAGAAACAGTTCATTAGGAAGAGTCTAGATGGAATTATTTACTGTTTCATTCACTTCTTTTAGGTTCTTCGAGGCTAAACGGGGAGATGCCCACTGCTGGAGGGCCGGCAGGAGCTGTAGAGAACAGCTTCCATGGTGAGACCTGATATTTAAACCTGATGTTTGCTGCTCAAATGGTGCGTGTGAACAAGCAGGATCCCAATGCATTTCCACTACTCACAGCTTGGGAAATGTTGCAAGACCATTTTGTCTGTTCTTCTCACCAGAATTACTTTTTGCATTTTGGCACACCCCTGGCTTAGAATGGAAGACACTAAATATTTGGGGAAGTTTAATGGTGTTACTACGAAATGTGTAGTATTCTAATGGCTGCTTGCGAAGTTCTTGCTTATTTGGGAGCCTAAGTATCACATCTGTATAACTTCTAATGTTTAATATTAAAATATCTTCAGAGGATTTTAATGATTCCTCCCCCCCCCCCATTGATTTTTGTGATGAGTCAGAAAATAGTTTGGATGCCCCTTCTACCTCTGGTTTTCCTGACCCCCAGCTGTTATCCCCCAGCTGTCACAGACGCACACCGAGCTCCTGGGGTCTTGCTGGCAGCACGAGGGGAAAACAGCCCTTGGCAAAATTCCATGGGAGGCATGCTGTGCTCCATGTGTAAAGCTGGTGGACCAAAGATGTAAACTAGGAGTATGTGTGGGGTTTTTTTTCTGCTCCTGCCGGGGGGTAAGGCTTGCTTTAACTAGATTTACCTTCTAGGAACACAGTGTCAGTGTGGAAGAACGCTGGGTATTCCTGCTTCCTCAATGTCTGGATTCTATTTATCGGCCTTACAATAAAAGGATACCAAAATGAGAATGCAAAACGCTACAAGGCAGCGGCGACCAGCTGGCCAGCACCTAAGGGATGTATTTGTATTCGTGTCTCAGAAGTGCAGTAATGTTCAGGTGCTCAGGCAGAGCAACAGAGCGGGCAGGCTGTCGGGGCTCCGGCCTGAGGAGCGGTGATAGTTTGCTTTCCCTCCTCCCCTCCATTTTTTCCCTTCATTCAACCAAGCAGCATAACCACCTAGCACTGCTGTTTTGCAACAGACACACACAGTGCAGAGCAGGGGCTTTTCTGGTTTATACGTTGCATCTTATTATTATGAATGACTCTCTTTTAGTTTATTTCTAGATGTGCTACTCCCAGGGAACGGCTGCCATTTTCTCAGGGCTCAATTCATTCTGCGGTTAAACGTGACACAGCAGATGAACAGTCCGTTTGCTTGTGTAGCTTTCACTTTTAGTCTGATTATATATGGTTAGTCTTTACACGTGAAGGGGGAGAAACACCAAGGCAAATGTTGTCTGCAAGTCAGAGCGCTGTTGAGATGAGTTGGGATCTCTGAATACTCAGGCAAATGTGCATCAAAATACAGAACACCTCACGGCAGCGGTATTTGCGATCTTGCTTTTCCCTTCTTGTGCTGCAAGAGCAGGGGCTACTTGCTCAAGGGTGGTGGTTTCCTGGTCAGTGTTGTGCCTTAACATGATCCAGGGCAGCCCCAGCGGGAAGAAGCAAAGGAGCCCAGCTGGGACTGCCGGCTCTGAAGGGTTTGGGCCCTCACAGCGAAGCCTGGATCAGTCCGAAACACCTCTCCTGGAGGAGACTATGCACAGCTGGGAGAAGAGCTAGAAGAGGGAAGCCTATTCCTACCTGAAGAGTGGGAAAGGGCATTGAGGACACAACTGAAAAGAGAAATCTAAGCAGGGCTGGTACACAAGGTAGATGACCGCAGCTTCGGGTACCTGACACACGCCTGGTCTGTGCTGCACCACAGAGCTCACTCGGGACTTCAGCGTGGAAACAAATGCCTGTGGAAAATGAACGTGTGTCACAGGCACAGGTGATGGATGGAGTGAGTAATCTCACAAGATACACAAGAAAAACATGGAGATGAGATCATTCATAGGGGAGGTAGAGCAGAGTCTGGGTGAAAGTGGAAAAGAAACAAAGGGAGGGACAGTTATCCCTCCTTTTTTGACAGCTTTTGGGACTAAGACAACTAGTCAGTGTAAGTACTGAGTCAGAAGCACTTTTTTCTTCTCTGTGTGAAATAAATAAGAATGTTTTTTAGATCAAGAACTGCCACTTAAATGTGACCCTGCTTCTTGGAATAGAAAAAGGAAACTTATACAGCAAGAAGGGTCTTAAAAAGTACAAGGAGGAAGGACTTTGTCTTTCTCCTACTCATCCTTAACCTTTTCCTGGGAACTACCTTTCCTGGTGGAAGGATATGTCAGGTAAACCACACAAATTGGTCTTTTACATCATTTCAGTTCAATTGTAAAAACAAATGTGTCACTCTGGGCTCTTTCTGGGCTTCTTGGGCAAGTGTGCATGCCTATGGGATGCACCACTGCCTTACCCACCGCCTGCAATGCTCACTGTGGCAAGAGCAGGCAGAGAGCAAGGGCAGCGGGTGCCTGGGTCTGGAGCCTGCTAGGAAGGAAGCTGATAATGCTATTTTCTACATGACAGAAGATTGAGGCAGGCCATTTTTATGATGGCCAGATACAACAACAGTGAAAGCAGCAACTGTGAGACCCACAGTGCATCTGGACAAGGGAATGTTACGTCTTTGTTTTGATTACTTTTAATATCTTCCTGTTATTAGCAATGACCTTGCCGACTGCCCCTTCCATGTGCCAGCAGGTTGCCTGACCGCAAGCATGCCCGTGGAGTCCATCGCTTAGCCAGCGGTGTGCAAGGAGCCCAGCCCGTGGCTGTGTGCGTGTGTGAATTCCTGCGTGCCCCTCAGGAGCCCGGTTGTATCTATCTCCTACACATACCCAGGCAAGTAAAGTGAAGGCTTGTATGGCCACTAGGTCAGGCTGTGGGGCATTTTGATTTAATCGCGTCCCAAATATGGCAAGGGCTATTATTGTATTTTTCAGCTTTGCTTTTTCCAACAGTTTTAGGTACCTCATGTGGGGAAAGTAGTATCTTTTCAAGAATACATTCTATATTTGGTAATGATTTGAGGCACGAACGTGTCTGAAGGAGAAAGGCTTTTCAAGCGGCATGCTGCTGGCTCAAAGGTTCCTCAACAAATTCTGCCGGGCTCTGCCTCTGAGCCGTGCTGCCCTCTCACCAGCCTGAGCCTTGAGGGATCAATTCGGGAACTGCTTGAGACTCTGCACGACATTCTTCAATGGCCCCTTTCTTCTCTGGAAGAAAGATACAGGGAAATGTCAGAGAGAATTAACAACTTAGATGGGCGGGTGGCAAGGCTTGAAAACTGTACAGAGATGATTGAGAGAGGAGCACTGTCCCACAAGGAAACAGTTACTAATACTGCACAGGTGGACTTGGAAAAATCGGTTTTCGTGGTTTTTTTTCATTTTTAATTATAGCAGAAGCTTAAAAAAAAAAAAACCCAAACAAAACCCAAACAACTGAAAAAGCAGATTTAAATAAGTTCCAGCCAGTATCTTGAAAATAGCACTAATTGACAAAATGTTGGGAATGGCTTCTATTAACATCCAGGCTGAAAAGCACAAGTTGGCTATAACGCCCAGGGGCTGTAATGATACGCTTCCTATGCACAAGCCTGCGTGAAATAGTCCAAACCGGAGAGCGAGGGCCAGGCAGCATTAGGCTCTGTGTGGGCTTTGCAGGATTCCCCACTCAGATGCTAAAGTACCCAAGACGACACTGAGTCATTGATGAATTCAGAGCCGTTCCCACCATTAACGCCTTGAGCTGTTTTCCTTCTGGTTCATGGTGCAGGCCCAGCCTGGGCTGGTGCTGGTTGGGAGCTGCACTTGTGGCTGGCCTGCTGCTTCCCAGGACATTAACTGATGCTGTGTGGCAGCAATTTGCAAATTGTGAAGGCATGTGTATGTGGAAAATCTACAGCAGGAAGGAAAAACATTTTCCAAAACCCACAATGGAGCAGTAGCCAAATAATTAGGTTCTTATTCAGAACAGAAAACAAGGAAGACCATTGTTCCGTTTTTCATCTTGGAGGTGGAAGGTTGGTGAAAGAGAGGATGGATTGGGATAAAAAAAAAGGGAGTTTAGTTCTTGGTTCTGCCGTGAACTGTGGCAAGGCCCAAGATGTTCCTGCACATCTCATTCAAGTCTGTGAAATAGGGATAATCCCTTCCACAACCAACAGAGATTTTATGAGGGGAACATCCTCAACAAACCAACTCCTCAAACAGGGAGGTAGAGCAGTATCAGTGGAAGTTCTCTGGTTTCTATAATGGGCACCGCTGAATTAGATAACCAACAGGCTGGGATTCCATCTTTGGAGTACACCAGTGTTGTTATCCAACAAAGAACAAATGTTTTATATCAGAAGATAAGGATATTTTGTTTCTCACAGTGTAAACGAGAAAATATTTGTCTTTGTAGATTAGCTGCAGCAATGAAAATACTTCGCGTGGTCGCTAGTTGGGAGTTCTCAGACTGTTAATACATCCGAAATGGTCTGGTACATACTGGAACAGGGAGTTGAATTAAATATGAGATACTGGGCAGGTTGAGGCCTTTTTGCTCAGGATACAGCAGGTTATATTCTCTGTGAAGTCTCTTCTCTGCTTATAATCATCACACTGATGGCCTGCGTATCAAATGTGGACAAATGGTAGACAAAGCCATGAGGAAATGGGAGAAAGGAGCATTAGCTCGCTCTGACCCCGTGGGAAATCATTAACGTACTTTAATTCCTGTTGATTTCTATGCGATAAAAGTAGTATCTCACTCACGCTTCCCACAGAAGCCAGCCAAACTGGGGTTCTTTATGCTGACTTTCACAAATAAATTTCTTCTCCCCCTGGGAAGCCGAGGCAGATTACAAAGTTTCACTGATCATTTGGCAACCCCCAAAATTTTTTTCCCTCTGTGGCCTTACAAACCTGCTTCCCTGCCTGCTTCCTTCATTGCCTGAAAATCATGGGAATAAGGAAAGATTTTCTGACCACAGCCCTTCCAACTAGGAGCATTATCATGAATTACCGAACTGTGAGTGGCTGGGTCCCAGAAACTCCGAAATCAAGTGTGTCCATGCTCTGGGGTATTAGCTCCTTAGGGAACAGTAAATAAGAATAAGGCAGTTGTTTCTTTCTCTGGTCTAGAATTAACTTGCAGATTTAACTGACCTGTTTTATTGCAGATGTTTATGTTGAACTGTCATTAATCCAGGAAATAAAATTACTCCAGTGACTGAGTGTCACGTAAAAAAAAAAGATAAGAGTACTGCCAAATTTTGAAGGTTTTATGATACTGTTTCCTTACACTGTTAAAAGGAAAGTCAATTTGTTAAATATTTACTTATTCGACAAACATGCTGTCCTGAGTTCCTCTCTGTATCCTGAAGTAGTGAAAGACAGAGCACAAACAGAAGGCTACTTGTCTAATTTATTTTAGATTAGTGCAGGAAAACCAGGGACTGACAAATATAACGTACTGAAGAAAATGGATGTTTATTTTCTCATAAAATTCCAAAATGTAGCTAGTTTGGAAGACTGTAACTTGATTTTATTGCTCCAAGCCTTGGACATTCTTATTACTGTGCCAGGTTGTTGTTATTCTCTTAGCAACAAAGACTAAAAAACCCTAAAAAGTTCATTAAAGATATCTCAGCCTAACCTCACACACGTGTAGCAGCAAGAATAATAATAATGCCACACACATCCCTTTGTCACCCTGTGACAAGAATGGGCACTTCTGTTTTTCTTGGAGTTAACCTTTTTGGGAAGAAGAGGGGAATAGCAGGATTTGGCTGCGGAGTTCTTTCATCATCTCTCCTTCCTTTGTGTGGGGCGTGAAGGACTGAATCAGAGCACTGCTGGATACGGCTGCAGGCACCCAAGGCAGCCTAGTGCATTGATTGCCTCAGCACCAAGAGCAAGATTGCTGAGCCTGAGAGCCAAGTTTCCTTGCTATACAGCATGAGGAAGAATAAAAAGTTCCTGGATGGTATTTTTAGACGTGAATGTGCCGAGCAAAGGAGGGTCTGAAGTGTACAGTGCGGAAGAGAGGTAGAGATGAAAGATAAGTTACCATGACTAGGACATGAAAAGGCAGGCAGTCATGCAAAGGGGATTGCAAATGTTGGAGCACTGGCGTTTGGCCCCGCATGGGTGACCGATGGGTAATGAACATGCGACTCTGGGGTGAGGTAAACAAACCTTGTCAAACACACCCCAGCTATGAATGGGGAGGCAATGTGCCTGAGACAAGCACTGTGGTGGGTAAGTGTCATGAAGACAGTGTGTTTATGGGTACATTATGCAGCACCCAGCTTGGACCCTCCCTTTCAGTCTTCCTTTATCAACCAAGCGAGATGCCAAAGGCGTGTGGTGCTGGCCTGCGTCTCCCGCAGAGCAGCAGAGCTGAGGGCCCCACGCTGCACCAGTGCAGGACAACAGGGCCAAGAAGCCTGTCTTACTCCTTCCCCCAGACACATCTTCTGCATGGATACCACAGCTCTGCTACAGATAAATCGGGATAGTCAATGGGCCTGAGATGCGTATGCCTCACCAGACTTCTGAGAATGGTTAGACCCTCGGACATCAGGGATGTGACAGGTTAGAAAGGGGGATGAAAGGCTTTTTAACAGCACTGGCTCTTGCTAACTTAAACAAGACCAAAGTCCTGGCTGCTAGGACATCAAGTTTTTCTCTAGTCTCCAGGGTTCGAGAACCTGAAGATGCCGTTTTCTTTTTGTCTAGTGTGCTGCCTGCTGATCACTGAGACCAGTAAGAACATCCCATGTGGTCTCTGAGAACATACTCTGGCCCTTCCTTTCATCTTGGGTTTCAGCTCATCAGGTTGGTATAAAAACAAAATTAATCTTTTCTTCCCCAGAGTCACAGGGCTAACACTGAGTATGCCATCTTCAGAACAGGGCAGCAATGGAATAGAAATCCAGCACAAACCAGTCCCGCGAGCTATGGATCCCATGGGGCTTGGTTTCCCCGGGGCGATCTCTTGTTTGGATTCTCCTAGGTCTACATAGCTGGAAGCTCTGACTGCAGCTTTTCCTGTGGGTGGCTATTCATAACATCTTTCATCTTAGCTTTCTTGGTATTTAATAAGGGTTTAACACGAGCTGCAGTGGGTCTCTCTGCTCAGCCTGTTTTCATGAAATGTATAGGAATGTAACATTTTTAGCCTTTTATTGCTCTGTCAGATGTGGGTAAAATTGGCTCCTATTTGTTTTTGTTCCCTTTCTCTTGCACAACATGCAAGTATGTACATGCACGCATGTGTGCGCACATGTGCACACACAGAGAGATTCATTATACATATGAAGAGATAATGATCTCAAAACCCTTTTAATTTCTGTAGGAATCCAGGCTAGGAAAAGAAGTATTGTAATACTTTTTCTTTGGAAGAGGAAAAGGAGGATGAACTAATTTTTTTTTTTTATGCATCAGAAAGAATATTCAATTCCACTGTTTAAACATAACATGTGTTGCTGAAAATCTGGCACTGCTACTGTAAGGTAAAAGATGTAGCGAGATCCTTGTCCTGGAACTGCATACTCGTGCTTATGCACAGCACGCGTGCTCTGCCTCCAGTGCCTGAGCGGTCCTGCTGAGACTGCAGGAATGCGTAGGGAACGCAGGCTTGCCGTTGAGATCCTGTCTCCATTACATCTTTTGGAGTTTTGCCACGGAAAGGAAGGCATTTTACCCTTCATTTGTAAGTAATTAAGATTATAGTGGAGTTCCTGAGTTTTCCAACTTTGTGAAAACAACCTAATAGCAACGATCCACTCCAATAATTCAGATATTAATTGACACAAGAGAGAGAAACAATACATTAAAAATAATTAATTTTCGTTAATTAACTTTTAGAAAGGACACCTGCAGCAAGTGCAGGTGTTTACAAGTGTCATCAGATTAGGAAGGCTGTGCAGCCATTCTGAAATGAAAACAGGCCAGAAGGACCAAGAGTTACCTGCAGCATGGTCTGAGAAGCAGCGTGAACTGTGTGATTGCTAGTGAGATACAAAAAAAGGTGATGAAGATGTGCATTTTTAGATGTTGACAGAAGCCAGAGGTAGTTAAAAAACAGAATCACTGAATTGTTTAGGTTGGAAGAGACCTCTAAGATTGAGTCCCATGTTAACCCAGCACTGCCAAGTCCACCACTAAACCATGTCCCTGAGCACCACATCTGCACGTCTTTTAAATACCTCCAGGGATGGTGACTGCACTGCTGCCCTGGGCGGCCCATTCCAATGCTTGACAACCTTTTCAGTGAAGAAATGTCCACTGGTGTTTCATGTCAGCAGCATCAGTGTGTTAATTATTGTTATTTTCGAGCCTTAAATGTGCCTCTTTCAGACTTAAGCTGAAATAACTGATGATTCTTTTACTAAGGCATTTCTTTTTAAATTGGTAGCTTTTTTCCCCCCTCAAAACAGTTTTTTTCTATGTCCAGAACTGGAATTTTCAATCTCACCCAGTTTTCTCTTCATTGGCATTTTGGATGCAATTCCACTTGTCTGTGGTACTGCAGGAAAGTGAATGTATCTGCCACCATGGCCTTGTCCGAATTTTACATTGACTTCTCTGCAGTGTAGACACAGAAAAACCCGAAATGAACCCTAGAACCTTCCACCTCCTCTTTCGAAGTTAGTAAATAGAAAGGCACAAACTTCATTTGTTCTGTTGCTCTTAATGCTTATGCCTACTTTAATGAAATTATGCTTGTAGGAAAACCCACAAAGGGTTCATATGCCACCGTGGACATGCCAGAACTCAGTTCCAGCAGCTGGAGTTCCTCACAGGGAGGCAAAAGCAGATCAGGTACCTCAGGGGTATCCAAGCCAGCCAGTCTACAGATGGCACGGGCTGCATGCAGTCCCCTCGTGCCAGCATAAACAGAATGCTGAGCACCGCTGCGAGGTCAGGTCGTTCCTGCATCAGACACTTCCCAGGGAAGGTGCTCCTGCCATACGTGGCCCCCCAGCCCTCTTCTGCAAGCTGCTGCCCACAACTCCTCTTTCAAAGATCCTGTCAAGGATTGTTGTGGTGGTGGGTTAAGAAATAAACCCCCCTCCCTCACCTAAGCACCTGCAAGAGCTTAGAGCTGTTATCCAGGTGTATGAATCTCCTTTACCTACACAAATGGACATTCACTTGGCCCCTCACTGTTCAGACCATCTTTGCCCTGCGGCCGTTAGGCTGCTGGAACTGGGGCTGCTCACCAACACCTTGAGACATGCCAGAGAGAGCATGGGATGTGGTTTGGATTGTAGCCACAGACTTCCTCTTCCAGAGAGACAGAGTCCTGCTTGCTCTTGCTCTGGGAATTCAGACTGAGATTCCTAAAAATACGTAATTTCATCCCTTGGATGAAATAAAAGTATTTCCATTCAAAATACTTAACTCCTGCTATTAAGTTTTCAATTTTTCGGTTAACATACGTGCATGGACAGAATTTGCCAGTCTCTTCCATTTCTACCACGGCCTACTTTTCTAGTTGTACTATTAAAATGCCAAACTGGGAGAAAGAATTATGCTAGAAAGTAAGTATATAACAAGATACATTTTTCCTTCTTTCAGCTGAATTTATCTATGAATCTATTTATTTCCATTCCAATTGTGTGATGGGCTATGGAGAAGGATCCTTAGATGCCGTCTTACTGATTCTGCACGCCACGGTTGTGGTCTTCTTGCCCTGAACTATTTTTCTGACCTTACCTAAAGGATCTGTGACTTTTTTCCCCCCAATTATTTCTATAATGACATTGTATCTGTTGTAATGACCTTGCAGTGTAGGAATTAAGCATAAACAAACAGGATAATGATGGAGCCCAAAGGCAGTAACTTTTAGGAAGCTTGAAAAGAGAGATGTGTTACTCATTTAAGCAAGGTGAAATGCAAAAGCTGTCTACAAGTTATTTACCTGCTAACGGGCAAGTTTTTCAGCTACATACCTATCTGCGTTTTCCTGCCACCTCTCTCCAAATGGGAGATGAGATGAATTTGTTTCCTATTTGTAAGAAACAAATATTTTTAATAAAAAAAAAATTAGATGGAATAAGCTGCCAGTAACTATGACCATCCAAATTTTAGAGAGATGTAACTAATATACTCTTTATTTATTTGTATACACAACTAAACAATACAAACCAAAGACAATACAATTATTGGGAAGACATCCCCCCCCCCCGAAATTCTTCCCTTAGTCACATACTTTAACATGAGAAAGAAAAACCAGCGGAATTAGTTTTCTCTAACGTGTTATTAAGGACACAGCCTGTTTACCAGTCAAGTATTAGAAGTCCCCATGGATTTGACAATTTGCAAAATATACAGAAATATATAATCCATGGAGAGTTGCAGCTGTAACAAATGAGGAAGAATTTCTGACTAAAAGGGAACATGACTTATTTTGCCCTAATTGCTTAAAAAAAAATCATAAATACAATGACTAGGCCAGAAAAAATGTTCCAGAGGACTGTCCTCACATATTGGCATGTGTAGAGCTTGCACAGGCTTTCAGATGGCCCCATTCTTTGAAGAGCTGTCATCAGTGATGGTGAAGAGTCAGTCTTTAGACTTGTGCGCAGGCTGGGTAGTTTGGCTACTTACTCACAGGCTCTTCCTCTTGCTGTGGCTAGGCTGTGTGTCTCAGACCTCCAGTCAAGTGCAGAAAGCGCCTGGAGCTGGCGCGTTCCTGCTGTGATGCCGTCCTGTCCATTAGTCTGCGAGGCCTTTCTTTATCCCGACAACAGCCCCCACTGGACGTGAGCAGATCAGTGGTATCCCCTGCTCACCGCTGGATCCAGGTACCACAGATTTCTCTTTTAGTGGAGTTGTGTCAGGCAGACACTAGTACTGTTAGAATTGCTCTCCATTTAAACCAGAAAAATTACTCTTCTGAAATCCAATTTCACTTTCACTAAATGTGATTTGCCTTTTATACGGTTACATTTGGCTACCATCACACTCGTGCAGCAGACCGCGTGAAGATGCTCTCGAACACTGTTTGTGCTCCTCCAGAGGCTAGAAATCCCGGGCTACCGACAGGCACTTTACACAAACATAGCCAAAAGCAAATTCCTGGGCAATCTAGCGAGCTTGACACCCTGAATTAAACTACTCGCTGCTGCTGAAGGGAGTCCTGCCTCCTCTGCTCCCCCCCACGGAGCCCTGGCCCCCACTGCGTCTAGTTCCACTCCATTTAGCTTGCAGTGCAGGGGGCAGTATTTCTGCAGGGTTTGTTTTCTGGCAGTTGTGTAAGTTGATTAAATTATGGCGAGGTCAAAGAGCTATTAGGTTGGCTCAGCCTCTTCTGGTCAAACCACACCTACTGCTCAAGCCTGCTCCCGCCTTGCAAAATTTGTTCCCTGGTAGCCACTCATCTCAGGATAGGGCGGTGCTTCCTGGGGGATGGACACAATCCCAGCCAACACCCTTCTCTGACCACTGCTTCTTCCTTGCTGATTTCATGCCAGGCAAGAATCGTTTCTCTGTTGGTGTCTAAGGGGCTGAAGTCATGCGTCTCTCTCCAACTGCTGACTCGGGAAACCTCACAAGTCAACCTGTCGGTCCTTCCCGCAGCCCTGTGTAAAGAGCTCCCGATATTCTTAAGCAAACGGGGCCCGTATGTGACCCAGAAATTAAGACTGTGATGTCTAGGACTAGGTTCTTCTTCCTGTTTGCTGAGACTTAGATTGGAAAGGAAGGCCGAAATTCAGAATGAAGTTGAGTTCTTGTAAGTGTAAGGGGTCTGATTCAGAACCTTGTCATTATCTTGGTTTTTGTAGTACCAAGTAAATGTTTGGCACTTAGAAACAAAAACATATGGCCCTCCAGATTCTACTAAAATTTTAAACCGATGACTAAAGTAAAAGAAGGTACCTCAAATTCAGGAAGATACCTCCTCTGACTTGTTTTTTTGCGTCCTAGTTATTTTTTCAGGGATGAGGTTTACAGACCCTTCCGCTCGTCCCCTCAGTAAAGGCTGCGTTTTAAGGTGGCTTGTTGAATCAAATCCCTACTGATTCTTCAATGTCATTTTAAACCCAACCTTGCAAACTAAAGCGACCCGGTCTGAGTCCTCCCAGTAGTATGGAACACACCACAGCTGAACGCGTTCCTGTCCGTCTGGTCCAGTTGCATTCTAGGCCTCAGCGTGGCAAAACACCATGTTACGGAGGAACGGAGTAACACGGATGTGAAAACTGGACCACATACCAACGACCCTTAAATAATACGTTCCCTGAAATACATGCAGGGTCACCACTAGAAGGGACGACTAAACGCAGAAGTAAGATGTCATAACTCAAGTTTCAAAGGAGTATGCAGACAGAGAAGACATTTCCAAGCATAGCCAGCACAGTACTGGATGGAAGTTGTGTTAGGCGGTGCACTTCCTGCTGAGCTCAGACTGAACTGATGCCCTCGCACAGAGCTCCAAGCCTTAAACCAATACAGCGCTGAGCTAACAACTGAACTACAGGGCTCTTTCCAATTTGCATCTTACTTGATCTTTCAAAACCTCCCGTGAAGTTTCATCAGCAGCTGGGAGGCATCACTTCCTCTCCACTGCTACTTACCACAAAGGCTACATCTCAGTTCTGAAACAGCTGCCTCTTGGTATTCTCATGATGTCTATCTCACCCAAGTTGCTGTATCTACGTAGCTCAGATTACAGCACACCCTTTCCAGCAAATGGGTTCAGAATTTATCCCAGGACCTGCAGCCTCAAAGCAGGAGGCAAGGGCCTAAAGAGGCAAGGCGCTTTAGTAATAAGCTGGTCAGGGTTAGTTTATTCGGATCACACACTGATACAGTACATCTGGTGGGTAATCTCAAGAGGAAACCACGGCTCCTCTGACTGGGCATGGAGCTCAAGCCCTGGGGGGATATCGGCACAGTGCTAACTCAGCAGCAAGACCACCACCTAACAGAATGTCCATCCAGTCTGGATACAACAGTCTCCCTGAAACATCCAGGATTTTTCTAGTGAACGTCTCGATGTTAGTATATTGATAAGCAAAAAGCGACAATGAATGCCTTTTCTCATTTCCTTTTTTCCTTGAATTTCTTCTGCTTCTGGTGTGTTCTTAAGCTCCACTGGGAAGCGGTAAGTAAAACCACTTTACTTTTATTACCTATCAGTTTCTACGTAACATTACAGAGTTTCTTCTTTGTATCTCTTATTCAAAACAGCATACCTTTTTTGCAACTTTCTTGTAATTTATCTTATTTTAAGAGTCTATTAATAATATTTGATTCTATTACATATTCTTTTTTATCTGAATATTATTCAGCATCATCATGGTGACCCCTAATTTTAAGTACTTGACTAGAAAAAGTTGGTCTTCAGCTAGTGTTGTGAGGCCTATTTACACCTGAGTTTTACTGCACTGAAAACTCCTTCATATGTAAAACCAATGCCATTCTTGCTAGTCCAAATCATCCTGTCCTTAAGCACTGCAGTTACATCCCAAGCCTGCAATCAGATCCATCCAGGCACACTACTCTGTTGACAACGTCTCACTGAAGTCATACAGCTCTCAACATACACCCAGTAGTGGACAAAAGACTGATGGTCTAGACAACATAATCTTCCTAAAGCAACATGCCACCAATAATGTTTGGCAATACCCTAATTAGCAAGGGCCGGTTTTTCCAATATCATTCCCACCTTCCCAGGAATTCCTGTATGAAAAGGAATTATTCCTCTCACATGTCAATCAACCACATCCCAGGTTATCGAGGTCCATAGTCATCTGTAGCAGTTCTGGTGTGGGGACAAGAGGCTATCATCTGTTTCACCAAAAACTTCTGATATTGCAAAGCAAATTGCAGATTTTACACCAGTTGTAGCAGGCTTTTTTAAGAGAGTACAGTAGTCTCGTGGATCACGTAATCTTACATTTTTATTTTTCCCCTAAAATTTGCGTACATATGTCTACTGACTCATTTTTAGAGGTTGTGTATTCTATCTTTTACTGGCTAAAAATTATTTCTGATACTATTGTAGTATTACATCAAAATAAATGTGACTTCTGTTCCTAGTTACAACTTTTGCTGCTCAGAGTGTTATTACAATTAAATTAATGAATTGCAAAAAAAGTTTCCTGTCTTCCATCGATACGTTATTTAACTTTTCAACAACTCATTCTAAAGCAGAAACAGGAGAGACTATGTAAACAGACACAGACAGTTTAAAAACAGAAGTGGGATTGGTTTGTTTTTTTAACTGCCCTGGAAAAAAATTAATTGTGACAACAGCTTTGGGATTAATTTACAGCTTACTATTAGAAGTCACCTGAAGGCACTCTCAATATACCAGCAAAAGTAAATGAGCATAAAGTAAGACTACACATCACACAGCAAGAGCCATCATCCACTGACAGTGAAGATACTGCTGTCTTCCTCCATCATAACTTCCCGGTACTAAATTCACATTTTCTCAGTGTGTTTTTTCCTGTTCTGTGATAGTTTCTAGGCTAAGCCTGGGCACAGTTCCTGCAAGGTCATAGTGCCGGACTGATTAAAAAGCACTGTTTATTCTCTGCTCAGAGAGGGTGGTGAAAACCCTGACTGGATTTCTGGGTTTCCTAGTTACTAACTTCTCCACGGGTTCATCTGGCTGGCCTGTGGCTTCAGATTCTCAGCACAACTATGGACATACAGGTCTGTGCTCACTGCATCTCCTAGGCAATTCTCAGTAATAATTACATTAAACACTGTAACAGGAAAGTAGGTTTCAGTTCTTCAATCCAATGCTTTTCAGCCTCATTCACTGGCTGCCTGGAATACCACATGAAAGGTAACTAAGAAAAATTCATTCACCAGAGGAGTACAAGCTGAAGGTCAAAATCACCGCCTCCGCACGGTCCTACCATCCCGCACGTGTGCTTGGATGTGGGGAAGGGCCGAGCTGAAGTCGTTCCCCTTTACGGGAACACTTTACAAGCCACACGGCGCAGCAGGGAAACAGGCCCCACTAATAACCATTTCTGTATCATCATATACTTATATAATGCTGTAAACGTATTTCCTGCCTTCAGTTAGCAAGCCGAGAGCTCCCGGTTTCCTTGGTCTTGCGTAACATGAGGGACAGGGCAACAAACTGACGCAGACATCTTATTAATTCCCCTCAGTATGACTAAAATAAAGCCTGCTGGCACCAATGCTCGATTGGCGCTAAGGCTCGGCGCGGAGCACGCTGGTGCCGCCGACGCTCCCGCCGGAAGGATGTGCAGTGTTAAACTCTTGCCGGCGGCCTTATCCTCGGTGGGTTCTGTTTCATGGAAGAGGCAAAGGAGGTTTTTAGCTTTAGCCCTCCGGGGCCAGCCAGCTGCGAGCCCCCGACGGCCAGCCAGCTTATGCAACGGGCCGCGGGGCCGGCCGCTGAGGTGTGGCTCCCGGGGCCGCGCCGCCGCCCGGGCTGCGCCGTTCCGCAGGAAGGGGAGGCCTGCCCTGCGGGCTCCGGCGGCCGGCGGCGGCGAGGCAGGGCCTGCCCGGGCGGGCCGGCTCCCCTGGGGACGGCGCGCCGACATCTTAGCGCCGGCGGGGTCAAAGCTCGGCGGCGGCAGTGGCGGCAGGGCCGCGGCTGTCGCCAGCCATGAGTGACACCCCCGCCGGGGCGATTTCAAACGAGCGCGGCTCCGGCCCGGCGCCTCCCGGGCACACGCGCCGCCTGCGCGGCGGGGGCACGGGGGGAAGGCGGGGGGGGGGAAGGAACGGGGAGCCGTCGCGCAGCTGTGCCTCTGCGCTGACCCCTGCGGCGCGGGCGGGCTGCCAGGCCCCGCGGGCCGCGTCGCCCCGTCGCGGCGGCTGGGGAAACGCGGCGGCGGGGCCGCCTCCCCGCAGCGCGGGGGCCGCCGGGGCCCGGGCCGGAGCAGGCCGCGGGCTCCCGGCGGCTCCCGCTCATTGTTCCTCGCACAAGCCCTGGCAAACAGGAAGCCGCCTCGGCGTGGGGCGCCCCCCCGCCCGCCCCTGGCGGGTGACTGGCAGGCCGAGCGGCCAGTGCGAGCGGCGGCGGCGGCGAGGCGCAGCCAATGAGAGCGCGCGCGCGGGCGTAGGCGGGAGTTCCGGGCTGGCAGGCGGGCGGGCGGGCGGCGGTGTCGGCCGGGCCCCCTCTCCCGCTGCAAGCCCCACCTTTCGGCTTTCCCGCACCGTCAATCAAAATAGGAAAAAAAACCCCGGAGTAGGCTCGGGCCGCCGCCGCCGCTTCAGCCCGTGAGCACAATAAGCATGTCCCCGGCGGCAGCCGCCTAGCCCCCGCCAGCAGGGCCTGTGTGCGAGCCCAGCCAGCCCGCCTGCCTGCCTCCCGCCCAGCCAGCCAGCCGGCCGCTCGCACTCACACCATGACCGGTACGTACGCACCGACCGAGCCTCCCCGCGGGGCTCCCCGCTCCTGCTCCGGCCCTGCGCTTCCCCGCTCCGGCCCCGAAGCGTCCGTGTGCGAGCGAGGCGAGAGCGGCACTGAGAGCAGCAGCAGGAGGAGCAGGGGGAGGAGGGAGAAGAGGGGCAGGGGCAGCAGCACGGGGAGGAGGAGGAGGAGGAGGAGGAGGGCTCCGTGCGGGAGGGCGGGGGGAGCGCTGGGGTTAGGGGGGGGGGGAGAGGGAGGGAGGGAGAGGGAGGGGGGTGATCGCTCCCGTCAGTGACTCTCCCCTCCCCCTCCCCGCCGTGCCCGCAGCTCCCGAGAAGCCCGTGAAACAAGAGGAAATGGCTGCCTTAGACGTGGACAGCAGCAGCCACAGCGAGTATCTCCAGCACGGCAACGGCGCCGCCTCGGCCTCCGCCGGGGCGGCCGCCCCCCAGGTAAGCGCAGGCCCGGCCGGGCCCCTTCCCCCCCTCCCCCGGGTGACACGTTGTGAGCGGGTGCGGGAGCCGGTGCCGCCGCCGCTTCCTGTGCGCGCGCCTGCGAGGAGCCCGGTCGCTGTCCCGCACTAACCGCCACCCACTTTCTCTCCCTGAACCCGCCCATTGTGGGTAGGACGCGCAGCCGTCACCGCTCGCTCTGCTGGCGGCCACCTGCAGCAAGATCGGCCCGCCGTCGCCGGAGGAGGATGAGGCCGCCGCCGCCGCCGCCGCCTCTCACTCTGCCGGAGCGGTGAGTGCCCGCCCCGCCGCTCTCGCACGGCCTGCCGGGGGGAGAGACAGCACAGCCAGCCAGCCCGCCCGCCCGGGGGGAGGGACGGGACACACGGCACTGCCCGCCCGGGGGGAGGGACGATAGCAGGGCCGACCTGCCAGGAGAGGGGTCCCCGGGCTCCCCTGCCTCTCCAGGAGGAGCCGGGCTCCCGGGAGGAGGAGGGAGCCGCGCTTCCCCCCTCCCCCGCCGCCGGGAGCGGCGCCTTCGTTTACTTTCAAAAGCGGGGGGAGGCGGGAAAGCTTCCCTCCCCCGGCCCTGGCACCGGAGCGGGCTCGCTCGGCACCCGGCGGGGCCGGAGGCACCTCGCCTCCACCTGCGCGCACCCCCGGTGCCCTCTCCTTGGCTGTCAGCCTGGAGCCGCGCAGCCAGGCGGGAGCACAAAATGAAGGCCGGCCGCGGGGAAGGATGCAGTTAGAATTAAAATGGCTGTTTAGAAGCGAACGCGGCGGCGGAAAGCTGCTTCCTGTACCGGCGCTGGGCTTTCGAGGCGCAGCTATCCTGCGGTCCCTCGTGTTGCCAACTGGATTTCTGCCCTTATCTCTGGTGGCTGTCGGCTCTGAAAGGAGCCTTGGTGACCTTGGGACCTCGTGCGATGACATGTGTTCTTGCTGAAGCTAGTTCGACCGCCTCCATAACAAAAGCCTAATGGAAACTGGTATGCCCCTTAATTGGTCCAGCTACCCACTCCTGTTGGCCTGTGCTCACGAAGTTAAAAGAGATGGGGCATTTCTGAATAACCGATACCTAAAAATATCGGTGTGTTAAAAGCGAGTTCCAAAATACCCTTGAAAATGGCATGATGAAGGATTTTTTGGCCGTAGTCCTTGGGAAATCACGTATGTTACCTCTGACTTTTTGCCTTTTGTTATACAAAAAGGGCTTTAAAGTGAGCGAAGACAGGGCTTTAAATCAAGTCTTGTTTTTTAACTTACGGCCCAACAGCCTTGTATGTTTTCAGGATTTTGCAAATAGGGGGGAAAAAGCCTGCAAAGGGTGGTACTGGTGGGTCAAGTGGCCTTGGCAAGCTTTTAACAAATGTCAGAATGTTAACGATAATGCTGATTTCACTAAATACTTGAGTGCTAAATGCCTAAATACCCTGTTAA
Source organism: Rhynochetos jubatus (assembly GCA_027574665.1). Taxonomy (NCBI): domain Eukaryota; kingdom Metazoa; phylum Chordata; class Aves; order Eurypygiformes; family Rhynochetidae; genus Rhynochetos; species Rhynochetos jubatus. The sequence continues at coordinate 20,647,826 of CM050654.1, forward strand.
AATACTTTTCATCTGTGCATTTCAGCTCACTTTACATAAAAGGAAGCTGCAGCAAAATAGTTGTCTGAGGTCATGCAGCAGGTTGTCGACTAATGACAGAGCTCAAAAGTATATTAAGATTCTGACCCCTTTTCAAGTGTCCTTTCTGCCCAACCTGTTTATTTTCTTAAGCAGTACACATTTAAAAATCTTTCTAGGCATCAAGTGCCTGATATCTCTCAAATTTGTTTCATAGTACCAGAAGCACACAGCGCTCAAAAGCGGAATGTTAGGTCTCTCCCTCGCATAAACACACACTTTGAAAAAGGAGTGTTGCTTAGGTGACGGCTTGCGTTCCTCTATCCACCTTAAGGTTGTTCTCGTCTTAAAGCTGGAATTGTTCTTCTCGGGGATGGGGTGGTGGCTTAGTCCGAGCAGTGCTAGGCCTGACAGGGTACTGGAGTGCTAGTACAGGACAAACGGTTCCCCATGGTTCAAAATGGGCAAGGGGGTTTTGAAATAGTACTTCTTTATTCCTGTTAAACTCATCTGTTATGTTTATGTATAAGGGGCTTTTCAGGGCAAGGCGGAAGCGATTCAAGAGAAGCCAAAACCTTAGTTAAAACTAAATGTGAATATAAACTCACTACTTTTCATAGATGCAGATAGGCCCCTCCTACATATCTGCTGTGAGTTAGGTTATAGCATTCTGGTAATTTTTACACTCCTATAACATAGCTCTTGAATGATTCAGAATATTTTGGGTGGAAACCAAATATAAATTGGAGGAGATACCTACAGTAGCAGAACTAGACATTAGAGTCAATTAAGATGACCTTAATAAAGGGAGGGAAGGGACTAAAGTCCCTGCAATACATTCTTTGGGAAAGACAGAATGCCAAAGGAGATTTAGTGCAATCAGGATGTTTACATTATTTTTCTGGTCCCCTGATTGTATCCTGCTGGGAGGAGCTAAAAAGGCTTAAGTTGTAGGTGCCTCATAACTCTTATGGAAATTGAAATCTACGTGCATGAACACAGACGTACTGTCTTCCTGGGCTTTGTGATGCTCATCCCTTTCCCAGGAGCGGAGATAAATCAGTTTGATATCTGTGTATGAGTGATGGCGCTTAATGTAGCGATGGGGAGGCAGTCCTTTCCCAGTGTTTTCCATACCCAGACTGCAGTTCTGACTGCTGAATGTCTGGTAGAACTCTGAGGCCATGTAAGCGGACAGTAGAAGTTAACTAGGCGTTGCCTTTTAGAAGCATTTGAAGAGCTTGCACGTATAATAAGGACAGCAGTGCAGTGTTTTGGGGGTTATTTCGTTAATGCTTTACTGACATTGGCTGGGTAGGAACTGGCAGGGCTGGAGCCAGTGCACTAGGCTGACCAGTTACTGCACACTGCTTTCCTGGCTGAAATGGTATGCAGCAGCTGCTCCCCAAGAGACCGGGAGTATGATTTAAAAGCAACAGCAACAACAAAACTCCCATAGGAATGCAGGGAATATTGCATGTCTGGGATTTGGGGAAGAGCTGGAGCAAATGTGATTGTGCTTGCTGTGATCTGGTTGGCCCTGCTTTGAGCCCAGGGGTTGGGCCGGGTGACCTTCAGAGGTCCTTTCCAGCTGAAATTATTCTGCGGTTCTATGGCAGCATCTGAATCTGAGCCCGCAGTTTGAGCGGGCACCACTTCTTTGCCGCTGAAAGGATTAGTGGGGAAATAATAAGACCAATGAACATGGCAAGTGCTTGTTATGGAAAGCAAGTGAAGATGACAGTTAGCAGAACTAAAGTCAACCCTCTTCTCCCTTCCATCCTGTCAGCGAACTGGGCAGGCTGTCTCTAGTCTACACGGTTTTCAGCTTGGCCCGGGATTCTGGTTAGAGCTATATTTACTTTTGGATGGCAAAATACTCGCGGGTGTTACTGCTGATCTCATCTTTGTGCCTTCATGGAGATTGCAGTCCTTCAGCTTAGGCTTTGACACCGTGATGTATTCTGCCTACAACCATCCAACACCAGTGCTTTGTGTTTTGCCCACTGGTGTTTGGCTTTAAAGTAGATGGCCTTGAGTTCATGGCTTGCTTACCTGAGAATCTCTTCCTTGGTTGCCATACTGCTGCATCTGTGGCTGGTTCAAATGCTTGCCATGGAAACTTTCCCTTGAATGTTGCTGCCTGCTGGTATGTATGTATGAAAGCCTTGCTGGGATGGTATGTGCTACTGCCTGACCTGGAATGGCAGCTCATATGTTTTGACCTCTCTGGATGTCTTTCCCTCTCGTGGGAACTTAAAGTCTGAGAAGTTTTAGTTTGGGTCTTGCTTTTTCTGTGTTTATCGTTGACTAATAATTCTACTTCAAACTTTAATATTTAGGGTTCTTTTTCATTTAGTTATAAATACTCTAGTTTCATTCCAGTTTAAACATCTGTAAATATTTTAGCGTCAGGTGAAAAGGAGAAGCAAAGCAGAAAGTGGCAGTGCACAGGGGAGAAAACAAAAGAGAAAACATTCTAAAATTCCAACAAAGGTCCAACAAAGTCTTGATGGTCAGTTGTATGGTTGTTGCATGATCGGGTGATTGTTTCAGAAGCTACAAAGTCGAGATGATAGCCAGTTGTTTATGTTCTCTTACTTCATTGCAAGGCAAAGCTCAAGACACCCTCCTGGACCACCATGCTCCCCAGGGCCGTTCTTACGGCTGTGCTGAGCATGGCTGGGGCAGGTGAGGATGCAGTGCAAGACCGATGGGAGTAAGGGGTGGGAGGACTGGAAGGCGGGTGAATTGGGAAAAGTGGCCGGTTGGCCGAGAAAGCCGTTGACTCTGACAGCCGCCAAAGAACGGGAGCTGTCAGAGACAGCTGCCCCAGTTGAGGTTGTAGTTGTGTCTAGCGTGCTGCAGGCTGCACCGACTCTTTAGTCGTTAAAAAAAAAAAAAAAAAAGGTGGGGGGAATGATTATTTGTGGTGTTGCTTACTAACAATATGTGGAAAACATTTGGAGAGGTAAATAATTAGCAATGTGGGGAAGATGAGTATGGTTTCTCTGGTGTAGACAAAGCATTTGTTTGTGTCCTTTACAAAGAAAGGTTGGAGTAAGACTGCTTTGGCATTTGGGAGCTTTAGAATTATCAGTGCTTCACAGAACTTAATGAAAATCTGGGCTTCCCGTTTGTTTATGCCTCAGAACGTTACTTTAACCATTTGGGATGCAACTAGCTTAACCTCAGTTTAGGTGGATATAGTAATAGGATAGAGAAATAGGAAGGCATTTTAAGTTTCATGTTTTCCTCTAGGCAAAAATATGGATGAATGCCACATGTCAGTTATCCATACTTCTCAGTTCTCTGGCCTATATGATGGTTTTGAGGAAGCTCAAAGTTATTCTGACATCCATTTTCTCCTTTATGGGTGATAATATAGCTTCCCGATGCTAAGTTTCTGGATGTGAACAGGTGTACCAGGATATGTTCAGCCACCGCAGAAAAGTCTGCCTGGGATTGTCTTGCCTCTCTCTGTCGTATTCTGCAAAACGGAGAAGTTTCAGGTAGAATGTAGCGCCTAGCAGTATGTTTCCCCTGCTGCTGTCCGAAGCTCACCTTTAAAAAAGCTCTTTGATTTTCACATTCCAGTTATGCCTGCCTAGTGCTGGATCAGAACCAAGTGTAGTTGTTCTTCTACAGATGCTTTAAGGATGTTCTTAAAAATATTTGGTTTGTTTCTCTTTACAGTTTTTAGAGAAAGTAAGAAAATGTATGGTTTAAAACATTTCCATATTTAAAGACAGAGTAAACCAAAAAGTTCTCTCTCTGATGTTTAAACATTTGTAATGAGTGTAAGATTTCATAGAAGAGTTGAGGCTGGTAAGGATCTCTGGAGATTGTCTGGTCCAACCCCCTTGCTCAAAGCAGGGTCAACAAGAGCAGATTGCTCAGGACTGTGTCCAGTGGGTTTTGGAGATCTCCGAGAATGGAGACACCACAACCATTCTGGGCAGCCTGTTCCAGGGTTATGGTTTAAAAAACCCCAAAAAAACTAAAGGAAAAAAAAGGTTTTTCTTATGTTAATGGGGGTCAGAGTCAACAGCCTGACTACAGCAGTGATAAGTAATACCCCCTGCCCAACCCCATCTACCAAACTGGTCGCCTCATCATTGAAGTTGTCAGGTTAGTTAATTAAGCATCATTTACCCTTCCTAAGTCTAGGCTGGCCACTTCTGATCAGCACCTTTATTTATTTATTTTTTCATTCAAGGTTATTTGAAGGTTATTTCTTCTCACCTCCCAAGGTTATTTTCAAGGTTATTTGCTCTGTTGCCTTCCCAAAGATCAAGTTGAGGCCTCGGACCTTCTTTCTTGCCCTTCTTGATGATTTGGTAGAACCTTCAGCACCTGAGTTGAAGGCACGAGGAAAATTAACCATTTCACACAAACTTCTATTGAAAAGTATAGTTTGGCATGCAGTTATATAGAGATTAATACACATATATAGATGAATAATTAATAAAAAAATGAAGTTACATACGTCTGGTTAAAAGTGCCTTCTTGTTGCCATATCTCGTTCCTTAATACTGCAGCTTGTGTCTTAATTTAGACAGGTTCTGAACTCCTGCTGATTAAGAGCAAGCTGTTAAAGTTTGGGGGCCCAGTTGTCCATCTCAACCAAAAAGACGTAGACGTTCCTTAAATGAGACACAATTAGATGTTAAGTATGTTTCGCTAGGAAACCTTCCTTAATTCTCTAAACTTCTGATTTGGGCAAGCGTATTTCTCTGAATTGAGTGGCCTCGTTGGCAGAGGCCTGAAACGTGCAATTTGCCTTTCCTCAGCTTTGTGTCAGCCGAACCGCAGTGAGTGATGCTGAACATGTTTTTAACCTGTGGCAAAGAGAAGATAGTCTACCTTAGTTCATACCTTAATGAAAGAGTTGAGGCAAGTGCATTTTATCTTACATTTGTAATGACCTAAGAATGCACAGATGGTTTACTGTCGCTTGGTAAACACATGGTATTAAGCTCATGCATTAGAGCCCTAACTCTTTCATAAAACAACAATTTGGATGAGGCAGTGGCCAATCTTGTTCATTAGGTATGTGATTTTTAAATGTTTAGGAGCTCGTTTAGGAGCTCGTGACTCACACTATCTGTCCACCTCTGCTCGTTTTGCTGATGCTTTTGCTCCAGGACTAAATGGGGCAAAAGTGACTATCTGAAAAGTGCAGCAAAAAGCGGTCCACAATAGACTGACACAGATAAACGTTTGGTAGTTCTTTAGCAAGAAAGTACTGGAGGCTAATGGCATTATCACATTTGACATGTTGAAATGCAGGCGCCTACAACATATGCCACTTCTTACAGGGATGTTTCTGCCCTTTCCAGTTTTGTTGTGGTGAAGGTTGTTTGCTTTATTTTCAACCCAAGGCCCACCCCTCAACATGCTTTAGGTCACTTTTTAAAGGTGTTTTGTCTTCTGTATATGTTTCTCCTGTCTCCTTCCACTTTTTACTTATTGTTGATTTAATATTCTCTAACCAAACTGGGCAAGACAGTTACTAAATTTTTATTTATCATGAGCCCTCATTCTTCAGGGATGAGAATTTCAGCTCAGAGAGCTCTATTTTACCTGCTGGAAATGATGCAAGGCTTGTTCAAGAATCAAAAGACAGGCTGAACAGCAGTTGTTGCTTCCAGTCTTTGGTGGTACTTGACCTTTCTTGAGGTGGACATATAATTTGATTTTAATTCTTCCCGTGCCTTGTGCCAGCTACTCTTTGCTCTGTTCCTGTCTCTTTCTCTTGTTTCCTGATACTGCTTCCAGTGAACTCCCTGTTGCTTCCTGTTCTCTCCTCCTTGGCTGAGTAGTGCTCATGCTGAACTTTCCTCAGATCTTTGTCCCTTCCTCTTGACACAGAGCTTTTGGATTGCAACCATCCAGCCTTCTCTTAAAGGAGCAGCTTCCAAATAACTGCTGCCTGAGTATCAGCTGATAAGGAAAAGAGCTGTTGCTTTATCTCTGCCCTCTAAGTATTTTTCACGGATGGCTGAGGGACGGCAAACAAACTCTGGTCTGTGAGGAATGCGCTGTAAAGATCAGTAGGCGAGTGGGCTGTAGATGTAGCTGCTCGTAAATCAGTTGTAAAACTTGGAGATACTACAACAGTGCTTAATTGCTTGAGGACGCAGTGAAAGTTTACTACTTTTTTTTAGTAGGAAAAGGAGTCTAAGAAATGTCCTACTAGCTCAGCAAGCTTTGGGAGAGGGTATAACAGTCAAGCTTGTTATGACAGGTTGATGACCAGTTGAGGTTAGAGATCATCCTCAAATACTCTTTACCATGAAGGGGTTTTTTTTAATGCTTTAATACTAGTAATTTTGATAGCTGCCAGATAGCTTGAAAGCCTCACCCTCTTTTTGCCCCTCCCTCCTCATGATTCATCTGATAGTGCCTGATATAGCCAGCTCTAAGAGCAACATGTGAATAACAGGCATTGACTGTACTGTGTGTAGCAATAGCTTCATAGCCACATGCATGGCTAGCCTGAGCTTCTCTGTGGACTGGCAGGTGCAGCTACTAAAAGAGTGGCTCTGCTGAGCCCTTACAGAGCAGCATTTGAGGGAAGACTTCACTAGATCATGAAGGGGTGAGGAGAGATGTGTGCCCAGCATTAAAAGAGCAAAGGCCCTTGAATGGCGATATGGAAATCAACATATGTGTGGGGAGGAGAACAATAAAGTAGGTCATTTCCATATCCTGAAAGAGACAGGTTCCCTTTGAACTATTTCTGGGGAGGATACTCATATGTGTTACATATGAGTGGACAGACATATTATTGCATATTAGGTCAGTCCAGATACAGCGTAAACATTCAACATTTGCTTGTACGTAGTCTTAAATTGGTGAGAAATTATCAGACTTGTAAGGGTTCCCATTACTTTTTCTTTCTCTCCTGTTCTAACAGATACTAACAGAACGTTGTTTTACACGTTTGTTTTATAATGACACACGTTAAACGTATAACAATCATATTTTTGCTTTTGGTATTTTCTGACCCATGTTTGCCTGTGACTGTTGTGGGTCTTTGATACTTTATAAAACCTTCAGTTAGTAGGTATTTATATACTAGTGAATTGAGTAGTTATGAGCTTTCTTAGCAGCATTTGAGCAACCAGTACCTATGTGCAAGCTATATGAAACGCGAGAGTATAAAGCTAATGTGGTGGTAGAGGAAAATGGAATTTTTTGCCTTTTTCTAGATAAGATGGTGTGATATGGAATGTTACATAATTTTTTCTAATCTCATAAATGATAAGATGGAAGGACTAAGGGATTTAAATATGGCCTATAAATGAAAGGCTAATCGGTATGAGAAAAGAAAATAACAAAATGGAGTTATCATTACTCCTTTTTCTGATCCTTGAAGCATCAAGGCGATAAAATTAGTTTTGTTCTGGTGATGCTGTGTCTATTTACTAATAACTGAAATATATAATAACCTGAAATAATAATATATATATCTTTGAGGGCAAAAGAAGGCTAGCATTCTTTTTTTTCTTTTATTTGCAATTATTATTTGTATGTCTGGCGAGAGGAATTTAGAGCCAAGACGTGTGTTTCCTTATTGGAAAAGGAGCTTGCCAAGCACAGTAAAACTGTTTTCTTTTTAATAAGTACTCAGACTAAAATAGAGTATTTTTATCGTACATGGAAACATTTCTGTGTCGCAGCTCGGAATAGGATAAGAAAGTGAAACTAGAAGTGCCAGCCTCCACTGTGGACTAAATTCACTGAGATGTGTGCCGCAGGATTAATTCAGGCTGCCTGAGTCTCAGTGCTGTGTTAGAGGAGAATGAGCTATGTGCTGTATTTTGTGTACCCAGGTTCTATTCTGAAGTCAGAGTGCAGCATCAGAAGGAAGCTGCGGTACGCTCTGGTAGCTTCCCTACTTGGAGTGGTCACAAGATCAGCGCAGGACAAACTAGAGCTTTTCTTTCTGTGTCCTGTGGACTCTTGCCAGGGAGACAAAATTTGTTTCACAGAGCTGAATGAGTTGTAGGACAAGTTACTTACTTGTTGCTAAATACTAAGTTACTCAGTTGGTTTACTGTACTGCCGTAGAACAGATGAAGAGAAACTTAACTAAATTTCTTTTAGCCTGATAGGGTTATTTACAATACCTACCACGTTGGTTGACTTCACTGTGCTAAGCAACACAGGATGTTAAATCTAAAACCTATTATTTTATTCTGAAAAAGCTTGCTTTGGTAAAGAAAGGTAAGTGCAATTTACCTTTTCTTTACTGAGTAAGAAACAAAAGCATACTACATCAATCCTTAGGTTCTTTAATCTTTAACCATCCAGGGGTCTGTTCTGAAACATTGACCTTTTCTGTTGTTCCAACTTAATGAAGATAGATCCTCCTCCCCCCCCCCCCCCCCCCCCGCCCCCAGTGGATACATATGACTAATCCAACTGTGATTTCAGTGTAAAAGTCATTAGTTTAGAGGCTCCTTCCCTAGTGAAACAGTAACTCACACAAGCTTATAATTTCCAGGACTTCGTATTATGCCTAACTTAAACTGAGGCTATCCAGCCTTTCCAGCTGAGTGACCAAGTCTAACACTCTGCTGAGAGTCACAACGTTGCACATCTATACCATATGTATCACAGAGTCAAAAGTCAGTGGAGCTCCAGGAGACAGAGGCGACACTGGTTTCACAGCGATTCCCTCGCTTCCGTGCAATAGGTGCCAGGCTAGGTAAAGAGCGTAGCTGAGTCCCAGGGTAACCTGGTGATGACAGCTTCAGCAGCCCCTGCCAGCTCCCTTCTTCCCACAGCCAGGGATTTGGATTACCCAGCAGCCCCCCCACCAGAATAACCCTGCTGCTGGTCACCTGACGTAGCCATGGCACAGGAGCTGCATTTGACCTGCTTGTGAGCCACATGCAGCTCACGAACCACAGGTTGGTTTCTCTGGCTTAGGCATTAGCTCACTTACAAAATCCGTATTTCGTAGTTCTAATCCAGTTGCTGTTGTTCATATGGGCCACACTGCATGTTTTCCAGTAGTCTGTCAGTCTCTAGTGTTGAATTGCATGACTGTTCTAGCCTGTAGTCTGTATGTCTCTTGTTTTAATTTTGTCTTTTCTTTTTTCTTTTCCTTCAGACAGGGGATTTGGCTTCTGTGCAATTAACAGGAACTCCAAATAGATGGGAGGTCTTGTCTGCAGCTCCTGCCACTATAAAGGATGAAGCTGGTAATATAGTACAGATTCCAGGTGCTGCCACAGTAACTTCAAGTGGGCAGTATGTCCTTCCTATTCAGAGTTTGCAAAATCAACAAATCTTTTCTGTTGCACCAGGATCAGATTCGTCGAATGGTACAGTGTCTAACGTACAATACCAAGTAATACCCCAGATCCAGACAGCGGATGGTCAGCAAGTTCAACTTGGCTTTGCAGCCTCTTCTGATAATAGCAGTATAAATCAAGAAACTGGTCAAATTCAGATCATTCCTGGCTCTAATCAAACCATCATTGCCTCTGGAACACCTTCAGCTAATATTCAGAATATCTTATCGCAGTCTGGTCAAGTCCAGGTTCAGGGAGTTGCGATTGGCGGTTCGTCTTTTCCTGGCCAAGCACAAGTAGTTGCTAACGTCCCTCTTGGACTGCCAGGAAATATTACTTTTGTGCCCATCAACAGCGTTGATCTAGATTCTCTGGGACTTGGCAGTGGTTCTCAAACCATGACAGCAGGCATTAATGCAGATGGGCACTTGATAAATACCGGACAGGCCATGGATAGTTCAGATACTTCTGAAAGGACTGGTGAGCAAGTGTCTCCCGAAATTACAGAAACCGCCACTGATAATGACTTGTTTGTGCCAACATCATCTTCATCACAATTGCCCGTTACCATAGACAGTTCAAGTATATTGGAACAAAATGCAAACAACTTGACCACAGCTAGTGGTCAAGTTCACAGTTCTGATCTTCAGGGAAATTACATCCAGACATCCGTCTCTGATGACACGCAGGCTCAGAATATTCAGGTCTCCACAGCACAGCCAATTGTACAACACATACAGCTTCAAGAGTCTCAACAGCCAACCAGTCAAGCCCAGATTGTACAAGGTATTGCGCAGCAGACAATCCACGGTGTGCAAGCAAGTCAAAGTATATCTCAACAGGCTCTTCAAAATCTGCAACTGCAGCTGAATCCTGGAACTTTTTTAATTCAGGCACAAACAGTGACCCCTTCTGGGCAGATAACCTGGCAGACATTTCAAGTGCAAGGAGTTCAGAACTTGCAGAACTTGCAAATTCAGAACGCGCCTGGTCAACAAATCACTCTGACCCCTGTGCAGACTCTCACTCTTGGTCAAGTTGCAGCAGGTGGGGCATTGACGTCAACTCCAGTTAGTCTAAGCACTGCTCAGTTGCCAAACCTACAGACAGTTACAGTAAACTCTATAGATTCTGCTGGTATTCAGCTGCATCAAGGAGAAAATGCTGGCAGTCCTGCAGGTATTTATTTTATTCTTCTTGCAGAAAATTGTTTTTTATTACTGCATGTGGTTGATTTGAATGGTGATCATGGTAACATTGTCTTGCTGCGGAAGCCTACAGAATACAGTGGGTTAAACGTAGTGATGATAGGTTTTTATTTGAAACTGCAGTTCCATTAGAAACCACTGTAATGGTAGAATGTAGTCCCACCTTATAGTATAACCTCCTGTAACTCCCAGCGTGTCCTGTTAGTTCACAGCACTTCTAATATGAAGTTTATTGGTGCTTCTGAGTCTTGGGATGCTGAAGATTTGCATACTAAGCTGTGGAGAGGAAGTCTGCTCTTCTAAGACAGCAGTGTCATTGCTGTACCCCATTCTTTCCATTCCTGAATAGATGAAGTTTTCATGGAAATTCCCAATATTTCTGTTGACACAATTTTTTTTCCCCCCTGAAAATTTTCAGACCCCCTGAAGTGCTGTTACTGATCTGCTGTTTTGTTAAATTAGTTTCCTGCTGATTTAATAACGTTGTAACTACGACATTCAAAACTCTCAGAAGCAGAAGTGAAACGAGCATGTAAATAGCCTCCATTTTGATGTGCTTAAGAATGTGTGAATTTCCAGCACTACTCACTTGCGTTTTGTTTCAGAATGTAGGGTTGTTAATGATAAATTTCAGTGTGTTTTATCTCTGTGAGCTGAGAAGAAGGTCAGTTTTCTTAAAATAGGTATTTCTTAATGTGAGAAAAAAATAAACATGCCTGTTTATTTTTGGTAAATTTGATACAGTGCATTCCAAATTTCAGGGTGTAGCTACCTAAAAGAAAGAATAAGAAATGAGTGAGGTTCAAGACATTTTGCTGTACCAGAAGCCATTTAATCTCATCATTGCAGGGTTACCTGGGCTAGTTATGAGGGGCAGTGTGAGCAGTGGAGGTAATTTGGGAGGGAACTGTTGCACAAAGTAGCTTGGGAATTGGTGTTTTGCTATAATCATGTGATCCAAGGCTCTGGTTCGTTAAGATACCAAAGCATAAACGTTTAAGTAAAATGCAAATGTGTTGTATTGTATGGCTATTTAAGCACGTGAGGAGAATGCAATGTTAAGTGAGAAATGCCTGTAGGAACTGCTGAATTGGGCTTGTTTCAAAAGCCTACTGACTATAACACTTAAATAGTTACTGATATTGGGATATTCTATATCAGGAAGCTTGTTTTCCCTGTGGAATCTAAAATTTGATTTAAAATAATAAACTGGGATGTTTTTTCTTTTTTTTGTTTTGTTTGTTTGTTTGTTTTGGATTTTACTTCTATATTCTGGACCTACCAAGGCAAAGTTACCCAGACCTTCACTGGCTTGTAGGCAACAGCACCAAACATGAGTGTGCTGATTACAGCATTTGCTGTGCTGGGTAATCTTGCTTCTTAAATTTTCTATTTCCAGTGACCACAGAAAGTCTTGGTTTGTCACCGTCACACCTTGACACCTAGGAGGACAGTGGGTGTAGACATCAGTAGCAAAAAGCATGTAGCGTGCATGATAGTACAGGTAAACTGAGATGCCAGAATCTAACTCGTGGGAAAAGGGCCCTGTGGCTAATATGAAATACAAGGAGGTTGAGAACTTCCTTCATTTCTGAGATTTATATTTGGTGTAGGATCATGTAGCTAATGTTACTGCTTGTGAGGTAGCATAGAAGAAAAACAGAACGGAAAAAGAGACACTGAAAAAGAAGTTGAGCCTGCTATGTGTGTTGGTTTGTCTACTGTCAGTCCTTGAGAGTGTTTGAGTGGTGGTTCATAATAAAATGCAAGAGAGTTCCATCAGGCATTCCTTAACAGTATTTTCCTGTGAGGAATTTCACATGGGAAGGGGGAAGAGTAAATGGGTTATATGAAATGTGATTAAATAGGCAGAAGCAGTGGATGAGTAGCAGAAACTGTTGCCTGAAGTGAATAGCTATAAACACCTGGTTCTGTTAAAGACAGGGTGGAGAATTGTAGTGACTTTTTTCCTACATGTCTAGGAATAGTAAATGGACTGGAAGGTATTGTAACTGCCATCCCCTAAATTTTGGGAGAATTTAGTTGGTCCCTCCTTTATGTTACAAGAAACTTGTTTTTCAAAGTAACAATCAGTGTGAAGCCTCTTCTAACTAGCAGGATCAGACTGCATTATCTTGATTGACCCTCAGTGTCTTTTCCATGTGCGTCTGGTATTTCGTCTGTATTGAAGTTGTCTGAGACAATCTTTGTCAGTGATGGTTCTCCCCTTCTTATTTATGACCCCTTACGATACGGTATGGCACCCTTTCTTCAGGTTGAAGAATAAGAAATATGCAATCAGATGCAGATAGTGAAATTACAAATATTTTTGTCAAAAATGTATTTCTCTTTTGATCTGCAAGTAAGGAAAACAGTTGAGCTTTAAACAGAAAGAGGAAGGTATGTGGAAGGGACAGCAGAATAAGAGAAGTTAAAGTTAAAGGTTGAGAGGCTACTTGATTCCTCTTTTTCTGCCAACTACCAACAAGCTTTGAAGCAAGATAAGAAGGGTTTCCCTGTATTTTCTTCCCCCACCGTGGATAATGTGCTTCCTTCCATAACAAATGCAGTTGGGCTGTATTTTGTATTTTCGTTTAGCAAAACTCTTCTACCCGAGGCAAAAATAAAAAGAACGTATTCTCAGCCTTGGATCAGAGATGGTTTGTGATCATCTGAAGTCCAAATAACATAGCTTGCTCTGTTAGTGGAGTGGCTGTGAAAGCTCTGCGTTAGGTTTCAGGTTTTGGTAGCTACAGCCCATCAAGTGAGAGGTGTTCTTCCAAGCTTCACTTCCCAGGTAAGCAGCAGAGGACATCCTTCGTGTTCTCATGAGCATGAGAGGAAAAAATGTCTTTACCTAGGTCCTATGTGTTGTTTGCATAATGGAAAGTCATCACAACCCCACCGCAAAATTGATAGCTTTGTCCAGCAAACATACAGTTTTCTTTGCAAAATGTCCAGTAATTGTGCTTCTGCCAAAACGTCCGCTTTACCGGGCGTCCGTATGCAGAGACTGCCATTGCACTGACTTTGTTCTGGAAAGTCTTGGCTGAGCTTGTTCTATCTTAGAATGTTGATTAGAGCTCCTGTTCCTCCTCACTGCGCTTGGAGAAAGGACGGGTGTTGGTTAGCCATAGCTTCAGCGTTGCTTTTCAAAACAAAAAGCTGTATCGTGTAGTATCTATGCGTTAACACAGTGGCATACAGATATCTTTCTCATCTGTGTTCTGGCTTTTGTCTTCTGGTCTTGAGAGGAAGTTAAGCCTGAGAAAGCGCTCTAGTAGTCTACTCCCTTTGTTGGCAGTTTGTAACAAAATCCTGCATCGTGTGTGACACAAACAGCTGTTCCGTGCACAGTCACACCGCTAAATGTCTCGGCTAATTTATTAATGTACTGAATCACAGTTTTGGACTGGTTATTTCCTGATAAAGGCAGTTTTACCAGGTGTTATCTAGGTTGCTCAACTTTTTAGAAGATGCTGCATGAATTTTTTTGATACTTCTTTTGACTATTCCAGTAGCATCTGAAGAAACTAGCAAGTGACCTGAAAGAAAGTAGCGTTGGCTTGAGAAGGAACTTGCTGCTGGAAGATTCATTTATTAAAAATAAAAAAAAAACCCTTCCAAGTTTTCCAGGTTGGTCTACAGTTGGAATAATGTTAAAAGGTTTCCTTTCAAGAGTTGATTCAAAGTGCCACTGCAAAACCGAGGTCTTCATTTCTACATCTTCCTTCCCAGCTCCTCCTCGGCAGGAGTATGCACAGCTCCTTCCGGACTCAGCTGCCTGCTGCCATGGAAGCTTACAGTCATGCCTGTGATCAACTTATACCAGATGATAGAGAGTGGGAGTGGTTGGCTATTTGTGGTGGGGATTTCATTCCATTCCTGCCAGAACCTGAAGTCTCTATCATGCTGAAGTAATGTAGCTATTCTAAATTTGGCCAAAAAATTGGCAGACAGTTTTCAAGGTAAATAGATGCCCAAGTGACAAGTTAATCTTTTGTCTGCTGGTATCTGGTGAGGCTTTGGCCTAACATCTGTTAGGTAAAACAGTCCAAACCCCCAAACAAAAAAAAATGAAAAATGGAGTATTTTCACTTGCAGGGATGGTTGTTTCCATGTTGTAATGCTTCTGGTGAAGTAGTGCTGAATGCTACTTACAGCATAGCTTGCTTCTGGCATCTAGAACTTTTTATGAAGTTTTGGCTGGTTTTCAGTATTATACAACCTATTTTTTTCCTCTTTCTTTTAAAGTTCCAGTTTTTAACCTTATTAATTTTACTTTCAATTACACAATTTTTCCTTCTAAGACTTTCTTTATACCAAGCTTTTGAGAGAAGGGCATGGGGTTGTTATGAAATTGAATCTGATTATTTAAAAAGGTCTTATGAAATGCATGAAGTAAACTGAAGCAATGATGTTGAGTAAATGTTTTCATCTGACAACATCTGTTTTGGGCTATACTGTTTACAGTTGAGACATTTAGTTTGCATGTTGTAAGATCAAAATAGTTAAAAGCAATTCCTCCACTGTTTCATTTTTGATATGAAAAATGAAATTGGGAATTGACATATTTAACTTAGTGCAGGACTTAGAGCTATTTGTGTACCAGTCTTGTGTATATAGTTTGCTTTCAACATCCTTAAATTGCATTCCTTATTTTCTCATTATTTTTAAATGAAATTAATAAGTTTTGGAAGAATTGGATGATCATGCTTGTCTGTATTTCACAGTCTTGCTTACAATAGCGTACAGTAAATGATCTCACTTCAAGTGCAACAAAATTTGTGTAACTTTAGTATAGTCTGATTTTTATTTTTTTTATTTTTTTTAAATTTCAGTGTCTACTGCTGTGGAATAGATTTGCATTTTTTCATCAAATTCTTGAAAAGATCGAATTGTCACATTCTTCCTCTGTTTCTATACCTGATGTGCTTTTCTGCTGGGTGTTCTAAAACAGCTCAGAGTCCAATCCATTTTCTCACAGCCCAGGTGGTTAGGTGAAACTGCCGTATGTTATTCTGAGTGAATATTCTGTCATGGATGCTGAGTGTCGGGTGATGCAACTTAGATTCTCAAGGTTAAGGAGGTTAGCCTGAGTTGTCTTAGGCTCAGATATCCTCAGGACGTTCACAAAAGAATATATTACCCAGCTTCAGGCACTCATTCCTTTTCAGTTTGTTTCATACACCCTTTTTACAAGATACTCCTGAAGCAAAAGGAAAACTTAGACCTGTGGGGATGTATGGCAAGTACACATGAAGCGAAAGAGGAAAGGGATTTTATTTCTAGTACTGCTTCAACTTAAAAAGAAGGCTGGAAACTCATCTTCTGTCTGTCTTTTTGCAGTCTCAGCACTTTAGGTCCATTGTTTCAGGTTCTGTGCAGTTTTCTTGCCTTTTGAACCTCCTGGCAGGATCACCATACACTTTGGTTCTGATCTCTCAAGGTAGCTTGCCAGTGCATCTGGCTCATAAAAAGCATCTGAAGTTTCTACCAAGGACAATGTCAGTCTTTTCATAATGCCAGGAATGCTCACCAGGCTCCTAGTTGTGATTGCTCTCTTGAAGGTAAGGCTGAGTTGTAGGTGGATTGTCTTTCACTGCTTGTAGAAGACGAGGTGCGTTTTCAAAAGGTAGTCATTTTTAAGGACAAAAGGGGGGGAAAGTACCCATTGTCAGTGACATGTCCACATTATTTACCATGCAGAGCTGATAGTTCTCAGCCTGCATTTAAACTTCATGCCAGTTTTTAATCCATGTATTCAATGTGTTTTGTACTTAATTTTTCTTATTCTAAATGTTCTACTGTGTAAGTCACTTGCTCTGCAGAACTCTCAAGTATATTACATCAACAGTGGTGTCATCACTGATTAAAAAAACGCAAAAATTTTTGAATCGTTCCCATAATCCCATTTTGACTGGCATTAATTCCTTCCCTACTTCTTTGAGTCTTTGTTTACCCTTTTTCAGTATTCTCACAGTGGTAGCTTTTTTCCCTAACCCACTGGAGCATTCACGTAGTCCAAGGCTTGCAGCATTAAAACTGCCAAGAGCTCTTCAGCTTTCTCTTAGGATAATTTTCATTCAATAATTTTAATCTGTTGATTTATTGTTTATTTCAGTCGCTGGTTTTACATCTTCCTGACTTACTGTCTGGGGGAAGCTTTTCATTCTTACCTAGTGATAGGACCATTATTTGCTTTTACTGAAATACAGAATAGGAATACTTATTGAACACTACCTTCCTGAATTACTGCTGATGGTTCTGGTGTTTGTCCCTAGCAGCAGTCTAATAGTAGGAACACTTAAACCTGCTGATCAAAGAATTCTCTGTGTCCTGCTTTCCTTACCTATTTCTGCAGTGCCTGGCTTCTTCTGTATTGAGTGTGATCAACTCTTCCCCCTTTCTAGTTTTCCCCTCTTATATTTTCAACTATGGGAGAAAAGCTAAAAATCAGGGCCTGCTGCAGCAGGCCCGTAAGAATCCAAAATCTTGAGAACCTTTAGACAACACATCTGAAAGAACTGCAGTTCCTGTAGGGTAAGTAACTGTTCTTCGGTGCATAATATGTGTTGGGGTAGCACTGGCTTAAGTACTTTCGTGATTCAAATTTTTAAATAATTGGCTTAGAATAATGCATAGGATCACTTGGAAATAGAGTGTAGCATTTCTTGCAAGAAAAAGAAAATCCTATAGCTCTCTTTTTAATCATTTTGCTGGTACTACTTAATTATTCACCCCTGTGAGGTCCTGATCTGAGACTTGTACATGACAGTTGCTTTCCTCAGAAACTTAAAGTAGGAATTAGAGCTATTGAAACTAGATGACAGTCTTTCTTCTGAGCTGACTGACGTTCACAGGTACTCAAGGTGACATTCTGTACTGTGTCTTCTGTTACCTTGTAATTTATTACATGATAAAAATGCCTAAATTCACACTTAAGTTTTGGAGGACCAATCACAGCAGAAATCATTAGCCTTGTTGAGTTTCCTGGCTGAAAGACTTGTACAGCTGGCCAACTAGTAGGGAGAGTTTAATTTAAATAGTTCAGTTTAGGAAGTTTAGTTTAGATGGGAATGAACAGGAACAGTGTCTAAGAAATGTGAACTTCTTTATTGAAGCTTCCTCACATCCAGAGATTAAGATAAGATGAGTCAAGATACTGAGGGAATGTGGGATGCACTGTAGAGAAAACTGACAAGCAAATTAGCAAGAGAAGATGGAAAGGAGGTGGGAATTCACATCTGTTTTATTGGGAGGGGTAGGAAGGAAAGCATCTATTTGGAAACATAAATGAATAGGCATGACTGATTACAAGACATGGAAACTGCAGACAATCACTTTGTGATGCTGCGAGGAAATTGCTGTGAAGGTATGTGCAGTGCTGCTGCAAATCTGTTTTCGGTTGAAAGGCCGTATTTCTGCTTTTTATACCAGGAACTTGTAAAGCTTAGCTGACTAAAATGGCAGGGGGGCTTTCAGAATCTAGAAAAAGCAGCTAAGCTAGAAGCTGGCAGTTTGGAGACAGTTACAGGGAATGCTGGGAGTGCCTTTACGTGACATTCTGCAGAGGCAGATATATCAAAAACTTAAAGTGATGGCGTAGTCCTCAAATTAAGTGATTTTGCACTGCATCCTCCTCCCTCTCAGTTTATCACTGTTTCTATGGCTGTTGGGTAAACTAACAGCTTTCCTCCTAGATAAAGAAAATGGCATTTTCTAAAGTCCTAGTTGAAACAGACCAAGGTAGAACATGAAGCTTAACTGATGCATTTGTCTGATACATGGTGAAGTAGGTAAATGTCCTGTATCAGTGGGTAGCAGTAATTCTCTACACCCCATAGTTGAAATGTATGCAAGAATAGTTTAAGCTGCATTTACATCTGCATAGTTTCCTCCTGTCAGTTTAGTTACTCTGCTCTGAAGCACTTCAAACAAATCTCTTAGTTACTGGGTTTATTTGCCAAATACACTTAAACTTGCTCTGTATTGTGGCCAGCTCTGGCCTTTCTGCAACTGCGAAATACTACCTTTGGAACAAAACTGTACATCAACATCTCCATTTCTATCCTTTAGAGGAAAGCAAAACCTAAAGCAAATTTAGCTCACCAGATACCAAGAAGAACTTGAACAGAATATATGGTTTTCAGAATCTGTAGGCAGTTTGAGACAGTATCTTTGCCTGAATTTCCCCTTCATACTTCCCTAGTACTAGGTCTTGAACTTGTTAAGAAGAAAGAGAATACAGAAATGGGAAAGCATGGGAAATAAACAATAGTGAGGAAAATGTAACCTTCACTTTGCCTGTGTTTAACTGCTTGAAAACAACAGTGGCCTCAAATTTACCGGTGTTTGCATGAGCTTGTCATGACTTTAGGGATCATGCAAATTTTTTTAGGCCTGGTTTCTTGCAGAGTATATGTAAAACCTAGTATTCTGTCACTTGAGACTGAATTAGAACGGATCACGTCCAGCAGAACACCAAGGGAGAAGTGCAGAGTGGCTGCATCTGTATGAATTTGCATAATCTCCAGTTCCATTGCATTGGAGAAGGCTCTTACCTTTTTCTCTTCTCCATGGTTTGCCCTTTTTACTCCTTCATTTTCCTAGTGTTGCCTGAATTACAGTGGCACTCCCTCCTCCTCCCAAAAATAGTGGTGGATTTTTCCATCATCTCTTGTAATAGTGTGAAACCTACCTGGAGGGCAGCAGCCTCGCTGGCTCTGAGGGCCTTGTTCAGGCAATCAGATTCACTATGGGTTTTGATACAATCCACTCTCCGCTATACTATATCCTGGAGACACTAGATAAACATTTAATCTTTTGATTTTTCTTTACATTTTGTTTTATTTAAATAATAATCTACATAATTAAGTGTTAAAAAGGCCTGTCTGTAAATTGCTAGTTTACATTGTACTTTCCTGTGTGTCTGGAGTAGAAGATGGTCCTTCCACTAAGAATAATACTAAAGTCATAGCTACACTTTCTGCCTTACCCAGATAACCAGGAACTGGACAGATTTACACTGTACTACTTTGATTTCATCTTCAGTTTTACATTGTTTTAATAATACTAAAAACTATTGCATGTCTATGCAAATAGTTATTTTCTCCAGTATCCTCAGCACTTAGGAGTGCGTTGTCTGTCTCTCTTCTTTTGTCCAAATAATTTTCTCATTTATGCCTCCACTGTTATAAAAATATTATCCACCTTTGTGTTGCTGCAATAATGGTGGTGATCAGGAGGGACTGGGAATAAGAGAAACACTGATGAAATAGTGGAAGGAACTCATGATGAAGGCTTACAAAGTGAAGCAAATCTTGCGTGGGTTGAAGTTAGGAAGTCCTGGATGCTGATGTGCAGTAATAGGCGTTCTGGACATGTTTTCATTGTTAGGTATATTAGAGTGTGACTTTGGGGTGTCAATATAACAGGAGAAATCCTGTGTTATATGTAATGTTTGACTTCAATAGTGGTGTTGGGTCTTGAGAGCTCAGATTCATACCCTAATTTGATCCATTCATCTTTGCTGGGATGTGTATATACCTCTTTTGAAGTAGATGTATGCAGTGCTACTGGATTCAGCTAGTGAGTTTACAGACTTACTGTATGCCACTGTCTAATGTTAGTAAGATCACAATGAAATTATTTTAATAGTGTTTTATTAACATATTTCAAACAAAGCTAGAATTTATACAATGTATGTTTCGTGGAATATTTGATTGGTAAATGAATTTTGAGTATGGTATGTAACGTATCCAGTCCTGAAGAACTGCTTGGAGGCTTGAATTGGCATGTGCTGGCAGCCTTGCCACTTTGCTGTATTTAAATTCCTGTTATGTGCCGAGTTGCCTAAGAGTAAATCAGGCTTTTGCCTTTTTCTGAAAAGCTGCGTTGAGTGAGCGTATTAGTATAGTTAACGGTATCCAGTTTAAAAGATCAGTTCTATAAACTCTGTGTGTGTTGCATAGTGTTTTAGTCTTTATTTGTGTAAGATGGATTTTGTATATATCATGCATATATACAGATTATTAGGTATACTAAAATTATTTCATAGACGAGTCTAAGAAAATGACTTTATTTCGTAGGAAAGGTAGTTTGGTGGCTAATGCAGAAGACTAGAAATCACCACAGAGGTTTTCTGGGTCTTCACATGAAAGATGCTTGGTATGCTGTTGTCTGAAGTTGTGAACTTCTTACGGTAGCAGAGGAGTTCAGCGTGCAGCTGGCTTTGGGCGAGCCTAGCACAGTTCCACTGGATGTTACCACATGTGTAAGGAGTCAGCAGAAGCGAGTGTGCTAGCTCCTGGATTCCCACAGCTCAATGCCTGTCCTGTTCGGGCAAATGTAATTTCTAGCATTGACTTTTGCAGCCACACCAGATAAATATGCTATACTCCCCTGTTTCTGACCTGGAATTCTCTTCCCAGTGCAGTGGTTTCCTAGAGAATTGTTTCAACTTTAGTTACATCAGTGATGTAGTTTACAGCACGGTCCCACAAATGGTTATACATGTGTAAGTAAAAGGAAGGCCAGCTGTGGTGCTGGGAAAGACTGGACTGAGACTTTGTTAGCACTGAGCAAATTCTTGGGTGTAGCTACGTCCTTTGTCTCTAAACAGATGAATGCTGGAGGTGATTCAGAAGGTAGACCAGGTAACTATGACTCTTTACATGTTTTGCCATTAATTTCTTTCCTGATCCCTACTGGGACAGAATGCTGTTCGTGAGCTGACCCAGCACAGTTTTTCTTAGCTTTATCATGCAATCTGAGCAGCCTTGTCTTCATTACACAGATGACGGCTGTTGCGCTGACACACGGAGTTTAGAGTGGCCATAGCGCTCAGTTAAGGTTTCAGTGTATGAGTGGGGTTTGAGTTAAGGATAAAAATCTACATGATAACCGAGTTTGTTCGGCAAGAGAAAGCAGTCTCCTAAATACATCTAGAAAGACACACAGCTTTCAGTGGGAAGCTTGAACAAAAGAAAAAAATTAAAATAAAAAGTTGATGGTTTGCTTAGCAGTTTGTGCTAGTGGCTCATCATTTTCATTGAAGAAGATGCAAAGTAAACTACTCTGCTGAACCGAAGAAGGGGTTGGGCTTCAGCTTTCTAAAATGATGTATAGAAGCTGTCTTTTTTTGAAATCCAGATTGGCTTTCAGCTCACTGGGAATCCAGAATAGTGTCTGAGGGGGAGAAATGTTCCCATTAAAATGTAAATCTGTTAAAATAGTTGTTGTTTCACAGTGTACTGTTGTCATGTGGCTGTTGTTAGTTCTTGGATTAGATTGAATGCTCTGTAGGGAGAGGGTACACATACTTGCAAACGTCCATCCTGTGAGGATAACTTAGGAGGCTTTTCTGCATCCATGAAACTGCAAAGACCTGTTTTGATTACTAGCTCATCAGAAACGTGGTTTGTGTGTTGCTTTCTTCTCTCTAACGTTCTTCCCTAAATATTTTCTTTATGTATAGTGGAAAAAGCATGAATTTGAAGTGAGGGAGGGGGAAGTGGAACAAAGGTGTGAATCTTTGGTTTTGTTTTCCTTAGATATCTTGGTCTTTCTTAGGTCAAAACATTTTATTTTATTATTTTCTCCTATTACTTTGTTTATCACTGTGCATAGTGAAAACTTCTGAAGACCACTGAGAAAGGTTGCTTATACTACCTGTCCTGCTAAACGAGAAATCCTGTGGACGCATAAATGGCGCTCAGGATCATTTGAAACATGCGTTCACGTTTTTTTTCAACTTCTGTTCAACCTCTTGCTCCTCAGTTTTTCCCAAGTTTCAGGCAAGCAGAATCCTCTTGGTGACAGCATTCCCTACCAAGAACAGTTCAAATTTAAACTTTAATACTTCGTTATAGCTTGTCTTCAACTTTGAAATGTATAGTAAGATAAACTTTTAAAATACGTTGTGGGTTAGAAGGGCGCAGAAGCAATGTCAGTATGCACTAAAGGATGTTGACTTTTGACTGACATAGTGCTCTCAACAGTAAAAAGATTTGATCATTATGGTTTCCTTCTCTCTATTTAATGGGCTGCTTATGGATCTGTGTTTGTTCTTTTCCTCAGATATTAGGATTAAAGAAGAGGAGCCTGATCCAGAAGAGTGGCAGCTCAGTGGTGATTCTACACTGAATACCAATGATCTAACACATTTGAGAGTACAGGTGGTAGATGAGGAAGGGGACCAACCACATCAAGAGGGAAAAAGGCTGCGACGAGTAGCTTGCACATGTCCCAACTGTAAAGAAGGTGGTGGAAGGTATGTAACGTTCGGTGTCATAGAATGCATGTAATGATGAAAACGAATGAGGGAAAAAGGCAGCCTTAGTTAACAGCAGTGGTCTGCAGTGAGAGAAAACTAGAGCCTTATGCAATAACGGACTGCCACCTCTATTTCTGGGTCTGCAAATGGATGTGCAGATTATTCTATCCTCTCTGAGTTACTCCATTGAGATTAATTGGAAAAATCTGGAGTTAGATGCCACCTAGTACAAGTGAGGGGGATAGAACATTGCCCTAAAAAATATGAAAATGAAATATTTTGGAATATGCACATCTGATTGGCTTCCTATCATATGTCAAGGACTTGATTAAATCCTGTGTTCCTGCATTTCCTCACTGATTGAGCAGTTTTTTTCCACAGTTTGATTGCTTTAGAGTGTTACAAAAATACAGTTATCCTGGTTTTCTTATTTGCTAATTTCCTAAGAAAAGCAAGGTTTGTATAATAACTCTGAATACCAGATTTTGAATTGATGCTTGTTTTGAGTCAAAGTTAGTGGAGATATGACTAACAAAGAGGTACTAAGTTCCAATTTGTATGATACTTCAGGAAGCCGTATTTTATTTTCTGCATATGATGCGAGTGTTCTTCAGCGTTTTGTCATTATAAAGATTTTATTCTATTCTAAAACACTTCCTTTTAAACATTGTAATTATGGATACAAGAGAGGAATTGGGGATAATAGGTTGCCTTTTACGAGTGAAAATATTTAGGTGTGTTTGTTCTTGATATAAGTGTGCAGCAGCTTCTTTCCAGTACACTAAAATTTATCCATTTTTATAATAGCTTCTTCTGTAAAATGGGAGTCTTATTTATGCGAGAACTATAGCATCAGTTACTGATTCCTCTTTCAAGAACCTGTCAGTGTCCTATGGCTCTAAGAGTTCTAATAGTACTGAATGAATATGTCTATTGTCAACTCTCTTGTGGGTTTTTGCTGTGTATTCTAGATACCTTCTTTGCAGGCACGGAGAGGTAATATCTTAGGCAGCCATGCCAAGTAAACATTAAGTGTTTAAGACAAAAACACTTTCATACATTTACATCACAAATTAAACTAGCGATAATATCTACAATTAAGGTTATGTAGCATCGTTGACCATCAGCTTCCTCTTGTTAAATTGCTCTGTGTAGTTCACTGAAACCTGGCACAGACATCTCTAAGTTCTTGGTGAACCTTGGCTCTGCCATGAAGATCTGCCCAAAGTATAACCTGGGTTGAGATTTGCTTCAGTCTGAAACACTGAAAAAGTGATTTGCTCTGCCCATACCCTGGGGAAACAGAGATCTCACACATTGCATCTTCCTTGTGCTCTATTCCAAACGACAGTGGCCTTAATTTAGAGACATCTTTAAAATCCTCTTCTCCTAACTGGAGTTGCTATAACACCAAATTTTGAAGCTGAAGTCCAAGAGAGAATCTTTTTGAGGGGTGGTTTTGATGAGGTCCGGAGAAAGGTGTAGTCTGACTGAAACTCAGATAAGGGAATTGGGAAGGAGTTGAGGGAAGAGGTAGGACAAAGTTTAGGTAGGTGAGAGTCTGAAATCCACTGTGGAGGAAGGACTGGACACATCAAATGCACAAAGTAATTGGGAAAAGTAGGACAGGAAGTCAGGATGTGAGAAGAATTAGGACTGGAATAGAATCAGGGTAATGAAGAAGACAACAGTGGGGAAACAGAGAAAGAGTGAAAGTGCCTACAGTTGCTAGAGCAACTTTCCCACCAGAATGTAGAATTCCCTCAGAGTCTAGCAAAACGGACTAAGCCACTTGAAAGAATGTATTTCTTCTCCCTCTGATACACGCCGGTCATGTTCCATAGCTGCTACAGTTACGTATCTCTAGGGCTGTAAATTCTGAGTTTTGATTTGTCTTTCACTCTGTGGGTGACTCCTGGTGTTTCAGATCACAGCACATTTACCTTTATGAATTTCTTCAGATAATATTCACAACTCTTAAAATGATGCTAAGGTTGCAAAATGGAAAACTTGGAAGTTGGCAAATGCCAAAGGTAAGATGTCCCGGGCAACTTTAATCCCTTGTGCATCTGCATTATCATTTGGTTTCTAATCACACGACCGCATACTGTTTGTTTTTGTATGACCCCAGTGCCATTCAGTGGATGGGATGGATGATGCACTGGGAGTGAATCAGAGCTGGGTGATGATTGGCACCTGTTTCACTTACTGCAGAAATTGGAAGGCATTTAGGGAATGAGGAAAAGGTAGTACGTGGCTTTACATATGCAAACCATCATAATTTCATCTTTTGTGTAGCCTCTGTTTTCTGGATGCAAAGGGGAGTTGCGGCATTCTTTCTGTTTCTTGTTTTTGGTTATTGTTGGGGGTTTTTTGACTCTCGATACAGAATTAGGCTACATTGCAGTCTTCAAAGGATTTCTATTTGTACCAGTCCTGTGAGGTAGGAAGCCACTTTTATCTTTACCTTAATTGGTGGGAAGTAAGGTAGGAAAAGAAGAGGGTGATGTATTAGATATGTAAATAAAAATTTCATAGCCTCAAACTTATATAGTAAATGGGAGATAAGCATGTGGAGAGAGTACCCCAAAAGATGACTGATCCCAAACAGACTGCATTAGGCTTCTAGTTAGGGTGTCTGAAGTGGAAAGTTCACCCTCCTCTCAGTTGCATTTGGAATTACACTGAGATGTAACTACTACTGTCTGGATCTATAGGGGAGCAGTGCTTCTGAGTACCACTTCAGGTACATAACTCTAAAATACACATTCCTAAAATAACTAACAAGTGTATGCTTTACCCTTGAGATACTTGATGTTCCTCCTGGAAGTGCTGCTGGACTGGAAGTCCAGTTTCTCAGTGGATGAAGGAGACTCATGCTGAAACCATTGCATTCTGCATGGTTACTGAGGAACATGACTTCCAGTCCTTATAAAGCTAAAATGTATATAAAAATACTTAAATACTAATTGATTTGAAGACTCCAGACGAGGATGAGGCCTGCATCATATCCTTTTACTCAGTGGTGATGGTTATTGACCAGTGCAACAAGAAAGGCCTCTTAGCATCACCTGTTAGGACATGGTGCCAGTCAGTTTAGAGCACACGTGAAGCAAACATATGAAGCTGCATAGAATAAATACACTTAGTTACTCATTCACAGTAGTCTCGCGGATTTCCTTCTGTGAATCTGTAACTTTCCCTCACTTCGAACTTCAGTCTGGTAAGGAATTCTGTCCCTGGTTAGGTGCTTAGAACTAGGTATGCTACACCACCTACGCAGTCAGCTGACCATGAGTCGAACCTTGGTTTCCTTCAGTCTAGACTGAAAGTGCAATTAAGCAACTTCAAATGATTGATTTAAGAATCTTAAAATTATTCTAAGGGAATTTTGATGTGATTTCATGTCATTTGTGTCACACTTATGCACTGTATTATGCAAAGTTACAAAATATTTGTACTGATTATTGTGGAGAGGGTATACAAATATAAATATATTTCTGTGTACAGAAATACATTCTCAAATGCAGAAATACATTAGATTGGTAAGCAGAATCTCTCCTGTTACTGTATCCGTAGGCTCATATGAGTCTGCTGCTACCACAACAGGGTCAAAAGCCTTCTGGACTTTCTACTCCTACTGCCATTGAGTTTATTCTGAAGCCAAAACCTACATTGTCATGACAAATAATTAGTATGCAAAAGGGGTTGCTTTGTCTCAAGATACAAAATAACTAATGAAGCACTGTGAAGATCGCTCTATATTGAGACTTCCTAGAGACATTATCTAGGACTTGATTGGATTTTATCTCCTTTTCTGGAGCATTTGGAATGTTTCAGGTGCATATGGCTTGGGTTGGAATTCCCTTCAGATGCTCTGAGTTTTTAGAGTGAGTTAATTTCTGTGCCTGTTAGAAATGCTTGCTCCAAGTGCCAGCTCCTTAAAGCGTATATCCATTTTACCCTGAACCCTCATTGGATGTAAAACAGAATTGTTCTGAATGCAGGGATGAGAATCTAGGTCTAATAGTTGCTTGGCAAATCCTTCAGCCACTGGACTGTTAAGCAGAAGTTGAGCACCAATTTAAGGAGAAAAATTGCTCTGGGGAGGCAAGTGAAAACTGTATAATCAGTCATGGAGGATGGAGTGCCCAAGACTGTGATTTCAGGATCCACATAAACTGTTCTAAGTTAACATTGCTGATGAATAAGGTGGCCTGATGCTTGGCTGCATTTTCCAATCTCCTCCCTTGTACCAGCATTTACCATTCATATTGCTGTGTTGTCAGCCAGATCTATTCCCTGGAGTGCCCCTTTCAGCAGCAGCAAACACTTAAATTGGCTAAAATCAATCATGGTGCCCTGCACTGGCCAGACTGATCTCTTTCTCTGGGTCTTCAAGGCTCTTATCTCTCTCTGGTGATTTTATTAAAAAAAAAAATAAAAAAAAATCAGGCTTTTGTGTTAGGTGCTTCCTCTGAATCAATCACCTACCATTTCAGCGAGGCAGCATCTTAAAATAGGCATCAGGCTCAGTAGGCTGGATTATATGATCTGTGATTTTATTTATTTATTTTTCCTGAAATACTAAAGAATTAATTTGAGTGTCAGCAAGATCAGCTGTTTCACTGCCTCTCCTTTTAGTGGAAATACTCAGGTTGGTGTGCTGCTCCTCCAACTCCAACTGCTTCTCAGGTTTCCCCAAGATGCCAAAAGTCCCATCTGTTCTCTTCCCAGTTGCCAAAATCTCCAGTTTCCATTTTGGCAATTGCAGTCAGTTGTTTTGTTCTTTGCCAAAATTGTCTTTGGTATGGTAAAAACTGAAACTGGGAGAAATTTAAAGTACGATCCCATCAGCACTGGAGTAGTACAGGCTGCTGTAATGACTGCATTTCCAACCTCACGTACATGTACGCTTGCTAAAGATGACACCTCTGTCATCTAAATTTCACATGCTGTTGAATTTATAGTTTGTTGTAGAATCAGGTTAGCGTTACAGAATTTAGTTCCGGCTTCTTATGGAGTGTACTGGGCTCTGACTGTATTTGAAACAAAAATGGGAAGCTGCTCGGGTTTGTTTGCAGATCTATGGGCGTGTGTAACCCCACTTATGTGTGTGACCAGTATTTTGGAGCAATATATTACAGTGAGTAACTTCTCTAATTTTTTTTTTTTTTTTTTGTAACAGAGGCTCCAACTTGGGAAAAAAGAAGCAACACATTTGTCACATACCAGGGTGTGGCAAAGTGTATGGGAAAACCTCACATTTGAGAGCTCATCTCCGCTGGCATTCTGGAGAGCGCCCATTTGTTTGTACTTGGATGTTCTGTGGCAAAAGGTTCACTCGCAGTGATGAGCTTCAGCGACACCGAAGAACACACACAGGTTATTCAGTCTTTGATTCTGCTGTATTTAACTAAAGGAGTGCGTGGGGAGGGCTTAGATAAATAACTTAGATAAATAACTTAGATAAATAACTTTTAAGAGGAGAACAGATCTTTGTGTTGGATTGATTTTAATGTAGTTGACTTTTCTCAAATCAGCTAATAATTAGAGCTGTGTATACACTTTGATTTCTTTATTAGGTCTCAGGAAAATAACCAGCTACCTTTTTTGATTCAGAACTGACATTTAAGCTAATACTTAATAGAGCTTAATCAGAGTACTTTGATTCAGGTTCATCAATGCATTTCATTTATTTGAATCGGCTAGAACTGTTTTTCCAGCTTAAAACTTTAATATTTTCTCTAATTTTAACAAAGAAAAGGAGAGGGCTAGATGTCCAAGAGGTTAGATGTCATTCACAAGATCAAGGAAGAGCATGTGATGGTGCATCATTGTGCATCTTCTAGTTTCATGATTAGACCACCCATTAGGGAATCCAGGTTCACATTTCTCCTTTTGTCTAATAGAAAGAAATTAGTCTAGATCTTCCACCTTTTCAAGGAGGAGTTTGTTTCAAATCTGTGGTCTGTATTACCTATTTTCCTACAAATGGAACCCATAATTTCATTCTAGAATGTTCACACTACAGGACGCTTACCTTTTAAAGTTAGCCTATTTGAAAAACCCAGTGGTGATAGATAAATAATTGATGTGCTTATCAGCGTTTACATTGCTTAGAAAACTGTCTTTGCAATGTCTGTGAAAGATGTTTGGTACCCAACGGTGTGCTTTTGTTAGACACGCTGGGTGCTTGAACCCGAGCTGGGAAATTACGGTCGGTCTGTCCGGACAGCCAGATGGGTTTGAAAAACAGAAGAGGCCATTTGAGTGATCCAGCTCAGACACTGATCAACAGGATTGAGTCCACTAAAGGGTGACCCATGTGATCAGGAAGCTGGAGCATTTTCCTTATGGGGAGAGGCTGTAGGAACTGGGCTTACTCGGCAGCACAGAAGAGTAGAGGTTGGGGGGGAGCTTAGTAGCAACCTTCTAGGACCTGCAAGGCCACCACTAAGAAGACAAAGACGGACTTTTCACGTGGTGGTGCATTGGTGGGATGATCAGAGACAGCAGACGTATGTTGAAAGAAGGGAGGTTCAGACCAGGTGTAAATAAAAACTTTCTCACTGTGAGGACAGCCAGGCACTGGAACAGGATGCCCACATGCACTCTCCATCCTTAAAAGTTTTCAAGATCAAACTGGATAAATTCCTGAGCAACCAGGTCTGACCTCATAGCTGACCCTGCTTAGAGAGGGATCACACTGGAGACATCCAGAGTCCCTTCAAACCTGGATTACCCTATGTTCTTGTCTGTCAGTCTCGTATGATTCTGCAGGAACTCCTGTGGCCTTCCCTGTACATCATTTGGCAGGTTTTGTTCTCCTCTTAAGTTACTTATTGGTAATAATTGCAGTGAACCTTAGCAGCCTGAGGATATGAGATGGCAGTATTCTTCAGCTTGCCTGAAAGACTTCCCCAATCTCAGTGCGGCACAGAAAAGTAAACCAGTTCTTTTAAAGTATTTGTATGGGTGTCTAGAAATTTAACACAAGTTTATCATGTTGAATTGCTTTTCAGGATAAATGCTATTAGAATTCTGACTCCTAAAGGCAGTGAGTTATCTCACTTTCTGGTGTCCATGTGATATTTTTAAGGTTCTTGAAAACATTTTTTTTTATCTTCTGTGACAGGTGAGAAGAAATTTGTCTGTCCGGAATGTTCAAAACGCTTTATGAGAAGTGACCACCTTGCCAAACACATTAAAACGCATCAGAATAAAAAAGGTATTCACACTAGCAGTACAGTGCTGGCATCAGTAGAAGCAACACCTGATGATACTTTGATTACTGCGGGAGGAACAACACTTATCCTTGCAAATATTCAACAAGGTTCTGTTTCAGGAATAGGAACTGTTAATACATCTGGCACCAGCAATCAGGATATTCTTACCAACACTGAAATACCTTTACAGCTTGTCACAGTTTCGGGAAACGAGACAATGGAGTAAATATTACACAAGATACCTATTAATTGTGGTTATTTTTATACAGTAGTGAGAAGAATATTGTTCCTAAGTTCTTAGATATCTTTTTATTGATGTGCAAAAATTTTTGGATTGACAGTAACTTGGTTATACATGACACTGAAATGCCTTACTTTGTATGATATTCCATAGTATATTAAAATGGTAAAATTGCATGGGTTTTGTAGGTACTTTTGGAATCTAGAAGAGATGAAATTTTACCAAGTTATATTAAAAAAAAAAAAAAAGAATTTAACGATGGAAATGGTAGTCTAACCAAATGCATCAATCCTGTGTGGTTTAGTGTAAAAAAAAATGAGAACATGTTGGTATTTATCTATTGTAAGATAAAAGAAGTTGATGGGTGAAAAGAAATCATGTTATGATAAAAGAAATTTTGTAATTTTCTTGATGACTGGAATTTTTATTATGCATAACTGACAAATCAAGTTTCCAAGCAAATGTTACATAGTGTAGGCTTTACTTAGCTCATCAACTTGTCATTTTGAAGCTAATTATTTTAATTAGGTTAACTATGTACAATATTTTAAGCATTACTCTTGTAAGATTTTGAAAACTACATTTTAACATGGAACTCTAGGGATAGTCACCTTTTAAATCCTGTTGAAAAGCCATGTTTAAGATTTAATTTGCCAAAACGATGTCTTGTTAATATTCTTTCAATAACCAAGGTGGGCAATATAACCAATGTTTAAAAAGCTTAAAATGTTAAAAAAATAAATATGTATAGGTTGAAGCATTTGGGTGGTAAGGCAAATGTTATAATGAAGTATATCCCTTCTTTTGAACATTGGAGGACCAAAAATAAGGTGTATTGCGTCTCAGCAGTGATTTTTATCAAATCTTTTTCCAAAAAACATCTGTCTGCCAGGGCCTTAAAAGCCATCGTGTAAATTACCAGTAAAATACAACATATGCAAATACAACAGAAGAATCACTTCCATATTGACAGTACTCCCAAACATATGGATATAGTCATAGCGAACTAGGGGGTTTATGAGGTTTTTATTTGTTTGTTGTTTAGTTTTTGGTTAGTCAATCTGCATTTAAATATCAGCCATCTTTCCTTTTTTGCTTCTTCCCTTAAAAATTGTATGTATCCAGTACATTTAACTGATAAACATATATGTTTTTTATTATGCTGAATTTTCTTTTTATTTTTTAATTACTGTTTATATTTTCAATTATAGAAAAATGTACAAAATGAAGTTATATAGCCAGTCTGTAAGTGCTATACCATTTTCAAAAAAAATGTACGACAATAATTACTGCAGTTCACCTATTTACAAACATTTGGAAATCTGTTCATTTGTTATTCTTAAAACCACCTCAAATTTAAAGGCTACCTTATTGTACGTTTAAAGTGTATTATAACAGTGTGGTAGTTAATAAAACACTATTTTTTTTTTCTTTTGACTTGAGTTTACTGTACTTCTTGTTAACAAACAGGGTGTAATTTCATAATACGTCTTGATAGCCTGAGGTGTTTTATTGCTTTGTGCTAGATGGTGGCGAGTAGAAAAGGTGTTTCCTTTCCTTACAGGCAAGGAGATGGTAATATACCTCCTCCTTGCGTATCCGTGCACATAGAGACAGGGGGGTTTTGAGAGCATGTACTGTGTTGGTGTAGTGGTAGCGTTTTGTCCTTATGCTGAGCAGGACGCGAAGGAAACGTAGGCCCTATCCTATAGGATGTGAAAATAAAGTTGCCGTTAAGCCCTGTGACGCTTACATGCCACAATACAGACAGCCTTGGTAGGGACCTGTGCCTGGAGGGATGTTTTAGATGAAAGACCAGTGAGAACCGTGAGGTAAGAGAGTGTGTTGGTTGTATATGACGCTGTAATGAAAGTGAAAAGCTTTTATTTGTGAAGTCTAATGTCTTGGAGTATCAGATGGCCACAGGACAGACCAGGGTAATTTAGGGTAAGCCAGGTAGATTTCGGCCTAGAAAAGAGAACTGGAAAAAGTCAGGAAGGGAAGATATTCTGCATTTCCTTTAAAAGATTTGCATTGAATTTTTTTTCCGTTAAGATTCAAAGCAACAGGAATGGACAGGTACGGAGCAAATGGAGTTAATTCATTATCACGTTAATCTTCAGTTTAGTAAAATAGTGAAATTGGATGGGAAGTCACAGGAGCAGCGGTTTGGGACAGAAGACAGTTCTGCTTAGACTTGCAGCGTTCCATGGATGTTGTCAATATTTTAACGTACTCTGAATTCACTTCTTCCAGACAGGTGAGTGGTTTCCAAACGCTATTGTAGTTCACAGAGCGTGTTAGTACTTCTGTTTCTAATACTCGGGGTCTGTTTCTCATCTCTCTAGCCATTTGTAGCTGTATTAGTGCGTTATTTTAGGAGGGAGGGAAGAGGGCTACTTTCGTAAGGAAACTGCTTTTTCAGAAGTTTCGTGGAACGGCACTTTCACTGATGTGTATCTGTGGGTGACCGGGTTTTGATACCTCATTGCTGAAGATGAGATTGCCTTATTTCTCAGAACTTTAATACTCGGTACATCAAGGGGTTACTTCAGTTAACATTTAGTGGCACATTTTTTGAAAGGGCATTGTGGTGTTAAAAAGCTTCAGAAGGTAGAAGTTTTGAAAGAAAGTAACTCTGGAAATGTATGGTACAGTCTGTAGCATTTCATGTTTGTTTTCACATCAGGCTTCTCGCTTGTGTATTTTCTTGGTACAGTAGCCTTTAGGTCCTTGGATGGTTTGTATCTCTGGTAGTCTGATGTAATCACTAATTAAGAAGACCTTAAAACTGGTTCTGCCAGAGAGCGTGAGACTGAGAGCAGCAGCCCACGTTACCAATTTCAACAGGCAGCGTGCGTATTTTCTGTAAGTACAAGGCCTCTACGTACGCTTGCTGTAATTTAACTATTCTTGGGCTCATTCCTGAAAGAACTAGTGGTCTGACCCTTGCAAGTTACAAACAGCTACCGATTCTTGCAGAGAACAAGAGGTTGTAATCATTGCTACTTACAATGCCAAGGGGCAGTATGACTAACGAGAGTGATACAATCACTGAAACACTTGTGAGGAGCAGGACTTCTGGTTTGAAGGTTCGTATTTCACTCTGGGAAGGGACTCCACAGAGCTCCTTCTGCTTGTCTGAACAAGAAATAATCAGGCTTTGGTTTGAGGCATTTTGTGATGCCGGAATCAGTAAGATAAGCCTTCCTGATGGCTTTGCGAAAGCTCTGTTGTGTTCTCTAACAAGTTGTGCTGGGTGTCTGGGAATGAGGGAATGGAGCTAATAGTCACCTGTCAAGTGGTTCTTAGCTCCTTTAAGGAAAGAACTAAGGAGCAGGTGGCTGTCTTTCCTCCAGCTTTTTACCACCACCATTACCACCAGAAGGGCAGAGCCTGCACCGTAGAACCGGGAGAAAGAAGCTGATGAGTGACTCAGCTCTTACCTGACATGATATTTTCTATAAAAAGACACCTTCCATTTGATGCTCCAGAATTTCCGTTCGTTACTACTTCAGGGTATTTTGGTACGTCTTTCCTATAATCTATGTCTGTAGGATGTCTGCCAGGATCTTAGTCAGGTGTGTAGGTGCTTTATGCAGTCTCAGGTATTGCTCCAAATGGGATTGGTAATTTATCACAAGAACTGGTGACCACACCTCTTCCTGGCAGTGAGCAGTCACCTCTGGGAGCCTTGTCCTGATACGTTGGTCCTTACCAATTCCTGAGATGTCCAAGAGGCAACAGACCAAAAAAAAAAAAAAAAAAGGTAAGAATAAGAACTCCTGAGTGTGATCTTGGGGGTTTGCAGCATTCCAAAGATTCAAGTTGTCCCTTTGGTTAGAATCGTGCTACATGCCTTTTTTTGCAATGTCTCAGCCTTTGTGCTTGGAAAGTAACTATTTAGAAAATGTGTGTGTAATTTAATTTTTAGGGACACAATACATGATGTGCTGAGTGTAGGTAAGATTTACACAGGTTTTTCTGTGCAATTAAATAACCTTCCCTCCCCTGCTACGCCTTCTCTAATCAAAAATCCGATTGCACAGATTTTGTACTCAATATGAGATGGACACCACCAGGAAAAGGGTCCACCTGGAAATGGTTCCAAAGCAAGACTGGGAATCATGTATTGTTTGTGCACAGCTTTCCTGTTCCCTCTGAAAGCTCCAGTCTTGGGCATTGCTAGTGGCATGCTTACAGACAGAACAAGATTCACTTCTTTTACCTACCTTGAAATGTATTAGCATTTCACACAAAACTACTGGAAGAACAATACCTTTGCAAGGGTTGCAGGCTGCTAGGTCTCCATAGGAATTTTCAAGCACCAATGATTGGTTGATAAGTGGTGTCATAGAAAGGTGTGTTGGATTATATAGGAAGGTATTTCAAGTAAGGACCTCTTGGTCCCTGAGAAAAAAAGAAGCATCAGAGATGGTTGAGTTGGGTTCCAGACATAGACAAAATATCACTGAAATCTTACGTTATCCAAAGGAGTCCCTGAGTTTCAAACATGCTGGGCTACCCACCCACCCACCCGCATTCTTAAGTTCTTGCTTCTGTTTCTAAAGAACTTAGTCCCCTGTGCAAGGTATTCACAGAATTATATTTGTGATTTATGCACAAAACCCACAAATGGCTACTTCATCACAGATGCAACCTAGCTGGACGTTTTAAAACACAACATCGGGTTGTGTTTTAATTTGACAAACGCATGCTTAGGAGGATAAGCGTCCACTCCATTATGTTGCAGGCGTAGATATGTGTTAAAGGCTGAGCTGTGGATTGCTGCGCGGGATACCACAAAAGAGGGGGCTTGGTCCTGTGGCAAAATCAAACTTGTTTGCCTCTTTGCCGTCACAGATTTTTGCATGTTGGCTTTATTTATTGTCTGCAAAAACAGTTATTTTGTTTGACTGCTGTGGTTTGAGCTGGTCTGTGCCCCTCTCTTGCTGTATTAGAAGGCTGCAGCCGGCCTGTGAGGGTGGCATAGGCCCAGGCCCCACAGGGACACCGGTGCGGGGCAGGGGATCCACAGACCTCCACAGTCATGGCTCCCTGGGCACGATTCTGCTGCGCCCGCCCCCACAGGCAGGCACACACACACACGTGCCCAGCAACTGGAATAACATCGGAGATGAGACCAAAGGGCTGGCCTGGGTCCCGCTTGCAGTTGGGGACCCACAGCCTAGTAGTAGGGCAGGCACTTCAGCCCCCGGCTCCCCCCAGCCCCATCGCCATTACCAGGTGGCACAAGCGGCATATGGCGCTGAGGGGGTGTGGGCCAAGGGTGCGAGTTTGTGGTGCTGGGCTTCGTTTTCAAGCGCCTTTTGGTCAGTGCTGGGCTTCGTTGTGAAGTGGTGTTTGCTCAGCATGCTGCCGTGACAGTGAGTAGTGAGGGTGACCGGCTGGGAGGGGATGTCATGTGCAGGCCTGTGCCTTATGTGTTTTGCTTAAATCCCTGATTTTGTCTGGGGTTATTTGTGCCAAAGCTGCCATCTGAGATAATGGAATTTAGTTGTAATTTTTCCATGTATATCCATTCGTAGATGTTTTTACTAAATGTAATGTGTTCCAAATACGTAATTATTTAACAGCTTGAAATGCTTCCAAAGGAGCTGTTCAAGTCTTTTCTGTAAATAACACACCTTTTGAAATTATATCAATACTTAATGTCATTTTGGGACTTCTCTTATGTTTCCTTAAAAAAGAAATGACCCTCCCAATCAGTATTTACCTGAAGAATTAAAATAGTACCATTTTCAATTGTGCTAATTAGCTTTTTTATATGTCTAAATATGTATTTGCTCGTATGAGATTTGGAGTGGGAGGTGTTTTCTAGCTTTCCTGGAAGTCTTAACTGTCCTCAGAGGAAGGAAGAGCTATGAGAAATATATCAAAAACGGGAGGACTGGAGGATCTGGTATATTTGACAGTCTTCCCTCTCAGTAGGTGTACAATACCAAACAGTAGTGAATGGGAGTACAGAGCGATCGTGGATGAGCTCTGACTTCAGGAGCAGAGAGAAGAAGGTGAACTGTCACCTCCCAGTGCTAATCCTTTCACTGCCTTTGTTTTCAGCCTCACTTAACACACCCCTCTTCCGTAGCTCTCCATACTTCTTGGAAGCCCCTTTCTTTACTCCTCCTGCCTCTTTGAGTAAGAACAACAGATGTTTCCTGTCTCTTTATTTGTGGGAGGCAGAAAGCATTGGGGTAGAAATGGTCAAAACTTTGTTCTGTCCTACTTATGAGAGAGAGAGTGTGAAAAAAAGAGGACCTTGCTCTTGAATGTTGACCACGTAAAAAGAGGACAAAGGGTTAACTGTGGCCTGACGTCACTGCGAGGGACCTTTACATCTGTGAATGTTAAGTAACTTAAAAGAGCTATTTGTGAATGTCTCTTGTCCAGTCATCCAATAGGTTTTAAAATCCTCGCAAGGTTGTATTATCCCATCTATATAATTTCATACCATAAAGGTTATGCAATTAGGAAAAATATCTTCATTCTCACTTTTACAAAGAAAAATAATTAAATATACAAATTCACAAATAATT
The DNA here is from genome assembly GCA_027574665.1 of Rhynochetos jubatus. NCBI lineage: Eukaryota > Metazoa > Chordata > Aves > Eurypygiformes > Rhynochetidae > Rhynochetos > Rhynochetos jubatus. The sequence goes on from CM050654.1 coordinate 20,684,667, forward strand.
TATTGTTTACAAACAAGTTTTATGCTTTTGTTTTGGTAAGGCGCACATCTATTTATGGCAAATGTGAGGGCTTATCACTGTAAAGCTCAGTTCTTTGTTACGCTACAAAAAATGAGTCAAGTGAAACACTATTTTGAATAAAGGCTATAAATTTTATCCCAATCTTCACAACTTTTTTTCATACCTTAGAAACAGGCTAGTTTTGAAATTCAGCACCAGATACTCTAAGAAGATTGCAGATTGCTGGACCAGAGCATGTAAACACCTGTAAAAGATTACAACAATTAAAAAACAGTAATTGAGTTATGTAAATTTAAAGAAACAACACCAAAGCCCCTACACTTTTGACATGCCAAATATAAACAGTTTGCAGCCTGGATGTTTGAAGACTGGTGTGCGCATGCGAAATGTGATTTCATTCTCAAGTGTACTGTTCAATACGTATCAGTGTTCCCTGCAAGCTAAAATGACATTTCTCTTTGAGTATATTTTAACCTGTGCTTAATCTAAGGAACACTTGAGGTAGTAATAACTGGAAAAGACCACAGAAGCCAGAGGTTTTCAACTCTTTTTTCTTATTTAGTTTCTGTGTTTGGCATCAAAATTTGTGATCTGTCAGTTTAGTGTGCAGAAGATTTGTGCTCAGCAGACAAGTGAAATGTGGTCCTGCAATTCCAAGACTTCAAAAACAGGCTGAGATACAGGTACAGTGATGCTTATCAGGTAATGCAGGGCTTCACTGTTAATAAAGGAGACCTTGTATCCTTTGGTACATGTCCTTTGTCTAACTTATTAAGGCAAAGAAATACTAATGCTTCTTATCTTAGATTCCTGTTTCTTGGAACAGGAAAATTTTGCACGTTCTGAGGAAGACAAAGGTGGTGAAAGGGTCCAAGGCTAGTTACAAGCAAGATTCTGAGCTAGGAGAACATGGTTTTCTGCTTCAGCCAGGTAAGCATAAATACTTGCATGGAACTGTGTAACTATTTACTTCCATGCCCTTCTCTCTCATTCTTTTCATTTCAAGAAAGACTACAGAAATCATTCTAATGGCAGTCTAAAACATCTATCCAGTTATTTGGTTTTATCTCGAAAACTGTGATGGAATCATGTCCACCTTGATGTTCAGTAGCTGCAGAATTTCATGCAAGGTGCTAATTTGAGATGGTTGCTGTAATGGGAAGCATCCAACACATTTGGGTCAGAAGCAGCCTGCTACTGTCAGTGATCTCTCTGTCTTAACATTTTATTTCTCTATCCCCTCCCTATTATTTCTCTCCCATTCTTTTTGTCTCTCTGGAGTCTTTCCTCTGTCCTCTCTCCCTGTTATAGAAAATACAAAGCATAAATTTTTAGCCTTTCTGTGCAATTTTTAGTTCTTTTACATGAAAATGTTGTACAGTGAATTATTGACATTTGCTAGACTCCTCTCAATACAATTTCTACTGTTACTATCCGGAACTTCGCTAAATTCTGGGATAGTGTTCCCTTTTATTTTTAAAGGCTCTTGAACATCACAGCATGACATGAACATGAGAGCATATTTGAGAATGTCACGGTTCAGAATTTGTAGTTTACACTACTGAAAACCCAGGTATCATCTGTGAGAGATCAGAATCCATCTCAGGCTAAATTTGTTAAATAAATAAAGCTGCATAGAGGAACAGAGGAGTTCCGGCTACAAAGGCAGCCTGAAAAAAGCAAACTGTGAGCTACCAGCTTAGAAATCTGCTAATTACTGTTGCAGAACGAGACTATTTCTGAAACCCTGAAAGCACAATTAGAGGTACAGCAAGCAAATAATAGATTCAGTGCAGCTTGTGGAAATAATACATTGCTGAAATGGTGGTTTCTGTACCCACACAGAATAGAATGGAAAATCGGGGAAATGCACAACGATAGCAAAACTCTTAATTCAGTTTAAAGGAAATCATATAAGAATCCCAGTCTTACATGACAGAAAGAAGGAAAAAAAGCTACAAGAATTCTACACAAATATTAAGAAAGAGGAAAAGAGTTGAAAGTACTTTTATGTATAGTTTTGAATTCCTTATATAAGAGGGTTTTTTTGGGGTTTCTTTATTTTTTCCATGCTGTCACTATCTTAGATTCCATTATGTTCTGACTTGCTTCCACTTAGTGTGGCCTTGCTGGAAAGAGGTTAAATGGCATGGTGAGCCCACGTCTCTCTTACAGAAATTCAGTTAGACTAGAATGGAGAAAAATAACAAAAATATTCTGACTAAACCTTTCTTTTAGGACATATCAGAATAGACCTGGAAAGAATAGGTGGAGCTACCTGAAAATCAGTGTTTCCTCACACTGATGGGGGGATGCTTATAAAATAGAATGAGAGAAAATATACAGCAGCTTTGTCTCTGGCAGTGAAAATGGGGAAAAGAAGCTGACAGAAACAAATTGCTAGATGAAATAAATAAAAAAAATATTTGGCAAAGAAGCAGAGGAACACAGATTCTGGAAGCACCCTCAAGCAGCTTACTATCCTTAGAGGCCAATTAAACCTGAATCAGTCAGGAAAGACAGAAAGAGCCCTCCTCAGGCTTAATGAAAATTTATATCAGGCAAAATAAAGCCCTGAGATTATTGGCATATAAGGCATAGAACGCTAAGAGAAGCAAGCTAGCTTGGCTATTAATGATACCAGGGTGGTATTTACATTTAAAACAAAATATATTTGTAAGGTCTTTGAAGGTTTTCTGTGTCCATCTGTATATTAACAAAAAATCAGCTCCAGCTGACAAAATAATGTATGTAATGAAGCAAATATGCCCCCAGGTTCCAGCTGCCCAAATCACCATTTGAAGCCATCTGAGTAAGAAAAAAATTAGAAAGTATCTTCAGAAAAATGCCAGCTAGCCCAGAGAGCAGATCTTTTAAACACTTCCAAGCACCTTACTTAACAACTTGTACAGCAACCACTGGGCTTTTTTAAAGGCTGGTCAGCTTGTGCTTTTGGAAGATGATACTTTGCTTTGCAAGAGCTTGCTAAAGCAGCTCTGTTAAACTTCATTGTTGTACAATATGTTAGAAGGATATAATCATCACCATAAATCTAGCTTATAGTAAAGCCTCCAGTTTCTCAAAATGGTAAAGAGAAGATAGACAAAGTTATGCCTCTTGCCCCGTGTCCCCATACCTTGGACTTCCCGCAGACGTTGTAAGAGCGTGGCAGTTGAAGGCTATTTTACTAGCATACCAATTTCCATAAGAAGAAATTTGAGTAGGACATTCATGTTTTCGTTTTCCCCATGAATCTCCCTAAAGAGTCAAGTAGAAGAATAAACTGGAGAGATTTATAACTCAGGATTAAAATCAATGTTACTTCTCAAATTCCCGCTTTTCGGACATATAGTTTTAGCATCTTTAAATAAAACATATACCAAAACCCATGTGGCTGCCGCCTTAGCTGCCTGGAAAGTGAGTTATAGTCTAGGTTAGTAGACATTGCTGGCTGTTTGCTTCTACAAGGTATTCATAGTGGAAAGTTTCAAATGGACTCTGAGTTTAAAAAGCTAAAGAGGCAGGATCTAAACCCCCCAAATTACAAAAGGTAAAAGGAACCAAGGAATAATTTATACTTGATCTAGAAATAAACATCCAAATTAGATTCCATATTTCATTGATTAGCTTCCTTAGGGGCAGGGAAAAGCCTTTGGATATGGGCTCACTAGAGAAGATGGGTCCTCATCCACAGGATTTTTTCTCGTGGTTTGCATAGTATTTCCCATATTTGCTCATTGCTTCTTTCAGGATTCAACTGCAAAATTTTGACCCATCTCTGAACTAATTCCTGTATGTTTTAAGGCAATCCACCTTATCCCTGTTTTTTCTACGTCTATCTGTTGAAGTACTTCCTATGCTGTACAGTTACTGATGCTCTTAGAACTAATATATAATTTAAAAACTATTTTAAAAGATTAAGAATATATATATCACTGCATACAAGTGACATAACAGCTGGCTTGCCATACGTAAATACCTCCAATAAGGTGCAAGTCAGTGTTACCACTCATGGATATTTGACATTCAGCCCCAAGTGCTTTCACGTGTAGGAATTTGACAGATTACACTACATTAGTCCTGTGATAAGGTATATCAGCTAATGACTTTGCAATAGGAACCGTGTATATCCTGTCACAAAACATAGAGAACATACAGAATATAAATTGTCTCTTCATATGTGAACACCTGGAATGGAGGGGGTTTAAATGAGTCCTATCATATTATCTTGGTCTCTGTAGAGTCATTATAGACCTCTCATTGCTAAGAGGTTTCTTTCGAAAGTGTAAGTAGTCTCCTTCCACCATCTCCCAGATTCACATTTTAGATCCTCATTTATTTCCCTGTGTTTGACTTACTGACAGGTTCTACTTGATGTTCTTTCCACTGAAAGAGTTAGGATGGCTGGCCACACACAGTGCCTGTGGATGTGAAAACGTACATTGAAAAGCAGCAAAGTAAAGCAATCTTGAAGAATTAATGGCAGCAAGAACTTACTCACCCTTCCCCTAATAGGTGGCAACCATAGGTGGAGCTGACAAGTAAGTACTCATTCTGTGTGCTGTATCTGATTATCAGTATAAACCACAGTGTCTGGGAACAGAAGAGGAAGACAAGGAGACACATATGGAATTCTCACAACACTTTTTTGTTTTGTTTAGTGAAATCAAAATAAGATTTTTTTTTTCTTGTCATAAAGAAACTGTAGGGTTTTTTCCTTGACTTTGTTCTCATGATGACCAGTAACACACGGCAACAGTACTAAGGCTGTGTCTGCTGTAATACCATATTATAATATACAAGACAACAATTTTCCTGTAGAACTGGAATAAGGAAGTCTATATCCATGTATATATGAAAAGTACATATAAAATTTGAGTGGCAAGAATTAATTTTGTTTCCTAAGATATAAATTTGAAAGGGTGATGTTAAAGACCTGTTTATCACTTATTTAAATGTTCTCATTAGAATTAAAATACCAAGTGGTTGCAAAATATGCAGATCCAGAACAGATCATTATTTTTATCTTATTCACCCCTCCAGAATTTCCATACTTGAATTCAAAGGAAGAAGATCCTAGTTTGGGTCTTATTTGTTTTACTCTGCAATCTTCTCTTAGGCATCATCACAGAGTTGCACAAAGAGCATGACATGAAGTTGCTTAGGAAAAGGGAAGATGCAGAGGAAGCCAGTAAGTATTGCATAAGGGGAGGCAAGGGTTAAGGCCTGGGACCGCAGAACAGCTGGAACATGTTAGTTTTACAGGAAGGCAGCCCGGAGAGGGAGTGTGAACTGCCAGCAGGTGGCTGGGAATGGCTGGATAGTAGTGGTGGGACTGGAAGAGAGCTCTGCCTCTTACTGTGATGACTCGACCAGTTTCAGCTAAAGCCTGTTTTTCTTCGCAACAGTGGACCTTTGTCAAAACCCATGAAAGTAAATTTAGCATTTCCTTTAAATGTAATAGGGTCTGGATCTGGCCCCTGCTTGTTTTGACACTGGTTTTGTTTGCGGTATGTCTTAAAGCTTTACCTAATTCTTTCTGGGATGAGGGAAAGTGGGCTGGTTGAGTGCTAAACAGGCCTTCAAGGTGTGAGACACTGATGTATCCCTTGGAGACCCTACCTCCAAGTCAAGCAGACACTGTTCTGTTAAGAGAAGCTGCAAGCAGATAAGTGTGGGAAGAATGGTCTGCTGGGTTTCTCTGCCTTCTGCAATAGGGAAAGCTATGCCGACAGACAGCTGCTTTTACCACAGAGATGCTTTGCTGTGGTTTGTACTACTGGTCCATGTTCTCCAGAAGTCCCAGTCATAAAGTGGGCTTTGCTCTGGATGGCACTAGGCAAACACAAGAGGCTGTTCTGACCTGAAGACATTGCAGTGTAGGTGTAAAATGAGAGATTTTTGGTGGACGTGGTGACAGGGAAGCAGAAGGACCCAAGGACAATGCGGGTCTGGAAGCATAGCACAGCAGTTTTCTCAGCATTTAATTGGCACCATGGTAAAATAGAGTTTGAAGGAAAGATTGGAAGATAACAGGATCCTGCACAGGTGTTTCTGAAAAGCTCCTCCCAAGTGTGAAGGGCAGTGTAGGACAAAGCGTATGTGTTCTTATTTGGTAATCTTACAAGGTGACATTTGGCAGGATTGGAAGAAACAGTACTGGAATAACCAAGCTGTGAGATGATGAGAGCTTGGAGAAGACTTTTACCTATCTGAATGGGTGGTAAAACTTAATCTCATTCTCTAAACAGCAAGGTATTATGAACCTTGGTGTTTTGTAATAATAAACCCACTTTTTTTCAGCTTTATATTCTTTTAAGTAGACAAAAGAATCAACATCTGAGAACATATAAAAACGTTTCATAGAAAATATGGTTAAGAATTGATACTTACTTTCCTTACAACCAGCCAAAGTTTTTGTTCCAAGATACATTCCATTGAAACCATCTTGGACTAGACGACCTCTAGAGGTCCCTTCCAAGCGCTAAGACTCTGTGTGAATCTGTGTGGAACTAGAGCACTGTACTCCAATGAAACTATACTAATCCAGTAGATGTGTTGGCTATCTAATACTTTAAGAAAAGCTTCAGTACAGATTGCTTTCTAAGAAAAAATCCCAGTGACCTATTACAAAATAATTTTGGCAAATGCAAAATGGGAAGTTGCTTAGCATTTCTGATCAAGAACATACTGCTTCAAACTCATGTATAGCTAATGAACTGGCAGTCTGCATAGGAGCTTTCATGACAGGAAGATAATAAACATTGAAATGGATAAATTGTCATGAGCTGAACAAAAAAAAAAGCCCTGTCAAATTATCATTTTTATGAGAATGGTGCACTTGGTTCTAACGAAAACAAATGTGCTGGTGGCTCCTTGCAGCAGTAATTTTGCTGTCCAAGATGACAGAGTTAGTTCTGAGAAACTTTTTAATTGTTTTATCCACATAATGGCATTCTGATCGCTTTTATGTCACTGGGCAAGGAAATAATCTTAACAACAAAAGCTAGATTCCATACCAGAGGTACCATTTTTATCTTTAATTCTTTATTTGTGGCAGCACAAATGAAAATAATTGTATAGCATGATGACTGGCACAGTGGGATCCATATTGCCCGTACATTGGAGCAGGATGGGAGCCAGTACAGAGAATATGTACATATATATGGCTTGGGTTTAATATGAAAACGTTTGTAGAAAGATGTGTTTTGTTTATGCCATACCTGTCTTTGTTTTTAGTAATATCAGAAGCTGAAGAGACCAACCAATTTTTTTGTCCTTTAAAATGTTGTTACTGAAACTTTCCAGCACTGAACATTTCACTGATCCCCTTTTCCCTGCCATCTGTCTGATATGGCTTCTTTCCAAATAATACTGCCTTCCCAATGGATATGATTGTCCTGGTACAAGAGTTTTCATTTAGGGTAAGGAAAATTCACATTATGTTCCGTTGTTTCTTCGACAGTGGGTATAAATATTGAATGGCCATTTACACTTACTGTTTGTAGATTTGAAGATGAACACCAAAAAAACTCTGTCAGAAGCTCTGACTTGTGCTCTGCTTTGTTGAAAACCTGACACTCACTGTTAAAAACATTTGTGTTTTTTGTCATTATGATGTTCTGTGTTAGTTTGTTTATTTTGACAATTACTTTATTACAGTATTTGTATAACCAAAGAATGGATAGTTTGAAATCTGGTTGGCTGGTTAAAAAATGTCAAGTTCCAGATTGTACACAGCACTGCAGAAGTGTTAATTCAACATTTTGGAAATAGTCATTTTATCTTAGAAGTTCAACATGTCTTAGGCAAGAGCATATTTTAGAAGCTGAGCACTTAGCCATGTGCCATTTAACGGGCTGTCGAGTTGGGCACAAAATCACTAATCTCTTGTTGAAGAATATCTGAAGAATTTTAGGTTTATTTAAATTATATTTTGTGGTCATATATTGCTTTAGGTATTGCATTGTATCTAAGGACATCAACAGAGAAATTACATCCCTTGGATGTAAGAAAATGCAATGCATCATTAAAAATACATAGGAAAAAAGCACTGTATTTTTACGTGCACAAGTGCATTAACTGTTGAAAAGGTGGAGAGGTCTCATTTCCCCTTCTTCCTTTACGCTAGAATCACTTTCATGCTAGTAATTAAATAGTGCATTTTATAGTGAGCAATTGTAATAAAAACTCATCAGACACTGACAACTTCCTTTAAGAGGAGCATATTACATTATGCTCTGAACTATGTAGATCATCTTTGAACGGTGATAGAATTTCTTGTCGTACAATTAACTCTGTGTATCCCAGAATATCCCACGCACAATCTTTCTTTTTTTTTTTTTTTTTTTTTTTTTTTTTTGCTACTGTATGCACTCTCACATTTAAGGGAGACACTACTCTCTTTCTTTGAAAGAGTCGAATGTTTTAGGTTATCTGTAGTCTGGGTTTCAAGAAGCGATTTTCATCCATTCAACTGAAAGAGTGAACCTTTGGCTCTCAGGATCTGTCGCTGTGCCAGTGTCACTTCTAAATTCTTGACTAGGAGCTTGAAACAACTGTCTTGTCAGGCAGCCAGCTCCAGGGTTAACTCTGAATCCTCTGCGTGCTGGGACAAGACATTGGGAGTTCAGTCAATGGTTTGAGGATACATGTGGAGGGTAACTCAAAGGTGTCAGCACTATTTAAGTCTTCCCAAGGTTGTAACTTGAAGACTTGCATTTCATTTACACAAAGGTCCTTTTCCAGTGCCCTGGTAGTACAAATATTGCAATTTTTTAGCCTGTTCTGAACTGGAATTGCAGGAGTAGTGCATGTAAGGCCATGTTCGTCTTTTGAGCTGTGCTGAATCACTGAAAGAATGATTTGTAAGCAGCAAAAGGCAATCCAGGAGCAGCTGAAGTCAAGGCAGCTGAGGACAACAATTCCACTCCAAAGGTGGATATGATCGATAAAACTTGTAGGTTACATAGCTTCCTACTGAGTCTTTAACTTGATAATGTAAAGAGGTCTCCCAGGAGAAATAGAAAATATCATTACTTTTCTGGTTTTCATCTGAAATTCCAGAAGGTATATTTCCTGCACTGGTGTAAGTTTCTATAACAAGAAAGTTCTTCCTCTTTTGGTGGTGAATGTGCTCAGTATAAAAAGCAATTTACAGTTTATTATTTTTTCCAATATTGCTGTGAGTTATTATTACACATCTGAAAGATTTCCCCCCACCCCCACGCCCCCCCAGTGATTGACATTCAATGTAATCTCCTGGAATTGTATCTAGATTCCACTTTGTGCAATTATGATATTGGTTTACTTTTTTTTTTTTTTTTAAACTAAACAGACACTCAGCACATAACTCATAGTGCAGGATGTAGCTTTTCAACCAGATGATATTTATTACTCTGGAAAACTATTTGGAAAAAAAAGGACTCTAACTTGCATGAAAATGAACATATTCTCATGTAAATTCCTCAAGAGGAAGCTAGCAGAATTAACAAGTATGAAAACAGGGAGTCTGCTCACTTCACCAAAGTTTGCCCAAAGGCTGGGAAGCAGCTGAATTACTGGGTAATATCTTGTTTTTACTGTGAAACAGATGTACACTGCCAGATCATTTTCCTGTGGAAAACCCCCCCAAAACAAACAAACAACCCCAAACCTTAGTATGTTATATATGTTAGATGTAAACAGAGTGTGATCAGTTCCAAACTTCAGCTAGCAACTTTGCCATGAACTCCTGTGAGACGAGAATCAGGCATTGTATTTAATAAGAGATTCATTCTTACTTAATTACATGAATGTGGTCAGTAAACAGTCTTACTGACCAGAATGTGGAAATAGGACTGTGATGTTACGTATATTGTTTGGTTGCAGGCAGTGTGTTTTGGATTAGCAATGTTGACCCTGAGCCCTGTTCTTGTAGACACATAGCTTGGTTGCTAAAAATAGGCTTAGGCATGGAAGTTATTTAAAAATGTTTTGGTGGTGGTTTTGGAGATTTGGACAGAGATATTTGGAGAGGGGGAAATCTGGTTCACAGTACTTGTAGTAAATGCAAAATGTTTATCAATGCTAGTTGCTTTTGTAGACTTTCACTTTCCAAATTAATCTGAGAAGTGATTAGTCTGTAGCATTGGACTTATCTCGCTGTTCTGTTGTTTCTGGCAGTGCTTAGACCATCATCATACCAAATCCCAAGGGGAAGAGATGGCTGGAGGATAATTACTGGCAGTGATTCCTGTCTTACTGCGTCTGCAAACCTGGGTGAATAAGCTTGCTCCATGAAGAGTCTGTGTGAAGAACTACCCTTTGCATGTAGGGTGTTTTCATAGTTGAAGATATGCTGCATGAGAGCTATAACAATAGCTTCAGAACTGTAGTCTGAATAGTCATTTCCCTGTTCTTTTCCGTCCATGCCAGCATCACTGCTGTTGAAGCTCTCTGTAGACCACAGCTGCAGCATGACCCGCTGTGTCTCTGCCTCTGTGTTCGTTGTTGCCCCTTCAAGGCAGAGCTCAGAACCAGTTAACCTGTCTGAGGTGCCTCAGCAAAGCTGGTGCATCTCCTAAAATCTAACCACGAACTGAGCCTATGCCAAAGGCTGTACCTTTGGCATATGAATGACCCCCTTCAAAGTCAGACGGACCGCTCAGACAGGCTAAAGCTCAGCATATGGGTCAGCATTTTTAGTATATGTCTTCCCCTTTTGAAATGGCTATGCTGATTTGTGTTTTGAAATGCTGTGAAAGAGAAGCCCCTCCCACACCCACAGCCCCCCACCAAAAATTCTGAATAGCAAGGACAGCAGAACATGTCAGTCATGCTATCCTTGCACTACCCAGACATCTGTGAAAATTTCATGCTTCTGTGAGCAGATTCTCCAAAGGGATGAATTTGGCTCTAAGTCTTTCAGGGAATACTTCCATTTTCCCTTCCTCTGCTTTTTTGTTGTAGGTTTTTAATTGTCCTTGGTAATAAAACAAAAAAAAAAAAAAAAAAAAAAAGGAAAAAGTCACAAATTAAATAAAAAGTATAAACAACAGGAGGGGGCAGGCTTAAACTGACAAAAGGCAAGAAAATCAGACTAGCTGTAAACCTGGAAATGCTGTTCCCAACTCCTAGTGTGTGCAGGAAATGCAGCACATATGGCACATCGAATCACCTGGAGCTAGGCCTCTTTGTTGCACCTTGGCATAGGAGAGCAGGAGCAAAGCAGAGATGCAGATTTTAACCCCCAGTTATCTGGTGTCTATCAGCTTATTCTTACACTTGGCTTCCAGATCACAAGTATAAGATGTTAAAAATAGAATCGTTTCCGAATGATCTCTTCTGTACTTAAATGTGGATAGCAGTAATTTTTGTTGATTAAAAACTTTCTATAGAATTCTTTCTGGTGTTTAAGAAATACATATGAATGTAATTGTACCTTTTCTTATAGAAAAGATGAATTTTATTATAACAACACTTCATTTGCGATGCTTTTTGCAAAAGCTGTTTCAGATAGTATGCTTTAAGTGAGCCTCTCAGTGTGCCTCACAATCATTAATGAATCAGACTTTAGATAAAGACAGTGTAGCTATGGCAGGATATCATTATACAGGGGAGTAGAGTGAAGCATGAAGATGTAAATATTTACTACATCTTGCACGATATTGAGGAAAAGATAGCTCTAAGAGTAGGATGATGTTTTTTACTGTTCATAGTGTACTCATCATAAAAAGGATCTTTGAAAAATTCAAACCATTCCTAACATTGGCAAACATTTTTGTCAGGGAGAAAATGAAAGCAGTTTTTAAAGCAAGTCAGAACATCTGATATTGAGTATTTGGCCACAGTTTTGGGGTTTTCTGATTTTTTTTTTTTAAAGCTGAATTGCTCTGGTTTGAGAAATTAAACCCAAAAAGGTTTCTGCTTACCTTTTTTTTTTTTTTTTTTCTTTTGGCATGACATTTTTCATTTATTTGGAAAAAGAAGAAGGACAAAAATCTTCAGAATGAAAGAAAGTGCTTTCAGGTTGATGCCAATCCATGGGTTTTTTTGTTGGTGTTTTGTTTTGTTTTGTTTTTTTTTAATAACAGAGATCTTCCAGATGCTGCTGCTTCTGCTTCTGCCTCCCTTCCTGCTCTAGAAATCAGTTTCATTTATTCAGTTTACTTTACCACAGATCTCCTTGATATGACTAAGGATGTGCCCTGACTGTCATAGTATAGTCTAGACTTTCTGTCAAGATTTATATGTTTTTCTGTATTTCATGCACTTCTAAAACAAAATGGGTATTAATTATTAAACATCAAGTTCTGAAGACCAAAACATTTTTTACTTGTTTACTTTACAGGGATATAATCAATATCACATGCTTATATTGCACAGCTTTATGATTAACTGGAATCTTATATTTTAAAATATAGAAGTGTAAGATTTCAAACTTATGAGTACAGAATTTTATGTCCTATATTTAAAAAAAGCAGTGGGCTAAGAACATAGTGCAACATATGCTGCTTGAATTGTCAGAAAACTAGTGTGTATGTTCAGTTGAGACAAGGAAAGCCAGGACATTTTTGCTGTAATTAGCAGTTACTGGGACACAGGACTCTACTTTTGAAAATGGTTTGTTTGCAGCAGTTGAAATTTTATTGATCAAAATTACCCCATAATCATATTATTGCTACAGTCTGTTTTCAAAAAACAGCATTAGTACAGTGAAATTGGTGTCAACGTTGTCAGGACATTTAACTATAAGCAAGTGATTCAATCTCTCTCTGCCTGTGGAGACTGATTTTAACAGACACAAGTTCTTCTGAGCTCTGGACAGAAGGCAACTTCAGTCCAAAAGCTCCGCAGCCATTTTGGTGCTTCTTTTTTTACTGAGCTAATATATGCAGTGACAATATGGGTATTTTGGACCAAAGCTGACTTGCATTTGACTGCCTTGAAGCAGAGAGCAGAAGAACTTGTATCTGGAAATCAAACACAGTTGGTTTTTCAGCAAAGGTGTTTCAGTGAAGACTTAAATTCTTGAGTCTGGCTCTAACTGCTGTGGTCTCACTTTTGTGTCTGCACTGAGCTTGTGACCTGATGCCAAGTAATCCTCTCATTGGCAGGATAAAGTCACTACCTTATCAGGTTTGCATTCTATAGCAGTCACCTTTTTTGCCTTTTCTAAAAAATTTTTTTGCTATTAGATAAAAATTTTGTAAATGCGTTGGACTGCCTGAATTAGGAAAGAGTTTTGAGTTTTGATAGCTTAATAGAAGAAAAGTGGGCAGCTATTTTTGGATTGTCTCAATCTGCATTTTTTAGCAAGCACACCTATTTCTTGGGCAAAAAAAGAGAAGACATCTTCCAGTGTTAGTGGCACATGAATGCAGCTATTGACAGTGACTGAAGTCACTTTTGTTGAGGTCACCAAAATTAAACATTTTGTTGGTGAAAGAGGATAGGAGAAGCTTTGATGTCTCAAATTCTTCTGCTGTTCCCTAAAGCTTTTCACACCAACTACTGACCTTCTCAGTGAAAATGGCAATTTGGAGTCAGAGAGGAAAGGTGTTCAGTGAAGTTCAGTGCATGAGGGAAGAGTTTCATGGGTGTGGGAAGGCAACCACAGGAAAGTAAACATGGCCTGCTGGATTTCAACAGGTTAGTAAATACAAATGCTGTAACGTTTCCATAGAGCTCTTTCTGTAAAGGCAACTGTTATGTGCAATGTATCACGTTGGTTTATTTTACTAAGTTATATGCCCTTTTTAACTCTGCTTTACTTACAAAAATTGTTTGAAGTTGGTGAATAGCAACCCTGAGGGACATCAAAGTTTCAAAAAAAATGTGGAAAAGAGGTGTTACAATTTAGGATAAATCAGTCATTATCGAGGTGTGTTGAGATCTGGTGTTTTTGGCATCTAGTGTGCAATCAGAACACCATCTTGTGGCCTAGGTCTCCTGTAATGCATTAAAGTGTTTGTAAACCTTACTTGTACCTCCCAGCAGTGCTGGGGATTGAGGCACCTCTAACTCCCATGAACTCTGTGGCAAAGTTCCCACTGAAGGTAGTAGGAGGGAGAGGAAGGCTCAATTACCATCTTTTGTCAAGCGCAATGAGGTACTGCTGAAATGGGCTGTACCAGTCTGAAGGGCTTGTGTTTGTTACACATGGAGTGATCCCTGAGGAGGGGGAGCATAGGTTAAGTATTTATTTAACATCAAGATGCTGAAATTTAGGCAGCACATTCTAAGTACACAACTGGCCTTTTTCTAGGACATTGACATACTAACCTTTCTTCCCTTCAGCTCAGCCTTTTTAACTTTCTGTTGTTTCTTTTTTTAACCCATGCAAAATTGTCAAAATCTAAACGCCTTTCTATTGACAAGATAAACTAATGTCAGTAGTAGAAGAAGTGTTGACATGAAAGGCTAGATTACCATAGACAAACATTTCTCAACTCTTATAAACCTTTTCTTTTCTGACTATTCACAGGTATGGGCTGGCAGATAAATTCAGAGGAGAGTGCCGTATTTTGCTGTCTGCTTTCACTGTCTTTGAGGTATGCCATTGTAAATGTCTTGTCTGTGAGTTCTGAAGAAGGGAGAAACATTTTCTTAAAACTAGAATTGTCCCTTAAGCAGGTGGCTAGTGCAGTTTTCTAACATTGTCCTACTTGGCATATTTCTTGTGGCTATCTCTCTGTAGGATAATATACAAGGACAAAAAGAAGGAGGTGAGGGTAAAAGTTTTATAACCCAAATAATGGCAGCACACCTACTTCCACCTATCCCAGACTATGCTATGCATTAATAACCTGGGCTCATTATCTTGTAAAAAAAAAAAATCCAGGCTTTTCTGTTTATACACAGTTAGCTCACAGGACTCGTAGGTTGACTGGGAGGCCAGTCAAGCTGATATACATATGTGCATTCAGGTTTTATATATGATGAGGAGTACAGTGCTTAGTTTTGCTTATTCTGCAAGATTAAAGGAAATCTTTTTGGTTTATTTATATTTTCATTTAACAACAAAATCTTCATTTGGTTTTGTCTGTAAGTTTAGCTCACTTCAGTCACTCCTGTACCCTCGCTGTGTGTTTTTATTCTAGCAACCACTTTCACCAGTTTTAGCAAGGCTTCTTTCAATGCTTGACCATATGTGAATTGACACAACAGCCTACAGCCTATTTTGATTTCCTTTATTCTGTAGATTTTTGCCTATGCATAGTATAATAATTCCTATGAAGCTGTCAGAATCTGTTCTATCAAAATTACTTAGAGATCCTGTTGTTCAGGGATCATTGAAATGATAGATTGCTATGGTCTCTCTTGCTAATGTGTGCTTAGGGAGTCCTTCATTTACACGATAGACTTATTCAATTTTTGGTGAAATGTGATTATTACTCTTGCACAGAAGACACATGTTCCTTCTAGATATGGCTTGCTTATTTTTTAAACAAATGATGTAAAAATACTTATCCTTCTGAGAGTAATGATATGGCTTAGGGAGTCAGTCCACAAAAACTCTATTTTTAACCTTACCAACCAATTGCCTTTACCTTGCTATTTGAAGGACTGACGATTTCACATAGCATTGGACTGTTAGTAAGGACTGTCAAGAAGTCCAGTAACCACAGAGGCAGATGGCTCAGGGTGACTGGAAATCATGGGAAGCTGACTGTGAAGTAAGGTCTGCATCTACACAAGTGAATTCCTCTCTTCAACAGTTCAGTTTTGCTCGTTACATTCCTGGGTATGCAGCAGCAGAAGTGTGGTTAGAATGGTCCAGTACTGGTTGTGGAGCTGTGCATGAGATTTTAAGTATGCAAATGTTTGAAAGCACCAGGCACCCTGGAAAACTGTAGTCTAAATCTAGCTGGTTTTTATTCAGTCCTTTTTAAGGAGAACAACAATGCGATTTAAAAACCTTTATCTTACTCAAATGCTACTTTGATGTTATTATCTTGGTTATGATGCTATTTCTTGGTGCTGTAACTGAGTGATGACGGTGGTAGGATGGAAAACTGAGGCAGAAAAATAGAGAAGAAAATTGTAAGTGTAATCCTCCCAACATTTGTTTCTGTCTCATTTGCTCGAATGGGCCTGGTCATGGCAGTAGGCTATACCTGCTTAAGTAATATTTCATAATGTTGAGCCCTGTGCTTGAGTCAGGAGCCTCCTAGACTCTATGAGCATATGGGGGAACATGAACTGAGGGGTGCAGGGAGATCTTAGGAACTGCTTTTTCCATAAGCCCCACAACTGGTATCAGGGTGGCTGGCTGCACCTTGTGCAGTATCTGTTATTTAGGGTCTTATTCTCAGTTGTGCTTTCAGTTTCAACTGGGCACGTGAAACCACATACCTTAGAGAAAGAAACTAACTAAATGGATTGTATCATTCAATTTCAGGGGATTTATCCACCTTATCTTGTAATTTTTACTTACATGAATAATCTTTATTTACACATCCTTAATTTGAATGGGATTACTTGCATTAGTGTTAATGTGAGTAGCAGGTACAGGATTAGTTCCTGCATTTGTCAGTGGTGCCAAAAGTGACATAATACAATAATTTGGTTACACTTTCAATTATAATCTGAAATTAAAGAGCTTTAATTTTGAGCTGTTGCTCTGAATAGCAAGTATTGATACTTGTAATTGAATTCTAAGATAGAACTTTCCAAACATTTGTAATGCAGGAAGCTCTCTCATTATGTGAGATTCACTTGGCAGATGAATGGTCATCACTTAGGAACAATATTAAATCCTTCATTTCAAGAGTCAAAAGGACTAGAACCTGCTTCTAAGGTAAAATATTTAATCTATTTCATATCGTAAAATTCTATAGTCTGAAATTACTACGTTGAAAAACATTTTGATAAATATTTGAGGATGTGATGTGATGAATTTGTATTAGAATTGTACTTTGAACTAGTGTAATTCATGTTGGCAGGACCACCTGACGAGGCAGGCCCTGATCCTGAAAAACGCTCCAGGCAGACCATCAAGGAAAACTTAGCTGCCTTGAGTAGTTTTCAGGACTCAGTGCTAAAATTTTACATCGTATGAATAAGGATGGCAGAATGAAAATAAATCAGGATGCAGCTAGCCTGTTTTCCACACTGACAGGTTTGGGGGTTTCTTTTTTGGTTTGTTTAGTTTTGTTCTTGTATAACTTGATTTTTTAACATGTTTACATTTGGTTCGTGTGCAGCTTTCAGCCTTCATGTAATTAAATAGAAAATGTTGGGAAATTAATCATTTTGGCAAATATTCTTTTTTTCAATGCCCAAGACTTTTGTTGTTGGATAAATGCTCCCAACTTTATATAAAGCTTTCTCTCACGTGGAGTAAAGAAAATCTGAAAAATATGGGCAAATGAGATACATCTCATCAGCCCCATCTAAAATCAATGCTAATAACTGGAAATCTGTTTACAACACAGCCTTGCAGTAGCTTGAAGACAAGGTGTATATCATATCAATCATTGTGGTTGCAAATCACTATATATGCAGGGAGATATGGTGACCCTGACTCCAGTCATAGCTTATTTGACTAAGCAGCAACGGTAGACAGTGAATGTAATCCTGTTGTTTGCTTGCTGTAAGTGATACTGTATGTATTACCTCTCTGAAACAGGGGGGGCAAAAAGTTATGTGCATCAAAGTACCCTGGACTTTTTGGAATCTGAATTCTCTTCTCCATGGCCAGCTTCCTTACTGGCCTAGGAAGGTGACTCAGAGCTCTGCCAACACCTCGGTCTTTCGCTCCATAGGAAGTATTCAGGACCACAGCAGCAGTTGGCTGCAAGTCTATTATGGTATAAAATCCTTACTTTTTTTTTTTCCCTTGAAATTACATAAAAGATAATCATGGTGTGGCCTTGAATAAAGACTTCAGTTCTTATTTACAGTAGGTATTTCTAATGTTCCCTTTCATATTTTGTAAACTGCTGGTTTGACTTTAAAAGCAAATATGACAAGTAGCTAAAACCTGCTGTTTTCAATTGCACTAGAAATTCTAGCTATGTGAGAATTGGCTTGGCGTCTGGAATGAAAATTGGGTACAAAAATACCCAGGTTTGGAGAAATATGAAGAAGGTAGAAGAAAACTTTTTTTTTTTTTTAGATGACCAAAGTGTGACAGTGGATTTTAGTCTTGTTTGAAAGAACACAAGATTAAGATATAGATGAAGGTATTATGAGCCTGAAAGCTTACCTGTTTTTAGTCATCTGGGATGGTCTATAAGAATTCATCACTTTTTCAGACAAAGCTTCCTTGTCTTCCAGCTGTAGACAGCTTGGTTACTACTTAAGATATAGAAACACTGTGAAAGAATGAGGAAATGAAATATGAAAAATTACAGAAATAGTCTGACATTCTAGTGAAAATAGGAGTTTCTGTTGGATGAACAATAGGCAGTCTGGTAGAGTTAGATAATTGTCTTAGCTCAAGTTAGAAGAGAGGATTTAGGAAATTGAAATTGATATGTCCAAATACGGAAATGGAGAACAAGATTTGCATATTTCTGATGACAGACTCATTTATTATTCAAGACGTGCTCTTCTGCAGCAGACAAGACCACCATAGACTGCAGCGATAAAAGCAAAGGCAAAATTTGGCCGTTACTCAAGGGGAAATGACTAAACTTAATTTGTTCTGAATCTGGATGTGCAGAGCTCAAATACTCTAACTTACATGAAAATGTCTTCTTCAGTCCCTCAGCTACTAAAAGTTGTAATAACATGAGATCATAAAACCAGAAATAACTTCTAAAAGATTATTCTTTTAAATAAGTGATTCTAAACTCCTGTTGGAAGAAGGTGCGAAAAATAAACTATACCCTCCAGACCCTGTATTTTCAGAGCTGCCAGGAAGTTAGCCACAAAAAACTTTAAAGTCAATGGGAGTTAATAAATCATGGGGAGTTGTGTACCTCGACCTCATGAAATTCTGGACATTTTAAAGAAAATAACAACTGACATAGAGGGGAAAGTTATAAAGTATCAGAGTAGATAATACATAAGTAAATAAGCCAAATATCTAACAAAATTAAAAACGTGATGGAATACAGAAGATGGATGGCAAAGAGATGGATGAATACATTGAGTTATATAAGGGGGAATTCATAGGGTCTCAGAAAATACAATTGCTTGAGGAACTGATGGAAATTGGAAAGCAAGCCATCAGGTATAATTGCTGTGAGGAACAGCTTCCTGCTGAGGCAGAAGAGGTTTACCCTCAGCACTGTTCAAATGCATCACAACAAGTACAACAAACATAAAACTAGATCCCTCACAAAATCAAGAGGTAGGAGAAGGAGTTTGAATAAGCATACAAACATACCACATGTAATGGAGAAGAGACAGCACAGAGGGAGCACTGGGGTGGGGGGAGGAAAATTCACATTGTACTGTGGTTGAGGAAGAAAGCAGATGACTGATAGGATATGGCTGCTTGAGGAACACCAGAAGCATGTACTCTCTCTGTTGCAGAAGGGAGATTCTGATGAAAGTATTTGGCACAGGGAGAAGCTAACTCTTTGCATCACAGATTTTCAGTCCAGCAGGTATGTGCAGCGAAATAACTCACTAGTCCCATAAAAAGTATTACAGTAAAATACAGGAATTTTTCTGATATAAATCTTGTAGATTCAAGTTCTGTCTAATTCACTTCTAATATGTAAAATTTCAAACCTATGGCAGGAAGGTTTCAGAAGACAGAGACCATTAGCACCTACATTCTTTTTAGTTTTACAAGGCACAGGTGCTTATGACCCTTATAAAATCTCACCCAAACAAAAATGGGTAAAAGCTCTCTCCTCAAAAGCTATTTACAAATGGTCTTCCAAAGAGGCAAGTAAATAAATAAAATGTTTGTTGATAAAAGTCTCTTTACAAACATTAAAAGGAAGACAAGGTTTTGCAATGCATATGAAGAATGATAAAGTCACCAAACGAAGCTCGCTAACTGTTCATATCTGTGCAACGTTGAAATGAATAGAAGCTTATTATTTTATGCCTATGGTGAGACTGGGCTGTAACCTCAGACGGTAGAGGAAAACCAAAGTTAATTGAAGACAAAGTACTTATGTATTGCCAAATGAAGGAATTAATTGTTAAAGCTTTTCAGATCTAGGAAAAACGTCCTCTTTCGAGGAAATTCAGAAACAATGAAGTCAAAGTAGCTGTTACAGCAGGGAGAAAACTTAGATGCCCCATGAAAAGTCCCAATTTTAATGGATGCTATACAACAGGAACCTGTGAAGAGACATGAAGAACCAAGACATGAAGCTCTAGCAGACAGTGTGCAAACTAGTTGAATTGTGAATTGCTTATAGGTAACATACCTACTTATAGTGACATTCCACTTAAAAAATTTAAGCTAAATTAAGCTGGCTTTGTGCCATAAAGAGCATATTTACAAGCACTGTTTCACAGGTGGTCAGAATCCGTGATTTAATACACAGGCTATCTTTGCAGCTGTGCAGCCATTCAAAAGCACAATTTGGTGTCATTGAGAGACTGCATAAGCTCTCTAAACTAATGAACTTTGTAGCATATGAAAGTAAAAGATGTTGCTCTGAGTACAAAGCAAAAGAAGCTACAAAAAACCCCAGAACAGTTTGCCAGAAGGACAAACAGCAGGAGAACACAGGTAAAGGTTTTGAATAGATGCCAAAAACTAGAAGGCACAACAGAGATAAATAAAATACACAGTGAAGATGCAATATAATAAAATACTGTAATTTGGACTGTCAGCATGAATGTAGTGAGTTCAGAATAGAACAAGTGAGTTAGCTTTTATGGGATATTTAACCACAAACTGCCATCAACTGAGGCTGCTGCTGGTAATACATATTCAAATACAGCAAACATGTTATTGGGGAAAATTATGTAAAATCACACCATAAACTTTTTGGTTGTATTTCTTGAATTTTTCCACAAGGCATCTGCAATTTCTCTTTTGCAGACTTGACATCTGGAAAAGTCGTAAATTCAGAGCCATTCCCAGTATCATGGGAATAATTACAACTAAGAAGACTTGGTTTAGGTTGTGAATATTCCCATGAACAGAGTGGTTTGTCATATACTGAACAGGCAGTTGCACAACAGTTAAGAATTTCTAGGATTACCTCATATAGCATTTTTTCCAAGTAATGTTAACTGAAAGGTGCAACCAGATAGGAGGAAAATGAATTTTTGTCATGTCAGACCATCAAGATGTCTGAAATTATTTGGGTATGTGGACAAACTATGTCTGATGGTTGTCCAGTGCTTTAGGACAGCTGTTCTCCTGTTTTCTGCCAGAATGGTTTCCTTGGAACTTTGTGCCACTGGCTTTTTCACCAATTGTTGTAATTTAAGACCTACTGAGGATGTCTAATAACCCATCAAATCCTGGTCAATGCTGCTTGTGAGGCTGCAGTACTGTCTCATAATGCTCATAAAGTGTTTCCTTGCATTTCCAGATGGCTGTTCTAGCGTCCTGTGTTTTGGAACGGGTCTACAATGGTTAATGCAAGTTGGAGAGTTTTGCCATCTCCCCTCCAGGTACTTTATACCTTCTTAAAAGGTTTTTTTTTTTTTGTGCATGTTGGCTAGTCTGATTTCCAGTGGTAGAAGATATGAGTCTATCACAATGTTGTTCTGGCCACCATTCTGAACTGTCTTTCAGAACTGCTCCTAAAATTGAGCATAGATAAAATTTATTCTAATAACTAGTTATAGAAATAATTCATATATTTGCATATCCTTTTAGATATATATAAATATATTTTCTTCTGTGTTCATTTTTCTTCTATTCATACTAATGGTACCTAGATTTTCCTTTTACTTTTGTTTTCCTATATTCAAATTATAGTAGCTTTGTTACATTCGTTCCCATCATTCAGTTCTTAATAATCTCTTCCTCAATACTGTTACATTTCATGCAAATTGTTAATCTTGCATATGAAGAGGCAATAAAGGTAACTGTAAAATAGGATTCTAGATACAGTCCCTAATGCAATTCCTAGTTTATTTTTCAAGCCAAAAAGCAAAAAACAACCAAAAAAGGCAATTAATTATCAAAATATTTGAAAGTTATTTTAACTTCTTTAGTACATTTTAACAAAATAACACCTGGGAAAAATGCAGGTTTTAGAGTAAGGTGTTGTAGAATAAAATTGCAGTTCTTTATGCATTGTTCAATGAATTCTTGGCAAATTTGCAGATATTTAGTAATCTACTGGAAAGGCTGGTCACCAGTTCCACCTCTTATCCCAGTTTTGCTGTTCTTCTGTCAATGTTTGAGGAGGAAATTACCAGCTAGAAAGAGATCTTTGAGAATCAAAAACAGTAAGTAAGGAAAATCTCCACCCTTTTACTAATTTTTAAATTATTAATTTTACTATTGATTCATATTTTTATCTAATTAATTAATTGTCCTGATCTAGTATCTTATTAATTAATAAAATTAATAATATGGGTTTTTCCCCAGAGACATATATTTTATTTGGATTGGTGTTGGACAAAAGTAGTTAGCTAGATACTTTCAATTGTGGTTTTTACATTCTTTACATATGCAGTCTCAGGAACATAGTAATTTTCTTAGCCTGTTTTCTGGATTATACTTACTGATTTTCTCTCTTACCATTAGACACATTATATTTTCATAGAACTTTAGTTCCAATGGCTGCTTCTTTTTTTCTACTGTGCAGTGTTTTTAATAGTATTATCATTCTGCAAGTACATACTTGTGAATCTGTGTTAACAAGAGGAGCAAATTTTTTCTGATCATTTTTCACACCTTGGTGATAGAAATGGAAAATCTTTTCTCCTTGAAAGAAACATAAAGATGCTTAGAACAGTGTCTTCATTTACAAGCCAGCAATTACTAAGGTATAAGAGTTGAAATTTTGTATTGCTAACAACTGTTCCTGAAGTAAGCAGAAAGTAAGGAGGCATATTTCCACACATGCTGAAATTAGCAAAATTACTTAGGAAAGAGCTGAACAGAATCAAAATAAACCTGCAGTGGATTTTTGCTGATCTTCTCAAAATGCTGCCATGTCTTTCGGAATGTTGCTCATTTTCATGCATTGGCAGGTTTGGAACTCTGTCTTCTAAACAAAACCAAAATCAGAATTCTTGAAATGTCATGAGACAGGCAGTTTTTCATAGGATTGCTAGCTTGATCACAAGCAGATTTCATGGAGATTTAATTATTTAGTTCGTTCTAAGGAGATTTACTGTACTATTCAGAGGATTTGTGGTATTTTGCCAATCCTTCTGTCCAAAATGCAGGCTTTGGAAGTTAAATATTTTTAAATTCTCTCTTTACTGGTCATGTTTGTAATGATACATGTTGCCTGAGTGGATCTGAGACACTCATAGATGAGTATGGCAGATCACTTCTCCCTGCATTAGTATTTGAAAAAGGAGATACTATAAAAAGGAACTTGATAGAGTAGCAATAGTAGCAGGAAACATGGAGATTTAAAAAGGCAGATGCTCTTGTGAACCAAAATACAATTTCTGGAGGCTGCTGAAATGTTCATGAGAAATTTAAAAATACTTGAAATCTGAACACTTTCTCAATTTATTTCATTGAAATTCAAATTATGTTAAACTTCCACTTTAAAATGAACATGCAGATGCTCAGAATTTTCTCTCTTTCCCCTCCCCCCTCCCCTCCCCCCCCCCCCCCCCCCCCCCCCCCCAAATTACCTTGTGATGAAATTCAAGTGAAAGCAAAACACTTAAAAGATAAAATGGAACTAGAAAAAATTCGACAGGCCATATCCAGTTCTTTACAAACGAAATGGAAAATAATTACAGCAAAGATTGCATAGATATACAAGAAAGCTGATGTAGCCAGAGACATTTTGGTTCTATTTCCTGCCTCTACAAGCTCAGATCTGCACATGTTTATAAGCAATTACAGGTACACTTTGACATGTGTGACAAATATGGAAACGTGCTCATAAAATTCTCATAGGATGCTGTTTCATTTTTATAAACTGTTCCATGAACATTGAATCATACTTATAAGTACCTTCCTCATTGAATTTTCATGTGGAAGCAAGAGAAATTTATTCACGAAATATGAAGAAGTTTGTTCTTTGTATGAAAAATCTAAAGAAAGACCAATTGGCTATCTTGGTAGCTACAGCAGAAATCAGATTTCAGAACGCTCTTAAAATAAGGGTCAGTACTGGCACGGTGGCAAACCACATAGGATCTGATAGATCTCTCATCTTCATGGACCTTGTGACTATGCAACAGTGGCCTTATTTGTGTTTGCAGCCCACTGCTTTAGTGTCATCCATACATTTATTGCTGAAGTTTTGCCAAAGGAACACCCTGCAGTTCTCCAGGATTTGTAAGTGCGTTTTCCTTTCTGTGGCCTGTCAGAAAAACCACTGGGCTTACTAAAAAACTGGACTTGCCTGTGACCAGCAGAAGGCCTCATACTTCCTAGATTGATGGGTGTTTCACAGAGGGGAGAATGAAAGCATCTCTGTGGAGCATCTAAAACTCTTCTGTCACCACATACAACCTGTCCCAGGGAGCCCTTGGGTATTTTGCCCAGAGACAAAGTGATTTGGATCGGAAGCTGCTATCTCTTTAGTCACTGGGTGCAGATTTGGTGTTTTGTGTGCAGCTTATGTGATGGTGAAACTGGCAGTCTACCACCATAAACGTTTCTCTTTATTTAAGTTAAGGAATGGATGTGATGCACTTTATAAAACATGCCAGTGACTGCAGGCAGTCTAAAATGGTCTCAGGAGTTACGAGAGGCTTCTCAGGCACAGAACACATTTTAAGCACATCAATCATCTGTAAGTATTGCTGTAAAACATTGTACATTGGGGCTTAAAACACTTCAGGCACTTTCTGAAGTTATAGCCACACTGTGTACTTAGAAATGACATTGAAGTGAAATCTCTTTTGCCTCTGTAGAATTTTGCAGATAGAGGAAACAAATCCTATTTTGCAAAAATTTGAGAGAGTATTGGAATGGATAGATTAATATAATGAAGAAATATACCTCTGCTAGACACAGGACCTACACCACCTCTGTACCTCAGACTTCAGTGTAATCATTCTCTGGAATTTGGATGGTATAAGATAGCTTTAATCAGAGAGCAACACAGTAGTGAATTTCACTGCATGACATTAAGGTTTTCTTTTGTTTTAGCAATTGTCTTGGTTTATGGTAAAAATCATCTTTCATTCTAGAGATAAGCACAACTTATGTATCAGAATTCATACATTTATTTCAGGGTACAAAAAGTGTAACAGGATTGTGTATTTGTGCTACAATACGTGTTCCCTGAGAAGCATTAGTGGCTTAAAATAAGATAAATGCTGTTTAGATTTCTTTTTTTAAAAAAGGATACTGTACTTGGGATCTAAATGAAGAGACTAGAACTACAGATACAGATGGCAAAGACTTGTAGCTCTTGCTTTCAGGAGACTGATGTAAATTCTGCTTCAGTAAATTCTATAGTCATGATGTGATAACTCGAGAAAGCTTTTTAGTTGGTGTCTGATTGCCTTTCTCTGAATAACAAAATCTTTTGTGATTATGTAGCTTTCTGCTTTTTCTCCAGGGATCTTAATATCATGAGAGTTTACAACATCCTTCTAACACCAAGCAGTTGCAGTGCACTCATATTGCAAGAGAGACACACTTTATAAGGTAAATAAAGAAGGTGCTTTTTGACAGATGTGTGTGAATATAGACATACCAGAAAACAGGCATAACCATCATAATCTCTTCAGATCTTCAACTACACTAAACCAAAACCAAACTGTGGTCACTATTTTTCCCAGTTATCTTGTCTGCTGGATGGTTGTTACTCTGGAGATTGTAGTTAATTGTACATTGTAGTCTCACTGAGTGTATCTATGTTTTCCTATGAATACAAAAGGGTGACTCCTAATGCATGAATTTGTAAATGCATGGACAGAACTAATTCCTCCCATCAGGAAATTTATGAAATCAAATGTAAGTGGTTTATGTACTAGATGATGAAACTGTTCTTAGTAGGCTGAACAGAATGCTTTTCAGGGACTGGAATAGAATGTATTGGTGATTTTAGTCCGGTTCCCAGAGATGTATACTGATAAAACTACTGTCATTACTGTAGTGAGTACTGACTGGTGCAGCCTCTTCTGTAGAAACAAAGATAAAAATTACCTAATAGGACTTCTTCCTGATGATGGAAATGGTGTCTCAGGAACCATACAGATACATGTTGAATTTTTCTGTAAAAGTTAATATGGACCTTTTTTAAGTTGTGATGTTGGGTTGATTTTAGTTAATATGGTTCTAGTCTGCATATAAATAGACTGCCAGTAAAATAGACTTTCCTAGGGTCTAAATGGATACAAAAGGAACAAGCTGATATCACCCAGTTCTGAAACAGGGTAAAGTCCACATTCAGAATTGTACCATTTGGCTGTACTGCCTGTGAACTAAAATCTGGGTATTTCACATAGAAGCTATGGCGGAAAGACAGAAGAGGAGTTGCAGTATAGAGAAACTTGCCCAGTTGTCTGTCTTCAAGAGAGTCAGAAACACTCAGTTTTACAAGCTATCCTGGCACATTGTGTTTACATTTAAATCCAGATTCTCTACTGATGTATAAATAGGATGCAGACTCTGCTGGTTGAATAAGAACATGGTTGAATTCACTGAGAATGTGGAATTAGATATTTTTAAAACTAGGAGTTTGAGTACATTTGATTTTTTAATATTTTTCTTTTTTCTGTAAAGGAAAAGATCAATAGTTTATTGCAGCATAACAGGTAAACTTGGTCTTGGTACAACTGATTTATCAGGGTTTCTTGACTAAACAGACTGAAAAAAGAAGGAAGGAATCTGGCCAAAAATATTTCTGATAACCTTAAAAAGAATAAGAGGTTTTCTTACCCTCCTTAGGCTGCAGATTTAATCACAATTACAAAGCTGTGCGAGAGACTGTGGAAGATCATGCTGCAGAGAGAAGTAGAATACATGAATTGTAGAGTTTTGCCAAACAACTGATGCCTGCCTCTGACTTGGTAGAGTGCAGAGTTCTGGGACTGTAATAAGCAGACAGGGAGACCTTCTTTAAAATGTGGATGAGAGAATCTGACTATTCAAGTATAATATGAAATTGGATGTTGTATAGATAGAGACCAACCCTTTTATTCATGAAAAAAAAAGGCAAAAAATCCTGTCTTCTGTCCTTTGATGACCAAGGAAAAAAAAAAAAGAAAAAAAAACAAGAAAAGAAATATTCAAACTATGGAGTATGATTCAAAAAACAGTAGAAAATATCCACCAGATAGTCTATGTGATAGTAGAAAATATTTTGTCCTCGAGTAGCTGTTGTCACCAAATAGGTGTAAATACTTAGGAAAACCAGGATTAAGTAAAAGCTAAAACTGTTTTCAAATATTTGCACTTGCTGATGCAAATCTAACTCCAAAGGGAAATAGCTTTCAGTAATTAGTTCCAGATGTACTTGTAAAAGTTACAATGAAAAGGTAATTATGTTGTAAATAGTGGGAATGCTTTTCTTCATCAAAGTGAGAGTTCCTTTATTCCTGGACTGATCAGTTATCTGGGATAAGAAATCCACACTGGGAAGAGCAATTCTAAACCCCTGTTACTGATTCTCTAAATTACTCCTTCCAGGACAATCAGTGTTTGCTCCAGGCAGATCCTCTTTCTGATGAATGGAAACTCTACGCTGAATACATACGCCACATGATTGTAGATGGGCTGTTCAAAGCTATCAAGTGTTCTCTTCAGTATGTGGCTGAAAACACTGAGACAACATTTAAATCCGCTCCTTTATTTGAAGTGCAGCTTGTGCTTAGTAGCAGTAAAACGACTTTTAAACCTTCTTTGGAGTTATGTCAATGGCAATTTCTGTGATATTATGGAGGGACTAATCAAAAACATTTATGATATGGCATCATATGTAGGCAGGTTTGTCAAAAACCTTGGAAGTGACCCTTTTCAGGTTTTTGTTACTTTCGCTACTTTTCCTTTCTTTTTTTAAAGTGTCACAATTGACCTTTCCTCTAGGCATTTGAATGTAGTTGTTTTCCCAGCTGAGTACCCCCTGTCCAGTGGTTTATGCCAAGGAGGCTAATATGTCAAGAGAAGCTGTGAGGCTTTTTCCAGTCTGTTCACTGCGAGCTGTCATAGTCTGCTCTCCTTAATCTCTGCCTCTTGTTTTATGAATGTATCTTGGCATTTCCATCAGCCACCAGCACACAGTCTTTGAATGACACTGGCTGTTTTTTTAACTTCTTCTGGTTCAACTTGCCCAGTGGCAAGTGCCTTTCTAATACACACTGAATTCTGCAGCTGCATGGACTCTCTGCAAAGCTGGCTCATGAATTTGCCTTCTACTTTGGCTTGTGTATTGTACACAGGCAGTCTTTGACTTTACAGTGTCTTTAGGGACAATATTTTAAAGAAGTTAGTGAATCTTAAAATCAGAAAATTTTTTTGTAGTTGTTTCAAAACAAGTTGATTGTAAGCCTTTTAAATATAGTTGGTGAATTTAATTAAAAAATGGACCTGAGTTTTTAAGGAAAACAGCTCATGTTTAGGCAAGCTTCTCTGGTTTCCATTTCATACATATTTTTATGTATACATACACACATATAGATATGAAATACTCCTCTGTATATGTATATATATATGTGTGTGTTTAAATGCAGAAGGATGGACTGAAGGATCTCTTTAAGTCCCTTCCATCCCTTTTAGTTATGAAACAATAGAGATTTTTTTTTGCAGACTTTGGTCTCCCTGCTGCCTAGGGGCAATAGGCAAAAATTCCTTCACAAAAATGTTGATTTTTTTGAGGTGTTCACCGTATCCTAGAAATAATTATTTCTTCCTTGATTGATATGGACTGGAGTTTTCACTCAGTGGTGTATCAAGGACTTTTAACATTTCTGTGTCATCTTTTGTATAAATTTGTATCTAAAATGCACTTTGAAATGGCACTTCTCACTATGCTGAAAATCCAGAGCAGGACTGTTTAGAGCATGACAGCTAGTATTTAGATTGAAAACTGTGTGTGGTGTTCCGAAGATCTGTTCTCTGGGAGAAGAACTCTTTGAAATCAGTGGCAATCTTGGATGGCAATCTTTTAAAGATGGATGTGAATCACAGGGCTGTGCCCATCCGCTCAGCTTCCCACCTGAGCTATTTCCTGCTGCTGGACAACATGCCCCTGCCCCTGATTCTGCAGCACTGAGAACCTGAATAGGGTTGTTACTTGAACCGTGTGCATGCAGTAGATGCAGAAAAGGAAAGGAAAAAATGGTCAAATGTAAAAGAGTCCATGGTATTTCTGAAGAATGTCTTGGCGTACATGTGAAATGCACTTGCCTCTGGTTTAGAAAGAGGGAAAAAAAAAGAGCCCACCAACCAAGCCTTGACACACCTCTATGTTTGATTTCATTGCATTTACTTGTTTATTAATATAACTGATGTCTGTGGTTTGCCTTAAGTCTTCCAGTGCTCTGTGCCAATTAACTCAACATTTTCTTACATTACATGTTATTAGTATTACTGAATGGAGAGACTAATTCATGAAACAGGAGACAGCTTTGACTAAGAAAGTGTAAGGAATGCACAGCTCTGGGTGAAAAAATGGGATATCCAATGGCTATACAGGACGAGGAATCTGTAGACTACATTTTCAAAGTCTTAAAACTGACCTCTGGAGAACTTGTAGAGAGCAGCTGCCAGAACTAGGGATGAGGAACCTGTGCAGAACGGGAGATATGGATTCAACATAACATCTATAAAACTTTGGCACATGCTTAAATATGAGCAACAATAAAAATAACCCTGAATGAGCTTTTTAAATTTGTTTTATTTGTTTGTTTTCATAGAGCTGTTTACCTTGCACACTTTTAATTGGATATATTTTTAAATATAGAATGATATCTGCCATCTGTTCCCAACTGTAAGGTAAGAACTCTGTTGACTCAATTGAGTCTAGAATAGGGGCATTGTAGGTTTTTCTTAGTAGTATCAAGTTTCATTCAAGAGACTTAATGAGAAGTGTTTATCAACGCTGTACCATCAGTGTCCTCCTAGGAATCAATTAAAATCTTACGAGAAAAACTTTGTTGTCAGTGGGAGGTAGTGTTTTCACCCAAGTAGTTATAAACTACAGGCAGTTTTTAAGGTAGATTTGACTACGGATCTCCTTTGTTATTGAAACTTAGATTTCTAAGGCCAGACACCGTCATTAGTTTATGTGGTCTGCCTTCCACAGAATAGGATTTCCAGGTTGCCCAAGTGTGTCCTAGAAAGCACACCTGGAAATTTTTACTTTTATTTTGCTGTTTGTGCTTGCATTTCAAGTTTAACTGAAATGCAGAGGCACAAAAGTAACACAGGCTCTTCTCCAACCCTTGTGGCTAAGGGCAGAGTTGAGAGATACAGAGGGACCGCAGGGCTCAAATAGCCAAAGATTCTTGGTCAGGGGGTTCAGGGTGGGATGTGAGAAATGCTGGACTTAATCCAGTATCCAGTTTACAGCAGAACCTTGGTCTTGGTGCTCTTGACCATTCTAGGTAAGTGCATGAAAAATTGAGTAATCCACTGCTGCATTTTGATATATGTATTTTTTAAAATAAAAACTGTTGAAAGGTTGGTTCTGTGCCCCACTGGGACAAAAATAATTTTTGAAACATGAACATTTCTGAGTTTTGATTTTAGTTTTCACCAATAGGACCTGGAAAACAGCTACTGAAAAAGTCTCAGTTCTGCCCCTGTCCCTGAAATTAAAAGGTTTTTCTGTGCAAATCTGAGGCAAGTTAAATCCTGATCCTGTAAAACTCTACAAAGTGGACTTAATCT
The DNA here is from genome assembly GCA_027574665.1 of Rhynochetos jubatus. NCBI lineage: Eukaryota > Metazoa > Chordata > Aves > Eurypygiformes > Rhynochetidae > Rhynochetos > Rhynochetos jubatus. The sequence goes on from CM050654.1 coordinate 20,715,538, forward strand.
TGCAGGATCTGGGCATTCCTTGTTTGTGCAGGTAGGTCAGGTACTTAGCAGCTTAATTACTTTGCCTGTGTGCAAATTGTCGGGGTCCTAAGTGCCCTAACAAGCCTTTAATGGCCCTTCGAAGCCCCACCTGGGGCCTCCACCCCACATCCCGCAGGCTCCACTGCAGCTCAGCCCTGGTCCTGTCTCTGAGATATGTGGTAGGTGTGCCTGTCTTCCAGCCTGCCTCCTGGGTGGGCCTGGGTCTGCACCTGTGCTCTGGGAAGGTGTGCTCTAGGAATGCTCCCTGGATAGATCCCCATGGCTGTATGCTATAGCTTGTCACTACTTACCCCTCCTGGTTGTACCTTCTGGAGAGACCCAGGGTCTGTTATGTTGCTGGCTGCATCCATGGCTATTGTTGCACCCAGTTACAAGCACCTGGCTCTGCTGCCGTTCTTATGGCCCTGTGCGACTGTGCCCTTGGTTGGTGAGGGTGTTGTCTGTGCCAGGGTGACCTGCTCTTGGCGCACCTTCTCTGCGGAAGCAGCCAGCCCTGGCTGCTCCCTGATGAGCGTGCCCGTTTGCACACAGAGGTGCAGAAATGGTCTCATGCAAATTGAAGATAATCTTCTTGAAGATTTGGGCTATGCTCTTTAATATAACTTTAATTAGGGGAGTGTTGACAGACCAAAAGTTGAAGCAGCAAAAATAGCACCCTTATAATATTTGACTGTTTTAGTATGTAAAGCATTAGTTCTTTATGAATCAGAGCTTTGCTTTCAACCTGATTTTTCCAAATGACTAAAGGTGTTTCTGCAGTTATTTTTTTCCCTGGCATGATTTGCAGGAAGTGTAAAGACTTACACTGCATATGAAAATGTGAAAACTTTCCAAATAATTTGTTTACTTTCAATTCTAATATTTCATGCCTCTTAATGCAGCTGAAAAATAAAGTTCCTTTTTAAAGTACGGTTTATAGACAGATATTTCATTGTATTCTTATTTATGAATGCATTGTCAGAGGATTGCTAGTGTTTACTAAACTTCCAGCCAACTTGCTTCAAGTAGTGATTGGAAACCTTTATGAGCAATATGACTTGCAAGGAGGCAATGAGGTTCAGCTGTGCTGCAGAACTGTGGAATTATGTAGAATGAGATTCAAAGTAAATGCAAATGTTTGCGAAAGCCATAGTAAGTTTTCCAAAACAACAACAACAACAAAAATTATTTATCCTTGTGTGATGTCTTTAAACTGTAATGTCTAATAATGCATGTCATGAGCAAGTCCTTGTTCATATTCAGTTACACTTGCGGCTGACTTTTTTGTCAGCAATAAGTGTATCTTGTAGAGTAGATGAACCTTTGGGAAGTCTAAAAGCGATGTTAGAATTATCACTTATTTGGGATCAGACTGGGGCCAAGCACACCCTTGCTAACAGCTAGGCAGGTTAAGCAAAAGCACTTAACACTGAATTTGAGCCTTGTTAACACATGCAGTTGTCACTGTATGCATTTTTGCATTCTTCTTACAGGTGGGTCAAAATACTAGAGTTTTTATCAAACTATTTTATAGTGGGTTGCATCACTGAGGTAGTTTTTTTATATTACTGAGGTTTATTTCCAAATTTAATAGACATAAACATGTTCTAACAAGAAGATGTTGGATATTGTAAACAAACTTTAAAATTTTGTATAAATTATTTTTGGCAAATTACCCTGAATAATGAGTCCATGTTTGTCACTGCATAAGGACATAGGGAAGGAATGACACAAAGTCAACTAATATTTTTTCAAAACAATGGAGAAAGCAGGGGAAGGAGGGGAGAATGGAAGTATGTGTATACGTGTTCCTTTGTGGGGAGGGTTGTTGGCTCTGCAAACTGACAAACAGTATCTACTTGTAATGTTGTTAGGAATTACCTGAAAAGTGGAAGAATCTCAGAAAGATTGCCTTCACTGTAAAGCATGAAGTGGTACCTCTGCAGTCCAAAGAAGTGTCTGTTATCAGAAGAAGACGTGTACTTTTGGAGGTGAGATCAGTTCTGTGCTCTGAACCGAATGATTTTTCGTTTTTTGTTCTGATAACAAGCTGGTGGCAAGCTTCACTGAACTGAGAAATTGTAAACTCTTAGAAAAGGCTGTCTAAAGATAACAATTCAATGTTTCTCAGTAATGTATTCTGGATGAATCTGATAATTTAAAGCCCACTCCACCAAAATGGGAGTGATGCTTGTGTCCTCTTTATCTTCAATTATGTCTAATCTGTTTCTAATTCAAACACGGTGCTGCTGTTGTCAGATCAAATATAGATTTTAAATGTTTTATGATTCTCCACTGGGAATGTTTTAAATGTATGTGGGCTGTCTGTCAGGACAGTACTGACTGAATCTAATAAAGTTTTAGGTAAATGTAAAGGAAATAAGAGTGCTTAAAATGAAATGATTCATAGTTCATGGCATGGAACATATTTAATGAATGGAAGCTAAGGAAAAGTTATGGAATAATCTCCATGGATTACCTGCTCAACCTCTAAGGAACCCTAATTTAATAAATAAGTTGTATCCTTGAGGTTAAACAGCATAATTTTAGAAACAGATTTTAAAAAGAGTCATCTTTAGGTTTGATCCTCAAGCTCCTTTCCAGGATATGGATAAGTTAAGAATAATCGTTATCTTAGGAACTGTTATGACACATCTGTCACTGTCAATAGCTTGTAATACTAATCACAGTTGACCATCAAAATAAAAACTGCACCAACATTATTTATCAAAGTGTATTTCCAAGAATTCCACAACATGAGAAGGAAAAAGATAAAAAGAGCTTTCCCAACTAGAAATAAATTTTAGAGAAGGAGAGGTTCGCCTCAGTACATTGCACTTTGAATGTCCAGTCTCATGACTTCTGCCTGGAGGAAGATTCACAAGTCAGCAACTGATGAATTATTTAAAAATGCGTTTGTTTCTCTGGCATGATCAAGAACTAAATAAAAGATCCATCCTATTCTTTCAAAATTCTGTTGCTGAAATATTGAAGTGATTATAAAGTATATTCTAATTGCAGGCTGATTATGAACTTGAGACCAAAGTCTATTTTTCATCAGCGTGTTCTCCTTTTCCTTTGATTTGTCACTGAGGTGTTGTTTGGGCATGCTGGGCTCAGTGACTGCTGAATAGATCAGAATAAGGGGAGAGGTAGAAATGTGTGTGGTGTGATGGTTTCTTTGTTATTTTGGATTTTTCAGGGGTTTTGGTTTGTGGGGTTTCTATGTTGTACACACAGGTGCTAATTGTAAATCAGCTGGTGAATTCGGAATACAGAAGGAATCTACCTCAGGTGCGCTCAGCAGAAAGGCCATTCACAGACACTGTTTCTACATTTGAAGGAAAAACCTTTCTCCATAAATATTCCTGCTGGCATTGACTAATGCTGACTCACTCCACCCTCGGATAGGCATCTAATTCAACCCAAGCATGTGACTATCAGGCTATGGAAGCTGCTCCCTCATTGTCGCTCTTCTTTGCTACCTTTGAGAACTTCTGTAAATAGTGAAAGAATCCATCAGACACAGGGTGGTGAGGAGTCTCTGTGTCCTCACCCTTTCACATACTTCTTCAGTGGGAGTGTTGGCTATGACGTTCTTCTAGTGTACAGGTGCTCAGCCTTGCAGGCTGGATATGCCTGGCAGGAGAAATTCATCAAGTCTTAGCCTCTTTTTCTTGGCTTAAAAACCAGAATGGAATTAGCAGGATTTGCTGGATGTGCCATGTCTGTGTCAGATAAGCATAGAAACTGCCGTACTTTTGTAGAGTATAAACCTATCATGTATGTGTGGGACAGCTTTGTTTCCTGTGGAAGAGAAGTAGCTATGATAAAGACACTGGCAAGAGTCTCCAAGAGAAGTCATGAGACTTTTGATAGTAGGAACATTGTGTGTCTGCCAGAAGGAAGAACAGCTAACTCCTCTGACCAAATACTTCAGTATGGGTCATCTTATCTTTCTGCTGTTGTAGACCATGCAATGATCCCGCTTGTAAACACAATGACTTACCTCCCCTACTAGCTTTCCCACAAGGACATCCAGTAATGACGAAAAAGCATGGAAAAGAAGAGAAAATTCTAGATAAAGTATAAAACATTCTCACAGTGTATATCAATGTACTGGTAGATGATGGAAGACAAAGCCTTTTCTCTGTGCAAGCTCATAAAGATACTGCAAAGTGTTAGGTTGAGCTGAAAGCACATCCAGGTACATCTTTCTGCATTGTGCGTAGTAGCTTAGAGATGGCTGAAACAGTTCTTTGTTGATGCTATTTTTTTAAACTCTGTGTCATATAGTGGCTTTTCAAGGGTAAGAACACTCCTGTAATGGGGGGAAAAAGAGGTGTTTAAGGAAAGAGGTGAGAATATCACCAAAGAGAAAAGGATAGAGCATTTCAGGTGTTACTGTTCAGTTTTGCTGAATTTAGAGACCCCTTAGATAGTTAGTATAAGAGAAGGGGAGAAGACCCTTGGAAACTGATTCCATTTCATTTCTGTTTACTTTCTTGTAGCTACTGCTTGCTTTAAAAAGGCATCCTGTTTTCTCATTTGAATAATAGTGTGTTTTAAAGCACAACTCTAAATTATCTATGAATATGTAAGCAGAAAACATTGCAAAGCAGACAAAAATAAGGAAAAAAATTTCTGGGCAAACACATCAATATGCTGTTTGGTGATGATTTTCTCCAATGATGTTGTTATTTTCAAGCCTTGTCTTTCCCCCCCCCCCCCCCCCTTGACCTTTTGAAAAATTAGAGTTCTAAACCCCAGTGGTAAACATTTCATAAAGAAATTGGAAGAGAAGCTTTGCTTTCCTTCTATTCTTGCCTTGCCTATGTGTGTGTTAACGTATATTGCATAAATATGTACGTTTGTATTAGTTAAATGAAAGAATGTGGAATTTAGTAAAGATACTTGCTTTCAGAACAAGGCCCTTAAGTTTTTACTGTAGTTTTCACCTTGCTATAATGGAAACATATATGGAAGGAAATTCTTCATAGAAAGAATCTGTTTGCAGCATCACTTGTGATTTCCAAAATATAATCCCAAATCCTATATTTTGAAAAAAAATTACTACAACTTGTCCTTGAAAAACAATGCTAAGAGAGAGTGTCAAATTATCCTGAATGTCTTTACTATTTCATATGGAAAACGGAACTTCCGAATAAGAAAAATAAATGCCTTAAAGGTGCAAGTAGCTGGAAATCCAGGAGCCTGACCCTTTAGCTGCCATGTGTGTGCAACTGGTTTCCTCTGCTTTCAGATGGAATTGGTCATAGCCTATCACTATGGAACAGAACCCAAATCACCACGTTCTATTGAGTTGGGTCCAGACAGAAAAGAACTGTAACAAGCTGGATTGAGTCCAGAGTTCCCAAGAGCTGGGGTACGTCAAGACCTGTGTAGCTGTGCTGCTTCAATTTTTTTAAAAATACAATCCCTGAATTTTTATAAACTTTGATTGGAGCTGAACCGTTGTTTTAGCATATTGAGTTATACACAAGCCAGGAAAGCCTTTTGGAGAGAACAAAGACCTGCTTGAGGTTTGTTAGCTTTGTTCTTTTTGAACACACTAGCAGAGAGAGTTGATCGGACAGGCTCTCTCAGCTGAAGTGTGATTTGAGCTAGTCCTCTGTGCAGCAGAGTCCAGTGCTGAACTGACCTGAGCTGTCATCTTTACTGAACTCATTCTGGAGCAGTATAATTCCATGCTTTCTGAATGAGCCTTGTCTTACCCTGAACAGCAAGACAATTGAGAGAGGCTTCAGGAACTTTGTATTTCCAAATTATGGGAAAGTTCAAATCCAACCTTCAATATCTGTGTTGGCACTCTCTTTTCTTCCAATGGACTTTATGGCATCTCTGCTTCTCTATGAAGCTTCTTCAGGAACTCTGCCCCCATGCACGGATGTTGTGTCTTCAGTATCTCTGAGTAACAAGTTTTCTCATATTAAAATTGAAGCATTCAAGTATCTAGGTGGCAGCAAGAGTTAAATTAGCAGGTTGAATAAAGGACAGTTATTGACACCTGAACTAGTCATTGTAGACTGTTTACAGTCGATGAAGAGAAATGAGGATTTTCTGAGTGCAGTTTATCTATCTGACCTACTTAGGTATACCCTTTAGGACAGGATGGGTTACATGCTATGCACTACTGACTCTTAACTAGATCTCCACTGACTGTAAAATGATTTGTTTGTAACTAGATTTTCACATCAATTTAGCTAACTAACTTGATACTGGACAGGAAAATTTCTTCCTGATGAAGATAAGCTTATATATCCATGTACAGGTTTTGACTATATTTATTAACATCCATGTAATAGACTCTACCTGCTGTAAACTGACTTTTATCTCTTTGCACACGCAAAAAGCTTATGCATTTGTGTGCCTAGTGAGTCTCCAGTCATGACCAAAAATAACTGAGAACAAGTGTGCTTATTCAAGGTTGTGCATAGAGAACTTTTACAGCCTAATCTAGGTGCCTTTGTATGACAGACCCAAGAAATAAAATTTTATATGTACACTTGGATGACAAAACTGCTGTTTAAGATTTTATTTATAATAAACCAGCATTAAATGATATTAATTTGTATTATGGATACAGTTATCAGTTTTTGGTGCTGCCTTACATATGTTCTCCAGTGCCAAATATACTAATTGGTTTGCTTGTTTTCTACCTGGAAGAAGCTCATTTGGCTGATTTGCTCAGCAACGGTCTCATTCACTGCATTGTTAAGCAGCAAAGTGGATAAAAGTTAAAATGCCTTTCTTCATATTTAGTAGACAGGATTGGCTATTAATCAGTATTGTTTCAATATTGTGTTCTAAGTGATATGAATACATGTACTGATTTTTGAAAAGACAGAAATAAATCCCCTTACCTGAGTGTGTGACACACTAAGGATAATGATTGGTTACATGAATGAGAAGAGAGGAAAAAAATATTCCAAAGAGGAATAATTTTTCTCAATTTTCACCCAAATATCGTATCTAATTCAAGTACCTTCTAAAAATTCTTTTCCATAGGGCTGTAGACAGCAATTAACCTCAATTAAACAAATTAACAAACAAACAAAAACCACACTTGGAACCCCACAACCTTGATTTGTTTAAACCAAGTCACTTAATGTTCATAATTCTGTAAACCTGTCTTCCTCTTATACCTGACTGTGTTTGAAATGCTCCCATTTGTCTGCCACTTCTGTTGTTAGACTGGATAGCAAGCTGTCCAGGACGGAGATCACTTACTTTGTCTTCCTTTCATATTAGTTTGCAGGCTTCATGATTTGAAACGTGTGTGTTTGAAAAAGGGAGTATGTGTATCTGTCTAAATGTGTATATACTTACTTGTTTGTTTATAGAGGTATGGTTCACAACTCCAGCAATTGCCGGGGAAACACTGACAGTGAGTGGACCTTGGTTTATTTGCAGAGGGAAGATTCCATCATCGGTACATTGCATGGACCTGGTATTCACAGTTCCCTATCAGCTTTATGCATTACTGACCTCCACAGGCATTTTAGGGGAAGGCACAGCAGGAAGAGAGACGAAGGTCAGTACACAGTGCTATTACTTTTGCAGACAAGTAATGTGAATTTAATTGTTGTCTTGCACCATTTTTGCAGATGCTTGGTTGCTCATCCTGGGAAAATTATCTGTCCATAAGAATTCTTCTTGCTTATTTAATCTAAAGGTCAGTGATAAGGAGCACTGGCAAATTCCATTGTGTCCATGTCACACTTTATCTCAAAACTCAAGTAGAGCTATGATCATGTCAAAGTTTTCTGGGTGCCACTGTGTCCGGATCAAGACACAATTATGCAAATTATTCTTGCTCACTGGTTCCTGCAAAGTAAGTTTGTCTGTGTATGAAACCCAGGTTTGGAGATGTGATGAAATGTGAGTTGAATCCCTTCCTGCTCCCTTCCAACAGCCAGATTTACTATGTTTACTTCATGTGTTACATAGAGTCAGTATTTCCTTCAGTATCCAGATTAAGACTAAGAAGAACCCCAGGAAATCTTTGGAACAGAGGGAGGTGTTTGAGCATGAATAGTTCTGAATGTGTAAAATTCTTTGAGTGTCTAAAATGCAAATAGGTTTTTAGCTGGGTAATATTAAAAATAGAAGAGATCTTAAATCTTAGTGAATTTCTGTGTACTTCTCTATCTGCAAATATATTAGCTGCTAAGTTTTATGATTTTCTGATGTTAAGGGTAATTTCATGTTGTCTGGGTGTGATCAGCAGGTGTAGAACCTGGCTTCCCATGTCACTGGGCACTGAGCAGCAATTCTGATGAGTCATAGGCAGTAGCATTCACCAGAGTCATCTTGGTATAAAGTGGGACCCTGGAGAGATGGGTGGTGTGACTGTAGAAGGATTCCCATGAGTTTGTAAGTGTATGGTTGGAATTTTAGCTCGTTTACACTAACACTGACTTAAAGTGCAAAAAACTTGTGGGAGGGACAAGTCTTTGAAATTCAGTTTTCAGGGCAGAATTGATTGTTTTGATTTGACAGACTGAGGAAAGCAAGTCAGTGCTGGGATATGCTTTTCATCTGCAAACCTTGTAGCATCTTTAAAACAGATAAATACAATTACTGCCTTCATGATAGTGTGAACCTAATTAAGCAAGCTTTAGATGAGCTCTTAAGTGTTTATAGCACTAAAGCCACAAAAACATGGCTTATCAGCAACAAAGGTAGTACAGACATAAGCTGTGATACAAAAAATCCCCCCAAAAGTGTAGACTTTGACGATTATGCAGTGGGAAAACAACACTGTAAGTGACTGGAGAACATTCGGTTTTCCAGGCCTGCTACTACCACGTGTTGACACAAGAAAGTATCTGGCTTGATTCCCAGGCCTGTAGTTCAGTTCTTGAATGGACAGGATCAGGAAACACCAGAGGTATGGGGAAATCTCATAAATAGAACAGGCTTGGACACAGAACAGGCTCTGGGTGTGCTGCATGCTTAGCACATATGCAGTGTATGGTTGAGGAAGGAACTTTGAAATACGCGGTTTGGGGTTTTGCTCTAGTATTCTGAACCTATGAACTCTGTTTGCAAGTAGTCTAAGAAACAATTTGAAATTATTCTGTCTGTGAACTGTACAATGTTGCAAACTTAGACTTCAGACTTAGTTTAACTCACTTTGCAAAATAAGCACTAGTAGTTCATTATCATAACCCTCCTTTGGATGGAAATGCATTAATGGTGTCTGCACGAATAAGCAATGAAGAGTAGTGAGAAGAAAAAGCCTCACACAGTACGGTGTGCACCCACAGTGTCATACTGTCTGCCTCAATTTGTACCTTTTCAGTATCTGACAGTGAATGATAACATTATTGCAATGGTATTTACCGGCACTGCTGGAGTATGGGATCTGTCATTTTTTTCTATTCTGAATTGTTGTGCATGGCTGTAAAAAGTGCCCGAGGCTGAAATGTGTTTCAGAGGTCGTCAAGGAGGAAACAAAGTGGTTTTTTCACAATTTTTTATGGAATTTGGCAATCAATTTGAAGTTGGAGAAGTTCCAAACCTAAATGTGCGTTATTATGGATTCAGATGGATAGCATGGTTCCTGGTGGGGAGAAGTTTCTGATAGTGTCTTTCAGGAAATTATACAACTGTCTCTCATTTTCTTCTATATTTTCTTTAGCCTAAAGAAAGGAGGTTTCAAAATGGCCGTTTAATAATCCCCTAGAAGAATAACCTTTGCAGCACTCCTATTTTATAACATAAGAACTATGAAAAACTGGCCTAGGGTGGATTATAACGGAATCCTGTCTATTGACTTATAGTTTATGATTAAGTCACTAATCTGGCTTCCAGCTTCACTTGTATTTGTTTGGAATGACAGGAGTCCCTTTCAGTGGTCAGCACAGATTTCTCTTTTCACCAGCTTTTCCTCTGAGGTAATTGCAGCTGTAGACAAGCCATTCAGACTCCAGGAGAGGACAAAATATATTTTAATGTCCATGAGTGCAGAGTTACCTCAGAGGTGAAGGTATTGTTGTGGAAGAATAGGAAAAGCTCCCTCTGTTCTGATGAAACAGAGTGCCTGACAAGATTAGGAAACAAGAGATCTTCCTGATTTTTATTTCTTTATTTTTTTAATGAATAAGCCATTGTTCAGTCTGTTTAAATAGAAGTTGATCTAAGCTTGAGCTCATTTTATCAGCAGAACGCAAATCTTTTGTAAAGCTTATTTCTAAATATGTTCTGTAAATGTCAGTGTCTTGTACCGTAATGATTTTGCTATTGCAACAGAATTGCAGTGACAGTACATGGGAGTACTGCAGCTAATTGTCTTTGGGTAATGAGAATTTGGGATATTTGAGATTTACTTGAAGTTTTGAACTCAATCAGTCCTTAGCCTCAAAGCCAAACCATATGGTTCTGAATGTCACGTGGACTTTTGCATTCTAATCCACCTATTTACATGTGGAAAATAATTATAATTGTAGTTATACATCTTATTCCAGTGTCCACTATGGTGGTTTCATGCTGGAGTAATTTCTCACGAATGAAGTCACTTTATATTGGTGCCGAGCACCTACACAATTAAGTTACTTAAAGTAGCAGTACTGCAATGTGGTTTACTGAATACGTATTTCAGGTGATCTTCCAGAGATGATGTTCAAGTGAGAGCTTTGGTTTTTGCATTAATATTGCCAGATGAGCAATTTCAATAAAAGCTTCAGTTTTATTTGGAATCATTGCTTATACTAAAGCAGGGAAATTATGTATACTTTTGATTTCAGTTTCCTTGAGTATCAAATACTTCCCTTAATTGAATTTTCTTTGAGGTTCTTGAGGCAAATATATCCCCAAAGAAAGCAGGAATGCATTTTATGACTGTAAGAGATCTATACCTGCTTACCTCAGGTTTGAAATTTATTTCATTCTTTTTTGTTACTTTCAACCCTCCCATCAATTAATGTTGATGAAAAGGCATTGTATAGGAAGTGAACTCGTTCATATTTGTGGAATTTTAATACTTTTGAAACATGTTTTGAAAACAAACTAAAAAATCAAACCCATGAATTTAGGCAAGTTTCTTTCCCTATAGCAAACAGAATTGTAGCACAAAGAACAAAGAATATAAATCTTCTTGGATTAAATTTCAGCATCGGTAAGTTTCAGATTTTGCAACTGATATTGTTGCATTTGTATACCATACATATTTATAGAAATTCACCTGGCGATGAGTTGGAAAGCTTCCTTCCATTTTCAGTTGCCTCAGGCTTTGCTTAGAATGTTGTAGGAGCTGTTTGTTTATTTTTAAAATTTTATAGACAAGTATTAAAGATTGGATGAAAACTCCATGGAAACAAATAAATGTTGAACACATGGAGATGGAGCTCAGAAGATTTGCAAATGTGATCATTTCCCTAATGAACGGTGTTTTGCTACTTGAAATAATCTCTCCTGCTCTGAGTACTCTGCATTATGTAGGAGCTTGTAGCTTGTTAAATTCCCTTCATTAGAGGGTTTTTGAACTCAAAGGAGTTAAAAAATTGGGGAAACAAGTATTACGGGATTCAACTCCCAAATTTCAAAGTACTTCTGAAAATATCCTTCCAAGTTCATTTTTTTTTTTTCTTCTGTAACAAGCAAATTACCCAGCTGGCTTTGATATGAGATTCAGAAGTCAAATTCCAAGATGCATTCACTAGCCTGATTTACTTCTCCATTGCTTCTGTCTTTTTTTTTTTTTTCTCATTCACAACAGTCTGCTGAGTTGAAGACTAATTCCTTACTAGGCTTAAAAGACTACTTCAGCATTTCTGGTATTCCACAGAAACCTGAGGAGATCAAACCAACATGGAAACTTCTGAGTCTTTCTTGAATACTATTGGGTAAGTGCTCCTCTGCTGGAAATCTCAGAGACCCTCGATGGTATTGTGGTAGAGATTTATTTCCTTGTTCCAATTTTTTAGGAAAATAAGCACATTTCCTTTTTCACACATATTATTGGAAAAGGCAAGTTCAAACATTAAAAGGTTTTCTTCTGTTTTGTAATGTTATTGAGCAAAGTATGCTGGGTATGCTTCATCAAAGGTCACCTGCAGAACTTGTGTGAGAGAGCAAATCTCCGAAGTCCTGTGCCAGTGCTCTTAATGTTGGACTAGCTTTTCTTGGAAACAAGCACTCCATTTCTAACTACAAGTCTTCTGTCGCCAGTGCAATGAGTTAATTCCAGATCCTGTAGATAACCTTAATGTCTTATCAAGACAGTGTAATTTTCAGGAAAGTTGTTATTTAGAAATTGTCAGACCAAGAATATTTTGCAGAAATGAGCTGGGAGATACTGTGATTTAAAATAATATGAATCCATCTGGAGAAGATATGTTCTTTCTTGTGAAGTGTTTACCATCAGAATGATTTCATTATATCAAAATCTCTAGGTTGAAAAAGACCTTTAAGATCATCAAGTCCAACCGTTAACCTAATACCACCACTAAGCCCCGTCCACAGGTCTCTTAAATACCTCCAGAGATGGTGACTCAACCACCTCCCTGGGCAACTTGTTCCAATACCCACTAACCCTTTCAATGAAGAAATTTTTCCTAATTTCCAATCTAAACCTCCCCTGGTGCAACTTGAGGCCATTTCATCTTATCCCTTTACTTGTCACTTGGGAGAAGAGACTAACACCCACCTCCTGCAGCCTCCTTTCAGGTTGTTTTAGAGAACAATAATGCCTTCCCTGAGCCTCCTCTTCTTCAGACTAAACAACCTCAGTTCCCCCAGTTAATTTTTTGCCCAGTAAAAAAAAAAAAAAAAGACTAACACTTTCTTTGGGGAAAATAATGCTTTGGGTAAACTTGCTGTCAGAAGAAACAAAACAAACCATATAATGTTGGATCAGGAATAGCAGCTGCTTTTGACTGGGTCATTACTGTGAAGGTGCTGGTGCTCTGATAGCTCTGCAACTCATGCTGTTCGTACCCCCGGCCCTATACTGCAAACTGTAGTTACTTACTCTTATTTCCCACTCCTCCACATTAGGACCTGTGTCTCTGCTGAACTGTATATCCCATGACATACAGTTGCATATTCCTGTGGTTCTGCCACTGTCACCAATAACTATGCTCGACAACCACCCAGTAATATGCAATCTGAAATATGGGCTGCCTAGAGAATGTGAGCCACAGACGACCATTAGGGCATAGACCGGTTGGAGCACGTGCAGAGGCCCACAAAGATGCTCAGAGGGCTGGAGCAGAACAAAAAATGTTTTGTTCTGCAAGAAGTTTTCTATTTTAAGTATTAATTGCCATTCAGAAAAAACAATATCAGCCTATCCTACCACATGGTGATTTCATATTTGAGCAACTCAAACTGGGGTTAGAAAAGGAAAGAAGAATTTTCCCCCAGAAAAAAATCTGAATTATTTGGGACATCCTAGTCTCTGTTTCTCTTAAGCACCTGCTAACTTAATTTCTCCCTATCCTCTTGTCTCGCTGGTGCCTGATCTATAGGCTAGTTTAAGAGTTTCCAAGAGGAAACCAAGTCTCACCTCATTTTCCTCCTGAACTTTCATTCCTGCCTCAGCACCTTAAGTCACTCACACGCAGTGCTCATGCTTTTGCCTCCAAATAACAAAGGGGTTGGTGGGAAGCTGGATGGGTTGGATTTTATTTTTTATTTTGTCCCACAGAGATTTTTATTTTTCACATTAAATGGCTAATTTAATGTTTTCAGTAAAATCCAGGTTTTCAGAGAGAATAATAAATATAAAGTCTTACCCATCACAACTGCGGGTCGGTCAGCTATAGTGCCATCTTTCCCGTGCTGCTCAGCTAGTGACTTTGACCTTGGTGTGAATGGGTCATTCACTCCAATGATGAGAGTTAATTTAGTCTTCATAATAGCCCAGAGCTCAACCTTTCCAGAGCTGCAATTGTTTCAGTGATGCCAAATTATATGCAATCACTGACTAATATGAACAGTGATCCACTGCTGTGTCTTTGGATGTAGGCCACCAAAATCATTCTTTTCATACTGGTAGGAAACACATCGTTTAAATCCAACCAGTGCTGTACATTGCGAAGTGTATAAGCCATGTGTAAACAGTATATTGAGAAAAAGCAAAGTTTAGGGATTATACCCCCTTTTTTGTTCTCCGTTTTCTCTTTTGAGGGAGCTTCCTGATTTCCAATCTAAATGAAATCTCCATAAAATTGTCTTTCTCAGGTTCACAAATTTTATGTCTATTGTTAGAGCTTAGGGAGGGAGGCATGATTCAAGACAAGCATACCAAAAATAGTTATATTCATCCTGCTCTCTGCAAATTTGTATGAGGTTCACATGTCACTCTGCAAGGGTAATGAAGGAAGCAAAACTATTGTCAGTGGTCTAACTTGCTGAGTACAGAGCTGCACCTCCTCTAGATAATTTTCTGGCCTAAAAAAAGCTGAAATCTCCTGTCAGGACCAAAGTGGGAAGTAGGAATTCTTAGTCAAAGAAGACTGACTGAAAAGATTAGAACAGCAAAATTTTTATTTATAATGAGCCTGTGTTCTAAGTGGGCAGATCACAGAGTTGGAGGTCTTTCGTGGTGTAACATAAGCATGGAGTCTGGACGTAGGACAAAGGTTGGTCAGTCCTCCAAGGCACTGAAGTGCAGTCACCTGGCCTGCATAGGTTTCACACCTGTGTGTTTTGTATTTTGCCAAGAAGCAGGTTTGGTGAGACAGGTCTTAAGAAGCAACACAACAAAGTCTGTGATGTTAATAACATTTTGTAATGGTTTTAATGTAAATTGCTTTTCTGTAACATTGGAGAATATTGTATTTACATTAGGTAGAATATTGGCTAACATATTTAGAAGGAACCCTGTGCATCTTTCCAGAAAAAAAAAAAAAAAGGAAGTTGCGGCAGCACATGAGGGTAAACTACAAGATCAGTGGTTATTTGACCATTCAACACAAATGCTTTGAAGGATATTGAGACTTTGTGAGCTAAGGATGTTGGAATTTCCTTCAAGAATCTGGAAGAATCATTGGAAATCATCTGAAAGACTGCAACCACGAGTAGGTAGGTGAACCTCTTATTCAAAAAAATGTATAAAAATGGTAATTTTATGAGAAGATGCAAGTCTTGCAGTGTATATCAAATCTGTGACACCTTAGTTGTTTACAAAATTTAAATGCAAGATCTAGTGATCTTTAGAATACATCACACTGCTTGCCACCCTATCAATCTACTAAGGAAGTGTTTGTTTAAAATCCTGGTTCTTACATCCATGTAAAATTTCCCCTGTTTGCAAAGGGGGGATTTCGTGTAAATCAACTTTGCAAAATCAGGGCCTTAATATTTTTGTCTGTCTCTGTCAGAAAGACTTGTCTAGCAACTGTTTAATAAGCAGATTTGTGCTTATTGTTATTTTAGTAGCAAAGGGACTTTAGAAGAACTCTTCCAGTGTCTCCAACCCCTTCCCTCTCTCCCACCCCTGAAAAAACCCCAACAAAAAATTTACAGTTTTTGTCCAGAAGCATCACTTTTTAAAATAAGATGCCTGAATGCCTTGGAATAAATTTAATTCATAGTGCCTGGCAGTGGCTTCCAGGGCCATGAAAGGAGGCACTCTGGGACACCTTTTCAGTGTCACCATTCCCATCAGGATAGGGAATTACATAGTACTCTGATGAAGGAGGCTGTTCAGGGATCCTGCTATTCACGTTCCTCTGACACAAAGGATACATCATGTCCAAGGCAATCAGGCCCCAAATGGTTATTTCCCCCCCTCTCCCCTTCATTTCCTGTAGTAAACATGACACATTGTGACTACTTTGGAAGTGGTGTTTAAAATTATAGATGTGATACTTTAAACATCTAGTAGCTTTATCACGTGTGCAGGTTCAGACTAGCATTCCAAGTGCAGTGGCAGACTAGCATTTATCTGTTCAGAAATTAAGTTCTGGGCACCATCTGAAAAGTGTATTTTTGTTATTAAGGAATCAAATTAAAATAGTAAGAAAACAACACCATTATTAGTTCGCAAAAGTTATTTGCTTTGATTAAAAGCACCAATAAACGTGTCTTGGTTCTATAACTGCTCCATTTAGCACTTGACATATAATAGGGTTTTTTTTCCCCCACAGTGTAATATCTCCATTGAAATATAATTATTTTGCAGATTGCTCAACTGAATGCCCTTATAAACATGCTGTTAGGGGAACTCACCCCTGGTGATCATCAGAACATCATGACAATATGCACAATTGATGTACATGCGAGGGATGTTGTAGCCATGCTTATAACACAGAAGGTAATTTGTTGCAGAGCAATTACACTAATGCATTTTTAAAAGCATAAAATAAAGAATCATTTCATTTGTTGAAAAGATATTCTGGTGGCTTATGTATGGCAATGACAGAATATTTTGATTCAATCCATTTTTGTCCTTTTATATTTTTTGCTTTAGAATTAGGTAATTACGTTTACCAGTTAAAGAATTACCATTTAAAAATATATAGATATTTTGTCCAAATGTTTAAAGACATCCGTTAAAAACGTATGCTGTAATGTGACAGCAGGTTTCTCATTAATTTGCCTCCAATTACTGCTCTGTTCACAATTAATATAATACTTCACATTTATTGCAGATAGTTGAAAGTTTAATACATATAAAATATAAAACACCAATTGTGTTATGTTTCCAGACAGCGTTTATTTATTTATTTATTTATTTATCAAATAAATAGTGCTTGTTTCCCTATCAGTTTCTGAGGTGGAGTCTGTACTGCTAACTCTTTCCATGCCTGACTTCAGCACCGCCAGGACCTATTTGTAGTAATCTGCTACTCCGCCTTCAGACTGTGACCACTCAGACAGGAAGGAGGTGGCGAGGGACACCGTGCCACATCTGCACCCTTATGCATGGTTAGCCAGGTGAGAGAGAGACGTATCTTCCACTCCTCCGGTCTGCAACCAGCTGCAAGTGAGGGATGGTTCTGACCTCCAAAGGGGGCACAGAGCCCCCAGCTTGAATGGGCAACTTCATTCCAGAGTCAGACACCTAGAGCTTACTGTTTATTTATGAGGAATAACAGGGGAGAAGAGGAAAACTGTGTAAGTATGAACTGTGTGTCTGTAGAGCATATCTATTCATCTATCCTCTATAGCCTCTCAGCCTTCTACATGTTGCATTTTAACATGTTTACTCCTAGTAAAATTCACCTTTTGGCAACACATGGCTGCCAAGAGCAAGGATTGCCCCATCTCCCGCCATTTCCAAACACCCTCCCATCCCCATGATGGTGAGGAGTTCAGTATAATAAGGCTTTGCTCCATTGTAAATAGTAATTTTGCTGTAGGCCAGACACACAGAGGTTTTTCAGAAATCCAGTCTTTGCATAAATTACCTGAATAAATAGTGCAGATATAGTCCACAATAAACTCCCGGAAGTAAAAATTATTTTATTTGAATAATATAGAAAAAAGGCACTGTGAATTACCATAGTGTGCCATGAAACCTCCTTGTCCAGGACAATGGTCTCTTAGCCTTGTTAAATGGTATTCTGTAAAACTGTGAAAAAAACCCAAAAAACAACAAAAAGCCCTCAACACTCTTACAGTCGCTGAACAAAATCCATTCTACTGAGCATAATCACTTTGTTGTGGTGTGATGCATAATAGCAGTTGCATCGAAAATTTGCAGCAATTTAAAATATTCTTTTCACTGAAATTGTTTATCCACATTGCCAAAGTCTTTAAGGAAGTACTGATGTTTTTCATATTGTCAGGAGCAGCTGTTTCTATCTGCTGTGGCTGTCTAACCGCTAACTAGGCAGATGGCACACAGTAGCTGAGGTGTGTCTGTTGTATACAGGACCAACTTTTCTGGCTTATAGGAAGCACAGCTGCCATGCTATTATGATGATGATGATCCTTATGTATTTCAGACATTGGAGGCCTTATACAGAGCTGCATGCTTTGAAGGGGTGATTAGGGTCTTTAGTACACTGAATAAGTACTTAAATAATCAAACTGACAAGCTGTGTGGAAATATGGAATTGCTATTAATTAGAATTTTGGGTAGGCAATGGGGGGGTCTGTAAAAAAACAAGTAAGATTATTTGTCACTGATACATGCTATATCATATTGAAATGGTTGTAAATGTCAGTAAAGAGTGCTTCGATAACTACTAGATACAAATAGGTTTATGAATGAATAAATGTGTTGTACATCATTAACTGATCAGTTATTTAAAGAACATGCTGAAGAAAATACTGGACAGTTAAAACTAGAGAAGACCTCAGATTTTTGCCTCAGTTGAAAGAAACTTGTTCCAAGGTATATCAGAAACAGCAACACTTCTTTCCCCATGTCGCACCTGTAATAATTAATTTATTAATATCTACTTTTTTCTTCTAAATGACTGCTTCCTTAACATTCTCATGTACTGGGGTACAGCATAAGAGAGCTGGAGGGTGTAGTAAGGCGTGGCTGGGGCTTAAGGAAGCATTGAAACGCTGACCAGATGCTGCATTTCCTGTTGATTTGAGGCATTAGTTCATTAGACCACTAATCAAAACCATGTGCTCTGCTAACAAACCATTTCATCCCCTGAGTGCTGGAGCATACACATGCTGTTCCTAACTAATTAGGACCTGCTCCAAGTCAATGAAAAGTCTATTGTTGACATCCATAGGTGGTACAAGAGGTTGTCTGAGAATGGGTGTTCTTGTTATTGTTTGTGTTTTCACATAGCTAAAAATATTTTAGCCAGAAACATGGAATCACTGCATTTTGTTAGTGTTGCTGTCATGTTAGTATCAGCTTGAATAGTTTGTTCCATAAACTGTTGTGGCTTTGTTACAGAGTAAACAAAGCATTAACTGGGGACACAATCAGGTGGCTGTGCATAGGTGTCTGTTTCAGAAACCTTATTGCTAGCCTTTGTTGTCTAAAAAAAGAGCTCGAGGTATTGAGCAGACATGGAGATTGATTCATTACTTTAACCCTAAGTTAAGAGTTGGATCTACTTGAAATACAGAGTGGGCAACGTTGTCTCAATAGTGCTTATGTTGCGCCACTACTGTGTCTAGAGCAAAATTGTCTGTCTCCAAAGCTTGCAGTAAGGTTTTTTTCTCCATGGCAGTAGAAAAGACCTAATGAAATCGTATTCTTTTCAAATAGCTACAACCCTAAGAACATGAACAAATATAAGATGAAATTAGAATTACAATTGTTAAACAAGTTTGTTTCTTCATTATCTATAAAATGTTTCTGGTGACCTTGAACAGGAAATTGTGGTGGCTAATTTTAAATGCTAGTCCTCTTACTTAATAGAGTAGATAGCTTAATGCAATGCTATCACTCTCCATATATAATTTCATAATTTTAGAAGTAGTTATAAGAACAGTAACTTCCTTGCACATGATAAAAACAGCTGATGAGAATAGATGGGGAAGTTTGGTCACTTAGATTTTACCAAATGGGAAGAGTGAGATATGATCAATTATATCTTAGTAAAGCTCTGGGATCAATGTGTCGGAGAGGTGTGCAAGAACAAACGAAGGAGGATGACTCATGGAGCGGAAGGCAGAAAGATAGTGCATCTTGATCAGGAAAGGACAAAAGAAATAGCCTGATTCCTCAGAAGCCAATGGAGGCAGACCTGCAAGCAAAGTACAAGGTGAGCAGTTTACAGCAATAACAAGAAATACTGCAGGGTTAGAGGATCATGTGGAGATGGTCACAGAAGAAAGCAGAAGTACTGCAGTGCTAAGGGAAAAGGTTTTTAGAAAGTCACAGATATCAGAAAGCACATGGAAGACAATCACAAAGGTGACGAAGACAAAGATCAAGGGCGGAGAAGAGGACTAATGAGCCTCTGGAAGATTTAGAGCAAGCAAGGAGAACCACTGTTGCCTGCTAGTGTGGAAGATAAAAGAACACAGATTGATAAATAGGAGAATGGATTTCTTCAAGCAGGTGAAAAATATCAGTGGGTAGGAAGTGAAGAAATCTGCCTTGATTGAGGCTGGAAAAAGTTGGTGGAACAAAATGAAAACAGAGAAATAGGTGAGAGTTCTTCAAGAGCATTTATATTTGGTAATAAAAGAGGAGAAATTCCTACTTTCTTATATTTGGAAGGAATGCTGGCATGTGCTGTTCCTGGGTAAGATGGCTTTGTGGTTGGAAAGATGGCTTTGTGGTTGGAAAGTTGGGGAAACAGCACTATGGATGGAATTATGGAAACATATAATGAAAGATGGTGTATACGTGGTGGAATTTTCTTGTGGAGCATCACAATCAAAATGATATTGTTCTTTCCAAGCTCATTTCTGCACTCCCTTCTCCAACTTTGGTTCATATTTGGTCGTCACAACTGAATACAGAAACAGGCTACACTACATTTTCATGTTATGTGTGTGAAATATTTTGTAATTCTTTTGATGATATTCAATGCCCTTTTGTGGGTCTCCAAAGTAACTCTTACTGAGGTCAACTGCAAAATACAGAGGGAAAACTACCAGCATGATATGACATCTGTCTAAGGCTTTGATTTGTACTCCTCTTTGTTTAGCCTCACTCCTATTTAAGGTGAGGCTACTTGTGCCCTAGCTGAAGTGTGAAAATCGAAAGTCTGATAAAACTAATTTAAAACTGTAATTTAACTGACAGCAGCTGCTTCCCATTTCTGACTTGAGATGCTCTGCCATTCTAACCCAAAAGATCTTACCTTTGCATTAATTTACCTGGATGATCTCACCTTTACTAAAAATGTTATCAATTCTAATTACTGAAGAAAACATGATTCAGAACATGCTCTCACCTATCCTGAAGTCAATACTTTTCATAGAATCATAGAATGGTTTGGGTTGGAAGGGACCTTAAGGATCAGCTAGTTCCAACCCCCCTGCCATGGGCAGGGACACCCCCCACTAGACCAGGTGGCTCCAAGCCTCATCCAGCCTGGCCTTGACAACTTCCATGGATGGGGCATCCACAGCTTCTCTGAGCAAACTGTCCCAGTGCCTCCCCACCCTCTCCAGGAAGAATTTCTTCCTGATATTTAATCTAAGTCTCCCCACTTTCAATTTAAATCCGTTACCCCTTGTCCTGTCACTACTGTAAAAAGTCCCTCTCCAGCTTCCTTGTAGGCCCCCTTCAAGTACTGGAAGTCTGCTATAAGGCATCCTCAGAGCCTTCTCTTCTCCAGGCTGAACAAGCCCAATTCTCTCAACCTTTCTTCATAGGAGAGGTGCTCCAGCCCTCTGAGCATCTTCATGGCCTCCTGTGGACTCACTCCAACTGGTCTACATCCTTATGTTGAGGGCTCCAGAGCTGGATGCAAAGCAGATGAAAACAAGGAGGCCTGATTTTTGATAGCTATCCCTCTACATATCCACTTCACCAAGTGATATGAACCAACATGCTCCCACTGAAGTAGAATGTGGGGAGAATGGAAAAGATGTTTTTAAAGAAGCTCAGGTCTCCATCTAGATGGAGAGCCATCATGGCAAAAGTATCTACCTCTTTGCCAGAGATAGCAGTAAAGGACCTTTTTTCCTAATCTCCTCTTGTTGGAGAGGTGGTATACCAGATGATTAGGCACTTTTTTTGCTCTACTGTTAATCAGTAGCTTGTCAAAGAAGGTCTCCTTTTATTCCTGTTTCAGGTTCTCTAGTCTCGTGGTGATAGACTGAGGAGAGTAATTTTCACTCATGCCTGACTGAATGAAGCCACTTGGATAGTCTCTGTTCTCAGTTTGGAGTTCAGAATTTTAAAGCTGGAAATAACATTTCAATATACAGTCAGATCTGAAGTTGATATCAGTAGGAACCATGCTGCATCTGGGACTCTTGCATCAAATTGGTGTTTATTGAGGAATCATGTTGTTTTTTCATCTGTGATTATCTGAAAAACTAAATCTTGAAAAGCACATGACAAATTTAAATTGGTAAAGAATACTTACATTGCATTTTTTCACATATGAAGCTGAATTTATCTTGAATTCACTCTGCTTTCTGTTGTAATGAGAATGGGAAACATCTGTATATGTGCCAGGGCTCACCAGTTCAGCAGGAAAAAACTCATTTTGGTGACCCTCTCCTTTTCTTAAGGGCAACGTTAAAAAAAATATTGCAGATCAAAACAGAAGCAGACATGATATTAACCAGTGCATGACTAAGAGCTGAGTGTTGCAAGTGCGGCATTCTGACTTTATCCTAACAAAACTAGCTCTGGGAAACAGCAACTTAGGGGGAAACAAACCCACCACCCAAACAACAAAACCAACCAAAGAAACATAAAATCAACCAGAGTAATTTATCATTGTTTTGAGGAAACCATCTATTTTGGCATGAGGCCACTCTGGGAGTGGCTGCTGTGCTTTCCTTGGGTTCAAACTGCTAGAGTGTGTAGGGCTTTTCCTCAGGAAGTCTTCATGTTTCCTGCTGGGCCAGATGAGCCAGAAGATCAAAGGTGTCAGGCACTTACCCTTCCCTAGTGATGCTTTGTCTTTCAGTAATTTCTGGTTTGATTTTTTTTTTTTTTTGTGGAACTTGCAGACATATTAAGTACAATTAACTGCTAGATTTCCCAAAGAATATATATTATGCTAGGTTGGCTAAGATAGTATTTTTCAGCTGATAAAACTAGTGTTCTGCAGAAACCTCTGAAATATTGGCTGTTCTTCTGTGAAGTCACTCTTACTAGAGTAACTCCAATGAAAACAAACTGTATATCAGTTATTTCACTGCTTACTACTGGTACATTGTCAATCGTAATTGTCACTCCAAATTTATAATCTAAAATGATAAACCATAAGAAAGAGTAGGCTGCAGCAGATAATGATTTGTTTGGAGTCATGGGGA
Source organism: Rhynochetos jubatus (assembly GCA_027574665.1). NCBI lineage: Eukaryota > Metazoa > Chordata > Aves > Eurypygiformes > Rhynochetidae > Rhynochetos > Rhynochetos jubatus. The sequence goes on from CM050654.1 coordinate 20,738,407, forward strand.
CTGGAATCTCGATGGATTTTGTCCTTTTTGCAGTGTTTCTCAAGCTAAGCAGTGAGGCAATAGCACACAGAATCCATGTGCATATATGTACTAAAATTTAGAGTTTTCTCTATTCTCTTGATTTTATTTATGCAAAGTAGCAACAGCTATGTGATGCCAATGAGGGCAGTGTTCAGGAAATATGTGATTGATATCCTTTGACAGTGAAGTCATAAAATCAGGCTGTAGTGCACTTTCCTCCATAAACCTGTCTCTTGAGATGAAAGAGTGCTATTCCACACTCATTAAAGAGACCTTCTTCACTTCCAAGTTACACTGTGCTCTAAAATTTTGTCAAAGTAAAAGGTAAGATGACCATAATAGGCAGATTTTTTTTTTCTTCAAATGCACTATTTTATGCAACAGACACTACTCTAGTTTAATACATTGGCTATCTTTTTTTTCTCTTCTGGATTCAGTAGACTGGCCCTGCAAATACTTGAGCATCTTGTTGATGTCTGTGGCTAGCAGGAGACAGGGCAGAAAATAGATTTGACTAAGATTGTATAAACCCGCTAGCAATTTAGTGAATTGTTAAAAAAGATGGCAGTATTGCAACCTATAACTGCCTCACACTGAAATGATACTGCTTTGGGAAGGAGACAAAGTGTAAGACATTTTCATAAAAATTACACTTGTAATATTTTTGAAATTAAATATTTTTGACAGCCTGACCTGTAACATTATTTAGTAATCTAGCAAGTGGGATCCAATGGCAGAACGAAACACAGAGAGAAACCTTTTCTGTTGAAGCTTATTTGGCTAGCATTCATGCAGTATCCCTGGCTTTATGCCAACGATTTTTGTTCCATATTTCCTCCGATGAGTATGCAGGGGCAAAGGAGAAGTGCTTTATTCTCTAATGAAGAGATAGACAAGTTCTTTTGCCCAGGTCAATGATAAAATCATATCCTATGTACCTGAAGCTTTATGTCAGTTTGGAATAAGTGCACCCGAGAAGCAAGGTAGTCACGCCTCCACGTGCTTAGCTTGTTATGATCTGAATGGGAGAGGCGGTTGTCCACACAGTGTTGAAGTTGGCTGAACCAGGTCCTTTTATCTCTGAGAGTCTGGTCCTCAATATTAAAAATATTACACTTTTTTCTTGCCATTTTATCTATTTCATTGCCAGAATAGCAATTTCAACACCTTCATATTTCTTAATTAACAAGAATTTATATCATATATAGAAGGCTTGGCTAACGGATTTTTGTAGTGATTACCAAATGGTATGTATCGAACCAATTCTGTCTTAATATCAGTAGCCTATGGGAGAGTGGTGGAATAGTTATCAAAGTACTGATTTCAAAGGAAGGCAAACGCTGATTCAGAAGAGGCTATAGGTCAGACCAAACAGGCACTTTTCTGTCTTTAGTGTCCTGGAGCTGAATATTTAGTGGAAATTTAAGAATTTACATATGGGATAGGAGTTTTCCAGCTGTTGAAAATGTTGTCATTGATGATAATTGTTGAAACCCTTTGCAGCCTCCCACAGGTGTACAGCTTATCTCGTAAAGCATGAGGATTGATACTCCTTACGTGTTTATGACCTACCTAGAGCTGCTGCAGATGTTTCGTGCTGTCACAGAATGGGCTACTGAGGATTTTCAGAGGCAAGTAGACAGTGCTATGCCATGAAGATACGAGTCTTACATGTAATATATTGAAATATGTTAGACAAATGGAACTGATCACAGAGAGCACAACGATACACGCAGTAGGTGAAATTAAAGGTCACAAGAGTGATGTCCCATATAAACACAAATAATCCAGTGACCAAAATGCTGGTAAAATTTATCACTGGCCCTGCCCTAGAGAGACTGAATTTTCTGTTTTAAATTTAAAATCAGACTGAATTACATCTAAGCGTGGTGTTATATACCATTCTGCCCCTTGCCTGCTGATTTTTCCTTACATGATTAATTCAGGAATAGTCTGATTGATTAATTGTATGCTCTTAATTTATATATCCACTGTTACTGATGAGATTATGTATGTTGTATTACTGTAAGAAGGGAGTTGTATTACTTCTGAATCTAACACAATGCAATAATTTATTTCCTTGTTTTACTGGGCTTGCTATAAGTCATGACAACATTAGAACTGCTTTGATAGATGATGATTTACCTTGTTCTACTAATTGTTTTCATTTCAAAAATTCTTGAACAAAATTAAATAACCCTCTTCTTGGACTATTCTGTGTTTTTCTTAGTTGAGGAGATTAAAAGTAACTGTCATAAGTTGTGATATATGAAGTCTCACATCCACTAAATAAAAATGCACATCTAGTTTAAGCAGAGAACATGTGGTCAGATATAAAAATAAGAGTGAATAATTTTATGGTAAAGCTTATAGCTCTAGAAGTATTCAAGAGGCATAAGACATCACTAAATGAAGTGAGATGAAGGCAGCAAGACCATGTTCTTGTTTTGGGCTCCCCAATACAAGAAAGCCATGGGCATACTGGAGAAGTCCAACGAAGGGCCATAGAGATGATTAAGGAATTGGACTGTCTGACATACAAGGAGAGGCTGAGAGAGCTTGGACCATTCAGCATTGAGAAGAGAAAGCTTAGGGCAGATCTTTTCAATTTGTAAAATACCTTATAGTAGGGAGTAAAGAAGATGGAGCCAGACTCTTCTCAGTAGTACCCAGCGACAGGATGACAGGAAATTAGCATAAATTGGAATAAAGGTTATTCAACTTAAGCATACGAAAAAAACTCATTTACTGTAAGAGAAGTCAGACAGTAGAACAAGTTGACCATAAAGATTGTAGAGTCCCCATCCTTGGAGATATTCACAACCCAACTGGACATAGTCCTGAGCACCCTGCTCTAACTGATCTGCTTTGAGCAGGGAGGTTGACCCAGATGATCTTCAGAAATCTCTGCAACCTCATCTGTTGTGTGATTCTGTGCTTCTGTCTGCGATGCGTGAAGTTACCTCAGGTCTGATACATGAGGTAGCGCCTTGCTTTTTATGAAAGTGCTGGGCATCACGCGTCCATTTAATGGTTGTACTTGATGATCTTAAAGGACTTTTCCAACATAAATGTTTCCATTATTCTATGCTTCTGAGGATCTCTGGGGGATAGCCTTCTCCTAAAGGTAGGCTACAACCAATCTCTCCACCGTAGCATGTTTCCAAAGTAAATAAGTGCCTTAAAAGGCAAATTGGAGACGTCTTTTAAAGGTACACTTTTTACTTATCACCTCACAGTGAATGACTAAGTATCTCTGTCTGTCATCGATCAGAAAAGATGCAATGTGCTATTAGAGTTTTTCTGCTGACAGGGTTATCCTTCTAACATATGTAGCAACAGAAGTACCTATAATATTTGCTGAAATCTCTGAATCAAATGTATAGAACACTCCACAAAAAAGTCTGTCTTGGTATTCTGGGCCCTCATCACTGCAGCTGGTGCTATTTCTTTTTTACCATCACTGATTTGGAGTATCTATAAAGGTTTATGCCAAACTGGAGTATAAAAATGCTTTTATGAACTCAGTTGCATCTCTGTAGATACACTTTCTGTTGTGGTACTTCTAGTTAAGATGGATGGTATTTGGCCAAAGAATAAAGTTAAATCAGAAATAAAGCTATTTTTCATGCTTACTTTTGCATTATTCTACAGCACAGTAACTTTTTCTGATTTTTACTACTGAATTGAAAATGGCAGATTTTCATAGCAGTAAATCCAGAAAAAACAGGTCTTCCAGAAAATATCAAAGCTCTTTTTTGGGGTGTACAAAACCCCTTCATTTGCCCTTTTTTTAATGAATTATAGCATTAGGTCTTGAAGTAAAGCTACCACTAATAAGAAACAAGCAAAGGCTAGAGCTGAAGATCAAGAAACTGACCTAAGGGCAGTTTGCTAGAAAGATTTGAGAGGAGCAAGACTTTAAGATCTAATGGCATGTTCCATTGCAAAACAGGTTACAGAAGACTGTGAGGGAGCTAACAGTAGTAAGAATTTGAGCTGTGTGATACTGTGTGAGAGAGGCAAAGTTTTTCTTTAACTTAAAATTTGGGAAGATGCTTCCCCCATGAGTATCTGAAATAGGTGAAATACGGCATATAGAACTAAAGTAATACTGTTTCATTAGAGGATTTTTTTCTAATTATTCCAAGAGAGATTTAGCACAAATACTCTTTGGTGTATGTGTTAAATTCAGATTTTAATGCCTTTCTCTTTTGTTGTATCATTATTCTAGAAAAACACGTAGGCTTCCTTTCTTGAAAATTGGCTTAGTACAAAATCAGTCTTTTGTGTTTATCAAATTCTGCAACATTTATGGTATTTTAACCTAAGACAAGAAGGAAGTGTATGGATCTGTGAACTACTAATGGGGTTTTCTTAATCTTATCTTTTTATTGCTAGTATTAACAATTTGTTTCCTGTGCATTTTTAAGTCTGAAAATATCCAAGTTCAAAGATGACTATAAAACATCCCTATTGCTCATAAATATCTTGTTAATTAATTTGATGTTGTCATTAAGCCACTGATACTTTTGATTGATCTGTGGATTAGGCACAAATTCTCACAATCAACAATGTAGGGAGAGGATGGTGGTGGTAAAACTGTCTCCCATGTTCATGTTTTATTTCTACCCTGCAGACCTTAAACAATAGTGATTTCAGATTTCTATGTGAAACAGTATTGACATCAGCAAAGCTTCAAATTAAGGAGACTTGTGAGAAAGTTAATCTGTCTCCCTGCATTGTATCGTGTCTAAATAGGTGCTGGAGGAAAAAAAATTAAGCTTTCTGGTGATGCTGCTGCTAGGGAAGCATACTAAAGAATTCGGGGGGCAGGGCAGTATCCATTAGAAGTGGACTATAGAGGATTCCCGGCATATTCAGTAGCAAGAATGTGAGAAATACTCTTGGCATTGTACTTGAATGCCAGCAGCAGAAAGAGAGAAAGCAGGCAAGTCATTAGTGTACACTCCTGTATGAGCTCAGGTCTTGATTATCTCTTTCCAGTGCCGCCTTAGAGTAGAGGAAAGACGGCTGCTAGGAGACCTGTCCTTTCTAAGGAAGCTGGGGTGCATAATTATATAGGTTTACCTGGCTTTTTCCAAAGGGACAAATGGCACCACTTCTTCAGTCCTTCTCCTTACTAGCCTGTCTGTTCTTCCCCTTTTCCTTAACTATCCATTTCTGTAAGTGCAACACTTTTAAACTCTTCCTGGCGCAGAGTCAAGCATGTCTGCTTGTGTGAGGGGACCGGGTCCCCCTCGCTTACTGACACTGATAACTTCCTGAGGTAGCTGTGCAGAGTGAGAAGATTCTGCTGTTCCTCCCTTCCGCACAAAGATTCTCTGGTCTCAGTGAAATGCAGTGTTCAATCCTACCAGAACATACTTGTTTTAAGCTTTGTGCCACATTTTTCACCTGGGTGCTCAGGGCCAAATTCAGGGTAAATATAATCAGATGCATCTCCTTACTAAATCAAGCTGTCCCGCTCGCTGTAAGTTTGATTTTGGTGTTAGGCCATTGGTCTTATGACTGCATGAGTGAGAGATTCTTATGCATGTGGCATTGCCTGATGCTCAGATAAGAACATCATGTCAGACATGTTTAATCATAACAGTGTTTATTCCTTTTACTCAGAATGTACCCCCTTTATGACAAATATATGTAAATGCTGAGATAAAAATAGTGTTTGACAAGATAGTTGGGTATGTTTCATTTTATTAACACATTAGTCAACTTATTTGGCTCAACATAATATGTGAATAGTAGATATATATAAGCTTAGCATAATTTTTTTCAGTTAACATTTGTTCTGTGATTACATTATTTTAATTAGGCAATAAGACATGACAAGCAGAGGATTTAATGGTGATTATAGATCACTTCTCACAAGGTATTCTAAAGCATGTGTCTGAAAGCTGACTGATTTTTAACCATTCAGAATGTGCACCAATAATCGCCCTTGACTGACTAGAGTGCCCTTTGGTTTCTTTACTGAAATATGTGTTATTGTATAAGAGCAGCATTTATTGGTCATAGTCATCAGGGCCAAGACTTTGCTCTTGTCCAGTGAGAAAGGTCCCTTTGTGTTCTATAGCTTTCTGTGCTGTCTCTGAGATTAGCTTGCTTATGACAGCACAGTATAACTCCTAGATATATTCAGGGCACATCATACTGCCTGTGCAGGAAACCAAACGTCCTCTCTGGAATCTCATAATGCGGTAGGTGTCACAAGTCAGAAATAATGAAGATGAATGATATGATGGACCCAAAGAAAAGTAAATATTTTCTAAATAACACCCACATCTTTCAGACCCTCTCTGAAATATAGTCAGAGACTAGGAAAGTGAAAATGTTCCATTTCCTTGTACCTCTCCACTAAAAAAAAAAAAAAGAAAGAAAACCCCACCAAACCAGAAATGCTTTGTGTATACCTTATTTTGTATTTGATTGCATCAATCTTAAGATATAAAGTAATAAAATGCTGGGGGTAACAAATGCTTGTTTATTTCAAAGTCATTACATGGTTTTTTGCATTTTCACTTATAGATGCAGAGTAATTTGGATTTCTCTCAAAGTAATTAAATGTCTTGCTTATGACTGTGTTCCTGAAATGAAAGAAGTGACATAAACCTGGAGCTTATAGAGCTGTGTTGGGTTTTGATATTACTTTGTGGATGTTTAAATGGGGAAGAGCAGACAATAACTTCTGAACCTATGAGCATGTTGCTGTGTAGCTCTGCTAAATCCTATTTCATAAAATGTTTCTTTTTTGTTTGTTTGCTTGTTCACTCAGTATGGTTTCCTAGTTCTACCTATTTGTAATAATCATTTAATGTTTCAACTGAGTGCCAGTGAAAGCAAACCCAAGTAGCTTGTGGTTGTTCAGCATTATAGTTGCACAAATGACCAGAAATGTTATTTACCACCAATCTCTTATGTTCTGTCCCCATTTTGGAAAGTCACTCTGGGGTAAGTGAACGATGATTCCCCCTCCTCCCTCCAAAACCAGTTCTCTGTTAGGCGTATAAGAATCCCATCTTTCCTCATTGTAGCCGTCTGGTCTGAATGACCAGAGGGAAGATAGCTCGAGGTAGTTCTGAGGTACCTATTGGTATTTTTCCATGTGGCCACTCCCTTTTTAGTGTGTGCATATGTTATGACTTTAAATGTTCAGTTTTATTCAGTTCTGTTCAGGGTACAAGCAAAGTAATGAATTACATTGTTATATTGCCCAACTGAATTGCTTATGTTGAATGTAAACTGTTTTAGGAGAATCTTTCAGATATTGTAGAAGAACAGGTTGAACCTCAAGACTGGGATGGGGAAGGACCAAGCATTAGCTTGAAATTCCTTACAGCCTCCACTACACAGGACTAAAACATTAGAGACCTGGCTTGGTCTTTTCTTTTCTTTTTTTTTTTTTTTTTTTTTGAGGCGGTCTCAACATACGGAATTTTAGAAGGTAGAAGGTATAATGTGACCAGATATGACATATACTGTATGTGACAAAGGGACTGAACCAGAACTGAACCAGAATCTCAGGGCCAAGTCCTTTGAGAGACTGAAATCCCTGTCTGAATTTAGGTGGAATGGAAAGAAGAATGGTTATTCTCAGGATCCAAATGTGTATGGTTCAAGTGATGAAAAAACTTCAGAAGTATTACTGATTTCATCAGTCTTATGCCATTCATTGGCATCTAAATCTTATGAGTCCTGTTTGCAGAAAACTAACCTTTGAACCCAGGTTGTTTCTTGTATTAACCTTAGTAGTAAGTGTGAATGTGAATTCACTGTTTCTACATACCTAAAGGTAATATGAGTGTGATGAAATAGGGTTAAAAAGTGTCATGAGATTTGATAAGCATTCATGCATTTTATCTGACTTGGGGCATTGAATCCATGGAAACATTGGCTTTTACACATCATTTTCTCATTCACAGAATTAAGTAATTACAGACTGGGAGAAATGCACCAGCATTGAATATACAGTACCCAGACTATGTCACTACAGGTAGCAGATTGAGTTTAACTAGCCATATGGATTGTAATTGTCTAAGTATGATTAATTCATAATGTTTGTTAATTTTATGCCTTATATTATGGTTTGTTATTATAATGTCACTCTTTTCTCTCCTCCTTTGTTTCTTTTTTAATCTAGGTTTTGATGAGAGCCCTCAAGGGATTTTAATCTTGCTACGATGCTAACTAATGATGTCCTTATATTCCTGGGTCTCATCAATAGCTTGTTCCCCTTGCTGGAAGTTTCACGGAAAAGGGTTCTGAAGTTAGAACAGATGGTGTGTCAGTCCATTGCAGAACTCTGTTTGCAGCCTGAGGAAAACTTTATACTGAAGGTGGAAATAATGGTTTTCTGCTTAGCTTATTGTAAATTCTAAATGGGGTGATTGAAGACTATAATGATCACTGTTGTTTGATGCCCATGAGTTTCAACATCTGGCTAATGCCTTTACTAACTGTAACAGTAAGAAAAGGCACTATAGGGTTTTCTGCTTCCTTCTCTTAAATAGATTATAGCACATATATACATACGCTTGTACATACACACATGGATACGTAAGATTGATGTATGCATATGAAACTGTATATATACTTTATAGATGTAAATGAGTGTCTATACTAATATCTGTTTTGCACAAATGTGCAACAGAATATTACATAATATAACATTTTCATGCTAACACTTGGTTTTCTTTTTTCATTACCTGAATTTGATTTCCATTTAGCAATGGGAGTTGTTTTAAGTCACCTTTTATCTACTCTTGCCTACAGACCCAAGCTATTAACTCAAAATAAATCAGTAAATATGGCTTTGCTTCTTATATAGGGTTCAAGAAGGAAGCACTAGTGAGACCAACAGAGCTGGTCTTTGTAAAGGAGGCTGAACACCACCTCCTTCCAGGAGATGGACCTCATTACACCAACTTCTGTCACACTTGGACTTTTCAGCAGGTAATTCACTAAATGACCAAAGTCACTAGTCTGTTCTGTCACTGCACTAAATTGACTTGATGGAATATTGTTAACAGGAACCATGAATGAAAAATAATGTTTTCACAGAGAATTTTAAAAGTGATTTCCCTACTTATTTTGTTCCTTTGCTTTTGTGTACTTCAATCTAGATAATGACAACAGTTCAGGAAGCTTCATTTTAGAAATTCAGATGGTATTGTCTTAACTTTTTCAGCAGCTCGGCCTGGTATTCTTGAAACAGATTGCCAAAATCTCTAGCATAATTATACTTTTGTTGTGTTGTTTATTCTTTTTTAACAGTCTAGCTATATTCAGAAAACCATGGGAACACATACCAAACTTCAGGAACATGATATAAATGCTTTGATTTCAGTGGAACCTCAATCACAGTCTTAAAATGTTATGCTGAATTTGGACCCCAAAACCTAATAAAACAGTCAAACAAAATACTGGAGCCTGATGGTCACTATTTAAATTGGTGATAGGTTTTTGCTTCTGAAGATGTGATGCTTTGTTGGCTTATGCCATGTTGGTCTTCAACCAGGCCTATAAAGTACCTATTGATAAAAAAAGTGGTCAAAGCATTAAACTTCTGACTAAGGCTATCAGAATCTGACACATTAATTATCCTTAATTACAGTCTATATCATCTTTCTTGTAGAAAAGTTCTTGTAGCATATGCTGCTTCTAGTGAATTTGCTATTAGTTTTTAACTAATGCCAAGTTTGAGTTTTGAAGTTGCATGACATTAAAGTCTTCATTTTTCTTTTTCTGAAGCTTTGTGGTTTCAAGATTTTCTTATAGTAGGACAAATGTGTGCTTACACAGTTTTATTTATGATATGAATCTGAAGAGAATGACTGTGACAGGTACAGAAAAGGATTGACAAACATAGAAAGCATATTTGAAATAACTGTGGGAAGTTAAAAAACTTATTTTTCTGTATTTCTTCCTTCTCTTCGAATTGTCAGTGTATTTGTAACTAATTCTACCTAACGTCAGCCACAAGAATCTATGCAAGTGATTTATATGATCAGATGGAATAGAAGATTGCTGACGGTAGCTTGGAGTTCAAAGGACAATGCTGTTCACAAATTAAAAAAATCAGCGTAACTACTGTGATTCCCATTAGCTGCTGATCTTTATCTGTTCTTTTTCTTTTCTTTTTTTTAATTATATATGTAGTTTTCCTCTACAACTCAAATCATGGACTTAATTTTTCTACAATTTTTGACTTTCCTTTTTATTCCTCACAGATGCAGTGAAATTCACGGCAACACCCACAAAGTAAGGTTAATTTTCTTTGCAGGGAAACAGTAACAGTGTCATCAAATATCCACTCATCAATAAAATAAAAACACTCTACCGATTCCAACATGTTTAAGCTCCCTAAACAGACATTCATGTGAGATATATGTAATGCTGCAGTGATCACCAAGACACAAAAAGTATAATTCAATACATAATAAAGCATCTGTGGCTTGGTGAGTGGTCTTTCTGTTCCACGTCTGACTACAGTTCTGGCTAGTCATGCCTCTGTGCCTTGCCTACGCATCACTGTTTTGTCTCACGTGGTGACTTCAATGACAGATAATTAGCAGAGCTGCTAATGTTTCAAATGACTTGATATCAGACTCAGAGCATCCTGAGTAGTTGGCGAATTGAACTTGGCTACCAGAGCTTCTTAATGGGATGGAAAGTAATCAAAAGCAGAGTGTCAAAAGTACTGGAGGAGGGATAGCCAGTGCTACATATCCGAAAGAAACCAGCAGCCAGTGGTCTTGTGATGAACTGGTCATCCATTTGCTGCATAATTCTCAAAAATTGTCTAAAATCCGGAACAAGGGTGTGCTAGGCTTGAATTGTCCTGGTAGCTGATGATTCAGTAACAACTGCCAGATGAGAGGAGAGAGTAGGATAGCAATTTGTGGCATGGTAAGGCCCTTATTAGGTTTTTCATACTCTTTGCCCTCCTGACAGTTTCCCCTACCTCTTTCTTTAATTTTGTACAACTGTTACATGACTAATATCTGAAGGATTTATTTGGCCTGCTCCCCACCAGGCGTACAGCTCACCCTCTGTCTGCAATCCTCACTTGCTTCTTATTCATGCTTCCAGTTGCGGAAACTCTAAGCTATGTTTTACTTTGCAGGTACTTCCTGAGAAAAATGGTGATGTGTTTAATGATTGGTTTGTGGATTTTCACCTGGCCAAGGATCAGAGAACTCTGTGACTCAGCTGAGGTCCGAGGCAAGCTGATCTCACAGGGTATTCGTCAGTCCTGGTAAGCCAGACCTTGCAGTCTGATTGCAGAGACCCTCTCCTGCATTGGTTTACTATACTGAGTCCTATTAACATGCATGGCTGTACTATGTTTTAAGATCGTAGCATTTTATTGAAATTGCAGTGGGGATGTTTGACATGTCAGAAAGATATAAGCATTAGGGTACTTAAGGTCTGCTTTTGTTTCCATGCGTTTAGAACACACCTGGATTCCTTTTTAGTTCTTCTCTTAGATAGATCCCTAGTGACCTATATAAAAAGAGCACCGCTGCAAAGAGCAGAGTTGGACAATAACTGCGTTGAGGTGACTGTGTACACTTCATGATAATCCTCCAAGTTAGAAACATTTGAAAATGTTGTGTCAGCCCTAGGCCAACTTTCTCTAGACAAATAAAGCAGTCATTTGAGAATTTCCACTTCTATATCCCACCCTTCTGAAGTAGCTAAGTTTAAACTTCTGTGAAGGAGACCAAGGTTCTTGGTATAAATTCCTTCAACTCCCCTTAAAGAAAATCTCCAGAATAATTTTGTGGAGAAAAAAATACCCACCTTAATACAAATCTAGGGGTTTTTTACAGTTTTTAACGCTACTGGAGTGTTTGTAAAATATATCTGTCTGTGTCAGGTTATCAATAATCTTCAAATTCAAAATCTTGTAACTATTAGTTCTCACAGTTAGAAGCACTGCTGACTGTGACACAATCTTTGTGGCTGGAAATGCTGGAATGGGGAAAAGTGGTAAAATAAATTCTATTTTCAAATACCCTCGCAAAACGCTTGCTAATTGCTTGTTTTTTTAAGGGAAATATTTTGGTAAAACAATGTGTGTTGCAGGTTCAATACTTAAAAAGCATTAACAGCATACTCTCAGAATAGGACAACAGATTCTATGAATCACAGTGTGAGCTCTAGGTAAGTTGAATAAAATTGGTGTATTATGCAAACACCTTTTTTATATAGATTGGATGACTAAGGTGTAATGTTATCTATATTGTAACGTCTTATCATTTATATTTAGGGGATATTTTGCCTTATTTTTGCTATGCATTTTCTTTGCATCTCATGTAGACTTTCTTTAATTTCTGTCTTTATCTTTCCTCTTTTGTTTATTAAATGAAACCCTCATAAACAAATACTAGCAACAGAAAGTCTGTTAGAATACATTTCAAGTATTAGTTCAGTGTTAACCTTGTAAATTTATTTTTTTATGCCTCTCTACCTATATTTTCTGAACGTAAAACGGGCACAACTCATGAAGTTATTTCCAACTTATTTCCAGATAAAGAGAAAATATAGCTATGCTCTGCCATTGTTCTTGTTGTTAGAGACTAAAGATGTTGCATAAAACCTATACCAACATGAAGTGAATGTCATTGTGGAGTGATATTAGCCTTAAGATGGTCAACACATGTGACCCTTGGGGTTTCTTCAGTGGAAGAGTTGGAAGCCTCTATGATAGCTTCAAATTAAATTGGATAAATGAATGACTAACTTATTACATGATTATGGTTAAAGGAACCAAATTTCTGACTTCAGCTGAAAGGCCTCTTTTCATCACCTGTAGAAAAAGTAATCTGCCACAGTCCATGATATCCCGAGATGGTGGAGATATTGACCATATTCAACCGAATCCGTAAACAGTCATGGATGATAGTGAGGGCAGTGAATCATACTACTAGCACTCTGTGTGATGCACACCTTACGTTGGTTTCACGAACACCTTTCTATTTTATTGGTCTAATCAAAATAAGGGTAATCGTGGTCAGAATATAAGACAGGTATAACTACATCTATGAAAATTGTACATATCATGCTGTATAAGCAATTGTCCAATGCATAGAGCAATCAAATTCATAACTCAAAAACCTTCACTTGTATGGTGGATCTCAAAATGGGAATTCTTCTTTCTGTACATGTATGTTTGGTGTTTTCTGTGAGGTGCCTGTCATTTTAACAAAAGTGACATGCAGAGTAAAGTGGAAAGGTCCTGTTTCAACCTGGGAAGAGGGTGGGGCAGACAGCTGAATTGTTCCGTATTTTCTATGAAATCTTAATTGATTAGACGATCACCTTTATTCACCATAGAAAGACTGTCTTTCTTTATGATGGATACAACAGCAGGAGAGCAAACTGTTGGAATTGATATACTTTGTTGCTTATCTGAAAGGAGATTTTTTGCCCTAATTTTGCACAATAGTAGAAACTTCCTTTAAATCCCATTTTCCTAACCAGCGCCTAGAATAGCTCTTGTTGTTAGATTCTAAGGACTCTATTGTGGCTTTTAAGCCAGAGCCCGCAGTAGGGGTTGTGGAGGGATGCACCGCCCCCAAGAAACTCCTAGAGGGTTTGTACTTGAGGACAAATCCAATGATAGAATTTAAAAATGGAACAGACCACTGTAGATCATCTAGTCCTCCCATCTGCTAGCACAGGATTTTCCCTCCCAGATATTCTTAATGCATTGTTCAATGTAAAAGTCTCAACTCTGGGAGTTTCCAAAGCTTTGCTTGGAAAAATTTTGCCTCCTTTTTTCCCCTCAGAAGTAGGAGGACACAGCAGCAGCCATGACCATGGCTTTTAATATATATCTGTGTGTACTTTGGACTGCCTTCTGCCTGCTGGCTGGTGTGAATAGGGGGCAGATAGGTACAACTTTTCCCTTTACAGTCTCCAGATGACTTAAACATACCACGTGATCCCTGTGCCCTAGGAGGAGGTTTGTAACTGCCTTAAACCATCACCTGTCCTTTAATGAATGTCTCAGATTTTGTAAAACGTGATCTAAAGTGTAATTGCTCAGCTCTGTAATGCAGTGAAGTTAATTTGTGGTTCAGTCAGAAAATTTTGTCCTAATTTTCTGGGTGGTGATTACTCTCCCAACCAGTGAAATTGGCTTGAATGTTCCAGTGCATTTTGTTTACTGCTTAAAGGCTGATAAACTCCTGTGTATTATTTCTTTTTTTTGGGAATAATAATAGTGCATTCTTCAGTCTTGGTAACTGTTGATATTTCATTCTTCCAGATGGATTTTGAAAGATTTCAATTATCAGATATTTTGCAACACTATTGTTAGTGCTATTGGAAGGCAGACGCTGGATTTTCACACATAATTCAAATCTGTAGTGTAAATGAGGCACTAATTCTGCAGAAATTATCCTATGTTCAAGATTGTTACACTTAAGTAATACTGTCAGATTTATAAAGGTCAGCTCAGAGCTGGATGAATCTGTGGGATAAACACATTAATACTGAAGTATGTTGGGATTTGCACTTCAGACAGTGCCTATGAAGTCTCCAGTGGCTCTGGATTAGTGTTATGAGTAGTCTAAATGGGACTGTGTTCTGTAGAGAGAAGCATGGGAAGCCAGTGATGTACAAAATCTGCCAGTAGTGACTATAATAGTCATAGAAAAACCTGAAGGCTCCATCAAGATTAAATTTCCTTTCTGATGTTTTTGCCAGTGTTGTCTGAGATTCAGTATATGAAACAATATGAAATCTTTTATCCAAGTGATTGAAGGTTAATGTTGAGTAAATACAGTTTAGAGAATTTTTTTTTCCACTTTCAAAAGAATGGTCCCACTTGACTGCATGCTCTTAAGTGGGGAAAAAATTTCTTCTAACATAGGACTAGCAAAGAAAATCTTTAGGGGCAAAGAAAACTATATAAGTAGAGGAGGTTGAAGCAGATGAAAATCTAGTTAAAATGGAAAATGTCCCATTTCCTTGATCCCTCGATCCCATGATATGCAACAGACCTGAGAAATCACTAAGGTGTTTTCTTTTAATGCATATTGTTCAAGATATGCAGGGCATAAGGATTTATCTGTTCAGTTGACAAACCACTGTAGTGTTTTGCAGGAACAAGACTGGTTCTACTTGGGCACTCCATGAGCCTTGTTCAAATGTACACTGCAGCTACTTGTAAAAACAAGCAGGGGTCCGTGGCAAGGCATTCTTGCTTTTTTTGGTTAAGTTCTATCAGTACCAAGTAACGACAGTACTTCGCTAAGACTTCCAGGGTTTTACATCAGCCATTCTTGAGCAGTAACATTTGCTACAGCATCCAGAGGTGACACTGTCTGTGACACCTGACTTAGGCTGGAGTCCATAAATAATATTATGTGGTTAATGACAGCATCGCACTAACTTGATAAAAAAGGACTGTTTAATTTTAGATGCAACGATATCTCCCATTTTTAAAGCTATAGACTAACTTAAGGTAGGAAGGTCAGGTTCCAATAGCTGAAGTTTTTTGCCAGTCTAATCAGCTCTCATCTGGCTTTCTAATAGTTTCAGAATCTGATTTCACATATTCCAGTTTTTCTGAGAGATGGCAGCACAGACAGGATGGTTTTTTACCTGTATATTTTGCTGTTTACTTATAATTTATTTACTCTTGGAAAAATATTTTTAAAGACTGTATGCACCTACATTTCCCAGCAGTTACTTCACTACATTTTGCACACTTACATTCACACCTGCAGAGACTTCATGGGCTTTCTGCCATCTGCCATTGTTCCTTCATTCTAATGTACAGTGCAGCCTCACGTAATTTATGACTTTGCCTGATATTTATTAGATAGACAGGATTATTGCCCACAGATGGCTGTGGTTCACAGCCAGAGGCATCTTCACAGAGTAGTGGGAAGAGATTTGTTCATGTGACCATGCGACTTTACTGTAAGCTAATTTTAGCACTGGGTTTTTCTTGATAAGTTAAAATGAAATGAGAACTCTGGGTCAAATTTATTCTTGCAGCAAATGATGCAGTTCCATTGACTTCTGTTGAGTCACACCTATATGTCAGGGGTGAAATTAGCCCTCCATTTTTTTCACTAGGAAAATAAAATACACGCGAGCACATTTTAACTCAGTGCATGTGTGCAGTTACAAATATTTCTGGTCTCGAAGCTGTACCTTTGGAGCAGAAACAACAGAAAAGATTTATCAAGTCATACAGTTGTTGCCGGTAGATGACATTGTCTGCCAGCTTTACATTTTCTCTGCTTCTTTTTATGGGCCACTGGAGTCATATATTCTGTCGTGCACAGTGTGAGACTCGGAACATTTCTTTGGCAAAGTCAGGGAGACTGGCGTGTTGAAAGTGAGCCAACACAGTCAGGTGGTTTCATTTGTACTTGAATTTGAGACTAGTTCTTGCAGGGGATAGAGTGTGAAAATTGTATCATTTTGGGGTGTGTGTTTGATTGCTAGTGAACTAGTTGCTGCTGGTAAATTTAAGTCATCTCACTGGTAATAAATACAATGAGTTGAATCAGTGGCTTTTCTAATCTGTAAGGATTCTGTTTGGTAAAGTGCAGCCTTAAGTGGGTCTATGTAATAACACTGTAACTATCAACACACAGATTAAAGTGCCTACAGATTTCCTTGCTGTAGGCTGAAGGAGAAATTCCCAGCCTCCAGATTGTAATCTGTAGGGAGGTTATTAGCAGTTGAGCTCGGGAGGAATGGCACTTCAAGCAGAAGCCATCTGGAATACGCATTAGGAGATTCTGCTACAGGAGAGCTAGGAACAGAAGCAGGCATAGGAACGTGCTGCACTCTCACCCTGCAATGTGCTAGGTGTTCTTTTCATTCCACTGGGAAGTCAATGGGATTTAGGAGCACTCAGCACTTTCTGCACTTTATGCTGTAATTCAGGAATGGCATATGTAGTTAAATATGTTAAACCAAAAGACCGAGTAAGTAAATATGCTGGGTGAAGTTCTGCCATCTGGTTCAGCAGCAGAGTTATAGCATCAGTATGAATTCCCACTATTTATAATTACCTCTTTTATTGTTATGTCAAAGTTGTGGTGGTGGTTATTTTTAATATTTTCCTTTTCTGGGTTTATGCAGATCTGGACTGACACTTGCAAAGAACAAATCTTATCTTCCTCTATGGCATGTATGTTCCTTAGATTTTGATAGTGCAACTTTAAAACCATTTCTCCCATTCCTCAAAATGGCACAGTAGTGGGAACAGTAAGAGCAGAATTCCATTCTGGTCCTTACTGTCCAAGCTGGTTTTTAAAGGTGCTTGTTATAGAAGAGAAAACTGAAGGTAAAGAGAGCATGCCTGCATGTGGAGCATTTGCAGTTGTCCTTGCACAGTCACTAAGTTGGACTGGCACAGAAAAGAAGGCAATATCTGCCCTGCTGAAGGCTATAAAGCGCTGTGTCAATGTATTATTGTGTAAAGATGAATGCATCTAAATGCAAGTTCCCTGCTTCAGGTGCAATGCCTGCAGGATTTGACCCTAGAGAAATGCATCTTCTCACCCTTTACTACAGCCATTTCTAGAAGGCACAGGCTAATTTCAGGTTTGACATGTCAAGGCACGGAGAAGAGTCATTGACACAGCAGGTGCACTTAAATATAACTGTCTAATTATACAGTGATGCAAGTTTGCTCCCAGGAAACTAAATGTACAGTGCCATGGAAAACATGGTATCTGCCTGTCATGCTGTTGAAGAGGAAAAGAGTCTTCTGCAGTCAGGCACGTTTCATGTATGAAATCATAAACATCATCATGTGGTAAACATCTGCATCATCCCCATTCTTTCTCGAGTATGCACACTTTAATTTCCCTTCTACAGACTTGTGGGATTGCAACATATGTGCAGCTTGTTAGAGAAAAATAACTTCTGAAACTTGCCTGGGTGCGTTAAGGTCTGATTTCAAGCTTATATGTGTTTAGTTTGAATTTGAAAGTTCTGCAGTAGAATCCATGACAGTAATAGTAGAGGATAACAGAGCAGTGTTATTCTGCAGTTACTGCTGGTCTAATTCTGGCACATGGGAAAGGTCACTCCTGTTGGCTAAATTTAAGCAGACCCTGGGGCCCAGTAGTGTGCAAGGGGTGTGAGGCAGACAGTTTACTAACATGGTCCTGGCTTGAAGGTGTGCTTCAGTGACAGGGGTGTTTTCTTGCCCTGCCCACATGCCCTATAGCAAAATTCTTTTTTTCTTATTCAATTGACAAGTCTGCCCTGGACCAATGATGCTTCATCTGTACGCAGCTGTTAGAGCCTAGGCAAACGAAACATGTAGAGAAATGGGAAATGTAATAATATTTTAACTTAAGCAATAATCAGAGAAGAATTGTTGAAATGCAGAAAACCTGAGTAGTAAATAACAGTTGTATCTTAAATAGATCATATTATTTATTAATTTACTTTCACGGGGAAGTACAGGCATTCACAACCCTGCCTCACGTGACAAGTGCTACAGAGTAAAATTGCAATACATCTGTTCTTTCCCTCTCTTGCTGAGTGTCCAGTTGAAACTTCCTCACATTTTCCGATTTTACGGTACATTCAGCCTTCTAGGGTTTTTCCACCTGCTTGTGCCATGCTTTCTCTTTCACACCAATCCAATCTGTATATAGCTAGTAGGGCTGACTTTGAAATGTTAACATCATTCAGAATTGCAATAATTGCATCCAATGACCAATAAATGTTTTGAGATAATACATATCACCCAAACAGCCATTACAAAATTCACAAAATTTGCTTAGCAGTCTCTGAAATACCCCTGCTGAGAAGTAAAATGTTCCTGTAACATACACATTCAGCTTGAGATTACCTAATTAATGACTCTACCTTTAAATGCCATCTTCTCTCAGCTATAGTGGAGAAAAGCTGTTTGTTTTGAGCACAAAAGGAAACATTTACTGAATGACAAAATGGATATTCAAAGCAATCCAGAACAAAGACCGTGAACATTGTATAACAAAGAAGATGAACATTCATGGTGAATCTTTTTAATATCTGAGTTTGAGATCTATCTTCAGTGAAATACCTTGGTGTTCTCATATCAATCAACCAGACAAAAATTACCAAGTGAAGAGTGCGACTGCGCTCACTGGTACATTCAGCCAAAAGGGCAGAGCAGATCCCATATTTTCTTGCTTTCCAACACTGTTTCTGGCTCCCAGCATCACTTCACCATCACCACCCTTCCAAGAGTTGCTACTGTCAGCAATCCCTAAAATGTCACATACGCAGAAACTATTCATCAACCCTGAGTTTATCTTATGTAGGCTTTTTTAAGGCAAGTATCAATCCCATCTTATTTCTGCTGCCCATATTCCTTTATACATTTTCTCTCCAAGGTTCTTCTGCCACCCCAAGCCAGTGCTTAGGCCACAAATGGTCTGGAGTCAAGATACTTCCTTCAGATGAGAAAAAATTTTTTGCTTGTTTTTCATGTTAGTCATATTCTGAAGAGTCTACCTTGGAAAATCTGCAGAGGTGTGAAAATTGAGTCCTTTATAAGCAAGAAATAAAACAGATGGTTATTATGTGACCTGGTATAGCTTCTGGACCAGGATTTATATTTATGTCTGTATTCTTATGCATTTTTCTCTGTTATGTTCAGGGTTGTTTTCCCTCCATGAAATATTATCATCTCCGTACAGACATCATTTTCTCAGAAATTATGGTTTTATCTGGCAGGATTTTATTGCAGATTGCTACAGATCCCCCCCCAGATTTGACTAAAATATTGCTGTGCCAAGATTTTCATATTCTCCAAAGAATTTTGCAAATTAATTTGTTGCTTAATAAATGGTGATTTGCAGGTTATATTAGAAACATATTTTTTATGCATCTTGTAAATGTTTAGAAAACAATTGTATACGCAACAGTATTTACTTTTGTTGCTTACTCCTATCTGGTGGGACTGCATATAGTCAAGGAGGAGAATAACCCCAGCTGTCTTTAAGACAGTTTTGTCCAAGGTAGAATCCTTCTGAAGGCCAAGGAAAACTTTGGGGAATCCTGTTTTTTATAGACGAGAGAGGTGCACTGTTCTCCACGGACTGCTGGTTCTGGTCATAGCCACTGGAAGGCCTAATCACACCCTTTACTGGAAAACCTGTAGTATCTGTGGGTAGTTAGGATCTGGTGGCCGGAAGATTACGTGCTGTACGGAAAGACAGGGACCCTCCCCTGATAGCCAGTAGCGTGTAGTTTGCAATGTAAACAGACGGAAGTGACGTGACAAACCTAAGCCATATAACGCGGTGTTACACATCAATAAACGCCATTTGCCGTCCACCACATTGGTGTCTGTGAGCAGATGGCCCGAGCGGCCCGGGGGGGATCGCCGTGCCGTTCCTGAACCAGGTCGCCACGCCTTGCGAAGGCAACAAGTATCCTCAGCACCTGCTGCTTTACAGCAAAGTGAGTACTTGTTGCACTATGGATCCATCCTTTTCATTGCTTGGCAGTCTTCCTCCTCACCCCTTCAAAAAAATACCATTGTGTCCTGGAGAAAGAACATTACAGGGGTGCTGTCCAAATGACAGTCAGAGCTGTCTCTAAAGAGCTCTGCTCTGTCGCCTTGGAGGGCTCATTCTCGTCTACAAGTACTTCCTCCTCACCTAGTCAGGGAAAAGCAGCCACTCACATAATACGATGTTTTGGGTTGTCGTGTGGTTCTTGGCTCCTTAGAAGCTCAGTTCACTCCAAGGACAGCAGCCATTGTTCCTGATGCTGAGCACACCACCTTTCTGCACCCTACCCTCCTGTTCTTTTTTTTTAAGGGAATGGCAGAGGTGAAATCTTAAAGAAAAGTACTGATTATTAAATTTTCATTGAACTGAAATAACCTTCAGGAATTTAAAGTGACTTGCTGGCACTGTTCAGAAGCAGGGAAGGCTGCAGTTGATAAGATCTAGCCTGAATAGTAATGTTCATGGAAAACTGGTAGGAATTGTTATCTAGAATATAGGTTCTAGAATATATAATTAAAGCAAAACTGCCATAATTTTTAAACAGGAAGTTTTTGTGCAAAGACACTGGTATTACATTTTGTAGTGAGTTTCAGAGCAAATCACTGAGTTTTTTGAAATTTTCTTCGATCAAATGGTTCAGCTGTGAAGAAAAGGCAGAAGTAAAAACAAAGCTGTGTGAATACTATAGAAGAAATAGGCTTTTGCTGTAAATTCAGATCTGGGCCCAACTTTTGAGTTCCTGAAAGTTGTGTCCTCTTCGAATCCAGGTTTTGGTTTAGGTGTTTAAAGTTGTTCCAGCAGTATTTATACAGGCTTAATAAGGAACATAATTTTTTAATGGAAGAAGAATAGGAAGTTGAATTTTTTGTTTATTTATTTTATAATAAAATCCTATGTCACATGAGACAAACCAAAGCTAACAGTAGATGCTGTCTACACTGCTGGACGAGTGTAATCACCACTATTGGGACAGTATAGGCCACATCCACATTAAGCACTTTTCATGGCACAGAGGGAGAGAATGTGCACTCAAGCATTATTCTAATATGGCGTCCAGACCTGGACAGATTGGATATCTGGTAAATCCATACCAGGGCTATAGATTTACCCATATAATTAATGGGAGGCCTTTTTTTGGTTACAGTAAGCTTGCGTGTAATCTTGTTAGGAAAAATCACTAGTTCAAATAGTGTGTCTCATAGTCCTTAGGCACACAGATCCTAGCTCTGTGTTTGGGAACATAACTTTTTCCCATCAATCACTCAGTACAGTATCCTGACTGACCTCAGACAGCATTGTAAAATTTATTACTTGGGAAAGTTTAAAAATGGGACTACACTGCTGGATGCTTATTGTATTATTGTTAATAAAATGCTTGTGAGGACTCTAATAAAGCCTCTCTGTTATTGCTGTTTTCTGTTCATGGCAGGATTGTCTGACAATGTCAGTCTTCTCAGCTCTGCGAAGTGTATTTCGTTTGCAAGTGTCTGGGCTTTAAATGTGCTAACAGGAAGCATATCATATGGCAGGTATTGTATGGAGGAAAGTTCTTCATTTCTGCTTTTCTATTTAGTTTGGTCCATAGTAGCATGGGAAGCACCACTGATATGGATTCAGTTTTAACTCAATCAAAAATGAAAAGGCTTTCCATGCAAGTACTGTCCAATCCTGAAGGCTTGTACCTATTCATAGTTGGAGTTCTGCATTTTGGTTGATTGTGCTTTTTGGTTTTTTTCTTGAAAGAGGAAGTGAAATGAAAGAAATTACAATCATGGAAATCTTTGCCATCTGCAAAAATAGGATACACAGGGGCTTCGGACATACACGTGTTCTCTCTGCTTTTAAAAACCAAATTTACCAAAAGAAGTCAAAGAAATTTGAGGTAAGTCTGAACAGTACTTAAACTTCTGGATGTGAGGCTGAGCCTATGGCCATTTCAAGTTGGGTCATTTCTATTGCAGTACGCCATAAAAATATTTATCAAAAGTAGCATGTCTCTTATGTTCAGTTTTTGCCCTGTTTTCTAGCTAATAGATTGTCTCATAGAATTTAATAACTGATGGTGCAAATTAAAAAAGAGCAATGCAATTTCCTTCTCATTTACTTCCTTGACTTAATACAAGTTTACTCCTTGGTCTGAAAAATTTCCAGATGTTAAAAGGGAAATGGATATTCCTCTGTAGATACAAACTAGTCTAATACAGTAATAGAAGCAGCAGCATGTTTTGGATAGGAAGTGCAATATTTGAGGAGGCTTGAAAGTCGTAACACTGAAGTCCAAGTGACAGTAACCAACAAAGCAACTCTGTAATAAGTAGGAATGCAAAAAAGCCCATTGAATGGTACTAGTACAATACAGAATCTACAGAATAAACAATGTGTTTATTTGGCATAACTGAATTGTAATCTGATTGTAAATAATCTGAGCTGAACTTCCAAAATACTTCGTATTTGTACATGGCTGTAAAAGGATTCTGCTGGTTATTGGCTCAGTTGGTACTGAAATGTATTTCTCCTTGGGCTAGAAAGCAATAGCTATTCTGATGAAAAGTGCTACGGAGATGTTTGCTGCTGGCACTGGGGAAATGGTGACACAGCACACAGTTATTAATTTCTCGGTATAGGCGACATCAATCCCAAGCAGTGAGTTCTCATTTCCCTAGTGAAAAACAGCAGCTCAGGAACAAAGTGCATTTAGCATATTGGGGATACAAGTTTAACATTAAGTCACCAACATTGCTTTCTGTGGTTTTAGGAATTTATGATATATTTGTTATATAAAGTATGGTGGGTTTATGTTGCAGACCAGCTGGACAGGTCAGGTTCTCACCACCAAGTTCTCACGAACTGCACAAAGAGTTGAAGGTCATGTTCTCACAAGATACATGAGGAATTAAAAATAGAGGACTAGGATGTTGACACCAAAGGGGCTCAAGTCACGAGCTTGAGTAGCTAACTGTAATGCACCTGCAGAGCTAAGCTTACAAAAGTTACAGTTATCAGCCTCAGCTTTTGCAGAGCACTGGGAGGGGTTTAGATTGTGGAAAATTACTGAATTTGTCTATAAAAACCCATGCTGTCAAACAATAAATGATCTCTTTTGCTCACGATCTTGGAGGCCCGTGCATCACATACGCCACAGTTTTATACCTCTGCAAAGTGTGGTGCTAAATAACCTTGCTGTCTGAAATAGTATGGTCTGTTATGGTATGATATGGTACTGGGAAAGTAATGTGGTGCTACCAGTAGGTTGTACAAGAAGTAATAGAGGTAAGTTTTGAATTACAGTTTTGCAATTATTACTTTTTATTTCCTTAAGGATTGTGTTCATCTTGAGTTGATAAGCAAGTAGGAAAATGGTGGGCTGAAGTGAAAGGATAAAAGCAGTTGCAAAATCCAAATCTGGCAAAATTTTTCTATGAATCGGGAGATAACTGTCCTTGTGGGCTGGA
This sequence comes from Rhynochetos jubatus, assembly GCA_027574665.1. Classification (NCBI taxonomy): domain Eukaryota; kingdom Metazoa; phylum Chordata; class Aves; order Eurypygiformes; family Rhynochetidae; genus Rhynochetos; species Rhynochetos jubatus. Next base: position 20,762,402 of record CM050654.1, read on the forward strand.
AAAGCTGATGGGGGAAAAGAAAGGGAGGTTACTGCTGAAGAGGAACATGCTGGTCAGATAAGAATCATCCTACCCTTCTTTTCCAACACCTGATCGTACAAACTCTTCAGATCATCCCTTTAGTTAATTTGATTTATATGATTAAATATAGCTAGGATTGGGCTCAAGAGACAACTGAGTACCTGTAGGCAACTTCTGAATGTCAACCCAGCCTGGGCTAGGAGCCCTAGGCCTTCCCATCACCCTGAGGTTGAATCGTTTGCAGATTCTCATCTCACCCGCTGCACTCCAGCCTCCTCCCCGCAGAGCTGTGAGGGCAGCAGGCAGCCCTGGCTGGGAGCTCCTGGCAGGGGTCCTGCTGTGGAACTGCTCCCAGCGATGAAATTCCCTTCTCCATACCCTGTGTACCCCATGAGGAGAGAGGCATGACTGCCTTCCCAGCTCTCACCTTGGCTGTGCCCTCAGCTCTGTTTCCCGCACCCTCTCAGTCCCTTCTCTCCAGTATGGCTGGTGGGTGGGCACTGGGTCTGCCTTCCGTTGGCTCCCTGGAAGGGAAAAATCTCCTTGCTCTGCCTCTGCCGTGTGGAGGCCAAGGTACAGGGACCGTGGCTGAGCAGCGTGATACGGGAGGCCTGGGGAGAGATGGGTCACCACCTCTCAATGCTGTCTGTGCCTCCTGTCCGCAAATACTGCTAGGGCTTTTTCCTAAGGAGCGGGGGTGGGGATTATGTAAGCAGTGTGCCTGAAAGCTGATTTAAGCGTCTGAATCCTATAAACTGTGTAACAGATGATGTCTTTCTGAGCTTGTGGTGAAGGCAACTTCACGCTCCATGCAAGAGCTGGAGAGCAGCACCCAGTGGGGCAGGGAGACATGCACCCAGGAGTGCCTTCAGTGGCATTTGCTGGGTCAGAAAAGGCAAAAGGGTGTTCCACCACGCTGGTGTAAGGCCTTCACCTGGAAGGCAAGGGTCCTGTAGGGACCAGCCCTGTTCCCCTGGAGCAGCAGGGAGAAACACCTCAGAGCTGGGAGAGGACTGTGAGCTATGTCCAGGCACCTGGAAAGCCAGGGCATGTGGAGTAGTGGCATCTGGTGTTTGGCCTTGGCCAGACACTGCTTTCACAGGGGCAACCCATGACAGTATTGGGGAAACTCTCCCTTCTCTAATGGTACCCTGGAAATCTAAGTCACAGCCTGTGTTTTCTTCCAACACATGATATTTTCCAGGTCCACTTTAACATCCTTCCAGTTCCTTGGGAGCTTCCATTTCTATCTGCACATTTTGTTTCCACCCATCCATAGAGGCTTCCATCTTGGTGGATGTTTCTTTTAAGTTCTGATGGACACACAGTTCCCTGAAGAAACTGGCTGTGGTGTCCTAGAGAGAATCTTGCGGACACATTAAGGCAATCTGCCTTTTCACTAGGGACCTGACAACTAAAAATATGCTATCACTAGTATGCCAATTTTATTTGTATTAAAGCACCTCAGCCTTGTATTTAGGTAAATCGTGCTGAATTCAGTGTGTTATTTTAAGCCTACACATTTATTCAGTAGCTTTGATTTAGCCTCTTCATCATTATTTGCAAGAATTATCTGTTCCGCATTCACCTGGAGCTTATATTTTATTATATTTTGCAATCTAAGATTTGGCTAAAAGAAAAACCCTCAAGGTTGACAAGGACTAGGATTGACAGAACTATGGCTCTTTGAAATCCCTGTTGTCCATTTAAATTTTAATGTTTCTATCATTTGTTCCTCAGTGTAAATTAACAGCCATGGCAGTGTGTTGGGTTTCTTTTCTGAAGTCAAGACTTTAAATTTAATTCAATAGCCTAGATTTACAGCTATTCTATATTTCACAAGGCAGAATCAATAATGTGACTGAAGTGAAGAAGATAAAAATTTATGGTATCTTGCAATTTAATGGTTGAAAAGATGCAATTGGAGAGATCATAAATTGTGAAGGAGTTTATGCTTCATTGCTCCTGATTCAGTGCTTGCTGTTAGAACTTGATTTGTGACTATTCACAAGGTGTGATTAATGGTGTGATCGATGCTTGCTTCAGTGCAGTAAAGCAGTTGTAATGCTCTTCATTAGAATAAATAAAATAAATTGACTGAAGCTTTATAAAAACTGTGTAACATTTAAAATCTAAAATGTCAATTTTTTTCCCTGTTACAATTTAGGTTTCTTCAGGCAGTTTCCACCTACATCACATCACTCATTGTCATTCTTTTTGGATATTATAGAAATCCATGTGGGTTTGGGTTAGCTTTATGCAAAGCTCAGTGAAGGGGAAAAAAAAAGAGAGAGAGTTGAATAGGGCTGACTAGAGTCTAAGATTTTCTGGTGGCTGTGTTTTGCCATCCTGCAAACGTACATTTATTCTCCTTTAACATATGCAAGTTTAAGGGAATCAAGGCAGAAAATGACTCTTCCATACACAGCTCTACTAAAACCAATAAAAATTAATAATTTTCATTGTTTTTAAATGGGATGGATGTATGATCGGCACCCTAGCAGGGACAATGAAGATAAAGAGGCTTTTTTGAGTAGCATGTGTTTTGGTTTAAGGATGTTCATTACATAATCCAATGCTATCTCACAGTATGCTCTAAAACAGACAGGGGAATATGAGAAAACTGAAACAGCCATGAAAGGCAGTAGGATGTAATGATTTTGATGTTGTCATTTGAAGAATTGGGCTCCAGGAGATGCAAACGAGAAATAGGGTAGAGAATACCCTAGGATGCCTTGTACATGCCAGTTAAGTCCCCTGCAGTATATAGATCATTTTGAAGTTTAAAAATGTCTAAGTTTAAACATGCTGTGTAAAACCTGGGGAGTGAAGAAATTGTACTGTGAAATTTAGAGAAAATTCTAGTGTGGCTTGAACCTAGAGCTCTTCCATTTGCTTCAGTCTTGTTTGCTTTTGTTTGCCTCATTGAGAGATAAGCTTTGTAATTAGCTGGAAAAGTTTATCAGTTTTCCACTGTGCTCCCTTGCCCTGATTTTTCCTCAGTGTCCTTTGTCATGGTATGTGTAGAGATTTCAGGGTTGTGTTTGATTTTAAGAGGAACTATAGGTAAATCTAAAGCTACTAGTCAACAAGGCACCATTTTAACAACAGCAGTGAACTAAATATTTCCTATAATTTGTGTATCTTAAAATATGCTGTAGCAACTCCAGGCATCAATGATCATGCATTTGCTGATTGGAATTGCAAAGAGAATGAAAAACGCAGGGAAACTACAAACATTTTTGAAACATATAGCGATGTCAAATTAGTGTTTCTATTATTGCACACAGTATTTACAGACTAGTGGTTGTCACTTCACCAAAAAAAAAGTCTTAAGATAGATGATCATATTCTGTCTGTCGGCATTCTGGCAGGGATTCAGATATTAACTGCAACACGTTCTGACAGTAAACACACAGTAAAATGCGTGAGACTATAATGTAAGTAGATAAGCTTTTCTTTTGTGGATGATTTTTTGCTCCCTCACTGTCAATTGAAAAGTCAGTAATTCACACATACAAATGGGTTTCTGTGAGTCATAAAAACTGGGTTTGGTAGGAGCAGACACAATGTAGCTGCAGCCACAGCCCCCAGAGCATTGCAGCTGAAAGATCCCAAGAGCCACACTGCTGTAGTGGGCAGGGAGGCGTAGTTATACGAGGCAGTTGTGGTTACTTGACCAGCTGAATTTGCATCTATCCAACAACTATCCAAAAATGTAGGGCCTCAAGGAGATGTGAAGCTCTGTGTTCAACACAAAGGAAGGTTGATTCAACCTAAAACTCCACCACTTGCATGGCAGGCAGAATACCTGTGTCCCCACTTTCTTGGTTTTGGTTTGTTGCGGTTTTTTCCCCCCACAAGGGGCTGATGACCTAGCCAACCTCTTACGCTTATTTGAGAAGCAGCAATAGCAGTAACACTGAGCCTTTACATAAAACTTGTCTGTCTCGAACATTACCAAAATACATCATCAGTCTTGTCTTGTAGAAGGAAGACTGAAGCATTGAACAATTTCTCCAAAGCCCTAGGCCAAATTTGCTGCAGTGTCCTTTCCACCTGCTCTTTAGAGCTGCACCAAATTCATTTGGCTCTTGGGTCCCTCTTCTCAATGGAGAAAGCCACAAAGTTTATAAGGAATGCCAGAAAGGATGCTATCATAGGATTTTTGCTTACTTTCAACTATTAAAAAAATAATGACTTCTGTTAAGTGGGTATATTTGCACTTATTTAGGCAGTTTGCTGATATATTCAGTCAGAAACACATGGGCAGTATATAAACCAAAGATTTTGTGACCTGGATGGTGAAAAACCACTCTGAGAGTAAAGCCTATTCCTTCAAATGCAGCATGCAGTAAGGGAATGGTTCAGATTAGGCCAGGTACTGACAACAATGTGTTAATACTGGACAAGCAGAGTGTGACCATCTGAGGGGGTGTGTGGTTGGGCTGAGCACCTTAACTGCTTGTTGTATCTCATCTAACCTCTTCAGAAACAGCTGTGTATGGACATCCTCAGTTACCTCCACCAACACTGAGGGTTTCACCTGGCAGAGGAAGCTTTTGTGAAATAGAGGAGCATGTGAACTGAAATAGCTGTGCCATACTGCCTTTTACAATGGACTTTTTTTTTTTTTTTAAATTAATGTCTTTCTGCAGTCTAACTTAGTCCACCTCAAAGTGAACTAAACAAAAAGGTTACTTTTCAGGCAGAAATAGACCGTTCACATAGGAAACTATTGTAGAATAGCTGTTACTGGGTTTTCCTGAGTGAAAAAAAAGAAGGTCATTAGGGTCTCAGTAATCTGGTTGCTTGGAATAGGGAGAGGATGGATTTACTAGTGCTGGTTCACCACCATGCAAAGGTAGCCATGTAGACCATTCTCCAGCTTTACATGCCCATGATACACCATGGGGGCATCCAGACAGTTCATGCCTTCTATTTATTTTTCCTCTTGAGAGAAAGTTGGTTTTGTTTGTTCAAGCAAATATGTTTCCTCCTTGTTTGGGTATCTTCTGCAAATATTGGCTTCTCTCTTGCCTCAAATATTCTCCTGTCTGTTTTCCCTTTCTTTGTAACAGTGACAGTGGTGAACATTTAACAGCACCATAAAATGCTGAGTGCTTTCAGTTGAGGTTCTCAAACAATTTCAAGTTACAGTCAGAAAAACTGAGGCATGGCACAACTTTCCCAAAGTTATACTTTGAGCCTGTTTGCAGGCCTTTATTTCCTTAAGATCAATCCTGCATCTTGACCAGTGTGACATTCCAGCATGGGGAAAATCATGCCACTGTACCCTTATTGCTTTCTGAAGGAGATGTTGGCTCTACTAGTAGTAACCAGCAGAAGAGCATCAGTAGTAAACCTACTCACTACCTTTGTTGGCATTGTTGATGCTGAAAGGGATATCATTTATTCCTGTTTTGCTGTTGCAAATTTGAGGTGGGCTGACAGGGTCTATTGCTCTATTCCATAGGAGAGAGCACAGCTTTGGCCAGGTACAGTTGTGTCATTAGCTTTATGCTGTTTCTGTTTGATATTTGCAGCTTTCATGAGAGATGCTGCTACTAGTAGATGACCCTGCTGTTACCTTCTGATGAAGTACCTCTCCCCCAAGGCAGCAAAGTATTACAGAACTGTTTTGCAGATGCGGAATTAGTTTTGGTGAGGGTTTTTGAAGAACAGGGGTATTCATGTAGTAGAGCCCCAGATAAATACGTAAGCATTGCCATGCTGCAGCTAACTCACTGTAATCACTCTTTCACTGTAATCACTGTTGTCCAGTCTTACATTGGTTTGTGGGTGTATAAAATAACACAACCAGCTAACAGTCATTTTCATATGAAGTGGGAGATTCTAGATATAGAGCAGTACTGCTTTCAGGAGGAAAATAGTGCCCAACTGTGCTTCTTTTGACTTACATGTCTTATCATAATTACTTTTTCCACCAAAAGGGAAGTCAGAGGAAAAAAGTTAAAGCACCTGCTACACTTAAATGCCCAGCCAGCAAAGATTAAGGACACGAAGGAGCAGAATAAAGCTGAGATGTCTTATACTGTCATGTCTGAGACAGTCTGATACCTGGATAAGGGGAGCAGCAAGTCTCTCATTGTTAACATGAAGGTTCTGAATTCACAGGTGAATTCCCCCCACCATTAATTCAGTATAGAGCTTTAGCTGTAGTGTCTCACACTGAGGAAACATTTACTTTTTCCGCAAAGAATACTTTTCAGCCCCATACATTTCAGTAGTAAGACAATGTTTCTTATGTTCACTCTTTCTTGTATATAATCTAAGTTAATTGCTAAGTAATCACATATTCCTATTTCATAAAATGGAATTCTCTGTCAACTGCTTTCAAGTGGCTGTGGACTTGTACTCTCTCTTCATTGTTACTTAGTTGAAGTCTTTATTTTATCTGCCCTATTAAGTCAGCTCAGTCCCCTGAATATACATTTTACTTTTCTTCTGACTTGCTTTTGTATGACGATGTCATGCAAAGAAACCATGCCTAGACATCACTGGAGAGGGAATGTTGTTTTCCTGCTCCCTTGTAAGATACAGTTGTGTACCGTGGCTCCAAATCACATCAGCCCAAGTGCTGATTTACATGTTGGCTTTTAATAGCAATGATTCTTTCCCCAGCAAATTTCTAACAATGTCTTTCTCCTAGAACTGTACACCCTCCTATTTACTACTACTTCAGATAGCAGTAAGTGTTACAGTACAGTCTATAAATGTAGTTAGGAAATTCTACTCTGTCTTCCCCTTGCTATTACCCCTTTTTTCTGGTTCTGAGTGTCTACGTCTAGTGTCTACCAGTCTCTTCTAGATCCCTCGCAGTTCATTAGGGGTTGCTCAGTTTATTAGGAACCAATCATGCATTCATACCTTCTTCCATCTGAAGTGCACTTTTAAATGTTAGACTATGCACTAATCAAGTTGAACATAATAATGAGAGCACGTTCACATTGTTAAGGTAAATGACCCAATGCATTCATAGTGAAGACATATTTGAACTACAGTTTGTGCTTTTCATTGCAATATTGAACATTCTGGACAACTCTGAATTGTGTTGTTTTGTGGCAGCCTTGCAAATATGTGATTATTATTACATTGCTGGCAGAACTCTGAACATTTCATTGGTGCTCTGTGATAGATTTCTAAGTGCCATTAACTGGGGAGGATTTTATTGTTTAAATTTTTTCCTATAAATTAGACTAATAATGCATGAATGGAACATACACCTTCACATACAGGCATCTTTGTGCTTACATATAGCAGTGAATGATATACAGACTGAGCTTGATACTGTGCGCCTGTTCGCAGGGAACACAGTCGGTGTTTATTATCAGCGCCTGTGTTAATAGCACACGATATAAAGCCTGCAAGTGGAGCTAAAGAAAAAACAGTAAATGAGTATTTTGGAGGTAGGAAGATGGGAGGTAGTGAATGCATAAAAGCTTTCTCTTCTGCGTGCTTAATGGGGCACATTCTGGGATTTGGGCATTTTACATTTTGTCATTCCCCAGTAGGGGAAAAGAATTCTTAGATTTTGTTTTCAAAATTCTGTTGGAGAACACAGATTCTGTTTCTGCTGCATGAGGCATTCTGTTCTAGGGCTTCTGCATGTGAAAAGAAAAAGACAATTTTACATGAGTAAATTGGTCTGATTATGTTCCTACAGTGCAAACGGGATTAGGCTTCAGCTTCGTAAAAGGATGCCCAGTCTCCTGGGGCTAAATGCACAGCTAAATGAAGGTGAAGCACATGCAAGGTAATCTAGTGAACATGGGTAATAATAGCAGTGAACAGTAGCAGACATCATTTTGACCATAATATATTCCCAAGGTACCGGTGGTGTTTGGTTTCTGGACCCAGCGTGCACAGGCTGCTCTGGCTGTGCATACTGTGCAGGTGAAGCAGCGCTCAGTGTTCTCGCCATGCCTTCCTTCTGGTGAGTGAGTGAGGTGATGGTCACCTATCTTTCTGCTATTCCTCCTAAGTGGTGTGTGCCAGACTTTTCCACATTCTGAAGTAAAAGTTTCCACAATTACTTTAATGTAGGTACCACTCCAGAGAGATATCGGTACTGGAGACCTCTCATTGCTGTTATTACAAATTTCTGTGCATCAGTTAAGTCTCTCAGGATGAGGTTGAGGTGTGCTTTTATGACAGAGTTTCTGTTTTCAAAGCTATGGTTTTATTTCAGTATAAAATTCTAGACTAATCATCTTTCCTCTAAAGTCACATGGACAATTGAACAGTAAAGGCAAAATTTGGCCCAAGCTTTGGCAGCTTTTTTCAGGCCAGGGAAGATGATGAAAGAAAAGGAAACAATTCTTGGAACAAGCCAAGCCCTGTGTCCAAAGCCTGTAAGCCATGCTTCTCAGGGCAACCGTGTATCCTCCTGCATTCATCCCCACATCTTTCACTTCAGGATGTCTTGAAAGCAGCGTTCTCCTACTTAGGTCAACGGCAATATGATAAGAAAATTTTCACTCCAAAATCAGCATTTTACCATTTAGGGCACAATTACCAAAACGTTTACACTAGGTTGTTTTTGATGTTTTACATGGTTTATGTCTCTTACTTACCACTGTTTATTTTATTGCATTTTACTTTATAATTTTATTTTTTAAGTACTATAATTTACAAGATATTATAATTGGTTTTCATTATTTAGGCTGTACCATTCATGTTCCTAATTTAAAGTAAGCAGTGAAAAACAGGCACCATGCCCAAACTCTGAGAGATATTTACGTGTGTCTAAAATCTAAACTGGAGGAGGCAGACGGAAAATTTCCATTTTTTGAGACTGGAACAAGCTTAGCATCTTGCTGAAAGCGCTGGAAAGCCAAACCCCATTTGCAGTCAGCAAGAACAGGGACACATGGAAGCTCAGCTGCGAACTCTGTACATTAGTAAATATTAGCTTACTCAGCTGAGGTGAAAGGATTTGTGCAACAAAGGAAAATAATTTGATTTGTGATATTTTTCCAAGAGAAAGGCAGAATACACCGCCTGGCTGTACTTCATCTCCCTCTTACAGATAAGTCAGTGGCATGCGCTGTGTGAGCCCCTGCAGTGCTGCCAATGAGCCACATGTTCATGTGGTTTTTGCAGACTGGCTGAGCCTGAGGGATGCTTTCAAATATTCGGCTGCACTGCATTTGCTTAATGCATCTGATCGCTTTGCCATAGGTCAGAGAAAATCTTAATTAGAGAAAAGCTACTTCTGATGACCGTATGAGTTTGTTATGTCAGGAGAGGTAAATTTTCTAGTGCTACTAAGTTTTAAGTAGGAGAACAGCAAGTTTCACTACTTTGCTTAAGATAATAGTGCACAGCCTGATGCATCTCTTTTCTCTGGTATTCTGTCTATGTTTTCTTTATAAAGTTCTGCTCACTGCTGTTGGCAGTTTTCTCACTGTTAGTATTCTAGTAAAATCACAGCTATTGCTTTTAAAAAAGAGAAAGCAAAGCGATCAGTAAACCAGCACAATGAAAAAAGTTCAAGAAGTATCTAAGTTTTAATGTATAATCTCAAACATATGATGTAAAGAATCTCAAGCCTTGGAGTCCTATTTAATTTTTCATCCAAATATATATCGACTGCTGATGCCAAGATTTTTAACATAATTTTAGTGAAAAATTATTTTCTGAATAAAGAAACAATTTCATTTCAAAGGTTCTGCAACAGTTTGGACTTTTATTTTAAAAAAAAACAAAAGAAAGAAAAGAAAAGAAAAAAGGCACTACTAGCCCAAATACTTTGGTGGAAAACTGAGATACTTACATTTGAAATTGCTACCAGAGTAGCTGTAGCTGGGATGCCTTGTTCTCTTTAGTGGTTCCTTGCTAATTTCTACCATGTGCTGCCATGCCACTTTCACTCCAATGGAAGGTGAAATCCAAGCAGAGATCCCGGTTTGAGGGAAGAATGGTAATGATGAGATGAAGCTTCACAGCAGTGATGTTCTGGAGCTGAGGAAACATTTCCAAAATGCAGTGTATACTCAAGTCTAACGTTGTATTCCTTGTCTCCATCATGGGGCCCTTCTGTTGTAATTACTTTCTACGCTGCTCCTTTTCAGTATATCTGCTTTTTCTCAGACTATAGTGGCTTGCATTTTTTCTAAATGGATGCTGATTTTTTTTAATTTGTGTTTCTTAGTGGGATTTGGCTTTAGCATTTGGGTTTCAGTGTGGTTGTCTGTCGTTGTGCCACCTGATGCGAATTAAAGCACCCTACCCTGACATAGCCACATAGTCTCGAAGGACTCCTATGAACTGTTAAACATGAGGGTATTTTTGCAGAACCTGTTTTGCCAAGTACTCTGACAACCAAAACACCCGCAGAGGACCCAGTCACATCCTGCATTCTTGCTGGATGTTGGCTATCCTCAAGTCTGCCTGTGAGTTCAGGTTGGCACCGGTGTGAAATATGCCATAGGATCACGTGTAAGGACATGTGGAACCATTTCAAACACAGAGGTTGCAGGAGGGTTAACCTTTACCAGGTGACAGGGCCTTTAGCCATCCCGGCATTAATGTCTGCAACAGCCTTGGCAGTTTGCTTCTGCAAGCGAGGGCTTGGTCCTACACCAGTGAAATCACTACCATCTAGGCAGTAACTTAGGTGTGTGCTTCTGGATTTCTCTTCGCTCTCCAAACATTTTCTCTCAACCCCTTTAAACAAGAAATCTCTGCCCTTCTTCTTGCCCTTCTTCATGGTATCCTTGTTGATGACTGACAGGGATGGCACACTCCTCCGTCTGCTCAGTCCTTTCCAAGCTGAATCTCTTCGACACTGTCAGCAAAGTGTGCTTTTGTGGAAAAACTGTCTCCTGGGCACTTTAATACTGAGCTATGACAAGGATCAGACGGGGTAAGCACTGGAGGCTGGCTGCTCCCTTTCTCTCCCCCTGCACACCCAGGGGAAAAAGAAAAAGCAAACGGCAACACCCATGCCTTGCAGGGGTGCTTGTGACAAGCGGAAGGGAGCAGTGCATGCAAGTTGCTCACACATGCAGTATGCGCGTACCCACATCCTGCTCTGCTCTGCTTTTCTTGCCCAGTCTTGTCCCCAGACATACTTTGCGCTTGCCAAACTTGGCCTCGAGGTGAGCAGGAATCAACCAGCCGAATTACTTGCACAGGAAACCCAAAGGCTGTCTGCAGGATGTGAGCTGGTTACAGCCTTTGCCACGGATGAACCATGTGCTTCTTGTGTCATTCCCAAAGCTGCTTTCTTTCTGCTGAGAGGCTCTGAGGCCGTGACAGAGCAAACTGAAATTCCCCTTGCTTGGGGCCATGGCCCAAGCTTCTGTGTAGCCTTTGTCTCCTCCTCTCCTCCTGCAGTACACATGCAGGCACTGCTGCCCTCACCCACAAACATGTGATGTGCTTAGGTTGCAGCCAAGGCCAGCTGATGAACTGTAGCGTCTCTTAGTAGAGGTGTTGCATCTCATCTTAACTACCAAAGGGTTGACACTGGAAGGAAATTAACTTGTAGTGGCATCAAAGATTAATTCACATTGAATTTTTTAAAAACCAAAATACTTATCTATGACTCTATGTCTTTCCATATCCATCTATTCTCTCCTTTTTATTTTACTCCAATTAGTATTTCCTCATGGTTTCCCTCTTTCGCTGTTTTTCTTTATATCTTTCATTCTTTCATGTAATTTTTTCCCAAGAAAGAATCTTCCCTGGACAGGTGGAGCTCAAGGTCTTGTTTCTAAACAACTCTGCTGGGAAAGGTCAGTGCTCCAGATTGAAAGTTTACAGTCTGAGCCCATGTTTACCAGTGCTGAACTTCCTAATGGCCTTGCAGGTGTCTCATCAGCACATTCTTAGGTTCTGTAGAGAAGGGGGAAAGGGAGAATTAATTTACTTTCCTTTCAGACTTAAACATATCATGGACTTCTCCAGTTCCCCATCCTCTTTTTGCCTTCATTTGCACTTGAGGCAGCTCTCCTCCGTGGTCTTGTTGCTGGACCTGACAGCTCCATTGAAAAAGGATGACAGTATTGTGGGCCATGGTAAGTGCAAAGTTCTTTGGCATGGAAAATCAGGCTGTAACATTATATTTGTCTCTTTACTTGATGAATAGGATACACTTGTTGCTGGATGAGTGCTTTGTTCTGAAAGATCCAGCTGGCTCCTGGCCTGCATATATATCATGTGGTGACTAACTAGGCATTTTTAATGCTTAATAAAAACGTTTGTTTATTATATGGGCTGTATAAGATTGATGATGCTCATACTTTTTCTGAATCTGCTGAACTACTTCAGTTTTGCACATGAGGTACTGTCACCTTTTACCACCTTTCACTGCTTTGATTTAATAATTTGATACTTTTAAGCAGCTTTCAGATATTTCCTGTTTGGTGATATCAAAGAGAGATTTCCTTATCATCTGAGAGGATAATTTTCTCCTCAAAGGTCTGCAATAAGATTCTGATAGAGGACCTCTGGCAAATTGTCTTTTGGTATTCCTGTGTTGTCTCATCTGGAAAATGTCTATGTATTGTAGCTTTTGGTAGAGAAAATTTCCGTCAGTGTCCCGCTTTTCAGAAGTAGCAGTGGTAATTTGAAGGTTTGCTGCTGGTATTTTCCAGACTAATCTGCACCAGGCAAGCCAATGCCATGATAAATAGCTTGATTGCTCAAGGTAGTACCAGCTGAGATGGCATGAAACAGTGAATCCTCACAGTGCCTGGTGAGTCTTCAGCACAATGTTGTGAAGGTTAGCGAACTAGCCAGGTTAGCTGGGTTGTCCTAGTTCTGTAATCAGCTTAGCTAGAGTTAATTCTGCAGTCTCTGCATCACGCTCAATTGTGTGGTATATGCATGCCCTCTAGCACCTTATTTTCCTCCTCGTTTTTCTTCCTTTGTCAATTTTATTGACAGAAACAGAGGCAATGTTGCATGCACTCAGGAAAAAATCTAGCTATTTTTATGCCAGGCCACTTACCAAGCCAGAACTATAAATGAAAGTAATTTATAAGTGGAAGCTGGTTGCAGTCTTAGCGCAAAGGTGCTGCCATCTGTCAGAATGAAATAGTTGTGTTTATGTAGAACCCTACACCCGAGGACCTCAATGTTAAGACTATTAAACCACATAACATCCCAGTGAGGGACCTAATAATAGCATATCTGTTATGCAGATGGAGGAGATAAAACTGAGTTAAATGACTTGCCCAAGAAATCAGTATCTGTTACTGGCAAGAACAAGAATTGAACTAATTGACCCCATCTTTCAGAGCCTGTTTTAATCCTGAGACAATTCTGCTTCCTCATCCACAACTATTTCACTCATGGCTTATCTTAACATGTTTTATATAAACAGATGGATAACTGTAATGTGTCTGAATTATGTAGAGTGTTTTTCAGTACAAAAACCCACATCTAACATATTAAGCATATTCATTTTTATATCCTGTTCCTCCAGGACATAGGTTTGTCTAAATAAGACATTATGAAGCCCTATATTTTATTTTTGATTTTGACATTTGTAGAGAGCAATTTTTTTCTTTCCTCACCACCTCACCAGATTATAATTTCATCTACTACACAAGCCAACCTCATTTCTGCCACTGATGTGGCTATTTTCTACAATGTGAATGAAGTACCTGGTGTGATAAATATTGAAGTGTATCTGCAGTTTCATTTTCACATACAATTGACACTTTTCAAAGAATAAAACCATTGCTGCAGTATTTACTAAGTGTCCCTATTTTAATTCTGATCTTCTTGAATAGTATTTCAATACAGCAAGCAATTCAACATAATTTTGATTTATTTATGACCATGTTATATTATTTCAACATAACCATGCAGTTGTCAAATGAGTTATGTTTATGGCATAGCATTCTTATTGGAAAATGTCCATATAGATATTGCAATAATTCTAATATTACATTTCACTACCTTCCCAGTGACTGGAAAAATGCAGTATTCTACTACACTGAGTTACCAGTGCAATCTTGCTGAAATACCTGTTTGCATTTTAGTTTTGCAGTGTTAATCCTTCAGTATTACCAAAACAATTAAGATGAATATCGTGTCTGTGTATTCTTAAATGCTGTGTATTTCCGCTTTTTTACTTTGCCTATGAATAGACTTTGTCATGTTAACATGGTATAGTAAAACCATACAAGTATGGTGATTTATATCAGTGTTTGAACTCTCCTAAGAGTTTAACATAGTCTTTCTTTCGCTACCAATGTAGAGGTATTTCTGTACCTTGTCTTTGCAAATAGTCTGCCTTCATATTCCTGAGGCAGTTTCTTGCAATATTTTGTAGCTCTCTTTCTGGAGAAAGGGGGATCGATTATGTTGGTTAGGAAGGCTGAAGTTGGGAAGCAGGTCCTTCTGTCTGACAAGGTTATTAGACTATCAGAAAATTATGCAATGACATAAGTTCCTTGCAATTACTTGTAAAACTGTGCTTCAGTGTCTGTGACTAACATTCCCCACATTTCAATGGGCCTGATTCTTTTCTGCAGCTTTGTTTTGCACCACTAAAGATGAAGAAGAATAAGTGACATCACTTCTGAGTAGTACTGGTGGGAAAAAAAGGATCTAAAAATCAGGAAAAAAAATTCTTATACCACATGCACAGCCTCTGAGTAACTCAATTAGCTCAATTAATGATGAATGGTAACTCTTCAATAGAAATGCTGTCAATTCTGATAGAATTTTTGACATCCTCTTTACCTATCCTTGATCAAATCTAGACATGTTTTTTAGGAGAGCAAATCACTTATTTAATACAGTATAACTATCACTCATTGTCATAAATGTGAAAAGTTAAATGACTATTTTAGTGGTATAAACCACTAGTTCTATAAGCTACATTTCAAGAGGGAGGGAGGGATAATTGCAATTACAGGGATTTTAGCACACTGGTTATTCAATTTTGAATAGTTGGACATGAGCAGAGAATACTGTGATATGCAGGCTTATTTTTGCTGCCCTTATGCTAAAGACAAATTTTGAAATAATAGCTACTATTTGTGTACATCCTGCAGTTCTGCAGTGCCATAATGCATTGTAGTGTTGAGCTTTCAGAGAAGGGGAATCGTGGGATATGTGTCCCGGCCCTGGACTGCAGACTGAGAGAAGAAATACAAAACCTTCAGAAGGAAAACAACTTGCCATAAAAGCCATAAATTCCTTCTACATCGGAGATAGAATGTGGGAGCGCTATCTGTCTGTGGAAGTTTTTTACAAGGAAACCTCACAGGGAAAATTTCAGCATTAAAGGAGCATGTGGGAAAACTAATGAAACTTCAGGGTGTAGTAGGATTTCTGTGGGCTCCCCATTGCTACCTGTGGAGATTTCTGTTATGATCTTCTGTTATGGTCCTTGGATCACTGAGAGCTCCCACTTGATGTGGACGTAGAGTCACAAAGCTGTGAAGGCAACGTTTGCTCTTTGAAAGAGGAAGACTTCCATGCAAAAGGAGATTCTCCACGAGGCTAGGAGGGAGATGTGTCCAGACTTGCCACAGAAAACAAGTGAAATCTCCTAGATGTAAGTTCTTTGGTCACTCCCAGCGGTCCTTATGCATTGTTGTGTGTCCAAATCATGGCTAGTATATCTGTGGAAAACCCTTAGGTTACTGGAGTTTAAATGCACACACTTAGACACACGGGCTCCAGGGAAAATGTAGGATCCTAAAGGTTCCACGTTATTTTGCAGTTTAGTTTGGCACTACAGAATAGAGTTGTTGGAAACAAAAAAGAAGACCTAAAGTAAATATAACTTAGGCAGGCACTGGGACATTAAAAACACAGAAGAATTGATGTTGACTTCTTCCTGCAGTTTGGGCAAAATATTTTTTTAACATTGAAGTTCTACTTGAAGTCCTGCTTTAGAAAACCTCCCTGATGCGGTGAAAGGTTCCAGGAGGTGCTACGCAATAACTAGTGCAGCCAGAACACAGCATCACTGCAGGGTGAGTGAAGGAAACAGGCAATGGATGCAGAGCCTCACAGTGCAAAATATATTTTCAGACATTTGTTCCTGACTTTCCATTGCCTGTTCCTTGTCAGGTCAAGGGCAATGTATTTCCAGTCTAGTTTAGAAGGATTGCATATGCTGTTTGTGAACTGCAGTATAGCTTTTTGCTCTTATTATTTTGTCAGAGTTTTGGTTATGTTAAATATCTTGAGGCTGGCTGAATGAAAGGGAAAACAGAGATGTTACTGGTTTTTTTCCCAAGAGACCAATGATCTACTAAAGTGTGGGAGTTTCCGGACTTGTTACTTTTTTGCTTGAAAGGCTTGGAAGAGTAGTATGTCCAGGAACTCCAAATCACAATTGTGCACCCTGTTAAACTTTCCAAAAGGTTGTGGGAGATAGGAAATGTATCAAGGAAGATGCCCTTACTCTGTCCTTTGCAGTTATTTCACTTCTTATAAAAGAATATGTGTATGTGTCTGAAGGAAAAATGGCTAAGGCTGACTAGGTTAGAGTAATTACTTTAGGATGTCTGGATCAAAATGTTACTCTTCTGGATACAGCTCTCTGATAAATCTAGACCAGGAGAGATTATAATCTAATGTCCTACTCTAGGCACATGCAATCCAATGAATCCTTTTCAGATTTCTACTGGATTGTTATGTGAGCAGGAAGAGAAGACAAGCATTGTAACTCTGTGAATCTGGTTTTTCCTTTGTGGTTTGTTTTTTTTTTTTTTTCCTCCAAGTATCTGACATAATAACAGTTTTTCTCACCTGAAATTATTCTTTTACTTTTGTCAAGAACAACTCAATAGCCAGACTTGCAGTTCTATGATACTGTACTTAACATTTTAGTATCTCAAAGTATTTTTTTACAAACATAAATTTATTCTCAGAATCCAGTTGGATTCTTAGTGAAGCAAAACCAAACAGATATTCTTTAATTATATATATTATATATATATAATATATATATAAAAGATATATATATATATATATATATATAAAAATCTCTTTTTTCTCTCTCCCCTTTTTTTTAATTTTAGCTGCTACAGATTCAGGATTCCTTTGGACAAAGTGAACCACCCAGCATTCCTATACATTGTGAAAATGTTATTGACCTAATTTTCAGGCTAGAAGACAGAGATCTAAGAAGTTAAACTAGCTGCCATTGTTAATCCCATACAACATGATGTGTGACAGAAGAGAACCCAGAAGGTTGGCTCTGTAAGTTTTAAGCAAAGCTCTGGTAGAGCACTCTCATGCCTGTGATAAAATAGAGCTCTCAGTGGTGCAGTGGAAGGCTAAAGGGGACAAGCTGAACTAATAAACCATCTAACATGTGGGTAAATGAGTAAGCAGAGTGATTTTCGGCTCAGTACCAACTTAATATGTAGGTCAAAAGGGGAGGAATGTTGTCGAACATGAGCAGAAACCTGCATTTTTTGGGACAAAAGGGTAGATTGTTGCTGCCTTATTGGTTGACCTGCAGTTAGGCAAATAAGTTAGCTCTTGTCTTGGAGAGGCTGACTGCTGGGATCTTTTCCTGTGTGGAAGATATTCTAAATCTACAAATATAATTTGGTGAGAGGAGGCCAAATTTGGGCCTGTCAACTTTGACACATCCCTTAAAAGATTCCAAATGATAGAAATGGTGTGTAAGAGAGTTGTAACAAAGGAGAGGTTTTCAGTTCTTTTAACAGAGAGCTACATAATCACACTTTCTTCCAGAAGCATTCAGTGTGAAGATCTGTCAATAGAAATCTCAAACTGTGAATATACAATTGAGCTTTATTATCCCTTTGTTATTTTGTAACTACATAGGTATGACAGACAGAAACTGATTTTAAAAGAAATTCACAATTGTCAGTGTGTCACATGCATGAATCCCACTGCTGGAAGTTTTTCAGTAAATCAGCATCTTTGGGTAGGTGCGCCAAATGCCATATTTTAACAAAATGTTTTTGCTCACGGTAACACTCAAGCTCTTAATTTAAAGAGAATGAACATCCTAACATTTTGTTACACAGCAGACAGATGGTGCTCTGTCTCGCACAGAGCAGACAAGGAGCAACACCGTTATAAGTACCAGATAAAAGCTGCTGAGGGATGGGGTATACAGCGAAATTTTCAGTTGGACCCATTGTCAAGGCATCCCCAGGAGCCCACACAGGCAAATAAGCGCTGTACTGTAAAACAAGAATGGTGTAAGACACCCCAGGTCTCCTCAAAAGTCCTTTGACTCTCTGAAGAGTAGAGTGATAGAGTGTGCAGAGGTCTCCAAAACTTCACACTCCAGCAGGACTATTTGTCTGCCTTTGAGTCTTAAGGACTTAGAGTGATGTTCTTGGCAGGGCCTGGAAACCTGCCACACGATGCAGAGAGATATGGAAACCTCCAGTGACCTTCACAGTGCTGTCTTTCATGGGAGGTGAAGAAAAGGGAGCAAAGGTCTGCCTGAGGAGGACCTTCTTTAAGGGTTAAATTTATTTTGTATTAAAGTTGATTTGTGATTAATTTGTTTCAGAGTTTTGGGGAGGGTGTGTAGGCTAGGTTTTGTCTGCTAGATCAAGGGACCTGTTTGTGGCAGTTGCATAGCAGAAATGTTTTTCCTGCCTTGTGCCAAACCTTGGCTAGCACTGCCTGTACCTGTGCTTAGGCTCAGGGGTTTCCATTTTAAAGGCAATTAGGGTCTGAATTCCGAAGGCAGGCAAGATGTGCCCGCTAAGACAAACACGTAACAAATATTTGCCTCAACATGCACTACACTTCTCTGCAACCTTGTTTCTCCGCCATACTTATTAACTGCATAGTCTGCTAAAGGAAACAACAATTCGGTTCCCTTAATCCTGTTTCTGACAGACCCATGAGCAAATCTTCCAACAGAGCCATGCACCTGTGACTGAGCTGGCCGAGCAGCAAAGCAGAGAGGGGGCTGAGATCAGCTCCCTAAACAACTAGGCTGCACTGATTGACAGCTTGTTTGTGTATTGAGTGATGTGCAGGGTCTGGTTCAAAATGTCACAATGGAATCGCCACTCTGTGACAGTGAGCGTAATGTACTTCAATTCAGTCCTCCCACAGGAGTAACAAAGGCCAAAAAATCCACCACAAGTGTGCTTAACTTCAAAAAGAGAAACTCTGTAAACAGGGAAGCCCACTAAAAAGAAGCTAAAATGGGCCACTAGAAGAATTAAATCCTTCCAGGGAGCAGGAAGAACACCGAGCTAAGGGCACAGCAGAGAGCATGCCCCATCCTTCGGGAAAGACTTCAGGAAGGGTAAAAGGAGACTGTCGTGGCTAATCAGCAAAGGAAATACTGCTACTAGAAATAGGAAGGATCATTCAGAAAATTGAAGTTGTGTCCAAAGTAAGTAGGAAGGACTGTAAATTAAAGACTAAATAAAAACCTCTCAGCAGTCAAGCTGAAAGAGTTTAAGGAGTAACTAGTTTAAGGGACCAAAATCTCTGCTAAGCATTTTTTTGATCACATCATTAACAGAAACACCTGATGACCACTCAAAATGGCTATTCAGAGGATAAAGGCTTTACAGGGAAGCTAAACTCATTTTTGGTACTGATGTTTGCTGTGCATAAACCTGGAGCTATTGCCACGCAGAAAACTTTTTTTTTTTTTGGGGGGGGGGGGGGGGGGGGGCGGTGGTGGAAGAGAATGAAGACATCAGCAAAGGCCTGTCTACAACAGAAGAAACTGAGGAAGAAATGAGAGTACCAAAAGATGGAATGAACAGTAATAAACAGTAATAAGCTGCTTCTACCCAAATGGTCTGAAGGCTGAAAGAGGTGGATGTGTATGCCAGATCTCTTGGAGTTGTTCTAACAGCAAGCATGAGAGTGGTCCGACCGATGTAGTCTGCTGGGGTTTCCAACAGTCTTTCGACAAAATCACACACTAAGGACTTATACAGAAATGAAATGCCACAACATAGAAAAGAGTTGCCACATGGCACAATGAGTGGCCAAGAAAGTGAGAAACTAAGGATAAGAACCAAGGCTGGTTCTTGCAATGGAGCAGAGGTCACCAGGGGAGTTTCACAGGGATATCCTTCCTGTTTAAAAATATACCTGGAAATATGGGTGATCAATAATGTGAAAAAGTTTGGTGATGATGTGAAGTTCTTCCAGGTAGTAATGATGAGGGCCAGCTGTGAAGAATTGCCAAAGTGACTGAGTAATAATATTTCCCAGATGAAATTTGGTGTAGATAAATCTGAAGTACATGTACGTTGGGAAAAACAAGTGTATATCATGTAGAAGATTTCATGTAGAAATCATGATGGGCTCTGAATTGACAATTACCACTGAAAAGCGAGACCTGGGGGTTATGATAAATAGTTCCATGAAAACATCAGCTCAGTGCTTGGCAGCAGTCAAAAAAAAAAAAAGGGGCAAATCAATTGTTAGGAATTTTTAGGAAAGGAACAGAGAACAAACAGAAAACATAATTATTCTACTATGTGAAGCCATGGTTCACCTGAACATTAAAAATTATGTGCAATTCTAGTAATATCATTGCAAAAGTGATGTTTTAGAATCGGAAAAGGTGCAGAGAAGGGCAGAGAAGGGCTGTGAACAGCTTCTGCACAAAGGCTGTGACTTGATAGCCTTGAAAAGAGGCAACCTGACCAGAAATACTGGAGGCCTACAAAATCACAACAGCTAGTAAGAAGGTGGACACAGTCTGACTGCTGTCTCTTGCAGTGCAAGAAATGGGAGAGAGAGATTTAAAATGAGAAGAGGGAGTCCGTGCAGTGGGTAAAGGGCCTTTGGAACTCTTTTCCCGAGGCTGTAAGGAACCGAAGGTCGAGGGAGACCAATGCTTACATCTGCGAGGCTGCTACAGTACGTAGCACAACAAATTCAGAAAATCTCCTGAGCTGAAAATATTTGGAGACTAACAGAGAATTATATGTGCTTGTGTTGGGTTTATTCTTCTCCAGTGTCTGCTGCTGAACACAACCTCATCTGGATGAATCCTTGCTCTGAACTGGTATGACTGGTCATATGTGTATATGTGTGTTATCATAGGTAATTACACATGCTAGTTTTTCACATCTAGACTGTTGTGACTTATATTGGTAAATTACATCATGGCTTTTGAAGATGATCAAGTACCAAAATAAGATTATAGTCTTATACTAAAGTCATACTATGATATTTTATAACTGTTGGCTCTTACTGACTGTTTTCCTATAAGCTGGCTTCTACTCAAGAGATTCATTGTTGGTTGTGAGAGTCAGGACAGAGTGGTGTCCTGACTGCAGGGACAGTGTTTCAGTGGCCAGGTTCCATAGGTGTTTCAACCATTCATTTATCCCCTTGCACAAGAAGTTCAAGGTCAGGTTCACTTCTTTTCTCCTACTAATGACAGCTGAAATTAAGAGACCTAATTAGCTTAAAGTGCAGGAGTTCTTTTATATTCAATAGCAGACCTTGTGCCTGCCTACCCTTTTGCACTGTTAGACTCCTTTTGTGTTTATATTTGAACTGGTCATACTGAAATATGTTTAGCATGGTTTCTTTGCCTTGTATTGTTTCCTAAGCAGTGATTTTATCTGTGTAGTTTTAATGTCTTTTCATACCTGGAAATCTATAGATTTACAAAAATTGTGTTTGTGCATTTACCTGAAACCATCTTTCCACCATTTGAGGTGTCATCTCTATTGTGTTTGAACTTGTCAACAATTTCTTTGCTAATGTGTTGTATTGAAAAACACGTATCAGATAGTTTCTCATACTGCTTGGTTTCACTGCAGAGAATCAAAGTTACAAAACTGCATATATTAGTATATTTTACATTTAGGTTGATTACAAATGTTCTGCGACATGATTTCATTCGAAAATGCTGACTGATCAAAATTGTGATTTCTGCAAAAATGTATGAGTGCTATAAACTTCTGTGTAGCTCTAAAACATGTTTTTAACTTTCTGATTTACAAGGGTTTTTTGTTGGTGGTGGTGGTTTTTTTTTTTTCTTTCATATAGAAATGTTCTGCAAATGAGGGATTCTGTGATTTGCCCAGTTCTATCTGAGCCACACCTGGTGGGAAAAAAAATAAAATCCTAAGGTAATTTTTCCTGGGTGCTGTGGGTTTTAGGTGACTTAGAAAGACCATAATGATGTTAATAATAGAATTATAATTGGATTGATCCTAGATAAAGGATCAATATACAACTCTTCCTAAGAACTTTAACAGTTCTATTACAGTTCCCCTTCGCCCAGTACTCCACTAAGGTGCTATCTGCCTGCCTTTTTTTTAAAAAAATAACATTCAGACTCTGAACTATACCAATTTGACTAAATATACACAGATTATTAGGCATTCTGGAAAGAAAACAGCTGCAGAGGAGCACACTGCCCTGAAGTCAGGCTCATTTGGCAGGTTTCATACCAACTTGATAGTAATTATGATCTCCATCGAGTGAGACAGGGAGTGAATAAGATATTTAACACTGTGTGCTTTGGCTGTGAAAACCTTTTCAACTTGTGCTTTCAATTTCTGGGTTTCAGTGTTATTAAAATATTTATGTGGGTATATTTTAAAAGAAATAATTATCATTTTCTCCACACACACTATTTCTTTAATCTCTCAGAGACATTTCTCTCTGTTTGCTGTCCACTTCCCAGAGATGGATGTTCCAACCACCATATAGAGCAGGACCATAAATATCCTTTTCCAGCACTGGAACTGCACTTACAGTGTAGTGAAATCTATCATCTCACTCATATAAGATGCAATCTGTCTGCGTCAGAAAATGACCCAGAACTTTCTACCCACAGTGACTGGATTCAATTATGGTTTTAATTTAAGAAATTTGATGCGTATATTCAGGTAATACGGGTCTTTCCATGTAGTTCATGTATGTATAAATTGCTCTTTCTCTTTACTAAGCATTACAGATGCTTGTTTGATTTATGTAACACTTCTTTTTTACCATCTCTGATGTAACTCAGTGGAGAGCTCCCAAAATATGCATGTGTAGGCTTTGTCAATACTCAGAGTAACTATTATGCCTGGACCTCATCTGAATTCTGTAATAGCATTTTCTTATGGTGACCCACTGGCCACCAGAAAGAGTGTAGCATTCTCAAGCAGTGAGATTCTCAGCCGTAAGATAGCTAGAGTGCTGTAATTATCAGGATAGAAGTGCTTATAAAATCTTAGGATACAACTCTCCTATAACCCTGAAAGGTATCTTATAAACTCTAAAGGGTGAAAGGTACCAAGGGAATAAATTTGACCACATTTCACATCCTTTTGTACTAGGTTCAGTCAGGACTGAAACTCCTGGCAAAGTTTTTATTGTTGTTGGTTTTAATTATTATTTTTGAGATTGTCACACATTACATAAGTCATGATCTTAGGTTTCTGTTGTAAGAAGCTTTTAATTAAAAGTTGGGTGTTTGCTAGATCCTACTAGTAGGCCTCATGTGCCTTGTTTCTTGTGCCTTTCCAAGGCAATCCTCCTTGGAGAGGGGAGTAGTAGGAACAAGAAAGTAAGGCCAGTAGTTCAGAATACTGAAGTCATGCCTCTGATCCAGTCAAGAGCATGAATGCGATAGATGACTTTGCAGCAATGTGGAGGGAAAATATGGACATGTTACAATAAGAGCTGTTGGAAAGCTCTAGATTTTGGCACCCACGATGAGCTGCCATGTGATTAAGAAATTAGGTTTGTGTTCCAGACTGCTCTAAAACTGAATGTGAACAGTTGCTGCAAATGGTAGTACTCCCAAATCTGTTTATTCTGAGCCTGTCTGTACAAGCTACTGTGCTATGTAGTGTGAACCTTGAACGTGCTGACTCAAGTACTAGAAAGAACCTAAATGTGGTAGATCCATGGGCCCTGCACACTTAACCACTTGTCTTGAAAAAGCCAGGTAAACGTGTCTGTGGAGTTTTGATTCCCACATAACTAGGTTGCTCCCTACTGAAGGCAGCTCACATAAAGCTCACATGGTATCTCTCTACTCTGTGACAGTCTGTAGAGGAGACACCTAATAGATGAAGCCTGACATAGAAAAGGACAAAATTTGGGCTTTGGCTGCCAGCTGCTTCTTTACTTTCCTTCTCCCTCCCGGTTCCATGATGCAGAAGTCGCGTGCTGTACTTTCACTCATTGCGGCTACAGGACCACAGTTACCCTGTGCTTGCTTGCAGAGCAGACTGCAGAGAGGGAGAAGCTTGCCGGGTGCTGCGAGTGACTCCCATGGAGATGATAGCTCCACGTTCCCTTCCTCAGCCCTTTGCAAGTCCATATTCAACTGTTGACATGACAGTTAGCTTTTCAGATGTGAAGGATTCTCCCATTTCATTCTGCTGCCTCGTGCCCATGAAGTTTGGCAGGACCTTTCTAGAAAAAGCACTCTCATCACAATTCATGTACCGCCCATTTTGTGCTGCAGGGAGAAAGTGAGGAGGATGGACAAAAGAAATAAGTGAAAGCAAAACACATCCAACATTTCCTAACATCTTTTTTAAAAAAAAAAAATCATAAAATTTAGCAACTCGGTGAACCTGGTGTTAATTGTTTTCTCCAAGCTGGTTTGTTTTTTGTTTAGCCTTCCTATCTGGGTTATCTTTAAACAAACTCAGTTGCCACTTTCTATATGAGTGAGAATATTTTTAGTATCATGGATCAGTCTGGCAAGAAGCGAGCAGTTGTGTGAGACCATCAGCAGGTGCATTGGAGACAGCAGCAGTTTGGGAAGCCTGAAAGAGTGAATATGAGGTGAGCAAAGGGGAATCAATGCTATAAAAAGCATAGTAAAAATCTTTCTGTTTGTAACAGGTATTGCTGGCACAACTGTGCTGTTGAGAGCTTAATTTGTTTTTATATACTGCGACAGTTTCTGATTTTTGTATGTTATCCCTAAGTTTTAATGACAGTTTCCTTTTTTCAATGCATTTGGAAGTACTCACCTTTGGATTGAGGTTGGAATTTTACCCGTAGTTCCTGAAAGCTGATTATTTAACATCTGTTTAGAAGTAAGGAGGGAGAGCAGGATGTCAGTTTTTAGAATCTCATAATACAGCTGGATCAAAAGGTCACTGCAAAAAGGAGCACTTTCACAAGAAATACCCTAATCATGAAAAGTTTTTACATAAAATTTCCCAATAGTCATATGTGCTAGGCATAAAAATAGATAAATGACATTGAATTAGCAGCAGTAAATTAGTGGCTTATGAATATGAAGACGTTAGGGGAGGTATGGTTACATGAGCCACCTGCTCACCCAATACCTATTAACACGCTTGCTGGATTTAGTCTTAAGAATCAGGGTAACTCCATACTGCAGAAGCCCCAGTGAATGCATTTGTATTAGCACTTCGTAGCAGAGAGACTTTAATCTGCCAGTTCCTAAAAATGAATGCAACGTTCTTGAAGAAACCATGCCGGAGCTGACACTCTGGGTGAAATCCTGAAGTCAAGAGGAACATTTTCATTGTCTTTAACGAAGCCAGAGTTTGTTGACTGATAACAACCAGTGAGAAAATGGAGAGTTGGAGTAGCCAGGTGATAATGAAGGGTACCCAAAAGGGTCAAGCTGAACAACACATCAGAAACAAGGGAAGACGTGTCTTAGGCAGTACCAAGTCTGATGTGCTGTTTATAATGCTGGTGTAATCCTTTGGTATTCAGTGTGTCAGGGGAATCTATATTGGAGTGAAGCTGGGAAGAATACAGAACAAAAAAAGCGCTCTAGAAATAAAGAAGTTTTAAACAGAAACTGGGACTCCAGTAGAATAGAGTCAGGCTTTCCTGAAGAGAAAGAGGTACGTCAGAGAGAAATGAAATGGGATTACAACAAAGATGAAAGTCACAGAAAGGAGAGTGAGGGGGAAGGTTTCACCGTTCCCAAAGCAAACACACTACCTCATTATATAACTCCTTTTACAACAGGTCATTAATTGGCCATTAAACATACTGGGGGAAGTAAATATTCGTGTTTTGGTGACCCGAGAATTAATATCGCTGACGGAAACATTTTAGTTTCTAATCAGGGTTTGACAGTATCATGTATAAAGAAAAAAAAATTTCAATGAGTATGTTTTTACAGGGTACTCTTTCACTATCCAGTGATACATAGGTTCCTATTGACTTGGTCATTTTATGGCTTCGTGAAATCATCCTGTTAAATGTATGGAGAAAAAAAGATATTGAACAGTTTAACAAAATTCTCATCCACACTGCAGAAGGTACTTCGAGGTGTGACTCTTAACATGAGGTAAGATGTATCTGTGTCTGCACTGTTTCAAGCCATGTTATTTTCTAAGCTTTGGGAAGATGAGGAGGAAGTCATGATATTGGAACTGTATGTATACTTTACAGGTGAATTTTTTATTACAGACATCCTGGTCTGAATGGACATGATTTCAATATAACAGAAAAGGTTATAAAAATGAAATCACTGCGCTCATAAGAGTATTCTGTCCTCTAATTTACTTGAAGAAGCATACTTGTTCAAGTTTCTTCTTTGTAGGGAGACTATTCACCTTTTTCCTGTTCAGATGCTACCACCTTATGGTTGCATGCCATGGTGAAGACTAGGAGAGTATTCAGAATCAATGGAGAATACACCGAAGTAGAGTGTACTCCAAGGAAAGAGAGTAAAATTATATAAATTATATATAAATATCATAAAATTCCTGGGAAAAATAACCTTTTGGGTGAACTTCTTTCCGTCCAGAAAAGGAGCTGAAATGAAAAGCTATGACCAAAATCTGCATTACATTTTATACCCTTCTCAACTGTCTCCAGAGAGAAGAGACAGTCCAAGAGATCTTGAGGCCTTACTTCTAGAAATGGCATGCTGCCAGAGTCTGATGGAAAAAATTAAAGCACTATCTGATATTGGTTCTATAGCTAACAGGACTATTCCCAGGCTCCGGCAGCTTTTCATAAACGCACACACACGAAGGAGAACACTGTGATAAAGGGTTAATATGCTGGGCGAATACTTGTCTATATCTCTATATTGTTACCACCAGAGTGTTGATGAACACGTATTTATCCATAAGCCACTAATTTACTGCCACTTTGCCCATGGTGTTGGAGAACCTCGTTACTTTCCAGTATCTGACTGGGGGACGCCGTCCAGAATTTTAACACAATCATTAGAGCACTACATTGGGCTTCATGCTGCAATGAACCATGTTCTATCTGAGGATGCCATGCAGCACATGTAAGGTTCCTTACTTTCAGTAGGTATAATATGTACTCTAGCAACGATAATCATTGAAGTGCAAATTCATTTAAAGGTGACCTGCAAGAGTATTAAAAATAACCTTAGAGCTTTAGAGTTATATGCTGAGTGCCCCAAATGACCAGACTAAGCCAGGCATTTAGCACAGTTTTAATATGAAATGTAACCATTTTTACTCCTAATTCTTCCAAGAAGTCTTCACCCACTGTGAATTGTTGGCTCCTTCTCAGTGTGTGACCCATGGGCCTGCTGCTGATCATGTCAAATCCACTGTAAAGCCCTGAGGCAGATTGTGGTTTGACCCATCAGGGTATTTTAAAACTCCTTATTACAATGTTTCAGTGGTTTCAAACATTTTAAGTTTTATGTGGATAGGAAATGAAGGATATTAAAAGAAAAAAAAAAAAACCAAACAAGACATCGCAGCATGTTAGAAACCTACACAGAGCTTTAGGTAAGAGATTTATTTAATGCTGTTAAGCTAGACCCATATTTTGCAAAGGGGTCTTATGATGGATGAGCTATCATTTGTTTAATATATTCCAAGGGGTCATCTCATGTAGGAGCAGCTACCCCTATGCAGTTAGAATTTGCAGGGTTTTGAAAAGAAAATTAAAAGGGTAGATGATGAGAGAGAATGAGATTTACATATAAATTTGCGAAATCTTCTGTTAGGGGAGTTTCTGAGGCATACCTTCCATGTTTCCAAATCTGACAAGTGCTTGATAAAGTAATTTTAGTTCCCATTCCTATACAGACTTTATTTTTGTGCCAGGGTGCCAACTTCAGCACCAATCCAATTCCATTCCACTTATTTTATTTATTTATTAAATTATTTTCCCCACAAAATTTGTTAGAAAGTCACCATGACTTACTTAGTTAAGAATTGCTCACATAAGCAAGTGTTTCCATGTTCATTTGTCAGAACTAAGTACTCATTGCGTTTTTCTGGGTGTTCACTTATTGTATTCCACGTGGTTTGAACTGTAAAATGGCCTTGGTTGGATCTGTTTTGTATGTGTTGTTTCACCCTGTTTCTCATGCAAATTTAAATTGATAGCAGCTTTGAATTGCTGGCAATGTTAACTCAAAATCTGCACCTCTCCCTTTTCACAGGAAGATAAATTGAGAAAATATTTCTGTTCATACTGCCTCCTTCCTTTCAGCTCCTCCAGCCTAAGCTGACTTTAGTATACATTTAAATAATAGATCTTATTACAAAAACCTTGGTGCATCCAAAAATTACCTGTTTATAGCATTCTCAGGAAAGTCATTAGATTTATCTCAGTACTAAAGTGAAAATGGTTGCCCCCAAGAAATATGTACAGGCTTCACCCACTGGGACCCAGAGCAGAAAGCAAATTAGCTCTTTATCTTGTTTGGATTTTTGTTAATCAAGAAAAATGCACTTAATTACTCTGACAGGAAGCAGTGCATGTAGAAACTGAACTGAGCCTGGGGCCAGATGTCATGCAGTCTGAGATAGCATAAGTTTGTTGTGCTGCTTCTCTGTAAATAGAAGAGAACCTCCTCAATTACAGTAGCTAGAAGAACTTGTTATTTTATCCAAATACGAATTTCAATAAGTCACATAAAAATCTTTTTCTTTCATGTTTATTTTGTCTTAGCAACCTATAACTTTTTTTAAATCTCAAAAATCACAGGAGCAGAGAACTGGGCAATAGGGAATCTCTTGTTGAGATTCAGCCAACATTGGTGCTAACCAGCAGCTGCGGTCATCCTCTAACTGTACTTGAAAGTAGTCTTAGGTCTGTTTACTGGGGCTGAAAGCAGAATAGCCCTGTTGCTTATCAACAGAGAAAGCCAGAAACTAAGTAGGCTAGCCTATAGGCAGAATGCTGCTGACAAGTGTCTTACTTTACCTTAGTGGTAGAGCAGAAAGTAGAGCTCTGTGATGCTGCCTACACAGTTCCAACATTTCGCATATTCTCTGTGGATAAATTACAAGAGATATTCTTCCTTCACAGCATTTTTATCAAGGATTACCACTGAGGAAAAAAACCCCAAAATTGGTTCTACAAGCAGGAAAACAAAGCCAGGTTTTCTATGGGTTTATGTCCCAGGGCTGCACTCCCGTTTGAATTTGGATATAGTGTGTGGTAATTTCATACTGTAATACTGTAGCTTTCCTGTATCAGGGCATAATAAGATAGCATCCTTTTTTTTTTAATTTTATTTTATTTTTTTAAATATGGCCACGTGGGGCTTGGGTTTTTCTTGAAACCTGGATGAGCTTAATGTCTCCGTGACCTTTCAACCTTTCAAGTTTTACTGCTAGTGAAAATTACCAATTTTAAATCAATAGACAAGCATGAAGGATGATTGAATGGGAATGGGAATGAAGCAAGTCAGTTTCCCTAAGGAAACTACATTCAGAAAAGTTAAATTAACACAAAATGTAGAGCAGGACTCAGTCAAAACTTCCATCTAATTCCCACTGACTGCTCTTGGAAAGACAGAAATTCAGATCTGTAGTTTGCACCTTGGATCAGTCTGTGAAATTCTGAGCCTGGAATACTGCTCTGTGAATTGTCTGTTTCATATGTAGACTGTTCTTTTGAGCGCTTTCTGTTGATGAGCAATGTCAGAAAGCAAATAAAGGCGGCATCTCACTGTGCGTGTGTATTTTCTTATCTGTTGGTTTCCTTTTCTTTCTCAGTCTTTGTAAGGAATGCTAATTTAACTGTCACATTCATGTTGTTTGGGCCACAAAAAGCTGGCTATCTATCCCAAGTTCAGAGCAGCTTCAGCAACTTATTACGTAAGTTCTCAACACAGAGCAGGGGTCCGTGTCAAACGACGTGCAGCCCAGGCAGGAGATGAAGGCTGTGGTGCTGGGAGAACCACTGTGAGAGGCAGCAGATCCTGGTTCTTGGCTCTATAAAACTGCACGAGCTGGGAAACCTCCACCTCACAGACAGGTGATATGGTACCCGCCAACCGACTAGACGAAACCTAAATGCCTTAGAAACAGTGTCTCCTGGCTCCTACTGAGTTCCTACTATCACAGTTTATCTGTAATTTAGGAAAGTAACGTATAATCTTGCCAATTGCCCTTTGAAACTTGTCAGCTCCTTGTTTACACCATTTCATGAAATGGATAATATTTCAAGGTTACTCGTGACTAGCTTTTGTTCTAAGATGACAGGAGATGTTGCTTCTAATTAACTCAGCATGTTCATCAGAATCAAATTCTTTAAGTCCGTGGGATCTGCATTACAGAGAAATTTAACTTCAAGTATGATGTAGTAACAGGCAGGTAACATTATTTAATCTATTGGAAATTCATTGAAAATAATGGGAAATTTACCCCACTTTCACAAAATAAAAAAAAATTACAACTTTCTCAAAGTATATGATCAGTAAAACCGTAGTGGTATTAATAGATTTCTAAATGATTATTTTTACATGAATAGAAAGGCTCCAAAGACGTATCCTTTACTAGGGATATGCCTATAATTACAGAAAGTAAAATAAGTATTTTACATTTACAGTGCATAATAAAATGTAG
Organism: Rhynochetos jubatus; assembly: GCA_027574665.1. Lineage (NCBI taxonomy): Eukaryota > Metazoa > Chordata > Aves > Eurypygiformes > Rhynochetidae > Rhynochetos > Rhynochetos jubatus. The sequence continues at coordinate 20,793,163 of CM050654.1, forward strand.
TCAATGATGAAAGAATATTATGTAATGGTGTCCAGAATGGTTGTGTCTCTCACAGCACCATGCTGAAGGCAATACAGATTCAAGACTGCTTTTCCTTTCCTCTTAGTGTATTTGCCTGTTTCTCAGTTTCGTTTTAGAAACAGGTACGTTCATGGTGTTTCTATTGAATCTCTTGCATATGAAATACACCTGCTTTGAAATTTTCACTCAAAAAAACCCCCAGACTAATGACGACCAAAATGTCTCGTGTTGCATTCGAAAATTTCTAAAAGACGTAAGTGAAGCTTCCAAGGATTTTCTGGGCTCTTTTCACGGAAGCTGGTAAACTCAACTTCTTGGCTTGATATTATTTTGAAATTTTCATAATATTTTCATTAGCTCAGAACTCACTCCTCTGCCCCTTCTTTGGAAAGTTTGAAGATGTGTAATTTTTGTTAGTAAGCAAAAGTTTTCTTTTTGAAGAATAGAATCTCTCACAAAATCAAAAAGTCAAGCCTGATTTCCCATCCTGCTTTAAACCTGCTCTAAATAGAAGATAATGCTTTTTTTGAATTTAAATGATAGAGTTCATGTCTATATGTTTTTGAACAGGCTGAACATATTGTCAGACCTTCCTCTGTTTAATTTTAGGCCTTGGATTTGAGACTTGACTGCAGAAAAACTGAAGTAGCCTTAAAGAAGACCTTTAAGCATGCTAGACACCATATCCTTTTGAGGGACTGTCAGATTCTCATATGCAACTACAGTGGGCCAGAAGACCTGATGTGAGGAGACTAGATTGTCTGTGAATTTTAATCAAAAAACGCTCCCTCCATTTTTTTCTTTCATTGCTGAATTTTGAGTGGACCTTCTCAATGAAGGAGCAGGGGCAGACTCTGTCCTGATAATTTATATTTATCCTCCTGTCTCTGAAATTTTAACTTTGATTCACATGATTGCAAAGCTGATGATTTATGGGAAGTTTCCAGAAGTGGCTTTAATATGGTAATCTTTGTGACAGGATAGCACTTTGTGAAGAGCCCCAACCTTAGAGAACAGAATTGGAAGGCTGTGGTTAAAACTATTAGAGAAAGGCAATAGTCCTCAAAAACAACAAAGAAAAGGCATAGGAAAAATAAAATCTCATCCTGTTGCGGTCATTTTCTCATTTGCTTTCTGCTTCCAAATATGGTTTTAATAATAAAAAAAATTAACATTGTTTATCAGGGCTAACTTGGGATCAGCAAGAGCAGCTGAAAATGATGCATGAGTGGGCTATATTTATGTCTCTCGTGCATACTGCTTTATGATATGGATAGCCAGAATTCCCATGATATCTGCATTCCCAAGGGAAAAACCAAACATCACCAACACTTGCAGATACACCCACAGTACAGAAGCACCCATTAAAGTCGTTCACTTCCATGGTGCCTGTACCCTGGCACCTACATTATTCAAAATGTGAAAACGCGGCCCCAGTGATTGACAATCCTGCATAGCGCAGGTGCTCTGTCGGTATTCCTTGAGCCTGCTCTGACTGCTAGCTCTGAGTTTAAAACGGAGTAACAAAGGTACTCCTCTATTTGATAGTTTCAGCAGGCAGGCACTGTAGGTATTGCATTATTTTTATCTAGCAACAAAAACATGAATTTGACTCATTTACCCTATTGTAAAATCATTCAATCCTGGAGCTGAATCAGAAAAATCTTATCGTATCAGTAATTTGACTTATAAACTCAGTAGTAGCTCTTTTTTGCAAATTGTATACAAATAATTATAAATACAATATATGTCAACTCAAGTGTTACTTTACCTTTATAACCAAGACGATTTTGATGTTTATTTCATCTTCTTTCTACCTCCCCCCTCCCCCAAACAGGAGTGTTTTACTGTTTTTCTTTCATTCTGCCTGGTTGTTGTCCACACGTTCTGCAATTCCTGCAGTTGACTAGGAAATTTAATGATCCTAGAGGAAAACATTTGTGATAGAAAGTAGTTCATTATTGTATAAGGGCAAACAGTACGGGTTTATAGCGTAATCGGCAAGCTGCTCCGCAAGCAAGGGGCTAGCTCAGGGTCTGGGGCAGCCGTCCCTGCCTCCGTGACCATGGCCGCATCTCCCAGTCGGTAATTACGCACTGCCCCCTAGGGACCCGCGCTCCGCTCCCGGCTCCTGCGGGACCGGACCCCGCTGCTCCCCGCGCCGGCTCGGGAGCCAGCGCCCGCTTCTCTGCTCCTCGCCGGTTTTGACCTTGAGAGTAACTTTGAATTTCTTCCTGTCCCAGCTCTAATGATACGGCTTGCCTTTTAACCCCTTCCAGGTTAGTTTTGTTGAGTCTTTTTAAAGCTGATTATTGGGATCTGCGGGTTTGCAGCAGCCTGCGTCTTTTCAGCGTGTGCGTATCCGGGTTTATATATGAAGTTTTCACCGCATTACTTCAATGGGGTGGTAACATACTTCGACATTCTTTTTCCTTTTTGTGTTTCAAGGAGATGGGGTTCCTTTTCAATTGCTTGTTAAAAAAGAGCTGTGTGATTGCCTCCTCAGAGCCAGATCTTGCTTCAGCACTGAAAGAAAGAAGCTGGAAACCGCAGAACTTCACACAGATCTCAGACACCTGATGAGTGATTTCTCATACTGACTGATGACGTGGTGGTTTCGGGTACATAATGATAATCATGACAGCAGTGCTAAGGACCTGTTACCTTTTACATCGCTCGCACAGGTGAGATGAGTTGTCCAGGGAAAATTCGTTCAAAAGAAAAAAGAATTTTACCGAAAGTGTTTATGATCAAAACAGTTCAGAAATAAGATGGTAAAATGATCAAAGGGCAGTAGGTTTTGAATAGGCTTCATCAGCAGAGGGGAGAGGTCATCTGGGAAGATTAGTTATAGGAGCTATTAAATCACCTCTGTGACACTGTTAGAAGAAGCTGCTTAACATAATCATGTGCAATCAGTAAAAATGCTGTTTATTACAAAACCTTTTTGATTTTCATATTTGATATTGTTATGTAAGATGGTGTAATGTGAGGCCATACACATTTCCACAGTACAAATTATCAGCATTAATGATTTGTGGTGCTTTTCCTGACAACTTTCAAAGTAAAGAATTGTTGGGAAATACCTCTCCAAATCTATTTTCACTAATATAGTTAAAGACTTGCGTGAAAATTTTTATTTATACTGTAGCTGTAGACACTGACAACTGATACAGTGTATTTATATATCGACTAGTCCTGCATCCCATATCAGTGTTTGAGTTTGATTATCCTTCTTAATGATGCAATGCCAGCCATCTCTTTGAAGTGCTTCTCATTTACTGATAAGAATCTGAAAAAAGCGGTTGTCTGCTAATCTTGGCTCTTCAGTTTGGAGTTACACTGCCCTACACACATTTTCTTATATGTAAAGTGGAGAATTATATCATCACTTTTGTTTCTCATATATTTATGTAATAGTATAGATTAACTCAGGATGAATGTACCAAATCATAGGTTTGGATTTGGACACATCTTGGTTGCAAGATGGGTTAGAAGTTGACTCGCATGTTTGATGAGGACTAGTTTGAAAATTTGAGGGTGATAGAATCCTGCCAGGTTTGCTTGTTTAGGGTTTTTTTTGCACAAGTTTTTGGCACAAATTAGTATCTTGCGAGCCACTAGCTTATAATTTTTCCCAAGTTTTTCTTCATTCTGGGTCATAATTCTGTAAGGATACATGTTCTATTACCCTCACAATGTCTAGATTGCTTGGGAAAACACTCTTAATTTCAATGTAAGTCTGGAAAGTGTTTTACAAGTGGAACTGGGCCAGAGTTTCTCAGTGAAAATGTCTGGATGCCATCTGGTCCTGTGGGTGCAAGAGGCAGAACTCAAAGTATCATCTGGAGACTTAGCCAGAGGGGAGAGAGTAGTACCTACTGTGTTAGCTCCGGCCTTATTTTTGTTTATAGTGTTAGACCTCTGGCAGAATAGCAAACTGATTTATAGTGTCATAAATTCCAGCATTGTTAAGGCTAGAACCTCTCTAAAAAGCCAGGATTAGGAATCTGAGGCATTGTTTCTCACTATTTTTCTTCATTGTTATGTTGTAATGATTCCAGTGGGATTATTCTGGTCTAGAACTCAGATATAGTTTTATTTCAGATTTTTCTTATATTGCAGTGTAAGTTAAATCTGTGTATATTACAATTTTACTATCTACAGAATAATGTATGAAATTTGCAGAAAGCTCTTAAATCAAGAATAAGAATTTATATGCAAAATTCATTATATATCATGTTAAATTCTTTTGAGCCAACACACTCACACAGACAACAGTGGGCGCACTTTCTTTCTCTGCCTCATCAGTTTCCCTCAAGCCATATAACAAGTAGTGATGTATGTCAGGACCCTTTGTCAAGCACCCTCAGATTTGGGTTACTCATCTTTACTGAGACACCCACAAAGCACAATAAATTTCCAGATAAACTGAGTCAGCAAGAGGATGGCAAGGTATTTAAAAATCAGTAAACTTAACTCAGTCTTAACTGTTACAGTGCTGCTTCCCACAGCGATGCATGCTTGTAGGACCAAACATCTACTAGCAAGGTACCAAATTGCAGCAGATTACAGGCATGGATTTCCACCGTCGAGGCTGTACTTTCATTATTTTATGGACCAGGTGAACACGTTTGAGAAAAAGTAATATCATGACTGAAATTTAGAGGTGTATTTTTTAAATTTTACTTCTTCATTATGTCTTAATTTTGTTTAAAATCAAAATATTCCTGCATGTTTTATCTTACCTACTTTTTGATGATTTATTAGATGGTATTAGCATGTGTTGGATCTTTCTTTCGTTTTCCCTGCTTATCTGGCAGCCAGAAAGAGCTAGAATGAGGTACTAGTGCAAGTAGAGTACATACTTTTGGAAAGCATTCTAAAGCATAATAGATTGAAATCTTCTATAATGAATCCTTGTTTGCCAGAAAAAATATTCAACCATGCCAGAAAATTATCTGTGAGGAATAAGCAGTTTTCTACCCCCTTCTTCCCCCCCCACCCCCCCCTTCCCAATTTGTGTCGCTTGGAAAAGGAGCCGAAAAATGGCACAGATGCATGCAGTATTGCACAAAGAGTATATATGGACATTTCAGTCACTGATATTTCCCCATTTTCTGATGCTAATGTAAGATATGTTGGTTTTGCATTTATAATTAAGATGAACAGATGGTGAAGACTTAGTTTAAAGTAATACTGTACATCCATTAAAATAATCTCTGCTGACAGTGATTCTTCACTATAGCAAGACTTAATTGCATATATAACACATATACATCAGAAAGAGCTCAGTCTTAAGCCATTTGCTCCTCTAGGACAATAGTAAGACAGACGTCACCAAAACAGGATTTATCCTGGAGACTCTAAGAGTAACAGATGCATCTCTGCTGACAATATTGGCTTGCTTTAATTAATGAACACTTTTTGAATAAAAGAAAACATAATTTCTGAAAATACACAGGATTTCTTTTTAAAAAGACACCCATGTTTTGAGGGAGGGCATTCGGGAACAAGACGGGAGTAAATTTTTAACAGATCTGATGTTACTTACACTATTTTTCCCATGGTGTAGCACACGTAATTTGTGGTGTTCTTTGGCAAGCTGTATAAATGTGTGTCTTTGGGGACTGCATTTATGTTTTAAATTTGGTATATTCTGAAGTGCCTGGATGAAGCAATTCCTTAAATTATTATGAAGCAGAAACAGGTCTCTGCAAGTTTTTATTTTTTCATAGAAATGGTTTAAAATGTCATTTCACAATTTGTTTATTTATGGGTTATGTAAAAAAAACCATTATGTGTTTTGACCTGAAGACCTGTACTTCACAGGAAATGAAACTTCAGTCTCTATGTTCAGAGTGGGTGTCCATCCTTGACCCGTTGTACAGAACGGCAAGAGAGATGTTAGGCAGCAGTACTGTATATAGTCAGTTAGAGTGGTGGTTGTATATTTATAACTCAGCTCCTTTTCTGTTCACTTTTTGTCCTGCCTACCATCCCCCACTGGTAACTATTTTCTGTGATAATGAAATCCACTGAACTCTAACCTCCAAGGACATAGTTTGGCAGAAGTATCTCCCTTCCTTACCCAAGCTTCTTATGTAAGGACATATATTTTACTATTTTTGAGATTACCAAAATGAAGTATAATTAGGGTTTGTTGAACATTTTTGCAAGTGTTTTAATCTGAAATACATTTTCTATCATAAAAAAATTATCAGCAAAGTTGCTATCTAGTGGCTGAACAGTTCTTAACTTAGAAAAACCATTGTCCACACTAGTTTCACAGAACCAGTGAATCCCCATCCTTTGTTACGTGCTTCATTTGTTGAACGCTTGGGCTCCATACTCTCTCCTTCCAAGCAGTTGTCACTGCCCATGAGAATGCTTTGGGACTGTGTTGTGTGATAGTTGGGTTTAATTTCCTTATTTTCTTTTTCTGTTAATTTGCTGCTTTGCTTAAAAATATTTAGATATTTATTGAAGCAAGAACTTGAACCCTGAGGTCCCATTTTCCACATGAGTACCCCAAACCTCAAGTTATTGAGCCATTTTCAGTCTCACAGAATATTTAAGTATATTAAACCAAGTGGAATAGCACCAGCAGGAGAGATTGAGAGAGTCTTTATCCCAGAATATGAACACACTGTAATATGGTAGTTAAACATTCTTCCATGAGATGTGGTTCAAAACCCCTCAGGCAGATGAAGGAATTGAACAGATCTTTCTTCTATCCAAGATGACCTGTAGGGTAAAGCAGGAGAAAAATATTTCGATTTCAGACGTTTTGAAGAAAACTAATGTATTGATTAAAAGGAAGCAGTACCTATCTTCAGTGTGTGTATCTCCTTCCCACCCCCCAACTAAAGCCATTTAAAATTAATGTGGACAGAAATTTGGAGTTGGAAAAGGATACTATTTGGCAGCCACACTAGCAAAGTCTTTAATTTGTGTAGACTTCTTCATTCTGGTGACAAAATTAATAAGACCAAATAGTCCTGTAAATATAGCTGAGGTATATGGGTGGTGCTCACTGATAAAGGAAATAAGGAAAGGGAGGAGGAGTGAGACAGGCTGGGAGCCAAGGGACCGAGAAAGGCAGCAAGTTTTACAAAACATTCATTTGACTAATTTGCTTAACATAATAAAGAAAGGATGGTTTTATTTGGGGAGTTAGCAGTAATGATTGATTAGAAGGGTATTATATTTGCTGGATATTGGATGAATAATGTCTGTGAATGGATATAGAAAATATCTCTTCAAAATTGGAATAATCCATAAGTCATAGGATGCAGAGGACAAAATACCAACATGCTAACATACTAAGAAAGGCTTTAAACAATAATTGAGCAAATCTTGGAACTGTTCCAAAGAAACAGGGAACAGAAAAGAAACTACATGCAGGATAATGGGATTTAGACAATAGAGATAGTGCAGCAGACATTTGTGAATGGAATATTAGCTCTTTAATTATAATAATTACCTAAGTTTAAGGTCAAGGCACCTGTGCATTTCTGTCTGCGAGAAACTGATTAAAAAATTAGAAGTAGCATTTAATCTCTGTGATACTATTTCCAAAAAGTCTCTTAGAAATTTGGATACTGCCAAGATCATTACTTATTATTTGTACTGTACCTAGAGACATTGACTGAGATGGGTCCCACGTTGTCACCCTGCGATCATTGACATCAAGGTTGACTCTCTCACCACTTAAAGTAAAATAGAAAATGAAAATTCTCAGCAGGGAGGAAAACCATGAAAAATGAGCACTTTCACATCCTTATTTATTCTGCTTTTCTATTCATACTGACCGTGGAAACACAAGGCTTCAAATTGTTCCCTTTAGTAATTCAGACAAGTCTATTCCCAGTCTCAGAAATTAACTTCTTAGCTGATCAGTTGGTATAACCTCAGATTTACTGCCAGGGAACCCTGTCTGAGAAGCAGTGAAGGTGGATCTTGTCACCTGACAGGGGATGAAGCACAGCGTGTTGCAATGCGTATCTGGTTGAAAACAACTCTACTCACCTCATTCCAGTTAGGTTCCTTGCTGTTGGAGGCTCTGTGCCGATTTCTGAGTGGGAAAATGCAACTGAGTTGCTTGTGCTCCTGCAACACCACATCTAGCCAGTGTCTCACATCTAACACCTGTGTCTGCCAGCAGCATTGCACTTGGGTGCTGTCGGCTGTGTCAGAATAAGTTTGAATCTGAAAAAGAACAGGCACAGCTCAGTGAGTAGCATACACACAGAGAAAGTTTTCTTCTCCCTTTTTCCTTCTCTGCCAGGTGTATAAATCTCACCACTCGAATCTGCATCATCATCTTCACCAAAATAAAAATGTGCTAGAAGGAAGAAATGAAACATAATTTACAATCTAAAAATTCACCATATTTAAGAATTACTAAAGATATCACAATTGCACTTGACAGGGAAGAAGGAACTGGTTTTGTAAAAAGTCATCCAAAAGAATAAAAATAACAGATTAAAATAAATGCAATAACATTTTCTGATGAAAATATTTTAAGTGAGATTTCCAGAAAACTTCATTGGGGAAACAAAGGTATTTTCTAGTTTGTATTTATTTTATTTCTGAGTGTTGTGGTTTAAACCCAGCTGGCATCTAAGCACCACACGGGCACTCATTCACTCCCTTCCCCAGCAGGATGGGGGAGAGAAATGGAAGAGAGAAAGTGAGAAAACTCATGAGCTGAGATGAAAACAGTGTCATAATTGAAATAAAATAACAATTAATTGTAATGAAAAGGAAAATTTAAAAAAAAAAAAAAAAAAAAAAGAGAGAGAGAGAAACGAAACCCAAGAAAGGTAAGTGATGAAAATGAAAAAAACCCCAACTTCTCACCACCAACAGGCAGATGCCCAGCCTGTCCCCAAGCAGTGGCCCTGGCAAGCTTTCCCCCTAGTTTATATGCTGAGCATGACATCGTATGATATGGCATATCCCTTTGACTAGTTTGGGTCAGCTGTCCCAGCTGTGTCCCCTCCCAGCTTCTTGTGTCCTTCCAGCCTCCTCACTGGTAGGGTAGTATGAGAAGCTGAAAAGTTCTTAATTTAGTGTAAGCACCGCTCAGCAACAACTGAAACATCAATGTGTTATCAACATTATTCTTATCCTAAATCCAAAACACAGCACTACACCAGCTACTAGGAAGAAAATTAACTGTATGCCAGCTGAAACCAGGACACTGAGCTAAAAAGAAATTGTTGAAAGGACATGGTAAAACAAAAGCAAACTTTGGATCCTTTTCCGACCCTGAAGCAAGTGTCAGTCATGGCTATCATTGCAGAGGGAGCTGTTTGGTCTCCAGCTGTGGCCTGTGGGTGATAACCAGACCTTTTACATTTCGGCTGTAAGTGTTAGAGATAAAAATGCCATGAAAGAAACAGAATTAATGTTTTTTCACCATTGTACATGTTCACCCCCTCTTGTCTTCTCCCTAGTTCAGGGGTCATTGTTTACATTCACATTTGAGGTAAAATGTGCTAGTGATGATGACTGGAAAAGGAAGTTCCCAGAAGATGAACTGAGAAAATGAGGTGCCTGTGGTGAAATTCTGGATAAAAGCATGAAATTAACTGCCATCGAAGCCAAAGAGGGTGAGTAACTCCAAGTCAGTACCCCCATCACTTGATTGAAGTAGTGAAAGAACATCGAAAAAGCCTGTTCTAGGTGAGAACAAGTCTGAAGATGAGGAAAAAAGAGGATGGAAAGCTTTTAGTGAATCAAAAGCCCGTATTAACAACAAATAAATAAATAAATAGAAGTAGCAGAACTCTTCTTCATTTTCTTGATATTTTGATCAGATAAAAGAAAGTCTCGCAGATTTCCTTGATAGTATGTTGTAAGAGGGATGACAATAATGTGCAAAGTATGGCAGGAAATCAGTAATAATTCATGGTTAGAATATTGTTACAGCGTACACTGGGAGGCTGATTGTTTTCAGTGTGATTAAAAAACGAAAGTTTGACTACAGCAGAAAAGTAAGAATAAAGGTCACTAGGATTATTTGTTTTAGAATACAATCTGGAAACTTCATAGTGGGAAGGTTCTGAGAGTTAATATGTAGGCATAATTCAAAGCAGTCACTGCTTTAAAAAACTTGCAATTTAGAAACACAAGGAAGTAAAAGGATCGGAGGAAGAACAGAAAAATAAGTGAATATAATTTCCAGCAAAAGCTTACCCTGGGAATTATTAAAAAGATCGGATGATAAAAGCAACTTGCCAATATCCCAGGCTGTCTAGGGACATTGGGAAAGCTTTACTGGAAACTAGATAAAAATGTCTTGCTTAATTATCTATTTTTGTAAAGCGGCTGGACTACATAATCTTTTCTGTTTATTTCTAGTACAGCATTTTCTGACTGGGGAAAAAAACAAGAGAGTCCTGGTCATCTGACTCCAGGCTAGCCAATATCTTTCTCATTGCACAACACTGGGTTTTTAAGGGACATAATGTGGAACTTTGGGGGTCGTTGTAGCCAAACTGTGAGCTGCTTATCCCCGCTGGTATGCAGTTACTTGCTGAAATAGTCCAATTAATTTAAATGTGTCTATCTGGGCAAATCATTTCTACCAAAGACAAGAACAGATTCATAATATGGCACTTAGTTTTGGGGTTAGTTTGATTTTGGTTTTCTTTTTTTCTGGCCAAGATGTTATTTTTTCTTTCAGGTAAGAATTTCATTTGCAAGGATCTTATGAGGCAGGATTTACTTATTCTTGTAGAGTGTTCTGAGATTCCAAAGTGAGCAGTGCTAAAACCTGTGGAAGGTCTTGTTATTCTTCCCTGCTAATTAACATCACTGTAAGCGATGGGGTGTGAATTTGCAAAAGTGGGCTGTGAGTTCTCTGTAATAATCATATTGTAGACAAGAATACTTGTACTTTCTGGTGATATCTGCATTGTTTAGCCAAGGCAAAGTAAAGACCATCATTTCTTCTACTGGCATGGAATTACAAGGGTTTGACCAGGCAGATTCAAGAGAAAATGGCTGGCAATTTTTTTATTGACAGAATTTGTCAACAGTTAAAGGTGAAAAAGGACATAGGAATGATGAGAGCGTTTTTTTTATCCTTTTACAATTGACAAATAACTTCACCAGGCAGAAATACAGCAGAATGAATTGTAATAAACACAGTATTTGTGGTAAATTATCTTTGTTAGTGAGGAAAAATCAATGTATTGATTTGTTCTTCTTATGTGCAGAATCCAGTTACAGGATGCCTCATAAAGTCATCCTTTTAATCCTCATATTACCTGCAAGATAAGAGTAAATTAGGGAAATTCCACTTCAGATCGCAGTGTTTTATTCTCTTTTTGCTTCTGGAGAAAAAATTCATGAGTGGCAGAAATGGCAAAATCACGTTCTTATTGATTTTGAAGGGTACTTAAGAGTAGCTCCCCCAGCTTCAAGTTGGGGCAAAAAGAAAAGGTATGTGTCTAAGTCAGCTAATTTGTGCAAGTAAATTTAGCCACTGACTTCCCACTGTAAATCCCACAGTAACTCCCATGGACTTTCTGCAGTAGCTCACCCGAGTAAGCCAGCTAATGGGAAAAAGCTCTGTAGACCTGAGCAAGTCACCCTTCTGCAAGGCAAGTGAAGAGGTTAGATATCTTTGGAAGCTTGAATTAAACTTTGTGTAAGTGATACCAGAAGGCTACATGAGTCGTGTGCTGTTTCAGTATTCTAATTATCTTCTTTTTCATCTCCAAGTTCCAGCATAACTCCAGTGTTGTTTCAGAAGTAACACGTGCTGATGCATTCCCTAGCATACTTCTGAAAGTTGTAGGATATAATCTGACAGATTTACGAATGACAGATTTGACATTTGGGCCATGTAGAGAGAGTTGAACACAACCACCTCTGACTCTGTATTGCTGGCAGTAATAAAAACATACTTTTATGAAGGAAGTGAGCAGATACGTTGGACTAGTTCTACCTTGTTAGTGTAAATGTGCTGAATTAGAGTGAGTTACACAAGTGTAAAAGTAGCATAAAGGAGAAAAAAAGAATCAATCCAGAGTAAAAAGCACATACAGGCTTATGTTATTTATACTACTGTGCTGCTGAAAGCAATCCAAACACTTTTGGCATGGTATCTGTGCATCCTTTATAGGCATGTGTAAGAATACCCTTTCCTGGGGTTTTAGCATGGAGCAAACATGCACAACAAGTGTGGGGTTTTTCCTGTACTGGAGAATGAAACCAAGGAAAAGAAACTTTAGCTTGGTTTTAGATGGCTCTGTTTCCACCAACCAGATTTATTTTGCCAATTAGAATCATGGTGAGAGTCACTATGAGATGATGCTGAAGAGAGTGTTCAGTGAAAAATGCTTCACCTATTTGTTACAATTCTCCCAGTAGGTGTTCAGGTGTACAACAGTAATTTAACATATAGAGTAACCTAGAATCTCTGCCAAATGCTTATTCACCTATGTTGTTGGCTTAAGTGAAGGTACAGATGACTGGACCAAACTTGATGTTTGTAATGTCATTAGTCATGGGAATAAATAGGATTCTTCATGGTTCATTTTCCTTTAAAGATAGGAGGAAATAAAATTCAGATGAGTTAATGTTGCAGGCATAGAATTTCCTGTATTTTTCTAGAAATAATTTAGTATTAAATTTTTCAGGCTTTTGAGTAACATGTGGTCTTTACAATATTGTATAATTAAAAAGGAGCACAAGCATAGCTTGTTTCATGTGGTTTTAAACATAACCCCATGCTTCATGATTTTTCCTCAAGATTTGCAGCCTGGTTTAAGCCATTTTCAAGCATTTGTTTGATTGCCTTTGCTCTGTGGTTGCACTTTTCTTTCAAATTATTTCTTTGATTTGTGACGTGACGTAGTGTTAGGTTCCCACTTGAACAAGACAGTACAGCATTTACAGCGGTAGGACTCATGGTAGAGCAGTCAGTGTCTGTTATACTTCTCTGTGTTGTGCTGTGCTGAATAGAGGTAGCTAGAACAAAGGGTTCGTAGGGTCAGCAGTTTTAGATCCGGTACCAAGGAAAAGGTACTTGGCAACTGTTCACAAATGGAGCACAAGGTTTTGTAAGGTAAAATGAGAGGTGTGTGTGCCTTAAGGAGTCTGTTTCTGTCTTTCAGCGATTCTTTCCACAATTTTCATCTACTTTAGATACAATATTTTGTATATTTAGGTTTTGTTGTCTGACAAATTCTGTTTAATAACTGGTAGAAAATGCAGATCTGCAACAAACACGTGTCAGATGCTGCTGGCTTTTGTGCTAATGGTTGTGTAAGATTTTCCAGGTTTTCCCTCTGCCTTGTCCTATGCCGTATTTTGGCATTCCTATGCCTCATCTTTTTGACATACAATGTATTTCTATGGGTATTTGTGTGTTTGTGCCCTTTGTGAAATTTCCCTTCAGTCATGCAGCAGTATATATGCTGTGCATAGTACATGGAGAATTTGTTTTCCTGTCTCTATCATTTGATCTTGACTTCATTCTTTTCTGAGACAGTGTAACCTCCATGTTTTGACCTTCCCACCCCCTTTCAACATTTCTCTAGAGAACTGATCGATACCTGCTGCTTTCCCCTTATTCAGATGATGGATAGCTTTGGCTAACTCTGAAATCTTTGTTTTCCTGTTCAGAATCAGGTTCTCCAAGCACTGACCTTCATACAGGGATTCTTCAGACGGCATGCAGGAACCATGCTTCTTTCCAGAAGGTTAAAGAAAGTCCTGGTAGGTTCTCTTGTTTTTATTTAGATTTCCTGAAATAGAGAAAGCAAAACATAATAAAAGTGAGACATTTTGAGTTCTGACCGCTTGTAGGGTTCCACAATGCTTCACCAGCTGGGTGTCATTTGATCCACTTCTGTTTCTGTAATCTGTACTTGACCTAGTTTTAAGTCTGATCCAGCCCTTTCCAACAGGTCAGTTTCACGTGACTGTTTAAGTATTTACAGGAGATGCCTAAGTGAGAAAATAAGGTGTTTACTGCCCAAAGAATCCAAGTCTGATCTTGAAGCTGCTTTATGGTGCTCCAGAGTGATTTACACAGGGTCAGAGATGATAAAAATCTTCAGAGGAATTTTTCATAATCCCACAGAAAGCCTCATGATTCCCCTTTTAGCCCGAAGAAGCAAGGAAAAGAAAAGCAAATCTATTTCCTGCCGCACAGTTAGGCAGAGTTATGTCATTCATACTAAACGGAGGGTAGCATATACTTACTTCTGCTTAAAGTTAGCACCAACGGACAGTGCTATTTTGAACAAAAGGAAGGAGAAATAATAAGCAATTCTTATTTTGTGAGGAAGTGGGCACTGACCAGATGATGTTAAATCTGCACGTAACAGCATCCAGCTTCCAGCAGAGCGGCTGCTGGAATTGCCTGGGCACTGGTTGGTAAGCAGAGAGAAATGACAAACCTGGAAAAAAGTGAATTATTGAGCACCAACAATCCACAACACCTCTGAAATTACTCTCTAAAATATAATTTTGAATTACCTTTTATAATGTTCTGGTTTTTATTTCAGATATATTTAACTTGCATTAATTTTTAGACCTGTCCCTTTCTACCGTTTCTCCATATGTTGCGCGTTGTGTGGCTGGGTATCCAGCTGCGCACGTGCTTGGGTGCATCGTGGATTGGTCTGTGTAGCAGAGTCATGAACTATTTATGACCAGGTTTTAGTCTCAGATGAATAAAGTTGCACCAATATCTTACAATGAACACAAAATAGACCGACAGCACATCATGAATATGACGGAATTTTGACTTAGAATAATTGAGCTGACAATAGGCAATAGTGCCAGCGTCTGTAAGACCTGCTGAAGTGACGGTGATTTTAGAAGGACTTGGTCAGCATAACTCCGTAACATTCACGTCAGAAAGCAGCAACTAAAAACAAAAAGCAAGTTTCTGGGGGAGCGTGTGTGCTAATTTGTAGCACATCGTTTCGTGACACTTTTCTTTCAAGGTTTGCTTTCTAAAAATAAGGGTTCCACTGTTTTCTGTTATCATTTAGAAAGGACTCATTTTAAAGGGCTTTTTGACAAAGCAGTAACTGTTCTTACAGAGACATAAGATACATACATACATACATACATAGATAATTTACATTTATGCTTTCCCTTGTATTGTAGCAATACTTCAGGCTGAAGGAAGTGTTCTGTTGAGCTAAATAAAATACTGATATTTCAGCTTGTTAAACTGTTAAATATAGTCAACTTAATTTCATTTTTTTGTAAAATAGAAACCATAACAATTTTATTTCTAAATAGTTATTACTAAGAAAATGTGCTTTTCCTTCAGATAAAAGTATTTGAAATCAAGATAAACTCCTGAAATGCCTATCTGATGCTGGGGCAGAGGAGATGACCCACAACATGGCCAACAGTCTCTCCTGATTGTGCGAGTTTTAAAATAAAACCAAGTTTCTGGTTCTGGTGAACCACACAGCCATTGACTGATTCATGTGAGATATCTGGGAGCCTTAGATACTGTCAGCAGTAGCATCATAGAGAAAGTAGAGTTATTTGGTTAAGCTTATGTTACTTCTTTTTGTATTAATATGATTTTTTCCCCTCCTCTGATATTGTGTTATTTGGAAATATCTGTTAATAAGACTATATGTTAATAAGAATTTCAGCCAAAAGCTGAATAGTTTGAATGTCACTAAATATCAAAGCTGAATAATTTGAATGTTGCTAAGCATAATGCAGGTCAGCAATACAAAACAAACTGTGAAATGTATTCCTAGATTAAGAGGATCTCTCTTAGATTTGTTCAATTTTTTTTCTGCTTAGTCATTCTGAAAGGTGCCGAACTAAGAGTAGAAATTAAGGCAAAATTTACACATTGCACACTGCATGGGAACAAAATGATGCACGTGCTGTCCTTTGAACACTCTCAGATGAATCAAGATGGTCAATTCTTAGGACTTTATTGGATTTTGTGATAGTGAGCTTTTGATATCTGTCATCTAGGTTCTTCTTAAAGCCTTAATACCTGGAATCAAGGGATTTCTTGGAGGTTTTAGCTTTTTTAATTCTCTTTTCTTGTTTTTCTTTTCCTTTCCCTTTCTTTGTTTTTTCCTTCTTTTCCTTCTTTGTATATCTCTCTGTTTTTCTGTCTTTCTAATAACCTTATTGCTTCCATTGCTGCAGAGAAAACCTTGAAAACAAATGTAAAAAGTATCCCAATTCCAGAACCAACCACACTCCTCAGATCGCACTGAGTCCTCATGAGCTCAGGGAGAAGCAGAGAAAAGAGTATTCTGGAGAGCATCACATGACTAGGGAAAAGGAAAATCTGGGTTTCTGGCTGCTGCTGCATAATCTTCTGCTGCCTGATCTCATCACATCTTTGCCCTCTGCACCAAAATGAACACCATAGGTAACAGATCTGGAGAGTGTCGTTGGCTGAGACGTCATAAATGCAGATTCTTGCTTCTAGTCCATCACGAATGGTTGTTTGAACTCAGAGGCCAAGGTTGTATTGTCAGTTTGAAGCCCAACATTTCAGGCAGGCATAGAAAGAATTTCACCACAGATGAGAGGATGTAAACTGTGCAGCCAAAAGTCTTCACATTTTATATCTGTTTAAATATATGCATACGTATGTACCGACATATTACTCATGAGACAGGTGCTAGAGGGTTTAGGATTTTTTTTGTCTTTAACTTTGTAGAACAATATAAATTTTATATTCACTGGAAAATGGCAAGCTGTTTTTAAGTGACGGCTTCATGTCAGTGCTAAAAGCTGCAGTTGTGATTGCCTGAGGGATGAAATGCCCATTAAAGATGGCAATTTTACTAGCACTATGGGATTTCTGGGTACACAGTGGATTTAGTCATGAAAAACCTGTTTTTTGGCAGAAACATGCACTTTGTCCTAGATTCAGTTTATAAATACCACTCAAAGTATCATTGTCTTTTCCTCTGTGTGTGTATGTGATTACTCTCAAGATGGGAAATGGGCATTTCCACACAGCTTGAAAGCTGTGATCCTTAAAAACCATCTTTATTCTCTGTCAAGGATGACTGGAGTAGATTACACTGGAGTATTAAAAATACTAGGCCACAAAACCCTTGGACCGTTACCATAACTAAACTACCGTAATAATGGTAAAATTTTTTTAAAATCTAGTATGTGGAATAAGTGTCAGCTTTCTTAGCTTTTTAAATAAACAATCACTTTATCACTATAAGAGAATTTACTTACTCCTTGCAATCTGCATTTATCAATAGCACTAACATTGTAAAAATAGAGCAATTACATTTAAATGACAGAGCTAAATATTGTGTCAGAGGTATGAAACAAATGGCATTGTTGCTCATTTCCTGAAGAATAATTTGCCTCATGAAAGCTACGTTGCCAGGTTGTGAAACCCAGCAGGGCCTTTCTGTCAACAAGTTACGACTTTCAAGTAAATTACGTAATGCAATGCACAGTGTTTCTGCATTTCACATGGTTATGCACGCATTATGTGTGATTTTTCCCTGCTCAGAAAAGTTCTTAGAGTTAGATCCCACTCCTGTGCATACTAATGTAAATCATAAAAAACAAGGAAATTAACAGTTAAGCCATTCAGCTATTCACCTACACTCTACTCACTTGGCTACCTCCATTCTGCTACTTCCCACACGCACATCTCCATCCTCCACTTGAACAACCTACAATTATCTTCATAATAAACCACTATGTTTATAATAATGGAGCTGGGAGCATCATCTATCAGTTTGCCTTAAACTTCCCGTTGAACGGCCGTGTTTTCAGTTATTCATATGAATGAATTTCAGCAACTTAATAGAATTTCAATTGCTTATAACCTTTATCAGAATGGATTTTGCCTGCATATATACCTCAGTCTGAAATTTTGGGAAAACTGCAGCCAAAGCAGTGCAGCTATGTTCAACAGAAACGCCGCCGTGAGGTGGGTGAATTTGCCCAAGTTGAAGTGCGCCGGTGACCGTTTCTTTGAGAATATAAGAATTTTCAGTAGTTGGGACAGGTCTCTGAAATCGATCCAGAAAACAAACTTTTTGCCAAATCTGTGGAATTCTACCCACCTTTAGCTAAGTTAGAACCACATGAGCTGTGTATAGTTTTGGCAGACTTGGCAGCTCTGTCTGAAATGAGAAAGGTCCACCCTGAAGTTGAAGGAAGACCAGGACGTTTCATTCAGTGACGATTTCCAGTTGATCTTTGCAGTGGCTGAGTCTGGGCCCTAGAAACCAAGGATCTGTGCTTTCCTTGTTGTTGTCTCTCTCGTTCACTATTTTTTGCATCTTTGCAGGACGCACGAGTTCAAGTCATCAGCCCTAATTCCCCCAGTGAGGTGCTGCAGAACCGGGCAAACAAAAATTGCGTTTCCCTGGAGCGGACCGACACCAATGAGGTACAGACAAGGGAGGAACCCTAGGATGAAGTCCTGTTGTGTTGGCTAGCGTTGCCCTGCCACAGGAACGGCCTGGCTCTTGCTGCAGTTTCTGACGGCAAAGTGAAGATCTGAGAAGGGATTGAAAAAGCCAGAATGTGGAGGCTGTGCAGACACTGGTAGGCAATTCCTTCCCCAAGTGTGAGGGGCAACAGAGGACAGAGCATGACTGGGCTTGTTTGAAAGCATTACAGTCGGAGAAAAGGTACTTTGGCTCATAGACTAATTGGAAGCAAGAGCTGACCTTTTGATATTGAACATGAGAGGGTCAGTGGTGAGCGGATAGGGCACAAAAGGCTTTGAAAGTCAAGACAAGTCATTTGTGTCTAATTCGACGGAGAAGGCTACAGAGAGCCAGACCTAGGGAGGTGCAAGGGAAGGAGATTTGTGTCAAGAGCTTGAGAGAGAGAGGGCTGAGACTGGAGGCGGGAGAGGGAGTTGGGAGAGCAGAGGAAGTGGCTGGACAATCTAACTGAGATCAGCAATAGCCATGAAAGGGGGAGGGAGGATGGGATGCTTGAACCAACCTTCGTATGAATGAAAGCTTGACAGAAATGGCAGCAGTTTCTGAATTATTATAATATATTCCAATGACATGCCAATTCAGGAGTTCACAATGCAGCTGTTGTTTCTGAGGGAATGAGAAATTATTTTACCAATTTATGCGAAGGACTATTAAAAAGGTGGCAGACGAAGAAAAAATATCTACATAAAAAAGAAAGTTAATTGCTCCATAAAATGACTCACTGAGTGGTTCAAAAATCTTCTCATGCATAAATATAAAAGTTTTACTGTTTGGGTATTTTTTGTTTGGCTCCTTCATACTGAAAGAGTAATTCTCACAGGCCAGTATCTCCAGAAATAGTAGTAGTTGCATAATTGGATGTTATGAAACAGAGCAGATATCTCTTGGCTTTAGCTTCCTGGAATCGGAAAGTTGTAGGAACCACAAAATGGATTTTCACTTCAGTTTTCTGGACTTACCCATGGACATTTGTTCAAAGTGTTCATTATGTGCCTAACCTTCACTTTACCTTTGGGACTATCGGGGGCATAACTTCAGCTGAGTATGGATCTCTTATCACCAAAAATATTGAAGTTATTGCACTTGTAAATTACCAGACTAAAATAATATTTGTTATGGGCACTGGACTTCTGGTGAGCTTAAATAGTATGCTAATAAATGGCCACTGTAATCATCCACCAGTTATCTGTGAAGTTTTCTGTCAGTTGATTCTGCTTCTCATCTGACCACGTGTGAAGACAATTCTGAGAATGCACGCGGCTGCCTCCAAGTCATGGCTGTGGCTGGCAGTGTTCTGTACAGTAGCATATGTACTTCATGGTCCCAGCTCTCTCTTGCTGTTGCACAATGTGGTTATTTTGATGATGCCCTAAAGTCCAGTGAAACACGGGCTCCATTCTGATGGGTGATGTGCAGATGTGGAACCAAACTCTTACTGGTTTTGTGGCAACAAACTGTTCATTTTAGCATGGAGGCTGATTTCAAAGCAATGTGCTGCAAAGAATCTGTCACCAGGAGAATCTGAGGGGGTGACTTTTATGCATGTAGGTGGCTTGTAACGATTCACAGACCTGTTCTTTTATTTCCAAAGCAGCAGCTGGATGTTTTAGTCAGGCAGGTGTCTGCAAATCCCAGCTCCTCATGTCCAAAAAGCAGAGCACTTTTCCCAAGGGAGTGGATGAGATAGCTGCCAGACTTGGGAGAAACCAGGAGTGGGGACTTGGGTACCCTTTGGGCTTTCACCTGCATCTTATGTACGTGCAAGCATATTTGCCTTTCAACTTCTAGCCTGGAATTTGTATGGAGATGTTTCTCTATATAGATGGGAAATACAAAAGCTTTGTAAGTAGCAAAAGGTCCCCTATATTGATGTTTATGTTTATTTATAGTGCTTAGGTCTGGGTGTATTTCGGTTGGATGTGCTTTATATGGAGGTTTGTTTGTGGTCTGGTACTAGAGACAATGGTTTTATTTCGATGGATGATTTATACATATTGTGTCATAGCACCTTTTCCTTAGTAACTTATGAATCTTAAGAAGGAAAATCTCCTTTTCCTTAGTATCTTATGAATTAGAATTATGAAATAGACACCCAAAGGTGTCTATACACCTGTTTGCCAGGAGAACATACTCTAGTATATAAAGAGAAGGGATCTCTTATTAAAGGACTGAGGCTTAGAACATCTGAGTGCTCTTTAATGTTATTTACTCACTGTTGGCTTGAAGCCAGTGATAGAAAAGCTTTAAATACAACAGTGAAGAATTGGGCCCTGAGAGACATTGTAATAACAAATTACCCCTCTCTTTCCTCCTCAGTTATCTCCATCTGTGAAATGGGAATAGCCTGTTTGTCAGAGCACACTTGTGAGACATAATTCATTAATGCCTGTGAAATGGTTTGAGAACATCGAATGGAAGTCTCTGTTCAAGTGTCAGGTATTATTAGCTCTGAAATGAAAGCTATTTTATATTGCTGCATCAGGAGCTACTTGAAGTCTCTTATTCTATACAAATAACAAGTGGTACATGAGTGACATTTCTTTTGGTTTAATAGGGTAGTCTACCCACAGTGCTGAAGGAACCGTTTGTGCTGGTAAAATGACATTAGGGAGCGCTACTAACACACTGAGCAAAGTCACCCATTCCAGAAATGTTTTGATTTGGAGTCAAAGAACCAGAAAAGAAGGAAGGTAAATGAGAGAAGAGAGAAAGGCAAGGAGAGGATGGTTGGAGCAGGAGGGAGAAGAATGGGGTGGGGGAAAGGAGGAAAGCAGGAAAGAAGGCAAAGCAGGGCAGATAACCTGAAAAAGAAAGATGAGGAGGGAAAAAGGGAAATAAATGTAAAAAGTGACTTTTAAATTAAAATAAAAAGGCAGTTGGATGTGTTTATTGCAAAAAACCCACAACTTCTTAGAAAAACAAGGCTGTAATGCCATCTTGGGGTTTCTGGTGACATCTCAATCCAGCAGAGTTCTGCTCATTTGGTTTGTGAATGTCACCAGAAACCCCTTGATGCCATTGAGGCTCACAGTTGCCTCTTGTTGATTCTGTATTATTTCAACAGTGGAAAAATAACACCTTTATTTTCACAGCCAAAGTATCTCACACTGTGATAGAAAAGTACATGGGCTTATTGAATATCATCTCTGTTCATTTTTATCTAACTTCTGTGTTATCATTATGGATTAGAAATATATTTGTTCTTTTATGGCTATCACATGAAAAACTACTTGTCGAATGTAATGTAGTCTAAGTCTTTATTAGGCTAAGGGTTATAAACTATCCTGTCCAGATTCTTCTGCTGTTTCTTATTTTAAACGTAACTTATCATTACAAATACTACCCAAACATGCCTCTTACTGATCCTTCTGACCTGTTGTATACATTTCTCTCACATTTCACATACAGGGTCCAGGACAAGCTTGAAAAGTGGGCTTGTGTGAACATCATGAGTTTCAACAAGGCCAAGTACAGGGTCCTGCACCTGGTTCGGGACACCCCCCAGTATCAGTACAGGCTGGGGATGAAGGGATTGAGAGCAGCCCTGCGGAGAAGAAGTTGGGGGTACTGGTGGATGACAAGCTGGACGCAAGCCTACAATGTGCACTGGCAGCCCAGAAAGCCAACCATATCCTGGTCTGCATCACAAGCAGCGTGGCCAGCAGGTCAAGGGAGGTGATTCTGCCCCTCTGCTCCGCTCTGGTGAGACTCCCCCACTGTGCTGTGTCCAGCTGTGGGACCCTCAGCACAGGAAAGACATGGAACAGTTGGAGCGAGTCCAGAGGAGGGCCACAAAGATGATCAGAGGGCTGGAGCACCTCTCCTATGAAGACAGTCTGAGAGAGCTGGGGCTGTTGAGTCTGGAGAAGAGAAGGCTCCAGGGAGACATTACTGCAGCCTTTCAATACTTATTGTCATCTGTGACCAAGTGATATGTTGTCTCTTGATCTCCAAAGAGTTCAGGTAAATAGGAAACAATGCCATTATAAAATGCATAGCCTGAACTATACTATCCTGTGCACAAGCCACAAAAATTCCATTAATTAATTGCATGAAAGCCAATTTTACTGTCTGTGATGATAGTGGAAAAGACCAACAGTTAAATTATAGAAAATTGAAACATTATTCTGTATAGAATGCTTCTAAAACAGATTTGCTTTTCATTGAGAAATATTCAAGTAATCACAAATTTTCAAAGGAGTTGCTAGAAACAGCAAGTTTCTGAAGAATTTTGTAAGAGAAATTTATGTTATGATAACTGAGTTGATTCTTCTTTGTGCCTTAGAAAGTAATTTTGTGCCTGACCTGAGTTTACGTACACCTAAACTTTCCCTAACAATTTTCTGCCTATCTATTCTGGGCCAAAATCTTTTAGTGGTGAGAATTCTACCATCATCTTATCTGGTTTTGACATGTGCTTCTCTGTCCTTATAGCTAGGAAACCTTTTCCCAGTTTCTCAGCTAAATCTTCGTGGCTTCAGACTGAAATGGTTGCTTCAGTCTGAAGCCACTGTTATTTCAGTTCTGCTTGTGGCAGACATGGAGAAAAATGATCACCAGCGTAACCATAACATCTTTCTACATAAGCGAAAATGTTGTCATACCCTCATCTCTTTTTTAAACAGTATTCTCAATCTTTCCCCATTGGCCATCGTTCATTGTTTTGTTGCTCTTCCATGGATTTTCTCTCAGTTGTCAATATAACTTTTGGACAGTGATGCCAAAAAACAGCCATCAGTTCTCTCGCTGAGATCTTGTATGTATTGCACAGATGACCTCTGGTGTCCTGCTCAGATCGTGCTGCTAAGACAACCCAGGATGGTGCTCTGTGATTGTCCCAGTTCCATCTCAGAGATGACCCTCGCTCTGCCTTTGGCCTTCACCCTGCAGCACTGGGCTGCAGGGCTCATTTCTGTCCAGGTATTCTTTATCTTTTGATATATTCTTTATTTTTTTATACATTTGATACTTGTTACCTAAGTACAGAATTTATTTTTATTACAACCCCGTAACTTCTTGCAATGGGTGAGAATTTTGAATACACAGGCACTAAAGGTTCTGACTGAAGGTATGCATTCAGTTCTGTGAATTGCCTTGAAAACCTGTTAGTGCAGTAGAGGGCTCTTATTAACCTTAAATAAATCTGTATATATTATCTCACATTTTGGAAAAACAAAACCAACTAGATTTCAGAATTATAAAATTATTCTTAATTTTATTTTTCTTTTTTCTTAGTAATGAGCGCTTTATTCTAACAGTCTTTAATTATCAAAACTTCATTGAAAACATCAAGAGTTATGTGTAGATACACTTGACCTGGAGTGAAGTATCAGGAGTTTTTAAACATTTAACTTATAGTGTATATTAGTATGAAACTAAGTTGAGCAGAACCCATTAATGTCACAGTGATCGGTTACCAATGGAAATAAATAATTCATGATGAAGGGAATTAGTCTAATTAGCAGGCAGTTTGAGTCCTTTGATAAAACCCAGCTCTAATTCCGTGAAGGGCAGGAAGTGCTGTCATCAGTCAGCCCTGAAAAGATTAGCATCTATTATGAATGAGGTTAGACACCCTAGTGAAGTCATGTGTGTCCTGGAGACAAACTTAATATGTTCCAGAATGGGACACAGTTTGTCTCACCAACACATCATGATTCCTACTGGGCTATTGTATGTAATAACAAGCAAAGATCAGTGCTCCTTCCTATCATTCTCCCCCCTGTCCATCATCCTGACAACTGTGCAAATACATTTTCCATGCAAAGCAGGGAATGTGCCCTGAATACTTGTAAAATTGCACGAGATGTCAAAGAAAACGTGTTACCTTTTCTCAGCAACCTAAAACCAAACAAACCAAAATACCAGTGAGGAAAGAGGGTTTAAAACACATCTGGTAAATATATGGGGTGTAGAGGGAGGTGTATCGGTTTCGGAGTACGTTGATTCAATTTGAAAACACTATTGCTATCTGCCATAAGATCCATCAATAAAGCTATAGATAAAGCTATGCACGAGGTTTTAAAATAACAGGTGATGCTGTAAGCTTATAGTATTGGATGGATATGTAGAAGTAACATCCTGAAAGTATGGCCTTAAAAAAAGGAGAAGCTTCTTAGTGTTCTGTATTTTCACTTAGGAATATTAACTGGTTCATTTGAGGAGACTAGCTGTGAGCTGTGCAAGCTTCACAGTTTTGTACTACTGCTGACGCAACATCAGCTGTGTTTCCATTTTTGCTTATGAGCCTTTTGAAATTATATGTTTCCGTTTTGCAATTTGATGCAATAATGAAGAAACTCCACATTTGTACGTTATTGTATTGCCTGTTTTTATTGTAGGAAATTAATTGCTCCTTTTATTTATGTTATTAAGGGGGGAGAAAACAATTTTGCAGTATTTTATCATTTGCTGTAATAATTATCATACTAGTAATACAACGGAAGCCTTAGAAACAGAGTATATTATGTTCAAATGTCTGAATGGCACTTAATATGCTGACACTTGTGGCTGAGGAATGTTTGTCTTCAAATCACGTTGAAAAAGGTAACAATAAGTTACTAATATCATCCCTGATGAACTCGAGATGATTTATAATATAGAAATGAAGAAGAAAAGAATAAGTGTAGTCAACACAAGAAATTATTTTCATAGAAACAAAACATTCTAGCAACTCGTCTGTCCAAACAGTAAATGACAATGGAGCATGGATGTTGCAGACTGCCAGTAGCAAGTGCCACACTAACTCCAAGCAGGTTCCTGGGTGAGGTTAAAAAAACAGTGACCTTCTCAGTAGGGTTTATTCCCCTGAGTTCCTGGAAGAAAGGAGGTATAGAAGACAGTGAACCTTGATTTGTTCATTTTGTCTTGAATTCACTGGCTAGTACAAATCAGGACAATATTCAGCTGTGTGAGCATTTTTGGGGTTTGAGTCTATCATCTCTATGTGCCTCTTAAAAATGGCCTACAGTGTGGGCGTGCCTTGGGCTAGTGAATGGGTTCATTCAGCTCATTAAAATGGATTTCTTTATGCATCCAATCAGTTTATTTATAAATATATATACATTTACACGTGATCAGGAGTACACTGTAACCACTATATTTATCACCATGTTAGAGGGGACATGGTGTTTGGAAGCAGAAAAGTTATGTTCTGGAAAACTTGCAGTATTAGGTACCAGTTTAGGCAATGAACCACATGTACCTTGGAGTCAGATAAGACAATTGGAGAAAACAGGGAAAAGATTGTAATAAAAATAGATTTTGTCACATCTCTCAAGGTCCTTAACTGGCCACCTAGCTTTGGCCGTCATCACAATGTACCGGAGCTTCTTGTATAATTCACTGGGATATGTTAAGTCCTCCATGGAGTTCACAGACTGGCTAGTTAAAAATACTGCTGAGTATAAATGTAAGAGTTTTTCAAACACAACCCCCATTCCCCGTCGCCCTGCACCACTCAGGTGGAGGAGGTAGAGAAATTGGGAGTGAATTTGAGCCCGGGAAGAAGCAGGGAGGAGGGTGGAAGGTGTTTTTAAGATTTGGTTTTATTTCTCATTATCCTACTGTGATTTGATTGGTAATAAGTTAAACTCATTTTCCCAAGTCGAGTCTGTTTTGCCTGTGACAGTAATTGTTGAGTGATCTCTCCCTGTCCTTGTCTCGACCCACAAACTTTTACTTATACTTTCTCTCCCCTGCCCAGCTGAGGAGGGGAGTGACAGGACAGCTTTGGTGGGCACCTGGCCTCCAGCCAGGGTCAAGCCACCACAGATACTTTGCCTTTTCTGTCTGTGAAGTGTGATATACTTTTCTGTAACTGTTGTTTTTTATGGATTATTCCTCTCAGGATTCATAGGCTGAAGCACAAGGACAGGGTGAAGGTTAGTGGTCAAAGGCTGGTTACGCCCGGCTTTGCTCAGTAGCTCTGTGTGCGGTTTCCACCGTGCACTGCGTGGACTGACATTGGTGGGCCTGAGTCATACAATCATAGAGCGGTTTGGGTTGGAAGGGACCTTCAAAGGTCATCTGGTCCAACTCCCCTGCAATGAACAGGGACATCTTCAACAAGATCAGGTCATCACAGACAAATCCAGCCCTTTCAGTCAATAAATCACAACTAGTTATATGGCCTAGCTATGTTCCCGCTAAAGAAAGATACATACTCCAAGTGCAGTCAGAGTGTAAGTTCTTAATCCGCTGATTTTCCTTGAATGATGTGTTTAAACAGTGCCCTATTCTTATTTTCTGTTTATTCTGCTTTCAGTACCAGGAAGGTGATACTGGCTAACTGCACAGCATTTCTGACACTTATAGTGCCCTTGCATTGCTACGTTCCTGTAACAAAATCCAAGTCCTTACCTACTGGGACAGATGGAGTCACCACGCCAGTACGGAAAACTGGGGAGGTCACAGTAGTTCCCATGTCGTGTGACAAAGAGGGCACACACCTCAGGAGACCATGCCGCTACGGAGCTGCTCTTTCACATTGTACTGAAAAGGTGAATTCTGCAGGACTTCGATATTTTAAAAACCAGCAAGCTAGTGAAAGAAGATCCTTTCGCTGAGACACTCTTTATCTCAGCAGCTGTCTCACCTGTCCCCTCACTGAGGCATCCTTATGGGATATCATCCATTAATCAATTCCTCTCCTTCCTGCTATTTTGTAACCGGTGTTTACATGTGTCATCCCCTGTCTCTATTGTCCCCAGTCCTCACCCGCACCTCCCACAACGCCAATACAGCGAGATATTGCAGCAAAGGACGCGTCATCCAGAGTCATAACTAAATCTATAGCACACTGAATAGTTTTCAAGGTTTACAAAAGTGGCTGTAACAGCCATTCTCATTAACTACTGATCACACTTTTAATCTGTTCTTGCTGCATGTTTTATTCAAGGGCTCGTCATGCGTATCAGTGTGAGCCATCTCTTTTATAAATAAAGGCCTGTTTAGATCTTCTTGTAATTAACAACACACAGCTAAAGTTGTCCCGATGAATATAACACAATGGTGAAAAGTTCGTTCTCAGGTATGTGATTCACGATGCTAGTAATATACTATGTTATCTAAACCAACTGCTGCCCATTGTCCTCATCTCAGATCAGCT
This sequence comes from Rhynochetos jubatus, assembly GCA_027574665.1. Lineage (NCBI taxonomy): Eukaryota > Metazoa > Chordata > Aves > Eurypygiformes > Rhynochetidae > Rhynochetos > Rhynochetos jubatus. Next base: position 20,820,760 of record CM050654.1, read on the forward strand.
TGTGTTCTCAAATACCTGCTAAAGAACATCAGATATTGGCTGCTTCTACTGAACAGAAACAGGGAGTAGAAAAATATATGTGCCTCAGTTTACCAATTCACCATGAAATTAATTGCTGTGGGTATTTTTCTGCAAGTAATGTGAATTCAGATGCTGCAACTCTCACTCAAGAAGTTTTCTTTATTTCTTAAATAGAGAACAATGAAGAATAGCGGAGAAAGGAGAAAATATGTAGATTCAGGTAACATCATGCTATGGCCTGGTTTTAACATATGTTTATCTGCATCAAACCAACCAAACTTCACTTTGTGTAGATAGAGCAACAGGATGGAAAGGGCCTGAAATAAGGTTACAGGAATTTTCATCTTGAAAGTGTTCTTTTATACTTATTGATGATTGTTTCAATTTCTATTTTTTTCTTTTTTTCAGCTCCAGCTCTTTCCCGGCCAATGCCTCAGAACCTCTTCTCTGCTGCTGCTTTTCCTCAGACTCACAGCATCACCCAGAACGTGCTGAGAGTACCACCAAAAGGGTGGGAACCCACCTGTGGGATTCTCTTTCAGTTACTACACTCAAATACCAGGTTCTTTGCATTTTCTATAAAGACATGTGAAGAATAGGAATGGGTGCTTATGTTTATGGGTTGAACTCAAATCCTACTTGGCTCAATTATAAAATATAAAGCCTCTGTGGTACACAGCACACTGCAACATTTTGACAGAACTCCGGTTGTCAAGGTGCTTGTCTCCAAACTAACAACGTGACTTTCTCCCGTAGTATCACCTGTATGAATGCAAATTGTGTTTTACCAATGCATCAAAATTTTGAAGCTAACAGACCCTCTCTGAGCAGTGTACTGTAACTTCTGTTCCATCATTAAGCCAGACCCCTCTCCTGGACAGATTCACTCAGCTCTGCCTTTCTTTGAGTAATACACCTTCAGACCAGCGCCTTGGTTTGATGTATTACAATGGTAGGCTGAAGAGTTCCTGTAATACATCATCACAGTCAGCTGTGGCTGGACACCAAGGATTGAAAGGCTGAGCCAGCTGTTTTTCTGGTGTATTTTGGTAATGCATCACCAGATGATGGAAACTGATAATGTATTACTACAGAATGACACCACCCAGAAAAGAAAGAGTCCAGAAGTGCAGATTCTGTATAACGAGGCATTCGAAGTATGAATCAGGGCTGCAAACTCCTGAAACAAGCTGTGGGTAATCAATCAGCTTTCTATGGTATTACGTTAGCAATGTGGCTACACAGGCACACACACACTTGTGTGTAATCTCTGTGGTGCTGCTTTTGTGCAGGCCAAAGATAACCCTAGCAGCAGCTTCACCTTCACGTGTCTTACAGCTGAACAGTTCACAATGCAAGGAACCCGGAACAAGGGACAGGGCAGAGTTGTACTGTCTCAACAGAGTCCTCAGTTTGGTGCGCCGTTAGAGCCACCCCGATACCACTCTTCTAGTGAACTGAGCCTCTCTGTGGCAGTGGCAGTCCCCCTCCCCTTTGCCCTTGATGACAGTACTGCATCCCAGCGGGGTGGAGTGGGCTGCCCCAGGGCACTGTGGTTGTGATTAACTTTTCCTGCGGGCTGACTGAAGAGAAGGAAGGCTCCTTCGGCCATCTCTCCATCGTCTCTCTACAGAGTCAAGCCAAGCCAAACCTATCCCCTTGATAAAGCAGGATTGTGTATCTTTAAAAGCATTTCCTCTGAATTTGCTTTTAACCCCAGGGCAACCATGGGAAAACAGAAAAAGTGGAAAGTGATTTTTTTTTAGAATCATGAGGCACATCTTTACTGGTAGCTCTTCCAAATACCCCTCTTTTGTTAAATGCAGTACTTTTTATAACTTTGTATGTGCCAATCTTACTGTATCTTTGGCAAACCCTTGAAGATATATGGGTTCTGCCCTCAAACTTTACTCTTTATTTATGGAAGGTTTACACTGCAAAGGCTAAGTATATTTTACTAACAGTAAGTACACTTTTTTGTCTGTTGGCAGATATTAGAAATCACAGGACTACAAGACATTAAATATGGTTTTGTGGCATGTGATTTGGAGTCAAAAATATTCCAACCTCATACATACATGGGTTCGTACCAGTACAACTCACTCTGCTAGCTCAAATTTAATCAAAGATTTTTGGAAGAGAAGCTTTGCCTGACAGACTTCTTATGGGATCAGGTAGTTTCACAGCCTACCCTTTCATAGCCACCACAAGGCTAGCATAAATAGTATGCCATGTGCTGTTATTTACCCTGTAGAACAGTGATTGTGTGCTCCTGTCTGATCCATTGCCAGTACTGTCATTTATTCTCTTCATCTTCGGTACTCCAAGGAGTTGGGTGTTTTCAATCCCTGCCGGCCTTTCATCTCAAAGCCAATGCTTAGCACTTTGCAAGCACAAGTTCCATAGAATCACATCTGTAATTTATTTCCTGCAGTTGATTGTGGGTGCAAAATTCCAAGTGCAAATGGTCTCGATAACCCACCAAAGATTTCTTGATTTTAAGAAAAGAAACACAAGAATTTTCTGTGCTTGCTTTTTCAGACCACCTCATTTCATCTCCAAGATTATACACATGATTAGCAATCAACCTTGAAGCATCACAGAAATGTTTTACTCAGTCTTAACTGCTCATCTTTTAGTTTACTTTTATTTTTAAAGTATTTTTGCTTTTTCTTTAAGTGTTCTGGATAATTTGTCAACAGTTCAGGTATCAGGAGTTACGCTTGCAAGAGACTGGAGAGTGTCAGGTATACCTTTCCTCTGTGACACCACTTTGTCACAGTTAAATAATGATCATTAATATCTCCTTGAATGAGACTTCATGGAAATTGTAGTTCTGAACATGCAATCAGCTCATTTATGGCCTAACAAGTGTTGCCGTGAGCCAGCAGTTGACTGACACTCCACTGTTTTTGTAAAATTCACTTTATCTGCTACTATTAGACACTGAGATGGCACTTTCTCTTTGAATTTTTGGCACTCAAGCAGCATCTCATCTCCATGCTATATGTGGAAAAATCACAAAATTTGTATTTAGCTCTCCTCATAAACTTGGACAATAATCCAAATACTTACTTAAGATTATTACCATGATAATTATTGCGCTGATAATAAGTCATTATTTCAGCTGACAACACTTTAATTCCATAGGGAGATAAACTGTAAAGCCAGTGGATTTATCTTGATAACAAAATGGATTAATATTAACTATGATTGTAATTTTTCCATCCATACACAAGGAAATCTCCCATTGTATTCACTGTCTTTTGACTGACTGCAGGTAAGAGTTTTCACAACTGTGAAGCTATTAGGATTTTACAGGGTAGAGTCATAAATGGGAACAACAAAACTTAACCTAACTACTGTTTCCTATATGTAGCAGCGTAGATGGCTCTACGTCCATGATCTTCCACTATTAAACCAGAGCCTTCGTTATACTGGTGAAACAATCTTCAGGGACTACACTTCCACCCTCTGATTATGATTTTGGGCTGTAGCAAGTAAAGTCTTTTATCCCTGATTTTTATTCTCATTCTGAAAAGTAGCTAGGAACATTTGATCAAAAAAAGGATCTTTCACAGTGATCATGTTTTTGTAGAAAGGCGAACACACAAGATTGTATCGTTAAAAATATTTAGCCCAAGTATCTTCAAAGAGTTTTGGATCAGACTCTGAGTCTTTACGTAATACTGACTCACCACAACTGTTATAATCAAAAACTGCTAAAAATCCATACATGTTTTTTTTAGTTCATCTGCTTCATCCCTCTCCTGCATGTTTATCACTGTGCTGTGCTGGTTTTCTTTGTCTTCACAGCATACCTTTATGAAGCAAAAACTAATTAATCCAGGTCAAGAATATTATGAAATTGTTTGGAAATTTTGATAATTGTCATGGACATTTATGTGCTAAAAAATACATTTGACACCACAAGATTAACATTAATATGCAAATCAGTGGACTATAAAATTCATTTTGGTGCCCCCAAGGCAGTATTTTTATAAATACAGAAACATTATCGTGCATCCTCCAGAGGACTAAAAATAATTATACAAATTTACAACAAAGCCCAAGGCAGTGTCTCCTTTTAACTGTCTGTTTTTAATATCATTTAAATCTTGTTAAAACTTAATTACCAATTCTCTTCTGTAATAATTCAGGTGGAAGAGCTGAGGTCTAAGCTTGCTGTTTGAGAAAGAGAACTTCAGAGAAATAAAGACACCGAGGCACAGAGTGACGAAAAAGGCTAGCGCACAGAAAAACTTGGTAAAGGAACAGTCATCGCAGATGACAATGAAGAACAGAATATACGTGCCTATTAACAACCACATAAGGTGGGACTGAGCTGATGCCTTGTTTGATTGCCATATAAATACACCAGCTTATATATAAACCTAAACATAACATTTACGTCTACACATACATGCTTAGGTATATGTGGTATATTCATTCATACTGGAACGGGAGTTGCAGGAGCAGTGGTTCATCCACTGTCCCTGTTCCCCCCTTGTTCTCTGTCTGGGAGACGGTGGCTGCTCAGAGCAGCTATAAAAGTGGGGAGCTGTAAGTGCAAAGCTGGCCTGGCTACAGAGTTTTGGCAATGTGTGGAGAAGGCATGTTTTATGGGGAATTTCTACTGTTTGAATATCTGTGGATCCATGTTTATTTTTAAGGCTGCACTTCCGAATAAGATGATCGGTTCTCTTTCTCCATGGCTGATAGAAACCGGTACAATGGCAACTCTACCCCTGTATGGCATGTGGTAGAGGTCAGGGAAAGGGCCTCAGCTTCGTCCCCAAATAAAGCACCCGGTAAGCAATTTAAAGGAAATGCCGGACTGTCAAAACCTGTTTCTTTGGGCTGGTTTACAGGAGATTCTGTACCTGTTATTTTTTTATGTGCTTGTCCAAAGATCCCAGCAATGTCTTCTCTCTTTACATTAAAGGTAAAGCGGGGCGTAGACCATATGGCCTCTCTGCACTGTGGTGCTGCCCTCCTCCTCCTCCTTCTCCCCCCAGTTTCCCCTTTGCTGCCAAGAAAGAGGAGGAATCTAGAAAACAGGGTAGCCTCTTCATTCCCCCCATCAGTGATACATGTCCCATCGACAGGGAGACTGCTGCCTCAGGTCTCTTCTTGGTGTCATGTTTGCCAGCCTGTGTTTAGTAACAAGTGTCACTGTCTGCTCCTCTGCTGTGAACTGGAACACATTTCTGTTAGCCTTCACGGCCAACTGAGAGCAGCTTTGCTTTGATTTAATTCACCCTTTTTAGTATGACCGTGCTCAAAATGAGGGATGTGCATCCAAACTTCAGCTACTGCACAATTGCCACTGGGCATATATTCAAGTGATTTGGCACAGCATCTGGTTGGGAATCAATTCCCATTGGTTCGTTCTGTCCAGTGCATGCATTCCTTTTGATTGAAATGCCAGGCGTTCGTTAGCATTACTGATACTGGTGACAGTCATCCTCACAGCCCTTCTCTGTGCTTTCAGATTGCGTATTCATTGAGTGTTAATGGAAATAAGGGATGCAAAATATTAGAGAAGGCAGTTTGTTACGGATTTCACATACTTGCCTTATTCATTAACAAATAACCTGTTCATTTGCAAATATACAAATTCATCATATTTGTGACTGACATTTTGTATGCCTCAATTTTTCCTAGAATGATAATGCTTAAATTTTAAGATGTCAAAATTATGTTTTTATTTAACTGCATAGACTACTCACAAATCTTGTAGCTTTCATATCGGAATGGTATCCTTCAGAGCTAAAAGTATGGCATATATAATAAGCCTCTTTAATTTGTAAAACCTTGAAATTTAAATCAAGTGTTAAGTAGGCTGTCATTTGCACCTGTGCAATTGAATTTGAAGTTGAGGGGTTTCCTGAGCTGGACTAGGTTGTAAATATGTTGGTTTCATTGGGCTGTAAATACATTTGCTTCTAATCATTGTTTGCCATGCAGCACGACCGCAGTGGGTGTGAAAATGGAGGAGTGGTATCTTCCAGGTTGTTGCTACTCAGGCAGGAGTTAGGAAAGAGCAACAAGACTCTGAAGATGCCTTTGCTGACCTGTATTAAGAGCTGACCCCGCTCTTAATGCAGAAAATGCCATGTTAAGTATTTTAAATACAATAACGTGTGTCTGTTTCTTGCTGTGAGGTAGAACAATGAGAGGTTTTTCCCCTGCTTGTAAACTGTGGATCTGTAATTCCTACAACCGAGCTTTGCAATCTGATCAGTTTTTAGGTAAACCTGCTGGACTTGAGAACTTTCCTGGATCTACTCGAGCTGTAACCTATGTGACACAGCACCACTTGTGTCTCCAGGGGGAAAAGTACAGAGGACTGCTGCTGGAAATCAGCAAAGATATACCTGGAGAAGGTAATAGAAAAAGTGATGTGAGCACATTTAAGAAATGTGATTTATGTGAACGGTCCAACTAAATAAGGTTTTATTGCTAGGCATAGGTTTTCTAGTGATATTTCAAGAAAATATCAAAGATCACAGAAATGGCAGGAGCTTGTCAAATTCCAAAAATGTTCCCAAGTTAATTGCAAGCCCCTTTGCCTTCTTATTTCTGCAAAATGTGACGTATTTAAACATTGCCAAAGAATACGCTTCTTAAATGTCAGTATGTTTTTAGGAAACATAAAGGCTCCAGGATCTATGTTGAAAACCCAGATTCCCCAGATGGGTGCCACAGAAAATCTTTCTCCAAAGAAGCTTCAGAAATTTCAGTCTAATATGTACTATTAATGCAACTCTGTGACAGCTCTTGAGAGGGCTGTCATTATCGGGCTTGTTTGGACTTCCACAGGCTGAAAACTCAGCCTTCAGCCTTGCTTGCTCTAATGTACTTTAGGTCAGCAGCTGTAAGAGGAGCCAGCACCTACCCTACAGTGTACCCTGTTCTTCCCAAATAATTCTGCGATTCCCAACTAATGCCTGTGTGTGAAAAGGGAGAAAAGCTCCTGCTTGCTTTGCTGGAGGTTTGGGAAACACTAACTGTTACCATTCTGCTGAGCAGCTGGTGACAGCAGTGCTGAAATGCCAAGGGGGTAGACAGTGGGGGGCTACGGCATACCTGTTTACATGGCCTCGTCTCTTTTGTGCTGGATTCCTCTGTAGCACATCCTGCCCATTTGTCAGCAAGAAATAAGATAGAGTGACCAAGAGAAAGTTACTTCAAGGGAAGGATTAATTTCATCCCACGTAAGAAAGATGGCTATTGACACTGCACGAGGGGAACACTTATCATGCTGATGGATTTAATGTACCTCATAGTGTCAGGCACCAAAGGTTCAGTTTCAACGTTGCATCCTTTGCAACTCTTGCAAGGTCCGAAGCCCGGTTAAACTGCAGCACATTTTGAAGTTGGAGCCTTGCTTCACGAAACGGCATAGGTAGATTGAATCCTACCCAGTCTGTGTAAGGTTCTAATCCTCAGTCATTCTGTAGTAACTCTGACGAGATGCAGAATAGAGTAAGGTTCCAAAGCCTTACACTTGCTATGTATCAATAGCTGTTAATCGTGGAGAGAATAATGATTTCTTCATTTGTGCTAAATGGACCTTTAACATATAGATACTAAATGTCCCAGAAGATAAACGATTTTCTTTGTGTCCCGCATCCCTGAAAGGGAAAATGCAAACATTTTCAGAAGCTTTTATGGGAGAAAAACTGTTGTGGGTTTCTTTTCTAATTGCCAGGAGCAGCGTAACTGCACAACCCTGCCGATGGGTTAGGCTGAGAACAAGATTAGATGATGTACTGGATGCCTTCAGACGGGTGAAGTAGCAGTTGCTGGGAGTGTGGTGTGACAGTCTCCAGGAGCAGTACTGCAGCCATGGCATGGCAGGCTTACAGTGTGAAGGCTGTGTTCCAGCCTCCAGTCGCTGCTCTTTTCTCCAGCAGTGTACTGCCTAGCCCAGGTTATCTAAAGTTAAACAGCTGAAAAGTATAAATAAAAGGAGTTCAAAATGCGCATCAGGAAAAAGACATGCTTCCCATCATATTAGACTGCAAGATTCTGTTCTGAGTTAGGAAGTGAGCATGCCAGCTATGCCTCTCTTTAAGCTGGTGGTGTTGTAAAGGACAGAGTAATTATAAAACTATGGTTGACAGTTCTGAGGTGATGAAGACACAGATATACACCAGGCAGATTGCACTGTCCCCCTTGGTGCCATGGAAAATCAAAGCCTTATGACACTGGTCCTTACTGGTTTAAAATCCTCTGAAAATCCTGTGTATGAAGATAGTATCTTGAATATCTCATAGGTGAATTTTTACTTTATCCTGAGTTATAAATCATTAGTAGTTTTGTAATCAGTTCTATCCCAGGGATTATTCATGCCACAACTTGGAAGACCGAGTTTGATCTGTTGATCAATGAAAAGAATAAGACAAATCAAGTTGTTGCTTAAAATTAAGTTAATGATTGTCCCACCAGAGTTAATATCTCATTTAGATTAAAGGTTTAAAAGTTACTTTCTGCAAAGTAATGAATTTTAAATATTTCATTACTTTGCTTTCTTACTGATCAATTTCAAAAAAACAACAGTCCCTGGTGAATAAAAGAAATAAATTACTGCACGTTTCAAGTGGAGTTCATGTTAGTAAATCAGTCATTAGTCCAATTAAATAATGTTTGTCTTCAGAGATGAATTGTTTCCCGTATCCTGGAAGAGCTAGAATATCTCCAGGATCACAGAGATTTCAAACAGCAATTGCAAAACACATTACTGAGACACACAATATTTGCATAGTGTGTATGTAGAATGAAAGCTTTGTGTTATTTTTCTTTATGAGGCTGTTGTCAGCAAATTGCTGGATTAGCCAGAAGACTTGTTGAGATCAGAGAACAAGCCGGCATAAAAAGGTCATGCATAATACTAAAGATACTCAGAACTGTGGGCTTAAAAAAACAGCATTATCCATTTGAAAATAGCAATAGGAGCCATGGGAAAATAGTGTCCCGCAGTCAGTCTGAACATACTGACGTCAGTGGGAGTGGGACATGCAAAGTAAAGGCCAGAACTGAGTGTATATGCTATATTTTGACAGTCTTACTGAAGTAAAAGTGCAGTATTCCCTTTAGGATTTGTACTTACTTTTTTTTTTCCTTAACAAACATAACAAAATAATGAAATACATGGACTATATTTTGCTTTCTATGTATGTGAGGTCACTTATTTAATTTTCTCTGTACTAATGTATTTTCTAGGTCTTACTAGTTAAACCTTAGGATACCATGGTTACGAGGGACATATGGGAAAAAGAGAGGGAAAGAATTTATTGGTTAAGAAAGTCTTATATTTTCAGGTCACAACAAACTCCAGTAAAGGGAAGGTTTGGAAAGAAGAGCAGATTTAGAGTCAGAAGAAATATCCAAACTAACACTCAAAATATATAGGAAAAGCAGATTTGAACCAGTTGTTACCATGGCAGGTATGGATGCACAACTTATCAAGCTGGTATTTCTGTGGCATATATTGAAATTTCCACATCTTCACAAATATTTTCCCTTTTTTTTTCTTTAGGCAGATGGATTTCTGCAAAAGCTTATTAATTTTGATAAGGTATACATTTCTGCAGTTATTGTTAAAACTGTAAAAGGATATTATCTCTGTGACCCAGAGTTCAACTCAAAATTTGTACAAGCAAAATTTCCGTGGCTGCTGCACACAGCGCTTGGGTTGTTAACATCATTAAAGTCCAAGAGGTAGGAGTTAAACTGGTATAAATTTCTTCAGCTCGAAATTTTAAAATTTTGCTTCTTTCAGCTCTTCCTTTGTTAACGCAGAGAACTCACTCCATGCTTGTAGCTACCGAAGGTACTAGAGAAAAAATGTTTTGAATGGCATAAATTATTTTATACTGTGTTGTGTGTCCCAGAAATACTTCATTTGGAGGGTTCTGACCTTCCAAAAATAGCTCTGCAGAATAGGCTCTGCGTGGGGACCCAGAAGATCTGAATTTAATTCTGGTTCTCTCACTGATCTGCAGTGTGACCTTGGGCAATCTGTGTGCCATTTTCCTGCTTGCTAAAATGAAAATAATAATACTTATGGCCTTTGCAAAGCACTTTCACAGCAGAGCATATGAATCGATAACATCTTCTCCTTAAGTATGTGAAATAGCAGAGGAAACTCTTCCCACTTGCATTAGTGCACTTTTAGCATTTAGAAATGTGACATTATAAAGATTATTGCATGGGAGGGGGAAGCTCAGAAGTGTTCCCCTAATCAATAAGTTGCCAGCTGGAACGCAAAGGAAAACAGCACTGGGGTAATGTACCATTTAGTGCAACAAAGAAAGAATAAAATATATGTTTTCAACAGGAGTATGGCGGTGACCAGTGCAGTCACACTGTATCATATTGCTGCCTTGCTCGCTTGTGCTGCAGCAGAATAGTACAAAACATATAAACAGTTTGAAATCCCTACCTTACTTTTCAAGACTTTCAGTTTTCCTGGAGAGACCTGTCCGTTCAGATGGTAGAGGAAAGCTACAGTGTAGGGCTTTGGCCACGTGTGCGTGCCTTGTTCTGCGTGTGGGGACTTCCTTCCCCTCGGGGTTTTGCTCTAGCCTCCCCCAGGAGGTGACCAGCACAAGCCATCCTGGCACAGCACGGTTCACAAGGGATGGCAGCAGGCACAGTTTTTCACCTGTGCTCATAGGCGTGATGACCTTCTGCAGAGCCTGTAAGTGGCCCATGCCGACAGACGAGTTGTGCTTGAGTAGTGTACGCTGCTTGCATACTGCCCCTTAGGATTTTATAACGGCACTTTATAACTGGAACTGCACAGGTCCTGTGCCATATACTGTGCAGACTAGAGGAGCCCTAGCAGTAATTAAAGTATTTTAAACCATCTGCTTAATAGCTTTAAAAATACACTCATGGGCTTGCACTGTTTGAACGATCTTCAGGAATCTATTAGGTTAGAGCAATTTCCTCTCGGCAATGTTTAACTAATTAGCAATGTTTGTTCTGTGAATTACAGCTGGTCTTTATACTGTTTGTTGGTCTTACCTGTAGCAGAGCTCTCCTTACTGCTACTGAGCCTGCACGTTCCTCCTGTTGTTGCTCTTCCCTCCACTTTCTCATTGCTGCCTGCCCAGCTCTCGTTGGAGACTTTGGGAATGATGCCTGAGGGAAGGAAACGGGCAGTGAAATCCAGCCCTCTTCCTTCCCAGCCACGCTTGGACCTTTGGCCCTGGGTGAGGAGGACAGTTTGTGCCAGTTAGTGCCCGCGTGCTCTGGCTCCATGCCCAACACCGATCCCTTGTCAGCCGAAGGACCAAAGTCTCTTCTGCCGGGGAGAACGGTGAGCTGCTGTCCGGTGAATCTGGCTGGAGCAGTGTAGCGGGTTTGCACCTCCAGCTGCCTCTTACAGCTTCTTGGCCGGGAGTGTCTGCTCGCCCCTGGCTGGGGCCCACTAGCTGAGCGCGAGCACTCCCACGTGCCTCCTTGGTGGTGGCATTAGGTAATGTGGCTGTGTTGCGAGGTGGCCCTTCCCAGGCCAACAGAAGCAGCTTCCAGGCCCAGGTGCCTCCGGAGCCATTCAGAGGGCAATGGGCGAGTGGGGCCATGTCCATCAGGAGTCATCTGACATGGCCACCTCGTGCACCTTCCCCGTAGGGCTGCTGCGGAGGCAGAGGGCACGGCGTGGCAGCCGCCCACTCCAGCGCCTCCGAAATGGGGAGGCTGCAGCAGCCTGCGGCTCTGTGCACGCTGCGTGCAGGGCTCAGTCTCCTTCCTCTATGCCAGGAAAAAGGCACTGGAAACACAGGAGAGAGCGACTACTCAAGGTGCAGATAAGCGTTGTAGACTAGTGGGCTTGCTTTGGTTTTCACTGAGCATGAACTAAAGTCAGTCCTTTAATAGACGTTGGAGTCAGCCCATCATGAAGATTGCTTGGATATTCCATCCCTGCCACGTGGGCAAGAGTCAGTGGGTAGTTTGTACTGAGATCAAGCCCCACCCTTTCTATTCAGAAATCCCCCTTACTGTTTAATTAAACTGCCTGCACATCTCCCAAAAAACACCGTGTAAGTATCTAACAATCTGGATTACAAGTACTGGGATAGCGTGAGGTAATACTATTAGATTATCACAGCATAAACGAAAATAAGATTGTAATGTTTATCCATTTTCCTTGATATATGTGCAAAAAAGAGAGTTGGCTGTTGGGTGTGGTACAATGTTTATGATTAAATGCCTTATTCATACTTGTATGTCAATCTATTAGTGTGCTGTTAATTCAAATGTTACTATGATGTATTTTATCGCCATTAGCACATTTATCACAGGTAGATGTGAAACTTAGACAAAGGTGTACATTCTCATTAATGATGAGCAGCCTATTCATCTTACTAGAGTGTAATTAATGTTAGTTACAATACTTAATTTTTCACTGTTTGTCATGGTGCATATTTAGCATTTCTTCTGTCCTTTATCAATCTGCTCTCCTATCATATGAGCACATCAGAAAGATATATGTAAGTATCTGGCCTGCTTTGATGCCTAATTTTTATACTTTTTCAAGAACTGGAACATTTGTATTCTTATACTGGAGCCAGCACAGTCAGTTAGAAAACAGACTATAGTGTTGTCCACTGCTCTGTGTTCTGGGCCAGCTTTATTTGCATTAATAACATTAATAACCACCAGGTCATGAAGTAAGGCAGGGCACACAAGGAAGACACTTGCTGTGGTATTTCGCTGTGCTTGTGTGAGCTTTTAATGGTCCCAATTGTTCTCCTCAAGTTTCAGTTACTGTGTTTTGGTACTATTAAGAATGTTACTGCTAGAAAACCTGTTGTTTGAGTAATACAGCTCCGAAAACAATACAAGCTATGGTGTATCTGCAAAGCGTACATTATTAGGTAAACATGTGTTACAACAGCTTGTTGTTATACTTTGCTGGGCGCTGCTTTGTCAATAATGTCGTCAGCAGCCACAGGGCCAAACTGCAGCCGCTTGTTCCGTGGTGCAAGGGTGGAAGAAGTTATGGCTAATGTGTCGCACAGCAGGTGGGAAGCAAGCTGTGCAGAGGTGGGTAAAAGGGAGTGAGCACTGAATACATCCTTGGATTTGCTCCCCAGCACGCCAATAAATCCAGCTGTGCTGGAATCCTAGGATAAATCCGTACTTCAGTGTTGGTACCAGGAACACCACAATTGCCTTAGCTGCACCCTGGACATCAAAGCAATTTTATTTCTTGATCATCCAAAATTCACATTCAGCTGGACTGAAAGAGAACTGATCCTTCCATTAATACTTGCTCAATAAAACTTCTTGGGAAAAACATTGGAGCTGGATCAACCAGATGCTTCAGCTCTAAGGTGCTGTGGATGCAGAATGGATTAGGGGTCTACTGCCTCTAAATTTTAAAGAACCCTCTCTGAGGGAAAGCACACCAGTTTCTATGCATCAGCCTCTTAACTGGCAGACTTTACATTTTTAAGGTACTCAATAATAATCAAGGTTAAAGGAATGAGCTGTTAGTATCCATGATATGACCTCTTTTGTAAGCACCGTGAATTCTACCACAGCCTACTGTTCATGCCAGACATGAAGCTGATCGCATCTCCACCATAAAAAAAAGGGTCTTCAACTTTCATTCAGGCCAACAAGGGCTTTCCATTGCTGCAAAACAAGCTGAAAAGCCTTAAAATAGTTTATCTGTATGCCTTGGATTAATCATAATTTCCTTTTGACCCACCACAAGTGAAGTAATGGCAACCAAACACAGGGATTTAGCATATTTCAGTATGAAAATCCAATTTGGACACAATAGCAAGTAAGTGTAATTCTAGATTAGTAGCAAAATAAAAATACCAAGTTAGCTTTAGGCATTTTAAACAAAATGACAGTGGAAGGTGCTCCATGGTGATTGACATACAATAATAGCCTGTAAAGTGAACAGAATTGAGTAATTTTTTTCCCGTGGTACCAAAGCAATGCTCCACAACCATGAGTTTGATTTCTATGACTGCACTGAGGTCTTTTTATTAAAAAAGAAATTCCTTCCTTTGATTTTGCTATGGCAAAAAGACCAACAAATTTTCCATAATATAGCAAAATTCCTGAAAAAACAGCCTCTGGCATTCTCTTTTCCTCCCACCCATCCCTCAGACCTGAGTCATTTGAACAGCGGGAATTCCAAAACAAAAATATTACAAAACATTGTCCTTGAGCTTATGTCTATTTTAATTGACAGAGAATAAATACAGAGAAACGACAAAGTTGCCTTTAACCTTTGTGGCATCACAAAGCTAGTTATAAAAACAAGCGCTAAAACACACCAAAAAGGTGAGCATTTCACTCCATTTTGATCTGACCATTTTGCTTTCAAAAGGAATTTATAAAAACACCCAGGAACAATGAACATTTGAACTCAAAATGATCCAGGTTTATTTTTACTCCAAAAGAAGAAGTCTCAATAGAGATATTGATTTTCTAGCATTCATCCAATATTGCACAGAAAATGGACCTGACCTTGCAATCCCAAGCCGGAGACAAGGAAGCAGTCATTACAGTCGTGGGTTCCCATTGATTTTAGTGGGATTACTTGCGTAAGCAAGGGTTTTCAGGATATGACCTGGTGTCCCATTAGGTGTAAACCCAAGAGTACATGGATGTCGGTTCCACTCAGTTCAGAAGGGGGCAGTTTATCTTCCTGTTATGTGTTCATCCTATGGTTTTATTCCTGTGTATTTATTCCACAGGTTTTTTTGTTTTCTGGCCAACAGAGCCTCATCGTTATGTGAAGAGTACCAGCCCTCCTTCCGCCTTGAGCAGGTTTTTTACTGTGACTTCAAATGTCATTCTAAGCTCAGAGTTAATCCCTGCTCTTACAGCCACTTCTTCCTTTGGTTTTGTTTTCTATGAAGAAAAAAAAAACAAAAACAAAAACAAAAAATCTTTGGGCTAGGCACTATCTCTTGCTGTATTTTTTAATTAATTAATACATTTTTGAAGTCTCTCGGGTGAAGTGAGAATGAGACCTTACCGTACTTTGCGAAGTAAACACAGAGTAGTAGACAGAAAGCTAAAGCCTTTGAGCCCTTTCCCAAACGGAATGAGTTTCTCCTTAAACCTAGAAAGGTTGCTTGTGCCCCACGGCTCCTATAGCAGTGCTACTCCAGAACCTCACTGCTCGGATGGATAGAAACCTCCTAATTGTTACTCTAAATATATTCACAGCCATTTCATACGTTTGTTCTGGTGACAACCTTGTCCTTTATCTCAAATTGTTCTTTTCCTTCTGCAGCCTTCTCTCACCGATGTGCCTATGTTCAGTCACACCTCTGTCTTCATTCTGTTCCATTGAGTGTGAGGAAGGTGGGGGAGAGGTGTGCAAGAAAAAGGTGACTACATGTTTGTGCAGTGCCTTGCACGATCGCCTGGTCATGGTCCAGGGCTCCATAGGCTGACTTTGTTTCAGCAGTGAATAATAACGACCCTCCAGAGCATGTTGCCTGCTTTATTCTGTGTGGACATCATTAATTCATTCAGTTTTCACTGAGTTGCAAAGCTTTAGTCCAAGAATATTAGCAATTGATTATTTTTGTCAATGGTATTTTCAAAGAAATGAAGAAATGAAATGTACAGTATATTTCAGTTGGCAGTGATCATTCTGATGTTCCATTTGCAATGGAAATGAGCATATAACATATTCATGTGTACAGATAACGAAAATGACAAACATTAACAACCCTTGTTCTATTCGTTTATAATATTCAGTAAAAAAAAATTCCTTCCATTCCTTAGTTTTTAGTTTTGTTTTAGTAGGACAATGCAAAACAACAACAAAAAAAGAATTAATGGATAAAATGCGCTTAATTGCTTTCTAAGTAAGTTTCCTGAAAATTACTATAATCTAAACCACAAATTCTTTGTAAATCTATCTACTAAAAAGAGGTAATTCCATGCCAATTTTATTTTCTTTTTAAAATTGTTTTATATGTGTATCAAAGATAAAATGGCTTATGAAATCAAATAAACCAGGGAGTGATGGTACACACTTGTGTTCTCAGGGCCAAGCAGCCTTTGATGTGCAACTCTCAGCCTGTTTAAGCGGACTGCAGTGTTTGCCTTATCAGTGTCAGTCAGTTTCTGCACAATTTAATCTGCCACTAAAAAGAAGTTTTTTGCTCTTATGGATATAAAACAGTATGCCAAGGATAAATCAGTGCAGCTTGCCTTCCTTAAAATTTTAGACACAACCTGAAACTGCAGCTCTTTTCTTCTCTCATCTCAATGGGATGTTAACCTAACAATCACAATTTTAAGATGGGGAAATTGTTTTGAGCAGAAATAAATTGTCCTGCCAGTATTGTTTCATGGGGTAACATTAAGGCACGTTGGGCCTGGGGTTCACAGCTTATGATACCTGGTTTTGGAGGACTGGAGTGAAACTAAGAACACGTGGAGAAAGATGAACAGAAATTAAACGTAAGTTCTAGATGGTCCAAGGGAGTTGAAGCTGTTCAGCCATAGACAACCCAGAAACCTGCAAGGAGACTTATTCTCCAACGACCTTCCCTGGTGTGTTGCCGTCTCCTGCCAGAGCCCACAAGGAATTATTCTCTGTGAGTGTGAAGATTCCCTTTTTTCCTCCTTTGTTGAGGTATCTAAAGATACTGGGCTTTAACTTACAGCTTGTATTTGCTGAACAAAAAAGGGAAAAATATCTGTTTTTTTCTCTGCAGCTGCCAGGAAAGAGAAGTCCATTATTTGCTGCTGATAGGGGAGCAGGAGAGGAGGGGTCTTTTGTCTGCTGCTGCTTCCCCAGGGCCTGGAGCGGAGGCTGCTGCCGGCTGGGAAGGGAAGGCTCCCAGGGAGGCTCACGGGCTCGGCACAGTCCTGTGTGCGACACTGGTACCTTTGCATGCTGCCAAACAGAAGTCCCAGCTAGGGACCCTGTGAAAGGCACGCCAGGAGAGGGAAAAGGAGCTGCCCCTCAGAAATGTGAAGGTGAGGCTGACCCGCGCTGACAGGGTACCGGGCACCCCCTGGCACCCGCAGGGTCTCGGCAAACGCGTCCGCGGTACAGCAACGCCACAGGTGGGAAACCCCCCGTGACCAGATGCTCCCTGTTGTGACCCTGAACAAGTTAATCACATGCCCCATCTCAAAGGTTCACGCTGCCACGATGTAATTTATGTGGGCCCTCAAAGGTAGATGGAGACATCACGTATTGATCGCAAGGAATCACTGCCAGTCAGTCTTTCTGTGGGTTTCCATCCTTGTGATGTGTTTTAAAAAATATTGTACGATTCAAAATTATACCTGTAAAACCTACAAGTAGAAAATTACTGTGTGCATTTATCTTTAATAACAACCTTGTGCATATTTATAGTACTAGTTTAGTAGAGTGTGTTATACTAGTTTATTTCCCAGTCTGTCTTAAATGATATTATTCATTAGTAGTCCTGAAGCGGTATGACATATTTTTTACGTTGCTTGTTTGTGACAAAGGTTCTTAATACCTTTTCATAATGAAAGGGGATAAATGCTCACATGGAATATGTGAAATTGTGCTTGTAAGAGCACGGAGTGTTGTCTTAGGGTATTAAATTAGCATTTGGTACTGCTCTGCTTTGTATGTATTTCTAGCAAATGTTTCAGCTACAAATCACTATAATACACCTGTATTCTGGTTCTTCAGTTCATATAGCATTTAAATCCTGCCAATACTGTGTCTTATAAATATAAATATGCAATTTAATTTAATTCAAGCATGCAACACATAATTTTTCTTCTAATTAAAATAGGATATTGCAGTATGGTAGCTGCCTAGGGCAAACAGGACACATCACATTGCCAAAGCAAAGGGAATACGGCTACAGCTCTGAAGGCTGGCAGGAGGAAGGGGGCCAACCTCTGAGCCCACAGCACAGGGCATCAGCTGTGCCCTGCCTGGAGGCTCTGGTGCCCGCGGTCCCGGCACCCTTGCCCTTCCGTTCCTGTGCAGGAAAGCAGAAGCAGCACCACCGCAGTTAGTTTTACTGCTGCCTCGTCGCGTGCTGAAGTTGGCCGATGTGCAGCAGAACTCAAACAGTTGTGGGCAGGAGGAACTGCGCGACAGCACCAACTCAAGGGATTCCTATCACGCTCTCTCAGAATCGAACAAAACAACACAAATAGACCTTCTGCATAATGACTCAAAAAACTGTTAATGGCCATCTTTAGTAACATAGCAACAGCCAAACCCTTGAAAAGAGGAAGTTTTCATTGAGAAAGCATTTCATTTTAAACATTGAAATTTGGTATAATGTAGAGTATGAAATAAGTTTTGAAAGGAAGCTGATGATTAAGAAGAAATGCAGTGGGCATTTAATAAATGGAGGAACCGCAAGATAATTAACTGGCATGCATAAAGATTCATGCTTTATACCAAAATTTTAATTTTGCACATAAATGTGCCTGATGTAGGCAGCATTTAATCACCTAGCTGACAGGAGTAACTACTTTCATTTAACCTTGACTGAAGATCATGAATTCTAACAGGTTTAATTGGATACATCATTTAACAGAATGAACAGAGCAAATTTTTCTCAATTCATAGGTTCTGATTGACATGCACCAGCAATAAGGCGTTGCACAATTAAAGCTGATCTGTATTCCTGGCCTGGGCAGCAATTGCCATAGTGATGTGACACTGTTTGATCACTGTGGCACTGAAACTATACTGAATTTCCCCTTGTTTTGAAAAGGGCAATGCTTTAAAAAAAGAGAGAGAGAGAAAGAGATTTTGGCACTTCAATTTTTTTTTTTACATTAATCACATTTATATGCACAAACTGTAAGGGAAGGAACTTGTCTTGTTATCGGTAACTCAGGGGAAAGAAGGAAAAATGGTATCTTCTTTTATCCATTTAGCACATTATTTACAGAAAGTCAAAAACGTGGATAGTCAAATGAATTGTAGCACATTAAGGGCCTGATTGTTCTGGGCTTCCATTGAACAGGGAGTAGTGCTGAGCGGCTTCACCTGCAGTTTGGCCTCTCTGCCCTTGCCCAAATCCGTTCCACATCTCGGATAACTTGCCAGCTGAGTGGGGGGTCCCGAGAAGGGGGGCTCGTTGCAAATGAGGTAGAAAAAGATGAGAGGGAGGAAGTGGTAGCCAGCAGCGAGCTCCATACCTTTCCTGCCACGCAGTGTTTCCTATGATAAAACCCTGGAAAAAATCTGCAGAGGAGCTGGCAACTCCCAGTTCTCCGTGTGTCTCTGTCCACGTGCCACCATGCCCACTGCCCCTGGCACCTTCCACAAGTCCTGCAGGAACTGGAAGGGTTCTTCCATTGTTTAACCACACATATATGTTGTATCTCTGTATCTTTTATGTCTCTGTTGTCCACTTACATTTTTGCTTCAGACACCTTCTTTTTATTTTTTTAAAGATTTGCCGAATGCTGAGTGGACCAAGGGCAGCATAGCCACACTGTGTTTCGGCCTGGATCGGTAAAGCCAAAGCTGCAATAAAAAATCATTCCTGGCTCCTGAACAACTGCCAAAACCAGCTTCAAGCAAGTTCTGCTCCCCGCCACGAGAGCTGCAGCATCCATGCTCAGCACAGCAGGTAGCTCTTCGCTTTTTTCTCTCTCCATCCCCTTGGGTTCGGTGCCGCAGTGCTGGTCCTTGATCTCACACGCAGACCTATTGCTACCCATTTGCCAACCGTCATTTGTGTATAGGCAATGTCCAGGCGTACCAACCAACAAGCTTTGTAGGAGGGCACTGCAGTGGGGGACACCGCGGGGAAGGCTGGAATCCTGGTTGGCCCAAGGACCTGAACTTTAAAGTCAGGACCACTAAATGTATTTAAAGAGCTTTTTTGGGTCAGTTTGGAGGCCTCTGAAATTCAATTATTTATCATACCTTTCTCTGGCTGAGGTATTTCCAGTATGATTCATTGTATACAGCATAGGTGCTTGCCAGTATAATTTATCACTCACTAGCATTTTCAACAGTTGCAGGTAAATGAATGGGCCACATCCCCAGCCCCTGAGTCACGTTACATGCCTTGGGACCACAGCAGATGCTGGTCTTCATGCACGGTGAGTTCCCAGTCACTGCCTGGACCTTCCCTCTGCGGGGAGGAGAGCCAGGATTCGGTCGCTGTGCCAGGATTCGGTCACTGTGCCTCTCAGCCTTGCTGACGGGGGCCCATTTCTGACACAGGCACTGCCTGCTCTCACCTCGCAGGGCAGCACACAAGGGCAGGAGGTAACGTGCCCCAGCTCCCAGGCTCGGGTCCCTCCTGAACCCCTGTAGGCTGGGTGGGTGCTGCAAACCTCCTCCTGGGCCCTTCTTTAACGGGTATCTTTGCACCCTGTTTAGAAACGCTTGTTCTGTAATTTATTCTGTTTTTCCAAGCCTTCCCAACAAAATACCTATCTGTGCCATCACCCGGGTCTCCCGTAACACACACGGACGCTGCCGCACGCTGCCCGGAGCCAGGAAGTAGTAGGGCGCTTCGAGGCACTCCTTCAGCCTTGCTCCGGGGACATCCCCAGTGAGGTCCCGTCCCCCGGGTGCACAGGGCTGTCAGCCCCACAGCTGCGGCAAAGCACAGCCCCCTCCCAAGAGCCGTGCTCAGCCCTGACCTTCTCTGGGGAATAGGGCTGAGCCCAGCTGAGCTGCATGGCCACCCGCTTGAGGAGTGGGCTGCCGGAGGGATCACGCCTCTTTCACGTTTCCCTGGCTGCCCAGACAGCTCTGAGCTCCAGCCGCTTCCTCCATCCACATGCACGCAGGGCACCTCGAACGCCTCGCTCCGGCGGGGCCTTACAGCCCCCTCCCAATCCTCCCTCCGCCAGCTCCCAGCCAGGCCATCTTCCGCGCTCAGTCACTTGGGTGCGTTGCCTGCGACTCTCCTGGGCTGCGTGTCATCCCTGCCTCGTCCTCCTGCTCGCTCACCCATGCTGAATTATCTTCCACTCCTCCCTCTGGGAATAACTAAGGCTTTGACCCAGTGGGACTGTTTGTGCGCTTAAACGCCTCGATGGACCAGACAGTGCGCTGCTTGCTCCCAGGTGTGAGGTGGCTGGGGATTTCAGGCTGCATTTTCAGGAACAGTTTGTGCGCTGGGTAGCACGGTCTAGCTGAAAGTCAGCAAAGGACACCGACTTGTGCGTCTTCAAGCATTTTATCTATCATCTTTTCACCTCTCTGTTCTCCTTAGTTCCCAGCCAGCCATCTTTGCAGAGGTTTTGATCTCCTACAGAGTGCATACGGCTATAATAAAGTAAGAACAATATTTCACTTCATTTCAGAATCCTTTGGGAGAAGGTGACGTTCCTTTCTTACTGATAGAAGATCGAGTTTGTAATTTCATTCTGAAGGCTGCTCCGAACAACTTGGGGCAATCAGACCAGCCACGTTTCCCCCCCAGTTTTCCCGAATCCACCTTTGGAGTGTGACCTAGAGAAAATTCTGAGCGCCGTTACTGTTTACACCTTTCTTGCACTGTGTAATTTAACTTTCAGAAATATAAAATGGGACAGCAGAAATATTTTTATGTGTTCTTACAGCGTCCAAAGTTGTTTCTTACTGTTTTTATTTGAAGGAACAAGACACAATCCTGGCTGCCTTAACCACTGCCTTTGAGAGAGCTACAGCTGAGAAAATCCGCTGCCAGGAAGAAGTGAATAGAACTAACAAGGCTATTGAGCTGGCCAACAGATTAGTGAAAGGTCTGAGGTGAGGTCCTACAGGGCAGGCTAATGAAGCAGCCTACAGAAAGCACTTCTTTGTTATACACTACTGATCTGGCAATAACACAGGCACTTAGCAAAGAACCTGATGAGCTGAAAAAATTATGTCATTATCATTCATTTTTTTCATAATAGAAACATGTTTTTGACCTTTGCATTTTCTTACATTTTGCCTCATTGTGGTGTATATTAACTGCAAGATTACCTGGTAACTAACCTATCCACGAACACCGAGAGAAGAGAAATAGGCGATTGTAGATATTGACAATGAAGGCAATTTATGAAAATGCGATGACTATATTTGTAGCAATTAAACAACGCTAATGATACTGCCCTGGGTGGGGATACATAGAATATAATACAATTTGCACGACTTAGTTAAGCAATATGATAATTCTCTAATTATCTCTCTGAGATTTGCGATGGGTATTTCAGGAGAGAACAAATAATGGGACAGCCATGAATTATCAAAAATCCATATTGTCTGTTGATCCAGGCTGGCTCAAGGGAATCCGTACTCACTGATGGATTTTTCATTTATCATTCATCTACTGATGAGGCTGCTCTTTATATACACACACACTTTTAACAGATACTTTACTTCATTGTAACGTTCATTTAGGAAACCTCTTGTGGTGCCTCACTGCCATTATGGGGTTTTGTGCTCTTCTACCCAGTACTTTCAAGCTGAGTTTGATAACCAAACATGTAGTAACCAGCAAAAATAGAAGATCCATTTGTTATTAAGCAAAATGATACGGCTGAGTGTGGCTAGTGGAACTTAAAATATAAAACAGTGCTTAGAGTTATTTCCTGAATCAATAGAAAGGATTTATTGACTAGAGGGGAGGGAGGGCAGTGCAGAAGGCCCATTGTTTCTGTTTAAAGAAGCAAGATGAATGCATTTAAAATGTTAACATCCTGGCTGAAAGTGCAATACATTTTAGTGATTAATAATGCCTGCAAAATTAAACCATGTTCCCAATACAGTATAATGAAATAAATAACATAGCAGACCTCTTTAAAGTGTGACAATAAATGATCGTTCTGGGGCGTCTGATAATAATATTTTCTTCCACCTAACGTATCATATTGTTGGGTCCTACCATGTCCCTCCTGCTGGGGCTGACGAGTGCTGCAATAGCATACACATCGAGATGAAAGGCAAAGTGTGTGTATGCTGGGGGGGAGGCATAATGAAAAATAATCTAAAGGAGGAAACAGAGATGAAAGGGAAGAAGGAAAGTTGAGCCATGCGCTAGATGAAGACAGTAAAATGAATTTTAATGGAAAGCCCTTCAGCTGGTACCTCCCAAAGCACCAGCTCCATGAAGAAGGTGACCAGCTCGACAGACTGGTGACGGGAAATTGAATTCATTCCTGTTGTTAGCTGTGCTGCACTCGGTCAAAGGCAGTAATAACCATATGACAGCTAGCTGGTGGCTTTTAGGACAAAATCCGTTTAGATCCCAGTCCATGGTAAACAACAGGTCGCTGTTCACCATGAGGGAAGAGCGTAACACTGACACTGCAGTACAATCTGCCCCGGCTGCTGCTTTGCCTTATTTCTGCATTTCCCTAGCTGTGTGGTTCCCTTACTGCTGCGAGGAGAGCAGCTCGAGAAATAGGAAAATAAAACTGTTCGCAACATTTCTTGTAATAAGCAGATACGTAAAAATTTCTTTGTTAACCATTCTTTGCAGATGCCCTTTCACTGTGACAATGACAACAAATAACCAAACGTGGGTCTTGTCTTCCAGTTCTCAGGGAAAGTGCTGGCCAAACAGCGGGCGAGCTGAGAGCGTCTAGCCAGGATCCCAGGGAAAAGCTTGCACCAAGTGTCATGTCAAATCCCTTACTGACTTTATGGCTGAAAACATTCCACCCAGAAGTAGAAACTGTTTTTTCCTGCCTCCTTCTCTGAGCCCTGGCATGCAAGGACTATTTTGGGTGGTTGCATGAGTAGTTGTTACTCTGTACCAAGGAATTCTTTGCTTCTGACAGGTGCCAATTATGCTGTGGACATCTGCCCTGGAGGCATTGAATCAAGCTGACAACTCATTTTATATCAATCAAACAACATCCATTTTCAATAATTTCCCATCCAGCTGGGACTGAATTTGCACAAGTGATCTATGTATTAGAGACATTACCAATCCACAGAGACATTCAGAACCGTGATTATGTTCTGTTTTCCCACAGAAACTCTTGCATCTGCACAAGAAAGCAACAACTTTCTCCACTATGCAAGAGGATGCTGACAACTCAATTTTGGTCACTTACTGCCAAACTCCACTTGCAACAGTCAACTCGTGTCGGAACAGAAGGGGATTTTTTCATGCCCAGGCTTCCCACGTGCAAATCCTTTCTCTTGATCCCCTAATCGATGTGAACCTGGAAGGTAATACTGACGTACTCACTACTGTTTAGCCACAGCAGCGGGCAGTTTTTTGATAAACAGTTAGTAAATGAATGTTTCTTTAATCCTGTTTTCTAGGTAGAAGAAGGAGAGTGGGGCTTACCAACAGAGCCGTATCTGGAACAAGAGAAAATACGGGGCAGAAATGTGTTCCAGATCTCCGGCTTTCATTCCTGTGATAGTTCATTTTCACAGTGGTACTGGCATGAGCCGAAATCTCTGCCTGCTTTGCTTGAAAAGCAACAAGGTAAGTGAGGGCATGCATATGATACCTTCTTCACTGCTCTCTATTTTTTAAAATACACAGTTAATCAGAAAAATCTAGCAGCTATTCCGTTCCCTTTTTGACCTGTTAAACCGCTATGTTGCTTATATGAACTTCCTTCAAATACTTTATTTCATGGAACAGTGTATTTGGAGGCAATGAATTGGTAATGTTCTTCTGGAAAGGACCAGAATGTGCCCCTTGCTAGTGTTTGAAGTGCATTTGCTAGCCGACTGGAGCTAGAGGTGACAACTAACCCTCAGACCTCGGGAATATGGTTAGCAAGCCAGAACAGTAGGCAGGCTCACCTCCTCCTTGTATTCTGTCGAGTGCTATGCCCTGCTGTTTGCATAAGGGGACCAGTTTTTATTATTCTATTCTCTCCCCACTACTGTGCACCAGGGCAGCACAAAGCAAGATTTAGTGCCTGGATATAGTATTTGCTTGCTAGCAATTGTTATAGTTAAGGCTGCACTGAGACGTCCGTCTTAACCTGCTGTTCTCCCATGCTCATAATATCCTTTTTTAAAAAAAAAAGAAAAAAATCTCTTTCATCTGAAATTTTTCATGCTTGTTATCAGCTGAAATATGATTTTTTTTTTTTGGCAAGCCTGAATAAAATTCATTCATTCATATTTGAATTATGCAAGGAAGGGGGTGTGAGGAGAAAGGTCCCTTTTTTTGCACATTCATAATTCACAAAAAAAGCTGCATATTACAAGCTGAAACTTTCCAGGTGGCTAGTTTTGACTGAAGGGTAGTCT
The DNA here is from genome assembly GCA_027574665.1 of Rhynochetos jubatus. NCBI lineage: Eukaryota > Metazoa > Chordata > Aves > Eurypygiformes > Rhynochetidae > Rhynochetos > Rhynochetos jubatus. The sequence continues at coordinate 20,845,967 of CM050654.1, forward strand.
TCATGCTAATTACAAAGAGAGAATGACTGAAAGAAAAATGAAAGAGAAAAATTAAAAATGACACATATTGTGATTAACTCATTTGTTTTGTAGGTGTGTCGCACAAAAGTTCCATTGTGAGCCACTTAGAGCAAGTTTAAAGTAACAATTTCATTTAAGTTACGATGAACTACTATAATTACATAATATCAATGTTTTGTACTGCAATTTCATGAAGAATCTCCCTACAGAAGCTGCATAAGCTTTTACTTATGCAAATGTGGAAGCTCGCAGTGAAATCAGAGCAGAATCTTATGAATCATTAACTTTGGCCAGAAAACGAGTCTGGGGACGGGGGAAACGGCATGTGGCGGCGGTTCCTTCCCTGTGTCCCGGGCCTCTCCGAGTGCCAGGCTGCTACGGAAAATGACTCCGTTTTGGCGGTTTGTTCCAACTTACTACGCTGACTGTCAGGGTCACCGAACCACTACAGCTTCGGTGTTCCCTTTCCCTTGCTGCATCCCCGAGTACTAGGGGACGTAACAGGCCGCACACAATCCGATCAGCACAGTACCGCACGGTACCGAAGGGTTGCTCCAGCAGAGGGTACCCGGGCAGAGGGGTGTTAGAGCAACCACCCGTCACCACGTGGGAAAAAGGGGCTGTGACGTAACCTTCCGTGTTCTCGTAAAACGCCTGGAAACGAAACACAAGCTTGTAAATAAAGCGATATAACTGTAATTTTAAACGTCTGAAAGCATACCTGGCAAGGGTTCCCATAGTAATTGCTGACCTCGCTACACACAGAGCAAAGATGAGCTCAGAAATTCCCCAGCACTAAGTTCCCAGTAACCTCTTGGAGGGAAAATAAGGACTGTTGGATTCAGTGCAGGAATCCTCATCTATTTTTTCCCTGATTTTTGAGGAAGGTGAGGAGAAATGGTGTGGTTTTCCCACTGATGCTGTTTATTCCTACAAAAAACAGTGAGCGAAGGCTAGGAGGTAATAGCTCCTGTAACTAGGGATTTTAAAATGTAACCTTTACTGTTCCAGGTCCCCATCCCAGGAACAGGTCCCGATCCAGTCACCGTGCGGACGGATGGCGCAACGATGGCTAAACAGAAAGTGGCGGCAGTGCCTAGCTATACCACAGCCACACAACGTGCCCCCGGCCGTACATACGTGGTCACTGTTGGCACATACTGACCAGCCCTCAGTGCCAGGGACCAAGTGGATGAAAGATAAACTGAGTCGGATTTAAAAGTTACCTGTTTGAGACAGAAAGGGAAAGAGCTAGTTGGCAGCTGCTAGTACTAGTAAGAGTAAAACCATCTGCTGAGCCATCGAGGAAACTGCACAACTACGTTTTTCTGTACCTCTGATGTTGCACAAGGTGTTTTCTGAATGCCCCAGGAACCGTAACAACTCTGCTAAAGCACTTTCCTACTTCAAACTCCCAGCGGTATAATGAACGGGATACAGCACACTGGCATCATATCCCTTGCCTTCCAGCCCTGTACTGAGGTGATCTTGCAGGTCCACGTTACACAGCAGGTATTTCTCGCTGGAGGTCCTGTTTTGGTAGGCAACTTGGAAGAAATGATCGAGCTTATATTTGACCCAGTACTTGCACGTTGTTTATGCTCAAAGTATTTTTTACTAGTCCGTTATTTTCTCCATCAGCTATCTCTCCGATTATGTTCTGCAGGTATCCAAAGTGCCTTCCTCTAAAAGCTGTCTTCCTACACCCATATGATGGCGATCTTAACTCCTGAGGATTGCAGTGCCCCAGACACGTTGACTCTAGCTGGATTTTCACTTGCCCGAGCCTTTCTTACCTTATTTACACCCTTGCACACACCATAGTTCAATGACTACAATCTAAGCACTCTATCTAGCTGAATAGTCCTCCCCAACACACCACCATCCTGATGTGTAATCACCCAGGAGACATAATCATTCACTTAGAATAAAAATAATTCTCCTACCGTTTGCTCCTTGCTTCCATTCTGCCCTTTTCTCTGATTTATTGCACTATATTCCTTATGGAAATATTTTGACATCCATCCCCTCTATTCAAGTCTTGTGCCCACCCTTTGAGGGAGTGCTTTGAACAGAGGAAGGCCAGGATGAGTGGGTATCTCACATACTCACTCACCCTTTTATTCCAGTGTCATTTCCCCTACCTCCTCATTATATTCCTGAGCCCTTCCCCTCCTTCTAGTTTAGCTGTACCTTCTGCCCCTCCTACAGCTACCAGGCGTCCTCCCTTCCCTCCCCTGCCCGTCTAGTAAATGACAGCAAACATTTCCTCACAGCCTCTGCTGCTCAGGATCGCGTCTGAGGGCAGAGGGACCCTGAGCCCGAGCCTCGTGCGTTACCTGCCCGGTCCAAGCGCCCTGAATCACTCGACCCCAGGCAGGTTGCCACAGGACAGCATTTACCTACAGCGCAGGCTGGAGAGAAAATGCTGTTAATGCACTGAATTCCTTCGGCTCCCGTCGCTGCTGCTTACTTAGACCACGAGCAGGTATTCGGTGAGCCAGGGCACTGAAATTATCACTCCTTAAGCTTAGTCAAAATTACTGTGAAATTCCTTAATTAAAAAGTTCAAGCTGAGAAGCAAAACACTTTGGAATTCAGCCATCACAGTGCCCCACGCAGTACTGTGCCTTCCATCCCCTCTTTCTCGTGGCACCTCTCATGGTGCCTGGTTTTGCTCGTGGAGGGTGTCCCCCCCAGCCACTCCCATACTGCACCGACAAGCAGAGCTCTTCACGCCGAGTATTGATCGAGTATTGGTAGGCACCAGCCCAGGGTGGAGGAGCAGCTTTAATTTCTTACTCCCCCGGGAGCATTTGATTCAAGGAGGATTTTCATAGTGTGTTGAGACGCAGAAAGTGGCTGCTATTCAGCACATGGTGGTTGCAGCTCTGGGGCCGAACGCATGCCGAGGTTTCGCTCTTCCCGTGGCAATAAGCTGTGCCCTGGGACCATGTCCCGCTGCAGGACTTGCACAGAACTGTCTCCGGCTTCAGAGGACACCAGAACACGAGCTTGGACTCGGCTTTTCAATTCATAAATGACCTTCATCACTACAACTGACTTCAGCAAATACCCACGCCTGAAACCAGCAAACCGCACAGCACTTGAAGCAATGCAAGACAAATGCCTTCTCCTTGTGCGAGGCCTTTTGCCTCAAAGGCTCTGCAGGCAAGGTGAAGGAAGGGCACCCTGGCCACTGCCCTCAGCAGCCAGCTGCCTTGCACAGACAGGCGGCAGGGTGACAAGCTGCCGGACAGGTCCGATCGCATGGAAAGGTAAGTACCATTTCATGCTACCAGGGACCAAAAATCTCACAGTGGAGCCTAAGCATCCAGTAGAGCTTTCACTAAGGTCCAAGGTCCTACAGGGACTTGTTAACTTTGTTGGCTGTTCGGTATCTTCAGCAGCACACAGCTTCCCTGCCTGAATGCCGAAATGTGAGTTAGTAACTGTAAATCCAACAGCAGCTTCACCGGAGCACAGTGAAGTGTATTTCTGCTCAACAGCTAGCTGCGTCAGCTGGGGAGCAGCCCCCCAGCATTGCTCTTCGGTGAGGAAGGCTGACGTGGCCTCCGTATGGCTCCTCCCAGGCATCGCTGTAGGAAACTGCCGGTCATACCTGTGGATGTTCCATGTGCATTTAGTAGGGTGGAATGGGCAATGGTTAGCTTTTCTATGTTAAACCTTCCTATAATGTACAGAATGCAGTTCACAATGTTACTTCTTTCTCTTGTTTCTAGTAACTGAAGATTTCACTACTAAAATCTATGCTAAGTTTTAGGAAAATAGAATATTTGAAAAAGAGATCCGTATTTCCTTTATTGATACGGTTTGATTTATGGATCTGCACACTTACCATTGCAGCCTGCACTCATAAAGCAGACAAAGCGCTTCTTTAAAACGAAGTTGACAGTGCTTTGGGATGAATTACGGATACATATTTTGGCTGCTGACAGTAATATCCTTCGGGATATTCTTCTGGCTGAGAAGCTGTAAACAACAAGTCTCGACAGCAGCAGAAATAGAAATGAAGACAAACAACTAAAATAATTAGATCAGCTACAATAATAATCATTTCGATGTTGAATTTGGCTCCTTTGGGTCTAAACCAAATCTGCTTATTTTTTTAGAATGGTGTTTCTTTCATAATTTGCATTTTTCAAATCACTTATCCATGGTGGACATATCCGTGTGTGTGTGTCTACTCTCCAAGAATCACTGTGTCTCCATCACGAGAAAAATAAAATGAAATTTTTTTAATCACCATTAAACTCGTAAAGTAAAAGCTGCAAGAAGGGAAATTCAGTGTCCAGGTTTGCCTACCATACAAACGTAGCTTTCTCTGGTACATTTTCCCAGAACTCCTTATGGTGCTAACTCGTTAAAGGTTGTATCACTATTTATATCTCAAACTGGAGCCCACTGGAGACTACACGGAGCTGTCGGTATCTGTTGGAGCGTTTACCCAAGAGACCAGCTAAATCCCAGGCACCGCCAGTGAAGGATTAGGGATGCATCCCTCAGACACTCACCCCTAGCTTGGAGTGGCCACGGCTGATCGCAGTAACATCTGGCCACTGAACACGCGCTTCTCCACGGGAAAATCTGGGGTATGGAAAAGTTAATGAGAGCACTTTCCGACAACATAACTGCTTTGCCGGGCGTGCAACCCTCCTGTCCGCTATGGCGATGCACATGATTACGTACCCTGTGCAAGCAGCTACTGAACATGCAAACTGGGAAGCGGAGGTGAAAAATCACTGCATTATTAACGGAGGAATCATATCTAATTTAATTAAGAGATAAATATACCCCTAGTAGTAAGCAAATGATGTCAGGTGATACCAACTGTACTTGCATATCTCTTCCATCATCAGAACGCTTCAAAAACCTTCTCATTCACGCACAGCACGTTGCTCTCAAACGGGAAAACGAGGCTTTGTTCAGATAGTGAATGCAGCAGCATTCAAAGGACTTGACAAAAAAAGAGTATCAGCAATCTGTAAACTCAAAATGTATGCTATCAATAAAATCATTAGGGAAATCTCTCACAGGGGGTGTGTTTTTGCAGTTGGGTTGCAGTAATTCAATGGGCACAGAAAATCATGACCCACCTGGCTGACAATTCTAGCTTCAGGCTTGTCCTGCAGTCTGCATAAAGGACGTGGAAATGTTCCTGGAGCTTCATGTCGTTACCATGCCTGAGCTGTCCCGGCGACCGAAAGTACGATGTTTCCAAAGAAACAAGTTAACGCCGATCCAGGCATCAACAGCACGCATGGGTTTGCCTTGTCATGCTATGATCATCACACAGCCTTTAGACAACCTCAGGCTTACACAAAAATCAGTGCTTGTGTTGCCATTATAAAATGCCTTACCTTAATAGATCTAAAGATTGCAAAGAAACTACTTCAGAGAGAAAACTGTAGAATATTTAGAAGATGGAAGCAAACGTTTTGTTAAAATCATTTTGGGGAAAACAAAAGCCTTCAAGTATTTTCAAAAAGGCACTGTCCTTCTTTGTGACAGCGTGGAGCTTACAGGAACTTTTACCGAACTCCACAATAGCTGCACCTGAAGGGTAAGCTGTTGGAACTCACAACAGCCCAGGCCAGGAGATTCCTCTTACCGTAGCAATCTGCACATTTTAGACTTACTTTCCCCTACTGCTGTACTTCATGCAGTCATTTACATGGGTGAAGACTGGTAGCAATCCTACTGCTCACGTTGAACTGAACAATCGCCCAAGATGGAGACACAGAAAATCACCCCCTGATGTCTGAAGAGTTAAATTGCCTCTGCACACCGCGTCAGGTTCCACTTGGAGTAAGCTCTGATGTCTAGTGCATTTCTGCCACTGGTTGCTCTTCCTTAAACCTTCTGTTTCTTGAGGAGAGACCTACTTGCATTCCAGCTGTTAATGGAAGAAGGGGGAGCCTGAAATGCTTAGTCACTTTTATTGTGATTTTGAGTGATGCCACGAAGGAGTGACAGAACACTTTAGTTAACATCATTCAAAGGAGAAGGGGGAGGAGAAGGTGGAGAAAGATTATATAAAATAATTTATACTGCTTTTACAACTGAATTGTTTCCAGTATAATGTCACGCTCTTAGCGTGGGAGATTCTGCATGTGTCATGACTCCACAGATGTTCTTGCACACTACATGCAGCTGCACTACTTGTCATGGGCAAATTTAATAGCAAGATGCTCACTACGTGTTTCCTCTATTCTTGGTCCACAAAAAACACTGAGGGGAAAAAAACGCAACACTGCCTCATAGCTTGCTTGCTTCCCTTCTTCACAGCCTTTTAGAACACTTGAAAAACAAATTTTGGAAACACCATCTTTTACAGTAAATTCTGTGACACCTGCAACTGCAGCTCCATTGCCTTTGCTAGCATGATTTGTCAACTCTGTTCTTTCTAACATTTACAATGCTAATTAGACCATTTTAAGCACATGAAGAGGTCATATTCCCAACAGTGGGGGTTCTTCAAAAGGGAGAATACTTTCTGCTAAGTCCTGAATATCCTCTGTTTCACTGACGGCAGAGGAAACACAGGAGCAGTCCGTACCGGGATATATTGCAGAGCCAAATGCTGTCAGAAATTGTGCAGAGGCAAACTCAGACGAGCGCTGCTACTCTCTGAATTTTCAAACCCTGGATCTTCTTTAGAAGTATTCTTCTTACTAAACTTTGTTGGTCCAAGGCCAGTGTGTTGTTCAGCTCCCAGCGAGGACCATACCTCTGGGTTCCAGGTTCTTGCAGATGTACCTAGGAAGCAGAACAAGATTTTGAAAAATTAAAAGGAAAAAACCTGATTTTTTTTTCAGTTGAAAAGCCTCTAACGTGCTGAAACATGGGCTGTCTAGTTAGTGGCAAGACAGGCAACTGAAGAACTGGCAGTGCAAGTAGAAATTTGGACTTCAAAGGAGGGAAATTGAAAGCTGAAGTATGAGCACATCCAGCTAAACTGAACAGGATAAAACTGGAGTGAAGAGGGTACAGCTGCAGAACAAGTTAGAAATGGTACCCTAACAGTAAGTGTATGAACAAAAACAGGTGTTATAAATGAAAAGTATGAATTTAGTTACTACAGTACAAGAGACACATTACCCTAGTGGCGCTAGTCCAGTGGAGGTTGGAGCAGGTAGCACCCAAGGGAAGGCTGAGGGAGCTGCAAATCTTCAGCCTTGAAAAGGCCAAGAGGGCCGGGGGGGTTACTGCTGTCTAAAAATCCTGTGCAAGAGGCTATAGAGAAGACAGAGCCAGGCTCTTCTGAGGTGCACAAGAGTAGGAAAGAGGCAACCGGCAGAAGTCATGGCATGGGACATTCTGACCAGGGATTAGGAAAACTTTACCATGAGTGTGGTGAAATACTGGCGGAGGGGCCCTCAGAGATTGTGGCACTCAAGGTGAGGTTCCTCCAGATGAGGAGGACTATACATCCTCTCTTTCAGAGTGACCACGCTTAACAGGTAACCAAGACCTGAATGTCTGAACTTGTAACATTAAAATATACATACGTTTACAAGTATGGTTGAAATTTGAGTGTTCATAAAACATGGGAGCAAAGATGGATCAACAATATATATACAATTGTTCACCATGGAAAATCGTATTTTTAAAATAAATGCACCATTTATGTACTATTGTATTGGATGTATTTTAAAACATCTTGACTACAGCACATGGTGAAATCACTGCACATGTGTAAGATGTGTAGCCATGTATCAAGTTGATGGAAAGTGCTTTTTGTTACCAAGAAGCTGATTAGATAATTTTGGAAATGTCTAACAAGTGTTTCTGATATTAAAGATGTGCATCTGTGAACACAGACTGTCAAAGAAACAGAATATTCCAGTGAGTCTTTTCAGAAGAATGCCAGCAAATAGCACTGAAATATGCAATAGACATGTGAAGATATTAGTTTCCAGTCTTCAGATGATTGCTTAGCTCAAAAGTTAACCAGATGAGACTATGACATTTCTCCCTCTGTTTCTAATCAATCTCTAATCATATATATGGGATCTACTTGAGTTTGTGTACAGACCCAATTCCAGAAACTGTTGTGAATTACCTCATGCGTAAAACCTGCCCAGTAGTGTCTGTGTCTGTGTGTGTGTGTGAGAAAGAGAGAGTCAGAGAGATGTATCTTAGATTCAAACATGAGATCTTAATTTTCCTCTACCCATCTAGGTTACACTATGGTCTCCTACAGCTACAGGAATTTTAACAGCTCTACAACCTATAGCTCCCATTTTACTAATCACTGTACTCCTGTACTGAGTGTGCAAATTATATTGGTGACAAAAATCAAACACTTTTTGTTAGCTGGTCTCCTGATGGCAATGAAGAAAACACAGGTCAATCAGACCCTACGGATTATTCTGATGCAAAAGAAGATAGGAAAGTGTGAAAGCTTCCAAGTCCTGCTGCTCAGTCATGATTCTGCAGTCACAGGAGGGTTGCAACTCCTTGCTGAACTCTGCAATTCACAGGTTGTCCAAAGGGACTTTATAGCCCAGTAAATGCGATTTGGCCATTATGAGTAAAAAGCAACAAGGTTTGCATTGACATGACCGTGTAAGGTCTCAGCAATTCCCTGGGTCTGTCTGGGCCTGAGTTGATTTCAACTTGTTTTAGCTGTGACAGCAATGCATACCTCCAGCTGTGAGGCACTCAACTAGATGTGGTTTGACTCCAGTTTATAGCAGTAACAAACGGTTATTCGCTGTGGACTGAACTGCCTATCGCTCCAGAATAAGTTGTGGGGAAGAGTGCAGACCAGATGGTACAAAGCTGTCACTTAAACACGGTAAGCTGGTAGTATTAAGAAAACATACAAAATAAAATCCAAGCAGACACCAGACTGAGGAGAAAGACATCCCCCTCCCATGAATATCACACTCCTCCTGGGGATGACTCATCACAACACTCCCCCATTCCTTTTGAGAAGTACTAAACTGTCAATCTTAAGACCTAACGAAGCACTGGAGGAGTAAGCACAGCACTAGAGAACAGGGAAATTTCTGTGTAGCAATTTTAATTCTATTTTTAATGAGACCTTCATTAAGTCATTTTGACTGTTAGACTGTTTAAAACATTAACTGGACTAACAATAAGTTCTTAGATCCATATATATTGTGCCTTTTGCCAATACCCTTTTGCCAAATAAAAGGCTTTGAGTGTAATACTGCATCTTAACATCACCAATATCTTTAAGGTCCTGGAAGCTGAAATAAACACCATAAAGACCACTGAAGCTCGCAAGCACTTTTGGTCAGTTGCAGTCAATGTTGCCGTGCTTTATTTTCTCACGGACAAGCTGAATAAAATCAACCCAGTGAGTCAGCTCTCACTCAAGGTTACCACTCAGGAAGAGGTCAGTGTGTGCGTGTGCCGCTGTTGTAATCTACTGCTACCACTGCCTTACACCTTTCTTTCCCTCCTGTCATAGGCTTTTACTACTGTACTTCACAGGGCAGTGCAGTGAGCAAAACCCTCTGACAGCGTGAGGCTGAGTGTACAGAACCTGACTGCCTGCACTGCACCCTCTACTATCACCTACCTTGGTCTGTTTGAAAGAGAAAAGCTGACTTTCACCACCCAGCCAGCTCTCCCGGTAGAGCACGAACCCTGCAGAAGCTCCTGTTTACGCTGTGTGCGCATACACCTGCACGTGTGGCCACGCAGCCCTCCAAACAGTCCTTTGCCTAATGGCCTCACTTTCTGCCTTCCTGCTTCTCCACCGTAGGAGACAACAGCGACAGCTTTGTGTCCTTCTGCTCAGCCCTCCCTGCTACAGCTGAAGCTGTTCATGCTGCTAACCCGCTCGAAAATTCCTCCCCAGGCAGCGAACGCTTCCTCCAAACTGAGTGTGCTCTCTGTCAGCCCAGGCTGCTTTCTCGTTAAGGACAGAAAGGCATGATCACAGGCACGGCTGCTGCTGGGGGGCACCTCTGCAGGGACAGCCCATTTTCTCAGTCTCCACTATCCATCCTCATCTCAAACACCGGGAACCACATCTACTTTCAAAGTAGCTCTTCATGTCCCGAGTGCTGCTGCCGCATGTACATATTTCTCTGAGAATGAGCTGAATGGAAAGAGCGCTGTATAATGATCTCCGATTTAGCTTAAAGTGCCATCTTTTCCTTCGCTGCATTTTGTCTGAGAAGTATGCTGAGTCTTGTGCAGCTGTGTTCTTGCTCTTGTTCTGCACAGATCTCTTCTAAGTTTTGCACCCTTACCAAGAGTTTCCTTCTTCCCTTTGAAAAGAGTGATAAATGGGTACAGAGCAGAGGAGCCCGAAGCCTGCACGGATGTGAGTCAGGACTAGGATGAAAATACTAACCCAATAAAAGAGGCTGCTTTGGCTTCCAGTGCATGTGCTGTAAGCCAGAAAGTGAAATCCCAGAGAAGGGAAAGGGAGGACAAAGCAATTCACATTCAGCTGCTGACCCTACTTGTTTTCAGAGCACAGAGTATCTACTGTACCAAACTGTGAATCAGCCAACCAGTGAATTCCTGCCCAGTCTCCTCCAGGCCACCTGGAAGTCACCTACAAGCACCTCGTACGAGGACATGCACAAGAGCCGACCCCAGCAAGGTGCCGAGCACCTTCTCCTCCAGCCAAGGCTGGGGTGCTCAGCATGCTCACCGCCACGCACGGCTGGGCCAGGCCCGCCTTTGACACATTCTGATTGAGCTGTGTAAAAAAAAAAAAATACAGTCCTACCTCAGAAAAAACACACTATATTTATTATCTAAAAATCAAGTGGGGTTAAGCCAATTGCCATTGTCAGGCATGCCAACCTTTAGAACAGATCGAGCATTAAATCATGGATGTCTATAGGGAGTTCCCTTGGATCATTTGATCAAATTATGCTCTTAAAAGTACGCTTCAAAAATGTCATCCTGGTGTAGGAGGAAAAGAAAGAAAATAAGGCAATGAAATTAATGGAAATTTGGAGAAATGAAATGTTGTCTCATGTATTTTGACAATGTAGACATCAGTAGGTTTGCCAGACAGATCAGCTTCAGATTTCAGATACAGCTTAAGCAATATCTGCCTTGCGCAAAACAAGCTAGTCTAAAGCGCAAGCTACCTAGCCATGTTCTTGGCTTTGCCCTCTTGAACCATCTCACACGATTATTTACACTGTAACACCTCCGGCCATGCTTCTCTCGCACCTGAGGCCCTTCCCCAGCCCTTGGGAAGAAAGTTGGCACCGGGCAACGTGGTCAACTCCGGCCGTGGAAGTGCTTTAGGTAACAAGGTGGGCAGGCAACAGAAGCAAGGGCACCAAAAGACGGGAAAATGAAGAAATGAGTGAGAGAGTGCTAAAATGGTCAGGTACAGACAGCAAGAGGGATTGAAACGCCTGAAGGGCTGGGCCAGAGAAACCCCACTGCAGCTATTGTTTAACTGTTACCTTGCTCAGCCACCAGCACATTGTAGGTGCCTTTCCTTCGCTGACATCTGCTGCTGCACACCGCTACCTTCAACGGTCAGACGTCAGGTATAACTGGGCATAACCGATGGATCCATGGGGTCTTCTTCAGCACCTGCAGCAAGTCAGGAAAAAAGACATTCTCTTCGTTCTTTTGGATCTTAAAGTGAGTTTACTGGACTGGAAGGTTTTCAGTGGTACTGGTGTTGTTGGGCTTTTTACTTGTGAATGCGACAAATTTGACTGTGACACCCAAGAAACATTTGTACAGACTCTCTTGAAACAGGCTTATACTTTAATACCGACTGTCTAGCCTCACACAACACGCCGTGACTTGATTCTGCATGATGATGATGCACCAAGTACACACTGGTGTACTGAATTCAGGCTGGAGAATCTAAACATCCATCCCCTCGTTTGATTTTCCTAAATCTTTCTGACCCAAGCACCTAAATATCCTTACTCTGGTCATGTTCCACACCTTGACCATATGGTCCTCTACCAGAGAACAGAATGATTCCAGGCAATTAAGGCACTTGCCCACATCCATTTCATCTGCAGATCTTTGGAGGTGCAAACAAAACGCTGGTTGGGGAAGACTTGCTAATGCTGATAGTGCTTTAGATCACTTGATAATCTTTTTCCTGTGTTAGCTGTTACTGAATGGAAATCAAATGCATGCGTGTTAGGGCTAGGAACAGATGGCACTTCTGTTCTGTGCGGAAGAAATAGGGGCAAAGGGGCAGCAAAGTTGAACCTCCCCCCTTCCCTGTCTTACCAGGATTCATTGTGTTGCCCTCCTGTTACAGTTGGCTGTGACTCTTTCTTGTTATAAAGAGATGTCAGAAGTTAGAGAGAGACAGACGATAACCTTAAATCCTTTACTGCGTTTTACCAGGATTCTAAAAAAAAAATAAAATAAAAAAATAAAAGCCAGCTGAGGGAGTCGGAAAATGTCAGTGAGGCATTACACAAAGAACTTGATACATTTGTTGACCTTTCTTCTTCCTCCACCCTTCTCCTCTAAGACGGATTTAGTAGTAGTGGGTGCTTAGTGCTATGAGTGCTTTCTTTAAAATAATTTAGATGCTATTGTCTGTCTGCCACTCGGCAAACATAGCTGTTTCAATGAGCCCCTGCTGGAACGGAAAAAAGAGGGTTTATTGAAATGCCTCCAAAAATGCACCAAAATTTCATTCTTTTCCTTGTCGGCTGAAACCCGTCTTGTTCTTGCCTTTACAGACTTTTGTTTTATTTTTTTAATTGTACTTTTGTATGCAGGGTCTTTTCATTCTTATCCCCTATTTTACGAATGGCGTGTGTGGTATTAAGAGCTGAAGGCAGAGATGAGAGAAGTGTTTTGAACTGACTAATTTGCAGGCAAGAAATAAAGCTCTTGTAAGGTGGTCCCAGGGGTATCTTCGCCACGAACACTATTTGAAATGACATGTAATCTGGTACATTTCAAAGGCAAAACATTTCCTAGTCTAAAGTATCTTCACCAGCCAGGGTTGGTTTACCTGTTTCCAGAGAATAATAAACTCCACTGGGGACAAGGAAACTCCTTCCCTCCCCTCTCAAAATTCCTGCTCTTTTTCAGAGGGGCAACTGCAGACAACAGTTTATTTCTGTCCCATCTTTTGCTGCTCTGATGGGTTATAACTGAGTGCTTGCTACTAATACACAGCTGAATGCACTTCTGGATTAAATACCACATAACAGAAAACAGCACATCTCTGTACACCACAACAAATAGTGGTGTGGAGCTCCTTTTTTGTTTTTACAACAGTGGAAAATTTAGATCTGGCTCTTACAGATTCCTAAAATTTTAAGCATTTCACCATAGATCTTTGATCTGGTAATTTCTTAATAGAAACTGTTCCTTCTCTGGAGAAATCTGAGTTCAACTGACCTTAGAATATCGTATTCATACTCTTTCTCAGCATAACTCTGTTTCTAGCCTTGTTGACACAGTAAAAGGCTTACAGACAAAAGTCCACATTTATTTTGTGAAGGCAGACATTTCAGAAAAGCCTTATCGTTAGAATTTTGTCCATATTTTGGTGAAGGTTTAGCTGGTCTTGCAAGCTGACACACTTCATCATCTGTGAACTGACTCGTACTACGAAGAACGTTTCTATACGTGTGTGCTTTAAGCTTGTGATACCCTCAGTCTGAATTGCACAGGTTTAAAAGCTTCAAAAATGTTTTAAACATAGAATGTGGCCACAAATATAAGCTTTTCCAAAAATAAACACTGATAACTATACCAAATCTTTTCTACTAATTTCACCGTTGTTCTGTCCTAAAGCTTTTCTTTACAAAAAAAGAGACCGATGCTTTTTGAGGTCTCTGAATTTACAGGGACCACTGTTTCAACAGCTACTTGATTTTCTCTCTAACTCTGCATGGAGAGAAATGAGGGCATGGTGTGTCTATAATAATGATCATCCACACTGGCTTTTAAAAGTCAAAAACTTCAGTTACATTGATTTTCAAAATCCACGTGCTTGTGCTCAAATGCACTGGCTCTACACAGTATTTTTTCAAGAGTGGACAATGATGAATAAATTTTCTTACCTGAAGAAAGATAGTGAAGGCTCCTGGAATGGACAAGCAGGAGCGATGGAGTTGGAATGTCCAGAAAACAGAAATTGCCAGAAGAATGAAAAGCAGAAAGTTCTCTCCTGACCCAGTAATTATGTGAGACAGCAGACCGGCCAGGATGACTTGTGCTGTCAGCTTGTGTTCCTAGCCTCAGCCCGCTGAAGGACAGAACTCACACTGTGAGCAACCCTAACATGAGTTGCACTTGGATCTCTACCAAATGGAAGTAATGATAAAACAGTATGACCTGTACATGGGTCCTGCACCTTCACTGCTGTTTTCCCAGAGGCTCTGTCAACTGTAATTCTTAATTTATGGGAACCTTGCCCTAATGTAACAAAACATGTCCAATGTTCACAGAAACTTTTGAAGAAGGTAGTGCTGTTCTCCAGTAGTGTTTATCTCCTGGACTGGTCCCCTTACCAATTCTAAACCATTAGATCAGTCTGGACTAGACTCTTTGACTAACAATGATAAGAAAATGCAGCATTTACCATGAAATAAAAGAGATTTCTACCGAATTACTTAGCAATACCACCGGTCTTAGCTATTCTAACTACGACAACCAGAGAAATAAATGAGGCCTTTCCATCACCGCCGAGTGCTGTGGCATGTTCACGCACAGACAGCATTACATCTGGAACACATACTACCTGATGAAAGTTACAGTGCTTGACTCAGACAGCTGCCTGGGTGAATGCTGGCTGCGTTCGGAAATGAGAGGTAGCTGTCTGCTCTTGTGCGCTTTACTAGCACCAGCCATCCACCCCGCACACGTACACTTGGGCACCAGATTTGACCCCACTGCCTAGCTGTGCCGAAAACTTGCTAACCCTCCCCTGACCAAACTACCGCCTAGGGCCGGCATGGGGACTCCGGCTCAGCCCCTTGTATTGCCTGTGCGTGACGCTACCTTTAGTGAGACAGTAAATTCATTTCTTATTTGGTACACGTCTAACGTACCCACCTCGGCGTGCACTGAAATCTTTAGATAGGCAATAGGTAGGGAATCCATTAGCAGGAATCAATTGTTCCACGTCCGGGCTGCTTTTCAGCCACAGCAGTATTTCGCTAACAGGGAATACCTAGCCAGAAAGCAGTACAAGGTCCTAGCTCAGCTGATTTATTGCAACCGTATCTTTGAGGGCTGTTTTTTCACTTTAGTGACTCATGCGATGTGGTGCCATTTAAACACCGTGTGCAGAACACATGCTTGTTCTCAACACTCATTATTTGGCTCCAAGTACTACAGTATATTGTTCTGTTTAGGGAACAAGTTTGAATTTACCATTGACTCAGGAGAACTTCACAATGTATCGTTGGGTCAAGGACAGGAAGCCGTAGCAGAAATAGCTATGGAAAAAGCATCAAAAGAAGGCCACTGGGTTATACTTCAAGTAAGTCAAAGCTCTTCATTACATCAGTGCTGCATTGCAGTGTTAAAAACTGAAGCTTTTCAAAATAACATGTGCCTAGATGAAAGAGTACCAAACAGTGATTTAAAACTTCCTTTGTCTTCGCCACAAGGGAAGCACGTAACTTCATCTGGATATGCGAGTATCACAGAAAATATGGATTGCAACTATCTTGTGTGTAGGGAGTCAACTAACGTATTTTCCCAAGCACATGGTATCTGATTTACTAATTTATTATCCATTAAAAAAAAAAATCCTTTAGTAAATAAATGTGTAGCAAAAAGAATTGTTACGCTGTATAATCAGATGAATAGATACAAACAGGGAAGATTGCTGTCATTATGCAGTATATTGTGCTAAACAGATGCACACGATTTTTTTTCAAATATTGTGCAATATCAAACTGCTTCCTTATGTCTGGGTTTTTCTTGTATCAATAAAATGTTTCATATTTCAAATCAATAGCTCACTGGGAGGCCTATTTTTGCCTCCCTTCTGCCCCCCCCTTCCCTCCCCATCTCTGAATATTTATTTTGTAGCGCAGTGGCTGGACACATTAGAGAAATTACTGAAGAACGCCGGGGAAGGAAGTCAGCGAGGCGATGGGGTTTGAGTGCGGGAACCTGCCCCTTCTCCTAAAGAACACCTCATTCCAGGGGGGGATTTGGGAAACCTCCTATTAAAATAACTGATAACCCACCTCCTGAAACCCTGCCTGATCACCATGCTGCACTGGATAAATCTGACCAGGCAAGTACAACACCACACAAATAAAACTTTAAAAATGGGACCATTAAACTTCTCATTCTAAAGGCACCTGAAATGGTGAAGACACTAAAAGCCTTTACAGGATATGCAATAATAAAGCAAATGCATTTCATTTCTTAAAGATTTGTTCACATATCCTAGCGTGAAATACCTGCACATCTATCACCAAAAAGACAGCAAACAAGAAATGACTTTGTTTTAAAGCATCACATCCAGCTTCTGGTTAAAAACATGCCTGTGTGCACGGGAAACAAAGATTATGCAGTCGCGACAGGTAATTACTGTAGTACAGAATAAGAATTTATTTGGGCTTAGTCTAGCCTAGTTTGATTTTTCTTGAAATGCGAGACCGTGCCTTTCCAGTGACCTCGGAATCTCTTTTACATATTCTGAGTGGGTCCCGCACTGGAATTAGGGTTTCAGCTGAGGTAAATCAGTGAGGTTCGCTATGCCAATTCATATGGACAAGGATTTGGTCCGCAATGTTTGGATCCTACGGTAAGAGGAAGGAGTGCTTTGGCTGCTAGGTTATCACCTTGTCCTCTGCCCTTTTTAATCTTTGTTTTGAAGGCTTTTAACAAAAACTGCTTTTGTTACGGACTCTCAAAAGATGCATACAAACACAGGTGTATATAGGTAGCAATTACAGGGTATGATCAAAGGCACGGTCAAAGAAACCAAGCGCGTCTTTGGAATACGTCTGTACTGAAGAGCGAACACCAACCGGGGTGCCAAGAAACTCAACAATCACCAAAAATCAAGATTGTTTTTCGACTGTCATTTAAACAGTACGTTCCAAAACCCTCTGTAAAATTTACAAAGGCTTTTCCTGTTGAGAATAATCTCCTCCAGCGACAGAAAGAGGACGAACCGCCAGGAACTGCGCCGGGGAAGGAGGAAGGGAGGGAGGAAGGGAGGGAGGGAAGGGGGGAAGGAGACTGTCCCCCAGGTGCGGACGGACGGACGCACAAAGGAAACCGCCGGCCGCGGGCCCGGCCGCAGCGCGCTCCGCACCAACTTCTGCTGGCTCCCGCGCCGGGCCCGCTGCCCGCCTCCGCCCCTCCGCCCGCCCCAGCGGGCCGGGGAGCCCCTTCGCGGCCGCCCGGGGCCCCTCGCGGCAGGTGCGCTCGGGGGTCGCGGCCGGGCCGGGCCTGGCCGGGCCGCACCTGCCGGGCGGCTGCGGGGCGCCGCCGCGGGCCGGGCCCCTCAGGCCAGCGGCCAGGCTCCGCCCGGGAGGTCGTAATCTCTCCTCGCCCCCGCGGCAGCCCGCGCTGCGCTGCGAACCCGCGGTACCTGCCGGGATCCCGGGGAAGCCGCCCGTGCCCGTCCCGGTGCCCGTGGGGCGGCGGCAGCGGGCCGCGCCGTGCCAGGCCGGGCGGGGGGGCGGGGGCCGGGCAGCGGGACGCGGCCGCAGCACGTTCCCGGAGCCAGAGCGCCCCCTGCCGGCAGCTGCCCCCGCCGCCGCCCTGCCGGAGGCGCGGCCGGGCGCCGGGAAGTGCGGTCCGGCGGGGTCCGGCGGCCCCACCGCTGGTGACTCGGCCGCCGCCGGTGGCGGGGCGCCCGGCGCCGCCCCAGAGGAGAGGGAGGCCCCGAGGGAGAGGCGTGTGACCTGCGGCCTCGACCCTGGCCCGGGCTGCGGCGCCGGGCTGCCGGCCGGTCCCTTAGGCAGGATGCCCTCTCGCACACGTTTGGGCTGGAGACAGGGCGGCCGAGATTCCCCGCGCCGGGCCGCACACCCGCCACCGCCCCTGTCAGACAGCCAGATGCCCGCGGGGAAGCTTCCCGGTGGGATGCAACCTGCCCCCGTCCCAGAGCCACCCGCCCAGGCCCGGTGGGAGCGCGGGTCGTTCCCAGCCCACGGGCGGTGCTGGAGCACGTCAGTAAAGCAGAGCAGTACCGCGCCTTCTGCCGCAGGTCCCGGCCGGAGGACGGGGGTGACAGGAGCAGAAAACAGTCCCGGAGAAGGGGCAGACTGCGGGGCTGGGGGCCACTCAGCCACCTGCGGGGGCTTGTGCCTGCAGAACGTAAATACAGGCACTACCTGGCACGCTTCCCGCCTCGTTTGAGCGGTCACAAGCCCTCCACTCTTTCTGAGGAATTACATCCTAACCAGATCTAGCTATTTAATAAATCCGCCCGCGATCCCCTGCAGCGGTGACCTCTGATCCCTTACCAAAGGCTGTGCCAGCGAGGCTGCGGCTGAGCGGCGACATCACCAAGGGGCCATGGGCGATACAACTATTTTGGCAAGAGGGAGGCACAAAAGCCCTGTCCCTTCCGTCCCTGCGGGCCAGTTTGTGATTATCGCTGCCTGCAGCGGTGGCCGCAGCCGGAGGGACCCTCACCGAACTCGGCGGATGGAGAGGAGAGGTGGGTAGCAGGGAGCACCTACATCTCCACGTCCCAGCCCACGCCCAGCGCGGCCGAGATGTGGCTCATCACCCCCATCCTCACCTGAGGATACATCTGCCACCTCACCTTCTCCTTCCCGAAGCTCCCAGCGTCACACGCGCGGGCTTGGTGCCCAGCCTGTCCCTGGGAAAGAGGCACGTCGAAGAGGAAGGCAGGGGCGAAGCAGGGCCTGTACGTGCATGGCAGCGAACTCTGGGCTCCCGTCCTCCTTCTCCTCGGGCGCCGGTGCCCCCGGGCAGCAGCAGCTCACCTGCCGGCAAGCCCCCCGCTATCGGCCGTGGCTCTCCATCCTCAGCTGCCAGGAGCCTCCCGCTGCGAGGAGGAAGGAGAAGCATCTGAGGAGGGAAGGGGAACAAAAGGACGAGATCAGAAAAAGGAATAAAAGAAGGAAATGTAGTGAATAGTTAAAAACAAGAGGAGGAATTTTCCCGGGGCAGGAGGGAGAGGGAAGTGCCGTTTATAAGAACCTTTTTTTTCCCTACAATTTCTGCAGAAATTCTGACAATACACGTGCTCGTTTTCCCTTTCCCATCCCACACAAACCTGTTGTTATTTTACTTTCATCGTTTCACTTTGTTGCATCAGAAATGCTGAATCATAACACGGGGGTTAGTGAAAATGGTATTTATCTTAGAGGAATGAGCCCCGCATTATTTTAAAGATCCCTACACCACCAGTTATTGTTATTATTATCATCATCATCATCGTGCATCTTGGCAGGTTGAAAGGTATCTCAGAACAGTAAGAATTCAGCAGTAATTTAACATCCCACAGCAGTACTTTAAAAGCATCAAATAACATTTTGAATTTTAAGTCAGTACAAGTGTAAATAAATGGATGTACTCCCACATGTCTGTTGTTTTTAAACTTGTGATGATCCTAAAATATTTGCCTAACAGCTTTGAGATGCAAGAGAATTTCAGCTCATAGATACACATGCGTGTGATATTGAATTAAACCATTTGTCATTCTTTTCCATAAAAGACACAATTTGGCTCTCAGCAAACCGTTTGAAATAGAAATTATGGTGATGATACCACAGCTCCGTTTTATTTTATGGTAGGGTATTGATTGTCAAATAGACAATGCACGTATTTTTGTAATGGTCTAAAAGAAGATATTCTGCCTTTTTATTTTACAGTCCTTATGCTATTACTGGCTTTCATTTCAATAAAGGATGGCATTTTTCAGAGATGCTACCATAAATTGCTTCATTTAATAAATTGCTACACAGAATAATAATGTTACACCAGAGAGCAGCACTTTGCAATTTGGAAGAAATAACATTTTTCCTTTTAAAATATTTGTCTTTTTATTTTTTAAATTAAAATTATCCCTCTGATGTTTTCTTACTGAAGAACAACCCGATTATTAGAATTTTTTTTTCCTTGCAAGCATCAGAACTTGGGTATGACAGAAAAAGGCTAATTAAAATGGGGAAAAAAATCAGATTAATTTCCACAGATAAAAGTGTTACAAAAGTCTTGTTCTCAACGACGTCTCCGTAACAGACCAATTTGATTTACGCCTAAGCAGGTTCCTTATTCTGTCTAGCGAGGATTGCCACCAATGTCGTGATGACAGGGGTTTTATTATTTCTTTGACAGTTTGATAGGAAGCTGGTGCTTGCTCCTGGCTTTGCAGTTTCTTCAGACCTGGATTATGAGGGTTACTGTAAAAACAGGGATGAAATGCTACCTCCCCAAAGCCTCATCTGTTATGGCCCCCACCCCAATGTGGAGATTGCTTTTGTAGTAATAACTGCAGACAAGGTGCTCCATATGCTATTAGCGCTGCAATTCAAATACTCAGTCACTGGGGAAGGAGTCTCCCAAGCTGTGGAAGACAAGGTCAGTCAAAACATAGAGCAGGCTGCAAATTTGTCACAAGATGGTGTGATGTCTCTGGTTTTATGTTTGGTGGGGTTTTTTTTCCCTATGGCCATCAATTTCAATAGAATTAGGTATTTTCATACCTGTTTTTGACAGAGATTAGATCTGAAATTTGCAATGAGGGATCGGCAGTATATTTGAGACACAAATATATGCATTATTTTGCACCACACAGGAAAAAAGATCTTACTGGAGTGTTACGATATATTAACAGGGTTGGGCCACTTAGGATCCTTTGTCAGGTTGCAAAATACCACTATTTGTAAACTACAAGGCAGGGGTTTTTTTTTCCTCCTCAAAACAGCATGAAATGTTGCTGCACAGATCTTCCTCTCCTCCGTTTCGCAGGATAAATCCTCCATACCCTTCACACTATGACATGAAGGCAGCAGAACTGCTTTCATTGTGTCAAGTTAAGATACACAAAGTTTTTTATTTCCTTTGCATTATCACAGAAACGGGTGCACAAGACACATGCCACACGACAACCTGGTATCTCTTGAAGGTGAAAGCAGAGCTAGATGACATACAGAAAAAAAAACCCTTCAAAGAAAGTAAGATCAGGTATTTAGGTATTTTACGCCAACATCAGCAGAATGCTCCTCATATAAACTGATTTGTTTTCCAGAATATGAGAGACTGGATCTGCTGATGTATGAGGTAAGGCATTCTCTTCAGGAACGGAATTTAGGTCTGAAGATGTGTGTGCTTTGCTTTACTAATCCCAGGGGATGCATGGGTCTAAACATAGCATCAGTGTAGATGCCTGTAACAGGCAAGTTGTGAGTGATACTTGGGGAGCTGCTGATTTCATTGATCAAAGAAATTGTGCTTTCGTAAACTGCCTACTCCAAACACGCACCTTATCTCTGTATATCAAATTATTTGCTTTTTCGTGTGAAAAAAAAATACCATGAAACTGCTCAGGAGATTGAAATCCTCTGTCTCTCTAGATTCTAGAAAGCAAAATGCAAGGCCTCTGATGACGGTCTGACTCCCGTTTCAGTGCAGACCCAGAGGTAAGATAGGGACATTCTTCCCTTCTGCCACTGGCAGAAATTCGGCTCCTCTGTTACAACTAACTGCCAACAGATCTGGTTGCTGGTTACAGTGTTCATGGGTGGTTTAGGCAACCCACAGGAGAGAGGGGAGGCAGCTGTTTGAT
This sequence comes from Rhynochetos jubatus, assembly GCA_027574665.1. Lineage (NCBI taxonomy): Eukaryota > Metazoa > Chordata > Aves > Eurypygiformes > Rhynochetidae > Rhynochetos > Rhynochetos jubatus. The sequence continues at coordinate 20,867,706 of CM050654.1, forward strand.
ACCTCAGAGACCCTCTGACACCAAAACCCAAACTCTACTTCCTACAGATCCCCACTGGATAAGGCACCCAGTTCAGATGGTGTTAAATACACGTGTTCCGAGACATCGGGATGTGGCATCTGACCATTAGGAGACAGCCATTGACTGCGAGTAAAGGTGCAGCCGCAACACCCACTCCTGATCCCACTGCGCCGGAAGTGCAGCGAAGCGAGGTCAAAAGGACACGACTAACTTGTTCTGGAATAGTATGTCTCTCAGTATGGACAAAGTGCTGGATAGCAACGTGTAATGTTCTTAACCATGCGGGGCCAAATTTCCATAATATCTAGCGATCTCAAACAGCGATGTACCTGCTGCACTAAAATGTAATATATGTTCAAATCACAGAATTGGGCAACCAAATAGCTTCTTAGGGCATCACTAGCAATTTACACAGACAATCATGGCTTACACATGCACAGCTGTAGTTAATGCATACCACTCCAGCACTAGGTACCAAAAATCTCATTCACAGGGCTAGTTTTTTTAAGGGGCCTCCTTTTTCGCCACCTAGAATTACCTTCCTTTCGATCTTTAATTCAGAGTAACAAAACATGGGCACTCAAACAGCCATTAGTGCAAGCAAGCCTGCAGAATAGTAGCTTGATTGCGTGTGCAATTTTCCATGGGATATCTGAAAGCAAGTTAGCAATTTGGCCCCTTATCATTTTCTGTCTCTGTATACGCGTAGGTGGGTGCTCTGTGCGTATGTATATGAATTACTATATCATATAATTACTTAATGCAATTATTTAAGAAATACAGAAACCCCAGAACCTACAGTCTTGTTTTTCTGACCATTTCCCCTTTTTAAAAAATAAATGACTCAACCCAGTTGCAAGAGCCAAGATATTCTTTACACTTGACGATTTAGCTACCTTATGTGTTTTTACTGGGGAAAAAAAGCGCCCTCTATCATTTATCATGTCATCTTATCACAGTCTCTTTGTGAGACGCAAATAGCACACTAATGTTTTCTTTTGTTAGGGTGAGTTGGCAATCTCCTCAGAGATGGAGCAACTACAGACAGCTCTTTTTTTTGATAATCTTCCTGACACTTGGATGAGACTGGCTTATCCATCAACATACAGTTGCTCAGTGGTAAGTCGCATGCCAACAGTCAATCAGTATGGATGGCGCTTCTTGTCCATCATAAAAAACAGAATAGAAACTAAAGAATTTTTTTGGCAAGTATCTTACCTTCTTGCGTAATTCAGAACAGCTTTTTATCATAAACTGATATTACCAGTGCTATGAAAAGCAGAAAGAGCCTTGCATTTACCTTGCCAATTACCACAAAGTTCGAAAGATTTCTCCAAAATCTGCATTCACACTTGCTTGCTTTTTTCTCCAGCAGCGTGCTGGAGAAATCAAATAGGTTTGGCAAGTGCTGTAGCACGCAGTATCTCCTACTCAGGAGACTAAGCTTGTTTTCTCATGTCTTCTTGGATCAGGCTTTGTAACAATCAAAGGGTACCCTGAGCTCAAGGGTGAAATGGTCACCAGAATGAGCAGCGATTAACAAAGCAGTTTGCATTAAGAACTTAGAGGAAAGTTTCAGAGCAAGTAGTGGGGCCATCATGATTCTGTTCATCTTAACTGAACTCATTTTAAGATGTGTCCATCTACCTGCTCTCCATGGTTGTCTTGTAATACCAAAAGTGAAACTGAAAAGAAAAAGGAAAAGCCAGCCAATGCTGGCAAACTATTTATTTGCTGACATACATTGAACTGTTCTTGAGAGCCTCTGAGAGAAGCAAAGAGCCACCAGCTGATGGAGCTAACCAGGACTGGAGAGCTGACCAAAGGATAGAAAGGCTCTGTCTAGCACAAAGACAGGTAGCACTAGAAGGGAAAGCAAGCCCACGCTTCTGAGATCTGTTCAGACTTCTGAGAGATCAAGAGAGGAAGAAGAAATCTTGTTCAGCAGAGGAGACATTGAGAGAAGCATCAGAGGTGCATTGTGGTGAAGATCAATCAACGCTTTATGGAATTAAATGCTCTTTTAGCTACCCTTGACGGAAAACTAAAGCACCATAGAGATACTGTGATGTCTGTGATAAATATACGTCCTGAAGACAGAAAGCGTTGCCTAGGGGATATAACGCAGTAATGCTAAATTACAAGCTGTTTTCCTGAAGGACAACACAGCTGCTTTCTTTAAAAAAATGTATGGGGGAGTCAAGCTGGACCTTATACGCACGTTTGGAGAAAAGAGGGTAAAAGTACCCACTGATTATATAAAAGCCATCTTGCAGAACTAGTACGATTTGAGGTGACAGATTATCTTTTGCCATCAGGTGCAGAATGCAGTGAGTCACTAGGGAGCAAAAACATTGCTAGGAAATGCTGTGTGATGCAGCTGGACTCCAGGACAGCTCCCTGCTGGAACAGAGAGTGGATGGGGTGGGACTGGGGAGCAGGTGACAGGGAGGTCTGGCATGAGCACCACAGAGGGTATGACTGGCCAGTTCTGCCCGGGCATCAGTCCCTTGGGTTGGAGGAGATCAAAAAACCCCAAGAGAGACTGAAAATAGAACTTGTATCACTGTCACATCCAAAAAGCCCATAGTAATTGTTGTCAGTAGCAGGAGCTAGAACTTCCTGCAGGGAAGGACATCCTCTCTACATCACCCTGTTATGCACACTGCAAAGCATGAGAAGGCCTCGGTCATCCTGATAGATTTTTAAGTCCTCTGTCTCTTATACATGTACCTGACATGCCACATTCAGACATCAGATAAAAACCTTTGATTTCTAAGGAGATGCCATTTGGAAGTAAGGCAAGACAGGGTGAGGAGGTGAAAGGAAAAAATCTGAATACACACACAGTTTAAGCATTGTGGCCTCAGTAAATATGTCAGAACCAGCAAGCACGAGTGATTAAATGAAGGAGATGATGTCAGATCACCTAATAATCTGACAGATCTTCGGTTTGTCTTCAAGATCCTTTTCTACATCTCTGAAATGAACCTGAATTCTGTTAATGCTTCCCTTTATAAGCTGACCCTATATGTCACCTAGTGTTTCACATTCTGTGAAGGAGTCGCCTCTTGCCCCTGAGCCAGCAGTCTCCTGTCTCTGGGTTAGAGACAGTCAACTATCCCCAGGGCAGATGATGTGTCTGGCATTTCTTAATAGCAGCTTGTTAGGAAGCAAGAAGCAACACTGAATAGCGCCAAAAAGAGAAGACCTCAGCTAGAAAGGTGGGGACGTGACGCCAGTGATGTTAAATGGCGTAAAAGGAAAAAACCAAGCTGATGCTTTATTTTTCAGGCCAGAGAAATTCAGAGAAAAATCCAACAGATAGGGAAAAATAGTGTGGATGGAAGAGAAAGACTGGAAGCTTATGTCACAGGTCATCCAGCTTTCTGGAAATCTGCAAAAGACCAACAGCGGGACGTCTTAACGGAGGCAAATATGTTTGAGTTCTGGGCTGTGGCTGCACTGGCAGGCAGTGCCTGGAGCAGGCTGGGCTGACAGCAGCAGTGCAGGAGGCTTGGAAGGGAGACATTACATGCAGAGGGGATGGAGTGCAGGGGCTTGCAAGGAGCAGAGGGTAGCTGGGGGGAGGCAGGAAGTCACAAAACATAGGAGCTGCCGGAAGAGGGGATGTTCGTTCCCGCTTTGGAAGATATTCATAATACACAGATACAGGCTTAGGAACTATTCCGTGAAAGCTCAGGGTTATGGCACTGACTCCCTCGCAGGCTAGAAAAATACATGCTTAAAAGGAAAAGGCCTTCAGGGTAGGAGGGTTTGTTATTTGGGGTTTTTAACTGACAGAATCTGCTGCTGACTTGTAAGGTGGGGAGGTATTAACTCCTGAGAAGGAGGAACAAAAGGCAGGGATTGCAATCCTTCGAGAAAAAGCAAGGAGCATTGCAAGTAGAGGTGGGCTGGTCCAGAGCGGGGGGGTAAGGATATTCATTGAGTGCTCTGAGATGAAACATGCTGTGTGTTCGCAAAGGTGCCTGTCAGTCAAGTGGGGGAGCAACATTATGACAACCTCTCTTCCAGGAGCAGCAAAGACCAAGGGTTTTTTTTCCTGCAAAGCCAGCCAAGAAATTACTGAAATGGTTGTTTTAACAACCAAAGCTAACTGGGAGAGAACAAAAGAACTCCAGATGCATGTACACACACATCCATCCATCTGTCCATGTCCTCCTACGGCCTCCAAAGAGCCAACTTCCACTGAAAGAAAGCCTCCCACATCAGTGAGAAAACAGACAGCAAATTATTTTGCTGCTGTAAAACTTGAAATGATCTAGGTTGCAGGGAGGAGTGTGAAAAGGGTGTAACTTGCATAAAAATTTCTGAGAGTACTGTTGAATCTAATGCACCCAGAATAGCAGAAAAGAGGTTAGATTTCTTTGGAAGGAGCCACCCTCGTTTCCGGAATACCCACCTGCCATCTTACTGGCTACCTCTCACACACGGCTGCTGCTGTGGCTCCCAAGACAGATGGGCTCAGGTTCTAGAGGGGCTGTTCCGAAAGCCCACAAACACACAATATTGCTGCACTTGCTGATATCCGCTTGTCAGTACTTAATTAACAAATACAAATGCAGAGCTGTGCTGAAATAAAAAAAGATACTTTGGTACGGAAAAAACTTAATATGAGGAAGTTGCTTGTTAAACAGAGGAATTTGTTGTTCAGCTGCACTCAAAACACAAGAAAAGGGAAAAAAACATTAATGTGTGCCAGGGCAAAAGTACCACCGTCTTGGCAAGAAAAAGAAACATTTGCAAGCTTCTGAGTTGGTATTCGAACAATGGGGAAGAAAATGAACTAGAAAAATTGCTTATTGGGCTGCTGAGAAGAATCATCTTCCTCCTCCCCTACACACACACAGATTTTTGTGTTTTCTTACACCCAGATGAGATGGACTGGTGGTCCAAACAAATAATATCCGACACACAAGTTACACAAAAAACATGGTACAAAGAACAGAATTCTGAATGGGCTGAACTCCTTGAATTCAAAGGCAATCAGGTAAGTGGCAAAATGTAATAAACCACCACCATTTCTTTCTACCAGAAGACATTAGATATTTAAAACAAAACTCTTTTAGCTTTTTCACAGTTGCTTTTTTCACAGTATAGGCTGATACAAAGTAAAAAAACCCCAAAACCAAACCAAAACACCAAACCCAAAACCAAACCAAGCCCTGAATCCCAGGCTGAAGATCAAGGTGAGAAGAAACATTAAGTCTGACTGTCACACATCTGAAGGAATAGGTTTTCCGGTGTTAGCTTTGGTCATTTTCCCTGCAGCTGTGATCTTTAGTAAATTACTCCTAATCCTTCCTTCAGAACCCTGACCTCCTTCAGTTTTATCCCAAGCTCCTAGTCAGCAACTTCTCAAATTGTCATTAGCGTTTGGAGGGGTTTTTTCCACACCTTGCAGATGAGGGTCAGAATTCCCCATTGCTACTCATTTGTATTTCCTTTTAACCCTTCTCCTACCCAAAACAAATACTTAGATACTGCCTGTGTCAAAGTAAATTTTTTAAAACATATATACTTAACTTGGGGCTGGTGGTAGGGCTGGGCTGAAATTGTTTGCAGTCCAGGAGCCTCCCATTACTGGATCCTTCCTAGCGTGGCAGATGCGGGGTCAGAGCGTGTGTGCTCACACACAGCATCCCAAGTACACAGCGTGTCTAGGTCCTTCTCAGCGCCTCTGATTCTTGACCTTCTACTCCCAGTTTGCTTCTAAACACTTTTAAAGCAAGAGCAGCCCGTTGGAATTCTCGGTGTTACAGTGTCTGATAAGCAGTACATTCTATTAGTGAACGCTTTCCCTGCAGGTTAAAATTCTCAGACGCAGATCATACAATGCGCTGAGAAGTACTGGCTGGGGGAAGCAAAACCCTGTCATACATAGCAGGACTACTGACAATGTGCAGTATGCTACACCCCAGCAAAAAATTGCTAATATCAAAGTGAAACAGGAATGATATGTATGGTTAAGACAAGTAGAATAAAATACGTATTTTAACTAAATCAGTTTTTAGGAATACCAGGCACAGGTTAATCCTTTATAAATACGTTCACAGAGTACATTAGACACCAGCCCGCCTACGCAAAATGAATGCGGCACACACTCTGATGTATTACAGAGGCAGGATAAATGAGGGAACTCTTCTGTGTTTGATCTGGTTCTGCTCTGTAATTCAGAGATACTGGAGATGGGTGGTGAGTTTCTCATTGATCCCAAAAGCACCAATACTGTTGAACCCTGTGAAATGTAAGCTTTGTAGAGGATTGGAGACTATGCACGAAGGACACTGTAGCTTTAGGGGCATATTCTCGTCTCGGGAATGTGTGTAACTGGCATTCACAAGAGTCACGCGCATCCTGGGGAAACTAGACCCTGTCGCTTAACGATAGTGAAAATGCATACCTAGCTCCACAGGCAATTAGATCACTCTCATTGCTACATCTGCATCCAGCCATCAAAGGACAGATTTCCAGCAGACCACAAATGAACCTGGAAACGAATGCCTTGAGAATTTTGAAACAATGCTAAATTTGGCACACATCAGCATTAAAAATGCAGCAAAGCAGTCAGAGCATCAATCTAAGTCTAAGATATTTTAGATAGAAAACACAGGGCTAGCACATAGATGTGGGAATAATCAATTCCAGGGGTCTTTTTTTCCCCTTATTCTTTCCAGTTTTTTAAACCACTTACACCAGTCCTTGCTTCTCTGAACTGTATTTTGCATATGGTGGAGGTGTTAATGCAGTTACTGCACAATGGGGTTGTGAATTTTAGTTAATGAAAGCTTTTAAAGGCACAATGAAATCCTCAGATGAAAGGCAACAAAGAAGTGCAAAGCATTATTATAGCCTAGCCCAAGTTTTACTGTGAGCATTCTTATACACGGTGGACACAGCATAAATATGTATTATGGATCATAACCTCCCTGTAAAGGCTAATTCCCACTCCTGAGGCTGCCAGAGGCAAGGGGTGGCAGTCTTGTAAGACTTAATAAAGTCTCATAATGTTTTCATCCTATTCCTACCCCCAGGAACTCAAGAGGACCCCTGTATACATTCTGAATCCTTAACGAACAGCATGGCCAACCCGGCATATTGCGTGCACAATTAGACCACGAGCACCGCCGACCAAGACAGTTCAGTGAACCCTTAAAGGCAAATGCAGGAAGTACAGCAAATGCTGCAGTTCCAGCCACAGCAGCGCGGCATAGCCTAAGTTTACAGGGGGTGTTTGTATGCTATCTATGGAAGAGGTAAGCAAAGGGACGGAAATCTGCTTGTCATTTTCCTTGGTAGTTTTTGCTAAAATCCAAGTATTTGTTTGTGCATCATCACAAAAAGGAACAATTACGACGGTCTGTATTTTGCAATGGTGAGAAAGAGGTAGCTGTCAGTGGGATGTGGATGAAAGCTCCCGTAACCCATCTGGAAAAAGTCTAGCAGCAGAATAAATGTACAACAGCTTACCAGGCTGAGAGAGGACGAGATCTGCTGGTCTGAAGGGTGGTTTAATCTGTTACGATAGGAGTGAAGTCCTCAGTTTGAAAAATATTATTCTGCTTCCTGGGTCTGCAAGAGCTAACATTGTTCTAAAGGCTGCATCCCTCTGATCAGCTGCCCTGTTTCACTGATCACAGTCTAAGTGATCTGTAGACGCCTTCTTTTTCTGCTTCTGTACAGAGAAAAGATTGCAGCTTCATCTTGATTATTATTTACATGTTTTTCTTAATAGTTTACTCTCAGACACTTCTGATTTAACCTTACGTGTTCTGAAGCTCAGGAAAATACTAAGAATTTTTAGATCGGCACCTAATATTTTCAAAGTAATAGCAGGCACCTCACGCATACGTCTCATGTTCCACCCTTTTGGTGAATGTATTCCAACACTCTTAACTTACCTGCTTTAAAAAGACTGGTGCGTTGAACCAGCTGGCCTTTTTCCACTGCTACAGCTTTTCATGTTATATTCTGCTGCTCCAATTTCTGAATTTTCCCTGCATTTTGCAAGACAAAATGCAGAAGTTTAAAGGCTCATAATGTTTATGTGACAAAATCTTACTGCTAAGTACAGTATTACTGACGGATTAGTTTAATGCAATAGCATAATGTAATTTAATTATAGTAATAGTGCACAGCAACAATCTTACTACTTATGTCAGATTGTGAGACATTCTCTCTTAAAAGCTTCATCATTATTATTTAGTTTTTAGATTTAGTTCCACAGTATTCCACCCTCCACACGCATTAAATTAATTTCATAGGTGTGGAAGAAGAAACATTAGGTAAATTGCTTCCATTTTGTCACTGTAAGATTCCATAAGAATTCACAGTACTAACTAAAAACCTATTTTGCATCATGAGACAATGGTCAGCCAGCCTGTGGTGAAAGCTTGTAGCCTTCTGGGCACAAGTCCTCAGACCTGCACTCTGCAGTTTAAAAAAAAAAAAATAAGCCCAAGCCAAAAAAAAAAAAAAGGATAATTCCAAGTCTACCTTTTGTATTTACCTTTATTTAGAGCATTTAATGTAGACTGATCCAAATTCCTGTGCCAGCCATGAACTACTTCTACATTCATGCAAACTACTATACTTCAGGGCTCCAGCTTTTTCAGCCCACAGCTTCCACTGATTTCAGCTGTGGCTGACAGCAGTTCTGAAAATCCAACCCACAGTTAACTCCTATTTCTAAAGTGTTTTCTATCTGAAGACCACAGAATTTTCTATCAGTGTTAATTTAGCCTCACAACAGCTCCATAAAGACAGAAAAATGCATCTTCAGCCAGCACAGCTGTATGCAAAGTGAACATCTGTCCATCGCCAAATTCAGTTTAGCTAATAATAAAAAACCCACACTTTATTATGTCTTCCAGACAGGACCAGCCTGCAAGGGAAAGCCTGGAGAGGATTTCCATGCTTTAAAAAGGGAAACGGGGAGAGACTGAATTTCCTAAGGTCACTGGGGAAAGGCATGGCAGCACTAGGAAAAGAACCCAGCACTCCAGCAGCCGAGACCGCATCTTCACAGCCAAAACCGGGTGGTTTTTCTCTGCAGTGTGACTGCATTAGCTCAGTCATGGTGACGTAAGAGCACAGACAGAGGAGGCTCTGTGGATGTTGTGGGAATGAAGTTAGGTAAGGTTAATTTCTGGCTGGCAGAGAGATGTTGTCATCTTGTAACTGCATCATGGAAGAAGCTCTTCTTGCCTTATTTCAATAAAAAAAAACTCGGTAACATGTATTAGCTAAATCACTGCTTTATAGGGGGGGTAACAAAGGTGTACCCTTTTTCTTGAAACTATGGAAACTGCAGAATAGTCCTGCCGTGTGCTGACCTGTTGCTGTTCATTTACTAGGTTGCACACGGTTTTGCAAGACCCAATTGTATATACTTTTCAGTGTACCCATTTTTTTAGGTGCAAGGTTAAGCCACAAAGGGCCTTGGGCTCAGTATGGCAACACCTGACTCTTAGGGGCTCTTTCAGCTTCACAAAAGCCAGCATCTCTCCACCAAAGCAGGCTGTGTGCGAGGGTCCTACATTTCTGCTTCTTTCAAGGGGTTTGGACAATGACTCCAGGGTGGACGGATGCATTTCCCTCCCTTTGATTTCACAACACGTATGAGTGTGTGGAAGTATCCATGGCTGGTGGTCCCTTTTGGTGCAACATACCAGCATAAGGAGTAGACTGTGCTGGACTCCCCCAGCCCCTTTTCAACCCTCAACAGTAAGTTTAAGAGCAGTTCTGTGCTGTGACAGATTTAAATTCACAGCCTTTTTCTGTTTGATTTTGAGTAGATGTTTGAACCCAGGATCAATCTTTTGCAGCAAATATTTGCTGAAAGCTAGACTATTCACTGTTTTACAATCCCAAAGACCACCTGTCAAACCCATGGCACCTTTGCAAGCTACAGAAAGAAACGTAATTACATGCCAATTTGCTTGTGCATTAATTGCAGCATGCAGCAGAACCTTTTTCTCTAGCCAGCCTCTGCTACTGCAGCAACACCCCGTACTCAACAGAAACCTGGCCTTTTGATAGAAGTGACACCATTTCTACACCTTCATGCCTTGGTGTTATTCATACTGTGTACCATTTGCTACCAAAAGCCTCTGCATTCCTTAAGGCTTTGTCGCCGGAGAAGAAAGAAATCCGGGTCAAACTCCCTGCATCAAAGCAAACTGGTGGGGGATTTCAACCTTTGTCTTAGCTCCACAGCTTAGGTGACCGTGCTGAAGATTTAAGGGCACTAAGCAAACAGCAAACTCTTTGCTGTGTTTTGCATGAAGCTTTCTAACAACTAGAAAGCAAGAAGTTGTTCCTAGCCTAAGATCAACTACAGTAAATTAGGTCACATCAGCTGCTTTTGTAGACAAGATGATGTACATATGGCAAAGAAGTCTCTTCCTCCCATTGATAACATTTTTCCCTTGCCTATACATGTTGATTTGGAAACGAACCCAGAGCTACTGTCTATTTAAGGCAAAAGTCCTGATTATGAATCTCTCTGCCTTTTATTTTTTTCTTCTTTTTTTGCCATTCAGGTGCAGTGAACAACTTCCGCACTGCTGTGAGCTTGACTCCTAGCCTCAAGATCTCACCCTCCCTAGTGTTGTCTGGATATCAGGTTTTTCAACCCCCAGTCCTTCCTCACAGGTAGGAAGCACATCACAACTCATTAGTAATTTACTGCTACAGTAATTTTTATAATTACTGCCAGGAGGCCTCATTAAATTTGATCTAATGAATAAATATTGTATTTTTCAACGTGATTACCAGAACAGCTTAAGCTGAGTGCCATAAACAATTATTTTCTTCAATACGCAGTATGTCAGTGAGTATTGATTTTTATTTTGTAAAGAATTTACTGTATTCCTATCCATGGCTAGTAAGTAATAAATAGGCAGTCCTCTGAAGTGTCAATTGCCATGGAGCAGATGGCAAAACAGAAATTGGGGTATCTGTTGCAAAAAGTAAAATAACGCACATTAGCAAAGATAAAGGGTTTGTCTGGAGGTCAAGGAGGAGGGCTCCAATGTGAGTCTCTCTCTTAGCCCTCAAGGAAGCATCCTGCTTTAGTCTGGCATCTCTGATTTGTAAGCCAGCGATACCAAAAAAAAAATTTAGGATGTATTAGCAGGATACAACAAAGCATTTTATCCCAGAGTACTAACATGTGAACAAACAACAATGCCTAATGTTTCATTCGCTTTTAGATGAATAGATCAGACAAAACATTCTTCTAGCAGGTTCAAGAAAAATACAGAAACATGTAATATGCTGAACATGAACCTACAGTTCAAACCAAGGCTGCAAATTATATTTACTTTCTAGCATCATTTATACCTTTTTCAGCAACTGCCGACTTTAGCATACAAAGCTCTGAACTGTAACAAAAGGCACGCATTGGCAATGTCTTAGGATATACATCAGAGGAACTAAGCATCAGGAGAAAACCCTTGCAATTTCTGTTATCTAACAATGTTTTCTGCATCTCCAGCTATATACTACATTAGACGGATTCAATCCCATAGCTCAAGCACTACTTAATTTTTAAGTAAATTTATCCACATCAACAAATAGCACAGCTGGCCTGTGCCATCAGTCTTTTTTGTTTAAGCAAGTCCTTCATTTAGGGTGAGAGAAAAAGGTGTGTGTGTAAACCCAGGGACACCAAGAGCAAGTCATATACCAGAGAGGATTTTTTCCTGTTTAACAGACATTTTTAAATGAGCTCTTTTCTCCCTTAAGGAAACCTGGGGAGTCCCCCAATTATTAGCTCAACACCTCCCACTCAGACCCCTTGTTGTGGCCAAACTGTGATCCAGCCTCCACCAAACTTCCCTGGAATGGGTACAGTGCAGTTACCGATTTCACCAACGTGCAACTTTTCCCCCTTACACATTACCTCCAAGGAAATTAACTCCACGTAGGACCTTAGGACCAGATCCACTTTAGTTGCTGCTTCACTTCATAGCATCTGTATTTCATGACACTTACCATTTGCCCAAAGTCCCTTTATTACCTGCATTTCGGTTGCAACAGATGTGGAGGAACCTCAGTCTCACCGGCACTGGCAGACGAGTATCTGTGCTTCCAGAGAGGTTGTCAAACAAACCATAACCTCCCTCATCTCACTAGTTGTGGGATTTGGTGGCACTTGCTGAATGATTCTTGCGCAAAGAGCGACTTCAAGTCAGCTTTTCTTCCTCCTTTGTATTTCTGGTGCTCTGTGTCCCAGAAACATGCTGACCACAGCACTGTAGAGCTCAGTACAACTACAGGCTGTGCTACTGCAGTGTGACACCTCCAGTACTTCTCTTCCACTCCAAGGACCATTTTCTGAGGGATAAGGTAAACAAGGTTTAGGTGCCAGACAAACACCAAGAAAATATTGCTCAGAAATTGAGTCAGAAAGAGGTTTAGGTGTTTTTAACTGCAGGGAGGAGTTGAGTATTTTGTACAAACTAAGCCATTTATCATAGGGACTTTGAAGAATCCTTTTTAGAAAACCCATGTCTTGCATATTGCACAGGACGCTGTGGCATACTGGGAGGAGCAAGGGTGCTCCAGTGCAGCTGGATGTTTCACTAGATAGCAGGGAACCCTAAGATTTGGCAGGAATCACATCTCCTCGTGGATCCCAACATGTTAAAAGTATAATGCGATATCTACACAGGGACAAACAGAAGCTAGAATTCAGCAGTCAGGCTGAATGCTAATTAGCAAGTTAACTAATATCAGGCAAACTGCTCATCTCACCCATAACTTTTCCTCAGAACTGGGGAAAAAAAAAAATCAGATGCCAGACATGAGTTTTTACAAACAGCAAAAACAGGTAGGAAGAAAGAAAATGGTACCTAGTAGATTGCAAAGCTCTCAACTCCTTTGTCTCAGCTATAATGCTTAATATACTTAATAGCAAGTATGTCTAAGAAACAGACTAACTGCTTAGCAAGGAAAAAGGGTGTGTATCTCCAGTTTGTGCTTAGGAGGTGCAGAGGGAAAAAACCCCGTTGTTCCTTGCTGTGGCAAGTCTGTACACTGATGAAAACTAACTGTTGTCACATTAAGTGGTTGATTTTTTCTAAGGCAGGCTTCAGCTATGTGGGCGAACGGGATTCTGGGCTTACAGCTGCAGAAAAGGTGACTTGTTTACGATCATACCCGAAGGCTTTGACAGAACACTGCCTGTGTGCTGTAATGGGCACACAGATACCATATATACTGGTACATTTTTATTTACTGGAGGTACTCTTCAGAGCTTTGTAATGCAGATGCTGTTTTCTAGCTACAGCAACCATTTAAAAACTAGAAGTTACTTCTCCCAGAGAAAACCGGGATCGTATCAAAGCAGTCCAGTTCCTCACAACAGAACTCTGTGCTCGGCTTCCAATACCGAAATTGTAACATCACAACTTTTTCATAAGAATTAAATGGAAACAGAAATAAAGGGGGAAGAAAAAGCTTTTAGAGTGTTAACTCTCCACGGCAGGAGGAAGCCAGCATGGGCATTGAGCTCGGCACACTCATCCCCTTCTCCCTGCTGAAAGGGACACAAAAAGAACTCTGGCTAAGCATTTATTTTTCTGCTAATGTGAAAGTTTTCTTTTAAAGAGGAAGCAGATTGAACAGAGCACGAGAAAAGAATTTGACTCTGGCTTATTTCCAAAGGGTTTTTTTCCTGATGATTCACTGTTATCACTTGTATTCACATTACAACCAGACTCAAAAAGAAATACCCAAAACTGAAACCACCACCACCCCCCCAACAACAAAAAGCCTCTACCACAAAAGCACTAAGAAATAGAATCTTTCCTACTGCTAAATTCTGCTAATAAGCTATACAAGAAGAGAATCACATAAGAGAAGAGTGCCTACGTTTATTCACATTTGAGTAGTAACATAGCTAAGCCTCTAGATCTGGAACTTTGGAACACATCTAAAGATGGTGAATCTCTGAGGCATTAAACAGACACCGACTGAACTTCTTGTTTTACTTCAGCTATATAATAAAACACATCTAGGTATCTCTAAACTCTAAAGTGTGTTTACACTTTCAGTATAGTCTTTCCAGTAGTTTTATTTTCACACGGGAGTTTGGATATTCAGAGAGGAGACATGACTGCTAATTCTCTGAAAACATGAACACCACAAATTTTTGTATTTGTAGGAGCCCCCTCAGCCCTGATGGCAGTCAACTGTGAAAGCCCAGTCTATGTAGCAGTTCACAGACACAGCACTTTCACATGAGCATTCAAGTTAAAAGGAGATAAAGGCCAAAAGGAGTGCTGGTAGGATTACTTTGTCACTGTGTACGTGATTAAAAGGAAACAAGGATGCTTGCCATAGGCTTCTGTTACTTACAGCTCCTGACACAACCCAGCACACAATTTAATTCTCCCTGACTGCTATCATGTTAACAAATAGGTAAGGTTATAAAGCTAATTTGAGCCCAAACACAAACCTGTAATTTCAGCAACATTTTGTTTCCATTTTAGGAAAAAATTTACATTACTCCCTACAGACATACTCCAGGGAAAATACTGTATGAGTAGGGCTCAACACTGCAGGATCTACAGTTCAACTGATTTCTTTTTCTAGTTCAAGTGATCAGCACAACTGCTACTGAAGTCCTACGAAGACAGATGTGATGCTTTCTCACTCCATCCTGACCGTACCATGACTCCTGGTTTATTTTTTTCAGGTAACAGAACTGCCTGCCATCCTTGCCACCAGAGTTCAATCAACCCTAGCCAGAAGAAAGCCTATACCAAACAGCAGTCTTTAACGTGACTGCAGCTTCATGCTCTAGGAAAGTGACTGAAATTTGTACGAAAGAAAACAGGACTCCCAATTCCCCCCTTAACTCCCAGTTTCAGGACTCCTGCCATTAGCACCGATCATTACATTTTTTGGGTTCACACATACATTGCCCCTCCCATTTGTACCCCACCCCGAGGGGTTTGTGAGGTTTTTCTGACATCCTGCTGGGAGCCCCAGAATTATTATTTGGAAGAGGGGTGAGGCCCAAGCAGGACAATGTGATGCCATCCTCTCTCAAGGTTTGGAGCCCATACACTCATGTGTACTTATCCCACAGCCCAGCATTACCTGTGTGCTGAGTTTAGGACCCCACAGTCTGGGCAGCTTATCTATGCTTGACAGAGGAAACTTTTTACTCACTTGCAGTCACAAGGCCAAGAACACGAAAGGACAGGCAGCGTTTCCAAAATCTCCCCACTAGCTATTGCCATTAGCCACGTGAGAGCTGCACGAGCAAGCAAAGCCTGAAGAGAACAAACTGGTTTATGCCAGCAGAGGTCAGTGGGTGACTCTCTTGCCAAGTGTTTCACAGGAACGTTGTGTATTACAGAGAAGGTTTCAAAGTCAGCTGCCTCCCCTCACCCGGGGAGCACTGAAAGCCACTTTGACTAGACACAACCCTTTTTGATCCCATCAGCCTACCCAGGCAAATGAAGCTGCTGTTTTGTTATATTACTTCCTTGCTTCTCTCCAGAATGCTGTTTGGGTTTCTGGCAGATCAAATAAAAGGTGTATTAGCCATGAGGGTAGGAGACGAGAGAGGATAGTTTCCAAAGCTAATGCCTATTTTTAAAGTTTCCAGTGCAGCTCCCTATGCTAATGTAACTGGTTAAGCAGCTCAGAGTATTGCTCTGGAATGTACAGTGTATGCCACTTCATCAGCCTGGGAAGAGACACTTCAATGCTATTTTTGAAACTCACATGTAATGGAAACAACATTTCGCTTAATAGGCGAGGAAGACAAAAATCTTCTCAAGATTTGGAGAGACCTAATGCTTCAAAATTTGGCTTAATTAAGAAGAAAGTGAGACAAGGAAGAAGCAAATAACATATTAATATATACTAGTCTAAGAGAATCTTCTGATAGTAAGGAGGTTTTGGCCAAGTCCATCAGTAGATATTATATCACTGTTGAAAAATTTACACATAAGCAAGCTTGGGGTTTTGTTTACATATTTAACTTTAAAAAAACATCACTCACCCTTCTTGCACAGTCACTTCACTCAGACTATCATATAGCCACAAATGAGCTTCCCATTCATCTCTCATCACAGGTAACAGAGGTCCAAGGAATTTAAAGTGTAATCTACCTATTAAGTCATTTCAGTATTCTACTTCTGGCAGTTATAAATTACTATACCTGGTTAAAAAAACCATTGTATCAGGCCTAGGCACAAGATCATCTGTCTCTAAAGCTGAGAGAAGTGAGGGAATATCAACTCATACAGCCTCCTTCAGTAATTAACAGTTATTCTACCTCACGCATGGGCTTTGTTCTTCTATTCTTCCTTTGACAGTGATACTCCTATTTCCATTCATCTTTGTTTTTCCTCATTAAGTTTCTTAAATTGATGCCCATTTGCTGCAGATATAAACCATGGGCTCTTTAGCTATTTGTCAAATTAATAGTAACAGTACTTAAGTAGCTGTGGTAGAGGCTTGGGGGAAAAGCATATTGAGATACCAGATCATCATGTAAGTCTTTAACATACTACAGTTACATACAAATTTATTCTCACATCACCAGCAGCATGAGAAAAGGTAACGCACCTAAAGCAAGCTCTTAGGCGAGAGTTACGCGAGGTTTTTACCAGTGAAGAGTATCTGGGGACAGCTCGGTCACCCTAGCTTGATCACTTCTTTTCTTTCTCTTCTCACTACAGCCTGGCTTTGTGTAACATGCCACAGTCTCTGGTAACTCCTCTCACTAGATCAGCTACACTGACCCGATCAGCAAGCAGCACAGGTAGCAAAAAACACTGTCAGCCTGCAACCAAGGACCTCCAGGTAACTGTCTGCTCCACTAGAGCTCCTGACAGAAGTTACTGAAGAGTTTGGTTTGGGAGAGTGGTGGAGATTTTTTTCCCCTATATATGTCGTGAAAGGCATCTCACTTCCAGTTCTGTCCGAAACGTTAATATCCTCCTCATCCTTCTCAGTTCAAGACGTAGGCACCTAGTTTCAAAACATGTAGAAAACAAAGCAGAAGGGTAAGCACATAGCACGTTTGCTTGGAAGTCTGTAACTGACCTGAACGCAACCCCTACATATTTCTACCATCACAAGTTAATCATCGCATACCAGACAATTCAATCCAAGCAGCATGAACACCGGAGCAAGCCTGGTTCAGGGAACGCAGGGCTGGGCGGAGAAATACATCCTAGTCCCACTGCTCCCCAAGGTACGATGGGAGCAACCAACTCCTTTACTTCTCAACTGAAGTCTACCAGAAAGGTGGTATAAAACTAAGTACAGCTCTAATGGGCTTTTAAGAAACAATTAAGAGGCAAAAAATCTAACACAGAAAACATTTATTTTCAAAATAAAAACCTTTGTACAGAACATTTAGATCTGAGTTAGTCTAAATACAGCAGGCTTTGCAATACGACACAAGGGTTTGCTTTTCGCACAGACCTTTCACACTCTAGCAACCAGAAGGCATTAGGAAATTAGAAATTCCAGCAATTAGGAAAAAATAAAATGATTTTAAAAAATTGAAATTGCTCTTATCTGTCAGAACATGTATTTCTAGAGCTCCTTCACAAAGGTACATCGAGGGTAGAGCATTCTCCACCTCAGATTGCACAGCTATTCACACTACAGAAACAAAGAGAGGACAGGAGATTATCAATAGGACACATAATTTATTAAACAGAACTGTAGCTCCGAGACACAAACATCTTTTGTTTCTAAATTCCTCTCTCCTCCCCCCTCCCACGCACTGATGTAATCCCCAGGAAGGTATACACTGTGGATCATTATGTATACACACAGTGCAAACACTGTGCAAGCAGAGAAGTCTAAACCCGCGTTCTGTTCTAGTGCTCAATAAAAGCAAGTTGATGCTTCCACGCAACTGTACATTATTTGTAACATTGCATTCTAAACCTTACACAAAGCTTATACAGTAGTCTCCACAACCAAACTAAGCACGTTTATACACTCTGTGGTTCTCCAGATGCAGCTTTCATGGCACCTTCTTTTCTACAGCACTGAGTACACAAAATCCCATCCGCACACCACATTAGGATTCTTCAGCTGTTTTTGCTGTACTCATGCTTCCTTAACAACATCACACAAGACATCCTTCTACTCTCATGCGGAGCCCGATACAGAAATATGGCTGGGCTGCCAAGGAGGACACCACAGTGCTAACTACATTTGGAAGTGCTCACAAACTGTATGCAACACATGACATCGCCCTTTTTATTTATTTTTAAAAGCCTTTTTAACAAGGCAATCCTTCTTCCTCACCTGTTACTACAACTAGGGTGTGTCTTGAGAACATCTGTTTATGTTATGCTGCTCTATGCAACTGGAAGAATAACTCGCTGCAAAGACGGACTGTAGCTTAGAAAGTCCTTATATTTTAGGTTTTTTCAGGAGAAAAACTCAGACTTCTGATTTCAGTGGTTGGTTGTTACTGCCCCTTTTCCTGATAAACCAATCCAACAAGTTACCATCTTTCATCCACTTGTAACGGGCCAACAGCAACACAAACCACCGCCCCTCTTACTTAACCAAGCCCTGGTCTGGAGGCCTCTCTCTTCTCCAGGACCAGTGCTCATTCTGCAAAGCAGCCGTTCCACAGTTGCAGCAAGAGCAGGGAGAACCCAGAAAAAAAATCAGTAATTCAACATAGGGTACAAAAAAATCAGTAATTCAACATAGGGTACAAAAAAATCAGTAATTCAACATAGGGTACATTACATTTTAGACACAGTGGTCACCCCACAACGTGTACCAGTATGTTCACATCACGGTCATCACTTGACACTAGAGCTGGTGCTGTGGAAGCTTTCAGCAGCAGCCTCCTCTCATCTGAGCAAAAATACAAAGTGCCACCATCAATTGCTTCTGCTGTATTTTTAAGTCACCCAGAGAATCTCTCTTAAAATGGCCAATGTGCACTTTGAGCACTCTATAAAACCAAATATTAGTGCTTGGAGACTGCTCAGCTGAGACTTTTAAGGCTTCCTTTTTGAACTTAAGAGCATATTGTTGTTTTAGAGAACTCATTTATGTTCCATAGGTCTGTATTGCAGCAGAAGTTGGCCTGAAGTTAAGCAAGCACATACCTTTCCCCGCTTGGTTCTCTGGGGAACAGTGCCCTGAATTTTCAGAACATCTATCTGTGATCAGCTTCAAAGCATAAACAAACCTGAAGCACAGATCACTGCATGAATAAAACTCTCACGGCCTAAAGGCCTATCTCCTTTCAGGAAAAAAAAGTTATTGGCATGAAAGCAAGGACTGATGCTATCTGATTTGCAAAGTTGTTTAAAACTAAAACAACGGCCTGTGGGTAAAGACCTTCGTGAAACAGTTTTCCCAAGTATGATCTGCACTGAGATATGTGAAAGTTCTTTATCCTTTTTTACCCAAAATGGAAGGCAGGCAGGCAGGCACTGGCTTTGTACTCTCATTTGATTAAACACTTCACTGTAGGCAATAACATGACATTGGTGAAACAGTATGTAATTTTAAGGCAGTCACAGCTTCAGTCTTCCATTCCAAGTTCTTGTTTCAGGCTGAAAGACAAGTAGAAACACGAGTTAGCTTGTAGCGACACACTGTTTGGAAACTCTTCACATAAATTAGTTCAAGTCCTGACAATAAACACAGGTGAGGTTGAGAGCCTAACAGAAAGAGCGGATACACCACTGGTTCTGGGTAAGAACCAACACGTCAGAAAAACCATATGGCAAAATCTCAGATTCTAAAGGCAACGTGGACTGATCTTGAGATTCACCTGACAAACTGGGATGTGGAGATCTCTCATCTCCCAGTTTTGAGGTGTTTATCCCACTCAGAGCAGAGCCATGCCGCTGACACAATGGCACACTTACCTTTTCAAGTAGGCATGGGCGTTGTCATAGCCATGGTACTTGGCCAGATAGACCAGGACACCCGTAGCACACTGGCCATCTCGCTGTCTGCAGAAGCTACAGTTGCAGATTCCACGACACGGTGGGCACCTCCAGGTCTACACAAGACAGACAACACGCCTTTTGAACGTAACTTGAATGCCAGACAAGATTTACACCCACACCTTAAAAGAGGGTCCTGCTCCGCACAGAGTTCTGTGGTGAGCAGACAGCACTGCAGAAGCTGTCTAAACCAGTACAAGAGTACAAATTCTTCAGGTTGAAGGGTTCAACTCTCCTTTGCCTGCCTTGCACATATCCACCGGAAGTATTCCCCCTCCGTTCAACTCCTGCACCACTTCCACAGCCCACAACTGCGGCACTACCGTTCCTTTCCATAGGGCATCAAGCACTAAGGCAAGGCTAAGAGAGAACAGTGTTCTGATGCTCTAATACAAGAATATTTTGGTAGCTGCTCTGCTCTCATAGTTTACTCCTGTAAATAAAGGTACAGAAGTAGCAACTACAATAAGTTTGACACAAGACAATGTTCTGTGCTTCAGTTTGAAACAAACTAGGGCTGCATTATGTACTACAGCACTGTAAGCAGTTCCTCTGCTAGAACACTTTTTCGCTATGGGTAACCAACACCTCTCTGCTCAAGTTAAGCACAATAAAGCCAATATTCAAAATTGTCTTACCGGGTCCAGCAATGCCATTCTGACATCTTCCCCATACCTATTGCGGAGGCATGGCCCGCAGAACTGGCCCCGTACTCCTATGCACTCAGGGTTACGGCAATTGGTCTTGGTGTCTATGGTTTTTTGGCGACACTGATGACAGGTAGATCCCTAAACAGAAGGAAAACAGTTCAGGAAACAAGTCACTAAAGATGGCTCTTTACTCAGGGGAACAGGGCATTTAACAAGCAATCTCTCTGGCAGCTAGCAATGCTCTTCCTGAAGCAGAAAGCCACCTTGCCAGCTTGAACCAAGACTCTTTTAACATTGCATGTTCAGAGGCTGTCAATCACTTTCCTCAGCTGGCATCACCTAGGAACTACAGTTGTTACAGGGAGAAAGCAAGCTAACTGGCTTGGTAAAGGCCATTCCGTAAGTTCAGGGCAAGGTAAGAGATGCTGTTTAAAGATCGCTGGCGCACTTCTCCCAAACATCACCTCAGTGAGAGGGAGTGTGTTCTATTCGATGCTAAACCACAGGCAGGGAATTACAAGAAAACGACTCCACAAAGTACATATTTCACAGCGCTGGAATATATACTCACCATGGCCCTGTTATAGACTTTCTCTCTTGCAGATCCACAGATATTATTCAGCTCTTCCGCTGTTATCTCCTCAACTGGGCGCACAACATGTGGAAAAGCCATGGCACCACGGTGACCCCTCCTGGGAGTTTGGCCTTCATGCTGTACAGTGAAGAAAATACTTTTAGGATAGTTTCAGAAAAAAACTCTACATAAACAAAATGGGGACCTTGAAAGCAACGGAAAGTCTCAAAATACCCATCATATATTTAAAGAAGAGACAGTAGGTCTTTGTAAAGACAAAGAATGGGTGGCAAATAATATGGATGTAGCTTTAGCACCTTCACTTGATCTGTCACCATCAGGGTACAGAAGTGCTACTGGATATTGCTTAATTCCTGCTGTCAAGAATAAGGCGGGGCAAATGGAAAACACACACAACATGCTATTTTCTGTACTTCTTCACAGGCCGTGGCATACTAATAGTCTTGATCAACTGTGTAAATTGTGATTTTCTTGAGGGGGATACAACACCAACTTCATGATCAACCTGCAACAGAACTAGAACCTCAACATACCTCCATGTATTCATCAGCCATCTTTCTTCTTCTCACTAAGATGTACCGGTCATCATCTTCCTCTTCCGGTAAAGGAGTGGGAGGACCTTCGATCAGGGACCTGGATCTTGTGTGAGGCCGAGAACTTCGATCTGGGTTCCTCCTCAAAGCACTTCTGGGCAATGAACGCTTTGGAAGTCGCTTTGGTCCCTGGTAAAGTTTAAAAGCCACTAATGAACCAGATTAAAACCCAGATGGCTCCTGTCCCTACTATGAATTCATCCCCCAAAAGACATGCCTTCCATCTTTCTCCAAGATGAAGTGTCCACCCTGTCCCAAATGAGAAGACGCAAGGTAAGAACATCCTAAGCAAAACCATCTAGGGCACCCTGCTAGCTGCAGAGAAATAGCCAAAAGCAAGTTTGTGTCCACACAGCTGTAAGATGCAGTAACTCCCCCACGCAGCAGCAGAACCCGTGTCTATGAGGAGTTGCGACTTCTGCTGTTGAACCCATCTGCACACAGCTTACAGGTAAATTAGCAGGGAAATTCATTACACTGCTGATTCACAACCCAACCTTCTTTAAGGACCCAGTTAGGCCAAATGTCAGGGTTTCTTTTCCCCTCAAGGATTCAAACTCACAGAATATTCAAGGCTTGAGCTCCAAAGTCTGAGGTGCCCATCCTTATCTCCAGCCTTTGTATAAATACATATTTACACAGCACATGGCTTAGTTTTATTGGCCTGTGGAGACACCTAACCTTTATGAATTCATCTGTTCTGCTTTATACAGTGACAAATCAAAAAAGAATTGCACAATGAGGATGCCTGTTTTAGGAAACAATTCTGAACTGGACTTTGATTTACATAGTTTATCAAGTTTTTTAATTGAGAGTCCTGTTCTGTAGTGTCAGAATCTGATTCTCAGAAATCTGAAGACAAATATAGTAAAATTTATACTTACATGACTGACAGCTGGCAATGATTTTCTCCCACCAAAGATACCAGAAACATTTTGCAACTCGGCCATTAGTTTTGCAAGCTAACAAGGAAAAGAAAAAGGAAGCAGAGCATTAGAAGAGTGTTTATGTGCTATTACAGACTATTAGATTAGGACAACTGGCTAGAAGTACAATTACTCACAGGAAATGCAGTCACTCTTCAACTTTCTACTTTTAGGTCTTATGTTGCAGTTCTAGTGACTGCAAGTAATTTGAAAATGCTCAAACTTATTATGCTCAAGCCCTGTTATTCAGGCTTGCAGCCTACGGATTCTCACATGCCAATGGACAAAGGATCAGATTTAAATATTAGGAAAATAAATTCCTCTTAATGCATTCACATAATTTCCATTAGAGTTAATGTGAACAACCAAAGTGGTTGCACAAGAGTCAAAGGCGGAGCAGGGGCAGGGGAGAAGCAGGTGTGAGCAGGGAGACACTGAGTACTTGCCATTGCTTTGTTTTCCTTTATGTTTAAAGCTCTTTTTTCTAAAAACATGGCACCCTTTTCTTCAGAGTCAGAGTCTGAATCTGGAGCAGGCATCATCTTTTCAGGAACAGGTTCCACCTCACCCTTCCTCCTCTCCGATCTTCGAAGTGGAAACTTCATGGCTACTTTCAGAGGAACAGAGCATTTCTGCCTTCTCCGAGCTACCTCACTCCCAGCACTTGTGTCATTCTCCTCCGAACCAGACTCCAGTTTCTGTTAACAAGCCAGAATGGAAGCAGGTAAGTGCAAGTGAGTTGCCCTGCAATTAAATGCAGTTCAACAGTATTTTGTTTAAGTATGGTCAAAGGGGCTAACTGCCTGAAATCTATACATTTAAGTCTCCAGTCCTAGTGCTCTAATATATTAAGGAGGGGGAGGGAGAAGTGGAAAGAAGCAGAGAGAGGCATGTGGATAAAAAGCTCTCAGGTAAAGCCACACTGTACTGCTGCAACACATCAGAAAAAGGAGCTTGGTTACAGTTGCGGCAGCCTTAGCTGTTGCTTGCAGGTCAAACAGCACCTATAGTTCATGTGTGAGAAAAAGAACTGCCTTCAAAAGGTTCCATTTTGCAACACTGGCTGTAGAAAAAAAAAAGCCACCACATACAAACTTGGGTCTGACCCTGTGCTGAGAAGTAAGCTGTCAAGAAGAGTCATCTCTCAGTTTTAGAAGTGGGCAGACACCAAAACACAAAAAGAGAATAGATTTTGCAGACAGACAAGATGTGAGACAAGCAAGATGTGTGAGAGAGAGAACTCTGAAGAAACCAAGGCCAGTGGAGAAGGAGGTGCCCCAGAGCAGAGATTCCCCAGCAGCCTGTGGTGCAACCCACAGTGAGGCTGCCTGTGCCCTGCAGCCACAGAGGGTCACAGTGGAGCAGAGACCCACCTGCAGCCCAGGGAGGACCCCACACCAGAGCAGGGGGATGCCCACAGGAGGCTGTGACCTCATGGGAAGCCCAGGCTGGAGCAGGCTCCTGGGAGGAGCTGTGGCCCCGTGGAGAGAGGAGCCCAGACTGGAGGAGGTTTGCTGGCAGGACTTGTGACCCCATGAGGAACCCACCCTGGAGCAGGCTGCTACTGTAAGACTGCACCCTGCGGGAGGGACTCACACTGGAGCAGTCTGTAACGAACTGCAGCCCGTGGGAAGGACCCACACTGGAGAAGCTCATGGAAGACCATCTCCCATGGGATGAACCCCTCGATGGAGCAGGGGCAGTGTGTGAGGATGCTCCCCTGAGGAAGAAGGAGCAGCAGAGACAACGTGTGATGGACTGACCACAACCCCCATTCCCCATCCCCTTGCATTGCTCAGGGGAGAAGGCAGAGAAAAGCAGAGTGAATTTGAGCACAGGAAGAAGGGAGAGGTGGGGGGAAGGGGCTTTAAGATCTGGATGTAGTTGCCTTTTTACTCTGATTTTATTTCATGATAAATGAGGTTTTCCCCCCAAGCCGAGTCTGTTGTGCCCATAACAATAATTGGTGAATGATCTCTCCCTGTCCTTGCCTCAGGCTGTGAGCTTTTCATTGTATTTTCTCTCCCCTGCCCAGCTGAGGAGGCAAGTGATAGAGCAGCTTGGTGGGCACCTGGATCAACCTACCACACTCTGACAGCCCATTATGTGTAGTTATCGATTCCTTTTTCTTACAAATGTATTCCGGTTTTGTCTCCTACTTTTTCTCTTTACTGTGGTGTATTATTTAACTCATATGTCCTCTTCCAATCAGAGGTTGCTCTTTTCTAGTCATCCCTCACAGCATGTTCTGAAGTCACAACAAACTACGTTCATGCCAAAGAGAGTACTACTTCTGTCTTCTCTACTAAATACCAACTGTTGACCTTTTTAAGCAATAAAACTGCTCTTGCACGGGTGTCAAGGGAAAGCAGGAAGGCAGATTTCATCACCTATCACTCTTTTTCTACTGCTAAAGAAGTACAGCCTTTCCTGTTACGCTGTCAGAGTGCAGATCAATATACACAGACACTTTTCTTAGGTTTGCTGGAGTCCATGGGCTACCACAACACTTCATACTGAGGAAACCAGAAGTACTAGTCTAACCTCCAGCAAGGACAGTTTTAAGAGGTATTATATTTCAAAATCCGTATGGCAGATTTTATTCTGAATTTGCAAAGATGAGAAGCCTGGGGGCTTTTTACAGAGACAGAAAAAAAGAAACTATGGCTACTTAGACCATACATTAAATACAACGATGCTTCTTTCTGACAACACTTGACACTCAATCTGAAGCTGCCATTATTTTTCATTTAAGAATGTGTAAGAATTTATATTTAAAACTGCAAACCAAAGTCACCTGGCTTACCAATGCATCCTGAATCTTATTTTCTGAAAAGCCACAGGATTCATCATCAGAGGCTTCATGAAAAACATTTGCCAGTTCTTCTCTAATAGCCGACCTAAACTTCCGTTTCTATGAAGAATAAAATATCCTTTAGCTGAAGTTGTACAGAAAACTGTTCACATTTACACGTGCAGTATAAGCAAATAGCTTTTTTAATAATGAAAAAAATACTTAAGGCATTTAACAAGGGGTTTCAGAACTGCAGTTGCAAACTATCAGGCAGTGATAGGTGACATTTCAAAGGCTGGAATAAATAGCTAATCTGTTTCCAACAATTACCACCTAGAAGCACAAGTGAAGAGTGAAATGAAATTACAGCATATAGCACAGATTTATAACTACTTTACAAAAACATAAGCCGAGCAAGCAGTTTTAATCGTGCACAGAACATTTACTAGCTCCACCAGCTTTACAGTTTTGCAAGCTTTACTTGCACTGTACAGTCAGTTTTATTTGTCCTTGTGCTCTACTTACCGTGTTTGCAAAATTATCAGAACCAAAACTGTCACAACTGTCATCGGAGGATGAGGATGTTTCCATAGGAATCAGTTTCGTATTTCGGAATGCAGTGAAGTTTTTCCTTCCTGAAGAACCTCGGCGCTGCAAAAGGACAATGGCAACACCGTTGATAAAAGACCTACTGTAGCACACTAGCTTGTAAGAACATCCTGAAATTGAAGTTTAGGAGGTTTGAACGTTTTAAGATGTTTAACAGTCTTGAATACAAATCAACAGAATTATCATCAGCTTTAAAATAATTCCCAAAGTTCAAAATGGGAATAGTTTCTGCTCTCTTTCTGATCATCGTTATACATGAGTTTTGCTCAGTACTTAGAAATATTTCTTTTGTGCAAGCAACCGAGTGGAAATACACACAAAAATCATGCTCTTCCCCACTCGTTATAGACAACGCTAGGAAAAAAGTACACCACCGCTACCTCGAAATCTGCTTTGATTAATTACTTTCACTTTGAGGCAAACACTAGACACACTGCAGCTGCAAAGGAAGAGACTAGGGATCACACCCACAGGACAGAGCTTTGAAACAACTGTTCCAGACACAGCAGCTTCCCCTTCTGTTAATTTCATTACCAAGCTGAAATACCTTTTTGAATAGGCTTCAGGCCTTCACTGCCCAGGGAATATTTCTACCGGGAGCGACCCGCTTCCCCTCCCCAGGGCGGCAGACCCGAAGGCCAAGGCTGCTACGCCCACACCTGGAGGCTGCCCAAGTCGAGCTCTCTGGCCATCACCAAGTCACAGCCCCGGCCGACTGGGCCCAACGTTTTATAACTACGGTTCAACAGTATTTAACTCCCCGGGGCAGTTTAAAGTCCTGGCCCCGGCCCCGCTTTTCGCTGGGGCTGCACCCCCGAGGCTTACCCACGCTCCAGTCCTGCCGGTGCCGCCGAGGCGCAGGGAAGTGGCCAGGCCCGGCACACACAAGGGGACGGTTTCGGCCTCGCCCAAGGCGGCTGAGGGCGCGCCCAGCCGCAGCGACCCCGCCGGGCGGCACCGGAGGATCCCCCGCACGGCCGCAGTCCCGGGATGGCCATCGGCACGCAAAGAACCCCTTCCCACGGCCGCCAGCAGAGCCCTGCACGCCGGCCACGGGTGCGGGCAGCTCCCCCCGCCTCCCACCGAGATGGTGCCGCCCCCCCGCCCCCCCCCCATCCCCGCCGGGGCCGCCTCCGCCATGCCGAGAGGTGTCTCTTCTCCCCCCCCGCCCCACAACGCAACCCCCCGCGCGCCCCTGCCCAACGGCCGCCCTCGCGCCACCCCCCCACCCCACCACCCGCCGCCGAGCGCGGCTCTGAAACCGGGCGGGGGGAGGGCACCGCCGTACGCGGGGAGCCCCGGCACCGCGGCGGGGCTGGAGGCCCACGGCTGCCCCCGCGTCGCCCTCCCTGGGCTGCCCAGCGAGCCCCAGCCCAAAACACCCGCCCCGCCCGCCCTCGCCAGCATCCCCACAGCACGGCCGGCCCCGACAGGGTCCCCAACAAGCACGGCCGCAAGCGGCACAGCCACCCCCCGGCCGCCAGCAGCGACCCGCAGCCGTGCGGCGAGCCCGGCGGGCAGCCCCCCACGGCGGGCAGCGCTCACCTGCGGGCGCGGCTGACCCATGCTGCTGGCGGCGGGACGAGCACCCGGGAACTGAAGGTTCGCGCCAAAGCGTCTGGGGCTGCGGGGGGCGGGGCCCGGCGGCGCTTTTCGCGCGCTGGCGCCCGCGTCCTGGCAGATGCAGCCGACACCCCCTTCGGGATCAGGCACCCGACGTGCCCGCCCCGCGTCCGCTCGACCACTCCTGCCAAGGAACTTGTCAGTTCTCCCGGGGCGCTCCCGGAGAGGGTAGTGCGGGGGCTTCTTTCTTTTTTCTGTTCGCGATGTGGGGTTTGTGGAGCTGCAAGGGCCTGGCCCTGTGGCGCGAAAATCTCCCGGTCGGAACGCCGCGGGATTCGCGTGCCAGAGGGGCGGGGCGCGGCGCGGCGCGCGCGGGGGCCGGGGCCGCCCCGTCCGGGTCCTCCCCGGCGGGACGAGCGGCCTGCGCCCCCCGCCCTCTCCCCGGCTGGGCGGGCCCGCGTGTTGGTCTCTTTTTAAAACGCTGCGTGTGCCGGGCCCAGCCTGGGTAAAGCCCCCACATCTGCAGCCCTAGTGGGCGGGGGGGGGTTCCCCGGGAAGGAAAGGCAGGGCCTGTGTCCCGGCTGCCCCCCGGGCCGGGGCAGCCTCCCCTGGGCTTTTCATTGAAGACAGGCCGGGAGAAAACCCATCCTACGTCACTGTAAAGCATTTTACGTGACATTCGTAATACGGCGCTGAATCGGTACATTCGTCATCGGGCGCTAAGTGCGTCTCGACCGCAGCAAAATAACGGCTGCACGGCCAGTGTTGGGCAGCCGCGGTAACAGCAGAAGCCCCGGAGCTTCTTCGTGGGATTCGTGGCCCCGGCGTCTGCCCCAACCCCTCGTGTACCCCGCGCTTTAAGCTGGGCTCCGTACCCGCGCGACCGCAGCCGCTCAGCGGCTCCAGGGCCCGAGGGAAGGAGGCCCCGTGCACGTGCAGGCCGCGCGCCGGCCTGCCCCCCGCGCACCGCAAACTGCAAACCGTCTCCGAGCCGAGGCCCGTAAATAGGCCACGGCGCAGCGGAGCACACGAGCCCTCACGGAGATGCTCCGCCGGCTCTATTCGCCCTGCGCGTGCGGCAGTCCGCCGTGTGAAAGAATCTCCGCTTGACATAAGCCCGTAATCGCATGCTTCACCCGCGCCGCCGGCTTCTCGGGGCACGCACAAAAGCGCGTGAACCCAACCCAGTTCTCCAGAGACCGGACCACGCTCGATCCCTCTAAAGCCGTGCCAGTGGAGGATTGCCACCCTGATGCTTTCCTTCCAGTTGGGAGGGGGGGACGTTTCTTGAATTTTGATGTAGCTGTGCTTCTTTCAGAAAAAAATACCTGCAAATGGTAATTTACTTACACGAAATGAAAGATCCAGTTTCTCACCAGTAACAGCCCTTAACATCTTGAATCACGATTATTAGGATTTTACTAGGAAAGTAGCCAACTGTCACGGCTTTTAAGAGCATCGTATGAAACGCTATGGAGTACTGATGGGGGTAGCTGAATCCATGCTTCAGACTGCAGTTAATTTTCTGCTCAATGCTTAATGGAAAAATCATTCTTCAAACAACATACGTCATCAAAGGGCTTTAAAATTAATAGGCCGGAGCAGGAACTTTGTGAGGAAACCAGACAGGACATTTTGTGAACTGTATTTCCTACTTTTTTTTTCCTCCCTCTGTGAAAAATAATTAATTTATTGAAAATTGTGTATGTCAGCTCACTTATTTTACAGAGGATTGGGAAAAAGGTGTGCTGATTTTAGTCAGGACAGAGTTAACTTCCTTTCCAGTGGCTGGCATGGGCCTAGGTTTCTGGATTTACCCTGAGGAAAGTACTGATAAGGTGTCTTTTTAGCTGGTGCTGGGGAGTGCTTGCACCAAATTCAAGGTCTTCCTCAGCTTCAGATACTGCAGCTGCGTTCCCAACTTTCTCGCTACAGGCAGTGTGGGGGGACACACAGTTCAGACAGCTGACCCAAACTGACCAAAGGGTATTTCATTCTCTAGTATGTCATGCTCAGTGCGTAAGTGGGGAGTGGGTGGAGGGGCCAGAGCTTGTTTCTAGAGCTTGCTTGTTCGTCAGTGAGTCGGTTGGCTTTCCCGGTCGTGCTGTTGCTCATGGGGCTGGCTCGGACTCTGCTGCTGTCGCTCTCGGGCTCTGGCTCTGACTCTCACTACTTGGGACCTGGCTGTGCATCAGTCAGCGTGTGGTGAGAAGTTGTATAATTGGTTTTATTTTCCATTATTTTAATTACTTAGTAGTAGTAGTACTGTTAGTATTATTAGCATCACTATAATAATTATTTATATTCAATTATTAGATTGTTCTTATCTCAATCCATGAGCTTTCCTGTCTTTTCCTCCGATTCTCCTCCTCCACTGGAGGAGGTGGGGAGGTGAGTGTGTGGCCGTGTGGTAGTTTGTTGCTAGCCGAAGTTAAACCACCACAAGAGGACAGGAAACAGAAGAGAAATAGGAAGTATGTGGAGGGCAGGGACTTACCTTCCTACAGTGCAGGGCAGGGCAGCAGAAAATGAAGGTCTGTAATGCAGGAAATGGCTGTTGTGACCTGCGCCACTGCCATTTCTCCTGTTTTCATCTTCGTGCCCTTTGCACACCTGCTCTACCTGCAGGGCCCAGGTGCCCTTGGTCTGTCAAGACATTGGCAGCACCACTGTCCTACATCCAGTGGTTTACAACAGCTGAGGACACGCAAAGCTAAACCCAGGTGTGGATTGCATTTTCAGCCACGCTTAAATTAGGCTAATGTGAGTGGAAGAAAACACCCCCCCCTGTTTGGTCCCCCAGCCTGGGTCCTGCATGGCCTGTCCAGGGCTACCAGCCTCTTTGTCTAGCCAGCCACAGGGTGAGCTCACCCATCAAGGCTCGCATCAGCGAAGAATATCTGGAGTATTTTATCAGGTGTTTCCAAGAAAATAGTTCCTTAAATTCTCAACCGTCCTTGAAATGAGTTGTCAGTACATGGTAGCAGCCCTTGGAAGACCTGCTAAGGGAACTGGCTGAGATTACAGAGGGACGTGCTTTCTGCATCTAACTGGGGGAATCAAAGTTGTTTACACACTAGGAGCTTCAAGCAGCAGCAAGAACATGGATCTCCAACAAGAATAGCTCCATTGTCAGAAACAGTAAATGTGACCTTTGTTCCGCCAGGATGAAGGACAAGCTCTGTCCTCCATGCCACCCTGCAGATTGCAGCTGTCGCCACTGCAACACAGCTTATCTCTCTGAAGGCATGACTCCTGCTCCCCGGTCCCTGGCTTTCCTACGCACTTCCTATCACTATCGACAACACACTTTATGCTCCAGTTCCCACCCTCCCCCTGTTTTTTTTTTAATTGGGGCAATACAGTTCTACCTGCCTAAAATAGCATGTGGATACATTAATTAATGTTTGTGTCATGCTGGTAGTTATTGCGATTGGGACTTGCACATTGACACGGGTTTATAGATGCAAGTATTTGGGTGGAAAGGGAGAGCTTGGATTCTCAGGCCAGCAGAGTACCTGTCGCACAGTGCAGTAACACGTATCTTAGCTCCACAGAAAAGAATAAGATTGCAGCCACTAATGACAGTAATTAAAAATTTCTGTAAGAGCTGTCCAATCACCTCTTCGTCTGAGCAAATTATAGTGTGTTATTGAAACTGTTAGTGCAATAAAATGAACCTAAAAACATTTTGCATTAAAATAATCAGACATTGATTTATGATGTAAATTGTAAATCGGTAACCTATAACACACGCTAATTGCTTTTCTCCCTCTTGAGAAGTGTGTCTCTGTAAAAGATCTGATCAAGCCTATGTATTTGCCTGTCACCCTCCAGTGGCTAACACTACTGTGCAAGACACAATAAGGTGTATAATCAGGTAACCTGCTGTTGATTGCAACCCAAAAAGGACACTTGTTCTTACACAGAAGCAGGAAGATGGCCATTTTTGGAGATTTAATTACAGTCAGACCTCTACATGTTTGCTGCACATTAATTTTTATGAAGTACTTTTTTACTGTACATACTTTGACACGGTGCTCTGATAGGGAGAACCAGAATTTATACAATAAATATATATTTAAATATTTAGCAGGTATAATCAGTTTCTTGCCAAGACCAACTGTACCAGCTCCACGAAATACCTCCACAATGCAATTAGTATATTTCCTTTTTTTCTCTCTCCAAGGAAAAAAATATTTTCCCCTTTTAATTTAATGGGTTTGTATCTCCTTGTGCTTTGCTGTAAGTTCCTTATTCATAAAGGCTGGGTGCAAATGCATCCTGCACGTTGCATTGAAGGTGGTCCTGTCTGATCGTATTCGAGATCATGTTTCTTTGACACAAACTGGTGAGACCATAAAAATGGAAAGAACAAGAGAAGGGAAACCAAAGGAATAAATACAGCCCAAGGAGAGAAAAAGTGCAGCTGATAAATGCCTCTAAGTACCTGTATTCATCAGCGCACTAAGAGAATGGCCGAAATGTGGTCAGTTTGGATAGAAATCTTAATGATTATCCCAAATATACATTGTAGCAGATCATTCGTAGCCCAGAGCATTGTGATGCACATTATGGGAGTGTAATTATAGTGCTCATTTGAGTATCCTGTAGCTATTCCACAAAATGCACAGCAGAAAATGTTCATCAGAAGTGGCTGTTGTTGATATGCAGTAGCCACTTTTAAAAGCTTGAGATCCTGGCCCTTTCATGCTTGGGCTTTGATTTATATTTTCCTTTGAAAACACAAAATAGATTAAGTCGCATCATAAAGAAATTGCTTCCAAAATGTTCTGCAAATGCATAGCTGTGGGAAACAGGAGGCTATCAGAAAAAAATGAAAAATGCTTACTGCAGTCTGGTTTTTGCCCTTTCATATAAGCTAGGCCACTGCCTCTTTGTGAATGTAGATTTGCATCGCCTCCACCAGCCTTCAGCGGGACGCGGTTGCTGGGAGGGGATGGGAAGGGGGAGAGGCAGTGGTTTAACCTTCTCCCCAAGGATGTCTCTCCCTGCAGCTCCCTCAGGAGGGCCGAATGAGGGGGGGATAAGTAGAAAGCCTCCCACGGGGCTCGCTACTGCCTGCCGTAGGGGTCCCGGTTTCAGGCCCTTCTTGTGGTTTTTTCACAGCGTGAGGGAAATGCTCTCTCAGCTGTGGGGAGCCCTCACCTTTCTTGCTAAGGCAGGAAAATAAATGTGTATGTTGAGGCCCAGGTATATTAAGCCACTTCATTCTACATAGCACAGGGTTCGTGTCTGTAGTGCAGCAGCACCTGCAAAACCGCCAAATGAAGTTTCTAAGAGACACTGGCCCTGGGGACAGCTGGGTGGCTGGGGAGGGAGCAGTGGGATGTGGCTGGGGGGAGCTGCAGAGGTGCTGCAGCTGGGGTGGTGCTGGGGTTGGAGATGCAGAGAGGGGCTGCACGCTTTACCCTCAGCTCTCATCTGCCCCGCTGCCTCCCAGTGCCGTTCCTCTGTCCTCTGAGATGTTCATCTCAAATGCCCTGTATTTACGCATACTCAAACGTGATCTTGGCAGACCCTTATTAGTGTTATTGCCGTAATAGACTTCTCCTCCATAACCTCTAACTTTTTGCAACAAACTGGCTTGAACTGCTAAGCTTTGGCACTTCATTAGATAAGAAAATTATGTAAAAACCCTTCTACGGTGGACACATATACAGAAAATAATTCTGTCAGATGTCATTTTCAGAGGTAGCACAGCTATTTGGTTCCATTTTCGTGACGTGAGATGTCAGGAGGTCATTTGGTTTGGGGTTTTTCCACAATGACAAAAGCAACTGCCCATCTTTCCCAGCCTAAAGTAATAATAATAATGATAATGATAATAATGTCAAAGTGCATTCTTTAGCACAATCAAAAAAATCAAGTGCTTATCTTTGATAAGTTTATAAAAAGTCTTAAAATACGTGGGGTTTGATCCTCAGCAGCACCGGCTGAGCTGGAGAGGACAGTGAGAAGGGGAGCCCTGCCCAGGGGCTGTTGCTGAGTGAGGAGGGAGCGGGGACGCAGAGGGTTTGGGCAACTTCTGCTCCTTAAATCATCTCAGAAAGTTGCCAGATCATGGTCAGTGCCTGGGGTTTTGGTGTGTGCCCCGGGAGAGTGGTGTTGCAGTCAGACATGGCCGATTGCTAGAAAATAATCAGTGGGAGCAGGTTAGAAAGAGCAAAGCTGCAGCAGCGAGTATTTTCTTTAAAGAGTAAAGAGTGTCAAAAGCCACCCATCCCTGTTTCACGCTGATGCCAGTGAGAAAGCAGGCACTCACAGGGCATTAGCTCAGCCGTGGCAGTGCTGGGGGAGGCACGAACGGGTGCTTTCCCCTCCCAGCTGAACAGGAACTAGGTTTGCTTTCTCTAGCACGCTATGGAAACAAGCAACCCGCAGGAACAGCACCCACGAACCCCAGGCCTGAAAACCACCGTTCCTGGAGAGATGGCAGTGTTTTGTCCACCGGCATGGCATCCCTGAGAGCTGGGTGCAGATGGGGAGAGAGAGGAGCCACTGGCATCCCCCCTGCTAGAGGCAGGTCTCAGGCGCATCAGTGCAGGATGGCCGGGTTGTACGGTCATCCCATCCCACGCGGCCGGGAAGAGAAGATCCCCCCTGCAGCACAGGGGTTCAGCGCAGCGTGGCGGCAGTCAGACAGGCGGAATTCCTGGCAGCCGCGTTCGCCAGAGGAACAGGGTTGGACGGCCACCTCATCTCCTCTCTCTGACCGTTACTCGTCTTCCAGGAAGCGCAGCGCTGGCGTAACGTTCTGGTTCGTGCCCTGAAATCACTGTGAGGCCAAAGCAAAAACTAGACATGTGCAAGAGATTGACCACAGCGCTGCCCAAATCAGTCACAGAGCGGGGTGAAATTCCTGCTCAGGCCATAAAAAGCGACCTCTGCAGCGCCACTGCCCAGGGATGGATTAACGGTCTACTCATGCCACAAGGGGTTAGGGTGAGGAACAGCCTGGGGTTGTTTCTGATTTGGGGGCCCCTTGGGCTGTTCAGTGGACTGTCACCTCTGTGACAATCATTCTTCTGTGAATTTGCAAAGGCTCTGTGGGAATTTGCAAAGGCTTGTGTGAGGGTTTGAGCTGGGAGATGGGTTAATTTGCCATCTCATCCTCTTCCCCCTGGGCAGATGAACAACCACGTAAGTTCTCTGAGCAGCTGTTCTGGTTTTGGCTGGGACAGAATTAATTTTCCTTATAGTAGCTAATATGGGGCCATGTTTTGCACTTATGCCGAAAACTTTGTAGATAATAGAGGAATGTTTTTATTGTTACTACTGAGCAGTGTTTACACAGCATCAAGGCCCTTTCTACTCCTCACACCACCCCACCAGCTGATGGGGGAGCACAAGGAGTTGGGAAGGGACCCGAAAAAAGCAAGGACCTTAACGCTGAGATTAACCTTCTCTTCCTGAGCTAGGAAATGCTTCCCCAATCCCAACATTACACCAACATGGTTCGCTCCGCAGTTCTTTCAGGTGGAGAAGCCACCGTGTTACTAACGTCAGCCTCAGCCTAAAGCTACAAAGGTTAGGTTTAGGACTAGGGTTAGGGTTCAGAGAACCAGAAAGCCCAAAGATCCAAGGATAATTGGGATTGCAAAGGCCTGCCAAGAGGAGCACAGCACTGCACCGACATCAATCCTTCCCCAGCTTTCCTAGCCAGAACCCCGGAGGGCTGGGGCTGGAAACCGCGGCTGGCCACTCTTAGGGTTAGGGCTAGGGTTAGCACCCGGAGAACCAGAAAGTCCCCAGGTCCAGGGATAATTGGGATTGCAAAGGCCTGCCAAGAGGAGCACAGCACTGCACCGACATCGCTCCTTTCACAGCTTCATAGCTGGGGAAGCTGTGGTGCTGGGGACAGTAACCTCAGCCAAAAAAGAACCAGACTCCTGATCCTTCAAGCATTCGCTCCGTTGCCCTGAAGTCTCTATTGATGCCTTTAGGATTCCTCTCCTCGACCTCATCACTGTCTGCCTCCATAAACCATAGTGAGTAATCTCTCCGTAACCCGGGCCCCAGGGAGGCAGCACACTTCCCTGTGTGATGGGTCTGGGTGTCGTATCAGGCCCTCTGTTCCCCCCACAAGGAAATTACCTAAAACAATGACCCTCCTCCTTTTTTTACTGGAGGCAGTTGTAACATGTGGGGCCAACAGGGCTGTCCTATGCAGCTCTCCCTATGTACCCTTCCTCTGCAATTTCCTGGCCCTCAAGTTCCAGAGCCCCTGCCTATTCTGCAAGGGCAACTGGCAAAGGGTTGAAAGGCAGGAGGGGATGCACTTACCTCGCCGAGTAGGGACCCGTTTCCATTCTGCTCCACCTCTTAAGATCCTTCATCCGCCCAATTGCTAGACGATATGGGATCAACCGCGAGCTGTGCGCCCTCCATCTGCTGCCTTTTCCTTTGGGGTGGTAGGTTGGCGGAGCGAGGACGTCCCTCCTTTCACACTCCCTCATACTACTCAGCCTCTCCACTACCTCTTGCAGCTCCGCCACCATGCTGAGCGCATCACTGGCCTGTTCACACCTCACGCAGGGGCCGTCTCTGTTGCCCTCAAGTATGAGGAACAGGCTCAGGCACTCCCTGCAGCCGGGGGCCTGGAGGGCAGCACCCCTGAGCGGGAGCAGCCCGCCTCACCTCGCCTCTCCTGCCCGTGGCTCCTGGGCACACGGGCTGCCCGGCTCCTCCTCTGCTCGCCTCAATCGAGCGCTGTGCCCCAGCAGGGGCTGCTGCCACCACTGCATCCGCGCTGAGGCAGGGTTAGTGTTCCGAGAACCACAGAGCCTAGAGTGCCAGGGACAACGGGGATCCCAAAGGCATGCCAAGGGGAGCACGGCACTGCACCAACACCGCTCCCTCCACAGCTTTCCCAGCTGCAGCACCCCTGGTACAGGGGTCATCAGCCTCAGGCTAAAGCCATCTGGGTTAGGGTTAGGGTTCCGAGAACAACAAAGCCGAGAGCTCCAGGGACAACTGGTTTGGGGCTGTTCATCCTGAAACCTTTGTACCAATGTCTGGCATCTAGAGGGAGCTGGGCATCTCTTGTTATTCCCACAAGCCCTGGAGTAAAACACTGCCAAACTCTGATAGTCAGTCCTGCACTTTAATTAAAAAAAAAAAAAAAAAGTGAAATTTGTATCTGATTTTGTAAACATTCTCCCCTTTGGACCCAAATACTCACTTTGGATGTCCAGTTCTGAGTTTACCTTCATGACTTCTCCCCTATTTTTCCTCACCCATTCCAGCAGCCATCCCAGACCTGGCTTCTTATAATTCAGAGCGGTTTAAACTGTGAAAAAGGAGTAGGCAGGTACCTTTTGTGGATGAAGAAACCTGTGCAGTTTCCATCATGCACCTCTCCATCAGTGCATGGAGATACAAAGACCAAGAGAAAGAAGAGCCAGGAAAACAAGGAGCAGCTCTACAGCAGTACTCACAGAGTCAGCCATGGAAGGAGGGAGTAGCACTGCCAAGGGTATGTGCATGGATGGAGGGCAGCGTGTCCAGCTCCTAGCGTGCAAATCTAGACATACTGGTACTAAAATACGATTGGCTTCAACAGACTTCTAAGGAAACCCTGAGAAAACGCAGCAGGGCTCCTTTCTGAAGAGCAGACGTTTGCTGAGGTGTAGGTGTCCAAGAGGGTCTGATTTTCCATTTCTGTGCACCGTCTTCTAGCCAGTGGTGGTTGTGTGTTGGCAAAACATGGAAATAAATGGCTTGGCTTCATAAAGTACTGTGGGTGAAAATGTAAGCACATCTTCACTGATAATGAATTATTACCAACATAGGGAGCAGCCACCTTAAGAGTGATAAAAATGAGATGGAAAACTAGATCTTGCTGAGATTTTTTTTTTTTTTTTGACAAGTTCACTCCCTGTTGCTTTAACCAGCAATGCTGGTACAGCAAGAGGATATCTAATCAGTCGCTATTGCGTGATTGTTTAATTTTAATGGGCTTGATCAATACCATCCGCTCCTCCTTTAAATACTAATGAACACTTTAATACAACAGATGTGGACAGACAGTACATTGCAGATTAAAATTAGGCACAGCATTAAATTGCTTACAAACAGCAGAGGAATCCTGCTGGACATCTTGACAATCAGCCACAGGCAGCTGATAAATCTTCAGCTGCTACCACCAGCCCACGTTGTCTGCTGGGCAGGGCCTTGTTTGAGGCTTGTACAACGACACTGCCGTCCTCATCACCCCGGAACAGAAACATGCCCTTCCAAACTCTTGCAATTTTCTCTTTAGGGTTTGTTGTGCAGGCCCAACCATGAAATAAAATCTCACTTCCTGAGATGCATATCCAAATTTCAGTAACACAAGCACATTTCTAGCAAGTGCTCTCAGGTGCAGTTACTATCCGCTGGTATCCTCCAGCCCACTGGGGTCATGGCAAGAAATGTTAGGGAAGGATCCCCAAGCTAGACCAAATGCCAGTCTCCCACTCAGCTGTGACAGAAAAACATTCAGTGGTGGATTGTTCCCATCCCCCAAATTAGTTGTCAGGTTCAGTGAACCAGGGCCAGAAGCTGGGTTAACGATGAGTCTGAAGCCACGAGCAAGCAGCAAACTTTGTTATCACAGAGCTTCACGTGCAGCCCCACTCACTTCCAGGTAAAGCTTCCTACTATTTTTTCTGCTCTAACTGTCGTCAGAGGAAAAGGTGCTTAAATGACAGAGATCCAACTCCTGGCAGCTGGTATCTATCAGTTGTGTCCTGTTCCATTGGTTTTGGTGGACCCTGTTCTGAATTCATGAAACATGAATCCCAGTTCGCTCTGGCAGGTACTGGGAAACATGCCACGGAGCTCAGCCCTCACTGGAGCTGGTGGGAATCAGAGGGAGGAGAGTTGCACGTACCCCCAAAGAGTGGCCTTTGTGTGGAGCAGGGAATTTACAAGTGACTGGGCTGTGGTGATGGGGGTCATCGAGGGGGTGATGTGCCAGCAGCTCCTCCAGCGTCACCCACAACTACTGGCGTGGATGGCATGTAGCACCTTCTTCAAAGGCATCTCTAATCTAGTTTCTTGGCTTTCAGAAGGTACCATGCGTTGCTTTGGGTTCAGCTTCCTTTATCTGTTTCTTCCTTTCCTCCCCTCCCTTGCATCTTGGGAAACGCTAACCTTTTTTTTTTTTCCCTTTTTAATTGTGTGAAATCAATTTGGAGTGAAAAGGCCAAGAAAAAACTTTCTGACGACAAGTGAGTCTACAGCTGCGTCTTTGTTCCCGCCGGAGCTAAAGACCACATTAATCAGAAACTTTGCTGACCCCGTCTTTACTACCTGAAGACTGAAAGACAAAAGCGACAGTCTAGCCACATTTAAAAATTCACTTAAAAAATGCCTGCTGCCCAGGGATAAACATAATCACAGAGCTCAGTGGGGTTAGACATAATTATGGTAAAGGCAATGCCTTTTTCTGACTCTATTTTCATTTTTTCCCCCAGAAGGATAAAGCCTAGTTTTCTGTTTCTCCCTGTGATTACCACAACTGGGTATGTGACAGTGTGCTCAGTGGTGTCGGGTAGCTCTTGTCCCAGCTTTTAGTGAAGTGCGAGGTGAGAAATTCCTGAGAGGGGACGGCAGCTGGAAGTGGAGAAGTGAACCTACTGGAGTGGACCTGAAGAAGAATCCTCCTGTGTTCCTTTTTTTTTGGACAACACTGGTCTGATAAAAATACTACCTCTTCCTGTAGCCCTGGCAGCAGCAGACTGATCGAGGGGTGAGGAGACCCCGCTCAGAGCCGGGCTCGGCGCCTGGAGACACAAGCGAGGCAACGGGAGATAGACGCAGCAGCACAACTCCTGCCCTAAGGATGCAGTGGAGAGCGTTATGGCACCCGGCTGTGCCTGACTGATTTTATTATTGAAATATGAAGCAAATCAGTGGACATCCAGTCAGCTGAGAACAGAAGCAGCCAAATGGAGGGGAGAAAACCAAACAAAATCCCTCAGCGCTGACCATGACAGGAGGAGAGGCGCCTGCCAGCCAGGGAGGTGGCATCCCATCTTCGGTGTGGCGAATTACCTAGGAGCGGTCGCGTCTGCTCCAGGTTGAACGTTCAGTTAAATAAAGGGGCAAATTCCTCCCTCAGAACGTCCTCCGACCCCGCCAGCTGCCCCTGGGCCTCTCCTTCCCCGGCTTGCCGGTGGTCTGCCTGTGGGGCTTCTTCGCATGCTGCACCTTGATCCACCCCCCCTCGCTGACCCTGCTCTCCCCTTCACCCCTCCTGGGCTCGCTCTCCCCCTGTGGGGGCATGCCCGGGATGGCCTTGGGCTGGGGGGGCGTGCGGGGGTACCTGCGGTGCTGGGAGGCCGGGTGGGCTGCCGGCGAGGAAGTCCTGCTGACTCTTCCCGAGTGCCGGGGGGGCACTGGGGAGCTGGTGCCACTGTGCCGCCCATCTGAGGAGCTGCGGGAGTTAGCACTGTGCGAGGCATTTCGGCCTTTGCCGGCAGACCTGTCCCTCTCCGAAGCGGTGTCGGAGGCGGTGCTGGAGGTGCTGCTGCCTTTCGAGTTCAGGTGCAAATTCGAGAGGTTTCTCATCAAACTGTGGGAGAGGGGAGAGGAGTTTCTGGAGTGGCTGATGGACGTGAACTGGTAACTGACGGGACCGCGCGTCCTCCTTACAGCAGCGGCGTAGGAGTCCTGGCTGCGAAGGTAGGGCAGGTAGTGGGTGACGGTGGTCGGGCTGTGGGGATGGCCGTGCTGGAGGGAAATGGCTTTTGCTATTTGGTGCATTCGCAGCGTCTGCATCCACTGGCTGTCGATGCCTGGCAGGGAAATGGAAACAGAGTCAGCTTTCTGTGAACTGCTGGAAAACCGCTCTCTGGTTTACTGAAGGTGTGAGGTTAGGGTTTTTCTCTGAAGAACCGCAACATACCACAAAGCACCCTTTCTCTCCCAGCCCTGCGGCAAATAGTCCTAGGTTTGAGTATGTTCAACACTGTGGTTGAATGTAATGCTGGACTTCTGAAACAGCAACTGGTGATGCCAATGAAGATTATGGAGCTTAGACTAGGAGACACTGAACCATCCATCTGGCTGTCCCCACTTTCGAGTGCCTGCCAGTGTTTTTAACCCAACCTGGTTTTAAGCATTTCCTGTGTTGCTCTTGGAGCCAATTTCTCCACAGCTTTAATTGCAGAAGAGCCTGGAGACCTCCTAAGCAGATGTGGAGCCCGTACCCTGAGGCACCAGCACCACCGCAGCATTGCCCCCACCTGCATCTCTCCCAGACGGTATAGTCACACCGTTCACAGCAGAGCAGAGAGACAGAGGTGGTGCAGACCCCAGTGCAAAGCCCTACTGCAACAGCCAGACCTACCTCCTCTCACTCCATTTTCTCTTCTAACTGCTACACACCACAGCAACTAGAGCCACTTCTGTTGTTATTACTACAAATTCAGAAATCAATCCACTTTGCATACTCCAGATACTGAGTCTAAGCCCGAGCAACACCCCTCCATTGGGCTTCCTGCAGAAAATCATAGAATAAAATCCAACTCCATCTGTGGAAAAGCCAGTGAGGCAGCAGGCTTCAGCCAGGATAGCTCTTAACTGTGACCGAGTCAGGGTATTACAGTTCCCTCACACCTACTGTCACAGCCCCGGGGTTGTAACAAAAGTTGTAGCTCCCAGAGATCAGACTGAAGCACGTTTCAAAGTCTGCTTTATGGGTAGAGCAGAGACCAGGAATTCCTCTTATCTGAGGCCACAGCTCTGGCCAAAAACCCATGGGAAGCAGCTTAAATAATTTTGCTCTAGAGAGATTTGAATGATTTGTCCTTAAAGGTTGCTAATAATATCATTCCCACAGGAAAGCATAACCCTGCCAACTTGCAGCAGGATAAATGCGACTGAAATGTTATTACCCTCAGCAGAGGACCCCAGCTCCCCTCTCGCCTTTCGCTGTTTTTCCAGGGAAAAGACTCCCTATGCCATGGGCCCTCTGCCTCTCGCTGCAAAGCTGCATCTGCCATGGGGAGTTCTGTGGGAGCTGGGTAGCAGCTCTGTCCTCATTAGGATTGCTCCTGTTAACACGTAACGGATGGTCTCTTCCATCCCTCCCTTCCCCAGACTTTGCTTGAATCCCAAAAGGTTTAAATCACTTGAATTTAATGTCAAATATGTCAAAAAGAAACTGTCTTTCCTGTCAAAGTGCGAGTACAACACCGCCACAGTAGATGGCTGCACTGAGAGATGAGCCTCCTTTCACAGAAAGACGGATGGGAATTGCTTTCTCTGCTTTGTAATCTCCTTGAAAGTCATGGTTTCAAAAGAAACATACATACTGAAATGTACTTTCTAGACACCATCTCTTCTATTGCTCCCCCAAGCCCTCCTGCCAACGCAGTGGACGTAAACCACAGACCTCATCAACCTGGGAGCAGCAGGCTCAGGACTTGAATTTGGGCCTTTGTTACCAGCTCTTAAGTGGCCACCACATGCCCTGTGGGACCAGCACTAATGCTGTCCTGAATAAGAGGCTCCCTTCAGCACCTTCAGGCTGTTTGGTCCCTACTCCTTATGGCCAGCACCAGCCACCAGCCCAGGGACCAGTTGCCTAGTGGGGACCTCCCAGTGTGCCCTGTGAGGCTGCCCCTCATTCCGAACCTCTCATGGGCTGGGCGGCTTCTCCCTCACGTAGTCTCTGAGCCACCAAATCTGTACGCTGCTCTGTGTGGCAGAACAGAGAGGTAGTACCTTCACCACTGGTTATTTTAGCCTCTTAGACAGGTATTGCCCTTACCTTTGCGCTTGGATTTGGCGGTGGTTTAAACCTGGGGTAAGTGTATGGTAAAGGAGACAGGCTAGAAAGCTTGCTAGAGCTGAGGCGCAGCTTTCACGCTGGCTGGTTACCCACCTCCTCTGAACTGTGCCTATTCACCTGGGTGCTGACAATACATCGGTGCCTTCGCGTAACTCTTCTGGGTGCCAGAGGGACAGACAAGCTTTCCCACCGCTCACCACAAAAAAATGAAAGCAGCTCGGCTTACTGCGGCAGAGCCAACCTGTGGAGATACAACACCGCGCTGCTCTGGCTGTACGGCTCGTCACTCCAAAACCAGGGCAACCTCCATCGGCAGAGCTAATCTGCAGCGAAGATGCATCCTTTAGGATATGCTGTACGGATCACTCTGCTAGAGTCAACCGAGCTGACTATGTCAGCGACATACTTTAATTAGGAAACGAAGACTGCAGTGTAGAGCCCACTGTACTATTAAATGTATCCCACTGAACAAGCCAACCCCCAGAGGCCATAACAAACACTATTGTGGAAGTCAGATGATGATGAGCCAGGACGGGCCCGAACAGGCAGGCTGAGCTGTGGAAGAAGAGTGCAGTGGGAAGATTTCCACTCTTCCTTACAGCAGAGCTGGCCATCAGGAGTGCCCATGGGGTCTGCCAGCACACACCTGTCAGAACAGTGTAGTGCTCACAGGGGACTCTTTGCCACCCCACGTGCAGCTTCTGAGGCTACAGACGTGGTATGTGTGGCACCCCTGGAAGAGTTTTGGCCAGGACAAGAGCAATCTGCACCCACACATCTCTTCCAGGAGGTGCCCTGTATCCGAGCACAGATCAGTGCAAAGCTGCCTGTGCACTGGGTGGCCAAGAGAAGGAGGAAAGAGCTGGCCAAAGCACTCCTGCTGAGTTTGGGTTGCAGGGAGAGAAAGCCAGGATAAAAGCTGCTGAAAGCACTGGCTGCCGAAACCCTCAAAATGGCTGTG
Source organism: Rhynochetos jubatus (assembly GCA_027574665.1). Lineage (NCBI taxonomy): Eukaryota > Metazoa > Chordata > Aves > Eurypygiformes > Rhynochetidae > Rhynochetos > Rhynochetos jubatus. The sequence continues at coordinate 20,911,224 of CM050654.1, forward strand.
GAAAACTCCATTGTTCCCAACAGATAGAGGATAGAGGTGTGTGAGACTGTCTCCTTTCCCAGCAGATGCCTGGTTAAGAAGCAGATCTTCACTCCAGGCCCTGCACACTTTGTGTGGGTGCTATAATTCAGTTCAAATCCTTCTGCTATGCCAAAATACTTGGCTCCACAAAGCTGAGCACTCTTTTGCCTTGGTGAAGAGGTGCAGATTTGGAGAGGGGCAGATTTGGAGAAGGGCAGATTTGCCAGCTGATCCCCCGATCCAGCCTCCACAAGCAGACTTTGAAGACAAGCAGGTCTGCCATCGTGGGAAGTCTATCATGAATGTCTACACGTATGCCAACAGAGAGGGGAAGAAGCCTGGACCATTGACAGAAACACCTCTCTCAATGACCTTCTGCTCTGAAGGGGGTCAAAAGGTTGACCCAAGGCCAACCCAAGGAAGGGGTTGAAAAAGTGTATGTATTTAAGGCAGCTCACTACTGGAAGATGTGAAGCATCTGGGGTTTTGGAGCAGAAAGATTTGAGCTCTATGTCTGCTGTTGATGTGCAACTGCAAGTGACTACAGTAGATGAAAAAATTTGTAGCTAATCACCATGGACTGCTTCCAGCATGCTTCCTATAGGAGAATACAGGTCATCCCCCTTAAATCACACTGTGATATGGAACATGTTACTACCCAAGGTTTAGCCTTTAAGCCAAGTCAGACATGCCAGGGTGCTCCTGCATGCATCTACGAAGACATAACCGGGACCACAATGCCAGCTGACGCTGCAAGAGGGTGCTCTGTTGTTGGAACAGAATAATGGCATTGACTTTTTGCTGTTCTCCCCATATACAACCTTGCCCAGCTTTTGTGTACTGACTTACTCGAGGCGGATCTGCTCCGTGAATTCTCCTCTGAGTTGGGGAGCGAGGTCTGTATCATGAGCTGTACTGTCTCAACCTCATCCTGCGCTTTCACCTTGCTCCAGCAGATAGCTTGGATGTGCCTGGTCGTTTTGGGAGCTCTAACGTCGCTCTGCTCAGGAAGGACACAACACGCATAAGGACATAATGCACATGAGGACATAACACGCAGCCCGCTACGCTCTCCTACGAGGGAACTTGCACCCGTGCCTGCGTGGCAGCAGCGTTCTCAATACAGAGTCTGTTTTACAACACCACTTTGCCAGCTCTTCAGTATTTTTAGAATCTGGATAATTTTGGCTGGTATTTTGTGATTATGCTAAAAATGTGGTAGTGAATAACTGTTTCAGTTCATACACCATGTGGAGGCAAGATCCAAAGGCTTCCTCTACAAACACAAAAATGTATGTTACTAGTTATGTCAATATGTCAAACGGGCCATGCTTTCTGCTAAAAGATGTAGGACTAAGCAGGCATTTTTGGGGGTAGCCTCCACAAAACTTCCCTGGAGTATCAGGCTGAAAGAAACAGGACAGAGCTGGAATCTCAATTATTAGCCTCCTTGTGATGCACAGCACTCGTCTTTATAAAAACACTTTTGTAAGTAACAGCAAATTCTTTTTACAAAGTCTAATTTCTATCACATTAAATTATCTTCCAGGTTTTATTTTATCCTATTTTACTCTCGACTTCTCATTTTCTTTCTTCTCCTATTGCTTCTCAGCTCTTCTAATTAGCACTTCATTGAAAAGGTAAAAACCACAGTCTCTTCAAGTAATGCAAACAGCACTGACCATTACACTTCAAGCCAAAGGAGTTTTCATCCTTGGGAAAAAGAGCTGTCCCAGGCAGCAGTCTGAGGACATTGTCTCTGTAAACCTCATTCAGCTCTTGCTCTGAACTTTAGATTTTACAATTAATTACAGGCTGCTGAGACATGATTATAGGATATAACAAAGCCAGAGGATGCTATTTCCACACCTCCCATGTAGGTTTTATCTCGGATAAACAATTTTTTTTGTTTCTTAGAGCTTACCTCATATGTAACAACACATTCTACAGACTGATGTTCTTCTATCCCCACAATCCATTTTTCCATTACAAACGGTGGCTGAAAAAACAACGGTGGGAGTTTTATAAGGTGCCCTCCATCTCCTGACTTATTTCTGAAACAGCCCCAAGATATTTTCAACATTTGCCTTTTTCATCCATTTCCATATTGATAACATCAATACTTTTCTTAAAACCTTATGAGACAAAGTAATGTATTTAGGACTTATTTACGTCCTTATTTACAAAAGGAAGCTGAGAAGAGGTTGCTATAAATAACAGACAGTAGGTAAGACAAAATGGAATGCTTTAATGGGGGCATAAACCTTTTTCATTTTTGTGCATGTGCAGTGTTTTCTGCTAGACTTACAGAGGTCAGAAAGAAGAAATGCCTAGAGATTCGTGGAGGTATTTCCTGGCAGACATAAAAATGTTGAAGTATGTGTAAAGTTAATGTTGTTATATCTGGTTATTAGTTTATTTAACTTTAAGCCTTTTTTTAGGGAAAAAATAAAACGTCCAAGATTAAACAGAAAACTTTTGCAACAAATTTTAATAACAACAATTTTTAAAAAATCACAAGGGTTGTTCCAGAAATCACTAACTATAAAAACAGTAATAGCATGAATTAAATATGAGAATCCTTTTTAGCGAATACTCATATTTTCACATTGTCCTTAAAATACTTACTGTTGAGAATCTGAATTTCAGTTTTTCCATTAGAAAAAATGACCAAAAGTTCCCCCAAAATTTTGCCCCAGAAACGCACCGTTAAAAGCGTTCAGGGGTTTGGGGGTTTTTATCAGGGCACATTAGAGCAGCACTCTAATTGGTAATCACGCTGTATATTTCTTCATTTAGAAATTAATTTTGTTATCTATTATCAAGTGGAGCATATTAATAAAAACAAAATATTAAAATACGAGCAAAGAGAATGCCCTCTGCATTAACAAAGCTTCTGTTGCTTATGATAAAAACGCCCTAAACGCTGGCTGGTAAATACTTACAGGCAGGTTCAGAAAGAAGGTAAAATGCCCAGTGACACTGAATCGCAGGTGTTCAGTGTTGCACTGTCTGCTGATGGGTTTCAGCCTTTGCAACCCACCATTGCATGAAAGAGGGAGTTTTAGAACAATAAAAAAGTTCTAAAAGCATTAAAAAAAACCCAAAAGCCAAACCAAAGGGAGGGGGAAAAAAAAAATCACCAGACAAATCGCATAAAGTTTCAAACTGGAACATTTAAATCACTTTCTTCTCTTGAAAAGGAAAGTAATTTTTTGAACATTCTTTTCTTTAAAAGGGGTAATAAATTCAGAGGATATAACATGGAATTAAAACAAGAAAATATAAATTAGCTCCTTCTCTTATTTTTCTATTGTTAACATTATTGTCAGCTTAAAAGAGAACCAAAATACCTAACTCCTATTATGATACAAATCTGTTTAAAGTGTGCATTTTATTTAAAAGCTGTCAAGAGACTGAGCTTCCGAAAGCACAAAAGTCGACTGCTGTGGTATTTTAATGTCTTTGTTTGAGATCTGTGAATTCGTGAAAGCTTTAAGGCTGTAAATACCTTTGTCATCTTTAAAATCTCTACATCAGGTAGGTTAGTGTTGAATGTCACATCTTTTATGTAGGTTATTGCAATTTCATCCCCGTCCATCTCCATGTACATTTTCCATTTACAATCCTATGAATAATAAAAAAAGAATGCTGGATTGTTAGAATACAAATAAAAAAACCCAAAACCCAAATGAAACAAAACGCAAAGTCAAAACAACCCAAAACCTAATCCTCAACATATGAGGGAAAAAATATCCCAAAGCCAAAGGTAAGGAACACAGACATATTTTAGGATATTTACGTTCCCCATAAGAGAGTTGATAATGGAAAACCCTTGGGTTCTCGTTTGCTGCCCTCTCAGCTCACCCTGTAAGACAGCCACCACGATGATAACAGGTGTGGATGTCTTCAGAGGCATGCGTCCCCCCGAGGGGCCCCGGGAGGAGGGTGGCTTCACCCAGCTGGCCGTCCGGCCGCGGAAGCTCTGCGAGCTGCATGGCCGTGGAGGATGGGGCAGTGGTGGGCGCTGCCGCCCCAGGGTCACAGCCCAGCTGGCAGCCAGCCCCCAGGACATCCCGGTGAACCCAGGAACAGATGTCTCCAGCGTTGTGAAACACCCATAAGACAGTCACTCCAGTAATGGGCAAGAGGACGAGCAGGTTGTTACAGCTCGGTTAGTTCAGATAGAGAGCGCCCAGCGAGGCACTGAGCAGCCTCAACTCCCGCTTACCTCCAGCTGCGCTGTCGAGTATAAGCAAGCTCAGCTCAGAAAAATAATGAGAGTGAGTCCAATAGACCAAAGCAACGAAAGGCAGCCTTAAATAATCCCATGAGCTGAACACGGGGCCAACATCCAAACTTGGCACCGGTGAGTGCCTGCAAGAGACTGGCGGCTCTGGCAGGACATCCCGCGCGGGCCGAGTGCTGGGACCGGGGTCCCTGCCTGTGGGAGGCTCCTGTTGGGGACTGGATACTGCCTGTCCATGGTGCAAACCAGCCAGCCGTTGCTGGTGTGCCGGCAGGTGCTCTGGGGGTCAGATACTGTCCGGTGCGCTGAGCTCCTCCTCAGAAAACGCAGACCCTTTCAGTGAGGGCACGGATGGCCACCGAGGGCCAAGGACTCGCGTAAGCAGTCACTTGCACACACAGGCGCTCAGCAGCCTAGAAAGGATCCATTTGCACGTGCGATCATCTGCTAGTGTTTGCACGTGCATCTCTCATAAATGTAACGCAGGCGCTCAGCCCTCAGAAGTCTCAAAGCTTTCAATCAGGCATTGAATTGGCAATTCCAAGATAAAAGAAAACTGGAGCATAATCATTTCCGAACCGCAACAACAAATCATGCTTATGAAAGCATTTGGCCCTGTGTGTCCATCTGTCCCCACTGACAGCTTCCACGTTTTACGAGCAGAGTGGACGTGCGAGTTGGTTTTGGCATGGTCCTGGTGCAAGTCTGAGTGATGAGAACCGTGGTCCAGTGCTCAGGGCACCACACCGAGACTCAGCAGCACCAACATCAGTTCCTAGTTCTGCCATCAGCTTCCTGCACAACCTGATGAGGCACTAAAGTCGCCCCGCGCCTCTGTTTCCTCACCATGGACTGTAACTCTTTGAACGTCCTGTTTCTGTCCTGCTTTTCTGGGTTGTGAGCTAACCCAGGGTAACGCCTCTCTCTTCCCAGGTAGGCACAGCGCGATGCACCAGCCCGGACGTCAGCTGAGGACGGTACATGCTATGTAACTAACAGCAACAGCGAAGCAAGTTGTCTTTGACTCTTCCTCGCCTCCCAAACTGCGCTCCTCTCCCTGCCCACACCAACCTTGTTGCCAGACTTTTTTGCAGGACTTCCTAAATTAATGCTACCTGGATCCCCTATTGCAGATCGAACGTAAGGTTGGGGACAAGATGCTTGATGACATTGATTAGTTTTACAACAACTACTAAGCCATGTAAAGAACAAACCACTGAAATAAAATACTCTCCTCCAGTTAATCCAGAGCATCTCCTGCCACGAGACCAGTGCCAAGCACCCGAGAGCTACAGCCGCACCTTGTGCCAGGGATCCTGTGCCTTCACGAGTCAGGATTTTGTGCTGTTCATTCACATCTCCCTGCAGACCTGATCTGACAAATGTCAGCTCACTTTAACAAACAACGTAAATCGAACGACCGTCTCTAAAGAAAAGGCTGACAAGCTGTGTCCATCCAGGGTGCAAATCCAGGGTCTGGCAGGCGTTGCCTGCCAGCGCCCAGCCCCTCGCCGGATCCAGCGCGCAGGCAGGAGCCCTCTCCGTGCGGTAACGAATCAGGCTGCCCCACGCAGATGTGGATGCACAAGCCCTGCACAAACACCGCCTTCCCTGGCTCCAAACCGCAGCTTCAGAGAAAGAAATATGCTCTCCCGCCCTTCAAATCCAGACCCCAAACCTTCAGTCCTCCTTGGGGTCCTCTCCAGCCACACCACGCAGAGACCAAAAGGGCAAATTCCCACCCTAAGTGGTACCCTCTCTGGCCACTTCAAAACACGTGTCGCGTTTTATGTGGAAAGGTTTTCATTTTGCGTTATTGTAAAATCACCAGTGGAAAGGGGAAAAAGAGAGCAGAGGAAGACAGGGAGATAAACAGAGGAGACAAAGGGCAGGAGAGGCTGGGAGAAAAGGAAGGACGGAAGGAAGGAAGGCAGGAAGGAAGGCAGGAAGGAAGGAAGGATGGAAGGAAGGCAGGCAGGAAGGAAGGATGGAAGGCAGGCAGGCAGGCAGGCAGGCAGGCAGGCAGGCAGGAAGGCAGGCAGGCAGCAGCTGGGTGACTTTTGAATCAAGGCACTCAGGAAACACCTAAGAGAAGTAGATGGCTACTTGTCTTACAAACTTGGTAACTATTTTTATTCAGCCACACAGTAAATAAAGCGAAATTTGTGTACTGCAAAAAGGGATGTATTTCTCTGTTTTCCAATCGAGTTTAAGGTTCTTATTTAGCAACGAATGGAGAGAGATGCTCAGGCATTTAAGCAAAAATTTGGCTAGAATATGTATGTCAATTCTTCGATGAATGGGAGGCAGAAGACCTGTTGGATCGAAATTGTATTTAGTGCCAGACTTATGTTGGAAAGTGATTTGGAAATGGTTTGTTCCAAATGTATGGTTGATAGACATACTTACACCAAGTCCTTCAAAGACATTTCCCTGGACATATTATAATTCAAGCATTAGAACACTTCCTAATATTTACCTGCTCAAGTTTGATTTAAATGAAGAATTTCAGCTTTTTGTTTTTAAAAAAGAAACCCAGTTTCAGACTGAGAAGCATAACCAGTAAAACTTTGTGTGAAAAACATTTCCAAATAACACTTTGACAAAGTCAATACATCAGCAGCCTCTGCAAATGACTGTGGTAAAGAAAAGCAAATCAGACATGTACTTTGAGCCACTTCTCCTCAGCTTTGAAACAGAAAATAAGAACACTCTAAAAATTAAGTCTCCTGCTTACTGTGGTGACAATACTCACTTAAACCCATATGCACTAACGTCTGCAACAAAAAACTGATAGGGAAATGAAAAGGATCAGGCTAGGGCTTTAAACAACAAACACGTCTCTTGCAACAACAGCTTAAAACTCTTGCTGGGGAGACACCTCATTTTTCAAGGAGGCCTGAATCCAGGATTCGTTTCAAAATCAGCGGTTGCAATAAACTTTTCTTTTTTTTTTTTTGTAAGACTGAAGTAAAAATGGAAACGGCGTTGTAGCAGGCAACTGGATAGATGAAACAAATAGGAAAAAAAATGTTGGTCATGCTGGTACTAAAAGTAGTAGCATGTTGATGATTTAGGTCCCCAGAAGCTCCTTTACATTCTTAGCTATTATCTATCTCAGCTGCTGAAACCTGCTGTTTTAAAGGCATTAGAGTTGAACATCTAGTGACAGCACTTGGGTTATTTATCATTATGTATCACCCTGCTACACTATATTTTATTATTCTGGATTTAAAGGAAGATAACACAATTATGGTTAATTTGCTTCTCTTCTTTATATATATAGTGTCATGACCTACCATGGCTTTGTCCCATGAGATATTTTTAACCAAAAAGAAATCCACAAGAAACTCTCCCTAAAAATTCCATTAATAACCTCGTAGCGTGTATAGGTTGCAGGGTCTGGAACTAAGAATGTTTTAATCTCTTCAGCAAAACAATGTCTCATAATGATGTACAGGACTATTGCTGCACTGATGAAGAATCATACATAATTCAGCACCTTTCACTTGGCACCACTGTGATATCCTCATTAGCAGTGGCTCACAGTGGCTGTCAGATGGTGTCCATGCGAATGCAGGCATTATATTGTCTTTGAGATGTGCAGCTGCTTCCATGACACTGCCAGTATATAAAAACATGACGCCAGTTTGTTTTATTTAGTGCTAAACCTTCCAGTTTGTAAAAACAAGGCTGACACAGAGCCTGACATGAGGCAGTGAAAATAATTAGCTCTCATTTTCTCAGCCTCCTATTTCCTTCTCCCCGCTGTGTTCTCTTTCCACTAAACCACCACATGTCAGTCGAAATGGGAGGCAATTAGTGGGCTCATTTCAGTCCCCACAACTGTGCTGAAAAGAAAGTATTTATGATGGCACAATGAACAGCTGAAAGATTAAATAACATTTGCCTTTTGAAAAGAAAATGACTTCTAGCTAAATGGGCAATTTTTGATTATTCTCAAACAAGCTTAGAGTAGTTGGTTTTTAAAATACAAGAAAGGAAAATGAGTCATTTTTAGGTGAAAGAATCAAATAAAACTTGACACAGTAATGCAAATAACTGATGTTTTATTGCAAAATATGTAAATGTGTTATACCCTTAACAATGGCTGGTGTCTCAGGTCAGGGCAGGCTGCTGCCAGCCAGGCTCCAGCAAGAGAAGGTGGCTCCACCACCGGTTTTGTTTCAGCTGTGCAGGCAGGAAAAAAACAGGGGCGGAGGGAGGCCTTCCGAGAGAGATGGTCTTAAAACGTAGAGAAACAAAGCAAATGAAAGATGTATTTATGTTATCAGTTGCCTGGGTGCCTCCTCCGAAAGCTGGAGCCCTTACTCCTCTGCGAGGCAACAGGCACTGTCTGGCTGGAGCTTCGCCTGGAGACACACGAGGCCCTTCGAACACCTACACAGACCACCCGGCAGTACCAAAAGCATCTGTCCCCTGGCAGCACCTTTCTCTAACGTCCAGCCCCATGAAGCTCTGTGCCGCCACAGAGGGAACACAGGGGTGAATACTGGGCACCCCTATGTGCTGGTGCCCCAAGAGAACCCTACGGTAGCCCTGAGCCTAAACAGGTGCTGGGGAGAGGCTCCTCTTCCTGGCATTTGTCAGCAGAGGACATGTGTCATGCCTACAGGCCACTGGGAACCTCTATGTGCTTCTTCAGACATGCCCGCGACCGAGGCTGTAGGCGTAAGAGACCACGTGTGGAGGGCAGCAAGTTACTTCAGAGCAGCCAAGGTATGAAAGGTATAAAAGCCAAGGTATAAAAACAAAGCTCGAGATTAAAATGTCTAGAAAGTCAAGTGAGCAAATTACCTCACCCAAAAGTCCTCTTCAGGATTATGGAAAAGTCAATCATTTCTGATGGGAATCCCTGGCTCAGCACTGCCTACACAAGGATTTTAAAAGGTGTTGGCTTGAGTTTGACCTCAGTTACCTGGGGATGCTACAGCTGGAGCAATCCCAGTGGAAGTGAAGGAGTTATACCAGCTCCACCTTGTGTACAAACAATACGCGGTCCAGAAAAGCCTCTTTTAAAGAAAATACAAGGAGCTCAGATCACCTGCGCTAAAATCCTAGTACCCTAACACTGACCCACCCACTACTTTAACCAGTTCTTAATGGTGCTGGTTATATTTAAATGTGGCTGTGGTTTTATTTTACAGCTTAGGGGTTTGGTTTTTTCCTCCACAAAGTATTTACCCCTCTACTGACTACTTATTAGAATAGGAGCAAATCTATGAAAATGGCACACAGACACAGCTACTCTGATTCTTGCATGAACTAGCCTTCAGTAGTGAAAGCATTGTGCTTCAAGATGCAAATAGAGAGAGAGGCTTTGGAAGATAAGGTTAAATAACCCCACATTAGGCAGTTGTGCTGCGTTTAGTCAGGAAAGAGTTAACTCCCTTTACTGTGTTATCTGCCTTTACAGAGTTAAACCACTACAGAAGTCAAGGTACTTGCCAAGTATCTTGCAAAGGAAGGGTCAGATAAAACCAATTCCTCTGTCAACTTTACCTACTGAAGTGAGTCAAAATACCTACAGAGCATGTGGAATATGTAGGACTGAAAAACCACAAAACTGGAACTTTGTATTTTAGACCTCAGCCCTTGCTTTATTTTTTGCCACATTTGTAATGCGAGGAGTACCTTACATGGCAAATTAAACTGGTGATATCACATCTGCCTCAACTAGGAATTATTTTTAAGAAAGTAAAGAAAGGTTTTGTCAGTGTTGATGTAGTGGGAGGGTGGAGAGGAAGAAGCAGCAGAAATAGTCTATGTACTGTGTCAGTCCTGTTTTGGCTGGTGCTGCCGGCGCTCTGCCAGCCCATGCTTCCTCACATGAAGAGCTGGTCACAATGTCTCTCTAAACGTAGCCTTAATATGACATTCACTTTTGCACTACGCATTAAATAATAACATTAAAATATATCCCAGTTGGATATTCAAGGCTGGAAAATTGTTCATAGAGTTAGCAGATGGTTTTGAAGAGGCTCTGCTCCTTACCTTGTCAAATGGAGGGAGAGGTAACTGGGGAAAAATAAGGCAAAATGGTGAGCCAACTTCACGGCTTTGTGTTTGGATGTAGGTCGGATTGTGCCACACGGTTAAAAATGAAAACATTCAAAGGCATGGTGAAATCTGCCCTTCTGAGGACCAAAACTAAAGAATGCATCAACAGGAGACAAAAAGACTGTGAACTATCCTTCTTAAGGGGTTGGATGATTCATCAGTGCAGAGCCGACACAGCTCAGACACCTTTCCCTGATTGGGAAATTTTAATGAGCCACCTAGGATGAGAAAGCCGCTGAAAATGCCCTCTGCAGTTCTGCAAATCAGCCCAAGCCGCAATTGCCGGGGTTTGTTTTTTTACCTTCTTCGGTATCTTGGAGTTAATTGGTGTGTCATCCCACACCCCCCCTCTTTTTTTTTAATTTGTGGAAAAAATATCATATCAAATGTCTAAGTCTATCCCCTTTCAGCTCAGTGGGAATTGTGTACAGAAAGGTCATTAAAAGGACATGAATGGAAGTAACCACATAACTTGAACTACAAGAGTTGGAAAAGAAACCTCTAAAAACCAGGTTAGCTTTGCAGCGCTCACTCCTGACGCATTCGGGGAGCACAAAGGTCAACTGAGCTTTCATCACCTCCAAAGATGCAGCTAAAAAGGGAAGGAAACGGTAATGAAATGACTGCATCTGTCAGCTGGTGGAAACCAACATCCCGCTAGAAGATGCAGTTTCAATTAGGTAACAAATCTGAGGCTGGTGAAGTCACGTACCGGGAAGTCGACGTTTCATTCAGTGCTACAGACAAGGTTCAACATTCAAATGCCATCCTGAATCATATTCATCAGTATCCTTGCTAAAAGACACTGCCATTCCTAAGGCCCTTAGCTTTCCACGATGCTCCCACCTGCTTATGGAAAAGGCGCACGGCTGTGCCACCGGGGCTCAGAGCAGCGCCAGGGAGAGGACCCCTGCGCCCTGAGGAATGATCTTTGCACTTGAGATGGTGCTGTGCTCTCACCAGCCAAACACCTCTGAATTAACCCACACCCTTCAAATGGTTTCTGGGACCTGGGCCAGCTCATCCAGCACATTTATGCCCCGTGGCACTGCAGTACGTCACGCTGCACGCCGAGGCTGCGCCCACACCGGCGTGTTAGTTCGGGTGAGAAGTGTGCTTTAGTCCCACACGTCCGTCCTGTCCCATGCTTTGGCAGAGCCACCTCCAAGTGTGCAGACCATCTTGCTTCCAGGTGCAACCACACCTGAAGATGCACTACAAGAAGTAATGGGAGTTCAGCCCAGGAGGCCAGTGCAGAGCCTGCCTGTGGTAAAACCTCCCAGCGTGCTCTGTTCCCCAGCATGAGCCCTTCCTCCTGCACTGCACCAGCTCCCAGCTGAGCCCAGTAACATCCCTTGATGTACACAGGTTTAGCCATCTACACATACAATCAATGGATGGTTTGGGTTGGAAGGGACCTTAAAGATCATCCACTTCCAACGCCTCTGCCATGGGCAGGGACACCCTCCACTAGACCAGGTTGCTCACAGCCTCATCCAGCCTGGCCTTGGACACTGCCAGGGATGGGGCATCCACAGCTTCTCTGGGCAACCTGTGCCAGTGCCTCCCCACCCTCTCTGGGAAGATCTTTTTCCTGATATCCAATCTAAATCTCCCTGCTTTCAATTTAAACCCGTTACCCCTTGTGCTGTCACTACAGGCCCTTGTAAAAAGTCTCCTCCAGCTTCCTTGTAGGCCCCCTTCAGGTACTGAAAGGTGCTGTAAGGTCTCCCTGGAGCCTTCTCTTCTCCAGGCTGAACAAGCCCAACTCTCTCAGCCTTTCTTCATAGGAGAGATGCTCCAGCCCTCTGAGCATCTTCGTGTCCTCCTTTGGACTTGCTCCAACTGGTCGATATCCTTCTTATGCTGAGGGCTCCACAGCTGGAGGCAGCACTCCGGGTGGGGTCTCATGAGAGCAGAGTAGAGGGGGAGAATCCCCTCCCTCGAGCTGCTGACCACGCTTCTCCTGACACAGCCCAGGATACAGTTGGCTTTCTGGGCTGCCAGTTCACACTGCCGACTCATGTCCAGCTTTTCATCCACCAGTACCCTCAAGTCCTTCTCCTCAGCTCATAACCAAGATTTGAGCTTACTACCTCTTTTTCCTCATGGCTAAACCAGAACTGTTTCTTAGCTAGGCAGCCAGTTAAAGGCACTGATTAGGGTAAAGTTCCTTTGAGAAACGTATTTTTAAACAGATGTAGGCCAGCTTTTTAGCTATAAAGATGCTGGAAGGTACAACCCAAGTGTTTCTGCTGATCCAGTTCTACAGGAACAGGCACCACTCTTTTACAAAAAATGGCACAGTAGAACAAGTTTAAACGCTTCGGTCCTGGTTTACCCAGGATCTCCAGTTCACTTTGGAACAAGTCTGGATGGCCGCGGTAGTTGGCTTCAAGCAGCCTCTAGGGGAGCCAGAAGATTGTATCTAGGGATTTTCAGAGAAGGAAGCTAGCCAGATTTTCTGCACTGCATGTCCCACATCAGCCTTTGTCAGTGCTATGTCCAATGCAAATTGCCATGCACACACTGGCCCTAGCATCCCGCCCAAAAGCTCAGTCCATCTACCACTTCCAGTCCACCTGTTAAAACTTGCTGAGCTGCAACATTGGTAAAGGCCAGTATGAGTTACTAAGCAGACCTCGGCCAGAAGTTTCCAGCCCAGACAAACTCAGGTGACAAATGGCGCATTCCTTGGAACGGCACCAGGGACACGAGTGCTGGGGCGAGGTGGATGCCAGGGCAGGCATGCCTGGCACACAACCATGGCTGCGGGGGAAAGAAACCATGTCAGAAACCTGCAAAGGTTATGTCGGCGCTACGCAGGCCCATTGGACCAGCCCTGTCCTCTCGTACCAATTCAGCTGCTGTCCCACAGACACTGGCACACTGTCTCACCTGCAAATTCTGCCAGCGCAGCTAAAATATCTACTTGTCCTCAAACCGCAGTGCAACCTGAATTTCCCTGCAATGCTCAGAGGACTAATCACTCCTCCTCTTCCTCTTTTCTGGGGAAGACTGCCCACCTCCTTGCACTATGGCTCACAATCATACTGGAAATGGAAGGGAGATACAAGTTACTTCATGGACTTTTAGTTCTTTGTAGAGTTGCACATGGGAGGGAAAGATGCACACCTACAAAAAAGCTGCTGTACAGCTACATGCATTCAAGAACACTGAGACAGTCTAAGTAATTCACATAGTGATGAAGAAGATTTTCATAGGGAAAAAAAAGTGCTTAGGATAAAAGAAACAAACAAAAAAAGGAAATCTCCAGACAAAAAGCAAAAAGCTTTTTCAAACTGATGAAATGATTTCAGTATGAGTCCAAGTTCCTACTAAGTACAAACCTAAATGCTTTCTCCGCAAGCACCACCAAGTACAGAAATCAAGAGACTTTGGCAAACAATATGCCCTGAAAGCAAAGCAGTCAGATAACACAAGATGAAAGTCAGCCACCCACAAGTTTAGGGTGGACACACAATGCAGATTTGTCAGACACAAAAGGAAACAAATCCTGCTGTCACAACCCCTGACTCTAACTCAGAAATGCTTTGCACACCATTTCCACATAGATGATTAATTCTAAAACCCTTGAACTCAGAGTCTGTGGCAGGCTGGATAAAGAAAACAAAAAGCATGGGACAAACCTCTCTCTCAAGAAAAGACAGCCTGGTGGAAACACTTTGCTGGAACATCTGGAGCCGTCAACACTCCCGTTACACTGGGCGTAACGAGAGATCCTTGAACCAGCTCGGCTTGGAGCTGAGGTTTGATTAGGATGTGGCATGCTGGTAATTGCCTTTTACCAGCCGCTGCACAGTAGTTCTGCCGTCTGCAGTGTGCTGCACCTACCCCTCCCTCCTTCCCCAGTACCGTGAGTGAACACAATCCCCGCCAGGACGAGTCCCATCCTCCCCCGCCGGCAGCCACACACGCCACCTATTCTCCACACTCCTCTTGGTGGCACGACAAGACCCCACCTCTGCCAAGACCAAAGTCACAGTCTGTCCATAACATCAGGCGTACATCACTGCTCAACTGCCCCTCGGAATCAAAGACCTCCCTTTAAATGGGTTTTTACACATACATGGATTGTTATTTCACACCCATTGGGATAAAAGGAACAAAGCGAAAGCCTGAACTACAAAAGTTACGGTTAGAAAAACAATTCACGAGGAAACAAAAGCTTTCAGTCCAAGCTTTCTGCAGCACTCTTTTCTTCCTCGCCTGCTCTGGGGTGCAGCTCCCCATTCCCCCATGTGCCACTTAACATTTGGTCAGCACTTTCCAAAACAAGAGGATTCCTGCAGCGGATTATTTTTATGTGTCCAGAAGATACTGGACCCTCTAGGTAGAGGCTGAAAAGGTAACCAAACCAACCGATCCAGCGCTCCCAGCTTACCTTGGGACCATTTCCCGGCTTCAAGTGATAACCAAAAACGAGTTCAAGATTCACAACTTTCTCTATGTTTTCTTCAGCTCCACCTGCAGAATCCTGCCAAAAAAAAGGCAAGGTGAGACTCCACATCAACCACAACCCCCTGGGAGACAGGAGGAAGGAGCAAGCCTTTGGTGGCAGGAAGGACTTGCCTTTCAGAGACTACAAGTCTGGCAGGCAGCAGGAAGGAGCCACCACTGCCCCGACCACACTGCTGCAAGGGCGGCCAGGCCTGCCCCCAGGAGATGCTGCGTGACTTCTGCTCCAGGCCAAGCCGCTCCGGTGCGGCACAGCGCCGCTGCGAGCGCCACGGCAGCCGCTGCCGCTGGAATTGTTGGCGGCACAGTGCAGCGGTGAAGCCCCCAGTTCCATCTTCCCCAACAGCGAACAGTTTCGCTTTACGTAAATTCACTTGAAGTGGATTTCACCCTACCGCTCTGCAATAAATTACGACTAAAAAAGCTACTTCAGGCTTTGGAGTCTGGAACTGCTTGATTAGCTCACCAAATTAAATCTGGCAAGCATCAGGCAACCCTGAGGTTCCCAAGCGCTGTCTCCCTTTTTCATGGCTCTTGTTACAGGCAGCAGAAAAGCCACAGGTTAGCACAGGGGTGACCAGACATTACAGATCATCCTTCTCCTGTAACATTAACAAATGGAGGAACGGTGGGCTCGCTCTGGGCCAGGGGTCTGCCGTTCCTCGGTGGTAAGCAGCCAGTGGCGCCGGTTCAGAGGAAAGGCTCTTAAGAGTAATTTCTGATCAATGTGAGCAAAGGAATCGCAGCCAGTAGCCTCTTTAATTTAATACCACCGGTTCCACAATAAAATCTTAGAGCCTCCTTGAAACCAACTTTTATTATCCAATTACTTGTTCTGATGAGACTCATCACTGCTGTTGACCCCCCTGCATTTGCCACACGCTCTGCAGGAACTGCTGCTTCGCCCTCCCACGAACAGTAGGAGAGACACGAGAACAGTACAGCGTTCATACTGACACGAGAAGCACTGCTTGTATAAACAGTGAGACTTGCCTTAATTAATGGTGGAAAATGAAACAGATTTAGGTAGTCATGGGTTAACTTCTCAATAGCAGTCTAGAAAAAAAACAATCAGCAAAATCAGATGAGTTATTCAGTATCTCATACGGCAAATTCCAGCACAAAAAACACCCTAAGTCTGTTTTCCTTTGTGTTTTCCACTGTGGATACATTAGGGCATGTGAGAATAGTTTAAAACACAGCCCTGTTCTGGAAACTGTCGTGGTAGACCAGCCCCATTTTGCATTCAGAATCAGATCAGCTTAATCAAAGAAAGAGATGTTATGGGGGCTGTTTTGACTGTTTTTATTTACGCTCAATCAACCCAGGAAGCCAAAATGTTTCATTTTGGGCATTATTGACTTTATTAAGTTCAATAATTTTCCCTGTAGGAAATATAAATTAAATACATCAGTAATGGTGTGTGGCATGGAAAAAATGGCTGGTGAGCTAAAGGGGAATAAATCTGTGTGACTTAGGAAGCTAAATTTGCAGGACTAGCAATTGGAACACAAGTATCTCTTCACTAGTAAAGTGTGGTATAAAATCATTGAGACCCAATAGAATTCTAAATGCTGGTTTCCAAGAAACCCTTTTCCAAAGCTGACTGCCACAAAACTGAACTCTCTTCTGTGGCTATGCTATTAATACCATTACTGCTCTCGTGATCACATTTTCCAGACCACGATTTTCTTCACTCACTGCAAACATTAGATACTTAAAACACCGTGAAACAAAGCTTTAAGAGCAAAGCAACCTGGCCATCAATCAACCAGCTTTAAAGTCGTTTAACGGAGTTTTGTTAGTCGAAGTATGTTTTAAGCTATAGATGAGAGGTGAAAGTTGAGGAGTTGGGAGATTTCAGTTCAAATAACTGTTTCCATATCTGCTCCTCTCTCAGCTAAGGAGAAATCTTCAGGGAGAACTCTTTCTGAAGATATCCAGAGCTTTCTGCCAGGAGGAGAGCCCTCCTAGGTGAATCATTAGCAGTACTGACTGTCCAGCCCGCAAGAAAAGCCAGAACTACAAAGAAATATAAAGAACACAGTACATTTTCATGCTTCATAAAATGCTCAGGTTGCTTTGGGTTCTAGAGCCATATGAACCTCTAATTCTGGGTTGGTTTTTGGTTTTTTTAATACCAAGTATGTTCTCTATTTAGCTTTATAACTTTTCCTGGTTTCAATACTACTGAAAACCCATACACTCCTTAATATTCACACGATAACCTATTGCAATGTTCAACATATGATGTTAAATACCTTTAAATGGATGATGTGTCCTCTGGAAACAATTCCCATGTCCTTTAAATCCTCTTCTTCTAGAAGAAGCAATCGTTTCCCAGTGATATGATGCTCCTTAAACAAGCTAGCATATACATTCATTTCACCAGAAGCATCGCCTTAAGATAAGAGAGGTTATTCAGAAATCCATAGGGTGCTTTACTGGAGGGAGAAAAAGATGAGCAAATGTATATATATTCATGAGTGGTACATACGAATAGCTTTTACCTTTTCTAGTAAGTTGTTGCATCCAGAAAAACTGCAAAAAAGAGGAATCCATCTTGAACTTCACAGTATCAGAATTTCATATTACAGTTATTTGGAGCTTGCAAATAATAATTTATTATTATTTTTAAACAAAGTTTAAAAATATTTCTAACTTCGGGTTGAAGGACTCAAGATTCGCCCATGGAAGTGATTATTTTTGTTCAGCATTTTGAAACTGTGGGACATTAAAATCACTGTGACACATCACTATGCATCACTGATGTTCCCTGTTTGGCCTTTTAACTGAATAAAAGGGTAAATAAGACTCAATGTCATTATTTTACGTGAGATTCCCATAAAAAGCCCTTAACTTTCTTTCAGTTAATTGAAAGAAACTGGTGGCACAGAGTGGGATAAAACCTTCAAACCCATTTTGTCCTGTCCAAGTCTTGCTTAGACAGGTCTTGGGGCACTTCCACTGAGGAATGCCCTCCTGGCTGCTGGCAGCTCCCAGCACCAAATATTTTCTGGTCACTGGACAACATGGCTGTTTTATGAAGGTCACTCAAATCCTTTACTTACTGATGGTCACTTCAGAGCCCTTCTGGAACACACGTTTCACCAAACAAATACCAGTAACATCTCCCGCAGATGTTCTGATCCAGCTTTCCCTCCCCGTGCACCCACCGCAATTTGTCAGAGCGCTCCAGCAGCGCAACGCTGGCCACATTAACACAAAATACTCACCACATCTTCTTCGGTCCATGCACAAATATCAAAGGAGGGCAGCAACTGTGTGAGAGACACGAATTGAAAAGAAAACCGTCTGACATGTTTCTCCTCTCCACCCAAATTTTACACTGGTGGCTGACCTTATCTGGTTCCTTTTCCCCTGCAAAGGGCAGGACTTTAGGCTGTGACTCTCATACTGACACACTAAATCCTTGGATTCACACTGACCACGGGCTGCCTCCAACAGCATGGTGGCAGTGCTAAATCCATCCCACTGCCTTATGCAGATAAGATTATCAGCAGATTGCAGATAGAAACAATTTAGGAAGCAAGAGTAAACCGCCTGATGGCAAGGGACTCTAAGCTGCCTCTCCTCCCCACTCTGACAGCATGGGAAGGCTTTTTGCTATGGCTTTGGTACGCCCTGATTTCTGCAACGAAACAACGCTGTGATTATGACTCTCTCCCGGATGATGGGTATGTTCTGCAAATGGAAGGAAAACTCTCAGTAGACAGCAGTGAAAGCAGAACGTGAGTCAGGCCACCGTGGAGAGTCTGCCCGTACCCACAAGTCACTTCTGGTTTCTGCCAAGGCTGCTCTCCCCCTGCTGCCTAGGCGTGGGGCGCAGGCTGCCCAGCCTCCTCCAGTGCTGCCACCCACGCGGGGCACGCTTTGCTGGGTGCAGGATGGTGTTAGCTCTTGAAGCTAACAGGAGGATGGCTGCTTTAAGTGAAATTCTGGGAGGGTTTGAAAACTGACACAAGAGAAGATGTCACTGTAATACCGATTGCCATTTTACTCCTTCAAGCATACGGCATCCCAAGCTTCACCTTCTTGGCATTTTCATCCGGCTAAAGGGTTAGTGTTAATTGGTTTGTATGTATTTGGACCGTCAGTGTCTGCCAGGGCTCAATACCATGATGCAGTTGCAACCTTACTCGATATACACAACATTGACTCATGAGAGACAGCCCAGTTCCCCGCCAGCTCCCAAGGCTTCATCACCTTCTCCAGTGAGCCCTGCCACCAACGAGCTCTCCAGCCCCCAGCCCCAGGCCAAGCGTGACCCCCGGCAGGTGCTCAGCCCTGCCTGCCTCCACCTGAACACCGAGCCACAGGGCAGAGCTGCCTGCTTCGTGCCAGCCTGAGCACTTCCCAGCTCTCCGGGCACAAGACCAGAGTCTAGTGTAATCCACCCACAACTTTCAGCCTTTGCAGCATCCACGTGACACTCCCACTGAAGGTCTTGTGACTGCCCAACACCCTTCAACTTCTGCCTCCATATCTATGACTTTTTGCTGCCCACCCCACTTTGAAGACTCTTCAGACCTTCCTCCTGCTCCACAATGTCTCAGCCAAACCATTCGAGACCAGCTGAAGTTACCTCTGTGAGGAGGACCTAGCAGACCCTCACACCCATCCCTTTACCCACCGCTTCCCCAGGGGACGGAGCAAAAGGCATCAGGGTGAAGTGGAAGATGGGAAGATGCGAAAGAGAGAACTTCCTGACCTCTGCTGCACTGTACTTCCAGCCACCATTCTCAACCTCCCTGCTGTTAAATCAGGCATTCCCTATGCCAACAGCTCCCTGCAGACTGGGCAGGATGCTGTGGGGCAAAAGTAGTGCTGGGGGCAGCACTTGAGCACAAGGGAGGGCACATGGCGATCGTAAGCATCCTTAGGAAGGCAGAGGGGTTTGCCTTGCATAGGTACTCGTAGTCAAGGCAGCTGATACTGCGGGCAGACCCCGCTGCAATATGTGTACGACCGAAACATTTACTGCAGAAGTCCAATACTTCATTTTCAGTTACACGATGGCTTTTTTCAGCTTTTCCCATGTTTAAACATAACCAGTGGCAGAATATGTCCTGTATTATTTCATCATTTAAAAAAAAAAGGGAGAATACAGGAGAAATGTCACACCATAATACAAAAAGTGACTTGAACCAGCAGACATAAGGAACCTCTTGAAACACCAGCATTTTACACAGGGACACAGATGCATAAAATTTACTGTCAAAATGTTTATTGCAAAATAGAAGTTTGAAACAAAAAGAGAAGCAAAGGAAAAAGTTCACATTAAAAGAAAGTTTATGACACCAATTGAGGAAATCGAATACATTGCATAACTTCTTTTTGTTTGTTTGCTTTGGTTTTACACTGGAAAATCAAATCCACAGTGTGAATAAAACAAGACATCATACGTCAAGTGCAATAAAGAGAATAACTGATGCTGCAAGGTTTTACCACACAGAAGTGTAACATCGCATGTTCCACACAAATGATATATTCAGTTTACAGCACAAGAGTTTTGGCACAGGCGTTGCGCTCGGCATTGGTTTTTTTCAGAAGGGAGAATGAAGGTTTCTAACACTGTGAAAACATTTTCTATTCAAATTTCATTTGTTCACACTTTACGTGTAAGTAGCATTGACTCCTAGTATTCAGTACAAAACTTCTTCAGTAGTGCAAAAGCAAGAAATGCAGTGGACTATATCTGACTTTAAAAGGTATATGACTATTTAGCACACAATATAAAATGTTTAAAGAAGGTTGTTGGTTCTACAGTTTCCAAATTCAATCCTCACACATCAGAAATCTCTGTGCAGATTTTACAGTGTACACTAAGTCGAAGTCTGGGGAAAAAGGAAAAGGACTCTCCGCCAGATTCCTACCAGTGCGTTTTAAGGGCAGTGAAAATTACTAAATGAACTTACTTTTCTACCTGAACATTCTACCTAGGACTGTAGTTAAAACCTCTGTCAAGTCAGAGATCTTATTAAAAACCTGTAAAAGCTACCTGATTACAGAAAAAGGAACTACAGTACTAAAGACACACAGTAACGCTGCTGAATACGTAACAGCTATATGCACACGATGGATTAACTGCTACTGCTGACAGCAATATAAATCATTATTGCATCAAATATTTAACTCAGAATAACCGCTTTAAAACCCAGAAGGAAAGGGAATCGACATCTAACAAAACCGCTGAAATGATAAACAAATGACAAGTCAGGAACATGACTGCATGACCCGGAGCTGTGCCAGACCTCACCTCCTGGAAGCCCTTCACATCTAGAGTGAACAAGCTCCATGCCAGGCAGCACGCAACCGGCTGGGGATGCAGCACACCTACACACTGTACCTTAGGACACTTGCTACTCCAAGAAATTAGTGTTGTGATCACCACACGAGTGACCAGATCGAAAGTTTTACTCCATTAATTCCCCTCTCCAATTTTTCTCCACTGCCGAAGGAAAAGAAATGGAGTTGGGCATCCTGTCTTGGTCCCAGCTCACCCTGTATCTTTCAGCAGGCCAAAAGCTCATCCTCGTCATTCTTCTCTTGGGCCATTTACCCACTGAAATCAATGTTGGCAGTGCAACAGCCTGGTAAAAACCAGAAGCTCCGGCCTGGTTCTTTACCTTTCCCCTGCGTCAAATGCAGCAATGTTACTTCACTGCAGACACTTCCAGGGCGTTACAGAAGGCAGAAAAAACTGGGATCCCAAAAGGCCCGGTGGGGACTAGTATGCTGAGGGGTGTACAAGGCACAGGAAGGCTTTTGGCAGCTTTGCTCACAGCCCATAGCAGCCAGAGAAACACCTTTGGAGTTTGGCTAATGCTTTCATAAGCTGACAGACCACATGGCTGTGGACTGCAGTGGAGATGCTGATACCCTGGTGATGATACAGGCAGAAGACAGATGGGGCCACACTACAGAGCAAAATCAGGTGTGGAAGATTAAATACTCTGACCTCCTCCAACCAACATACCTGCCCACCAGAGCCACTTTCAAAACCTTTACTAGTGAGAAGCATACCAGAGACAGAAACAGCACAGCTTGATTCTCACAAATGAGTTTTGGCTTGTAAACTGGAGACATTTGGTATGAAAGTCATCACAGGAAAGTAAAAATACAATCAATACCATTATTTCTTTTAATAAGCATAGCTAATATCCTAAGTATAACACTATCTCCAGGGAACACTATTTTCTGCACCAGGAGTTTGTCAGTTCTCACCTTTTCTAGAGTTCAGAGACCTTTGCTACTTTGAACACACAGCTAAGTTTTACAAGAGTTTAATTTTTTCCTTAATATAGCTTAATTTGCTTTGACAAATAATGTATGGGGAAAGAAAAAGGGAAAAAACCCACACTTTTGTTTCATTAAAAAATAATGGAAGTGAGTAGATAGCAGAAATTCCTAAGAGCACACTACCAAATTCTGATAATACTTTACTGAAATAAGTTACACACCTGGGTAAGCACAAAACCTTAAAGGCGAATCGTGTGATTCTGCAGCTATGAAACCCTGTGTCACACTACTTAAGCATTATTTTTACTTCTGTAAAGATGAAGGAATAGATTTATAAATTCAGTTAAAACCCATGCAAATGTAAATGTGCATGAAGTGCTCCGAGATTGTCAGACGCTGAAAAAGTGCAAAACATCAATGCTAGGGACAGACTTTTGGGTTTTTTTCTGAATAATATATGTAGTGAACCAAATTTCATTTTCAGTTAAAGCTTTACAACCCTACACTGCTTATGCGCTACACTAATTTATGCACAATGACACACATCTTAACATCTAAAGTGCACTTATTAGATTATACAAATCCATCAAATTTTCCTGGGTGAAAAGCGGCAGTTACAAAAATAGTATCATTGCTGTGGGTGTTACCAGACGCAGACCTACAAAAATAGTACAAATTTATGCTGGAAACAGCCTATTTGCTCTGATTTCCACTTAATTATTTGCCCTCCCATGTCCCCGTCTCTCCCTAAAATCAGGTTGCTCTCATGAACCTAAGAAGCCATCCCTACCTGTGCTGAAGGAGCAATATTTCCCTTGGGATACTCCGTAAACTTAGTACATCATTTAAAATACAATTTATCATGAGAAAAGCTTCCCCATACAAGAAGGTTAACCTCAAGCCAATGGATTTGCAACTGTCAGGAAGAAGGTGGAACATGGAATGGCATCCTACAGAAAGTAAGCACCTCGGAGGGTCTAATCCTGTGCACACTGAGTGCAGTAGGCTAGCTCGACGTGCAGCACTCGCTGTCTTGCAGGTTACCAGACCAGTGCTGATGCTTAAGGATAAAACAATTCTCTCTCACAACCCAAAGAGGTGCCCACTCATCACTCCAGAAAAACTCCTTCAAAGAACTTTCTCTTTTGTGGAGTGAACATGTAATGATTTCAGGCCTGCTGTTATCTAATGCACCCATTTTTCTCTAAGCTATCTACAAAAACACTCACCATAATACGTAGGTTAGAGCTGTGTAACAGGCAAGTCTATAATTAAAGAAGCCACTCAAAAACAAGTTTTCATAAAAGAAACCCCTCCAGTAATTGAGAATGGAATTTTGATGGCTTATTCCCACTACAGCTGAACTAGACAGTAACATTTTTCTTTTGAAATGCTGCCCTTCTTCCCTGGGCAAATATTGTACATCATCCTCCTTTCCAACCTCCATTTGTGTTCGCACTGGTTTCCCTCCCTCCTTCTGCATCACCACTAAAGGGGTCATCAGGAGAAACGTACTCGCTGCTCTCAACATAAGTGCCTGGCAGGCAATTATTGCAGCAGATTGTTACACACTGAGTTTTACGGTAAGCCGTAACAGCAGTGGCAATACTTTAAAAGTGATTTAGCTGAAAAAACCCAGGTACGCAGCGACTAGTAAATATTCCTCATGTTACCACCATCACAGAGAATTTCACAAAAGCCACAGTAGTAGGGCCCAGGCTGAAATGTCATTGTGGCTTCTCTCTGCCCTTTCAGAAGGGTAGTGCACACGGTTTAGGAGATGCAACAGAATCAAAATTTACCGATTTTCACTCTCAGGTACAAGAATAAGTCCATCAAAGGTAATGAGGCTCCCTGGATTTACATCAACATAACTGAAAATTAGCTTCTAGATCACAATGTCTGATAATAGATGCAGAGGTCTGATTGCAGTTTGCTTTGCTGGAGTGAATTATATACACATGCACACACACGTGAGGGGAAAAAAAGAACATGTATACAAATCATCTACTAACAAGGATTATCTGGATTCTGCTGCTATTCTGTTTTTAAACTCTGTATTTAACTAACCCCTCTCTTTCCCTCAACCAAGCTTCTCTCTTCCTAGAAACGTATTTGTGACTTCCCACAATGCCGCCTTGAAAAAGGCTTTAAATTAGAAACACAGCAAACCCCCTCACTGCAACAGTAAGAAAGAATGGATTGTAGAGAATAGCAAATCTGGAAGTACAAGTATATTCATATGATTTACAATTAAAGGGGTAAGGGAAATGACAAAAAAACACAAAAGAAAAATTTGAAGTACATTAATGGCATTAAAGGCATTGAAGTTTCCCCCAGTGTTTTCAGATCTTAAGTTTATCAAGCCATAGTTTCTGTAATCAGGCACCAAGAATTATAGATATAATCACAGTTCTTAAAATAATAATAATCTCAATTAGTTCGGAAAGTTTAGTTCCAAATTTCATCAAAGCAGAAATAAATCAGCACAATCTAAACAAAAACAACGTCTTTCTACACACAAACATGCTCAGCCTGGAAAACGTCTCACTTTTTTTTTTTTCTCTTTTCTTTTCTTTTACAGGATTTAAACAGACCAAACTGACAGGATTCTTGTTCTAAAACTTTATTGTTTTGCTTCGCTAAAACCAATTTCAGGGTTAATTCTATAACTGATTTCATTCGCTGCTATCATCTGTGTCATCAAAATCATCATCATCATCATCATCGTCATCTGACCAGTCGAATTCACTGAAACCCAAAGCCATGTTGATTTTCTTTCCTTTTCTCATAGAGGTGGTTTTAGAAGAATTCTTTTTGGCTTGCATGTTTATCTGCATTCCAGAATGCAGGACAGATCCTGCTTGGTTCAGAGAGAAGATATCCCCAAAGCCCGTCATCATCAAGGCCTTCAGACTTTGGTTCATGCCAGCTACCTCCCCGTTACTTGTTGCTGTGATCTGACATGACATCTCTGCACTGTTTGACTCCTCTGTTTTAGATTCAAAGTAAGACTCCTCAGACATTCTTGCAGCAAGAGGTAAGAAAAACTATTTAAAGGAGGAAAGGACAGAGCAAAAGTGAAAGTTAGAACCAATTTAAAAATCGAAGAAAAAGCCCACCAGATTAGTTGGCAATCAACAGAAAGCACAACGATTAGTGAACCTGAACACAGAGAGAATTCATCAAACCAGACCGCTTCATTCCAGGGTCATTGTTCTTAAACCAAAGTGCAAAATCACTGAGGTGCATGGCAAGAACCACAGGTAGCAGAGCTTTCATGACAAAAGAAGGTTCAAACTCTTCAATCCTTCATTTTGTACAGTGTAAAACAGAACGTGCCATTTCCCAGCCAGGTGGGCTGGCTCCCAGGGCAATGTGGGTACCAGAAGCCTGAGTGAGTTGCTTAATTGAACCTTTCAGGATTGAAGAATGAATCATGTTAAGACCAGAGAACCCAAACAAGCTCCCAAAGTTTGGTGCAGAAGTAGCAGCCCACTAAATATCAGAAATAACAGCAGCAGCATTATTTGTGCAAAGACTGGGTTTGATCATACACACTCAAAAGGAGAGGAAACGGTCTCCCTGTGACGACCACAACCAGCAACAAGCCTCTCACCAGTGCAAAGGACATGGGAACCAGCCTCCAGCCCACACCAGCCCCTTGCTTCTGGCAGCTGTCCCAGGGAGGAGCAGGCAAGGGAAGAGGGGCTGTTTGGTCAGCTGTTGAGCTTCTTCAGCTTGGCTGCCTTGTTGTTTTTCTTAGCAATATCAATAGGTATCTGCCATTTGGTTGCACACCATACTAAACCTCCACTGGTTTAATCTTTACCTACAGATAATGGCACTTCCCTGACCCACTCTGTTTGCATTTGTTATTACAACGTGCCCTCTCCAGCTAAATAATCATTTATGCCTCTTCAGAGTGGCCGGGCTAGTAACCTCTGTGACATGCTTGCCTGTTCTCCACAGGGAGTAAAACCTCAGGAGTTTCAGCCCAAATTCAGCTACCTACTAAAGCAACAGCAAAGGACCTCTGTGTGAACACCCAAACTGGCCTTTCTTTCCAAAGTTGTTTGCAAAACTTCCTGACTTAAAATCCACGGTTTTCTACATCTTTTTTTAACCTGATCAGAAAACTGACTGAAGAGCCAAGGGCAGTTAGTCACAATGGGTTACAAGGGTGGTTAAGGTGATGCCCTGGTCTGTAACACAGGAGGCTTCATGGCCAGGCTGCTCAGAGTGCCCCTTTCTTGGCAAAACCACTTACATTAGACAATTTGTCTATCATTAAAAGAGGACAGTATCTGCCTTTTGTTACTCTCAAGTTTTCCCTACTTATACAGGCTTTCTATTTGCACGTGGTTAACCAAAGTTAGTGATCATGATTTAAGAAATGAAAATAAAATTAAGAAGATGGGGACATGGGGTGCCCTACTCTTCATGTGTCCTATGGCTAAGCAACATAAGAACCTGAAGCTAATCTTCTGTACACCTGGCTGTACAGGAAAAAACAGTTACACCATCCCCAGAGCGCTACTCGGATCAAGGACACCAAAAACTCCTACTGATAAAGAAAAGGAGTATTTTAAAAGCAAGATCTAGGCACAGAAACGAAATGTCCAGCACACATGATTGAGTGCCAGGTAGTTCTTCCATCAGATATTGGAGTTTTAGTCACTCTAGATTCATGGAAAAGCATCCCAAAGAATTCCCTATTAAAAAAAAAAATCAACAAAGCTGCAGAACAGCTTTCCCCTCAAACACGTTTCTGGGTCAGTGTTTGTGCAATGCCTGGCAGTGGGTAAGCTCCGAATGGGCCATAAATGTGGCTCATTTTGCGGTTATAATCATCTTACTTCCTCCACATTTTGGCATCTCGTTATCTGGAGAACTTAGGAGCTCTTTGCGACAAGACGTGCCTTTGGTGTCGCACTGCCTAATGATAACTATCAGGATGGGATTTCTATAGATGGCTGGGATCCCCCACCTCTGTACAAGCCACTGTTCTTAAATGACTGTCTGCAAGTGCACAGCAACACAGGTGAATATCTGGATTTCACATCTTGCTCACTGTCTTCTAAATATGAGCTTCAGCTTAGCTCACACACTCCTTTCTTAAAGTCAGGTCCTCTTTCCAAAGAGGACCATTTCACTGCAGCTATGGATATATTTTACTCTTCTAAAAGGCTCCAGAATCCCTTGTGCAAGAAGCTGTTGGAGAACTGCACAAAGG
The DNA here is from genome assembly GCA_027574665.1 of Rhynochetos jubatus. Lineage (NCBI taxonomy): Eukaryota > Metazoa > Chordata > Aves > Eurypygiformes > Rhynochetidae > Rhynochetos > Rhynochetos jubatus. The sequence continues at coordinate 20,938,553 of CM050654.1, forward strand.
GAATTTGCAGAAATCAGATTCAAAGGTGTCTGTTATGTAAGACACAGCAGAAACAGGGTCAAAACAAGAGCAGGAAGAAATGCTACTTTCACACAAGTGTTTATACAGCTTGGCCTCACCCTTCACTCACGCTGATGCATGCAAAGCTATACTTTATTCTTTGGAGTAGGAGCAGCCTGCCACTCATAGTTATCTACCACACAGGATGGCAGGACGAAGCTTCTGCCAACCCTAAAACACTGGAGAAACAAGTGGCAGACACAGCTTTCCTGTCCTCCTTTCACTTGGTTTGTATCTCCTCCTGTACACCACTTTACAGTATCTGCTGGCCTCTGGTCTGCTGCAGAGCAAAATGAAGAAGTGACTGCCAGGTGTAGGGCAGGAATGACAGTACCAGCTAGAACACAACAAGGCCTGGTGTCAGTTAGGAACCAGGTGTAAGCCTAGTGGGCACTCTAAGCTGTGTTATTAGCTCTGGTTGCCATATCTTTACTACTGTTTTTACAGCCAAGGCAGCTTAAAATCAAGCAGTGCACCTCCCTGTTGCAATCCTCCAGTCTGACACTGCTGAGCAGACATACCCTGAACCAAGGGAGGGAAGGGAGGCACTCAGCTCCAAGGACTGCAGCTTGCAAACAGCGTGCCTAGGAATATTTTGCAAATGGTTTACAGCTTGGAATTTAAAATACAGTTGTATTTGTAAGCAGTGCCTTGTAGAACTTCATTTGCTATGAAAAAACACAATCTGACTTGAACAAGCCAATTTATGCAGTATATCAGTTTCTATATCAGTATCAAAAAGGGGGGGGAGGGGGGGGGGTGTTTAAGCCATTCCATGTAACAGTTCAATAAAGATCTATGGAAAAAACAAACCTGTATTTCTCTATTAGAAGAAACTGTGTTTAAATGCAATAGGAGAGTTGGGTTAATGTTATGCAGAAGGATAGATCATGCTTAGCACAACAGGCCTTAGCACAACGCTTTATTCTTTCAGCAGTGCCAGCTCTAAGTGAAAAGTAGAAGTCATAAGCAAGTACAGCATAAAAACCCTAGGGCCTTGCTCGTGAAAAGGTTTGCTCATTACGGCTGTGTCTCATGCTGTGCTCTGGATAGATGATGGCCCACAGCTCACTTACTGGAAGTTTGCAAGCGTTAAAGCAGGCATACAGGGATCTACTGAGAACACACAGTATCTGCACATAGGAAAACATCCGTTCTACATGATTTCATGACTACGCGTTCACAGCAAGAATATGAATGCAACTTCATTCAAACAACAGCAGTAAGGTATGGCTTAAAAAGTTGTATGTACATGGGTCTGGCTGGAATCAAGGTTGTAAGTAGGATAAAATTGTGCATAAGAAAGTCATATGCTACTGCAACCTCAATTTGGTATTTGTTTTGGCGAGTGCTTGAAAAATGAGTAGGAAATGCAGTATTTTTCTTAACAATTCTGTTGTAATACGTTTAGCCATGCACTAACCCCGTGGTCCTCCCTCTGCCAATCAGTAGTCAAGAGCATCATATTTCATTAAGAAATTCAAGATAATCCAAGGAAGTTTTTTTTCTTCAATTTATAAATAGAAATGCAGCAATTCCAACTACTAATAACTGGCCAGTAGAAGTATGTTAACTATAGTTATGAACAAAGCCCTAAATTAACACTTCAAATTTTGACCCCCTTTTTCACAGAATGGAAATTTACTTCTTCTCAAAGAACTGGGGGGGAGGGGGAATCTACATAGGTTTCTCAAGCCTTCTCCTGCAAGAAACAAATGATTCTTACATTTAAGACCAAATCCTACATCCATTAAAGTCAACAACTTTCTAGTTGAAAAATGAATTTATTGAATGCAATCAACTTTTAAAGCTGAGACCTGTAATTAAATCAATGGGAAACTACTGAAGTGCCCATGGCACAATATGAACCATCAGCAATATCTGATACCTAATGTAGTAGATGAATTTATAAAAAATCGTATGGTTATTTGCAGTGATGTAATAAAATAGTATTTAATTGGCCCAAAGGAAAAACTAAAGAAAAGAGGGGCCCTATTTCCTTGGTGTGCCTTTAGATTTACATAGACAAAGCTTCAAACACTTTCTGAAGAAAGATGAAAGGTTGAGTTATTGTCTACTTACAGGAGTATTGGACTGTTCAGTTAACTTCTGCTCCCACATCCTCAAACGTCGCTCCCGTTCCTTTAGTTCCTGCTCTTTAAAGCTCAGATCACGCTCCAGTTTCTTTAGTCTCTCTAAGGTTGCTTCAATTTCACATCTGCACAGAGACAATTTGTTACGTCTTGTCTTTTCCTGACAGATATAAATTGTTCATAATTTCCACTTGAATGTTAATTAAATGTGAAAGGCTGAAAAGTACAATACTAACTCAAGCAGTTCATTTAATTACCAAATGCAAAGCCTTTCAGAGCTTTAAGAACTGGCAATGTTTATACTCAAGAATAACCATAATACCTTCAGCTGAAGAAAAATAACATTTAGAAGAGTAAAATGCCATATAAATACTAAAATTAAATTCCATAAAAACTAAAATGCCATCTTTTCCCTCAACATCACAAAACATGATCTTATCCATAAAGAAACTGCATTAAGAACGGGTAATGGGACAATCATTAGCAACACAATATGCGCAGTCTAAGAAGCCCATTTGTCCGGGTTTATAACTTGGCTATAAATATTATTCGGAGTTATACTCAAAATACACAGAAGCAGCCCTGGGGAGTTTTTCCCACTTACCTTCCTGCTTCTTTAATTGAAGATACAAGAGCAAGAATATAAACTATGGTATGACCCCAGCCCTGCAAATGGTTACAAATATAAGCCTCTCAAGTTAGGAACAGCTAATAAAGGGATTTGGTGTACTTTTCTCTGCTCCTCACCATACATGCAAAGGTGTGAACAATAAGAAAGGCAGGAAGTGAAGGCAGTACTCTTCAGATGCTTCAGACACCGTCTTTATTGGGTTGCACTGCACGTACTTCACCCCTTAACAACGTGGTTTCCTTTGACATGCTTTCTGATGGACGGTATCTTTTAAACACATGAACTGAACTGCTCTTGGAAGAGTTTATCAACTCTCTCTGTACTTTTTCACTACAAGTACATGGGTGTATACTAGAACATGCAGAAAAATAACTGTCACTAAATTCAGACACTTTTTCCTTCTGGGATAACCCAAAAACCCCCTTCAATTTGTATCACAGGTTGAATTTGCATTTAACAAACCGTCTCTGTGACTGTCCGGGAGACTGCACTGCCTGCCACTTGTGTCCTGACTTCTGCCTCAACTGCTTCCTATTCACATTTTAGGAATAGTCAATCTCAGCATTTCATCTTCCTCCTAGAGAAAGCGAGCTCCTAAGGAGATGGAGATCCTAAAGACAGCTCTAAAGAAAGCTACTGAGACTCTTCAATGCCAAATCTTCTGCTCAAACTTTCAGAACGTTTTCTTCTCGTAAACACACTGCAAACAAAATCTGCTCCTTCTGATGTTTTCAAAAAGAAAATAAAAGGACTAACAAGAGTTAGTTGTCACGCGGGGGGGTGGGGGGGCAGGAATGAAGGAAAAAAAAGAAATTTTTTTTCTATATATCTCCTGTCCTAGCATGGAATGAATAATCTCTTCTCCAGTATCAACCTTAAGGAGTTCAGTCTCTCAATGTGTACCTAAATAGCCTATTTAAGGGCATGAAATAATTTAAATATTCCAAATCTTATAGATTTCTTATTTTATTGACATCCCTGTCAGAGAGTAATGCTTACAAAGTACGGTGAAAGGATTCAGAGCTGGAATAACTAGCAAACTCTGCTGCAAACTCTGTCACCACACTTAATACTACTGCAAAAAATCAGCCACCTGGGGCAAGGGCATTTATCACACTTAAATCCTGCTGAGTGAGCTGTTCGATGTGGTGGTCAGAACAAATGCCCCTCACAATTACTACACTTCAGGTTTCAAGCACAATTCTCCCTCCTATTTAGGCATGCAAAGGTCAGGGCTGATCTCAGTGCTGGGTGGAAAGTGGTCACACATCATAATAAAGAAAAAAACATCCATCCTAATAAAGGAACAAAACTGAAAAGCAATGGATAGAAGGTCAAAAAGTGACTCCTCTCTAAACATTCACTTCCCTACCATAAACCCCTTCTGTCAGGTGCAACATGTACTATGCAACCTACCGTGGGAACTACAGAGCAATTTGAGGATAGTTGCAAGGGCTGCTTTTCTTAGTTTGTCTCTCAACATCACTGCTACCTACAGGTAACTCTAGTTTTTAAAATATGTAAATTAAGGTTCTCTTTTGAATAACACTCTGCACTAATAAAGTCCTGGTAACAATAGCTTTCTCTATGTCAAAAGTCTATTTTGTGCTGTAATTACCTCTCTTCATTAGACAGAAACTTCTCTTATAACAAAAGGTCAGTCTGCAAAAACAGTTGCATTCTGAAAAATAACTCCACTGTATAATGAAACTGTGTAATTAAAGAGAAAGCTACTGTACATTGCCCAGTTAATGAGTCTTACTTCATAAATGAAGCAGCTTGAAACATTATACATGGTAGGGCATGTGGATTTGTTTGCCTCTGTAGTTCTGCAGTCTGAGCTTACTGGCTTTTCTAGAATAATCTCACCCTGTGACACTGAGGAATGTGTACTGTGTCATTAGAAACTATAACGATAAACAGTCACAGATTAAAAACAGTGACTGGCATTTGTTTATATGTCTTATATTAGTGTATCAGTAGCAATTCAAGTATCGCTACTAGACTATTTTAATCATTACTGCAGCCACTCGTGGGGAAAGGATGGAAGGAGAAACACAGTATATATGACTAAATGCAGACAAATGTACTCTCTCGCTGAATCGGAACATCATTACTTCAACAGTAATTTTTTCCTACTGCAATAAAAGTGACTTGAGAAAGAGCTCCAAAAAGATCACAGGACATGAATGTAAACATAAGGCAGACCTGTGTGACTCAGCTGTAAGGCAGTGCGCCCATGTTTGATTGAATAATAAAAGTGTGAAGGGTAGAACAGTTAGGATACTGAATTGTTTTAAGGAAATGATAGACCAGACAAATTAATGTAAACATCAAGACCAGTAAATATTACAAATAAGACCACATTAAAGATAGGTCGAAGTGTCATTTATCTTATCACCTCTGCCAGTCACATATGGATTCAGCCCACTGTCAGTTTTAAGGCCAGCTGGAGACGTTGATGACACCAGTTACTCGCTGTTACAGATGCATTTTTTGGCATGTGTCTACATACAAAGAACCTCACCTTGCCTTTTTTTGAGAGTGGAGAAAAAGTAATCCAGCTTGTCTGAGCTTTGATTTGCCCCAATACGTGCCACATTCCTGTGAAAGCGCGGTTTCTGGATCACTAATTTGGAGGTCCCTCAAAGGAACAGGCGTAACCTTCGCTTTTCCCAAGCCCACCCTTCTCCAGGGCTCTGATAGCCAGGCTTCATTAAAATTCCCTATTTTTTGGTAACATATCTCATCCTTTCCCTATTGCTGGTTGAACTCTCTTTTTGCAAATCACTATCGGATAAAAAAAATATATAAAAAATAAGCAGTAGGTAAAAGCAAAGAATTTTCAGTGCAGAAGTTTAATGTGTTTGAACTTCTGTGCAACTGTTCTCAGAAACAGTTTTAGTTTATCCCCTGGGATCACTTTATGCACACAAGTCTTTCATCTCCTTTAACCTCTGTATTTTTTGCATACTTTCTGTTAATTTGGCTTAACCTTCATGAGTGTCTCCATAGAGACACGGCTTTCGCATCAGGGAAGGCAGCTTCTAACAGAATTCGGGTAAGAGCGTGCCCCTCACCCAGCTTCTGAGCAAGTTCCCACACAACCTGCGCTCTTCCTGCACTCGCCATCTTCATTTCTACTGAATTCAGAAATCATCTTTTGCTTTCAGCCAAATCACGCCCTGTCATGAGTTTGTTATTTTCTCTCTCACATTTCCTTGTCTCCAAATCATTTATTCTTAGGGGAAAAAAAAAAGCGGCCAAATTTACCTTTAACACAAGTCTCCATGGTAAAAAAGTTTTTCCATGACTCGACAGTGCCAGAAAACTTTTTGTGCCTACACGGCTTTTCATTAACCCCTTGTTCCTCATCCGAGCAATCCAGGTGCATCAAAATAAAGTTTTCAAGAAATACTTGGGCTGCCTGAGTCACACCCCAAGAAACGCATCAATTTAGTAGAAGAACAGAAGTTCAATGTTACTAAATGTCAACTAGCACAGCCTTCATTCTACTATAATGACAAGATTTTAGTTATCTGTTCTTCCTAAAGGAATTTGAGTACTTCCTTATATTTTAAATAAATATTTTTGCTATACAGGGGTGTATAAGGAACCCCTCGCAGCACAATATATTTCTTCCAACCCTCCTCGTAGCCTGTCTGCTACCAAACCCGCAATATGATGCCCAGAGCCTGCATAACCGATGGCAGCCAAGAACTATGGTTTTACACTTGAAAGCCCCGACGTTTGTCCCAAGCCTTACAGTTCGGGTCTGGGGCGCCCCAGAGGGAATCGCTACATTGTAAACGCAACGCCACAGGCCGACACATTGGCAAGTACTTGAGAGCGGGGTACTGGCAAGAGGGAACACCGAGCATGGTGTAACGGGTCGCTCCCGGGGGACCTGGCTAGTCGCGCAGGCCCCGGCCTCAGCGGCCCCGGCCTCAGCGGCCCCGGCCTCAGCGGCCCCGGCCCGGCGGGGAGGCGCAGGTCGGCGCTGCCGCCAGGAGGTGGCGCGCCGCCGCCGCCGGTGCCGGTGCCCGAGGCCGCGGGGCTGCCGCCGGCGCGCTGCTGAGTCAGGGCAGGAGCGGTCCCGGCCCCGGAACAGGCTATTTATACTCCCAGCATGTGACCGGGGGAGCGTCCCACCGCCACCTCACTTTTTCCACTCGCCCGATTAAAACTATACGTCTTGCTCCTCCATGGAAGCCCGCGGAGGGAATTTGGGATGCTGGTTGGGACACCAGCCTCCTTTGCACTGCTCGCTTCCCCCTCCTCGGCCCACCCCTGCTCCAGGTCCCCTCCGTGCCTGCGCTGCCTGCAGGCAGGGGCATCTCGGCGTGTTCCTGCTCCCGGCTTACCTGGAGCTTGGCCAACGCTTCTTAATACAGACTGAGGCACGACCGCCTGGTAAAAATCTTCTGCCTGTGCGGATCTGGTCTCAATTTTCTTTTCCAAACAGAAGGATGTGCTGTGCGGCAGCCAGCTTTCTAACTGACAAATAACCTCTGGGGACGGGTTTTGCTTGAAGGTTTGGTACATACGGAGAACAGGCTGAAACTCTTACTCTAAAACTGTGTCATGTAATAAAATTTTCTCAAATCTCGTCTCCATCTAAAATCGCTTGTGAATAAGAGTTACAGTCAGCAATAGGTAAAAATCACACGCTCGAGCAATGCTGGTGCTCTGCGCAAAAACAGGGCTGGCCTGGGCACGTGCTGAATGCGTGGACACAAACTCGATACAAAGGAAAGAATGCACAAAACATGGCAGAACACAAGTGCAGACAAAAGGAGGCATGATTGGAAAATTCATTATTTCATGCCTTTTATCCTTTTTTAAAAAATATAAACATATGCCGAAACACTTTCTGTGAAAATTGCATCAAACATACACACACCCGAGTTGTTTTGCCCTCCCGCGCTTGACTGAAAGCGTGTAATTGGTTTCAAGATGTGAATCACAAAACCATAAATATCATGACACCTAAACCAGTGCAATAATAAATATAGGGTACAGCTAAGTGTATTGGCTCCTAATACAAGTTTCACAACATTCTGGGCATTCCTGAAAAACAACAAGGTAAGTTACGGTCTAAAAATACCTCTAGCACGGATATTTTCTACCAATACATCATCGGAGCATGACGTCTTTCTGAAGAATATGGACTCACTCAAAGGAAAACAGTATCATTTCATCTTGGGAGGAAAGAAACTTACCTCCACTCTGCCTTGTTATGCAGGAATGAGTTACACTGGTCTGGAAGGTTGCTGTCATTGGACATAGATTCCAGGATTGAAATGATCTGCTTGAAAGATGGCCTTTTCTGAAGACAAAAGACCCAAACACAACACAGTGTTCACATCCATACACATTTTACTGTGTAAAATCATTTGCAGCATTTTTTTTTTTCAATTGACAGACTGCAAGCAACGGAAACTTTCATGCTGCTTTCTGAGCACAGATCCTACAAGAGCACATATTTTTTTTTTGTTCTTCCCATTGAAGGTCCATTTGGGGAGAGTCACACAAGCCTTAGCTCAGGCTCCTGTACCTACCAGTAAAACCTTTTGGTACTCAGTAAGAGCATTAAACAACATTAGTAGCATCAATAACCACCAAGATTCTTAATTCTAAAGAATAAAGTTTTCCTCAAGCTAAGAAGGAAAATACTGCCCAAAAGAGAAAGCTGGGCCCATTAGCAACTGGCAATTAGATGGCCTTTTACAGGTAGTAACCCAAACCCCTTAATGTGTGAACAAGCTATTCAGCTGCCCATCAAAAATGGGTTTCTGGCTGCAGTGAGTGTTTTGGAGAGGACAGACTTTCCAGAAAAACCTCTCACCTATCTATCTCAGGAACAGCCATGGAGGAAGTGAATACTGAGGATACGTGAGGATGTCTCGCTTGGCAGCCGATCTCATGTCAGTGGTGCCTGTGCTCTTCTGTCCTGGGCTCATTTACTGAACTTTCTGCTCCTGGGCTCTCCATCTAGCACCCACTGTGCTCACTAGTCACAGACAGCAGTTGAAACTCCTCTGTATTTTCTACTTTCCCCTTAGTCCCAAAAGGAAGCTATGATGTAGGATAATAACTGAAAACTAAAAAAGCCACAGTTGAATGTGTTTCTTGAAAGAGCGCTGACTCTGTTAGTCTGTTTGACAGACCCCAGACAAGGTTGAGACAAAAGGTTGAAACAAAATGTAGATACATAATAAGGGGATGATGCACATTCTCTCTCTATCGCGCCTGTAATTATACCATTTCTGCTAAAATTACAGATGCCGCAATTAAAACGTGCATTTTAATTTGGGAGCACAAAAACAATTAGGAACAATGCTGAGGTGTCTCTCCCAGGAAGATCCAAGTGATTTCCACATTATAAAAGAAAGACAATTTCTTTATTTTAAATGTCAAACAGCATGAAAAAGTGTCAAATGCATAACAAAAAAAAAGACAAGCTCTCTTATGCTGTAATGCTGCACTATTCGGCTGTAACTGAAGGCTTTGTCTGTCATTTTTTGGTCCATCTCCATGATTTCAGGCAACGGGCAGCTGGATGAGCTATGCAGATTTTCTTTGCAAGAGACAGCACCTGCCCCCACCACCCATGCGCTTACGCAGTTTGGCCCCCAGCCCAGCATCCGTGGAGCAGCAACCTGGGCGCAGGAGCAGCATGGCAGCAGGTGCCTGTTTAGCAGCACATCGCTTGCACTTGTTGATCTAGTCCCAGTGCGGACACCCAGTCCAGTCCCCCCACACTTATGGGGGGGCTGGGGGAGGCTGCAGTCGCCCCCCTACATGCATGATGCTGCTGGACCTGCCACGACTGAGCAGACTTTCTCAACATGCCCTGGAAGGGCACGAACCTCTCCAGTCAGGGAGTGTGCCGTGCCAGGGGTTCTGACAAAGCTTGCACAGCCCTGGCTGTGCAATTTCTGTGGACAGCCACCGGCTACCCTGCCAGCCCTGTAGCTGCCAGATTGGCAGCTACCAGCTTTCTCTGGAGGTAAAGGTGTCAGGAAGACACAAGCCTACACTGCCATGTGGATTTTGTTGGTTTCTTCCCCATAGGCACAGGTAATTTCCTATTTAATACATGCACTTTAAGTGCAGACTGATACCTTGGTTAAAACTGGCAAGAAATGACTGTTGAAATTGGGAGCCCAAGCTGAGGAGCTCTTTAAAAAAAAAAACCTCCACCAAAAAAAAAGCAAACCACACTTATTTTGGATGGATGACTTCTTAGCACTTTCTAGAAAGTCAGGCATCTCAAGTTACACCTAATACAAGATTCTTAAAATATCAAGGCGTGAGTTGCCTTTGAAAATTGTTTCCCTTTATATCTGTGATGTCTCATACAAAAATCTTTAGCCAGAATTATTTCTAGAGGGACATATATTTTAATGTTTTCACTGTTTCCTTCCACTCAGTATTTCTTACTAAACAGGCCTGCATAAAATCAGGATATTTAATCCACATGGCTTTCCTTTCTTGCTGCTTCTCTGTGCTCAGGTTTCTGATTTCCATTAAAATATTCAGTAATTTATAAACATCTTTGATGTTAAAGTGGGGATAAACTGAAGGAACAGATTTAATGAGAAAGAACCACTCACCTGTGTTTCAAAGGCAAGTATCCCCAGCAAACAAAGGCATCAGTGATGAGCAACCTTGTTTGTACAATTATGTAGTACCCAAGCAAAAGCAGCTTGTTTGGTAGGGATTTTAACATGTGGAAGTAGTTATTTAAGATACTCAGTTACCACAGAGACTGTTCTTTAATAATTACTGAATTAAAATAATTAGTAATTAACATTATAGTAAACTGCTTTGAACCCACTAGGGACTGTTTGTTTCAACTAGCAGAGTTTAAACTGTGTAAAGACTACCATTACAAGTATCACGTGGAGCAATGCACTACAGACATTTTTTTCTCCATGTATGAAAAAACTGTTAAGAAATCAAAGCAAAATTAGTAACTCTGCCCATTTCCATGAGAAAGTTATGGCGTGAGCAGTGTCTGACACTTCAGCTGCTCTGCAGTAGCTCTCCAAGTGTATTCCTTAGCCCCACAGTAAATACACTGTAATCCCTCTTTTCTCAGAAGTAAGCCACCTAAAAGTACCTTTTACATACATTCTGTTGGCTAAAAGTATGCACGCGAGCAATTGCTTTTGAGCAGCTGACATCCCCAGGCTCACCCCACTTGACCTTCAGTAACTTGTTCATGCATCAACTATCTGATTTTCTAAAGCTAATCCTGGTGAAACGGGAACATTACACAGCACAGTATTTTAGAGGAGTGTGCTCCATCTTTTGGCTCATGCAGGCCACACAGCCTTTTAGCAAGGCTTTTTCAGAGCTGTAAGTAGCGATCCTTTTCCAACACGTGACTGAAAAAGTCAGTCACATGCCCAAACTGTGACCAGAGATTACTCCATTTCAGTCACATGAACAAAGCATTTATAATTGCTGAACAGAAGCTGCATGAAAAAAGTCGCCAAGAGCAGACTGTCAGAAAATCCCATCTAACCTCAGATCCACTCTTTGCACAGATCCGAGCTGACTCTGGGAACAACGCTCCCAGAAACCAGCCCAAACCCAGGTGAATTGCTCGTGCAGGCAGAACTCAGCCTGATGGTTGGGCATCCTTCTTTTACAACCTACGGATCCCTCCTTCTCCCTGAAAACCAGCAACAGCCTTCTGGACACGTGTATGTGGCTAAAGCAAGCCAGTGAGCAAGCTGATCCAGTATGTGCTGCAATTACAGAAAAGAAGCTCCCATAGTTCCTATTCTGTGGTATTCGGTAGCAGTGCTGATGCTTAGGAGTAGTTAATCGAAGATATGTAGTTACCACTGGAAAGTGCTCTTCAGTAATTGCTGACCTAGAACTTAAACCAGTCTACTTGTAGATTCAAAGACTTAAAGCATTTTTCTCCCTTCTGTGCAGAGGATAAAGAGGGGGATATTAGCGGAATGGCATTTAAATGGGTGTTCCTGCAGAAACCACACTGATGATGGATCTCAGGCTTCCAGATCCATTCTGAAGGAAAGCAACTCCTTGCTTAAAAAAAAAACAACACAAAGGGAAATCTCCTTCCTCATACTGCTCTTCTGTGACTACTCCACGGTGATAACAAATCCTAGCTTTTGAGCACTTAAGTGCTCTAATTCACCTCGGGATTAATCTTAGTCTCTCTGAAGTAGTGGCAAACTTTCTTCTGAGCTTAAAGGAACAAAATCCTTGCTGGGGCCTTGACTTGAGAAAGAGCCTAATTTCCTTTCCTTACCTATCCTTCCCTCTCTCAAACACCTTCACAGGCAAAGGAAATGGATGCTAATCCTTGTTAATAAAGCTAGTACGTCCACAGGCTCTTTCCAGCCAGTTTTAAGTATAACAGGATGGTGGCAGAGTCAATTTAAAGAAGGTAATTCCAATAATCTGAAAAACCTTTTACTAAATAAACACTCTTGTAAATTTCCCTTTTAGTTTATTTTCATAGAGGGCAGATTAATAGTGACAATGGTTTGGCTCTATCTAGTATTTTTACTCTGTTTTCACGGCTAAACAGTACATCACAGTGCTTTATTACTATATTACTACAGTATAATTATAAAGCTCATCATCCACAGTCCTAAGGGAAAAGATTAGGAAAGGTTTAACATTAATTTAGAATGTGTTGCTGCTGTTCCTACCCACATTTTATGGATTAACTTATTCTTTCCATGTTTTCAATGCAAGGAAGGTATCAAAGCTGGACCTTGAAATAGGTATTTCATACGTGATGCTCTCATACATCCGAAAAGATTAACTGTTAACTACTGAAAGAAAATAGAAAATAATTTTTCACTTGCTGCAAAACAGCTACATTCTTGCCGTCTCACCCTATTTACAGACTTTAGTAGACAGGTAAGTTAGTAGCATAATAGATCTTGATTAAAAGGGAAAGACACACAATTAGGCATATATATCTATGTAAACACATTTTAAAAAGACAGCCTTAGCTATTTTTGTGAAGAAATGTGTCTACTAGCATGCAACAATGGTGGCAGCTGGGACCTGACCCCAAGAACCCCCACTAACACGATTTGCAAAACACCACAGGTGGTGGTGGTGTAGAAATCATACACAAATTAAGTTACCTTTGAATCAGCATCCCAACACTGGTGCATCAGTTCTGCAAAACTTCTGGGACAACTGCTTGGAATGGTTAATCTCTAAAGGAGAGGGAAGGTACCAGTTATTGGAAGCATTGCCCTTTGACTTGCTACTAATACATTTCCTATAAAAGAAATGCAATTAAATGAAGTAAAACACGCTCATTCTTTTAATGCAATATAAAAACTGAGGATTAACATATTAAAAAGAAAAATCATAATTACTAACACTAGCAAGATGTACAAATTAATTGACCTATAAAGAAGGAATGGAACAAATGCACAAATGCAGCTGCTTAAGAAAGCTCAAAGACAAGAAGTCAGAACAAGGCAAACAACTTTAAAACATAACAGTGTGTGGAGGTTGCTGCATGGTATTCCAAGATTCTTGTCAAGATAGGTATAACCTACAGCCTGCCTTAATTCCTTTCTCCCACACTGATGATCCAGCTGTACAATGCTATAATCACTTTTGATATAATGAATAGCTGAAATACAGATTACATTAAAGAGAGTTAAAAAAAATAAAATTAAGTGAAGCTCTACATGACACGAGAAGTTTCATGAGCCTGTGGTCAGAAGGATTAATGAGGACATGCAGATCTCGGACAGCACTCCGAGGGTACAGCGAACTCTCATAAATATTTCCTGATGACTGAAGACAAGGAGCTGCTGGATATAGTCAGGACCACTATCTACAGAGAATTAGTTTGAAGCTTGTTTGTTTTCCTTCACTGAGAGCTTTAAGCCACGAGAAGCTTCCCTCAATCAGACTAGAGGACTTTCAGTTTAAAGACACTGCCTCCACACTGGAAAGCCTAAAAGCAAATCCGTTCTCATGTACACACACAGAGATACCAAAGCCTCTCCTCCAGCTGAGATTAAACGTGCATCCCAACAACATTATACATATAAGGAGAGGCCTCTGCTCTAAGGCATTGAACTGACTTCAGATGTTTCATACAAAATTAAAAAAATATGTAGATTAAAAAAAAAAAAAAGGGAGAAAAAGAGTTCCCTAGTGAAAATGGGTCAAAATATAAGAAGGACTCAAGCTGGAAAAAGGGTTCCCCGTCTTGTAACAGGTGAGATCCAGATATTAAAGTCCTGTTCAGACCAACCTGCCCAGAAGACCTTTTGATCTGTCCAACTCTTTGCAAAGCAGAGCAAGTTGTGTCAAACTGTACCATTATACTACTGCAACGTGACCTGCAACGCCTTACAAGCCTCAGGAGCCAGGGATAACAAACTCTGCTGCACGAGCATTTGAACACCATGAAAACTGGAAACACAAAGTACAGAGCTTGGGCACTGCTGGAGCATGATTATTAACATAATGCAATACCTTAAGGTGCAATGCTTTCCGTGCAAGAAATACACAGAAATTTGTTCAATGCATAAACAAATTGTACTGGTGCTTGATCTCTGGTTGAGTCATTAACCTAAAAATACACTGCCTAGTCTTGCTACAGCATTTGTCTGTAACCCTCCCTGTTCCACGAGGTGGAAATTAGGCTGCGATGGCCATTTGCATGTGTCTCACTTGTGCAGAATGTTACCTATCACGTAACATTGAGGTAGCAGGTTCTGAAAGTGTTGTATTCTAATAAAGATGACGTTTTCACTGGTAATTTATTGTAAAATCACACTTAGCATAATCTGAACGCTCATGTGGGTTTTCTTCTGGATTAATAAAATATATAATTATATAGAAACTCTAACAGAACAAAAATAACACTGCAAAATTATGTGGGAAGTCAAAAGAGTCCTGTACAGAATCATTAAAATCCACTTCATTTGTTGGGCTCAGGCTTTGCTGAGGGAGATTTTTCACCCTACGCAATTACACTTTGGCCTCAGTCCCACACTCGTTTTAGCAAGAGACTTGCAGTGTGAAAAATGAAGGACTGTCTCAACAGTGATTCAACCCTGTTGTGAACTGGAACCATGCAACCCCACTGATGTCAGCAGATTGAACTGAGAGCAGAACCTGACCCTCACACTTGCTTTGGGACATACAAACCATGAAGAAAAGTAGCACAAGCTGACTTTTACAAGGCTTATGCTGCATATATTCCTGAAGTCATGGCCAGAAAAAAAAAACCAAACCAAACCAAATCACAACTATGTAAGCAAGCACTGATGTCCTTTAAGCTCCCTGGCACCCATCCAAAGAAGATGGCAGCAACAAGCTAGTGGTACCTGACAGACTAACAGCTGGCTCTGAAAATGGCACCCCTTAGGTTTCTTCAGCCATGAGGAAAACAGTCATCATGTCCACATTTTGTTCACACTGTAATTTACACAGTTCCTTGATCGGGAAAACTGTAGAGAAACGTGTGTTGTACCCTCTGACATCTTTCAGCTTATGACTACATCTCGTTACAACATTCCCAATGCCACTCTGTACCCCCTACATAACACTGCATGTGGTAGGCATAGCAAAGAAGTACTGTCGGTGGAAGGATTTTTGGTTCCTCCTTCAAAATGATGCATGAGGCTTTTCCTACGCTAAGAGAAAGTCTCTTTGTGCCTCCTGCTCTGTAGAAGACCACATTCATAATCTTCACACTGCTGGTGTAGCACTTACAACTAATGGGTTTATCACAGTATCACTCACTGGAATTAATCCTGTCCTCAAATAGAAGAAGAAAAATAGAGCGAGGGGAAAAAAAAACCACCAACAAAAAATATTAAACTAAGAGGAGGAAACCTAACTCCTCTGTTCAACTCCGAAGCATTTTGAGAAACAGTTTATGTAGAATAATAGGAATCTGTATTGTACAGCCACTGCCTCGCCATTGTAATGTTTCCCAAGCTTCCGCTGTGTCTAGATAGAGGAGGTTTCATCTTTGTGGAGGATTTCCATGCTTGTCTGTGTGTGGTACAGTCACAACTTTAAATGTTTTTTAAATGTAGTTACTGTCTTTGATATCAAGGGACTACGTGTTCAGATATATGCTCACATGTCCAACTAACTGAAAGCCTCAATTTGTGAGAAGAAGAAAAGCGAGGCTGGGGACACTGTACAAACGGTGTTTACACCACTGAAGTGCTTTTGAAATGGAAAGACTCTGCATGAGGAGGCTTGCAGCTATGCCACAGCCTTGCCGATACCAGTGAGGAGCTCATCTTCAATGTAGTGTTGAACGTAGGTGGCAAAACTGTAATTTCTCTCTTTTTTTAAAACTATTTTTTCTTCTTTTATTTTTGAAATTTTCATCTAAGCGGCAGTTTCTTGTACTATAGTGACTCCTGCTGGGAGAGTTAAGTTGAAGTAGCTGAAGGTCTCTTACAGATATATCAACTCCCGGCCAGTAAAAAGATGTCCTAAACGCAGGAGATGGAGTTAAACTGTTCCCCTACCTTGGACGCAATGGCTTCTTTCATCACTAAGAACAAACCCCTAGGTTTTACAATTGAGACTGAGAAACTAGTACAGTACTTGTACAATTTTTGATCTACAGCATCACGACGTGAAGCTGCAACAATTAGATGTAAAGGGTCCATTCATGAGGAATAACATCACTTTGACCCTTTGTGTTAGCTCCTACTGCTAATCTTTCCATACGCGTGAACTTACTTTCAATTTGAAGAAGATGAAAAAGTCTTTTGCAAAACCCCAATACTGTTTTCTGATCTATGTACCTGAATGTAGAAACGTAGTCTTACCTCGTTTTTTTCCACTACAAGCCAAGCTACTTGTAATCCTTCCAAGCCTTTAAAGGGGACCTCCCTTGTTAGCATCTCCCAGAGAACCTGGAACAGAAAAAAAGAAAAGAATTTTTATTTCTGTACTTTGTATTTTAAATACATTATTAAACCTTGATACAGCCCTATTCTGTATCCAATTATCAGGCAACCAGTTTCCATTTCCAGGAACTTGGACCAGTGTTTGTGTGTAAGATCCTCTCACTAAATTAATTCAAATGTTTCTGCTTTTTCCTCTACAGAAAAGCCCAGATGAAAAACTGGGTTGTGTGGGGTCTAATGCCTGCAATTTTGTGAGAGCCACGGAAAATGCTTTTTACTTTCTTTGTATACTATAAAGTTCACATTTGACAGTTGAGCCTTGGAAAGACAATGAACTCCTCCTCTCCTTCCCAGCCCCAACTAGACACATCTTCGCTTTGCAGTCATTTTGCATTTACAAATATTTCTATATGATTGCAAGTAGTGTTTCTCAGTAGTCAGAATATGATCCAAAAGGTATTGTGCTCATATGATATGCCTATGAAAATATTAAGTATCATTTTTCAAGCAAAACTGTAATTGTCTCCAAGTATGTGATTACGCTAAACTAAACAATATACAGCGTATAGAAAATTACCCTCTTCTCCATATCTTATATTCGTACTATCCTTAGATATAGAAAGATCTCCTAAATTCACACGCTTTTAGCGTTTTGGTAACACACTACCCGAGAATCTAAGCTACTCTGCAGAAAAGTTTGGCATCACCAAAAAGGCTTCAAGTCAATGAATCCAACTTGCTTTTCTGTCACTGAGACTTCGTATTGGAGAACAACCAAATTAACAGGCGCTTTGTACCTTCACTTGCATGTTTGGGGTTTTTTTAGATCAGAACCTTCATACACACATATTGTTACAAATATCTACATACAAACTTTTTCTTCTGCTCATATACCAAGCACATCAACAAAAAAAAGACATTTATGTAGTATCTGACCAAATGCATTAAGATCCTTATGCAAGTCTCAGCGTCATCACTCTTTGGGTTAGAACCCAGGCTTATTCCAGCTACATCATTTTGAATGGATTCTGGCCAGCTATGAAGGTAATTAGAAAGAAAATGTGAGAATATTGGCAGATGCTGCTCAAGCAGAAAAATTTGCATTGAAGCAGAGTTGGACCTTTAATCAAGTGAACAGGGTTCTCCATCAATAGACTTATTTGAATAATTTTGCTTGAGTCAGAAGGCTGACTAGTAAAAGTAAGGCTGTCTTGGAAAAATAAGTAAAAGGACAGTTTTCCTGAGAATAAGAAATATATAGGGAAAGCTATCATAAAGGTATTCAACTGTCCTCTTTGCCTCAATTCATCCCTTTTAGAATAAAAAGAAAAAGGCACCTCAATTTGTAATTCCAATTATCACCACTCTACTGGTAGAGAAGGAAATTAAACTGTGAGAGGAAAAAAGTAATTTAGCAGTCCCACGTAATTCAGAAAAAGCAGCAGTGCACGAAAGAGCCAGTTTAAAACAAATGCCCCTGGCCCAAATCAAACATGCAGTTGAACAGCTCTGCAGAACCACCTCATCTGTACGGATGTACCAGGAAACCACAGAGAAGAAACTCAAGTCTGCACATCAGATAGAGCAGTATCTAAATACATCTCCCAAGTACAGCGCATAATGAAATACGTGTTAAATGTCTCCAAGAGCCTTGCGCAGGAAAACTCTACTGCTCTGCTAACTTTCTTTCAGAAGACTGTAAATTATAAGGGTTGTCTCGTTTCACTCATTCACTTAAGCTGGTGCAGAACATTCTGCACCGAATTCCTTTATCATGACACCTTTAGTGTTTATTTCCACTGCCCGTATGGATCACTGCCTTCCTAAAAACCAACAGTGCCAGCTTAAAACACTTCAAGATTGCTGGTTTTCTCTTGAACTATGTGCAATCTGACACAATATGAAGAATTTTTCTTAATGCCTTGTTTTTTACTAATAGTAGAAAAAAGTAGAAGAAACCAAACTGGGATGGCAGATATCCTTGTATTTATTTACACAGGTTTAGAAAATGTTCTAAACCAATGCAGGTTTCATATGCAGGCCGATGGTGTAGATAGACTTCTCTCCCAATGGCACCAGGTGTCTTATCTTCACTTTTATAGGAGCTTCAACCCTATCTCATGAACTAGCTACCCTGAACCATTGGCTAAGATGAAAGACTGCAATTACCACTCTTTAAAAGCAGCAAATGGGTATCTTCTGCATTCCCATTTGTCTCTTCCTGTGCCCAGGGTCATTCAGCAGCAGGAAAAACACCTCAACCTGACTTACCCCTGCCTCTTTATTGCAAGATACATGCAGTTCATTTTCAGAACTGGCTCCCCAGGTCACCTCATAGGGAAATCAATCTATCTTCCATTTCTGGTGTAACTTAATTGACACTGAGATGGTTCGCCTCCCCTTCCATCTCTGATGGTGAGGATCACCTGTTTTCCCGATCGCATCACATCTCTGTGATGACAGACAGCGGGTGCTCACAGAGAAACAGCCAAGCTACACATGGTGATACAAAACAAAGCAAGATCATTTAATGCAGTGGTCTGTAAGCTGGGGCCTCAACATGCGGAGCTCTTCTTTGCACACAGAGAAACAGAGAGACAAATGTAGGCATGTTCATCCTATACCTGAAGCTGAGAACAAGAACTGTAGGGTCTTCAGAAAAAGCTCACACACCTAATTCTGTCATCTCAGCTGTGTTTCAATTCTTATCCTCTCAACTATGTGACAACAAACAAAAGGGGGAAAAAAAAAAACAACAACAAAACCCCCACATGCCCACCCCAGCGCAAAAAAGGCAAAAATTCACAGTGCCATGTATGATAGGGAACATCCAAATGAGTAATTTGAGAAAAAGCAAACACGGAACATCTTCACTGAAAAAAAGAAATGTTTTCTCTTGGCAGGAAAGCGTTCAGAGCTGAGGGTCAGAAGCCACAATTAGCCGAAGTACAGCATGAGCGGGAAGTGTTGCACTCTTGGAGGTACTGCTCTTAGGCATGAAAATTAGGTCAGTCTCTCTGCATTGATCCCAGTGGAAGTTAAAGATCACGTAATTCTTTTCAAAAAGAGTAAGGGATAACCCCTGGAGCTGGCCAACATTCCCTCTATAAATAACGTATGTTCTCATAGCTAAAGCAATGTATGAACTATTGCTAGGAGCGTAACAGCTGCTGCATTTAACAGCAGTCTCTGTGCCACCAATAGCTAATTAACGGTTTTACTTTTTTTGCTCTTGTGTTAAAATAATTCAGCTACATCACATAAGCTTTCTATGATTAAACACATTTATATTGATACACACACACTGCAGTGCACTACAAACCATTTTGCCAAAATAATATATTCTGAGCATATGTCTTCATGATTTCAAAACAGCTTTTAGAGTGAACATTGCCATTCTGCATACACTTTCACATCTGGAGGAGAAGCAAGGAATCGTCTGTGAGCAATGCACACAATGACGTGGGAGTCACTTTCTGGGTTGATCACTTTAACACTTGATATCTGTTGCTTAGAGTATGGATTTGGAAATGGATTAGAAAAGAGAATCACAGCATGGCTGAAGCGAAATGCAAGACCTGTCTTTGTGTTGCAATAAACCTCCTAGAACATTCAGCTTTATCATTTCACAGCAGTATGATAAATTATTTACTGTATATCTCACAGAGATTATATGTTTACCCATCCATGAAGAGCAGGACAAACCAATGTGAACGTTCGCTATAAAGAAGTATGCAACTGCTCACAAAGAAGAAAATTCATTTCAACTGAGGAGCAACACAGACCTGTAAGGTTGCAGAAAGACTTTGGCACTTCATGGAAAAAAGCTCTCACACACCATAAGCAGAATATTTAAAAATCACAGACTGGTTTGTAGAAAGAAAAGCCAGTCAGGAGAAAAAAACAGGAGAAAAGAAATTAAAGAAAACTATGGGGAAAGCGACAAATATTGCAAACAGAATATCTATTCCTAGCATCTTACTAGTTTACATTTGAAAGGATTCTGTTCTTTGTTAACAGGACTTTAACTGAAGAAAAGCAGATTTGCCTCTCTAGCACAAAAGCTGCTGGCAAGCATTACACTTTGAAAAGGGATTCTGTAAGTTTTGGTTTTATGGGTGATAAACATTTCACGAGACAAAAATACCCTAAGATTTTTTTGTTTTCAGCCTCATAGCTAATTCTCTGATAGTCTAACAATTATTATAGGGAGACTCCAACTTTCAATGTTATATTCGGACAATTTCTTGCTGGTATAACCCCATTATGTCAGTAATTTCATCAATACAGAACTTGGGCTGCTGCCATTCTTCATTTCTACCCTTGTATCTCCTCTGAAAATGATGGTCCTCCAAGACGAGAGTTATAAAAAGACAAATTCATTCCTAAGTGCTTATGAATTCATAAGCTGCTGCCCACAGTAGAACACTTCTGCTTAAAAACAATATATTAAAAAATGTGAGTCAAATATTATTAGGCATACTAAAGTAGCACTATACACCAGTAACCACATTAAAATATTCTAGTAACACTGAACTGGTTCTATGTGGAGGGCAGTTGAATTTTACCTCTCAGTACAGAACTGTCAAAGGAACTTTACTTTTTGGATGAGGAAAAATAAACTGTGTGTGACATAGTGTTCCCGAGGCTCTGGTAATACTTGACACAATAAGATATTAAACAATTTTTTACCTTCTCCCACTTCTAGAACATTACTTAGTTAATTCTCACCACGATGACTATGTGAACAGTTTGAGCTATAAGACCATGTTTGGAATTTCTCTTCTAACATTTTTGCTTTGTTTTGAAACTGGAATGTTTCCCTTCAGTGGATAATATGTGATTGCTTCCAGTAACAGTTTACATTAACCTTTACATTTGCTAGCTTATGTTCTCTTACTGTTTGTGAGCTAGTTCAGTTAAGTAAGCAAGGGTTCTGAATCTGCCAATATAGGCTTTTTCTCCCTCCTTGCAAACCTTCAACCTTACATTTGTAAGCAACACCACATCATCATCTTTCATGTATTTTTTTCACCGTAAAACAACTGTTTGTCAAAAATTTTAAGTTCTCTTCCACCGGGTCATCAGCTTAGCTATGTACAGCCATAGGTGCTAGCTTAAAATCACAGTGCCTCCCTTGCACTGATCTCCTCCCATTCGTCGAAGAGAAAGAGGCAATATTGACAAGTACTGAAATATTTCCTCATTCTGCAGCCCACCACTGAATCCAAACCCAAAAATGGTTAATACCCAGGTAGGCATGGAAAGTACAACCCCACTTCCTTTCCTTTTTCCCCCTAAAGTATTCCTTACTGTTCTCTGTCAGAGAACGGCTAGGGGGGGCTAGGCACACAATTGGTCTGACCAGTAGGGCTATTTCTAGCCTATTTTGTATTGCAGAGCAAAACAAATGAGACCTTAATTATGGACAGAGTGAAATAATTCACACTCCTGTACCTGCAAACCTGGCATGCTGATGAACTGTATCTGATTCTTCCCCCTTCAGAAAGATGGCAAAGCCATGTTGGCCTTTTCTATACTTTTACATGAGGCCTCTACCTCCACAAGAGGTACAGCCTCTGCTCTCACAGCTCATGATAGCAGGGTCTCAAACAATTATGCATGGACAATTGGCTCACTTTTTAATCTAAAAATCTGTGACATTCCATTTTATGGAAAGTGGAATCCTAATCAGTTCATTCTGTTATACACCTATTGCAAGAAAACCCTTTTTTTTCCTATTCCACTAAAAAACACAAGCAGAGATTCATGATGCAAATAGTTCAGTGGTTCCTGCAAGCCTTCAGACATACGCTGAATACTTGTGGCAAAGCGTGCGCTTCCCACACTGGCACGCTGTTAATCAGATAAGGATCTTACTAAGCATGCAAGACACACTTCTTCCTATCATTTTCAAGCATGTATTTGCAAATTATGGGTCAGACACGAAAGAAATAGTGATTTTTTTGTTGTCCTTATTTATAATTGTTGTTTCTGCATCACATGAATCCTGTTACACTAGTGATCTGCTACTACGCACAGGGAAATGAGATGCACTCACCACTCCATATGAGTATGTGTCACATGTTTCAGAAACTGGGAGGCTTTGGATAACTTCTGGGGCCATCCACGGAAAAGTGCCTACTAATGACATGTGTGTTGTATGGGAGTGGAACCTTGAGGCACCAAAATCACAGATCTGGCAAAAATAAATTAAAAATAAACGGAGATTAGCATATCAACCTCATTCATTAAACCTCAAAACGCTGAGTCAAACAGTAGCATCTCTCTACAAATAATTCAAGTGTTCATACCTTCAACACGCCATCAGCAGCTATAACAACTGAAAACGAAAAAGCAACAGGTTAGAAGAATGTTATTCAAAATAAACACAATACATTTTCACAGCAAAAGACTGCTTTTTATCAAGAAAAATGATCCTACGGTGAGCCAGCACCTGAACATGCACACATGCACAATTGTCCTGGTTTCTTTGAGAAGCTTTAGAGAACATCTGCTGAATACCTGTAAGCCTATGAATAAACACAAAACCTTTCAGGCCTTACTGAGTTCAAAGATAACAACACAACTATCGCTAAAATACAGATAAACTCAATTCTCCCCAATGTAATCAGGCTTAACAAGAAGCTCTCTGAAAGACTCATTAATAAAAGGAGAAAACTTACAACTGAGGTGAGATCTAAACCTCTCTTATCTCCCCATGTGCATTATTAATATCTGTGTCCCACCTATCCCTCTACTAGTAGTTAAAGTTTCAGTTAAAAGTCAATGTTCAGCAAATTTCATAAATGGTTGTCAGCTGTCAAGTACAGACTAACCAGTGCAGCTCCACACCGAGTGCATATTACTCAAGAGCATGAGTATCTGTCAAACCTCAAAACAAACAACAGTAAAGACAAGATTTTCAGATAAGAAATAATAAGCCTTATCCTGTCTACTGTGTCTGGTGCCTGCCAGCCCTTCCTGGTACTCAACCTTCCCAA
Organism: Rhynochetos jubatus; assembly: GCA_027574665.1. Classification (NCBI taxonomy): domain Eukaryota; kingdom Metazoa; phylum Chordata; class Aves; order Eurypygiformes; family Rhynochetidae; genus Rhynochetos; species Rhynochetos jubatus. The sequence goes on from CM050654.1 coordinate 20,962,257, forward strand.
TACAAAAAGGAAGCAAGGAGTGCCCAAGCAATGTCTGACAGCTGATAAGATGGGTACAATGCTAGTCTGCAAGACACAACTTGCAAGAGCCTTCCACAGTGCTGTAAATGATGCCAGGGACCGTAACAGAGCCCAGCCTTGGATGGGGAGAAGGGAACAAGGTCTGTGCCTCAACAACTCCTAGAGCAGCTTGATGACAGCCAAGGCATTAGTTCTACATATACACAAAGCTTGGGTGCAGATTTAAACACCACATTAACAGGTCACAGTCCATGCAGAGTGTTTCAGTGTTTTGCTACTTTACCATTCCTGGACTTCAGATCCCTGTGGATTACTTTGACTGGAGCTTCCATGTGTAAATAGTGCATTCCTACACAAAACAAGGGAACAATCTCATTAGGCAGGCTGGGCATGGCCATCACCTATCAGCAGCCAAGTTTCCTGGTTCCCATTAATTTTCCGCCGTGTAAGTTGGCATACCCGTATGTCATATTGATATGCTGCAGGAGAAGCAAAGTGTCCCGTAATCTACTTTGAGACAAAAACACTAAGAAAAGCTGATATATCTTCCCAAGCATCTCTATGGGTATGTTAATGCTTTTTAATGTCATATTTAGTTATTTCCTCTAAGGTGTTCTCTACACAGGCAAGCCAAGATATGAACTTACTGTTCATTCATTAGTTTACACTAATCACTGCATGGTCACAGAGAACACAAAGGACAAACGGCTTGTTCTGCTGCATCATTATATGAAGAATTTCAGTATGTTTGCTGAGAATAAGGGCTTAGCTTCCTTAAATATCCCAATTCAAATCAAATGTAAGGATAATTATGCACTTCACCTCATAATTACTCTACATCAGCAAAATTATCCTCTTGAGACTTTGGGGCAAACCAGAAGTAAAACTGGCTCATACAAGCCATTTTCACTCCAGAAATTAATATGGATTCTTAACAACCAAGGAACATATTAAAAAGTACTTATGGTTTTTTTCCTCCCAATGTGAATAAGGAAGTATAAGAAGGCTTTCCTGACTTCATAAGGAAGGCATCTCCAGCTGTACACTTTGCTGGCTGTGTAGGATAGTAATACACCGCTCGTCTTGCTTACCTTTAGCTATGTCAGTTGCCCAGGTCATGATATGATCCATATCCATCTCTTCACTTTTGTTACTATTAATGTAATCAAACAGTGAGCCAGCAGAAGCATACTCTGTTAAAAAACAACAACAAATTCATGTGATATTTCAAAACATTGCTCCTAAATTGAAAGACCTAATAGAAACTCTGCCAGTTCCAGAGAGTAGTCAACCTCTGGTTAATATATTAGCCAGCTAATATTATTAGTAGTGCAGTGTAGTGTAGTAGAAGAGTGGTAGTTTGTTCTGATTATCCCAACACAGGCATAATCTAGTGCTACGGGGCGGGGGGGTGAGGGAGCGGAAGTAGTAGTAAAATCGTACATCATAACGGGCACTAAAATGAAGAGGTATCAGAAAGGTCTGGCATCAAAGTTCAGCCAAAGCAGACTAAAAGATTCTGGATGCTCCTTGTTCAGGATTTTTTCTTAACTTCTCCCAACTACACCTATGGAAACCCCCAGCAGGATTATATGGGTACAAACAAGGGCTTTTTTGGCTCGTTAATGTTTGCAAGCGTGGCAGGTGGAATCCAGCCTGACTGTCAGCAGGGCTGAAAGCTGGAATAACAACCTAGTTATACCTACACACATTTTAGGTGTGAAACTGGAAAGAATTGAAACCTCCACAGCACCCCTTTTATATACCTTTAAACCCTTACATATTTAAACAGTGAATTTGCTGCTCCTGATCAGAAGAGCAGTTAATGGATCATTTTTGTGGCATCAGATCCTCCTTACTGTTTCCAAAGACAGAGGATATTCCCCACTGGTGAGCAGTACAGTGTATAAATTACACCCCATAACAAAGGAGAATTACTTTATTTCTTTTTTTAACAGTAAAACCAGATGTTAAATATATAATGATCTGTTAGAAGAAAGGGTTTGCAAGTAGAAAGGGAAATTAAAATTTTCTATTCCTATTTCCCCACGGAGGATCAGAGTAGTAGGTCAAACCATTTGTTCATGAAAAAAAAAAAAACCACCCCAGAAAGAAAAAACTAGAGGGCTAACCCTGAGGGAAGCAGGCCAGATTTCCACGTGCTGCAGGTCAGGTTCAGCAGTCTAAAGGCTGTAGCTCCTCTGCTTAGCACTTATTAAATAAGCTTTATGCTTATGTAGTATTCATTCATATTTCACTGAAATCACAACAGGTTTGTGAGTTGGAGCAGCTGATACATTTTCTTCTATCTGGTTGCCAAGACAGAGTAGGCACATGCCACCCAGTGTAGCCCAAGTAGTGCAAAGACCAGAGGGATGCAAGAAGTAACTTCAAGCCTTTCATCCCTCTCTCCCAAGGCTATTCAGCATGCTTCTCAGGCAGAATTTGTAACCTACTTATGAGACTCGCAACATCTCCATACCTAAGGTGCAAACCAGCTGGTATACAACTGAAATGCTTAATTTCAGCCATTTCAAAGCAGTCATAAATAATTCCCTCTGAGACTACATAAAATATATCTGAATTGTTGTTAATATCAATCAGTGAATGATACATGATAGACTAAATGCATAAAAAGTAAACATTGCTCCTCATCAAGGAAATCAAAAGCACTGGGAGACTGCTGCATGGAGAGGGAAACTCTGCCACCTAGAACGTGGTAGACCACCTGAGAACATTCCACCACTAAATGAAAGGAAAAAGAAAATAGGAAGTCCCTTGAAAGTAACCACTTAAGTGGCAAGTTAGTTTTGGATCATTCCTGCAGGACCTCCTGCTGAAAGAAGTCTCTGCAGCAGACAGAAGCATTGCGTCTGATGTCACCGAAAGAGGAGTAAGCTGCTGATCTGCACATTTCTGCAATTAAAACATCAGCTTTTTTTACCCATGATGTCATCATCTGTCTTATAAATGGATTCCTCAGGCATAGGTTGGCTGCAGGCTTTGCATGCCTTTACAATGCATAATTTGATCCAGCAGGTCAGGGACAACTCAGCTCCCTTTGCCACACTGCGTGATCCAAGGCAAGCAAGCCTCAATCAGCAAAGCTCGGTCCTTTAGTGTTTCTTCCACATATTTCTTGAGCCACAGCTTTTTCTGAGAGGTTGTGGATTTGGAAATCATATCACAAGGGTAATTTTTTGTCAGTAACAGAAAAGAGGCGCTTGCTTTGGAAGGAAAAGCTGTGAATGCCTGACTGGACCCACCCTGTGATGGGCTGTGGGTTATGCCCTAAGTTTCTGTGCAGACGGGGGCACAAGCTCCGAGAATGTTTTGGGAGGACACAGCTGTGGTCAGAAGCCAGATCTGAAAGCTAGGCATCGACACGGCTATTGACAGAGACAGCCAGTAACCTCTAGAATGACGTGATCCATGATAGCAGCTTGCCAGGCAGCATGATCAGTTATAACACTGACATCCATCCCAGCAGGGAAATGTGTTTTGACTGCAGATGGAGCCTTCCTCAGAGAACTCTCTGACACCCCACATAAAATGTTACGTCCAGCTAATGCTCGGTACATGCCAACGCTTGGCTCAACGCCCTCATCTCCATCACTCTGAAGAAACAGTTTCTTGTGATTTCTTCTTGTTTGGGATTTTCCCTCATATGAAACGGATCTCTGACTAAACACAGGATTAAGACTGCACCACTGAAGGCCATCCAGAAGATCACAACGAAAATCCCTCTGAAGGACGTTTCAAGAGCAATTAACATTTTTCTCAGCAGCCATTGTCCCATTTGAAAATAGTGTGGGGAAATGGAACCTTGCTTCCTTTCCAACCCATGGGACTCCAGTCTCCTTGGAAGTTGCAGGGAGAAATGATGCAGTTTGTTAAAGCGGTTTTCTTTAGCGAGGGTGGAATCGGACCTCACCAAGGAACAAACTGACTGGTCTATGCAGCAGATGGTTCAAGTCCCCACTCCCAATGACATAATGAGCTACTTTAGCTGCTGTCTGTCCTGTGACTGGCAAAGAGGTCAAATGTCCTTCTCTGAACACTGACCTTTTGTGAGATCAAACTGAGGACTTTCTGATCCAGACATCATCCTGAGCTGTTGACTACACACCTCCTTTGTTACCCTGCTTGCTGGTTTACACTTATTACACTTAAGTTATAAATAATAGTAATTACTTGATTTATTAGCTTTCTGTTACTTTTACAGCTTCAAGAAGGTATTCAAGCTCCTATCTGTATGCTATCACCAGTGCATCCTCTGAGCAGTGTAGGCCATGGTCACCTCTACACAACTCTGGAGTACTGGTTGCAAAACCGTGACCTCCAGTAGGCTGCTACTCCTGTAACTAAAGCTCCTCATGCCCTGAACAGTGCTGTGTCTCAGATGTGCTGCCGCCGGATTACACTGCCATCTGCTGTGAAAATCGGACGTCTAAAAGTCAGGGAGAAGTAATAATTTTCACAGGTTCTGCCCACCATCCGAGCACCAATAAAAACCTGAGTGGCAACGTTTCAAACCGTATTAGACCGTGTCATGTGCCAAGACTACTCATCGCATCAAACTCTTTGAAGTGTTATCGTCATGCCAAACCACACCTCCATGGTTTTTACCGGTCCGAACACTGCTTCATCAGACTGTAGATTGTTTTGCTTTGGGTTTATTTTCTACTACTGTCTTACCTAGTTTCTCTCATACAGGAATGGGAAGAAATCACATTATCTGTAATTTAATTTTATATCTGGACCAACACCCAAGGTAAGGAAAGGAAGCTTAAAGTGGGGCTAGAAAAAAAAATTCTAGGAATGCCAGAAGGAATGAAACCTATGTTCCAGTCAATAAAGGGAGCTGTCTTATGGTGTCTAATAAACACTTGAGTCTATTTCAAGCTCTTCCCACGGCTGGGAATTTCCCAGTGCAGATTCTCCTATTTTCAACACAGGCAGAAATCATGGTGCAGCTCTGCTCTGAGCAGACTCTCAGCCCTCCCTTTTCAAAGAACCTGCCAGAACTTCCTCTATTTCTGCCACACATCAGTTAAACTGGAAAAGCAATTCACAGAACAGAGTGAAAGCTTCTATTTAAGGAGTCTGTGCATTAAGAACGCCCCAGGCTCTAACTGCCTCTGTGGGGCTACCAGCCATGCTCCCACCTCCCGCACTCCCATTTACACTGAGGGAGGTGGTGCCAAGCACTCGAACATTCAAAGAAGGCCAGAACAATTATCAAAACACTGAAACTGGGTACAGCTAATACCTTGCAACACTGGAGAATCAAGACAAAGTTCAGACAAAAATCCTTACCTGTAACTATGCCATAATTTGGAGGTTCGATGACAGCTCCATAGAACTGAATGATGTTTTTGTGACTGAGCACACTGAGGATTTCTGCCTGTTGAAAACAAACAAGTCAGACAATTAAGAATGGGGCATTTACTATAACAGTTTATTTTATACCCAAGCGGGTATAAACACATATATATATAACATACATAAACTCACAGGTATATAGGAAAGACTGTCCACAAATGCTTGGCATTTGAAAAGCTCATGAGAGTCTGGCAGATGAATACTTAGTATGTTTGGGGGAAAAAAGGCAAAAATTTTCAGACTATTCTTTCGTGGCCAAGGCACAGATGTAGAAGCTAAGTCTCTGGAAAAACTGAAGGCCTTGGAAAACTTTGTTCAAAGGAAGATCCGGGATTTTTGGCAGAGTTGCAGCACTCCTATCCAGAATTTGTGTTTATGCACAAAGTACTATGGGTTCATGCAGTCCAGCGCTTCAGGCCGTTAGAGCATACCATGCACACACAGCTCCATCCAATGTTTACTGGAAACGAGGAGTTTCCAGGCATGCGCTGTGGAGCCTGATTGAATACACGCAGCAAGCATGCTTGAGATTGCCAAATAACCGGCAGTGCCATTGAAACTGCTCCTCTGAGCAGACTACAGATGTTTGGAAATTCTGCATAAATGCACAAAACCTTCAAATTCCACTTGAAGAATGCTTCTAGGTTTGAGAAAGAGGCTGCAACACAATGAGAACATATCCACAGAAATTAAGATACATACTCCCTGTGGGTTTTGAGAAAAAAGGCCAGGCATCTCCTTCAAGGTCTCTCAACAGTTTTGCCTCTGTACTATATTAAAATAAATACTCAAGAGATTTTAGATACCTTTTTTTACACAAATATATGTATTATGCAAATACAGATATATACAATTATGTGTTCTTCTTTACAGCAATGCACTACTTTAAGACTCTCAGATTACGTTAACTCAACCCCAGTCAAGAGCATCTAAAAAGAACAAACCACAACTAATTCCTCTGAACTTAGCTAAAGTATCTGATCTGGCAGATCCCTTCTCGTGCCTACTGGCTGTAGGAGTGTTGCTGTTGAGTCTTCTCACACTTGCTTAGATAGCTGCCAATTACATTATTTTGTGGCCTTGTAGACTTACTGAAAACAGGAAGACTATAGCAGCTTTAATGCAGAAAACCACAGTACATCAGCTAGTGCTACTGTAATAAATGTATAGACACAGCAAAACAGTATTTTTTCGGCTCGTGTTTTATAGCTGATACCATGACACACGTGCGTATCTGCGTGATTACAGATAAGGGCATCAGATGGCTCCATTTTTTGCTGTTGTTGTTTAGAGCCTTTTCTGAGTTACTTCACCACAATTTTGATTTAAGACCTTGATCTTTAGCTAATGCACTGCCATTTACACACATTCATTTAAATCTTTAACTATAGCTTTGAACTTAGCTTGGGTTGCACTAGCTCTTCATGCTGCTCAGCCTGCTCAGCAAGGGAAACTGTTACCGTGAAGTGAGTCATCTTTTTTCACAATACCAGAAAAGTAATTTTTTTAAATGTAGGCTGTTTTCAGCAAATCATACTGCAGACTGACTCACCTCCAAGTCCACAAAATAATTTAATTGGCAGCTATATAAGCAAATGAGGGAAGACTTACCTGCAAGGAAACAGCAACACTCCTAAAGCCAGTCAAGGGATCCGAGAAGGGATCTGTCAGATCAGGAAGGGATCTGTCAGCAGAAGGAGCTTTGCTCTCCAGCTGCAGCCCCACCAGCCTCCCTCAAAGCAGGGGACTCCAGCAGCACTGGCACTGCCCATTTCACAAGCTGTACCTCCAACGTCCTTCAGTAGCCTGGAAGATGCAGATGACAAGTCTAGTCATTCAAACCTCCATCTCCATGACCTAGCAAACGCAAGACCCCTATACTTCAAAAATTTTTGTATTCCATTTTTATATTCTTTACAAAATAATACACTGGGGAATCACCTCTAATTCCTACAAGCATTACTGCCAGATAACCAGGAAACCTAATACCCCTTGACTGTGTACCTGAATATTGTTAGAAATGAGACAGGCATACCAGGCTACAAACAACATTAGACAGACTGTTTAGACACTTTGGTCAAGAGGAATGGAATAAAACTATCTTCTTGTACAGTACTTAAAAATCCACATCTTCAAAGCACTGTGCACAACTCCTCCTGGTGTTAACAATACATGTAACTCAACAAGTCATTAAAATTAAACTGACTGGTCTCACATTTAACTTTCCCAAGGCATTATGTATTTAGGTGTGTCAAAAATACTTATTTTCTTATATTAACTTATTCACAGTATGTTACACACTAAGATCACATCCCAGGAGTATGAAGAAATGTTGTGTCAACCATGGCTAATACCCTCATCTTCACACTGATGTTCATCTCTAAACATGGATGTAACAGACACTAAAGCGAGCTTCCATCTAAGAATAAGGAAAAGTACCAACTAATTTCCCATAGATAACCCAAATTAAGAACTGGTGGGAAAAAAAATTCCAGCTCTCTCTATGGACCATTACTTCTGAAAGAAATCGTTTCTAAACACTTTTAATCACTCTGCTGTTGTTAGCACTAGCAATTCTAGACTATTCCTTTCATGTTTTGCTCTTTTCAATTGGTGCAGATCAGCTGTGAACTCCATTAGCCAATTTAAAGACACTTATTCCTTACAGTGAGAACCAGATGCAAGTCAATGCACATCTTTGAAGCTTTTGTACTTTTTTTGACAAGAAGGTACCGTATTTCAATGAAAGACTGACTTTCAGATAGCAAATTACAAAGTGGTGGTTAAAGACTGGTATTTCAAAGGTCTGCTTAGGCACCTCCAAGAATATTTAGAATCACCTTTAAGCATCAAACTCACACTTAAAGCCAAAATGTTTAAATGCTTGGAAGAAAATCCTGTCATGCATCTGCCTAAAGGCCACTGAAGAAGCCAGCCCTCACTGGCTTGGGCACGATGCACTCACTTCCCACAGTAAAGCTACTATCTATCTTATGGAACTTAAATGAGCCTCAATTTTCTTCCTAAAGCCAGGGTGATGATAAGTAACATGGCTTCAGTTATTTCATTATATTACTTTTTTGTGTGAAAGGCGGATATTTTTTCTTTTTTAAAATGTTGGATTGAAGCAGAACTAGAAGGAGCTCAGCTGAAGGAAAGGCACAACCCAAATACGTAAATACAAGCTCCTTGGATATATCATACAGTCAGACACACAAGGTGACTGCAGCAGAGCTTAGTCACAGCCTGGTACTGATCATCAAGCCACGCTAAAACCATTCACCCTGTACTTACACCACAGGTATGGGTGAAATTATGTCCCTCTATCAAGTCCTGCTGAAGGCAATTACAGACTAGATGCTATTTCTTGAAGGCAAAGTGATTCAGAAGTTTAAACAAACCTAATCCTCTGTTTACATAATTCAATCACTATCATGAAATCCAAGGTCAGAGCAAATTACACTGAAAATGTTTTAACTTAATTCTCACTGGCTTCTGTAACATTACTGTAAATCAAACCCAATTCATACACCAAGTACAGTACAAGACTTAGGAACTCAGGTAATCCCTCAATGTACAAACTAATTGTGTCCTATGAACCATGGTCTAGATCACAGTGCTGAACAGCTGATTTATTTTTATGCCTGTTTGATCTCTGCTTATTGACATATGTGAAAATGTCAATTACATCATCTCTGACTGACATCACCTTAGAGCTGCCCCTAGACTTGCCAGTACTGCTCTTAACCTTCTAGTAGAAAAACAACACACGAACACTCACATCCTCAGTATTTTCAGCAGGTAAAATCAGGGTCCTCCTCTAGGATCCTGCTGTGTTCAGCAAGTGCTGAACAGAAACCACCAACATAGTGGTTGAGTGTGGCCAGCAGCAGATGAGGGACAAAGTGAGCTACCTGGACAGCATGGTCCTGCTATGAGCAGCACAGGCCTCAGCTCACTGGCATGGTGCAAGCCCCAGCCTACTTCTGCTCTGCCCAGTGCCAGTGCAGTGAGAGCAGCTCAGCCCTGAGAGATTTCAAGGTCAGTGCTGACTGCAGATGTGGGCCACGGCCATCTGATGCTGAGCTGGCATCACTCAGGCTGTATCGTCAGATCTTTAATTGCAGCCACAAAGGCAGCAAGGATGTGGACGGAGGCACTCTGCGTAGAGCTGTGTTGCTGCCTGCCAGCTACTCGTACCAGCCACAGCTGCTCTTGGTAGAGCTCCCTATCCCAAGGCAGCTAAAGCTAGCAAAGACCAAGCGACTCAGCGCATCTGAGTTACTCTGGTCCTCCTTGAAAATACATTAGAAAGTTGTTACACTCGTGCTTCCAGGGAAGTGATCAAGAGTTTGCACTAGGAGCCTATTTCAGCAGCACAGCTGGATCTGCAAAAGAACATCTGTCCACAGTTTTCTTAGCATCAAACGACTTTTTTGCTTGTGTGCAGGCAAACTGGTCCCAGGGCAACTTAATCCCCACTTCTTCCAGGTGCCTTTGGAAGCCCTGGCTGGAGAGGACAAAGTACAACCGTCCTTCCACCCTGGCCCAAGGTTTAGGATTAACTTGGGAAACAGCTGCCACCCCTTGCGAGACCACTGGGTCAGCCAGCAGCCAACCAACTCCCCTGTTAATAAACCAGTTAATGGCACAGCAAGAGGCACCTTCGCTCCACACAAAATCACAGGCTTAGAAATGGTTAGCTACTCACGGAGTCTGCGTAACACAACTCCTTTAACTGCCTTCTGATACTTATTACTACACTATGCGATAGTTTGGTTATTACTTTCCCAAATAAATATTTGCCATGTTTATTAAAGAGATATTTAGACACACTTAAGGCAGTTTTGGAAAGATATTTTTTTCCTAAGTCTTGTAGCATGTCAAGGGCTTTGACCTTTGTCATGTCCTCGGGAGAGTTGCTACTTTGCTACTCCCATGGGGTTTTACAGTCTAATAAAAGTGCAGCTGGAAAAGGCCAGCTGATGTTTTATTAAAATTGTCCTATTTACTGACAACCACATAAAAACCAGACATAGAATGCTAACAGGAATCATTCCCAAAGCTTTAATTCCAGATGCCTGCTCAAAAATGAACCATTTCTGTGTCCATCTCCAGTATCTCAGGAATGCTCTCCTGTGAATTCACCGACATCTAACAAGGAATGATGTCTTATAATACACTCGTTTCTTCAAGTAAACCCCAAAACATTGTTTTACAGACACAATACCGAGACAGCATCTACAGCTACAGTTCAGCTACAAAACACTAGTAAAATACACAGCTTAGAAACCTACAGGCTTATGATTTTTTTTAAATGTAATGCTGACAAATCATTAAGCTCTCCCTCCCAACTGCATGCTTTTTCACAAGCTATTTATGTTTTACATGCTTTCACATAAATATTATACAGCCACACGATGATTCTTTTTAAATCATGTTAAGGTTTTGATAGAAGCCAGAAATTACCCACAGCAGGTAATTTTTACTATTTATTGTTTCTGTGCTTTTCAAAGGTAAACTGAATAAAATTCTTAATGAGCGGGATACAGAAACAGTTCATGTAATTTAGCTCTTTCTGGATTATTATCATGACATACTCTTAGACAACTACCACTCTATCACTGCTAACAAATTATCCTCTCAATATGCAATAAACAGACACTTAAAGAATTTTAGAAATATAAAACTACGAGTGAGAATAACACAGCAGGGATGTTATGCAATTATTGCAGGTTTGGACATTAAAAAGAAAATCAAGCAGATACAAAATAAAATTTAGGACTTTGCTGACTGTTTTGTTTGTTCTCAGAAAGCTTTGGGGTGGGGTGAAACACACACACAAAAAAAACCAACAACACAACAGAGATTTTGTGCTTTGGGGTCCCCAAGAAGAAAGCTAACAATAAGCATATCACACTGATTATCCAGTTCAGGGAGTGTTTGTTTTCAACTCTCTTTGAAACTAACAGTGTAAGAGGAAAACCACTTAAACATGGCAAATCCAAAGAATCCTCAGTGAGATCTTTCAACTGCAAATAAGCACACGCTTTGATGAGTGCAGTGGGCACCCTCCCAGCACAAATGTGTTACCACCCCTTTCAAAAGGCGATCACACTTCTTAAAACTATGGCTACATATTATTTAAAGCTGGATGAGCTTGGGGGTTTTTTTAGTACTCATTTAGAGGATAACATCACAAATAAACGCTATTTTCTATAGCCCAATACCAAGTTAAAGCCCTGTGAACATTTGTTATGTCTTAGAAGACAGCCATATATTTGGTGTTACAGGGATACGGTTTCATAAACCACACAGAAAGGAAGGGTTAAATTACATTCTCACACTGATGCCACCAGCACTTCTGTAAATAACAGAAATAAAGTCTCATAAGTGCATCTACAATGACGTACAAAACATGTATTTAAAAGCATTTTGATTGAGCAAATGTTTCAAAGTATCAAATTTGCATCTAAAATTACGCCCTACACTGTTACAAATCCCAGAGATTAAGAGTGAAAATATTATGGCAATTAATAAAGTCTTACTGCGATATAATCATCTTATTATTTTAAATCTACTATTTTAGGGCACCACATTGTTCTCATTTTTGGAAATGCTGTGGTAGAAACACACTTTAAATACCTTGTATTGATTTTTAGGTTGCAATCTTGAAGAAAGAAAAAAAAAGCACATTACCAAGATACCTCAGTTCTGTTAAACTGTCATAACGTACTGCACTGAAGGAATATGGACATAAATGTATTATATGCTGCTACAGGTTCACCCCACCTTATGTAATTTACATATTTCATTTGTATCATGCAGTAGCAAATGTGTATGAGCACATTTGGAGGTAAGGAAAACCGCAGGTCAGGTTAGTAGTAAAATATACTGGATATCGACCATTTGAAAAGAAAACCGAGTTTTACACTCGACTAACTTTTTATAGCAACTTCAGCACATAACTTGGCAGTTTTAAGGATAATTTGAAGGCTATGAGATTAGAAGTACTATCTGGTGAATTCAGAACATGCCTGTCAAAACACTGCACAGGCTTGCTCAGCTCATGGAAAGCAGGCTGGTCCTTCCCAAAGCCACAGGGAGTTTTGTCCTTGTGGCGTAGCAGCAAACCCCTGGCCTGGAGGTAGGTCAAGGCTACCTACTGGCTCGATCCCGACACTGACATACAGCAGCCAAGTACAATAACCACATGGAGCCCACCCAGCAGGAACCGAGCAAATGCAGCATCGTGGCACTGGTCTTCCTCATGATGAGGGTTAAAAACTTGTTTTCAGTGAGCAAAGATGCTGTTAACTGAAGCTGCAGCATTCAGGATAAAACTAAGCAAGGGCACTTGCTCCAGAAAATCCTTACAGAAGGATTTAATAAGCTTGAAAACAACATTTTGAGTTACACTGCCATTAAAAACAAACAAACAAACAAACAAAAACCCCCCACCTCCCAAAAAAGCACAAATACCATGGGCAAATAACCCATTTTCACACAGATTTCAACTACAAATCCATAATGTCCCAATATATTCCACAGGAGCCTTACATTCTGCAGTATACAGTTTGAGATTGTATCAGCATTTAATATTAAGGTACCTGATAAAGGGAGATCTGCCAAGAACAAGAGTAGTAATTTGGATTTCACTAGTGTTATTCACAGTTAGTAAAACTCTTCAAAACACACACAAATTATGTATTTGTAATGGTGTAAGAGTTTAGAAATGAGCAATGTCCTGCAATATTACCAATATTTATTCAGGCAGATTTAGAGATAGAAGCTGCCCCCAGCTGCAAAGCAATACCAGCAATTGCATAGAAACAATAGATGAGTGGACTAAACAGCAGGTCTGAAATACCTGAGCTCCCAGAGAGCAGTTTGTTTTCAGCAATCATCATTTCACTTCTCAATGTCAGGAAATTTTCCCATTTACTCGCAATCATTTTGGACACAAACCTGCTTTGACTATAGCAACAAAAAGCAAAGCGTGAAACGTTGACTCCTGCTCACTCCATAGGTGAGCGGGTATCACGGCGAATATGCAACACCTGAATCTTGCCAGACCCAACACATGGAAATACATCCAAGGAAATTATTTCTGAGATCAGAGTCACTGTAAGTCTCATGAGTGCCTTGTTGGAACGACATTCTGGTACGACAGGGATGGGAAAAGCAATCCCTTCTCAAGGAGTCTCTTGCAGTGCTTAGGAGCAACAAAAAATAATGTCAAAGAAATGGTATCTGGAGAAAGGTCACGTCCATACATACCCAGCTAGAGCAGTGATTTTTCTGAGGTCTGCAGAGTATTAGTGAGGAATCTGGATAAGATAATTGAGAACAATAAGTCTAATCTCATTATACGGTGGCTTTTGCTGAACAATCAGCACAGACTCCAACAGAGACAGCAGCAGCTATACTCGCAGATCCTGATCCGCTCCTCTAAAGCAGCTATGATCTTCCCACTAAAGTATTTTCTCAAACTTGATCATGAAAGCTGCAATTTAACCGAGGAAAAAAAATAGTCACATTCTTGATGAGCACTCACTTTAAGTCTGTCCTAAGAGTAGATAAACCCAACCTACTGTAGCTAGTGATCAGGACAGCACTTGATGTGAATCCCTCTTACTGGATCCAGTGATTGTTGTAATTCCAGAAAAATGTTCCTCAAACAGACATTCTGAGCTCACTCTCACAAAAACAGCACATCCCAAGATGTGTTACCTCTCTTGTTATGTGTTAATAGCAACTGCTGGGGAGCCATGCAGGAAGCATCCTTCCTCAGACTACAACCAGATCTCCCTTTCCCCTTGCTACGACTGGGAAGAACATAAGCAAGGACAGCCTCTGGAAACAGAGGCCTTCCAACTCCACCCAAATCTAACTTGTGCCTTCTCCAACTAAGTACCACTGCCCTTCAACCAGGATCATCCCATCAAGCAATAGCCGGAACAACAGACTTCAGCTCCCTGGCTATGTCCACACTACCACCTGGACCACTATGGATCAGACTCTCCATTCCCAACAAAACTGAAGTTTCAGGACATAAATACCTGCTTTTCAGAAAAGTTACTCTTCTTTGTCTAGGACTGAAAACTCTATTTTACTTAGAAACTTGGCTCCAGTGCTACTATACTGGGTAGCAATGGTCAAAAAATGAAACTCTACAAAACTCCTGAAATTTCAAGCTTTTACCTCTACGTAAAGTAGATCCACTATTCATTTTTTCTTGGGATTCTTCAGGCTATCTTCATAGTAGCTCTATCTTTTTCCTTAAGACTAAAAAATTTCAAATAAAAGAATGCCTAAGATAAAAGCCTTAGAGGAAAACCAGCACTATTTAAAAGTCCGTTTAGTGTCGTAAGAACACATTTAGTAGTATCACTCTACGCATTTCTGACATGTAACTTCAGCTTCTCCCCTACTTCTCTTTGATGAATACCTTGTACACAGAACTTCTTACCTTACCTAGACTTCTCTATAGCTATCTGCTTACACAGATATGGCAATAACAACTATTTCGTTTCTAATCCTTCTTATAAAAAATTGGTTTTAGAAAAGAAATTTTTGGTATCATATATAAGTTGTCAGCCTCAAAATAAAGGCAATAGCCTGAATACCAGTATCTCCAAACTCTGTAAGAAGTAGAAAACTAGACAGAAGAACCTGCCTAGAAGAATGATACTTATTAGAGTGATCCTGTACCCTATGAAGGCAGTAGGTTTACAAGCAGCAGTGGACTCACAGTTTTTGTACCACCACAGGAACTCCACATACCAAAGTAAGCTCAAAGTCTGACTTTCTCATTGTTCTTCTCAATGAAACTAAACCCCCAAGCCAGTAACTTCCCCAAAGTTATGACAGAATGACCAGTGGTAACCGTACCATCTGCCCATGTCTGTGCTGCAACCTTCTCTCTGTGGTTTGAACCCACCAGATAAAGCAAAAACTGATTGACGAGTTAAACTGAGAAAACAAAGCCTGAGACCTGCTCCAAATCCTCTGTTTGGTGGAGCAGAGCACATGCAAGCCAGGGGCATCTCCTCTAAAGAAAGCTGGAAATGTGGAAAAGTCACAGCATCACGCATGCCATTAATTCTCATTCTCCAGCGTTTATGAGAACTGCTGTCACACACATGAACACACCAAAATTTCTAAAAAAAAACCAAAACAAAAAACAGATGTAGGAAACAGTGGCAAATAAAGGACAGTTGAATGCAAAAATAACAGTACTGCAGTAATACTCCACAATGCAACCACAGTATATTTTAGGGTAAGCATGTAAAGGGAAAGAGCATCTTGCAACCACATTCAGCTTTGGCATTTCTCCATTTGTGAATTTATTTTTCCACACCAGTGATCTGCACCTTCAGACTTCATTTGAATCTTCTCTTTCATCAGTTTATTAGAAAAGTTCCAGACACATCAGAAATAAAAGAGAGGAACACCACAAACACCCCAATGGGGGATTAAGAATGTTAAAAGGGCTGGTTAGAAA
The DNA here is from genome assembly GCA_027574665.1 of Rhynochetos jubatus. NCBI lineage: Eukaryota > Metazoa > Chordata > Aves > Eurypygiformes > Rhynochetidae > Rhynochetos > Rhynochetos jubatus. The sequence continues at coordinate 20,978,170 of CM050654.1, forward strand.
ATGGAGATCATCTATTTTGTGATTACAAAACAACTGACTTGCACTACTTCCTCCATCGCCCTGCACAGTGCTTCCTGAGGACCGGCAATAAATGAAACAGCAAAGAGGAAGCAGGAATGCTTCATTACTGAGCCCACAGGAACTTCAGGACCTCGGTCACACCATGCAGCGTGTCAATGAAACCTCTCTGCCATGGGCTGTACCTGAACAGTCAAAGAGGGGCCAACGTGCTGCAGCTAATGAAAATCCCAGGCTGACTCTAAGAGCAGCAAAAAAGAACTGGCACCCCAAAATAGTGTATCAGTTGTCCCTCCTTCAGTTCAGCCAGACAGTGCACACTGAGGCTCTGCCTCCAACTGCCTCAGGGAGCAAAGAACACTAAATCGGAAGGAAAACAAGAGGAGGAGATACTAAGGAGAAGGATGATTCCTGTCTCCTAGTTTTACGTTCTCTTGCCTGGTGGCATCTCATCCCATTTCCTGGTGGAGGTCTACAGGGATCTGATCTGGAATTACATCTCCTGAGACAGAAGATGTTGGGAAAAAAGCACAGGGCTCAGCACTGCTGGATGTGCTCAATATTATGTATGGCTGGAACTGATACCTAGTTACCCTTCACTCTCTTGCTTCATAATGTAACGTATCAATCTCTCAAAAACAAAGCTGTAAGAGTCCCATGCTAGCAATGCCTGTAGTCCTCGCACGATTAGTGATTTCTGCTCAGAGTACAACCAGGATTAGATTGGCGAGGTTCACTACAATGAACTGAGCTCACAAGCTGGACCCAGGACCCAGGAGCTCTGTGCTGTTTGCGTGCCACAGAGCATATTCAAACCTGCAACACCCACTCTGGTATGGAAGAATAACAGCATCACATACACCACAGCCTCCCATCTTCCAATGTCACAGATATGCAAAAACTTATCTAAGGACTATGCTCATTTCCATAGAGGGAGAAGTTAACTCCCATCAAGGATCAGACACGAGCAAATGTAATTTTCCATGCCACCTTGAAGTCAAGCAAGGCTGGGATGACTTTAAGCATTCTCCTCCATTCAAGCAAAATCATCCTCCAGCCACGCTGACCACAAACCTTCGCGGCTCAAGACACGTCCCTCCAGGCTACATGACATTTCCCCTCCCTCTCCACACATGCTGCAACTGTGCTGCGCACTCCACCTGCAACACACCACTGGCTTGCTGAGGCTGTTCACTTCTAGGGGACAACTCCCCGTTCCAGCGAAAGTCTTTCCTTCTGCCTGAAAAAACAAAACAAACCCACAAGCAGAGCTTAGGATGGCTAACTCTTCTGAGACAGGCAGGAATAAAGCACCCAAAGAAACATTTCTTCTTCTCTTCAAGTAAAGTTAGCAGTATTTTGTTGTTAGTATACAGCATTACTTATGAAGAGCTCATCCTGTATATCCAGAAGGCAGCCATAGCCCTTCTGCCCTCTTCCTTCTTGAGTTTGAACTGATAGAGTTTGGAGGGCTTCAAGACTCCTCATCAAGGCCAATTCCATCTATCATCTCTGCCTTTATCAAATATGGATATAATTACTGTAGTTAGCTCTGAGTAGAGAATATAAGACCAGTTGGAGACTATTGTGCAGTGCAAGCATGATGGTCTTGCCTATTATTGCAAACCTTGCTAATCTTATTTATTAGTATTTCAACCGTTAGTTATTCCATGTATCTTCAGGGACAGCATCCTGTTGTTAGTTTCAGAGATGGTTTGGAAAGGAAAAAATTATTTTTAGTTTTAGCTAAGTAAAGATTAGACACGTCTTTGGCACTTTGAAGACAGACAAATTTGTGATGAATGCTTCTAACTCTTGCTAAAAATCTAACTACATTTTTAGCTAATAAACTGTTTGAGAAATAAGGATGTTTCCTACAGAGCAAAAATAAAATTGTACTCTACTTCGACAAAATTTGGAGTTTGATTAAAACTGAGCATTTCAACTAGGTCAGTGATGCATCTAACTTTTATGTGCCTACACTCAGAAATTATCTTGCTAAGTTCTCCATTGCTTGCTCTCATTACTCCCAAACCACCAAAAAAACGAAACTTTTTTTGGAAAAGGAAACCTCAAGGAACAGAGATCTTAAGCCTTTAGAAGTGTCCTGCATCTTTTCATACGTCCTCACTGTTTAGTTTAGACTAACGTACCTTTATTATTGTGAGTGTACAAAAGGAAAGCACAAGGTGTAATAGCCTTCTGAAAAAAACTGCTTTTTTGTTCAAAGGATCCACTGAATTCAGAATTTTTATGGGTTGAAGTAAATGGTGGTATTAGAAGAATACTGAAGTTGTAGACTTCAGATCCCAAGCTTTCAAAATACGTATTTTACGATATACAGCTTCTTTAAAATGAGAGGAAATACAACTCCTCGTTCTCTGTGTACAGGGATGGAATTTCACAATCATGAACAGCCTAATCAGAGTGAAGAATCCTCAACTGAAAGCTTACAAAGGGACCCCTCTAGCCCTTCTCCATTTTTTCATTTCCACTTTTCTCTTGAAAGGGGTGTCTCACCAGAGAACCTGAAGAGTGAAAGATTTTAAAGTACAGGACTGAAATCCATCAAACCCAGGATTGTGGTCCAAAGCCAACCAGCTGTCAAACCCAGGCATACGAATGTATGCTCACTTCTGCCTAATAAAATTTGAATCAAACACTTTGCATCTAATTCTCCATGTGAGCTTTTATGCAAACTTCTAAAGTGCAAGGAATCCTGGGGTGGAAGAGCTATTCTGAGAGCTTTCACATAGTTCATGTAATTAGGGAAACCACTTCCTTTGATTGTAAGTGTTCAAAACAGCTGAATTTCTTCTTTCAAAGGAACTCTGTGATTTGGGTCATCTCTTTTACTTGCTCTTTCATGTTTCTCAAGATGAGAGGTGAGACTGTAGAGCACATTATTTAGAAAAAAAAAAGGTTCCACTTTTTGTTTTAGGGATTGAACTTGGACTATTCAAAAGGTTGCCATTTGGAAATCTATCTTTCCCTCCCTCTGTTTCCTTCCTTTTCTGATAAGCTCTTCAGTGGCTTCTGCGAACACGGTCCAAAATGCCAATTTAAACCTAAGGGAAAACTGAAATACAGTAGGTACATAAAGGAAAAGGGACTCTCATTTTCCTTTGTACAGTTGTGGCTGAATATGTAATTATAAAGGAGCTCTAGCTGCAGGATCTCAGTCCCCATGTCACGTTTACTTTTTTAATGGTTCTAAACACTGACCAAGCAAAAAGGCAGAAATACAGATTTTAAAAGACAAACAAAGCAGCTGCCCTAGTCTTTGAAACAGGCCTGCAGGTTTTTTCTTTCCCAAAAAGGGAACTGAGGTCACAGTTTCATGGCGAGGAACATGCCAGCACAGCTAACAGCCCATGCCAGTGCTGTTACAGAATCAAGTGTCACTTGCCCTGAATGTCTTGAGCAAGGCACCCTGTTAGTGCTGTTACTCCACGTTCGTCTCAGTAACAGTCGTAATGGGCAGGGAATCTCTCCCTTCTCACAGTATAGCACAGTAATGAAAAGGCAGGAGGCTTCATACCGCAGATTTCAAGTGTATTAAGTAACAACAGTATGCTTGTTTACCCCGGGAGGACCAAGCTTTATTCCTAGTCAGTGAAAAACTGCAGAACTCCTTCCAGAATTTCAGCACTAACAGGGAAGCAGTTTGCAATGGGAACAGAGTAAACCCCTGGCAACACAGTGCCAGAAACCACATTACCGCCAACTTTTGCACAGGACAGATGAGGTACTGGCTTGGAGAGAAGACATCACTACAAATACATAAACAACCAAAAAAGCAAAAGTTACAGAGCTCCAAAATCCATGGTCCTAACGAGTGGGGTTCTGGATCTCGTTACTTGCCTTTAAGGCCCTCACAAAATCTTAGGGGGGCGTACTAGGAAGGTGACATCCAAAAGCAAGAACAACTCAACAGCTCTGAATTTTATCCATCTGTTGCTATGTACTGACAGTCACAGACAGCACCTCTGCATACGCAGACAATCCCAAAGTAGCAAGCCTTTCCTCAGTTGAGGAGATTAAAAGTACACAGTTCACCAAGAAGGAAAACCAGCAATCACTGCTGATAAGCCATCAGCTTTCATAGGACTGCCTCAAACACACATTACTAAAGTGAAATTTATTATACGATTACACAAAAGTGACTTCTGTGCTTTACCCCCTCTATCTGCACACAGGCACGCACAACATTTCCTCTTCTTTGTGACTCTTCCAAGGAACAGAAAGAGATACCCTCCTGGAAAATGCCACTCACTCAAGGGTGCAGCAACTAGATTAATAAGTTTCCAGAACAACCGCCTACACACCTCTCCTTGTCTGCATCTGCCAGATGGAAACTTGTAGAGAGCCTCAGCTTTCCCTGAAAAGCCATCACCCCCCCAGCCTGCCCACCTGCCTTTCATTTTTTCCAGCTTGGAAAGGTGAACTTTGTACAAAGCAACTGCATATTGTCTTCTGTCTACCAACAGCTTCCTTGCTTCTCCTACAGCAGCTCAAGGATTTCTACAAACCATGATTAGTTTTGATGCAGCTGCTGAAACCTGTGTGCCCAACTGTCGTGGTTTTAACTAAAACCAGCACACCAATACACAAAACCACAGCTATCTGGTCAGGTGTGTATCACGACGTGATTTTTTTCACTCCCCTGCCTGCAACATTTAGCCATAAGGAACCTCAATTTTCAGAAGTTCCGGAGCAGCCAGAGGCAGAAGAGGAGAAGTGGGAGATGTGTGGCACTGTCCCCTTCCAGTGACACACAGGGGCCAGGCACGACTTCACCAAGGAGTTGCAGGCACAGGGGGTCCCTGCTATGTGCAAGAAGCTGCCCTGCTCTCAGGGCATCAGGCAGCCGCTGTAGAGGGGATGGAGGAGGCACAAAAACGGTCACTGGGACTCGAGCCACCCAGCTCCCCAGTGGAGCTGGCTTTCTTAAATAGAAATCATGAAGAATGCAGATTCACTGACCATTAATCTGATAAATGGACACGTACTTGCAAACAGGATTCTGCCCCAGTAGCTCAACTGTAACAGATGAAACACGTTTAAAAAGACAAACGGGGCAGTTCGGAGGCAGCTGGATGAGAAGAGCAGCTCCCTATTCACCCTTTTGGTCTCATCTCACCGGTGCGTTAGTGCAATTAATTACGAGAGAAAGAGTTAAGGCTGAAGCTGTTCCCTGGGCTCCTCTGCAGTCTCCAGCTAACATAAACAGGTCTGAATGTTTCCTTGTGACTGTTTATATTGCCCTCTTAAAATGGAAACTTTCTCTATCAGCACCTTAGTAAGTGGCAATAGGTAAATGTGAAATAAATTGTAAATGATATAACTAAGACTGTAAAAGTTAAAAGACTGATTTTGATGCTTCCCTTAAACTTAGGATACATACTTTTTTCAACTTTGTTTTCAACAAAATCTTATGGCCCAGACCCTTATACAACTTACGTGCCATCTGTCAAAAATTAAGGAGAAAATAAAAAAGGCAAATAAAGGAGGGCATGTCTAGTCCTACTGAGTTTTTTACCACTCTCTTAAGCAGACAAAACAAGCTCCTCAAAATTCCATTGCTATGATGTGTATGGCGGACAGTTTGGGGTCCCCAACCAAAGATTGTGGCCCTTGTGCTCAGCTCTGAATACACATTAAGAGTGAAAAACGGCCCCCAGGAGGAGTGAGGGTCCCAGACTCAGATCACACCAACTCCGGCACAGACACCTGAACCATCACACACGTGACTAGCCAGAAACTGTGTTAGATTCAAACGATGAAACTTCCACACACCTCAGCAGCAATTTATCAGAAGGCATTAGCAAAACCAGAAAGTATTATCAAAGCATTATCAGAAACAATTCGTCATTCTGTTTGCTGCAGTGAGTGTGAATTATTTGAGGCCCCAGGGACTGCAACACCAACAGATTTCAAACCAGGTCACAGACATTTAAATTGCCAGGTCTCCCTCAAAGCACTTGAGGCTCAAACATGCAATCACCTACCATACTCTGAAGTTACTACCACATCTCACCTGCCATGTGATTTTGTACTGTAACCTTGTTTTAAGAAAACCATATAGTTAGATAAATGTAGACTAACTTGAACCAAGTCTCAATTGCTTCAGCCTGCAACAATCTAAAACACCACCTTGAGAGAAAAAGATCTCTTGCGTGTCCATGAGATTTCTACAGTGAAGCTCAGGACAGCTTAAACATCCAAAAATACCATTTTGCAGTTGATCACTTCAACAGAAGCGCAGGGTCAGAGAATGTCGTGGGAGGGGAAACAAAAGAGCTGCCATTTGATGTCAAGGGTTGCTGGCATGGAGAAACAAGCAACACAACATCTCCTCCAAATTATAAATAATAGCTGGGCCCATGCAAAAAGAAAACAGAAATGGGAGAAACGTATCTACAGCAAAATACAAAAAAATAAAAATAGGAAAAATACCCTTAATTGCAGCTAAGTATCTACTGGCAACTTGAGCGATCCACTGTGGAAAAAAAAAACCTTTGCAGAAGATTGACAGAATTATTTTTAAGACAATATAGGATGGAATTAAACCAATTATGAAACCAAAGAATTTTTAATAATATCCTAACAGGCTGCAGATTGTGAGGATCAGAAAGGATAAAGAGTGTTTTCTAAATAATCAGAGACAGATTTTCTCCCTATTCTAAATGACATTACTCATAATTTGTACGAAACTGGCATAAAAGCTTGTTCACCTACAGATGTGGTACCTTCTGAAAAAAAAAAAAAAAGACAAAATTAAAGATAATTGAGGTTAAAGGGTCCAAACCTCACAGAGGTATTCCTAACCCAGGGATGAGGTGCACAGTAAGTTCCTGTGCCTCAAGCACACTATGGCAACTGCACATATTCTTGACCAGCAGCACACGCAAGGTAATTTTGATTCACGCTGACAAAGTTCAGGGCAATTCAAGAGAGTCAAGTGGAAGAGGGAAATAGACAAACCTTGTGCATCTTAGCTTATGAATTCACCCTTTCATCAAGTTTGTTTACGGAGGGACTGTTCAAAGCTGCCCAGCAGTCAACAGAACGGCATGTGCACTTAACCCTTTACAATGTCACTACAGAATCTGGTGCTAAGGATAGGGTTAAACACGGACACCGCCAGATTCCCAGCACTTGTGAAACTGCTTTTCATTTATTGCAAGCTAAGATGACAACCCTGACAGTCACTATGGCCCAACTGACCCAAAATAACTTTTGAAGCCACAGATTGCCAGGCTGGGCCCTGACATGCCAGTTTCATTGAAGCTGATGTCTAAATCAAATTAAGCCAAAATTGGCTTGATTTGAAAGAATTAAGAGTGTATACACAAGTCTGTGCAAGTAAGAATCTCACATTAAGCTGGTGAAAAAACCTGTGTAAGCCACACAACTCATACTACAAATAATCATTACTTACATGAAGCAACTCCAAAAGACATTACTCATCTAATGAAAAACTTGGTATAAAAATATCTGAATACACAAGTAAAAAAATCCACTACAACAAAATGTAGCAAAATACATTTCTGTGCCTGGATTGCTATGTTTCTGAAATCATTTTGGGGAGCAGAGACACAGAGGAATAAAGTTTCTTCTTTCAGAACAGACAAAATGAAACTAAAGCCTGTTCTTCCCAAGAATAATTGTATTCTGGTGATGCTGCATCACCCTTCATTATACTGGTATCTCCCAAATACCAACGGGGTTTTGCTATCAGGGGTTTTGCTATCATTTCGCTTGCAACACATATGCTACTTGACACTTACAATACAGTCTTATCCAAAGCACCCTCTAAGAAAATCTAATGGAGTGACTGACACCTGAAAGCATGACATTCATTTACAAATCAAAGCCCTCCAGGAAACATCCCTTGAAGGAAAGCCAAGAGCAGGGCAAACTCAAAAGCAGTCAGGCATTCACTGTGTAAATCTGTCCTATCCAAAACAATTTATTCTGCAAGATACAGAATATTCAACAGCTGGAGCATCCTAACCCATTTTTACAACTTCCAGGTGAGAAACGGTACAGAGTATCCTCTTGATACCTTCTGGGAATATCCTAGTCAGCACCAAGAGGAGTGCTCCAAGCCATTTCCTTTATCAAAATATGAAAAACTACTAGAAAACCCAGCAAAATAATCACTCTGTAAAATGGAAACAAAGACATGTTTTAAGACACCCCTCTGGTATAAGAAATACAGTTTAATTTCCTTTTAGCTGTTAACAAGATATAGCAGTACTCCTTTAAATGAGTATGGGGCTGGAAGGGTTCCCATGAGAGCACTTACTCCAGGGATACACAACCTTTCTTTTTTTTTGTAACTCCGAAATTTTCCCATACAGACACAGATATCTCTGTTAAAGTTCATATATATATATATATATTCACATATTTGACTCCTACACATTACGTACCTTTATACAGAACACACTCTAAGCCCTCTCACTAGCAATAGCACCTGCACCAAAGGACCACGGGTTGGAAACGTGGTTTGTCAACCTCCAGCTCTGAGCTGGAACCATTTCCTGGCAGATGTTACCTTGAATCACACTCAATACTTGCTGACTCCGACACGAGAGGGGTAAGGTAGTAGGAGCTCCTAGAAAGAGCTAATACAATCATTTTAAACAGCATCAAAACTGCCCTTCAGGACAGCCAGGTCCCAGTGTGGAGAGTTATTAAAGGCTGGCACCCAAGCACCCATACCAGCTATAAACCGCAACCAAAAAGAACATCTACTATTTTTAGTCCTGTCAGGGCTAAGTATCAATTTCACTTTGGTTTGGTTTGGTTTGCTCTATTTTGCCCTGTTGTTTTTCTCCTGTTACTCTTGAAAGTCATTCCCAGTCCTTACTCTCATGACCCACATGAAAATTACCACATGCCCTCTTTCCGGACTGCAAACACGAGTGAGGTAAATCCAGTGACGTGCATGTGGTTATACTTAACTCATCCCCTTCGGAAGGTACAGGCACAATCCATGTTTTCTGGACAGTCTCTTCCAGAAGTGGATTGTAAAATCAAAACAAGTGAACAAGCTGCATTATATGCCATCTGAAATGTTTTATGAAGTATTAAAAGATCCCCTAGAGCTTACTGAACATGCATTACATACAAGAAAACATGACAATATAAAATTAATTTCCACGGTAGTCAGACTTCCAGCGATACAGCATCAAACTAGTAAAAACATGTTTTTATTTTTAAGTCTCATAAAACTCAAATGCATTGCACAGACACGACTGAACAAAGTATGCACAGTTAATCCTGTTTAATATATTTTATCCACAAGTTAGTTCTGTTAGTTCTCCAGAAGTATTTCCCAGTAAATTTACAGTTACATTTTACTAGGGGTTTTTTTTCTGCCACTCTCCTGCAGTTTGCACAGAGCACCACCAGCATTTTGAAGTAATCCAGGAACAGCTGCACCGCATGAAACCAAACAATCTTGTCCCCAAATACCACGGTTCTAACAGCTGAAGCAGGCAAACGCAATGATGCAATACTTCTGCCCATCAATACCACAGAGGCAGTTCATGGATCATGGAGCACTTCCAAAGAGCAGTGACATTAAAATTAAATTCAAATTTCAGGTAAAATTCTAGCATTAATAAATCTGCCAGTGATGAACCACACTCCAGATGCCAGCTATCAAAAAACAGCCAGCAAAAGCACAGCCTTCAAAAGCAGTGACAAATAACAGGTGAACTTCAGAGACACACAGACAATTGAAGGAAGAGAGTGCTATTCAGCGAAAAGCTAACGTGGCAAGGCATAAAACAACAGGTTGTAACATTTCGCTCCAGCAGTTATCTACTCAAGATAATGGAGTCAAAAGAACCGCTAGCAATTTGCAGAATAAGGCCTTTGGGCCCAATCTCTCCCATCCGTTTCAGTGGGAGCCAAATTATGGGCTTATCCAATAATTCACATAAATCATTCACAAAAATACCAAATAACTTCCTGAGTAGTAGGTGTGTGATTTTCTTCAATGAGTGCACATAGTTATCACTTAGGGCAAAGGGAGCAAGTGTACATCCTACTACAGGAGGCATTTCTCCCCCCACATGCACCATAAACATCACGCTGATAGTTTGATTTTCCATAAAACTATTCACAAGGAACTCCAGTTCCTTGCTGAAAACCTTAAACTGCTAAAGTGCTTGGACTAGATAGTAAAACGGCCATTTAATTTCCCTTTTGCTGTTACTTAATCACTCAAGACACACTCCTACAGTCTACTTAATCAGCAGAAGTCTTGTCCCGAGTTTCAGATCTGATACCCTAATCAAGGCTTTGCAGCATATTCCTTTTTCTCAGCACACCTATTCAGCTCTTTCTAGCTGTGTTTTATTCACATAAACATATATCTCTTCCCATACAGTCACATTTTACTGCCAGTCTATAAAAAGCTAATGCCTTGCAGAGGTCTTCCCATTTCTCAAATTTTGAAGAGTTTTGAAGAAATCTGTCTGAGCAACATCCTTCCAAGTACTTGTAAATTTTTCTGAGCTCATACTTTAGGATGATATGCTGCTACATCCTGGAACAAAAATTGCTTTGTTTCACATGTTAGAACTTGTTGGACACTCGGTTAATATAAAGCCTTGAAGATCTTAGCTGGTTTTGATTGGCTTGTTTAATAAAATGAAACACAAATACAACATATTTGCAGAATGATACCACAGCTCTATTGACTTGGCTTGTGCCCTTGGACTCTGCTAGCAAAGAACTCCTCTGAGCAAGCTTTTTCCAACACTCCTCTGTTTTGCCTGTAATCAGTTGTTATGGATTATTGGCAGCAGTTAACAGAAACACAACATAGTCAGTCATGGAGTTAAAAGGACACTTCCTTTCAAATAAAGCAGAAAGGATAATAATTAGTTTTCTGGACTAAATACAAACAGTTCAGATATCTACCAAACACAGAAACATACAGTTATTGCAAGTTATTTTTCTACTGCTATCAGAAAAGCCATTGACTCACCATGACTTTCAGCACGGTTCAGTCACAGACATTCATTATTGTCATCACTATAGATAAACGTACTACATATGTAAACAGACTGACAGCCGTTAGGCTCTGAAGAGAGCTTCAGGCCACCAAGGATGGTCTCTGGTACATCACAGGCCACTACGCTTTAGCAAGGTGAAGCTCACGTGTTGAGCTCAGTAGCTTGACAAAAGAATTGTCCAAAAAGACACCTCAATGTGAAGACATGAAGAGGTGGAAAGGATTGTCCATCTTCGCTCCTCCTGTTTGTCGACTGCTCCAAGCATTACTCATCCCCACTCCTTATAATTTGTGCTTTATTTCCTATTCTAATTTATCTGGCTTCAGATCCCAACCACTAGTTCTTGTAATAACTTTCTGCACTAGACTAAACGAGCCCAGCATTTTCTCCATATAAAAATGGAATTTTTGTAAACAAGCTCTTATTTTTTTAGTTCTCTAGGATTTCTGACAGACAAGTTCTAGCAAAACTTGCCAGACTTATTTAAGGCATCACCACTTGCCTCTCTGCTGCCTCTCCCAGAAACTTTCAAGAGAAGGTGCTTACAACAAGCTGCTCCCAACTACAACCCATCTTGCTAGTTTCAGCTGGAAAGGATGACTGGTCTGAAGAAGAACAAATAATTTTGTGCTGGAAGGCACTTCCTTCTCTTCTGTCAATTCATCCTGATGGATGATGGCCATCACCCCCTTCTGACACACACATCCCCACAGTCCCCCTACTTTCCACCCTTGGATTGTGTTTTGCAGTCCCCCTTGGGCTGCTCCTCCAGTTTGTTTACATTCTTTGAAACGCAACAGAACCAGGTCTGCACTTACTGCCCAACAGCCATTTCCCCAGTGCCACATACCAAGATAAAGCACACCTGGTTCTTACAAATGACTTGATACTCATTTGGATATGCAAGTGCATTAACCTACTTTGCCTACCAGCACCAAGATATGAGCTCTTAATGAGCTGCAAGCCTTCAATAATACCTAAACAAACACTTAAATTATACTAAATTCTTTCCAGCATACGGTTTCCTTTTCTTAGTGTGCAACCTGTGTTCCTTGTTACTACAAGCTCAACGTTGTATTTGGCTGATTTAAAACATTTTTGTTGAATGGTCCAACCGTGTCAAGCAATGCTTATGACTGTCCTACCTTCTCACTTCCCATTCCACTAAGCTTTATGCCATCTCAAGATGTAGTAATACTGGGTTTAAAATATCTTTTAAAAAGAAGTACTTTCAAGTACCTAGCAACGGGTGTAGTATAGACTCTGTGTAATCCCACCAGAAACATACCTATTCAATAAAGCTACTTCACTGAGCTCTACTGAGATCTGCCAGCCACTTCATTTTTAAGGAACCTGTTACTGATACCGCATAGCACCCATTTTACTTGTCTTTGTATAACATTTGATACCAACAAATAGTAAAAATAAAGAGAACAGTACAAACTGACACTGGACAAAGTGTACATCTTCCACCATCCTGGGAAAATCATGGTATCCTTCCACATTGTTTTAGACAGCAACTTGCTTAATCATGATCAAATATGCTTATCACATCACTAAGTGTGATGTAATCTACACTAACTTGGTTGCTGCAACAGTGGATTAACTTTGGAATCTGATTATTCAGTAAGGCTGTTATCCCTAGCGCTGCTCTGCAGTTCTCCAGCTTATAACTGTCTTCCTACAGTACTTTGAAGATATGGTGTACAAGTTAGATATAGTCACGCTGAACAGTAACTGTGCTGTCCACCACTACACAGGCGTGTCCTCACTGCTGCACCAGCCGTGGTGACCAGCAGCCAGGCGGGAGCACTGTGAGCACAACACGCAGGGTCTCTCTACTGGAACTGTACAAAGCTGAGGGTCAGGAGGTTTTTTAGAAAACCTAAATATCTTTTTTCTTAAAAAAAAACTAAAACAACCATAGCTGGTAAAGGTGCAGTTAATTCTGCCTTTTCCTACAGAATTGCCAAGGACCTCTCCGCCTTTCCGGGTGCACAGGATGCCACAAAGGAGGGAAGGTGCCTGGCAGAATGGTTAGACTTAAACCTCGCTGCAAGATGAGACCAAGGCGAAGTGCAGCTGTGACTAACTCAGAGCTAGTGGAGCCCCAGATCAAACCCTGCAGCAGGCAGGGAAGAGACAACGCTGAGCAACACACGCTAAGCCTACAGCAAACACAGAGACACAAACCACAGCACTTAAGAGACCAGATGTAAAAAGGAGAAAACTGAAGAAGGCAAGGCCAGCAAACACTACCTCTTCCTATCTAGCAACATGCGCAGTGGTTTCCAAGAGAAATTACTAGCTCCACAGGTGCAGCTAGCTCTCCTCCTCCTCAGGGCCAGGGCAGAGAGGAGCTGCTGGACAAGAAAAGTGGGGCAGGATGGCAAAGAAACAGTAAAACAGTAACGGTTTAAATCAGAGACACCCTTTGGCTGCAGACCCCTCAACATGTCTCTATTGTATCATCACCCAGTTACTGGGCTTTGTAATCACACAAAAAAAGCCCAAGGTATTTTGCCTCAGTCAGCTAGAGGATGGAAGACACTAGAAAATAATTTATGTCCTTGTTTCCACCGCAGACAAAGTGAATTAGAAGTAAACTCTTACCTCTTTTTCTATTTTGAGCAGCTTCTTTACAGCCACCTCCTTGTCCTGAGAAATCCATCGGGCTCGGTAGACACTCCCGAAACTCCCTCCACCGCAGTTCTCAAAAAACTGCAAGTCATCAAATCTAATTTGCACAAATGAAGCACTGGTAGACGACATCTCATAATGACAAAATATACCACAGCAAAACCTGTGAAAAGAAAAGCTTTCATTAACACATATGCTCCATGGATTTATGGACTTTCTTACCCATGTTCAGGTACCCCGAAACCAGAACCAGTCACCACAAACACACTACAGTAAAATCCGTGGGGCACAGGAGGAAAGGAGCCTGGGAACTCACTCCAACTGGCTATGCAAATGTTTGCATAATTTGCACGAGCTATTAGGAGCAGCTGGGAGACAGAAACGACTAAAAATATTCCTTGGTGCGATACTGACGTTTCCCAAACACCTTGGAAGAGGCTCTGCGAAAGGCAGGCGCGCCGCTGCCTTCCCCGACGCGAGCAAAGCGCGCCGACGGACGGGAAGCACACTGCCTGCTTCAAGCTTGCCTAGGAGCTCAGGCATGCCAGGCACGCCGGCTCTCCGGCCACGATGGCTGCGCACGAGGCACGCGCTGGCCTGGCTGGGCAGGCAGCCTTCCGGCAGGCGGGCAGCAGCGCCTCGGCACGCACCGGCGCTTGGGGCGAGGTACGAGCGCTTCGCGCAAGGATGTGGAAAAACCTGGCCATGGCAAACGCCTCTTCCCGAGTGACTCAGTGCTGTTCACATGTTAGAACAAAGCACAAGTACATGGTAATTCATCTGGGTTACAGTATGTGAAATCCTGCAGCCTGTGCCAAGGCTGGTGTCGGCAGTTTCAAGAGATGATCCCACGTCTGCTGCCAGGAGAACAGAACGTCCTTCTCGGAGATTTCACAGCGATAAAGCTTATGCCCATAGCGAATTTCAAGAAACGTTATCACCAGGACACATGAACAATGACTAATTTTAGGTTTCTTTTTTTAATGGTGTTAAGATCAGGAAGCCTCGGGTCCTTAGCAGGACTGCAGGACACGGCATCCTCCAGAACCATCTGCAATCCTGCTGCAGGATCATTTTGGATGCACCAGTTTAGACAAAGTAGTTTTCGTTAACAGCAGAAGTGAGTACACTTGCAATTAATGAAAGTAAACTTATCAGCATAAAATGAAAGAGACGGGTTTGAATAAAACAGGCCAAAAAAAGACACCGAGGTTTTGGGTTGCTGCTGAAAACTACACCTCCAATTATTTTGTTCTAACTATAGTAGCAGAACAGACTGTGTCTGCTAGGAGGCTCCAACCCAGGGCTTTTCGAGATGGAATCCGCACATTAAATGTTGTTTGGGCTGGGAAATGCACCTGTAATGCACCTAGCACTGCCGACTGCCAAAAGCCCTTCATCCCTGTCCCTTCCGTAACGAACACTAAGACATCACTCCCCTCCTCGTCTCTCCTGATTGTGCAGTTAACTGATTAAAATTCTGAGATATCATTTTCTGGCACTATTTGGTTGCAGCTATTCTCCAGATGAGAGATGAAGATACCAACATTTTTTCTACATATTGCATAAGGTAACATACAGCCTTTTCTGAAACTGCCTGCTGTGTTTTACACCTCCTCGCCCCCCCTGCGGGTACAGGCAAGCGCTGACCAGACCATGACAACTTTACTGTGTTTACAGAAGACATCACGGTTAGGAGGGAGCAGGCTTCAGGCACGCTGCTGCTGACAGCCAGCCTGCAAAGCTCTCCGCCAGGGAACGCGAACGCTTTCCCAAGCTCTGCAAGTCAGAGCAGGGGGTACCCGTGGGACGTGAAATTAGGTCCGTTTTTCCAGTACTCTGATGGCTCCTTCCCTGATACAAGTGCCTGAACTCTTCAGCTGACCTTCTGTTCTTGTTTTAACCTTGTCGCTGCTGCCGCTGGATTTCCTGCCATCTCAGAGTCATCTTTTGCACCAACCTGTATGCATTTTCTGAGGAGAAAGTTCAAGGGAGAGGAAGTTGGTCACTGCTGCAAACCAGGAGTCTAGCAAAGGCTTTTTGCTGCTTTGCCAGTGCTGCTTAATTAGCAAGTCTTGGGAAACAAAAGTTCCTTTGCCTTGTTTACTCCAGCATTGCTCCAAGTTAACGCGCTGTGTACGCGCTGTCTCAAGCATATGTAACACTTGCAAACAAACAGAACAGCTTCCCAACCCAGAGACTTCGCAGTTTAAGGCCGTGGCCCCACACACGCAATGCACATGGATAATTATGCTCCAGTGAATAATCTCCTTACTGACAACAGAATAATTCAGAAGAGTAATGTTACTCATAGGCAAAAGCATACACACCGACTGGACCATAAATTTAACAGGAAAGTGTGAACAGCTGATAACAGATGGTTGCGTTTGGGATGGCAGAAGGAACAGAAAACCAAGCAAAAAAAATGCATCATAGGAAACATGTTTCTGGCCTTCACTATCCAAATTCAATAGTTCTGAAGAGCTGTCGAATTAAATTATTGTTCACCCAGAACCAAATCTTCTGTATAAACAAGTAAATTACGTTACTTCTGAAAGTTACACTAACATAGAACAAGATGTTATTCCAAGATCTCACAGAAAACAGACCTTAAGATGGTACAATATCCACACCAGACACTTGATAAATGCAAGTGAGTACTTTTCTGACATGCCCTCCTTGCTGCTTCAAACTTTACCTAAACATGTACGCAATTGCAACGCAGTGCCCTGCAGAGAAGCATTTGCAGAAGCTACTGTTCATTCGGCTAACGCTTTCCCAATTTCAAGTCTATCTACAGCAGTCAATCAGCTGCAGTCTACAGGCACCAACATCCAATAATGTAATACGATTTAAAGAATGATTCATTGGTTTGTATTGGATTCTTCCAGATGCTTTTTTCTAGAGAACGTAGAGAAGATTTACATGGGGCACTCTTTATTTAAAGATCTGTAATTAATGACAGCCTAAGTTAGGTATACAGTTTCTCTTTCTAGATGAAAGAACAGACCTGTTTAAATATTACTCCATGTTTTCAGATATAAGCTAGTTGATCCTCAATTAGATCAATCCCTTTGTTACGTTTGAGAAAACAACTGTTTAGAGTAACAACTGCATGTGACAAACCCCCACACAGTTATTAACTTGTCATCCTGTTTTAAAAGATACTTCACAATCTGTGTTTACACCATTGGTTAAAGGAAAAAAAGTCAGGTATTTCATTAAACTCCATAGTCTTACACATGCATCTGAACCAAGTGCACTGTTCCAGCAACACGTGGCACTTCGCACCTTCCACGTCCGCAGTCAGGAGAGCCATTCTCTGTAACAGGGTCTCCCGGCTTGGGGCCAGGGGCATTAGGCAACTCCCCGCAGCCCGCCTAACGAAGGTTTGGCGTCGGCACCGTCCTTCCCCCCTAACACCGTTCCGAGTGTTTAACCACCATCGTCGTGTGGCAGGGGGGAACACTACACTGGCCGACTTTGTTGCTTGTTGTCAATGAAATGAAAACATGACTGTTCGGAATTGAACAGTGAATGACAGGTGTTTGAAGAGATAATTTAATTGCTGGTTATTTCAATTATTCCTATTGGGTCTTGGGGGTGTGAGAACCTTCTCCTTCTGTTTCACTTCTGATGGTTAACATGATCTTGTAGTCATGCAAGAACATCTCCATCTTGCCCTGTGTGGGGTTTTTTTTCTCATAATAACTTATTTGAACATGCTGTTAGAAGCTGTTCATTTCACACAGAAAAAACCCAGATCTGAGCTGCATTTGGCAGTATTTAACACGTCAGGTTACTACTATTTAACATTAGCATTTAACATGTCAGGGCTCTTACACAGAGTCGCTTTGCAGCAAGCTACTAAGCCACAACTAGCCCAGTTCAGTACAGTAGTAAGTGCTTGATGTAGAAAATCACCTGCCATCACCGGCTTGTTGTGATTACAGTGTTTTGAGGGAGTAACCAGCATGGGGGTCCCTCCTCAGGACCCTGCTGGGGTCCCACGCCTGTTGCTCCCCCCACCCCAGCCCAAAGTGAGAAGATCCCCAAGCACCCAGGCAGGCAGGTTGCAAACCAACCCGGCTGCAGGCCGCCCTGCCTTGCATCCTAGCACGGCACTACCGTAAGAACCCGACACGTTCACTTGTACCTCCCAGCTCCCCAGAAACAGTCTGCACCGCAGGGAAATGCCACCAAGTCCAACTCCGTGCTTTATTCCATGTACAAGCCAGAAGATCCTACCATTTGTCATTCAGCTACTGCTCCCAGATTACAGAGAGCTTCCTGTGAGGGACTTGCAAGTGAGAGACAGGAAAGAATTTAGCATGAATTGCATAATAACTGCAACTCGTATTTTACTTAGTGTGTGGCTGCAGAACTAAAACTGCAACCCTCATCTTGCACAGCCACCTGATGCTGCTTAAATATTTGATTACTTCAGGAAAACCTTTTGTAAGTTATTAAAGGGAACAGCCACGCAACTCGCTGTCCTCACTTCACTGCGTGGTTCCACGAAGCAGGATTCAGTGCTTCTTTCAGGAAGGCACGCTGCCAACTTATTGCCAATAACGCAGTAGCACACTACACTTGTGCTATCTTAAAATACACAGCGGAATGTGCCAAGTTTCCTTATTTGGCAAAACAGCCCATTTGCTTTCAGGATCTTTGACCATCCATTTTTAGACCCAAATCATCCTTTGTATCCAACAAGGCCTACGGTCCTTTAGCATATCAACCTGGATTTTCGCAGCAGCAGCGTATTTATTTAGCCTTAAAAAAAAATTATATATTAATAAATCCGACACAAAAAAAAATCTCCAATGCCAAAACATGGTTAACCACTGTCTTGTCTAAACAGAAAAGCAGTTAGTGATACCGAGCTCCGAGAGGTACTGCAGAAAGTTTTTATTTATAAAAGACCTTTTAATCATATCATGAACTGCTGATGGATAAGATGCAAACTCCAAGCACAACTCCAAATCAAATATACCCTAATCCTCTAATCTCCCACGAAGTTAAAATAAAGTCAACAACCCCTACAAGCCCTAAACTTCCTTAATCAGCCTGAGCAGCAGCCCTGCAGATGCTGACTGGAGGCGCGGCTCTGCCTACCTTAGTTACAGAAGCAACAACATTTGAGCCTGCCCTTTGTCAGAACCTAAGAATTCCGCATAACTTCCATTAATAACATTTCTAATTTTATTTGAATTTATATAACCATCAGTGCTACGGAAAAAGAGCTCAACTTAGCCTAAACAGTTTGAGCACCTCAGGAAAAGAACTATTTTCGACCCGAGATGTGTCAATGGCAGAGACTGAAGGGTTTGAAGGCTCACTTTAAATAGAAAACATTTTATCTCGCAGATAAATGCTCCCTTCGCTTACATTAGACCTCCTCAGTGACGTCTGCCAGGAGTCCACATGCAACAACACGCAAGAAACACAAGGCAGCTAAACCTGCGCCCGGGCCCGTGGAACCGCTGGGTCCTCACACAGGCACGACTGCAGGACCCGGGCCTCGGTTCTGTCAGCGTTTCTGCCCCCTCCTCTGCCAGTGAGCCCGGCTCCCCAGGGTTACCACTGCCCGCGCCACGCCACCGGTATGCAAAGCACACTACCGAGAGGTACAACAAGTAGGGCTTCTGAGGACTTACAATTTCAGGGCAAAGTCCTGAAAACATCTAACCGCACGCCTCCAGCGGAGAGCTGTGATGTTTTCAGGCAGTGACCCAGTTGATCCAGCGCTTTCAAATTATTTCTGCTTCTGGAATTTAGAAAAAGTAATGAGCCATGCCTTTCCCGGCGGCTCTGTCGCTAACGCTCACAGCAAAGCACGCTGGATGGAGGGGCAGCGGATGGCTCACGGGCACACACGCTGGAAGGAGGGCATACGGGCGGGAAGGACGGAACCTGAGAGAACACAGCGAAACCAGAGCATGGCAGTGCTCTTGAAAACTGAGGCGCAAAAGGAAAAGAACGGCGGGGAAGGGAGGTGACACCTCAGAGCCCGAGCTCAGGGGCGTTATGCCCAAAACAGCCGGAAAACGCAGCAGGTGCGCGGGAAGGGAACACCTCCGACACGCCGCCCGAGCAGCGCAGGGTGAGGGCAGCGGCCGCCGGCCGTCCACGTCCCGTGGCCAAGCCCACGGAGACACCGGCACCCTTCCCGCGTGGGGCCGTCCCGCACGGCCGCCGCTGCCCCCCGGCGGACCCCCCCGTGCCGTGCCGTGCTGTGCCCACCGAGGCACAGCCCCTCTGCCGGTCCCCAGCGGGGCCCCCGCCCCACCGCGCGCCCAGCGGGCGCCGCCGCCTCACGCGGCCGGGGAAGATGGGGCGGGGGGGGGCGGACACGACTGGCCGGCGCCGCGGGACCAGCCGGCGGCTGCTCCACGGGGGCGACGCAAGGTCAGGCCGCGGGACGGCCCGGCGCCTCCTCCGCAAGGGCTTTCAAAGTTGGTTCGGCGGGTGGGACACGGCCAACCCGGCGGAGACACCCACGGCTGGGCCCCGCTCTCCGGCCGCGCTGCGCTGAGCCCCGCCGCCTCCCGCCGCCCCCTCGCTGCCCCCCGCCCGGGCCTTGGCGGAGGGCGCCTCGCCCGCCTCACCTTCCCCCGAGGGACTCCGGGCTGGCGGGACTCGAGCGGCGCCGATCCCGGAGCCGCCGAGGGAGGCTGTAACCGGCGCGACCGCGTCTCCCGCTCCGTCCGCCGCGCTTCCGGTTGGTGCCGGGCAGCTGGAGCCGCCGCCTCGCCGCGGCGCCACCCCGCGCTCTGCGCCGAGCCCCGCCGGGAAGGCGAGGCCGCCGCCGGCCGCCTCAGGGGAGCGGGCAGCGCGGCCGCCCCGCTGACAGGGGGCGAGGGGCCGGGCGGGCGGCGCGTGGGGCAGCGGGGCGTGGGGGCTGGCCGCGTGTAGCGGCGCTCCCGCCCCGCCGAGGCTGCGTGAGGCGGCGGGCGAGGAGGGCAGCGTGCCCACCGGCCTCGTCCCCGGTGCCGGGATGAGTAACGGGGCGCCCGGCCCGGCGCGGCCTGCGCACCCCTCGCCCTTGGCCTTGGCCGCTGTGGCGTGAGGTGAGCTGGATGGAGCGTCGGCCGCGTGAGTGGCGTGGGCTGACCGGAGGATGGCCTTCGGCCGAGGCAAGGTGTCTGCTGGTGGGTTAACCGTGCCAACCTTGGGAAGAGCCTTCTGCACCGAGCAGGGCCTGCCAGCTCTGGCATTCTGGGTCCGCAAGCGCGGCCCTGCCGTTGCAGGTGGATGGAGGCCCGGCACGGTGCTGTGCCGCCATGCCCGCAGCTTTGGAAGCACACCTTCCTCCCTTCTTCCAGGGTCACTGCTTCAGTGACAGGCAATACCGCTAATTTTTTCTAAAATTGTTACCAAAATGGCCATATTATGGTAATTTTTTAAAAAATCAGCTTCAGCGTCATTGTACCACCGGAGCTCAAATGGTGTTACCACAAACAGCATCTTTTACGTGCTGGTTGTCCCCCAGCGCTACCAAGCTGCGGTGGGTGAAGGCCCGTGAGAGGATCTGGAGGTCCCCAGGAGTAGGAAGGGAGATGTTTGTGCCACTATAGCCAGACCTCCTTTCAGGAATGTGGTAGAAGAGTGGGACTTGACTGGCAAGTGCCGTGGTCCCCCGTCCATATTCCCCAGCTGCCCTCAGGTTGGTCACCCCAGGTCAGGAAGAAAACAAAGAGAAAACCCACCTCTGCCTTGTGAAGCCACGTGGATCCTTCCTTATCCAAACATTTTAGTGGCACTGAGGTACTCTCTTGTTGCAGAAAACTTTTTGCAAATTGAAAATAAGCTGTCATGCTCAAAGGAAGTGACTCAAAAGACTCGGGGGCAAACAGTTTTTCTGCTGAAGCAGACACATCACATGGCTGTGACAGTGTATTGTTTGTATTGGTATCGTGCGAGATTCAGTGCCCATTGCCGCTTCACACCGCACTCCTCAGCTCGTCTACTGGTACCCGTAAACTGTGGGTTTGCATTCACTGGAGAATTTTGGCTCCTCATTACCTCTTACGTTTGACTGTTGGTACGTGTGTGTGGATCTACCATATAAAAATCAGCTGTGTAGCACAATGAATCACAGAGAGGTGTGCAGCATCACACTGAATCACGTACATTAACTGTACGTCACAAAGATGTATGGTATCGAGGTGAATCATGGAAGAGCACTTCACTGATGAATCAATACAATAATTCATGAACATCAGAGGCTGTTCCCCAGGGTGAATTATTTTGGCATGTGGGAAGGTAAAAAACCTTCACAACAGTGAAGCACAAGTATACATTTCTGGGCATAAAGACATTAGACTTAGCTATAGTAAATAACTGGAGGAAATTTCTGCGAGATCTTAAGCACTCAGTGCAATAAGCACCTGAAGATGCTAAGAAAGGCAAAAAGCAGGTGCTGCTGACCCCCTTCCGCCCACCTGGCAGGTTCAGCGTTGCCAGGGCAAGCAGTGAAGGAGGTCAGCGTGCTCTGGCTTCTCCTGGATATGGCACTTTCAGGCGCTTTCTGTCCGATCTGAGCATGCTTGTGCTGTATTGTGAACTGATCTGCTGGTGAGCCTGGAGAAGACTCCAACCAAGGGTGCCAGCTTTGGAAAGAAAGCACAAATATCAAATGCAAATCACATGAAACTCATGCTCTGGAGGAGGAGAGGTGCCACATACTTAGTCTCTTAAATGCTGTGACTAACAAGTTTATCCTTCCTGTCTGAGGCAATTGCCAATTAGTCAAATGATTTTAAAATCTATTTAAATGTTAAATCACTCCATTCATCAGCATTTGCTTCGGAGAGCAGAGCACTTACATTCAGAGGTCTCCTGCCTAGGGCGCTTTGTCCAGGCATGTTGTCCAGTAGCGCTACTATTCCAGTAGGGCATGAGAAACGAGGGGGTGGTTAATATTTCCTACTCCAAGAATAGGAGTGCAGAGTCTGCATCAGGCGCTGTGTTACTGTGCTGTTTAAAACGTGTAATTGCATTTGCTCTGCTGGAGGACAAGAGAGCAAAAGCAAAGCAGGCTAGGGGAGGCCTGTTCAACCCCAGTGGTACGCTACCATGACCCTGGAGTTACTACGACAAGGTGTTAGGTGTCATTTGGGGGGCTGTATTCTCTCTGCCCTCTGGTTAGTGAGTCTTCATATATTTTCAAGTTTTTTTCTGTTATCATAAGGACTAGTAAATTAGGTAGAAAAGATCAGAAACCAGAGTGGTCGGAGTTTCCTGGGTGGTCATAATACCATCTAAAGCAATGAGCCAGCACATGGCGGTGTGGTTTCCCCCTCTTTTTGAGGCGTGTCCTGGGAAGGGGGAGATTCGTTGTTGTACCCAGCGTGAGATTAAGACACAAACGAGGTCAGGTGCCGCTAACAAGGAGTTCATTTTTGGTGTAAGAAAATAGCGATAGGAGAGAGAGAAAATAGAAAAGAAGGAAAATTTAGCAAGCAGTCAGGAGAGAATTGCAAGAGAGAGTCACCACCATGGATCCAGCGGCGTCCCGTTGGTCTGTAGTCTTGTAGTCTTCGGTGGGGAAGGTCCCTGCCACGGTTTGGTCCCACAGTCTTTTATAGGGTATTTTTTGCTGACTCCTGCCTCCTGCGCACGCTCTCTGGTTACGCAGCTGATTCCGTGGGGTGAACAGAACCACTGCATGACCACTTGCGTGCTTTGGCAGGCTTGGGGGTCCTCTGTGTCTGGACCCCCCATGAGGCAATGTGATTGTTCTTTGTCCTTGGTCGGAACTGGTCTCCAGAGGCTATTTGCTTCTTACCTGTCCCGTAGGCCATTTGGCCCTTATCTATTCAGGCCTGCAGGCAATCCTTCCTCCTCAATCCGCCAAAAGCCAAGCCACCAGGAAGCTTCACAACTTTGTCAGCAAGCTTTGAGGCAATCAGCTCAAGATAAGGTCTCTCACAGAGGCAGCAAATTTAAACTGAGAAGCTCTAAATTAGTTCTTGAGAACTCAGTCCTAATCTCAGGCTGCTTCAGCCTGAGAAATGAAACAGGCAGAAGAAAATATTTAAAAGCTAACAAAACTTACTGTACAGCCGCAACAATTGGCAAAGGATAAAGGCAGCTGTAGCAACTTTTGACTCAATTTTAGGGTTCAAAGGATTCCTGTGAATTGTCTCTTTACATCCCATTGCCACACTGGCTGTGCAATGACGTCTCACCGCCTTTCAACATGGAAAATAGAGTTTCATGCATGCATCCAGGCGGTTTAAATCATCCTGCCTGCCAAAAGCAGCAGTCACACCCCTCCCCTGCCCACCGAGCCCCGTTCCTGCCGCTGCGCTGCCCACCTTGCCTTCTGCCGGCACAGTTTTTGCCCGGCTGCACGGTGAACTGGGCCACGGAGGCAAAGCTACCGCAAAGAAAAGCAATCAGTTTTCACCCACACCCCAGCGCAGGTCACCGGGCAGTGGCACGATAGCTCATGCCAGCACAAAGGCAGGAGAGGAGCAAGGTCTGGTACGAGCAGCGGAGAGGGGACAGAGCATGGAAGTGCTGTTTTAGCAGTAGCGAAGGTTTATGCCAGCTTAAACTGTATGTGAGACTCTAGACACAGATAATTTGGAGGTGGACACCTGCTCTGTATTTTTCAATTCTCCTTCAGGACTGGCTCAGAGTTCAGCTCAGGCTTAGTACTGAGGTTTCTTTGAAGCACTTCTGCTTCTCTGCCTGATACGCCTTGCCTCCTTTTCTAGCTTCAAAAATTGGCCAGAAAACGTGGTGGGGGTCATGCCTGGGATATATTGGGATGAAAAGCTGTACACCCGTTGCCGCAGATGGTGTAGCACTAGCGTACACTGCTGCTAATCAAGAGCACATCAAGAGTTGCAAGAGCAGTAACAATATGGTGGCATTCATTTTCTGCCCTTTGTACCATCAGGTTCATGACCTGAAAGAGGTTCGCGAGTGGCTCGCCTGACAAACCTCTCTACATCGTTATTATTGCTTGTGCTGTCCCGACTGAAGTTCGTGCAGGTATGTCCAGATATGCGGCAACCGCACACCTCTGCGGTTACACTCCAAAGCGTAACGAGCAGGGTTTACTTCACGACTGAAAGAACTTGCGTGGCACTGCAAGCTAAAACCAGCTGCATTTAGTCTTTCTGAGAGACGGGGCTCTAGCAAGTGGAAAATCTAAGGCATTGCCTTTGGATTTGGCTCACAGGCAATCCTGCTTCTTCTGCTCTAAATGACACGGTGAGGGTGCACCCACAAACACCGACCTGATGCTACACGCAGCCCCTGTTCCTGCACAGCCAGGCTGATTCCTGTTTGCTTCAGCCGTCTTTGGTGTGCTGTGGTTAACGCCTGATTCTCGGCTTTCCTGGGGAATGCAGAAAGACACAGCCTGCACGAACCATCCTACGTCCCACACAACTGCTGTTTTTGCTGCTGTTATTTTCTCATCTCTTTTTTTATTAGGGAGAAAAATAAGGAATTGGTCAAAGTGCCTATATTGTCTATTTAAGAGAAAATTATAAATATTACTAAATATTAATTATGATTAATTATAAAATTATTCAGCACAGAATTATTAAATACTGACTAGAATGATAAAATACAGGCAGAGAAGGCTTGTGTGCAATGGATATATTACACGTGCATCAAATACCTGCTTTGTGCATAATGGTTTTCAGAACCGGCAGGCTACAGCTTGTACACTGTTTGTCTTCTGATCAGGCATGTGAGCAGTATAAAAGCACATATGACTTCTACAAAAAATGTCAATATCATTAACAAAGAGATAGCGATGAGGTGGCAAAATATTAACAAGAAAGAAATTTCCTGATGGTTTTACAAGAATGGTTTTCTTATCTTTTTACTGGCACCACAATTTTTAGCCGATCATTATAGTCAGCTGTAATCCAGTCCCTAGTACTCTGCTCAGTTACCATTTCATTACATATTTTTAATTATATATATATAGCTCATACTCCTTCTTATATTAAATTTTGTGGTCCAATAGACTTAATTTGTTGATTTAATTTTGGCACTTTTTTTTCTCTAAAATGTAATATGGCTTAGCACTTTTCTTTGTTTTAAAGCTGTACTGAATTTGTTGTTACGTGCCCATTTGTGTTTTCTAATCTGCACTCCTGGGAGCTCCACTGAAGCAACCGTGCCTGCCTTTCCCCCGGCATTTCTTTTTGCAGTAGGTTGCTCGGTCACGGGGAGTCTGGGGAGAGGCAGGCACAACTCCATCTCGGAGCACCACCAAGGGAAGGTGACAACACAGCACATTCAACACCTGGTTTAAAGCATCATATGCTATTTTCCTTCTTAAAACTAACGAGTAGCTAGCTATTTAGTACATTTACCTTTCTTGGAAAGTAAAGGCAGCCACTGGAATCGTGGAAACTTTGACCACCATTGACAGGGAGTCGGTTTGAACTAAAAAGAAAATATTAGCTCCTTTTAATGATGTAGTATTAATATCTTACATTTTTTCTGCTTGATTAATTCAGAGTACATTAATTGGATGCAAATCTGTCTACTGAAGATCATGACTCTTCTCTTTGAATTTAGAGGTAAGACTAGAAAATGCCAGTAATATTAGAACTGCCTCAGAAGAGCCCTTTTTCTAGGTAAATCTGTTTAGCTGTATCTTCTCAGTCCCTTTGCCCGTGTTTCAAAAGAAGGGTTTTTTCCTACCCCCCCAGACACTAGCACGCTCTTAACAACGGCTGGTTGTGACAGGGAGGGGAAAAAAATAATCTGTGCAAACATCTATCCAGTTTCTGGCAAGGGGGCTGACTGATCAGGAGCATCACAAAGGAGTTACATGCCAGACAACTGGAACAGGAGAAACATGAGGGCAGGAATTACAAATGGAAGGCAATGTTAGATTTCAAACAGACACGAGGCAGCAACCTGCCAGTGCCGCAGCCCTCAAGGGTCAGTCCTACTGAGAATGAGGACATCTAAAGAAAACCCGAGGCAGCACCGGCTCTCTGTTATCTGAGAACATCCACAATGCTGCCGACAGTACTCCTGCGCAGAAATAACGTACACCTGTGAAAAACCACAAAGAGTAGGCAAATGCAGCTAGCGGATTCACTTGCTGGCTCGGACAGCATCTGAAGAAAGAACTATTTAAAAACACAAGAGGTGGTGTTATAATGAGGAAACCATGGAGAGCAGGAAGCTTATGATTATTGACAGAAGTTGATTAAGAAATGGATTATTGTCTGTTAGCATGCTGGAGTATCTACTGTCACCTCTATCCTACGTATCTTTATGTAAATTTCCTTTAATTGAGGTATTCATTTACAATCATTATTTTCATCGGAAATGTGCTTTATTTGCATTTGAAAGCAAAAAGAGGAAAAAAATTTAAACCCGACTGGCTGACCCCTGCCATGTGACAAAGGCTTTGCTTTTTTGTCACTCTGACCCGAATGGATTAGGGCCAGGAAATAAAGGTCAGCCTCTTACCAGTACCCCTGTGTGTCACATTTTTATTACATGGAGTTTCCAAGAAAAACAGTCCAATTTGCGTCAGTAATCATGCACTCTTTATGCATTTTCATGTAGTTTTCTGAGTTTATTCTGAATGCAGAAATTACCTTTGAGTGCCAAACCTATTAAAAACGAGCCCTTTGTGAAATACCCTCCAGCAGTTCGATGCAAGATGTTGTAGCTGTACGTGCTCTCTTTTTTCCCTTTTAAGAATCTTCCTTTTTCGAATAGTTCCCTGGTCACCTGCGTCACGAAGCACCAAGACCGTGGCTGGCTTAGGTCGTATACGAATTCGCAAGTTAGGCCCTTAGTTAGGTGCTGGCTGAGCGCTGTATTTTATGGCCGAAGCTGGGCACGGGTCAGATGAAAGAAGAGCTGGTCTTACGTGCTGCTGGATGGTGTGTAGGTAAAAGCACGGACGTACCCCGTGTGCTCGTATGGCCCACCAACCACAGCCTCTCACCGCGGCGAGAAGCTGGAGGTCAGAGTTCAGCCACCAGCCGTGTCGGGGAGCTCCCTGTCATGTGGGAGCTCTTTAGGGCCTGTTCTTTACCTCTGGCCGCTGAGACCGGCTGTGCCATCACCCTCACTGAGGGCTGCCCAGCCCCTGGCACTGTCGTGGGGAGATGTCTGAGTGTGGCGGGGGTTGCCTGGGCATGGCGGCATCCCGGGAGGCAGGGCTCCACCGGCTGTTTGTGCTCCGGGTGAAGACAGGCTGCTCTACAAGTTTCTAGCTTAGTAATTTTAATGATAACTTTTTAATCTGGTCATTATTTTCTTTGATTGCTAATACCTTGACCTCTGGTGACAGCTGCTGCTTGTGCCTGCCAAACTTTCCATGCAGGCTACGGTAAAGAACACGATGATTATTTGAAAAGGCAGGGTGTAATGCATTTCAGATTAACAGTGAAAGAAAAGCTATTCAAGTTAGAGGTTCACTTTGCCATATCACTCTCTATGCTGCTTTCCTTATTATCAGTACAAAAAATGAAATGAGAATAGCACATCTTTTAATTTTCTTCCACTATTACCTCTTGATTTGCATTCAGAGCTCCCAGAAGAAATACCGCTGAATTCAGAAGTAGTCTATTTAAGCTGCGTGGTGTTTAAAAATTGCTGGAAGAGGTTAAGGTACTGTATATTATACAGTTGACCTTACTAAGAAGCTACGTTAACAATTTAGGCTTATAATTTTCTGCCGTTACGTTTTGTTAAAATATTTCTTTTATTTTTTTTTAAGCAAAATTCATTATCTCTTTTTGGTACCCCTGCAGGTTAAACCTTTTGATTTCCCTCTAACTTATTTTGTAAGGTTTCTAAATTGTATTTAAACTTCTTGCACTTAAAAGGTTGTTTTGCCAGTGTCTGTTTGAAAAGAGGGATTTTTTGGTCTCCGTCTCTCTTTGTACCTGGTCTGCAGAGGCTGCGCGCCTTCACGGCGTTTTCCTTAGGAGGGAGAAACCCAACCCCTCCGCCTGCAGACTCCTGCCAATACGTTTGAACACTTTTATCTGGCGCTGTTGTGTCTGTGTGGCTGGCGGGGTTTGAACAAGGTGTCCGGGGAAACTGGTTTGGATCCCGCCAAGCGCCAGCGGTCCCCAGACTCTTGTGGACACTGCCTGCCGGTCACCCCGCATCGGAGACCGGCAGCTACGCCTGCCGGCAAACACAGCAGGGCCGGGGGCTCTGGGGCTTGCGGCCCAGCGGCGTGGCCCAGCCAGGGCGCGGTGGTACCGCCTGCGGCCCGCGGGCGCGAGCGTCGTATTGTGCAGGTTTCTCTTTTTTCAGGCTGAAGCGCTGAAATCAGGAGGAGGCCACGCTGCAGCGCTTGTGCTGTCCATGCAGCGGGTGCGATGGAGGTGCGAAGCCTCCCGCGACCTGCTGGAGGACTGCAGGGAGGGTATGGAGACAGGCTGGAGAGGCTTGTCCGTATTTCTCACTGGAAACAGCCCCCGGCGCACGCTCCCCGACAGGTGATGGTGGGACACTCTCGTGTGGTGCTCGTTGGCGTGGGCCAAACGCAGGCCCAGCCGTGTACTGCGACTGAAGCCGTAGGGACCATCGGCGGTGCAGGTCTGGGGGTCGCCCAACCCTCTCCTGCGTGGCTGCGTTGGCACCGCGTCTGGGCCCGGGCTTACAGTCAGCAGCGAGGGGCGTCTCTCCACTGAGGCTGGCTCCAGTTGTGGCGCACAGCTGGAAGCCCAGGGTGAAGACAGCACGGCCTTTTGACTTTCCACGTTTCCCGAGTTCCTATTCATTCTTCACGCTGTTGCAACAGTGGCTCAGCCTCCCTGCAGCACGAGCTGTGTATCCGCAGCTGCCTTCCTGCTGCAAAGTCAACACGGGGAGCCGGGGGAGCCCGGCCCGGATCCCAGAGCCAGAAGGTAGTTTTGTGCATTTAATCTCTAGGTATGCAGGCTGTGATCAGCGCCATAGCAACTATCTGAGCCACTCGAATGCGTTAGATGCAGAGATAGTGACGCTTGTTACTTATACAGCACCCTTATTGGAAAACTGAGAAATGCCAGGCACCCGTTTCACTGAGGAGCTAAGCTGCGTTCACCTGTTGATACAGAGGTGCCATAAAACCTCTATTTGTGTCACTTGGGTATATCTACACGGTAGAGGCTGTTTGGCAACAAATAGGGAAAACAGTTAGAGGTTCTAAGGACCAGAAGAGTAAACCAAGGGGGCAAAACATACTGAACAGATGAAGAATCGGTCTATGTGCAAAGCCAAGCTGAAACTTGGCAGCTTTATAAACCGGTTAACACAGAAATAAAACAGGAACAAAGCTGGAACGAATAAAATCATGAACTCACAAATGTTCTAAATTGATTGTAAAGATAAAAATGCCTTTTGAATTAACTGTGTCCCTCTGTTTATTCTACTGCATACTCTGCCGCTGGGAAGATTCTGTATCCGAAAGAGCCATACGACGTATATTCACCGCACAGTACAAATGGAAATAAGGAATATCTCTCACTTGAAATAACAAGACACAAATTTGTCTCTCCGTCTGAATCATCTTGAATTTCTAGTCAGACAGCAAAGTTAAAGTAAGTTATTTCATCATCCTGCAGAATATTTCTTAACTGTGTAATTCTTTCCTTTGAGAACACAGGTACGGAGCAGCCAGTGGTTCTGTGTGTCAGCATCTCCCTGGTGACTCTCAGCCTTTGCAGAATTTATGTTTTGACTGAAAGGATGCAATTCTTTTTATAGATTAAAAGAAATCTTTATGTGACTCCTGACTGCACACAGCCCCGGTCAGCGCCAAGGGAAGTTGCCCTGTCTGAGGCGCTGTGGGGGCACCTCTCCAGCTTAATTGCCACAGTTACAACTTCTGATTCCAGGCGTGATCAGTTCTGTGCCATCCAGCTGAGCAGAGCAGAGCCAGCGTGAATGCAGTAGAAAAGGCTTTTGCCCTGCGAACATCAGACCCGCTGCCCGCTGCCCGCAGCAGTACAGCCATCCCGTGGAGCACCCGGCCTAGCACACATGATCTTGCAGAGGAAAGGGTCCGTGCCAGGTCACCCCTTCCCTCACGGTGGCAGGACGTGACAGACCTCCCTCAGGGGACCAAAGCCGGAGGCCTCTCGAGTGCCACATTAGCCAGGGTCTGAACTCGAGGCAGCCAGCCTTGAGCAAAGCCGTGTCCAAGAGAAGGCGACCTGTAGTGCTCAAGTTACTGACCGAGCAGGACCAGTGAGCCAGACAGCAGGTACCGCCGAGGGCGCGTCCCTTCCTCATTTAAACCCTTCCAATTCAAATGCTTTCTGTCACTACACGGGAGGGCAGGGAGCCTCTTGGAAACTCTAAACACCCCAGCTGATAAAGCCATACTGTTCCACCACGGCAAGACGGCCGCCCCCGTGGCAGCGACGGATCTGCCTGGCTTTGCGCTGGCCACCCACATCACAAGGGATGTAGGCTCTGCGGTTTCGAGGGCCAGCACGTGACAAGCGAAGGTGGCTCTATCAGCCAATTAATAGCATCGGTATTTATGCAGGAATGAAGCTGAAAGTGCAAATAAGGCCAGCGACTAAACCTTTCCGGCAATCACGTTTAATAAGGTACGGCGTGTTATTTACAGAAAACATCCATCCCACGATTCCTACGCACACAGAGTATAAAGACAAAAGCTGCACTCCGCAACATGCTAAACAAAATAAATAAAACGGAATTATTTTGGCACAATAGCTATTACATAAATAAATACTCTAGAGCTTAAGGAATTAACATTTATTTACAGTCTATTGAAAGTGCAAAACAATTGGCTGAAAACGAAGATAGCTGTAAATGCTTAAGACCAGAAAATGTGTGTTAACCAGCCACAATTAATTATAGCTGAAGTTAAAGGTTTTCTTGTCCAGAAAATTATTCTCTTGAAATCCGTTTGTGCTCTTTTTGAACCAGGCCTTGGCTACCTTGATGCTATTGATTTCGACGACCTCTCTATCGTAACAGAATTCTGTAAAAACCTGATAGATAGTTTAAAAAAAGAAGTAAAATGTAAACACAGATTAATCTATTTATCATTCAAAATATTCTCCGTCCTGTCAGTTTTGTGAAACGGCCACGCTGCGTGCAGTAGTAGGTGGTAGGATTAAGATGAGACATCTTTCCCAGTATCGGCTGTATTTCAAATGGAAATATTTGTAACTCTTCTCGGAACAGGACTACAACCTGGACCTCTCTTGAACCTACATTCTTTCATCAGATGCTTACGTACATCTTCCACTGAGCTCAGCGGTAGCTGGGCAAGCTAAACTGATGATCAGTTTTGGCCCTGACCTGGAGAATAAATCAGAAAATACAGACTTGCAATTAGGGAGCACACCACTACCTCCCTTAGAATTGTTAGAAGCTTTCCGTGCATTTTTCACTACCTATTTTATCTTTTGCCTTTTTTATCCATGGGAGGAATCATTCCCTACACTTTGAGATGCATTAACTGTTTGCAACATGGCCACCCGTACAGCTACAGTGCATAAATTCTTCGCCAGCCCAAGTTCTCTGACGGGCCGGTACATTGTGCGTTGTCGAAGACCTTAGAACGTGTTTTTGCTTGTTTTTGTAGTGGCAGTGCGGTAGCAGAGAAAGTGAAGTTCTTAACAAGTGACCTTGACAGGAGAAAAGATCATTTCTCATCATTGCTTCAGATGTTTATGCTCGACGCGGTTCTAGTCGGTGAGACATCTGTGATAAAGTTCTCTGGTTGTCAATCACATTTAATTGCCGCACATAGCTCCGAACGTCCTGATGGTTCTTATTAGCGAGGGCTGCGTCGGGGTCTGGTGAAAGAGAAATGATGTAGGACTGATACACTTACACGAACAAATGCCTGGACAGAATGCACAACTGTCACAGGAAACACCAGACCCTGCTGAGTTAAAAGGAGTATTTAGAAGCTGGTCTCTTTGAAACCTGTCCTCCCTAGCTGAGCGTCTGTCTGGTTACTACCCCCACAAATTACCTTTTTCTCTCAGGTATCCTGTGGCTGCATTTACCTAAACTGATGGCCCTTGGCTGCGGTTTTACACATCCCCTTGCCAGACAGTAGCCATGAATTGTACAGCTAACCTCGATGACTTAAAGCTGCCCATCGGCTTTTGAACCAGCAGCTTCCACACGGATTCAAAACCATATCCTCAATTTACACCTCTTTTCGTGAAATATTCCCATTTCTAGCTCAGTATTAAATATCTGTAACACTGCAGTGCTTCGTGGCTGCCCCATTCAACCCTCGAAATCTACTACCTGTTTACATTACTTAACATAACCGCGTTACAGCTGCTCCCACAACAGTTATGAAATACCCTGGTTAAAACCTGAGTATCTTCAGCCTGCCAGTGAACAGCTTACAGTTTAATGAAGTATGTGCGAGGTAACTTAAACTTCTCTAAAAAAGGACACCGAAGCATTTACTATATATATAAAAAGCAAAGACTTAGATATGGTACATCTAAGTGTGTATAGTGAAAATCCACTTCCATTTCCAAATAACTTATACGTGAAGGTCTCACTTGTGCTAAATACGTTAAAACTAGAAGTACACAGCCATAAACCCCTCGATGGTGGGGGGAAACAAAGCTCCCTTAACTTCATCTTCTAAGAGTTAAGCTTTTACCCAGATGGAAAGGAGCAATTTGTATTTGGAAAATATTGTTTTATGCTATTTATTCTGTCCTGTGAGAAGGAGGAAGGCTGCCGTGAGGCAAAGCGAATACAGCGCTGAGGAAATGCTGTGCCAGCGTGGACTGGGACTGACAGTGCAGTGAGATGGGATGAGACCCACAGAGCAAGCCTGCTGGACCATACAGCTCTGTCACCTTCCACGGCCTCAAGCAGGTTCTGGTAATGCTACTGACAAATGGGTTTTAAGTTCATCACCTTATGCAGTGATGTCATTTATAAACGTCATCTGTCTGGCCTGGCTTCCTATCAGAACCGGGTTTATCCAAGCAACTATCTTATCTCTATCTGTATGCTGCTGTCTGTAGCCTCATTTCCAGCACTTCCCAACCCAGCAGCTAAGTTCAGCCGATTCTAATTTGACGGATGTGTAGAGATCTCACCGCTTTTTAGCTCTTTCACACACTTGGAAAAGAGATGGAGGAGAAGGAGCTTATTAGAGCTTCCTGAGGGCTATTTCCCCCTGTGAAACATCAGAGGATCCAAACATGGAAGAATCACTGGAACCCAGGCTTTTCAGTTCTGGTACACACAGAATTAGTTGTAATTACTGTAGCTACTGATGACAATGCTGACTGTGCAGATGCTGCAATACACTTACTGAAGGATTGGCTTCGGCAGAATTTCACCGTCCTGACAGTGTTGGCAATCATGCGCTGGAAGAAAAGATGGGATGCAATCAGGGAACAAGCACTGTGTTTCATCATCATTTAAACGAAGCACCTAACCGTGCCTGAGCGTGAAGACACAGGCCAGTAAAAGCAGTCATATGAATGAAAACATCATTTGAATGCCGATACCCTCTTGTGTAGGGTGCGATTTCCATTTACGCAGGCTTTAAATGAGCACGAGTGTCATTTACATGCGCTCAGAGAACCCCTTCCCTTGCTTGGGTGCCGTGAAAGGCCCTAACTCAGAATGCAAATCAGCCCCTTCCGTGTGCATTTCTTTGATACCATCTTCCCACGCTGAAAAGTAAGAGGAGTATCACCTTGGAGGATGTACACATTTTAATTTTCAGACCCTCAGTTCCTAACAGCAAAGCCATTGCTAGAACACACTCAACAATTCAAGAGCTTTCCCCTTTCATACGCATTTGAGTTCAAACTGCAGCCCTCCTGGAAAATGAGTGTGCAATGACGCACACTCAAGCTGACCTGTCAGGCAGCGTTGGCTTCCACGAGTGTGTCCAACCCAACACGAAAAGGGATCAACTTTTGCCTGCAGCTCACAGAAAAGTGCAAGTCCCCTCGGTCCCGCCTGGCTGTGCCTGCCCTTCAGTAAGTAAGCCATCATTTCACTCGGGTAAGGAAATATTAATCAGTGCACTTTGCTCTGATAACAGATGCTATTTGACATCAGTTTTTAAGAACTGCAAGTCGTAAAGCCAAACATTTCAGATTTGGTTCTGGAGTGCAAACTTTTAACTGGGTTGTGCGATTAGCACCACACGGGTAATACACCCACCAGCGTGGGGGCAGAATCCGTCGTTCTGCACAAGGTCACATAAACTGAAACTTCGGCAGTGAAACGGAGTCCCGTAGCTAGATAGTTTGATGCAACCACTGTTGTAAGGACAACATTTGTTTCTTTTGGAGGGAAACGCTAGCCCTGATCAGTCCAATGTTTGTCCCAGCGCTTCCAACACTGCTCCCTGCGGTAACACAGCACACTCCCACCAGGCTGCTTCGTACCTTCTGGAAATGCTGTGCGAGATTAACAGGCTAGTCCTTACACCCATTCTGAACGACCTGTGACATTCTGATGCACTGCAGCATACACGGAGTGCCTGCGGCTGGTGGCTGGCACTGGAAACACTACCGACATATCATGTGCTACAGTTCCGGGGCTTACACACTGTATAATCAAATGAAACGTAGGTATTCTGAAACTGATCTCAAATATTTTAATTCTAAACCACACGTTCCCAGAAGATCTAGGGAATTTGTATATGGTCTGCTTATACTGTTCCTAAAGTCTTCACGTGGGAAATTAAGTAGGTTTCAAGTAAGAATCATTTTTATCCTACGTTCATACCTCTCCAAGCCATTACTACCAGGCAGCACATACGTGCTTAGCGTTAAGCGCGGGAATAAGCCCCGTTGACTTCAGCGGAACCGCTGAAACACGCAGCGGTGGGCACCCATGGTAACCCGGGACTGAGCCAGAAGGCACTGCGTATTACCATGGTGGCTCTTCCGGTCTAACCCGAGCCCGTGAAAACCCAAACACCACGAACGTGTGTGTTCCATAACTGTATGGACTTATGTCTGGCTCTGTTACGGGATGCTGCTACTTTGCTTTATACCATTTCAGAAACTACTCCCCGAAGAGAACTATTTCAAGGAGACACCGTAAAGCTGAGCCGGACCAGCCAACCGGGTGAAGTTTCCAGAGCTCCAAGGGACGCTTCGCTAGGGACACCATTTTTATGAAGATCGCTAGTGGTACTTGACGTGCTATCTGGATCGGTAATACACACCCTGATTTTTACAACCCAATGCGAAAATGGATTAACTTAATTAATGGATTACAGGGGGTGTATCGGTCATACACCCTCTGTAAAGGTTTAGGTTTTGAAGCCTCATTTCATGATGAACTAGACTGTGGGCTTGGTGCTTGATTCGTTTAGTATGAAGCTTCTTAGGTGAAAAGTTAGATTTATCAAAAAAAGTGTGTTCTGTGCTATCATTTTACTCTTTTTTTTTTGTTTCATGTGGGAAATTTGTTCTGAAAAAAAGCCCAGCATTCAGAATAAGTACTGTAATGGCGCATTCTACTCAAAGACAAATGATGTGTGCAGCGAAGGTTTTTCAAAAGTTTTCCCTGTCGCCGAATTTCTCATTATATGGGCTATTCCAGGCAAGGAAAACCAAAATGGCAATGAGCTTGTCTGACTTCGGGTTAAAGGCTGAAGTGCCTATCTTCCTTCAGTTGGCTGAAAGGCTTCATTTTAAGGAGTTACTTTGCCTGTTCCCGAGGATAATCTCATTCAATCTGTGCATTCAGAAGTATCCTGGCAATGGCGAAACACAAAGGAATAAGGAAGTGGGTGTTAAGGCAGAATAAATGGAGAAGCTGTGGCCAGAAGGCAGCATCGCAACCCGGTGGGTAGACTGGGGAGCGTGATGTATCCTTAAAGAGCTTTCACGTTGCTTTTTTCCAAGTGCTGTCTAATACACGCTCAGAAGAGCTCCTCTTTGGGAGGTGCATGTCGAACGGAAAACCAGCGTATGAAACGCAAGTGAATTCCCCTTCCTGAATCTGGTAGATAAGTTGGATTGTCTTCTTTGGATTCAAGAAAGCTAGAAACGTGCACAGAGCAAATGTTCAGATGGAAGTTTAATTGCCAGCTCCTTACAATCTTTCTTCAAACAGAGGATTACCTCTAGTTAATGCCTGCAAAAATTAACCTCTGTTTACTCACTGTGCTAAGAAAGACCATTATCAAAAAGCCATACAAACCTAAATTTGGATCCTTGTGAAACAGAACCAACTGCATAATATAGCAGCAACCGCTACTACCAGCATGCTATATATACACACAACAATACCCCTTCACGTTTTACGCAGTCTGCAACAGTGGCAGCAGGCCAGCACATTATCTTCTAATCCATTCCAAACCCAGGTTTCTGAATGTCATAAATATTCATATATGCCATAGAAAACTACTAAGGGCTTTAGTCACACACTTTTTGCATAATCTTTATGTTCCAAAAATGAAAGAATGTTTGCCCTTTTTTTGCATAAGGCTCAGAGTGTGAATTCCCTTTTGTTCATCTCCACAAAACCCGAAAACCAATATGCACAGATTCTCTAATCCTCATTTCACACCTAAAGGGTGAAGAGGCTTGACAACAAGAAGCATCAGTGGCCAGCACCATGGCACTGTCTTGCGCTGCCGTGGCAGGTCAGACCTCTGCTCCCTCACAGGTGCCATTCCTGAGACACGCCGGGCAGCGCGACATGGAGATGGTGCCACAGA
Organism: Rhynochetos jubatus; assembly: GCA_027574665.1. Lineage (NCBI taxonomy): Eukaryota > Metazoa > Chordata > Aves > Eurypygiformes > Rhynochetidae > Rhynochetos > Rhynochetos jubatus. The sequence goes on from CM050654.1 coordinate 21,015,547, forward strand.
AAGCGACCTTTGTTCAGGCTGTCTGATGAGAAACGGCACTGATAAAGGTCCCACATAACTGCATCTTCCCTCTGTCTATGAGTACAGAATTCCATCCTGGTAGTCAGAGTGCAGGAGTATGCAGCTGAGGTTTGAAAAATGTGCAAATCAGTAAGCGGTCAGGAGTATGAGATATTGCCTCTCCTGAAGGAGAGCCATGCTCGGTACTTTCCTCACGCTCCTCTCTCTCCTTTCCCTGGCAAGCCATAATTCTCAGAAGGTGCTTTTACATTTTTCCTAAATATACAGCTATAAAAGCAGTGCCACTGGACTGTTATATATTGCCGTGTGCTGCACTGCAGGCTGTCCCATGTCTGGAAATCACACAGAGCTTATAGGGACTGACACTGCTGACAGCTCCGGGGGCTCTCCTTCACCTGAGAGTGGGCCATTAGTGGACTTACAGATGTGTGCTCTAGATCACAAACTAATCGTGTTTGCTGTCTATGGACATCTTTGTATCATCTTTCACCTACTGGGAGCTCTCAAAATGTCCCCAACCTGCCCAACTACAACGACAGCCGTTTAACAGCTTCACAAGCTTATTCATCCCTTGTTCCCCTATGACAAGCATGTCTCAGTTTTCACACGGACGTGAGCAACACTTACAACTACCATCTGCTGCCAGCTGACCAGTGGGGAAAAGATGCAGGTAGCTTTTACTGCACAAGGTCATGGAGTATAGGCCAACCTAGGCGGCACAGCTGAGCAACACCATGGTGGAATCCGCTTGTACCTTGTCTCCATCAGCTTCTCACAGCAGGGTAAGTGGAACTCCTTCAGTACTTCTCTAAAACCCTGTCTTGTGTGGTACTGAAGACAAAGCCTTTTCCTAAAGGCTTGCACTACTAACACACTGCTTACCAACGTCCCCTGTACACGTGGCCCTACCACGCTTCCCTGGCTAGCTGTCCCTGCCCTCGCACTCCTCACAGCCTCCGAAGAAGAAGAGGCATCCATGGGGATCAGGCAATGGGAAGGGGGAAGAAGGAGCAGGCAGTTACAAAGGCAGCAGAGGTGAAGCTCAGCAGTGCTCTGCGGAGTGATGTTCCCCAGTACTGCCAATACCATGGTTCTGCCACTGCACCTCTGAAAAGAGCGACTGACAGGGCAGTGTAGCAGGAAAAAGTGTACTCGGTCCATTTTTAGCTCAACTTGCTAAAAACCCCTAGGCTAATGTGGATTAACACCACCTCTCTGTTTCCCCCTTCTTCACTAGGTAATCTTGTCAAATTTGAAAGAAGAACCCAGAGTTTTCAAACGTAAAGCAGCTCCTACCAATTTTCTGTGAAAATAGGTGGCTGTGGACAAGAGAAAGATCGTGTAAGTGCCCCCTCCTCCCGTCTCCTTCAGGGCAAGGGCTGTAGTGCAAGTTCCTATGTCATGACAAAAGCCTATTCACACAGAATTCCCCAGCCATGAAGGAACCACACATGCTCCAGCCGCGAGGAAAGCTCTGAGCAGAGCTCAGGCAGCCATGAAACACAAACGGTTAGGAAACCAGGCCGTGGCGTTTCGGGCACTGAGGGAACTCCCGGCTCAGACGCCGTCTGACAGCTCCCGTGTGTTTTAAGGTGCACTGTTTAATATAACTAACAGAAACATCAGAAAACACGAAAGATTCAGAGGAAGCCATTTCAGCTGAAGAGATGCCGCTAGATCAAGCTTCTACTTTTGGCTGCCAGTTACAGGAATAAAGTTGTCAGCAGCACATCAGCTGTCGGGATCAGAGCTCTGCGGTGAGAATGCAGACACGATGCCAGAGGCTGTTCTCAGTTTCATCACTGTGCTTACACAAGAAGCGGAGTGACCCACCTCCTCCGGTGGCAAACGGCACCGTCAGTGGCAGCCACCCAGATACTTTTATTCATAAACGTTAGGGAGCACCCAAGTTCGCGTGGATCAAGGGAAATAATTTGTCCAAAGAACGAAGATGTTTTAGACGGAGCAGCCGTAGAGTGGCTCCCGGTAATATTCAGAGGTATCTCCGTCTGCTTGTGACATAACGCCGTGCAGCAGAACAAACAGGCAGGAGCAGCAGATGGCAGGACACGATTCCTGCGAGGAAAGCGGGTTTCTGCTTTTCTTCGGAAAATAGCAGCAAAACACCCCAGATTTACCTGGAGGTCATACTTATGTAAAAGAGAGCTGAATTGATCTGTGCGTTATCCGACTGCGTGGTCTGGTCTTCACTAGTTAACATCTGGCAATTACGTGTGGATGTGACCGTTGTAAGCTCCACGCAAGTAGGCGGCAGCGACTGAGGTTTAACAGTCGGCTTTTCTTCCTGCCTTGACCTGATGACACGTGCAAAAAGGGAAAACCTGCCAGGCCCACATTAGGGTTGGAATGAATTATGTGGGTGGAATCTGAATACATGTTGCTTTGAAGAGCTGGGGGTTGAGAGAAGCAGTAAAACCACCACAGAAGCATGCAGAATAGCCAGTGGAGAGCAGTAAAACCACGGAAGATGTACTGGTAGTAAGGCCTGAAGAAAACGTGGAGTGAGCTTTCAGGTAGCGCCCTGACTGAAGAAAGGTTTAGAATACTGCGAAAGGAGAAGGTTTCCCTTCCTGTTGTGTGGAGGGACATGAGACATTACGTTGATTCTTTGAAAAGTATACATCATCAAAAAATACATGAGTTGATCTTCATTTTCCCCTCCTAAAGGAAATGCTCAAAGCTCAGATTCCCGATCAAAATGATGCTACAGTCATGCAGTACAAAATCTTATGTAAAACCCTTGGGTGCTACTAGTAAACCCACGTTCTGAGATCACACGCTTCTGGAGCGAAGGCGATGTGCGGACAGGTGCGAGGGGCAGACCCGCAGCAGCCTAGACACACATCAGTTCGAGCTGCTCTAAGCTCCCTCCTGGCCTTGGGAGTGCCAGACTGTGGAACAGAGTGGTGCACAACCCTTTCTTAATGACAACCCCGGGTTGAACTTCTGCCTGTGGGCAAGTGCTCCCAGGAGAGCTCGCTCCTGCCTCCTGTACTGGCTTTCACACGCGACCGGCCCCACAGAAGAGCCCGAGGCACACGGCTCTGAGGGCTGTGGATGGACTGGCTCTTCTGGCTCAGGTGTAAGTAGGCCAGGTGAGGTGGAGACCATGGAGCCAGCCACACAGCCATGGCTATAGCAATGCAGCTGCCACCCCTCCTGGCTTGGAGATGCTCCAGCCTAGTCTGAGATCCCTTTGTGTTCCCCAACATATTTACTACCTACACTCACACATAAATATTTATCTAATTAGAACAAGCAGTCCAGGAAAAAGTCCTTTTCTGCAGGTAGAAGGCTCAAGCCTTTGGGAGGAGGTGGCAATACAACCTGCGTATGCAATTACAGAATGTCATTACTACGAAGTGAGGTCAGGCCCTGGCTCAGGCATTAGCACTACCATTTGCCCACAGAAAAGTCTTAGCTTGGCAGAGGGGTGTTTTCACCCTAGGACAGAGGCTGTCCTGGAGCTACAAACAGGAGTCTAAGAGAAGAATTCACTCAGAGTGATGACCACTTTTCTGTGAAGTTTGCTAAGGAGAGTCCTCCTCTCCTGCCCTCTGTGGTATCAGTGCTCAGCAGGTAAGACAAGCCCCGCCGCAGTGCACTGGAAATAGCCACGGAGTGGTTCTGGTGGCTGTCGTACTGAGAACCAGCAGAGCAGGTATGTTCTAGCACGGCTGCTGAATGGGGGGGCTTTACCGCAGAAACAGCAAGTCAGGTTTGGCTTTGCAGTTCAGCTTCTCCTAGCTGGGCATGGCTAACCCTGGCTCTCGGAGGGAGGTGTCACTAACCACAGTAATGAAGAACATGGCTTTAGCAACAATAAAACTGCTTCTCACTGCCGAGAAACTTGAGTTGCAATTGAGATTTCTGCCATGGGAAGTTGCCTGCCTGTGGTTTTTGACAACAGTGTTTGAAATGATGAGAGCTTAGGTGCAGGATTTAAAATAAATCAAATGTGAGTGTAATCTAACTTCCTATCATGGATTCCCCTTTCCAAAATAAAAGCAATCAAGCCACAGAAGTGTCCTTTCACTTGTTTAAGGAAAGAAGAAAGTAAGATGTTGGGCACGCTCTGTATAAAGCCCTTTCATTCTCTGAGGAGCAATGCAGGACTATCCTAGCCTGAGGCGGCTCGGTCCTGTCTGAAGGAACAGCAGTTAAAATCACAGCTTGGTCCCAGACTGGCTGTTAAAAACGGACTCTAGCAGCTCTGCTTCCTGCCACCGCTGCTGCCTCTCCCAGGAAGCACTTTGGCTCAGTGGGCAGTGGCTTCTCCACCTCTGCGGGGTTCTCCAGAAACCTGGAGGCCCCAGGTGCTGTGCACAACGCAGACTGGTTTTGCCAGCTCTCGGTCCTGCCTTCACTTTCCCTAGCCCCGGAAGTCTTCACTGAGAAGTTCACTTGTGAAGAGATAGAGGAATAGGGAGATCTTTTAAAATTTTTCATTTCAAATATGTCATACGTACCATTTTTTCGAAGTTTACAAGGTTGTCAGTGAACGTCTTGTTTCCCTCGTGAGTAAACGTCATGTCTGTATAGAAACAGAAGGCACGTGAAAGCCCATTACTCAATCCCGGCCGTACAAAGCAGCAGAACATTTTATCTATCCCTCAGAAAAACCAAAGCAGCTCTAAAAGTATACCATGTAGTTTTTAATTTGCAGCGTTTCTGAGACTAGTAAAATTGAGGCATGATATTCAGATGTACTAAAGCAGCTTTTCTTGTCTCTGTGTCATGCTTTTTATAATGGAACACGATCATACCTCACACTGAGATTGATTTTTGCTTTTTCTTGCTGCTACTCTTATTCTTCAAATATCTGACAAATAGCTTTCAAGTTAATAATTCCGGTAACATCCAAGCTTACCTTTTATAAGTAGTGGCATGAAAGGAATTATTGGAGGGTCCAATTTAGCGACAGTTAGTCTGTAGGCCCTATGGTTTCTTGATGGATCCTTAAGAAAAAAAGAGAAATCAAATAATTACTAATATGTATTATCACGTGTATCGAGACACCGTATGCATTCATTTAGATGTCATGGCATTTTATTTATTTATTCAAATCATTATTTTCTCCCATGGCTTTAAAAGTGCAACAGCAAACTAAGACAACTTTTATCCTTCTCCCCCACAGCTTGCATGGTGAGAAAGCAGCTGCTAAACACGAACATTTTTCATGCCAAACAGCAAGGGAAGATGCGATTGCAAAGAAATTGTTCATAAAAGGAACCCCAAATTCTTCCTCCCGCCTTGCAGCTGCAGATCCAGTTTCGCGTATGTGCTAACACTGAAGTGCATCGCCTGAAAAAATCCAGGTTGGAAAGTAATATAATTTCCCATATGCACTATCAGAAAACATGTGATAAAGCTTTTCTGAGTCCCCAGATTAACTTTGAGTGGTACATCAGTTCTCTCAGAGTAGGTTCCTAAGAGTATAATTTATTAGTCATACATACTTGTTTTAGCAGCTCTAAAATGGGATCATAAACTTCTTAAAGTCAAACAAGGACATATAAAATGTTCTGAATCAAGGAATTCAAATCAGTTACTCAGAAACTGAATTAGCTCGGATTGTGCACAGAATAAGGGATCTATTGCTATTCACCATTAAGCTTTCAAACTCTGCATAGATCTTCTTGAACTTGCTTGGAAGTTTCTGTTAATAAAAACAAAAATAGCAAACCTTAATTAAATCCGATCTGTGCGGTAGTTTTACTGTAAATGCTAGTCCCTTCTACAACGCCCTAAGTCAGGAAAGTGCTCTTTTTGCCAGATATTTCGAACAATGTGCTAATCTAAAATACAACACGTCTCCTAGCAACCAGATTATAAATAGAGACGGGACCAGCCATGAAACCTGGATCCTGATTTAAACCCCAACTTGAATTTACTCCTTTGGGATGTTTAGATTCAGATTTTTGTTTGGCTCATGTCGCAATCACTGAATTCAGAATTCTGTGGGAGTTCAGGTCGATGGTTCCAGGACATTCCTGATTACAGCCTGAAAACGTAACTCACACACAGCTTGCGTAGGGGGAGCTCAGCTTAATTGTTCCTACCGATGATGAACTGCCCTTGCAACATACAAATCCTTGCCTGGGCATTTCCAGGAGGGTTTTTGCTCCTGCTGATGCGCTCAAATTCTTGACATGCCCAGCAGCCAAGGGCCTCTACCGCTTTCTGGGTATAAATTAACGAATAGTTTTTCAGTCCACAGTACCTACACAACTAAATCATGGTCTGTTGATCGTGCAGTGATTGGGATGAGATGGGCTTTACTACAGATTTTCTTTCCCCTCGTGTTATGTTACATGTATTAAATAATTCTGCTATAAAGACTACAAGCTGTATTATAAATTAGTTTCAGAGATCACAGTAATGTTTTATGCAGGCTCAGAATATGTCAGCTTTCTAGTTTTGATAGGAAATTTATCTCTCTTTGCTGATTCAATCAGACTATTACTGGCAGCAGGTAACATTAAAAATTAATAGAGACTTTATAGGGCAGAAATGATTTTTTGCAATACTTTCTACATTTGGAGTGTGTACCCTAGCAAGATATTTACACTGTGCCACAGCAAGGGCCTAATTTTTAATGATGTGTGTGAACAACTGCGTGCCTAGTTTGCATATGCATGCAGATTAGGTATTTGTGAAATAAGTGGCATAATTGGACATTTGCACCTGCAAATACCTAATTTGTGCATGCAACTAATGTAAATGCATGATAATATAGCAAAAATCAGGCCTCGGTATGTTTAAGTGTCTTCTGTACATATATCTGGCTAAAAATCAAGCTGCGGAGATTCTCTCGATCCACTGACTGCCCTACAGCACCAGAGGGTGGTAACATTTCCCGGACCTCAGCGTCATACCCCACACCTACAGAAGGTCTGTGCCCCTCCAGCCCTCCGTCCCTGTGCCCATTTCACGCTGCTGCATGTAGTACCTACGTTCCATCCCCTCTTCTCCCTTCGCACTGCTCCCGTACTGTCTCAGCTCTCCCAGCTATTCCTCTGCGGCACCACAAATGAAGGGTCATTATTATGGGAAACTGGTCTGCAAATCTTTGCCTTCAGCACTGATACACCACTTGTGACATGTACTGTGGAAAACCAGGCTGGTGTCTTCACAGGTGTGTCAGGCTGAGCTCCTGTTTCAGAGCACTTTTTTAAGGGCTTTCAAAAGTTGGTCTCCGTTGGGTCAATGACCTCGGTCATGCTAACCGTTCTGAATTTCTAATGAACAAAAACATGCATATTCAAACCGTCGCTGCTTTTGACAACCAGTAAGTTCTTGGTGGCTACATGTGCTTACCACCTCAGCCTGCTGGACACTGCACCCTTTTGTATCCTCACATACCAGAGAACAAAGCCACAGAAAAAGGTGGAAGCTTTGAGAATGAAGAGCAGACTGAGAGCAGGGGAATGCACGTCAGAGAGAAAACCAGAACTGGCTAGGACAAACCCACGTTCTAACAGGGCAACAGAGTCGATATGGAGATCAGAAAATAGTATGTATAAACAGGGGGTGGATTTTATCTATGGAGTGATCTCACTAATGAACAGCGAGGGCAGAGGATGGGCTGATGCAAGCTGTCAGCTGGCTCATCCTGTTGGCAGTTCAGCCCATCAGTGGAAGCTGCTGCTGTCACTCGGTAACTGCCTGTGAGTATTGAACGCACCTGTGGGCCTACTGCCATGTTAACACAGGCTGTCAGCCTTAGCTAGAGGCTTATGCTCAGGAGATGTAAAAGCACAAACCCCAGTGAAACTTCTCGGAGGTGGATTTCAGCTCGGACTTACCTCCCACGTTAACGAGAGACGGCTCACGGCAACATTACTCAGTCCCATAATAATAGCGAAAAAGGAGTTCAGATTTTTGTATTCTTTACAGCTGAAAGACAAAGGGGCAGGATTTAAGGTGCACGTATCGGTCAGGGCAGAAGTACACATGACAGCGTTGAGAGAGCCGAACCCAGGCATCCAGCACCGACGTGGCTGATCTGGGCAGCCCTGGCCAGCACACCCGCGGCACACCACTGCACCAACGGGTGGGTAGTGCACCACACTCCGCAGGCTCCTTTCCCCTCCCTCCTAAAATGCCCTCCCGCTTCCACTTCACTGGATGCCAGCTTCTGCAAGGACATTAAAGGAGTCTTTGAAGTTCCTCCCCACCCAGAAACAAAGTCCTGAAACTGGGCTCGATTCAGCCCCAGGGAATACCAGAAGCAGTGGAAGCAAACGGTTCACAGCCTCATCTGCTGCAGAGCTTGACGACGGCTTCTGAGCAGCTACCGAATGCTGGAAGCTGTCCCTAGACAACCTTCATCGCAGTTTACCGAGGTGCCGAGTCCTTTTAAAGGGAGAAGACCGGCTGTCCAGAGATGCTCGTGTGTCAGTGACTGCTCTGGCTGCGTATGAGCTGTAAAGTCCTAACTAGTACTACGTCTAGATTCTGGGACTCCTCAGGCTGTTTCAAGCAAGGATCTGCCATTTGTGACCAGCATCATTAAAGGGTACCCCGGCACTAGGAGCTCCAGGTCACTCCATCCCTCATGCAAAGGAGAGCTTTTGTTACCAGTCAGGGAAAACCGGAACGTGTAAGTGAGCCTTATGGAAGATCCAACACACCACATGCAGGAGCAGACACAATCTGCCAGGAACACCCGCAGAACTGCTCAGCTGGGACTGCATCAGTTGGCTCATTGACTCAGTGGGAGGGGAAGAGGGAGAACGAAGCCCCGATCTCACACATCTGTGTCTTGCGAGGTTCCTCCAAATACTGTGCTCCTTTTCACAACTGATTTGCCAACACCTGATCTCAAACCTCAGTCTCTGCTTCTTTTGCTGTTTACCAAGAAAACTTGCACAAGATTCAATTCTCAGATGTTTTTATTCATCGCGGAAGCTCTTAGCTCCTCTGAGGTATCCTCAGCTCCAGATGAAATCAGTAGAGTCATCACACCCTACTCTCCCACTCCATAACTGCCACCTCACCCTGCTGCTGTTCTGTTCTTCCCTCCATTCCACCAGACTCGATGTACAGAGTGGGTGAATCCTTTAGGTCCGGGCCTCGCTTGTGCCCGCACTGTGTGAAAAAACATCATCTCTGCCACCTGACGGCCCATCTCTTGGAGACTGCTGCCCCCTCAGCTCTGCTGGCAGAGCTGCTCGTACAAATTCTCCCACATCTTATTAGGGAGAGTGAGCAAGGATGGCAAAGATAAGCTGAAATGCTAAAGCTGCCCCAACTTACTCTGACTAGAGCAGGTTAGGGAGAGCCTAAATCAGTGGATCTGAGAGGAGACAAGGCTGAAAAGCAGCCAGGCTGCCAGTGATAATTTTTTTCCCAGGCACAACTAAATCCAGAAAGTGTCCACAGCCTGTGACACTGAGAATAAACTGTGTCAGCAGTAATGCTCAAACATAGTCGGCAGCTGCAAATGTATCTGCAATAAGTAATTTGGATTTATCTTTCATTTTACGAAGGAAAATTTTTGCCAAATACCCTGTTAAGCAATGTAATTTGACAAAGTCTCCGTTAAAATCCCCATAGATGTATGACGTCCTACACCAAACAGTCTGTAAATTCTAGAGGCTCTACACTAAATAGCTCCCTTCCAGACAGAAGACCACTGTAAAGAAGGAGAAACAGTGCTGCGTGGCTCCACTGCACGTATGCTGCCTGTAGAATGTCAGAAAGTGGATCCTCCAAAGCACCACGGTGTGCCCAGAGCAGAGCTCCCTCTGCCTCCCCAAACAGACAGAATTGGAAAAATCTTCCTGTTAGTAAGAACCGCGGGCGCACACGTACACCAACACACATGTCGTTAAAATTGCTCAGTCCTTACACGAACGTATTCATCTTGGCATCTTCCCTGTAGATACACACCCCTCAGAAATTTCTTACAGGCCCCTCGGGCTTGTAACACACGTGAGTGTATGAAAAGAATGACTTTCAAAAACGGAATGGGAGTGTCTGAGCATAGTGATATACAAGGCGGCTTCTAAACTGCCTGGGGGTATGTAGAAAAATAGAGGAAAAATATACAAAATGAGGAAATGTGTACAAACTGGGTTTGTGGATATCCGTGTGCGCAAGTACATCCTAGGCGGCCTTTCTAATACAATCCGTATGGGAAGAACTCGCTGTAGGAAACATCGCTTCTCCCCTTTGTTTGAAAGTTTAATCCTACGACGGCTGGAGCAAAGAGATGAACCTCGTCACCTCTACACCCTTCCCCAGCAGATGCAAAGGCACCAGCGGCTCCCGGAACTGAAAGCACGTGTGCACAGCCCTTGGAGCCAGCACCTGGCCTTGCGCGTGCCCGCCCAGCCGGGAGCGCACATCACAGGGCGCGTGGGGCGGCAGACACAATGATGTGCCTTCCGCGATGGCGTCTGAGCCCCCAGCCACGGGGTTCTCAGTAACAGGTACCTTTGAAAATCGGTACGTGCGAGGCATCTCGTTACCACCCAAGATTAATAGTGCAGCACTGAGCTGGTCTCCCCGAGCACTTTTCTAATGAGTCTAGTACTTCTGGGTAGGCTGAAGTTCTCATTAGGTCTCAAGGATCTTCACAAGCAAAACTTCCTCAAAGATACCGCTTCAAGGCCTGGGCCTGCATCTTTTGATCCAATTCCTTGGCTTTTTCTCCCCTCTAACTTCGGTGCACTTTGTGTTTGTTTTACCGCATGCTGTAGCCCCCGTTGCCATGGCAGCACTGCACCGAGGGCAGCAGCCTGGCACAACTTCCCAGCGCCTTTCCAGCGGCTGCAATAAAACCTGCCCGCTCGCTTTGGCTGCAGAAAATCCCGTGCTTCGGATTGCTCTGCTTTTAGGAGACAAAGAGGACTCAGTGGAGCAGGCCGCTTTTAGCGGTTTATTTTTAGCTTTGTAGTGACACCAGAAACATGGAAGTAAACAGGAGGTTGTCAAGCTGTTGTAAATAGCGTAGGATTAAACCCATGGCGCTGAGGACCCCGCGGGCCGGGGCCGTGTATGAAGGGGACATTTAACGGTAGTTTTTAGGAGGCTTGATTTCAAGTGTTTGTGGAAACCACCACTGCATCTTCATTCGCCACATTTCACCATTCCCCATGCCGCCCAATGAGGCCCCGGTGGCCTGTGCGCGGGTGCCAGTGCCCTCTCCTGGGCACAGCCCGCCAGGCCCGGCCACGTGAGGGAATGGAATGTGTGGCACACCTATTTTTAGAAACCACCGAGGTAAATTCTGCCCGCCGCTCCGAATATAAACCTGATCCTGCATGCCCGCTACCAGATCTTTGAAAACCTTCGGCCTCGGCCCAGCGCGAGAGCGGGCCCTGCCCGGAGGAGGGAGGCACGCTGAGGCGCAGTTTCGCGTGAACGCTCGTTTCAGCTATGTGGACATACTAACTGCGAGGAGGGTGGCATCGCAGCTGCGATAGCAACCACTGCCTTCACACCACCATATTTAACCATGCAGAAAAGTTACAGCTCACGGTTTAACTGCAAGTAGTAACTTCGCTGGGGAAGACGGGGTAAAGGCCTCCAGTCGCAGCGCACAATGCTGTAGACAAACACGTAGGCAGTTCCTCACTGCACGCCTTGGCAAACTGTTCAGATGGACACCAATGTGGAATGTCAACCCTCTGCTCTGGTGAGACCCCACCTGCAGTGCTGCCTCCAGCTCTGGGGCCCCCAACATAAGAAGATATCGACGGGTTGGAGCGAGTCCAGAGGAGGTGACGAAGATGCTCAGAGGGCTGGAGCACCTCTGCTATGGAGACAGGCTGAGAGAGTTGGGCTTCTTCAGCCTGGAGAAGAGAAGGCTCCAGGGAGACCTTACTGCACCTGAAGGGGTCTACAAGGAAGCTGGAGGAGACTTTTTACAAGGGCCTGTAGTGACAGCACAAGGGGTAACGGGTTTAAATTGAAAGCGGGGAGATTTAGATTGGATATCAGGAAAAAGATCTTCCCAGAGAGGGTGGGGAGGCACTGGCACAGGTTGCCCAGAGAAGCTGTGGATGCCCCATCCCTGTCTGTCTTCAAGGCCAGGCTGGATGAGGCTGTGAGCAGCCTGGTCTAGTGGAAGGTGTCCCTGCCCATGGCAGGGAGGTTGGAACCAGATGAGCTTTAAGGTCCCTTCCAACCCAAACCATTGTATGATTCTATAAATACACCATGAACCGGAAAGGAAGGAAGAGGGTAACACATAAAAACGGTAGCTAAGCAGGGCAGGGGCATGCCCCTGCTCCCTCCAAAGTCAGTCACACCCTTGCCCTTTCTCCAAAGAGTTTAATGTGAGTAAAATAATAGAAGGCATCATCCTCAGACCCAGCAGCTAGTTAGTAAAAAAAAAGGACATTCATATTGTTGATTTCTAAAGAAAAGTATTAGAAAAATATACCGAGGAGGCTGAAGGTAACATGAGCCTCAGTATCTCTATAATACATCTCTCCCGTCTTGGTTTTCCCACTTGGGGCAATTCTGAGAACAATTTTTCTGAACAGCACCAGAAATACTTCCATTCTCAGGAAAATTAAGGCTCAGTTTTGTTAATTAATTTGCATATTAATATTTGCTAATGCATGTAAGGGTAAATGACGGATTCTCCTAATGAACTTAAATTGACTTACAAATTTTATGTGAAAACGTGCCCCTAAGAGATCACAGATCAAGGAGCAATGGAGAACAGGACTGGAAAGAAGAACACACATTAAGGAGGTTCCATACAGCCCTATAAGCCCTATAAATGGACAGAATTACCAAATAGAGAACATTTTAAACTCTGTGTGGCTGTCTGAAAATAAAAAAGAAAAATAACAACAGAGTGACTATACTGCACCAGGTCACAGATGATTTTATACTCACTGGGCTGCTATCTTAATGTACTTCTTCAACAGCTGAACACGTTTGCTGAGTTGAGAGCAAAGACAAATCTCAGTGACCACCCAGAACTGAATTTCATTGAATCTTCTTAAAAACAAGTCCAGATTTGCTGTGGTCTTTTTAAAATTGTGTCTTCCAAAGGTGTGATAGATCAATTCCAGCTAGGAAAAAGAAAACAGTTTGGGATTTATATATATTTTTTTTTTAAATCTCATCTTTTGGACAGAGGAAAGAGGCTAAGACTGGACAGGTAAGTATCGAGCCTGATACTTGCTCTGCAGTTTACGTTTATCGCTGTACAGATGACAAGGATTCAGGCTGCAAATCCAGTAGGTAATAGCTGAGGCACGTTAAAAGCCTAACTACAGACTATGTGTGAATAGCTCGATACCGTCAAACGTACAAAAGCAATACAATAAGCAGCACATGGTCAGGAGAAGTTTAACTGTATTTTTGCATTTCGCCTATAAAACTCAGAATGCCTTATGCTTTCAAAACTTGTAGGTGGGTTTATCGTAGTATCTTTGAAAGACAAGTGTAGAGAAAGCTTTGCAAATAACACACAAACCTGCAATGTGCAATTAAATGTTTTCTTACAGATTCTGATCTGCTGAATAGATAGCTGCTCGTACCTCGTGCACACAGTTGAAGAGCTCCCAGTCATACACTGTCATCTGATGTGCTAAGTCTTTGGAGCTCATCAGTTCGAATGTTCCTACTGTACCAGCAGACGGTCCTTCTTGTTCTGGTAATGGTGCCTACAAATGGAAAAACAGTAGAAAAATATTTCAGAAATACTAAATTCCGTGATCGGTGCTTTTCTTCCATAATGTCTCTGACTTTTTTCTCGGTGTGACCACTTTCCTAAGCACGTTTCTAACAGTAAAACTGAAATTTGCTTTTAACCACAGGTTGGCGTTAGGAAACAAGAAGCCCTGTGCAAAATCAGTATCCACTATGCACAGGAAAGTCAGGAAAATTCTAAAAGCTCTTCAGAGGAAATAAACCAGACTGTTCTCAGCGTGGTATTTTTAGCATTGTTCTAAAATTCAAAGCCAGAAAGAAATACTTCAATACAGGCTGTGCTAACGAAAGCATGTCTGTCTGTTTAAGAGCACAGGTCTTTCCACAAAGCTTTGTTATCGGTTTCCTTTTCCACACACACACAAATAACCAGGCCACAAAGCACAAGCCAAATACTTTTGCAAATTACTGATTCTAATGATGAGAATTATTGCATCTGCCACACTTCAGAAGCCTGCAGTGACTGCAAGATCTTCTGACCCTTTATAAAATAAGCATCATACTTTGACAGTACAGGGATGCGCTATTTGTGATTGCAAAACTCCTGCCTGTGCTGTTTAAAATTACACGCACACACTCGTACGAGAGGGAATCCTTTAAATCACTCAAGTAGAAAACATTTTTGAAAGACACTTCCATACCACCCAACAAATGTGATCTGCAGTTTTGCACGCAGGTAGACCACAGATGAAAGAGAGATTTAAAGCATGGCTTGAGACCACGCCAGATCTGAAGTAGATTGCTGTATCTATTAGGGTCAAAGTGTCTGAACCAGCGCTGCTAAATACTAACAAACCAGCCCACTGCAAATTCAAATGCGTTACATCAGCCAAGCTTCCTGTGAACCCCCCTTGTATTGGCCTGGTTTCCAGGAGAGGGCAGCAGAGTTCACTCACAAGCTTCTCAATTTCTCATCGGGCCTTTGTCAGCTAATTACAGAGCCGGGAATTGTCAACAGGCTCCTTGCTGAGCACAAGCTCAACAGTCTGCCAGATGAACAGACCGTATTTACTTACTGCAATATAAAAAATGAGCTTGCTAAATGAATCCCCTGTTACATAAGAATACTGTGGTACCAACATAAAAAGGACTGACTGGATTAATACACCAAATCACTTTCTCCATCACACACAGTAGGTAGGAGTGTTATTTCTGCGTGAGTTCTTGCTTTGTACTCTAGGGAAAACGTGCTCTTCAAACATCATCATAATACAAATTAAAAATTATTAAACTAAACCACAGGCATTATTACCTTAAAAGCTCCATCTACAATTTTAAAAAAAGGTGTATATAAGCAAAGTATTATCTAAAAAAATCAGGACAGCCGTCAATCTTCTAACAGCCTGCAGACTGAATTGGGATTTGCACAAACACAACATTTCTTCAGTTTAAGACAGAGTATGAACTAAAACTACGCGGTTTTGTGTAGAAAATCCTAATTTGTGGAAATCTGTGGAAAGAGAATTCCCACAGACTGAAAGAGGCCTTTTTTCCCCTATTTGGAGACAAACACAACATAGTTGTTACCATAACAAACACATATTTTCCAAGGCTAGGAAAGAAGCACTTAGATGTAAACCCATTGCATATTTGAGAATTCATCTAACCCAGGGCAATTTTCACATGGGAATTGCCAAGTGCAGCTTGAATAAATGTACAGGCACAGGCAGCAGCCAGAAGTTGGATCGTGAAAGGATTAAACGGGGAGGCAGGTAAGGTTGCAACATTTTTCAGTCTGTAGGTACCCCTGTGAAAAAATGCAGCGGATCCAGGGCTGTGCTGAGGACCCTTCCTGAGGTGCTGAGTGTTCCTCCCTGACTCCCGCTGAAGTCAGCCCCGTTGAGGAAAGCTAGCACACGGCAGCGCTGTATCTCAGAGCTCCCTGCAGCATTTCGAGGAGCTGGTGCGTGCAGACAGCACAGAGAGGCAGGACAAGCTGCTGCCAAAGCTGTGTCTACAAGGACAACGCAGGGCGCTACAGAAGGACCCAGCGCAGTGTACTGACACAACACCCCTGCTTTAGAATAGCATGCCCCATGAGGGCCCCACCTGGCAGGATTAATCAACCTTAAGGGAACGCCAGAATTTAATGACCTGAACAAGAGGTATCTCTGCAGGGAGCTGCAGTACGGTGGATGTGCGTTCCCCGGGTACAAGCCTGAAAGCAGCAGCGAAGCACTGACTCTACCGTACCCATAAAAGAAATCAGGCATACGTACTACGTGGCTTGTTAAAAGCATAGAGGAGGTTGAAACCAGGCTAGGAGTAATACAGTTCATCCTGACATGACTTGGCAATGACATTTGTTTTAATGAAATAAAGGGAACACAAAGTACAGTCAAATCAAACTCTATAAAAGCAGAGCCCATGGAGACGGTTAGAATTACTGTACACACTGTAAGTACTGATGAACAATTCTACCTCTGAAAAAACAGACTTGCTACCAGGAATATTTTCTGTGATTCTACTTAGAATCATCTGATGTTTTCATACCGTATTTTGTGGGGCTGAGAAATAAAACATGTTAGGGAATTTACCGTTGGAATCAATGTCCTAATTGGTAACATCTATCTTCAAGAATATATCCCTGTGGTCTTGAGGAGATAATTCCGCGGTCAGGAATTACTGCATGTCTTAGTGACAATATTCAGCTCTTCCTAAACGCTCGGTGTGACACAGAGAACACTGGGATCAAGTGCCGTCATGTGGACCAGGCGGGTTTCTGCTCTAGTTCAGGAAATTCTAACATCACCTTGTTTTAATTTCAGGGCTCGGCCCATAGCCCTGTGACAAGCCCTTCATTCTGAACGCTGCCACTAGATTTTACCTGAAGTGTTATAAAAGGGCCAAGTGTTCACAGAAAGCGAAGCACTGAACTGCTGAGAACGGCGTCCGTACGTACCAGTGAATCGAACTGATCACGCGGGCAGGCAAACAGCCGTCCGTTAACACTCAGAGTTGTAAACACTGAAACATCATGAGGTTTGAGCACAACCTTCTCTGTAAACATGAAACAAAACATTATTATATATATGTAGAATTTACAGCAGGACTGATCCCACAGCTGCACAGACCACCCTTCTGGGAACAAATTTTACACAGTAAACCCATGTCCAGGCTACAAAATAGATGACAACATCTTCTTTACTGAAGAAATGTGACAGCAAGCTCAGCCCAAACCAGTCTCCTACAGAACTGGCATACACAACTAGAATCCCAGCTCCAGACTGTACAGACAGGTCAAGAAGCCTGTGCTGCCATCTCTTGAAACTACCTGAAAATACTCAGCCATAATCAGGGACTCCATTCATTCTTTGAGCTGTAAGCTTTCGGAGAGCTGTCCTTAGTAGAAATCGCATTGGAAGGCACATTTGCATAAGGAAGTGATGAAATGCAACTGTATTCAAATTCAGAACCAGCAGTTCCAAAAGAGCATCACATCACAGGTAAACAAAAGATAATGAAGTAACTTAGAAAACAGTCTCTTCCAGCATGGCTGACTGTCAGCAAAGCTGACAGTAAGAAATTGCTGCAACTGCAAAAAGTAGAGCCGCCTGGTGTCAGTTCTCAGGAAGTGAGCTGGCTTTGGCAGGCACCACTGTTGGCAAAAATGCCTTCCAACACAGCTCTCATTAGCTCTGTGTGTCCACACTGCCGCGCTCAACCGCAGCACTTCAGCAACACCACTTCCCCAGCAGAATTCACCTTGCAGTTACTCTACTTTCACAGCCTGTAGCGGGGGGCTGACTCACGACCCTTTGCCAACACCAGGCTGGGGGCCTGGCACTAAGCTGCTCAGGAGGAGTTCGCATGGACAGAGCGGCCACAACGGTGGTGACCACTGCTGGAATGTCTGCACTGCAGTGTCTTCTGCCACTGCCGATTCCTGTGTCTGGCCTGACATTATCCATGCTTCCTCCTGCTTCTGTTCTAACGCTTACAAGTCTTACAGTGAAGGAAACTCGGGGTAGCCCTGCTCTGTAACGTGCAGATACACAAGCTTTTCCACTTTTCCCATCTCCCATGTGAGCTCCGGTCTGTGCCTGCAGCAAGGAAAGGACTTGGTGCTAAGACAGAGCCTGTGTACCAGCTGAACTTGCACGTGGATATAAAAGCCTTGACTGAATTAGTCTTTCAACCGCTCCCAACATTCTGCTTCGCCGTAAACGAGAAGTGCTGAGGATGACGCAAATACAGTACCTCCTCCTGAACTCATCTTTACTATGATGAGGCCTTCTCCAGAGCCCAGTTTATCTGCTACTGCACTGATCACTTCCTTCACAGAGGAAGACACCGGCACCCGGATGGTGGTATAGGTCTGGTCGATGCAGTACACCTTAAACAGAACTAAAGAAAAAAAGATTGTGCTGCGTACGCCACGTGTAACAACCCCAGAGGCTCCACGGTACGCATTACTTCAGCAACAATAAATCACTAGGGTTTTGATAGCTCCCCTTTCCTCAGGTGTTCTGTGATTTCTAGTAGAGAAATCTAGCTTCTAGATTCTTGCTAGATATAGACTCTTGCTTCTAGCAAACCATGAAGTACTAGCGTTTCAATATTGCTACATTATTTATGGATGCCAATTTAATACGGCACTTCGTTATGTTCCAGACATTATAATATTTTAAATCAACACTTCTTTTCAAAAGTCAGGAAATCTGGCTGCAAACCCCCTAATTACAGGAAAATAATTTTCGTATTTACAAAATAGATTTGAAAATAGTTTTGGTTACAATCAGAACTGAAATCAAACTGTGCTGCAACCTGTTTTTTATTACAAGCAAGTATGTAATTGCTGAATCAAGAATGTTGTAGACGACAAAGAATAATACCCTAACAGTAAGAAGGTGCTTGAGTGTATGGTACAAATCGGCTCACAGAGCGATACATAAACCCGAGCCTCTGGCTGCCTACAAATCAATAGGATAGTACATTAGTCCGCAGAAAGCAAGGCAGCCCCAAATGACAGGAATTTAAGACTGAAGAAGCTAGCAAAATACTCCTTCAGCTCAGCTGTCAAGCCAAGCCAAGCAGCTGCTGGGGTTATAGCTGTCCATGGATTTTCAATGTTCAGCGAGCTGCCCACCCTACGAATGAGAAGGTGCAGCCGTAGGAAAGGGGCAGTTACTGCCTGTCCACACTGACACAAGAAGTAGTACTTCCCTGGCAGCAGCAGCTGTCTCGCTCCTTGGAGACCTAGAAGAAACACTGACAGGGACAACAGAAGCTGCATGCCTGGCAGGATGTCTGCTGTTCACACACAGTTACTTCCAGCTTTGGAAACGGCTCTTCCGTTGGTTCGATTTATGCCACCAGCTTTCTCAGCTTCATGACCTTGCATGCTGTTCCCTTATTTTTACTGCTGTTCACCAGCAAGAGCCATCCTTTAATATCAAACACCTTGAAGCAGAAGCTGTTTTCTGTGGTGAAGATACACCAGAACAATCACTGGAAGACTGGCCCTAGCAGCTGCAAAGAAATCCTCAGATTTACGAGTTGTAAGGGCTGTGTATCTTTGTTTACAATGAACAGATCTCATCAGCAGAGCTCAGGATTTTGTTCACATAGCAGAGCTTAAACCTGCCTGAAGGACAATGTGTACAACTACGACGACATTCTGATACACTGCTGTAAATTTTACCTTAATCTCGTCAGAGAATCAAACAGCAACAGGGCAAACCAGCAGATTTTGTCTCCTGGGCTGTGCGCCACAGGGCAGAGGTCCATGGCATGATTATCTGCTCCACTCCTGTCTCGCAAAGGAGCAGCTGTACACGATAGCTTGAACTACAGAGGGGATACAGAGGCTCAAACACGACCTTCAGCACCCACTGCACTGCCCTGCACGGGCACTGTCTGCACTGGTTCTTACCTGTTTTGTTCATTCCCTGTTTTAAAGGTTTTTATGTCTTCCTCTGAGGAAGCACCGTGTTTGAGAGCACAAGTAACTAAGAGAAAAGAGCGGGAGCACTTCAAATCCATGATGGAGGAACTTGGGCTAGCAAAAGCAAACAGTTTGCTTCAGCCCAGGCTTCAAGCTGTAGGTAGGTATTTTCGTTTGGTTTTAGACCGTACGTTTGAGAGACACAAATTTACTGCCAATCTCAGTGGCTCAAGAAAACTTTGCAGAGAAGGAGCTCACCTTCGTCGCTGCCCCTGATAGGCTGGCGTTTCTGTGCTCGGTCATCACCTGTGTTGAACAGCTGCAGAAGAACTTTGTGCTGAAAACGAGCCATCAGCATTCACGTTAATGGAAACAGCAACATTATGGAGTAGTAATGAACTACAACAGATCTCCTATCAATGGCAGGAAAAAGAGTAGCAGTGCAAAATTTGACAGTCTTACAAGCTATTTCTCAACGTGTTGCTTTAATACATCCATGATTACTAAAGAGAAGATGCTTATGAATGTGCTGTGCTAAAGCTTTTACTCTAGAAAATGGACAAGTAAATTATCTTACCTTCTTTTGTGGTGCTTTAGGTTCTTCAGAACTGTAAGAAGGTAAAGCACAGAATTAAACATTACCCAGAAGATACTGTGTACAAAATCACCGATAGAACACGGACCACTTGTCAAACTACAATATCAACACTCTCATATTTGCATATATGAAAAGGCTGGATGGTACCATAGTCAATCTGTGACCAAGGCAGGGACACAAAGTCCACGTAAGCATGAAATAAGCATCCAGTTTAGTTTCAATGGTGTACACGTAATTCCTTATTCTTTCTGTCAATCTTATAATGAGAGTTTGGTGTTTGCAAGAATGATGTGGAAAGAGAGGGCTACAGCCATTCATCCAAACAAGCTTGCGTGCAAATGTTCAGTGCTGTACGACTGAGTGCCATTCACAGAATGGATTTTCAATAAATATAAGCAATACATTTCCTTCATCTGTTTACTGAGGAAAAGGGCGGGGGGAGGAAAGAAGCAAAAACTGTGCTTACAGTTGCTTTACAATTTTCTCTAGCTCTGGAAGTTGCTCCTTTAGTGCTGCAATCATTCTGGTATCATCCGATACCGACACATAAAATTCCTGTAAACGATACAGAATAGTCTTTCAATAACTATAGGGGTAAATGAGCAGTACTCAGGATAGAGGATTACGAGATGACATCTGATAGCTTAATGATTATAAAGAATGATAATCTGCATAGAGGAACACATGCTGGGCCCAACCCTCTATTACTTCTGCTTGTTTATCTCCAGCTGATTTAAAGCAAGAGTTACACATGCAGAAGGGAAGCCTGATGAGGTTCCTTAGCTCACTGCTTGTGCAAAAACTGCATTTCCAGACTGCCACGGATAAAGGCTATAAAATACACAAATAATCTGGCATGACAATATTTTTTGACCCACTGCTGTTGTGGACTACAACAGTGGTTCCTCTGGTACTGAGTTGTGGACTCTCAGCTGTGCCAGTCGGCTACAAGATTTCCCCCTTTTAATCACTACTCAAACCTCTTCCTGCTACACCTACATAAAACTGACCTGCAGAAGGATCGATGTGCTTGCAACTAGTAACCGTTCTTTAAATTCTGGACTCATCAAAGACCTTGTGTCTGTCTCCAAAGCCTGTCTATCATGAAAAGCTTTCCCACGTGTGTTTGCTGTATATCTGTCGTATGTAAGGCCCCTCTCTATTGCCCTCTGCTAACTCTTATCTTGGATTCAGTTTCAGCTCCTCAGGGCAAGAACTTCCATTCAGCCGGTAACACCTGAGATTCTGTTCCATAAACACAATACATAATTATGTGTTATTATTAACAATAATAGGAATGGAAATCACAACAACTTCACATGACATTAGCAGTGCATCTTATCTTAGAAATACAAGGATGTGGCACCTACCATGAAGACCTTACAACCAGTGTCCGCGGAATTACGTGATTTTAAGGGATCAGAAGGGTTCTGAGGACAAAGATCTTAAATTCCAATAGCTACAGTACAGCTTTCATTCAAATGGGAAGGATTTTTGGTTCTGTAGAGTGAGAACCTTCCAGTTCCTTGCTGGCACACCTCAGGCAGGCATAAACAGCTCCCAGTTCAACCTGTAGGGCCCCATAACCATTCATATAAAATACTAAAAAAAGCAAATTCATCTATTGCCATACAGCAATCTACCTATGTGGTGCTTGGAAAGGGGTCTGCCACTCTGGCAGGTATTTTCAGAGGTCCAGAGGCTGACAATGGTTCAAGCATTGTTGCAGTGCATATGCTGTCTGCAGCTAAACCCAAGAAAACAGAGTTATGAGTTTGCACTTTGAAATGACCTTCTTCTCTTTGGATGATAACAGAATTCAAGAGAGCGGGAACAGGCTTTCAACTTGTCTTGCTTAGTAGGTACTCAGTACAATGATACAATGACTATACCTCCAAAAAGGCCATTGCTGCTTCATCTTCCTGTAGTAAATCTCCATATAAAGCAGCCCACTGCAGAACCAGTCGAATGACTCGCCTCTTATTGTTGAGGGCATAATCCATTTTCTCCTGCTCTGTACCCTGGGAAGGCTGGGCATGATAGGTGCCAGGGTGTCAAGGAAAATGGTCAGCGATCGAAAATATCAAAACCAGCATGAATTCACAAACAACCGCCTTCCAACAAGCCACTGTCAGGGTGTTCCAACATAACTTTCTAATATATGCTCTTGACTTCTGACTGCCGCTAGCATAAAGACTTGCGAACCTTCCACGTTCATACTAAAAATTCAAAAGACAGCGAATTCTCTAGAGAGTCAACAGCATAAAAATATGCAAATAGCAAAAAGGCCAAAAGTAACATTTATTGAAAGGAAAAAACCAAGAAAAAAGTAAAGACACAATGAGCAATAAACGGAGATAATTTCAACCTTTAACCTAGGCAAAAAAGAAGAAGAATCCCCAGCAGAAACAGGATACTACCATTTGTGTGCCTACTTCTCACTTACCAGAGGTTAACAATCCATATTTAAACTGTTTTCCAATAAACTGATGGCTGAGTGCGAAGGAAGCACAGAATGAGTGCAGTTACATCTTCAACTATTCTTCCCTGATACCAACATGGTAATCCAATTCTGGATCATCATGAATAATAGCATTCCCTATTATATACCAATGCTTAATACTAAAATACTGACACTCTCACTCACAGCGAAGTCCAGCATTCTTTCAGTTGCTCTAACAAAAGATTTAAAATATTAATTAGAAAATTAAAATAGTAAATCAAAATGACCTTAGGTATTTATTTTAAGTTTCTCATTTGGAAGCATTTCTCTAAAAAATACTAGTAAAATATAATGGGGAAAAGTATCTATTAATGCACACTTCCCAAATGATCCTCCTGCCCAAAACCCCTGCAGAGATTTGACACGCTACTGGCGTTACTGGGGCGCTCGTCTGACTGACAAACTTTTAGAAATTTGCATTTTAATTTCATTCAGAAAAGTTCAAAATTACGAGAGAACCCGACATGTCAGTACATTTATGGGAGGGGAGTAAGCAAGTCAAAGGGTTCTAAGAAGTAAGTAACACACTGTAAGCTATGTGCTCTAATGTCTCAGGGAGCAGGTTTCATATTCCCCTGAGTCATTTTTCTCATGCCATTTTTACCTTTCAAACACTGTAATTATTTCATGTATTTTTAATATTAACTGACTCACCACAGGCACTGGTAATTTTTCTGTATTTTTACTGCTCATTTATATTAATTGCTCTTTTATTAACATTATCACAGGGAAAGTCAGTGAAGGGTTCTCCCATTTTTACAGGACCTACAGGATGCAGCTTCACTGCAGACTGCAATCAGAAGTAAAAAATCATGTATATTTGCAACAAGTGTCAGATAATTGCAAAATATTTATCAACACCAACATGGTTAGAGTTCAGTTTATAGATTTCTAATTACGCCTAGCATATGCTAGGAAATGGAAGCAATTCTGATGTCTGTTTTTCCCTGCGTGGGAACACTTAACCGTATCATGAGCTGTGCAAAATCAGCACCCATTACTACAGTAGAATGCAGACAATTTTGCTGGCACGATGGTAAAGGAGGTTCACTAAATATTCATACAGAAACATGCTAAAGGACTACCACCTACGGGGAGAAAAAGAGGAGCCTACACTTCAAACGTATTTAGACAGTGGTCCCTTAAAGACGCACTCCTGCTCACACGCCACCACTACGCCAAGTGCGCTTTTGGAAGTGCTACTCTTTTCAGGTTTTCTTTTGGGCTTTGTCCTGCCCCGCTCCGACAAGCCGTAGCTCTGATAATATATCCATTCCCATCTCTCTGAAGGAGAGCGGGAAAGAGGCGCCTTGGTCCAAGACTGATGTCCTGATCCAGGGCAGAGCATGCCCTTTACTTCCTTAT
Source organism: Rhynochetos jubatus (assembly GCA_027574665.1). NCBI lineage: Eukaryota > Metazoa > Chordata > Aves > Eurypygiformes > Rhynochetidae > Rhynochetos > Rhynochetos jubatus. The sequence goes on from CM050654.1 coordinate 21,039,625, forward strand.
CAAAAAAGAAGCATGTGATTTTTTTTAACATTGCAGGATCCATACACTCTAATGACTAAAAAAGAGCGTTGTGCCAAGGGATAGCACAGTATAAACACTGAATCCACAGCAAGCAGTAATGTTACTTAGCCAAAACGGTGCACCCGTCCGTTCCTTTCAGGATTAAAGAACTTATGGGTGGCAAAACGCTGCTGTAAAAGAAGTGAAAACCCAAATAATTTATACCCTGTACTATGCTTGAAAGCACTGCAGTGGTCTAGCTCTACTCTCACTTGCCTGCTGCCAGCTAAAGTAGTATCTTAAGTGGGTGTAGGAACACAGACATGTATTGACTGAAAATTGGGAGCTGGAGCAAAAACAGCCTCTCGGAAGGAATCACCTTTCTTCTTTTTCTGTTTTAATTTCCTCACTGAGCATAACTAATCTCTCCTTAGTCTCGCAGCACCGGGAAACATTTTTGTAGAGTGATTTTGCTCAAAAAAGACGCTTTGTTAGCAACCTTTCAACTCTAACAATAATCTCAACGGTACAATCAACAGAGAACAGTTTGATTTTCCATATTCAGAATGGACCAAATAAACAATAATTCAGCTCCAGGAAAAGCTGACACTAAAGCAGCGGGATACCAGTTACTTCCAGCCCTCCTCCTCCTCTCTGAAAAGAATTAGCATGATGCCTGCCACGACCCACTTCAGACCACAGTCTTAGCCTCCTCTCCAGAAGAGATTTCATCACGAGTGAACACGTATACATAAGGGACACTACCACTTTGATCTTCAGAAAAGCTTTTCCCCTAGAAACAATGAGGTATATTTTGCTTATGCCTCTGATTTTCCCAGTTATTGGATATCAGAGGCATACTATTATAACTGAGGATAGACAAGCCTGAGTCTATGGACTGATTGAATAATATGAGCGAGATAAATCAGAAAAAAACCCCCAAACATAAAAAGTGCTGCCCTTTTCTCCCCCTCTCAAAGCTGTCAGCAACAGCATTTCATAATACTTTTGATATCCCAAACTATCTGGTTTTGGAAAACGTATTTGTTTCAGGTGTACGAACAATTTTCTGCAGACCAGTTTTATGGGTCCAAAGGTTTTCAAAACAATTACTGTCCTTGCTAGGAGTAACACAAATGGATTCTCAAGCTTGCCAGACAAGGACACGATGCTCTATTTTGTGGTTCAGGGTGTTAGCTTTCCCAGATGTCATTCGCCCTGCTGAGCTTCAAGGAAAGCACACTTTCACAACAATCTGATTCTAAAAAAATAAATAGGGAATTGAAGTTATTATAGTCCTGTCAGAATTCTATAAAGCAGAAAACATTATATGTTTATTTAATGCTCCCAGTCACTTGATAGCTTCAAGTCACTGTGCACAAGGAAAACTCTCAGTGCCCAGCAGCTCCCCAGACTAAATGACCTGCCAGTAACTGATGGACATTTCCCAGACTCCTTCTGCAAAACACGTAGACAGCGTATCAGCTCCTGCGCTCACCATAAGCTTCCATCTCCTACGTATTCGCATTGAAGTTTCTTGCAGTTTGTTAACATTTGCTATAGACTATTATTATTCATAATAATTATGACAGCACCCAGGAACTACTTAGTATTCTACTAGTTCAGGCACCCTTCTGCTTGCGGCAGTTTGCAGCTTGTAATCTATGAAGTGGACCATTGAAATCAGCAAAAGACCATGACCTTTGTTAGAATCCACATACTGTAATTCAGCAAAAAACCCAAGAAAGACAGAAAGGATACAGGAAGGGTAATCCAAACTTTTATGTAATTTCACTTATGTGGTGGAGGGACACTACATTTCTTTCCCTTGGAAGAGCAATGAGCACAGGAAAGAGAACAGTGTTCATGCTCCGGGACAGTACCTCATCGTGGGCACACGGTATCCACTTCAGACTCGTCGAGCTATGGACAGCTGTTAGTCAGACACCGAGAACCTACCCACGAGGCACAGCCTCCATGAAGCGGGGTGTACTTCTTGAGAGAGAGAAGCGGCAGTCCCATCACCGACAGGGATAGCTGTTAAAGGGATGAAACTTTTCCCTTACAAAAGGATATTGCGCCATCAAGGCTGGGCAGAGCTGACTATTTGGCATAAAAACACAGTGCATCATAATAAAATCATTTAAAACAGAATCTGTGAAAAGAGAAGAAAGGAAACAGTCAATTAAGCCTCCGCAAACAGCTTGGGAATCACAAGGATGAGTTTTCTTTCAACTAAAACACCCTATTAGCCCTCTGCAGACAATAAGGGGGTCTTTTTGCACTTTGTAGGCGCCAAGTATGAAAACGGGGAAGGAACAAACACAAAATGTGAAATATTAAGCTTTTATTCCTGTCTGCATGAATTTTATTGCACTTGTGTTAACAGGCTGCAGAGTCCAGAATAAACTTTATTTTAAATTCTGCAAGTCTTATATGGAACCACTGAGAAACAATAATCACAATACCCTGGGATACCATTTCTACAGTGCAACTTTTGACGTAAGAGAAACATTTAAAAACCCTGTAAGTAAGGAATGTTAGAAAAAAATATGGTGAGAGACCCGTGTAATGTAATATTACATCATCGCTTCCACTGTAATTCACAAACGAAAATCTCTCTCAGTTGACAAAACTCACCTCCGGAAGGGTGAGACTTTCTTTGCATAATATCCACAGCAAAGTGGATTTTAACTGTTCTTAAATTAAAGGAATACATAAACTAAAATTTTCCAGCGCTCTGAACTTCTATATCCTAAAAATGGCTTTGTCAGTGAATTGTGACATTTTGTGTCCCGTGATGACATAGGTATAATCTTGTCATTGGATGTTTTGTGGAAAAGTTTTAAAAGATTTAAAAAACAATTCAGTTTAGAAAAATGTATGATACACGCATACTAGGAGGAGTAAACTTGTGATTATATACTTGCAGGCTTAAAGAACGACATTCTCCTTGTAATCCTAATAAACAGGTATCTATGAAAAGGATCATTTTTATTCTTAAAAGTGCTTAAAACACACACTGTAAAAGGATTTCTGTAATCTTTCAATTCTTCCACCATCTATGGACCACTATGCAGGTTTCTCCAATATTATGAGGTCAGTAACAGATTAACTGGATTTAAGAACACCTTCGAACATGTATTTCTTAGACATCTGCAGTGTAAAAAGAACTTGCTAAAGCAGTATTATGTAGCTTAATATAAAAGTCTCTGCATTACTTTATCATAATTAGGAAGAATTTTTTGTGCCTGACTCTTTTTAAAAATGAAAATACTTACTAATAATAAGTCAGCAAATACCTATATCCCTAGGTGTGAATTCTCTGCTGTCTTTACACGAATGACAAGCAGCCTAGTAAGTGCAGCTCAGCAACCTGCGGTCTTGGGACTTGGCCCATGGTGTGCTGAGTTCTTCTGAGTAACAATTCTTCCTTCCCTGCTCATGCACAAGCATCACAAACAAGTAATTTAAATTGTCATATTTTAAATGTGATATGGAATGGAAAACCGGGAATACCTTTACCAGCATAACGCAATGGCTGGAGGTACCAAGCTAGTTCACAGTATTAAGTGACATCCAGAAGAAGTATGCGTACCATCATCGGGTGGCAATGCAAGCTCTCTCCTGGCCTTACAGCTGTGCCTGATTAAAGTCATGACCCTGGTCTGGCACCTTGGAGAGTCTGCTGTTCTGCTCTGAACCAAAAGTACGAATACAATAGAGCAGGCTAGAAGGAAGGAATTGTTATCTTTAATTCTGGATTTCCTAGGTTTTCTCGGCGTTGTTTCTGAGAATTGGATAGTTCTCTACCACTAGCTGCTTTTCAAAGCAGCACACCGTGGTGCTTCCACAGCACAACCATCCCAAACACAGCCTTTGTCACGTAGATACCTGTGGCTTCATTTAAAGTTGGTTCAGGGCGCATAGTTTCTAGAAAGTGCTCTAAAATTTTCTCTGGGGTTCCTGACATCACAATATACCTGAGGGAAGGAAAAAGGCTGTTAGTGTCTCATAGGCAAAACCGCGAAACAAGGAACAGTCGTGTACCAGTGGAAAGACCAGGACTGACCGGGGCCTGAGTACAAATACCTGCTCCGGCCAGAACCTCTGTGTGGCTTGGGACAAAACCACTCACAGTTGTTGCTGGCTTCCCCGCTGTAGAATGGGAGCAATAACTCTCTCCACCCTACCCCGGGAGCGTGAGATGACAGACAGCCCCCTCCCTGCTCAAGTACTCCAGTATAACACCACCGCAATCAGCAGAGCTGCACTGGTGCAAGCCTGGGGAAGTGCAATCAGAAATGCTTCTCCCCTGAGAATAAGTATCTCAGTAATGGTCACAATCTGAAGTCATTAGAGGGTCTTACGGACTTAGCATGAGCAGGAAACAGAACAGGTGTGTATTGGTGTCAGGGCAAGGAAACAATTTCCTTCACCACCCCCGACAGGGGCTGGTCTGAGAAGACGGGGGACGGATAATGAAACAGCACGCTGCATCTTCAAATCTGTGCAATGCCTTAGATAGCTGAAGTAAGTAAGTTTTTCAAGTGGATAAACTTAGGATTGTACCATTTCCTGGAGAAAATTTAGGGAGGTGAGAGAACTAGTGCAATAGTCAGGTTTTTCTGCTTCACGCAAAAACACTGGCGAGATTTTAAGTACCAGCAGAATATCACAGACATTGCTAAACTCGTCCTGTCGTCTTTTTTTCCTTTCCTTGCAGATCAGATTTTTTTTTTATCTTTCCCTTCATTCTTTCAATCTTTGCATCTTTTATTCTTTTTTTTTGGAATCCAACTGATAAAGTATGAAACTTAAAAAAAAAAAAAAAGAAAAAAAAAAGAAAGAAAAAACCCCGAGAAGTGAAGATACTCTGCTCCTGCTGAGAAATAAGTGGTGGAGCTGAGCTCCTGGGAGCTCCTCCTCACTTTGAGCGCTGACCGTCACAGTTCTTTTACCTGCCAACCCCTTTGGAAGAACTGTATTGATGTCCCAAGAACACAAACACTTGTTAAGCCAGTGCACATTCTCGCAGAGATACTAACCAAGTATCTAAGTGAGTGAAGCAGAGAATTCACAGGTTGCTGTACTCTGAATATGAAAGTGAAAATGAACAGTGAAGTGACTTGCAGGGCTGCTGAATTCATCCGGCATGAGTGTGATCACCCATAAAGGGTGAGATCTTGGGAGTGAGAACTTCAGAGCTAGTCCTTGGAAGCGAAACTGCCACTGTCTGAAAGCATGGCTCCGGGAGCTGTGCCTATGTAGGAGCTATGCCAGCTCCTCTACCGAGGGGGCAGCAGAACCCAAACTGCAGCTGCGGGTCTGCTCCCGAAGTGGTTTCCCCCAAGACTAAGATGAAGAAATTGAGTTTCTTGGTTGACTTGGGGAACAACTCTGGGATGCGGAACATTTCTCCAGTGCAAATGCTATGTACCTGCTTAGGGAGCAAAGCCCGAAGGGCAGCTCATCTGAAGAGACAGCAGAGGTGTAAGCTAGCCGATCAAGTAAGCGCAAAGCAGCAAGCCTTTCAGAAGAGGTCCCTGTTAAGATTCTCTTTTGAACACAGTGATTTTCAAAGTACTGAACACTCAACTGACACATTCCAGTAACACATTCTGGAAATCAGAACACATCAGTAACGTGGATTTGGACTCTCAAGCACAAATGTAGCCACTTACTCTATTTACTAACAAAAGAAGCAAAAGGAATGTCATCTTAAAACCAGTGACCTCACTTTGAAAGATTTCAAACAAAAGACACTGCCAAAACACTATTAACAAAGAAATCTGACTGCTGAAAAGCAACCTTGAAAGTGAACTTTCAAGGTAGCTTCCTCTATTGTGTAGCTTACATCTATTTGAGGTAGGGTTTAAATTGAAAGCAGGGAGATTTAGATTAGATCCGGAAGAAGCTCTTCCCAGAGAGGGTGGGGAGGCACTGGCACAGGTTGCCCAGAGAAGCTGTGGATGCCCCATCCCTGGCAGTGTCCAAGGCCAGGCTGGTTGAGGCTGTGAGCAACCTGGTGTAGTGGAGGGTGTCCCTGCCCATGGCAGGGGGGTTGGAACTAGGTGGTCTTTAAGGTCCCTTTCAAGCCAAACCATTCTGTGATTCTATGATTCTATGATTCTATTTGTCATTGTGGTAAGTGAAAGTTCCCTCGCTGGCACACTGACGGTAGCTAAAAGGTGAAAAAATGCATAAAATACTTACAGAAATGAAATTCTGAGCTTTGCCTGAATATATTCCAGGAATGTAAGCTCTAAACTATGGCCTAACCTAACCAGGGATCATAAATGTCTCTAGCTATTTTCATCACGTTCTGAACAAGAAAATGTTCAATAATACAAATAATGCTGGTGCAAAGAGTTTGCAATCAAGGTAGTGTTCAAAATACATTTAAATGAAGCTTTCACTTTTGAAAGCATGAGAAATGTATCAGACCCAAGAAAATGGATCAAAATCTATGACCAAGTTGCTGTGCATGGCAGCTGCTAATAGAAATCCACTGGCTGCAGTCAAGTTCCCCTCAACTAGACAAAGAAAAATTTGTTGTTAGAGTGCATGTTTTCCTGGTAGCATAGTTTGTTTTTCTAATAGATCAAGTGAAAGATGAAACTGCAGTTTCTGAAATATGTGAAATGTGTATATAAAATATAAGGAATGGTTTATTCAACCCTGCACAGATCTTTACAAATCAGTTATGCAGATAAAATAGGCATATGAAATCTCAGATCAGATAAAAACTGTACCTAAAATATCTCACAGCAAATTAGCTCTTTCTTTGAGAAAAAGTAAGGTCCAGGGTAAAGGATTCAAAACTTCTCGGTGCTTATCTTGTTGGAGTTGTTGAAGCACTTCTGAAGAAAATTGTGCATACATTTGCAAATAGCACATTTACAGAGCCTTTAGGGGTTTTACCAACATTTGGAATGATAATAGCCTCACTCTACTCTTATCACAGTAGTATCCAAGCAGAATTGTACTTTTTCTCTTTCAGTAAGAAAGCAAAGAAAATATAATGAATATTGTTATTGCAGTGCACAGCTATTCTGTAAGATAAGCTGTGCAACTTTCATTGCATGAGATCTTCATTTTGTATATAAACTGTACCTAGCAAACTCTTATTAGAATCCAGAGCTCCAAATCCAAAATGAAAATATCTGTACTTAACAATAAAACAATGTATTTTCCTCACGTCTTTTACACAGTAGCTCCCCTTAATAGGGTTTCAGCATTCTCCATGTGCAGTCTATTTAGAAGCTATTACATGAGATAAGTATTTACAGTGAGATCTTTAGAGAATTACTGCGTAAAGACACAGAACCGGTGTGCTGCTGGAAATGGATATATTATCCAGTATGGGGCATGTGATCAGCAGATGATTAAAAAAAGAAAACTTTATATGCACTGCATTCTTCCCTAGAAAGGGGGAATATGCTATTGTTTGGATAATAATACCATGTGAGAAGGTTAATCATTGTCTGACATTTGCACTGTTGAATGAAAACATACTTGTGCTGAGGCTGTGAATTTCCTTGATTTGAAACTCTGTTTCCTGCTGGGATCTTCTCCAACACCAAGACATCTTGGTCATGTTCTTTGAGTCTTACTGTATTTGCTTCCACATCCTGCAAGATAAGTTACTTTTAATACAGTGATCGCACCCAATTTGGCTGATGAGTTACTCTGAAGAAGTGCATGACTTTCAAACACCCAAGATTCTTGGGCTGGTTCTTTTCCCCTGTATTTATCTAGCTTTATTCTGCTGTTCTCACAGGCAGAATCGAGAGGGAAGCACTGACACTGGGGGAAGAGTACGAGAATTGTGGGAGGGGCTAGAGCAAGAACCATGTGCAAAATCTCTGGCTATGGCAAAGGAAAAAAAGTTTGCCAAACAAACAAGTCTGTCCACCCACAACTTTCCATACGTAATGTAATCTCTACCCCCACTTAGACATTAATATTACTATCTATAATTGGAATTCTTTTTTAAAAGAAATAAAACAGCACTTAAAATTGATAATTCTTAGCTCAGTAAACTGTCAGTAAACTTTTCATTTTCTAGTACCAGATCACAGTAGAAAAAGGAAAGAAGAATTAACTATCTCGTGCATTCAAATAACACAGATGAAAATCAGTAAGACCACAGACTTTGACCTTCTTTGAAGTATCGACCAAAGCTAAATCAGTTGGGAGTCTCCACAGCCAACCCAACCTTATTGCCAATGGGATCCTCATTCCCTTTTGTACAGTAAACACATTCTCATGTCATTTTTCTAGCACAGTACTCTGTCTGGACTGGTTTTATTTCTGCAACACTGGGCATGTGTACATTCGAATACAGGATGATACTGGTTTTGACTTCCTATACTATGAATGACCGAAAACCAGCCTGCATTTACATAATTACTTTGGAACTCATTTGCCCTAACATGAAAAACTCTAAAATTAGTCTGGGAATATCTTTCTAGCTCTCTGATAAAGACATCCGTGTATTTACCTGTAGCTTATTTAATTTGCCACTTGATCCTACCTTCAATCTACTGAGTTCAAGGTATCTGACACTGACCTACCCGGGTGTGCTGGGTTTGGCTGAGAGAGTTCATTTTCTTCCTAGAAGCTAGTATGAGGCTGTTTTGGATTTGTGCTGCGAAGAATGTCAATAACGTTGATGTTTTCATTGTTGCTAAGCAATGTTTACATGAAGCCAAGGGCTTTTTCAGTTTCTCATACTGTCCCTGTCCTCCCAGCTTCTTCTCTACAAGAAGCTTCTCTCCCAGCTCTACAAGAAGCTGGGAGGAGACACAGCCAGGACAGCTGACCCCAAACTGACCAAAGGGGTATTTCATGCCATAAGGCATCATGCTCAGTATATAAGCTGAGGGGAGTTGGCTGGGGGGGGATCGCTGCTGAGGGATGGGCTATCGATCAGTGGGTGGTGACCAATTGTTGCATTATGCATCACTTTTTTTTGTATAATCCTTTATCAATAATATTATTATTATTTCCTCTCCTTTGCTGTCCTATTACACTCTTTTTATCTCAACCTGTGAGTTTTTTCTGATTCTCTCCCGCCATCCCACCTGGGGAAGGAGGGACAACCAAGAGGGTGTGTGGTGCTTAGTTGCTGGCTGGGGCTAAACCACAATACTGGGAGAATGGGTGATCTTGTTTTATTCAATATTTGTACGGAAGACCACCCAGAAATCCTGGAGAACATAAGGAAAAACTGAGCACTTGGCAAATTCTAGACCACAGAAATGTGAGAGACAAAAGATTCCACTTGGTCCCAGTGTTATGGTTGAGCTAGGAACAGAAAAAGAGGAAAGATTATTAATATATTCTTTCCTTGAACTCATAGACTGTCACATCTCTGTTCTGCAATTAGGGACACTTCAAATGAGGTTATCAATATCAGTATAACCACAGAAATAACACAGACTGTATAAAAATTTGCAAGTTCTGATATCACACTGTCGGGATGGCCCTTCCCGCTCTTACCCTAAGGATCCTGTTGAAGTCCTCCTTGTCTACTCTCAAGAAGTGGCAGTTGTCTTCACGCAGAACAATGGATGCTGCTCTGGGAGCATCGTTCACAAGCGCTAACTTGCCAAAATCATCTCCTTCATGTAGAGTACATACCACACCCTGCACAGAGCAAAACATTTACATACAGAAACCCATCATTACTCTGGATTCTATTGAAAGTCCTTGTACAAACACCGGACTTCACAATCAAATACCAAAACAAATCTATTTGGCAGGAAATCAACAGCCAAAATAATGACTAGGAAACAATACTTGATAGCTGGTTATTACTATTACTAAAGAAAGGCAAGAATAGAAAAGAATTGGCTTGTTCTCTGAAATTACATTCAGCTTGAAGGACTCTTCTAGTCCTGCTGAAGACAGAAAGTTGTTGGGCTGTTTGTTTTTTATTTATAGAGGCCCTGAAAAATAAGATCAAGTTTGCAGAAATAACATGTAACACCACATTCCCAGCTGGTGTCAATCAGCAGGGCTCATTTACTACAATTTATAGTAACAGAGGATCTGGCCCACCCAGTGATGTAGAAAATGAATAGGGAAGTAGAGATTTTTAAAGACCCAAGGGATTGCTGTGTACCAAAGTCCTATTTTTTTTGCACTGAAAAATGTCTCTGATAAACAGGAAATCTAATAGAGATGCTTTTCAGTCTATATGCTTAACTAAAATGAAGAGCTGGCATAAAGTTGAGAGAGGCTCATCCAACCTCAGAACCACTGGTCACAAGGCAGCCCTTCTGCCAGACATGCCTGACACGCATAAGGAAAGTTAGGCATACAAATGCAAGAGAACGTGGTGATAAAGGGCCAGGGCAAAACCCCTCCATGAGACAGAACCTGGCAATTCACCGAATTCCAGCAAATGGCTTTGTCCTAAAGATACTGCTGTAACTCTGCTGAATTACATTCAGAAAGCGTGTAATATATCACGAAATTATACAGCAATCAACTGGAAGTATAATCAGTGAAACCACTGGATCATTTCTTAATAAAATTACATTCAATTTGTTTCCTCAGACAAAGCAATTTTGCTCTAAATTAAACTGTATTCCTTCAAAGTTTATTCTTACAATTTCTATAATAAGAATCATATAAAAAGGCTTCTGAAAAAAATACCTTGCCATAAATGACTACGTTTACTGATCCCTTTAGGATAATGTACCAAGAAGTACCTTCTTCTCCCTGATTAAATACTACAAGAGAAAGAAAACATTTTATGGTGAAAATATAGTTATTCAAAATATAAATGGGTCAGATTCTGCACTCAGTAAAATTCAAGGTAAGCCTACTGCAGTCATATTAATGTCTACCTTGGAAAAAAGCATACTTTGATTTTAAAAGCAATTGCCTTCAGATTTTAGAAAAAAAAAACCAAACCCACATAGGAGTTATTTTATTACACTGATGTGAAAGTTGCTGTATTTTCCATGACAACTGTAACAACTACATTATCGATACACGTCAGGTTACCGATTATCAGCACAAGGATTTTGATCCCAGCAGTAGCCCCATGTTCTAACCTTACTCTCTAGTGGCTGTGAATTTGACATTCATTTGCTAAAACTTCGGAGTTTAAAACAGGTCTGAGCAATCTAACATTCTAAATCCTTTATTTTGTGCAGCATTTTTTTCAAAATACAAGAATATATTAGAACACATTTTAAATAGAGGTGGGTCCAACCCAAAGTTCTAGAGAAAATCACACCCAAACTGTAGGTGATACATAGATCCAACTAAGGATATAGAATTAATTTTGGTACTGTCCCTGCAATTGGCAACAGACCACGGCAACACCTATTACCCCAGGTTTTAAACACTGAGCGCCAGTCAAGTTTGAAGAGTGCATCCAAGCTTTACTCTCGTCATTTAAACATTAAGAATTTACAGGTTCATGCCACAGATGAGAATGAAGAAGATATAACAGAACTCCATTTACTTACAGACCGTTCCTGCTTTGGGATGTGACTCAAAAATGAGGACACCTGCTAATTCTCGCTTTACCTTAAAATAAAAGGAAAGAAATTAGAGTTTTCACATGTATCTTATTTTTCCTGGTGAGACAAAGTCACATAATATACCCCAGTCACTCCTTTCCCTCCCTCTGCATCATTCAGCACTCATTCGTATTCACACAGACAATGGTCTGCTTCACTTGATCTCCTGTTTCCTACAGACTGGCTTTACAGAACATGAGCATCTACATTCCCTGGCTCTAAATGGCTCAGAGAAGGGCATCTTTAAGATACAGGTCTCCACATCCTTCTGCATACACACACATGTGAAACCATCATTAACAATAACATTAACATGATGGAAAATTTCAAACAGTAGTAGCTAATCCATTACGGAAGATAGCTAGCAACTGTCAGTTACTCCATGGGGTACTCCTGTTCTTCCCGGAGAAATCAGTACCCTTCCCCTTAGTGACGTGTCTCCTGTGTCAAGCTGTCAGGCACAGCCATCTGGACCTGCTGAGGCCCCTCTCCACCCGGCAGATTCCCAGCCAAAACTTCCGCTCACTACCTCTTCCAGGAACTGGAGAATGTGACGCTGCCCTTGGTGTCAGCCCGCTCCTCTCTGGGTTTGTATTGCTGTGGTGTGACGAGCTCTAGTGGGACTGGGCAGTTGCCTCTAGCGAGACACTGCTTACAACTGCTTTTTTTCACTGTAAACACTGTTAGTGTTACCTGCACACAACAGTAGCAGCACTGGGAACCTCCTACTATCCTGAGTTTTCCTATGTGCTTTACACCTCTCTTCATACAACCCAAGTCTGCGAGGACTTGGAGGCCAATTTCCAAGCAGTGGGATCCTTGTTTTCAGAGAACGTCCACTGGCGACCACGCATGTTTCCGAGGTACTACTGTGTAACTTAAGCGTGCCAAATGCAGATCGAAAGCTGGCCCCAACATATATTTAGTGGTAGTATTTTCACACCATTCTCCCAACTGCATAAAATGAAAAAAATTTTAGGGCATCAAGAAAAACCTGGGGAGAAGTTTCAAATTCTGGGCACAATCCAGATGAGAGTCTGGTGGCTGCATCTGCTGAGATGGGTGGGCAAGTTCAGGCTCTGATGTCCTAAAGGCACCCACCAAACCTTTGCTCAGGCACCAAGCATAAAGGTACCACACCAGCCACTTCTCCCAGAACGTTTTCCTGACAGCCAGTGCAAAGCATTCCCTGTTTGCAGTCTGGAGAAGAAGAGGGACAGAGGCGTTTGGGCAGGTTTTTTAGTACATTGACCAGTGAACACACCCACAGGCCTGTGATTTCTATAACAATTAGCTCACCAAACTCTTTTACAACCTCTGCCTGAAGACAATGATGCTTTCACAACCCCACTAGCACTGTTCTGCACATTGCAGAGCACGTTCCTGTCCATGTACGGCCTCAGATGCCTTCTCAGTTGTTTCAGTCATTTGCCTCTGCAGTGGATGAATCTTCTTGATGAAGCCAAGAATTTGATTTGTTTCTAATACTGTATTAGATAATTGTGTTTCATTCATATATTAACTTCACAGGCTTCTCTAGCAGGGATTAGTTCACCACCGTGCGACCTGAGTTTTACCAATTTTACTTCCTGCTGCTTGTGGCACATCTAGATAACTTATTACTTCAGGAATTACGCCTTGCTTAAAATGAAAAAACATTCCACTTACTTTTAAGTTGATTGGCTATTCGTCTTCTGGTTCATAGGAGCAATGCTGCCTGTGGCTCCTCTGATTTCCTCTAAGCTACTCATAGTTTCTGTCCTCTGTTTTAGTTCATGCTGCATGTGATAGGTTGGCATTTCCAAATTCTTAGTAAAAACATGGAATCAACTGCACTTCTTCAAAATGCCAAGCATTCCTTGCAGTTTGTACCATTTGCCATACTTGTACTATATGTTACTTGCTGTGGATTCTGACCTCAGGTCTGAATTTCTTCTGAGCTGGAAATTTTTTGTTCTGGGTTATGTCTGTAGTAGCAAGTGTTCTTCACTCCCTCTCGGTATCTGTCTATCTTGGGTGGTTTCTTACATTTTATTTGAAAAGGGTAATTTCTGGATCTTACAGAAGTCTTGCTTTAAATAATTTTTTCCTGCATCCCAGAGATGCTTAGGATTTTGGCTGGCTGTTCCATCTCAGTTCACTTACCGACAGTGGATGCATGTTCTTTTTGAAAGACATTGCTCAGGTGTTACAGGTTTGCATGGAGTTCTGTCTTTCTGTAGTGCAGCTTCAGAACTATCTGCATCTGTCCAAGTCAGCTGAGAATTACTGGAAACATCAAGAGCTTCCAAAGAATCTATTGTCAAACATAAATCTACGTTTTGACTGGCTTCCTTTTCCTGAAAGCATCCGCACCTTGCTGCTAGTAAAGTGCTACTGACTTGTTTCAGTTGCCTACACGTGGGTCAGTGATGGTGAGACTCTGAACAGTTGCATTCTCTCCTCCAGGCATTTCCTCCGTTTCATTTATTCTTGGTTCTCTGCACTGTCCGTGCCCACTCAGAGAGAAGGTGTCTGATGAGGTTTCCTTCACTCAGTGACCAAACTCCAAGCAGCCAGTACTGCACAGTACACCTTTCTGCACTGTGCAATTCCTCCTTGTAACTGGTTCAAGCCAAGACTTACAGTTCAGAAATCAGACACCTATGCTGCAAAACTCAGTAGCCACAGTCCCAGGCATCAGGTCAGATGGCATGCTCTGAATTTAAACTCAGATATGGACCCAGATGGAGGCATCTGTGCCAAGTGAGTGAGGTAGGGGCTGGGCAGAAACACACAAAGAGAATTGTAGGTGATACTCAAAAGACAACCTACACCTGCATAGTGCTTGGGTGGTCCTTACAGGTGGGAATAAGTTCTTTGCAACAGAAAGGATGTAGGTGTTCCAACACTAATAACACATTTAAAGAAGTCAAAATTCAACCTCCCTTTTGGTGATGAGTTATATTTTAAAAAATACTCACTGTGGTAGAAAGATGAGATAAGGCCTTAATGTGAAGAAGTTCTTCATATATAATTTCTAAATCATCTACAGTTCTCTGGCCAGGCCTACAGCGAGAAGATAAAAAGGACAGCAAAATGCAATAAATGCCCAAAATAAATGCTTCAGAGAAGTACAAAACAACACAAAATGCTCTTGTACTGTCTACTGAAGGGCATACCGTCAATGAACAGGGATTGAATGATGGTTCTGGCTGGAGGACTGAAACACACAAAGGATGGAAGCACTATGAAACCACCTCAATGACACCAAGCAAGCAGCCATGGCAACCACCTTAGAGAGACCCCGATTAGGCAGGTTTCCTGATTAAATCAAGTGTTCTATATGTAAAATGGTCAGACAAATCAGAAATGGTACACAAAGATCTGTTCCTTTCAAAGGGACTCCCCAGTGTGGGACCTGCACTATTTTTCACGTGGCAATAATTAGTGGCAGCAAACAGACAGTAGCAGTGGTTTGTAACGGAGGGGGTGAATTCCTGCTGAACAAATTGGAGGACATAGCAGTGCATCTTGGACAGTAAATGACCACTGTAGAGTTAATGCTGAGTTCTGCTGTTTAGCCACAAAGGTAAGTAAGAACCAGTCAGTAGCTTCAACTTCTCTCGCTGAAAAATACGAGAAGCTGCCATTAATGAACAGCATGCATTGATGAAGGAATAATCCTCCCATAGCACAACATGGAATGAGGCTGCCACTGTGACTGAAATAATTGCATTTCTGCAGTCTACACACTGGAAAACTTTCTGATTGCTAAAAAAGGACAGAAATACCTTGAGAACTGCAGTGCGTCAGAGATGCTTTGGAGGAACTAATGAACAGTACCCATGAGAAGGAGTTGTAGGAGTTTGTGAGTAACTCCTAATCTTTTTCCAACTCACAAGATTCTCTTCAGTTAAAGTGTCTAATAGAACTTTATTTTCTAAAAGGACAAATTCTTGTGAAAAGCAGAATATAAGTAATTAAATCAATGCGCCAAGAACTGCAGAAAAGAGCAGCCTAGTCATAAGAAGGGAGAGAGGATAAATTAAACAGGCTAGTGCCCACTTCCACTCCCCACTGTCTGCAGCGGGTGGTGCCAAAGAATTAACAGCACAGTCGAGTCTTTAGACAGCCCTAAAATAAATGTCACAACGAACCTTTCTGACAGAAGTTTTCCTCCTAAAATGTCAGTATCACAGGAGATTCTAGCACCTAGAGGAACAGGAAAGTCATATCAAGAAATACAATGCTCAACAGGCTTTCTGCCTAATCACCTCTTGGTTCAATGGTCTGTCTAAATCATGTGTGAGGTGGAGGGAGTACCCAGCAATTGTGTCACTCTGGGCTTATATTGGATCTTCTTGCAAAAAGAAGTTTGATGGAGACTTCAAGAAATTCCTGAAGAAGCCATAGAAAACACAAGGACAACGGACATGTCTGCTACACAAGCCATATTTTCCATCTGTTCTTCACTTACCAATGCTGTGCTTTTATTATCACACAGATTAAAGACAAATTTAGACCCAAAAAAAAGCCATTTTGGATGAAATTATTCTTTTCTCATGCAGAATGCAATACACTGTAAGGGGGAAACAGAAACTTTGGTACTTCTATGCCCTCTAGTGACTCAAAATACATTTTACTATTTCTAAATCTGGCTTGAAATTATAGGGCTGCCACTCCTAGTGATATATGTGGGGCAGTCGCAGCTTCATTAAGTAGAGGATAAAGCTAAGCCAGTACTAGCCACCTTTCACTGGAGATTTCAGAAACACAAGGTAAGAATTTCAATAAATATTACTTCCCATAGGAAGTAACAACTTCAATTTTCTTACATGCTTGCAAAACCAGCACATCTTGGAAAATGGAAACCACAGTATAACACATTAACAAATTTCTGCATGAAATTAAAATATAAAAGGATGATGTCTTACTACATCAGATCTCTATCAAGACAAAAGGGTACGCTCTTCTTTCAGCGTGTCCATTTGTCTCCCTTGTCAGCACACTGGGAGGACTGACAATCTACAGTGGATGTGCCCAGTCTTTACTTCTGCTTCTGCAGATGTCACGTGGAGAGATATTAGGCATCCCCGCTTCTGTAAAACCTGTGTGGTGACCCACTGATGTTGATTTGTAGGATCCTGCTGTGTAAAGACCTAGTTTCTGCAGGGGACACATTCTAACAGCAATAGCCGGTTATAGACAGGATAATAAATGGAATAGGGAGAGAACGAGGCTACACATTAATAGACAGAAGAACTCGGGTGATATTAACAGATCAATAAAAACTGTTCAGTGTTTGGAGAATGTATCAAGGTCAGAGACACTGAGCTTCTCTGTGACTAAGATGTTGACAACAACATAATACTTTGTCATTGATAAACCATATAGGTACAAGCGATATCTTTGATTATTTTTATTACACAGCTAACCAGGAAATTCTCAGATAATAAGAACAAGGGAAAAGTTCAGAGACCCCATAACACTGTGATTATACATCAAATAAGCACGTATTTCCAGAGTACAAGTTTTGCCTTCAAGTACCATGAAGAATATATAGAAGACATGAATAATTTAACCCACTACCTGTGTGTGAGGGTGAAAGTGAATGCCTGTTCACTTACACCAGCACGGAAGCTAATTACATAATCTGTACTTGAATCCATGCTCCTTGATTAACTCCATAAATACCGCAAACATCAGTGAACTGATATGTGGAAAGATAATCTGTATCTCCTGTCCCAGGAATTACACTTGGTTTATTAAATGTGGTTGGCAGGCAACTCCACCAAGGACTAGGGAACTTAACACAGTTTTTATGGAGAAATCCAGTAAGGTTCTTACTACTAACAGCTGGGTGGGCTATCTAAAATTTTTAAGAACAAGAGAATAAATGTATCTTGCTTGATTTTTACAAGACCTTCAAGAAGCTATAGATTCTTAGCAATAGTTACATTGTTATTTTATTATATATATATATATATATTCTGTGCTGTTTACTGTGTTTAGATTTGTTTTCTTTTCACTTCCTCTCCCTAGCCTCCTGTCTGGCTTACTTCTGCAGATGACACTAAAATTTGACTACTGGTCACATGTGGAATCAAACACTCTTCACTGAGAAAATAATTTGCTGAGTGAAGCCAACATGAATATATAACACAGGTTTATTGTTCCAGTCTTACTGCTAACTTACTGAGCCTAGAGTATTAAAAAACAATATAACCCATAACATCATCTGAGTTAAATACGATTGTCTGATGCATATAATTCTCCCCATAAAGACTGCTGTTATTATTATGTTTACCTTTGCATTATAGCATCCTATTTCATTAGGTTTTACCATCAATTTAGCTGTATTTGAACACCATTAAAATAAAATTAAAAAAAATAGAAAAATGTTTTCATGATGTATTTTCATGAGGGACTGAAATGCTTGTAAGGAAGAGCTGTGTTAATTCTACAGTATTTTTTCCAGGGACTTGCTCAAGGTCTGCACCTGTGCTCCAGGCATTAGAAGGAGCAGAGAGCTGTGTTTGCTACTTCACAATAAGCTATTTTCATATTCACAGTGTATGTGTTTCCAAAGAAAAAAAAACACCCAATAGCAACAAGAGCCTGCCAAAAATTTCCCTGAGCTCTATTCTGTTTTTTAAACTATAGAACATTCTTTCACAGTTTGACAGTTAAAATGCTGCAGTTAATGTAATAAACAGAGAATTTTTTAAGTCGCCTGTCAAAACAAGTGACACTTTTTGCTAGAGATTTTCAGATTTTGAACAATAGAAAGTACCTTTCAAAGCAACAGCTTCATTATACAATCAAATTCTCAAAGTAATCTTCTCATCAAAGAATATTGTCTTATTTCTTTCATGGTAATTATCCGAGTTCTGCAACCTCTCTGGAAATGGCGACTATTATAAAATGCAGCTGCGTTGGTTTGAAAATTGTGGGTCCTGCTCAGGTCAGCTAGAGCCAGTGTCTCTGAAGCCCTGACAATTCCTTGAACTTTTGGCAGCTGTAACGGTGTCTAGTCAAAACTAGCAGGACTCTGAGGATTCATGGAGATTTTAACAGCTTCGATACAGCACAGCCCAGTGTGGATTTTCAGGCAACAAAGTCCTAATGCATGTAAACTGAACACTAGAACAGTAGTTAATATGGTGTCTGACAGTACAAGCTTGCTTCCATGAGCAAAGGGCAGGAAAAATAAGCACTTTCAGGGACAGGGATAGGAAAGGATGTCAGATGGCTGTCAGTCTTGAGAAAACCTCTTTCCCCTCACTCTATTGCATGAAAAATCTCCTATGAATATTCTTTCAGGTGATGTGACGACACAGAGAGGAGAGCAGTACCTTCCACAGCATCGTTCCAGCCTTTCAGCTCTCTGCAAGGAGTGTGGGTGTATTTTGTGTGACAGGGAGTGAGTGCTCCTTTGGTTGTGTTTGACCAGACCTCTAATATGAGGTAAGAAAATTTATACTTTTAAAATTATGGCTGCATGGCAGTGCTACCTATTTTCATAAGCACAAGCATTGATGGAACTTTTAGAAATCCAATGCTTTTATCAAGTTTTTGGAAAAGTGCCTTCTAAACGAGCTTACGATCCAGACAGACAGCACAGGGACAGAATGGAGCAAGGAATAGATACAGATGGAAACAGAACAGGAACAAGCACTGACGTTAAGTGGATTCAAAACATTTTTAGTATAAAAAATGTTCTCACACTATAGGCAGGGCCCGTTACTATCCCACAGCAAACACAAACTTTGCCAGCAGCCTCAAAGGAACAGAATACAGCTTTGTGTACTTATCTTTCTTCAACTGACCCTTACAAGTAAATCTTCACTGAAGATGACCTTAAGTAACTCATTATTCTCAGTGCGCTTAATTAGCAGTACAACATGTCTTCTGTGGCCTCTAAACACTACTTGCATAATGAAGAATTGCCTTCAGTGGAGGGTCAAACAGAGTTTATACCAGTTGCTTTGAAGTCACTGTAAAGCTGCCTGTAAAAAAGGCCTTTAGCAGAGTTTTCAGTGTGACCAGAATGTATGGCTGAAAGGGTGGTTAGCCAGCTGACGAGTGAGAGGACATGATCTGATAGCTATGAGAAGGTGAGACAGGCATCCTCTGTGGTACAGAAAGCTTTATTTTTTTTTTAATGTATTGATTTTATAACAATAAGCATGGATAAATAAACCCACAATGCCACATTTCACACCTTGCTAGCAAACTACAACAGGCCAAGTCCAGCCTATCTTAATTCAGGGAAGTTCTAGCAAGGATGAATCTAATTAATGGCTGCCACTGATGACTGTAATTGAAAGGTACCTGCTGTGCTACCATCCTACCACTCTCCTCACTCACAATAACTGAAAGCAGCACCGTTAATTGAATGGCATGTCTACACAGAAAGCATTAATGGAGCAGGACTCTTCTATTACCAGCAATTTACTTTTGGAGAGACTCAGAAATGAAATGAACTCATAATGCAGCATTTTCCTCAAGGTGAGTATAATGGCATGCATGGCCTTTGATGGTCATTCTCAACACACAGTTCAACTTGTGTTAATAAGCACTGGAAGGTACTTAATATGGACTCAAAAACTTCAGAGGTTGAACAAACTGGCACTGAAGTGAAATCAGTGTCCAAAGAATGCCTGATAATAAATGTAGATTTCTCTTGTTTCCATGTCACAGGGAAGACCCATGTATAATATTAACTCATTAATCTGCTTACGGTTTTCTGAGAATCATCCTCATATGAGCATCTGGCCCAATCTGAGACAGAAGCAGCATAGTGTCCTGCAGCTCCTCATCACACTCCTTCTTCTCTTCCTCAGTTGGCAAAGGGGCATCTTCACGCTCGTCATCCAAAAATCGATAAAATAAATATTTGTCTTGAAAGTTGTGTTCCTGATCCACTGAAAACAAAACATATCAAACACTAAGTCCTCCTTATTAAAGTTAACCTTGCAGAAAACTGTGTAGCATCGTATGTGTCACAGATATATTAGTTAAGAAGGGAAAGAAAGCTACAGTGAAACTGAAAGAGGATGAAACAACTTTATTTCTCACAGATGTCCAAATTATGTAGCTTGGAGAGTACGCTTAAATGGTGTACACAAACACTTTCCAAAAGGCTTCTATGTATGTGTGTGTGCATGCATGTGTTTTTTCTTACCAGATCTGGTTTTGTTCTTATTGTTTCAAACCAATTCATTTAAGCAAACAACTCACGTGCAGGAAACAGTTACATCATGAATTTTGAAGAGGTGTTCTCTAGCAGGAACACCTTGCCATAAATGTTTCAGATGGGGCTAGAAGGTAACAAAAACATCTAAACTCTTTCTTATGTACCAGAAACAAACATCATCAAGATATAATCCCAGGGGCAAGTTCATTGACCTGTGTCCTGGCGGAAGAACTTAATGGAAAGACTACAAAGAGAAGAATTCTAAAAACAGGCTATGGTATGGCAAAGGACAAACCCGTGGTCTTCCAAGCAAGTCAGAGTGATGTGTTGAGTTGGATACTGTGATGCAGCTTGCAACAGCTTACGCCTGGGCAAGGGAATATCTGGTAGGAATTAAAGCTAGAGCCCTCAGGGTAAGGAACTAGTGGAAAGATACCCTTTTGAGGGCTATAATACCTGTAATGAACTAAATCCTTCCAAATGGAAACTGAAGGTCAATGTAAAACACGGTCAGAAAACCTTGATCTCTGCACTGGAATATCTGGAGTGCTGAATTTGGGAACCACTCCAAAACCACTCACAAACATTCCAAAATTATGGATCTGAGCAAACACAAATGATCACATTTACTTCCAAATGCTGCAAATCTTTGATGAAGATCAGTTTTCTGTATGGTAATATATCTCTGGGTTTTGGCATGGGCATCCAACTCTTGCATTATGATCACAGGGCAGTGTACTCCTAAGTACAATTAGAGTTAGCATTATAAACTCATTATTTAAAATTACTATTTCTCATTTACTCTTCAGTATTCTCATAAGCTACAACACTATATTGGTAGCAAGATTCATGTAATACTGTCTGCGTGTTGCACTTGCACTTATGAATGAACAGGTTGCTCTGCAGCATTTCTTTTGGGCTCATGATCCCTTTCTTTTTCATAAAAGAGACCTACAGAGGCACTGATGTCACACATTGCCCACATTTTAGTCAAGGCGCTGATTATCTTACCATGGTTAAGAACACCTTCTTCCAGCAATACTTGCCACATGCCAACAGCCTGGGTTCGTGAATGGACACAAGGACTTTGCTGCATCATCCAGTCAACTAGTTCTGTCCCCACACAGCATTGCCTGAAGGACAGACAGAAATGAAAAGGGAGCTCACCAAGGGAGAGATCACACACACAGTGTCTGCCAAGAACAGTGATATTTTAAACTCTGTATAACCACAGGCAAATGTCCCTACAGAAAACGCAATGTCACCATCTGAGCCTTATGCTTGAAATGCCAGGGAAGGTGCCCAGTTTTGAGAGGATCACCTCAGCGGAACAACAAGTGAGCAAAATTCAGAGGATCAGAGTGACCCTGTGCCACCTGGTACAGAGCCTGTTGCACCAGTGCAACAACCTCCAACCTAGATTTTAAAGGAACCCTCTGTCTAGCATGGGATAGGAAAAGCCTCACACTTGTCAGAATCCTGAATGAAAACAATCACTTAACACTGTAAAATAGAACAGCCTCCACAGGAAGAGGAGCGTTATGAGGGTGTTCCTCCACCTGTAACCAAACCCTGGCCACGCTGTATTTGGGGACATTGGTTTGTCGGTCTGCAGTGTTTCCGAGGCTCTCTCATGCTAGGTGCTGGCCACCTTGCAGCTCCTGCCTGCCTCAGAGACAGACAACAGCAAGCCTTAAGCTCTGGAGAATGCTCAGAGGGGGCAAAACCCAAAAAGTCACGTGATCACTAAGTAAAATTCTTTGTCATAGCACTGCCTAGCTCAGCAGAACAGAAGCAAATAAGCAATGTGATCAACAGCGTACAAATCTGTAACAGATCACGTGCAGAACAGAGGAGGCTGGCTAGTCCTTCTGGACAGGTTCTCATGGCTCCACACTTCTTGCACCACTTTCAGAGACCAAGGAAATAGATAATATTGAAATTGCTGAAATTCAGCTTAAATAATGCTCTTCCAAGTAAAATCCCATTTTGATGATAAAACTTTCCCTCACCTTGATCCAACCTAAATTTTGGCACATTTGAAAACCACAAGGACAGAGCAGTAAGAGTTTTTCCCAGTTATGTGTAAGATAAAATGGTGCAGTTGTTTGGACCAGCATTGGTTTTCATTAATCATACATGGTCTTTTGTTCTTCTAGAACAGTGAGTAATGTCATATCGTGATATATTCTGAGATCAACCCACAAGTTCCAAATACCTTGCATCGTATTAAATACATTTTGGACTGAAATATGGAAAATCAATGCACTTATCTCAAAAGCAGATCAGCAACATATTGATTTACTATTTAGAAAAAGATACTCAGAAATTTTAAACCAATTATTTTTAACATATATTCTTAATAATGCATTAGGTATTTGATTTAAACATTAGACACTAAACCAAATTGATTGTTTCTTAAGGTAACATTAGATGGATCCTGACTTCTTCAAGCCAGTTTCCTATTCTGCAAGAGCCATTGTTATCTCACTTCAGCGAGGCAGTGCTGCCACCATCAGGAAGATAAGAAAGCCTGGCAATACACTGCAAAAAATAATTTTAAATAGAGCAGAAAATCTACATTAGGAATGTTTCTGACCAGGTGTATTTTCAGAACTCCACACAGCAATACCGCTGTAGCAGTCAGAACAGTAACATAATACATTAACGAGCTTTCCTATTATCTTACTGATATATGAAGAGAACAGAATCTACATTTTAACTTGATACTGCACAGAATATTCCAGCTAACCGTGCTATTAATGTTGGAAGAGTTTTTGTATGTGAATGCTCTGTTCACAATCGTGGACTCAATTTCCAGTCAAATTACTTCAGAAAAGGTTTACCAGGCCCATTAAAGGCTGCATAACATCCACACTCAAACAGCATCACAGAATAATTTCAGACCTTTTGAGACCTGCAAGTATGGTAAGGCATAAATCACAAATCAGAGGATGGCAGGCATGAAAATTCAGAGACCTCTATACAATCAGCTCACACACCTGTAAGTCTTCAGATGGTATTTACGATCTCTTATCATGTGAGGGGCTCGGGACAGAATTGTATTCCGCAAAATCTTTCCAGCTCTGAGGATCTTTTCTGAAGGAACCTTGGCGATCACGGAGAAAAAAAAGGGACCAAGACACACAGATTATAAGCTTTCCACAATCTCTGTACTGCCTTCTGCACAACAAACCACAAGTTCTCTTTTCCCTGAATTAAAAGTCCTTGCACAGATGCTTACTTTTGCAGTGCAATGTAGTACATATTCAGGATTTTAAGTCTCACGTACTTAACAGATCTAACAGAAAACATCACTTCAGCTGATACACATCACACTGTTGGAAACAGGAGTTATTTCCATTTGTCTAGTGGCCTGGCCCTAAAGACACCTATGTCCCTTTACCTGTGTAATGGTTTTAGTAGGACGATGTGGGATGTGAGGTTCAATAAGAGGTGTCTGAAAAATAAAATGAAATTAAATAAATTTTTAAAGGTTGATAAAGGTAAAATAAAATAAAGGTTAAAATAAAAAAACTGAACAAAGAAGCCGTAAAAACAAAGAATGATGTTTAAATCCAAGCTGTGCCCAGGGGACGTGAGTAGAAAAAGCTGAGGACATCCTAAGGACAAACTTAGCTGTTAATGCTCAGCAAATTAAAATGGTGACATGACACATGAAGAAGAATAAACAAATGCACGTTAAACTTTCTAAAGTACTACTGAAGTGTGCAACGGCCAAACATCACACCAGATCTGCATAGCTAGCTCTTCCGCTTGCTGCTCCCGACCCGCAGTGGGCACAGCAGCATTCCTCTGCACGCGGCTGCCTCCGTCATTCCGCCCCCACCATGGAACATCTCTCCTCCTTCAGCACTTTCTCTATTCAGCTCTCTTCGAAACAGGAATGAAGAAAAAACTCTGCTCCCACTATCTGTCTTTTCTAAACTATCATCGGGGCCTAGCTGGCAACGCTTTATAGCCGCTCCCTGAAATGCAAGGGCACGCAGGCCGCTCGCAGAGAGCTGGGCAAGGCCTTTGACAAAGGGGCTGGTGAAGGAAAAGGGGAAGAGTGAAGCAGGTGACTTGGTTCTGCAAAGGGGCGAGTGAAAGGACAGCTATCAGGGCTCTGCAACAGAGAAGCAGAGAAGGGGATGAGAGAAATGGGCAAACAGGCACGGAACAAACAGGTGAAAGGAGAGGGAAGACGGGAAGCACATGGCACAACACAGAAGACAAAGGAAAGCAGAGGGTTAAAGAGAAGTAGAAATGGAGACAAAGAACAAAACCGAACTTCAGCAGCCACCTCAGAACGATGGGAAGGCGTTTTGCTCTGTCAGGGCTGGTAGTTACCAGCATGGACCCAATTCACTTCCAGTGCGAAATGTCAGGAGGCATCACACAAGGGCTGAATTTGGCTGGCGTGGGGGACTTGCACACAGGCAGATCATACCCACACAGAGGCTTCCCACAAGGGCAAGACCTAGCACCTCGGCCCACGGCAGCCCTGGTTCCCTTACACCCCTACAGCAAAGGTCGGATGGCTTGGTTGCAACTACGATGAAACACATACCGTGCATCGGTTTGTTCAAGCTGGGCATCTGTTTGTTAGCTCCCACAGGATTTTAATGATGTGACAAAGTCCTTGTAGTAACCAAACAGTGCTAGGAGCTTCGAATGCACCTGGAGACTATAGGTCAGCCAGGAAGGGGAAAGTGAGGCAAGCACATGACAGAAATCAATAACGATAAGATAATCTTAACGAAGAGGTCTCTGTATGGTAAACAATGCAAACGGGTTTTCATTTCTACTCATACATTACAAGAGGTCTCTGAAAAGGTAGATCAATACAATTAAATTGGGATTCCTGATTCTTCTCATTAAAAGTCAACAATTGTTCAAAGACTCATTTAAGTTATAAACATTTCTGCCCCAGCAGAAGGGCGGTAGAACATCCCTCAATATTTCTTGGTGCCTGGAACTGTGTGGAGCTTTCTTTAGACAGTCTACATTTTCAGTTAAAGCATGCTAAGAATAGCAAGACTCTTTTGAAGGATACTTCTAATGGAAACAAAAGTATTGAATAACAGTTTCAAACAGGTATATAAATAAACAATGAAGTCAGAGACATCTATCTGAGTATTAATAACTTTTGCTTCCATTTTCTTTCAAAAGGAGTTCAAGTCCTCATCAAATTCAATGAGACTGAAGGTAAATATATACTTAAATGGTAGGCTAAATTGGCATTGAAGTCATTATGCAAATTATTTCTAAATTCTACATTCTTAAAATATTTTTTTAAATCAATAAAGCACAATAAACTCAATCTAGCTTCCAGATTTTAATTCTAGTTAGGAATATGCTTCAAAGAAGAGACTAAATGTGTAAGAAAAAAATATAAGAGACTTTTACAGCAATAGACTAGTAAAAATGAATGCATATTTTTGTTCTTTATAGTTTCCATTAAGCTACAACAAAAATGCATAAAATAGGTGAAAAATTGAATATGGATGAAAATTTATCAATGAATCTTCCATTCTAATCAAAACAGAATAAAAGTGAGCATTTAGAAGACATGTGATCCAACCCAAAAATACAGAAAAAACTCAAGGTGAAAGCTAAGGCACTGCACAAGAATCTGCAGAAAGCAGCAGGAAGGCTTGTTCACCTACATTTGATCATGACCAATACAGAAGAATCAGCTGGGAAGACAGGAGGTAACTTGGGTGAAGGTGATCGTGAAACAATCCAGTGTCAGAACTTCACAGTAGGAAGTAAGAAGAACATCAAAGTAGAAAAATGGACTAGGAAGAACAATTTCCATAAAACCAGAATACTGATAGCTAAATTCCCGAAGCAGGTCATGGGGGAGCAAATGTAAGGTAAAAGGAGGTAAAGAGAGGTTGTAGTTACTTAGAGAAACAATACTAAGCACACACACAATATATCCTAGCACAGAGCTAGAAGGGGTAGTAAAGACTCAACTCAGCTAAATAAAGCACTTTACTGGAATACAAGGAGAAAGCAGGAGGTTTACAAAAAGCAAGTACAAAAAGTAAATTGAATAACAAGGGCCAGAACTAGAAAAGCAAAGGTATAAAATGAGACAGATCACCAAGAAATGTCAAGAGCGACCAAAAATATTCCACAAGTACGTTAGTTGTAAAACAAAGTAAAAAAACCCTGTTGATCTACTGTTCAACAGAGGGAAATCTATTGACAGATAATTCAAGAAGGCCAGAAGTTAATTTATTTTTTGTATTAGTGGTCATTAGAAAAATCAGTGGCAGAGAGATGGCTAATATCCTAAGTACTAAAGTGAAAGAAGTAAAATCTCAGCCTGAAAAAAAAAGACACAAAAGAATGGATGAGGAAATATTACGTCAATTAGCTGGTTTAAGAGTGGCTGGGTTTATAGACTTTCACGCAGGAAACTTGAAGAGTTTGAAGATACTTAAAGAAGGCTGCAGCCATCTCAGCACTATCAGCAGCCATCTCTGACAACTCTTGGGAGTAAGGCAGGCAGCAGAAGACAGAAAAATGGGAAAGGGAGGAGCTGAAAAATTATAGACATGTCAGCTTAACTTGTCTTCCCAGAAAAAGTCCATTTGTAAGCACCTGGAAAAGAACAGGGAGATGAGTCACACGAGATGTGTATCGATCAAGAACAAATAACACTAAACTGATCTAATTTCTTTCCATGACCGGGCAGCAACACTGATAGATTAGGGAAGAAACAGTACATTTTCAACCCTTTACTTTAGTTTTGGCACTGTCGCGCAAGATATTCCCTTCTGCAAAGGGCAGATAAAATTCTCACAAAATAGGTGCAAAGACAGTTGGAAAAGTATATTTTGAAAGCAATTAGCAGTGAGGCAAAGTCATACCAGAGGTCTGTTCTGAGCAGTGTTCTCCATATATCACATCTGATATTATTAAATATTAACAAGGGATGAAGTAATATGTACACTGATTGATTCTGCAAGAGACTTCAGGGTGGGAGGGACTGCACGTACATTGGAGAATAAGTTTACAATTTGAGCTTTGACATTGGTCTGAAAAAATTATGATGCTGTTATGCAACACAGATAGGGCCGTCTACTTTTCTGAAGCAGGCAGAATCAGCTGTATAAAGACAGGGTAGGCAACATGTGTCTTAGCGCAGTTCCACACAGAAAGAAAAAAGGTTTATAATAGATATTAAACAGAACTGAGTAAACAATGCCATACTGGTGTGAAAGCAACAAATTCTGTGTTGGGATGTAGTAACAGATTAGATACACAACACAGTTCTGCTTTAGTCAGCCTAGATAAGACCTAAGCTAAAGCACTGTGTCTCATTTGCCCACTTGACTTCAAAAGCATCTGAACCAAGTGGACAGAATTCACAGGAGAGCAACAGGAATAATCAGAAAGCAAAACGTAAATAATCAAAGTTGTTCAGCTGAGGAAAAGGCAAGTCTCAGCAGAAATGTGATAAAAGTCTTCAGATTTAAAAGGCCTTTGAAAAGAAGAAAGCAGTGACCTAGTCCATCGTGCAGAGATCAGGAAATAAAGGGTTTAAATTGCTGTAAGAAAGATTCAGGTTAGACATCAGTGAAGCTTTTCTAACAGTGTGGACAGTGAACACTGGCACAGATTGCCAGGGAGGTGTGGTTCCTCCATTTTTGGAGGCTTAGGAGGATATATGTAAGGGTCTGTCAGGAGTGACACAGCTATAGTGAACTGTGCATGTGGCTCAGGGATGGACTAGATGCTTTCCTGACGTACCTTTTAGCCTCACTCTGTGGCACTGGGCAATTTTCAAGGACACCTTTACATGTCTAAAATGAGTTCCACCACAATGTGACTGACATACATACATGGTGTGTGGAGGTGTATGACTGCAGCTACTTGACGATCCCATTTTTCAGGACTTCTGAATAAGGGAAAATTTATCAGATGAAGAGCTCAAATATGCAAGCCAATTAGAATAGTTTACAAATTATTGCCTGTCTCCAGGCCACAGTAATGTCAAGTATACCTGCTCTTAGCTTTCCTTCAGCATGAGATAAAGCAACACTGCAGTACCATCTTGAGCTTTAGCTACCTCGTGCCCGTATCCAGTTAGTGCACACACAAACAGTTTGCTGTGATCTGCTGATCCCCCCTGTAGGGAGAGAAGGTGCTTATGGGTCTGGAGGGTAGACAAGGAAAAGCTGCAGGCATTGGTAGGGACAAGAAAACGGTCATGAGGAACTGTGATAAAATGCTTTTAAGCGTTGCCCTTGACAAACTATGTGTACATTTATGGATTCACATTTGGGTCATTCAAACAAACTCTTCATGAAGACAATCACAAAACTCCCTATTTAAAGTAGAGAAAGAAACAATTTTAGCCTCCATTCCTTTGAAGATTCAAATATTTATGCATGAAAGCAATACCATAAATTTAAATATGACTATTCATGTGTATAATTTTATTCTCTGGAGAAATAGGCCTTAGATTACCAAGTATCGGGCAAGGGCTGCCTTTATTTCTGTGCTTCTTACATCACTAAGCAAGCCATATGCAAACAAATAAATAATCTAAGGAATAACAATAACAGAGACCTAACACGAGGTCTGTATTTGTCAAGTTATCTGAATCTGCTGAATAAAATCCAAGACGACTTCTGAGACTTTACGTATGAATGAATGCTGAAGATCTACAGCAGTTTGGATCTGTAAAATCAAACGATGGAAGGGACCTAACTTGCTACTCTCCAGTGTCAATGTAGGAAAAGTATATTGCAAAAATATGAGATGAAATAGGACAAAAGCCAATGAATCATGTTTTTCCCATGACCTCAGTGCAACCCATCTCTGAACAGAGAACAAGTTTCTGTATTTATTGGAGTTAAGCATGGCATGTGAGGTTACCAGGGTGATGAGATAAACCTGTGCACTTCTGTTGATCCTTTTATTTCCAACTGGGGCACTGAAAAGAATTGCAAGTGACATCTGTTTTCCTGATGGCTGGCAGGGGATCCAGAAGAAACAAAGGACAAAAGCCACACAAGTTGAAAGGTGGCAGCAGCAACAGCCACATCACTAAGAGGTCTGTTTGGTTTATATCCTTGGTATTTACTGCTATTGGTGCTTCAGGGCCAAATCCAAATCCCACTGGAATCACTGGAAAGTCCCTAATTGACTCAATGGGGTTTGAGTCAGGCCCATAGCATTTGATTCTCCTAAGTGTATTTTAGGAAGCAGAGGATCTTTAGCTCTTACTGGTTCCAAATGACTTCTGAAGACTGACATTTGTGACTGACATGCTTGAATATCCTTGTATACGTCTCCTGAAAGGCTATCAGTGTCCTACCTGGTTCACATGGGAGGAAATAAAACATACAAAATACCATTCCCATGATATTGGTGAAAGTATACAGCGAGTCACTAAGTTACAGCTGACAATTAGCCAAAATCCCCACAGCCCTCCCACACAACACCTCCCCCTTTCTATTCTTATCCTTCATTCTCAAATCCATATATCTATTTCGAAAAGGTTGCCTTTTTTTGTAATATGTCATCTATCTGAGCTACTTCAGCATTACAAAGATGAGGAGCCTTTGTAGAGATGACTTTTTCCAACACAAAGAAGTGTTTCCAGTGCTACAGTCCATATAGCAGGGATAAAGCTGAGCATGCAGTACCATAGCTCTGGGAGTGCATTTCCAAGTGGAAAGCAGTCTTGGATAGAGTATACTAAAGTCAACTACCTCCCTTGATCCTATTTCCATCTGCAGAGTCTGTCTATGCAGACTGTCCCAAACTCTGCCAGGATGCTGCTGGTAAAACAATACACTTAGTGAACGCAGCTTGTCGAAAAACATCAGAGAAGCAGCTGGCCAAAGATCCTGAGAGAAAAAGGTCCTTTGAAAAGCATTTTTGTCAAGACTTGAAGGAAAACGTAACCAATATTGTAGGAGTTTCTGTGCTGTGTTAGCCTATGCTGGATCTCTGGAGTAGCCCTATGTAGAACATGGTGATATGCTGACCAACACTTGTCATCAGAAAACAACCTATGCCATGACCTCTAACCATCACCCCCCAGGGGGCACAGTCTGTAAGAAACCTTGGCACACACTCCCTGCCACAGGGACTTCTGACGGCTGGGACACCTTACCAGGACTGAGCTCTGTCTAACCCGGACCACAGCCGTATCTGCAGAGACCGCATCACGCTCCTCCAGAAGACAAGGAAAGTGGAAACAGAAACGTGATCATCACTACCCCACGGGAAGGGTTTCAGTCACCTCTTCGCTAACTCCCCACAGATGTATGCAGCAGCTGAGAGAACCAGCCTGTGCTCCCTAGCACTCCCCACAAGGCAGTACTGGCAGCCAAGGAGCAAAGTGCCTGCTCACATCTCCTGATGGGAAAAGTCCCAAACTGACAGTTACTGACTCACGACAGCTCTGTAGGTCACTTAGCAACACTTTGCAATTAACAAGGGGCAAATTACTCACTTGTTTCTGCTCTTCATCTGTGTTTACCAAACAGTGCAAGTATTAAAAGGACCTGTAGCCCAAAGCTTCTTCAAACCACCCGTGATCACAAAAGACAACCATACAGTTTCTTAAACATTCATGAACAGCAAAAGTGGGAAGCAGGGCAATATATGGATGGAGGAACACAGTCACAGGAATAGCTGCAAAATTAGGGAACTTACACAGAAATGGGAATTAATCACATTTTTAAAATCTTCTGAGTTTCGTAGAACTACAGCACCTGTAGTCTAAATCCCCACGTACTCAACTAACTACAGACTGACTGAACCAAGCAAAGCGGACTAGTCGAAATTGTCAGGACCAGTGGTTAAGACGCTCGGTTTTATTTTTTCTTTCTGACTGCGTGACCTTGCACAAATCACATAATCACACTGTGTTTCACTTCCCCCTTTTTGAAGAGAGAAATACTAATAATTTTTACCTTTGTAAAATGCTTTGAATACTGTCAGCAAATGGGCCGCTATCAAAATATTCAGAGGAATGATGACTTTTAAAATATTTAAACGCAATACAATGTGAAGACTAAGCTGTGTTTTAAAATACATTCTAAAATTGCTTTTCTTTAGTAATCTACATGTATTAATAGCATAAACAGGAAAATGCATCCCTTTAAATTCTCAAATACAATCAGTGTAGCCAATTTATTTCAGAAAGTTAAATTGAAATTGCATTATTAACACTTCTACAATGTTTCTTTGACAAACTGTAAATGTCCGTCCTTTTAATACAAAATGATTCAGCCATTACCAAAAATGATACTTCACTGTGAATGTCAAAGGGAAAAAGAATATTGAAACAGACTATGACCAGTGCACAAAAACCCCCAGAACATGGCTAATGATGTCTTATTTTCCTGTCATTTTTCTACTTCCCTGCTACAATGAAACAGCTGCTATAACTACACTGCACGCACTGAATAAAATGTCAGAAAATGCTAACTCTGCTGTAAGCATTCCCAATATTCTGATAGAGGTGTGAATACAGTTGTCATAAGGAATCTCAAGCCAAAGTTGTCACAGGTTTCTCTGCTGCTGCCATTTTTAACTTACACAAATATAAAGGATTTTTTAATTGCCTCTCATAAGAATTACTGGTTCCTTAATATCCATGGCTTTAATAGTTTACCTGAAATTATTTACTTATTGAGAAACAAACTCTAATGATGAAGATGAAAAAGTACAATAAGTACTAGGCTGCAAGGTTACTGGTTTTTAAGACTAGCCTCTCACCCATGCCATAGGTACACAGCAACTATTCAAAAGGCAAACTGAAGTGAAGTTAAAGATTAACGAGCTTATCAGGGATTTATTTCACCTGTTTCCAGGTATCTTTACAACTTCTGCGCACATCTCCCACCTCCAGGTCTCCCAGGAGGCATGCCTCTAGACAAACATGGGCTATCCTATGCTTCGATCACACCCAAATGCCAGAACTGCCCTCTGAGGACTACGCAGTGAAATTTTAGCTGAAGCAGTCTCATGTCAAATATAAAGGTGTCAAAAACTGAATGGAATGTGAATTAGGGGGTAAAGTTGTGAACATGGTAAAATCAATGGTAAAACTCCTGACTTCAGTGTAGTCAAAATGCCACCCAAGTGAGGCAAGAGCACCACAGTCTCCTGGGTGACGGCGGCTTATGTATCGTGTGACCCCAGCTAGTCATTCCACCTCGGAGTGTTTCAGCTTCTCCGTCTGTAAAATGGAGATGACAGTATCTACCCACATCTGACAAGCGACGAGAATGAGCAACTGAAAACACTGCTGAGTGCTGTCACTGAAATCCTGGAAGTCTAGTGTCTACAAATTCATCCTGAGCATTTTATAAGGATTCTTAACACAGAAAGGAAAAGTCATCAAAGTGAGACAGGGCTAGAGGGCATTGAAGGTTACCTCCTGAATTCCCTGGGGAGGTCAGCAACAAGGCAAAGCCTCTGGCAAGTGGGAAAGAGAAGTTAATTTAAACCCATTTTGTGTCTCTTGTGGTGATTCCAGGTTCCTTCTTCTCCAAGTTCAGGACGGTGCACCATATGAACATACATGAAACGAGAAACGATTGAAGGAGTGCAGCACACTTGTCTCAGATTCCAGCTGCCCTATCTCCTCCTCATTCTTCTTCCTGTCAGCCTTTTCAGAAATAAATTTTTGCTAAAAATGAAACTGAAAAGGAATAATCTAACAATACCCAGTGCGACACCTTCTGCTATCCTACTTCACAGAAGGAGATTTTTAATGACCTATAGAGATGTTTTCCACCTACACAGAACATATTTCCTAAAAAAGGTAAACAGTTGTTTCTGTAGTATATGGAAGTCAACAGAGGAAAGAAGTCCCACACTGATGGCTAGACCAGAATATATTTTTAAAAAAGCACAAACATTCTTCTTTCAGCCAAGTATTTCCTTACTTCAACAGCTTTACGTCTTCTGTCATAAACATAAAAAACATTCAAGCACTCCTGTTTAATTTACATATTTGTGCGTCAGTGGAAAAGACAAGCATTCTGCTCTTGGCAAATATCCACAAAACAACCTTCTTATCTTCCTTAAAAGTTCTATTCCCCGTGATGTCTACAAAAAGCTTGTCAAAGTGGAGGGTGCTGATGTACTGAATCTGCTACCTACCGTGCCTCAGCCAAGTCTTTCAGACTGTGCAGCTTATCTATTGGGTGGTTTAGTTTCAGAACTGGATTGCAGTCTCATTAGGGTAGCACCAGTGCTTCTGATGCAAGAGACAGCTCCTGTCACTGAGTGGGATGCAACAGCACCCCACAGCTCTGCTAACGGCAATGCACCTTCATGACCAGAGAGACCTAGCCAAAACATGGGGTGACCTCATCGCGGCCTACAACTTCCTCAAGGGAGGTCCCGATCTCCTCTCTTTTGACCAGCAACAGAACATCCCACTTTCCTTCCCATCCCACTGTGGGGAGGAGTGAGCGAGCAGCTGTGTGGTGCTTAGTTGCCAGCTGGGCTTAAACCACAACAGTCACATAGCCTAGTTTTAGGTAGTCCTGCAAGAAGCAGGAAATTGGACTCGATGATCCTTGTGGGTCCCTTCCAGCTTGAGATATTTTATGATTCTACAAAAACAGAAGGGACTTGGTCACAAGGGACAACATGCATCTTCTGAGGACAACCCATCAACATCATGACTTTCTCCTGCTAGGAGGGCATGTCATCCTCTGATTCAGTAATAGGTAAAGTCCAACAGCATAAATTAAGTGGGGAAATACTGGCTATGAAGGGTAAGGGTTTTTCAGTAAAATCCAATTGTGGTCTCACACAGTTAACTAGCATGAAAGGAAACTCATAACTGCTGTATTGGTTAATCACTTAAGTCAGTGCTCTTCTGATCCTTTACTGGCAGTAACTGTATCAATTAAAAACACACAAAGGCATTTGGAATCAAATTATTAGATCTAAACAACATGGATTAATATGTGCTGTTTTCCACATTAATTCCATAACGCAATGGGAATAATCATTAAATAAAATATAAACATTGAGTTAATGTGCATCTGTGTGAACAGTAAGTATTCCCTAAGAAAACCGTGAATTAATACTACTCTTAATTTCTGTCAACCTGAACAAAATATAATTAGCGTTGGAAAATAGTGAATATTTCATATTTGTAGATTTGCTCCTTCCCTCCTCCTAACTTCCTCCAGAGCTTGCAGCTGCCTAACTTGATACCACTTAAACCAGGCCTGTTCACATTAGTTCTTATTGTTTTGAATTTCAGCTCATCTTCTCTGATAACGAGTGAGGGGCAGACGTTTTGAAACACACTCTGAGCTGCTTCTGTTGTTAAATGATTCTTATTTCAACTTGAGAAAAAATCAGCTCTGCAAATGCACACGGAACACTGGAATAATTAACCCAAGGCTGATACGGAGAGATGAAATTACTCTACCTGACATTTTCCCTAGAAAACCACATCTCTCTACCTCCCAATTCACCGTAGTATGTTTCTGAAAGAGATGACCTCTTTTTACCTCTCTCAGCATGTAGCCCAAGCTGTGTAAATTCTGTGATGTCTGGCTTTTAGGGATATCACAGAACCAGCCCTGTCCTTGTGAAATGCAAAGGGACCTATTGTATGTATTTTGTAATTTATCCCCTTTCTCCTATTTCTCTTTAATGCTGGCCTTAATTTTCACATCATCACTAAAAACGTTGCTTCGTCCATCTGAAATTCTGTCCCTGCCATCTCTCAACCACTCACCTCCTTTTTAAAATCTTCTTTGGCTTAACTGACTCCTCAATGTCTCTTTGTGGGCTGTGTAAAGGATAAGGACTGTTGCACTGTGTTAAACAAATCACAGTGTGTTGGCTGTTCCCCAAGAAGTTTGCTTACTGCAATCCAAACCAGCTTGCCTGGAAATACTGAATGTACACAGAGTATTCCCAGGTAACTTGTGTTTAAAAAAATTGCAAGATTTCCTGTTTCTGCAATAACAGGAATACCCAGCTTCTCCATGACAGTTGGTCTAGGAGACTGTCTTGGGGAAAGGAAGATGCATCCTCCCCAGAGGAATTTCTGGTACAGTAAAGTCTAATATTATTGCAGATTGCCCTGTGTCTGTACTGCCACAAGGTCACACAGCACTTTCCAGGCAGCAGTCCAGGTTCTCTACCCCAAACCTCACAGCAGAAAAGGAAGACAAAACACAAAAGACAGCGTTTCAAGAACACTGAAAAAACCAAACAGACTAGTAGCATTCTGGAGCTCTAGCAAGGCAACCTCCTGGTTTTCTTCTCCCTCCTCCTTCTCCCAGTTTGGACCAGTATACCAGGAGGACAAAACAGCCATTCTATTACACAGGCCCAGGACTGCTGTGGAGCAGTGGCTATACATTTACAGTATAAGGAATGCCAGAAACTTTACTATTACAGTTTTGTCGACACGGGCTTTTTCAGCATCCCACCGGAATCAGCAGCAGCTAACATTGACACTCAGCAGAATGTGAACCGAAACAGGGGAAACAGAAGAGGTGGGTGGGTGTTTGGCTCCTTTATCTTGTGAACCCCTATAGTTCTGCCAGTCATGATGAGGTACCTTATGCAGCTAGTGACAATACGCTTTTTTAGGTTTATTTCCCAGACTCATTTGAAAGAGCTGCCAGAACCCAGCAGCCTGCAGACCACAAGCTGCAAATCCCTATGCTAGACTGGCTCCAAACACAATCAAGACAACTCAAGAGCAGAGGAGGAGAGGGGAACAAATATTTGCCTGGATCTGTATGTGTATTACAGCAATAACAGGAATACATCATAGAAATCTGTATTTAAACACAGGAGGCAAATCACAGAGAATCGTTTGTGATTTAGCACTGAATTGCAAGGGAGCTGCGAGGTGGCCTGACAAAACGAACCCCTGCCAGTTGTCCCTCTGCTTCCCCTGCAGCTGACGTTCGCTGGCAGAAATGCCAGGTTTGGAGCAGGAGAGAGTCTGTCTGTAGCACAGACCTGGCAGTGCTTTGTGCGGAGGTTAGACATTGAAAGCTGCAGAGAGTTCATGGCAACCTCAAACAGGACTGCTGTGGTCAGTCCCCTCCTTGGACCCCACGCTCAGGCTCTACCCTGGTGCTTGTGCTGGCCCTGGCTGGGAAGCTGATTTTCATCCAGAACAACAGAAAATTAAGCTCATAATAAAGGTTTATGTATTTCTGACAGTTCTGCTCCCTTACCAGTAGGCAAGCAGGAGTGTGCTGGAGGAGAAGGCACACATAGCTGCATGTAGAGAGAAGGGACATTGGGAGGGACACACGGGGAGGCCAGGAGTCCTGCAGTCCCTGTGCAGGTCAATGGAAGCTGCTGTGGAAGGGCAGCCACGGCCCCACGGTTCCCCCTGGGCCCAAATGTGCTTTGCTGTGGGAGCTGATGCTATGGCAGAGCCACCCTCTCCAACCTCTGCGCCTGGTGTTGCTGCTGGCCCTCAGGTGGCTGTGGAGGGCTGGGTCAGAAAGGTTCTGGTGAGAAGTAGCCATCTCAGCCGCTGTGCAAAAGGCTACAGGGGTAGAGTGGCACAAGACATGACGTTTCTTTAGCCCCCTATTTGCAGCCAGCTACTTTAAAGAGTGAGGATGGACAAAGCAGTAGTGAGAGGCTTACAAAGACTTAATCATCATTCTCCCCTGTTAAGCTACTGGCACCTTCTCCATCCAGTTCATATTTAAGGTTATTATACAAATTGTCTATATAATTTCATTACCAAGAATGAAAACAAGTGTGGCTGAGTAATCCTCATTAAAAGCAGTAGAATAAAAGGTGTGGGAAGTAAGACCTTTTCGTTTTAATTTTTATTTTGGAACCTAAATTAGGTATTCTTTTCATTTCTTTACTAGTCAACTCAGTTATGTGTATTTGTATTTCCTCACTAACAGCTATCTTTAATTTTAAGACAGCTGCATCACCAATGATAAAGCACACAAAGATCAAACATGTTCGCAATCTTGTGCCAAGCTTTCTTCCAGAAGGGAATGTACAAGAAGAATAAATAATGAAAAGTCATAAATCATAAATCTTTAAATACCTGAACAGCACTTACTCCTAAACCATCACTGGAGATAACAGTCCAATTACATTTTCGGCTCAGTTGCAGGTAGCTGGTATTTTTGCCTCGGCAATTCTAACTCGGAATAGCTCTAAATAAGCACCACAAACCCAACACTTGCTCTGTTGGCGGTGTTCTTTGCATGGAGCCAGCACACGGGGCTCCTGGTTCTTGACCAGGTAACACAAAAAAGAACAACAAAATCACTGGGCAGCTTTTCCCCACTATTTATTAACCTCTCAGATTTTTGTCATCTGTACACAGACAGAAAGTGATGCTGCTAAACGATCAGATCAGACACATTGATTACTTCTTACTGACTCAGAACTATAATTGACTTTGTGGAATACCAATTTCCAGCATTCATTTTAGGACAGGCAGTCAAAATCTGTGTGAGAGATGATATGAGTGACTAGAAGGAATCTGATTTTAAGATCCCTGATCCAATTTTTCTGCCAAACTTGAGAAAATAATTACAAGATTCAAAAAAATTCATTTTGCTGTTTCAAATATAAGTGCCAAATGTGTTACTTGTACACGCTTGACTTGTCTGAAGACATGAACCTTGAAAAGGACTATCTTTTTTTCTCAGTATAATTACCCACTCTTTCTGCCTTTCAACTGCAAGAGATAAATGGAGCATATGTGCATGGTTTTTATGGGCTGGGACAGAATCGCACAGAAGACACAGCCAAGGAGCAAGAGTCATCAAATGTGGCTCCACAGTACATATTATCAGACTGCCCTTGCCAGCACTGGCAGGTAAAGCAATATGCTATTTCCCCAGAAAACCGGAACTCGGAGTGATGTTCACATTGAAAGAAGTTCCCACACCTACTTCACAGTATTATTTTATAAATTCTAGCATTTCCTAGGAATTTCTGTTATTTTTCCATTATTTATTTTATTTATCCAAACTATGACAGAAACACTCATTCAGTGAGGCAAGAGGAACTGGAAATGGAAAACATCTCTTTGGGCAAATTGTCTTTTCCATGCCATCC
The DNA here is from genome assembly GCA_027574665.1 of Rhynochetos jubatus. Classification (NCBI taxonomy): domain Eukaryota; kingdom Metazoa; phylum Chordata; class Aves; order Eurypygiformes; family Rhynochetidae; genus Rhynochetos; species Rhynochetos jubatus. Next base: position 21,078,442 of record CM050654.1, read on the forward strand.
CAAGCACCTCCATAGCCTTTCTGGGGGGAGGTTACTCAGGTTCAAGTTGAGTACTTGCTTACTCTGCTGCTCTGAAGAAGGCCAACAGAGTGAGTTAGATCCCCTCCAATTTACAAGATTAACAAAGAAATAGATATCACATAGTTTTTAATTTGTCTATTGATTTCTGAACATCATGCCACTTCCAGTGTCTCTTAGGATGATCACACCAAGGAGCGATCATCATAAGATCCTGTAAGAAAACTCATTTGAAATGCATGAACACATGTGAAGTCCATGCCTTACAACATTCAAGTAAACCAGCATCTTTCTGTCTGACAGTCACTCCTTGTGACTGCAAGCTCTTTGTAGCAGAGGCCTCCTCCTGGTAAATACACAGCAACCCTGCCCAAGGATTTCATTCTTTTTCTCCACAATGCTACTCATTCTTGTATAGTCAGAGACCAAATGAGAATCACTAATCGAATCTGCAGGTTTCATACTGGGCCTACTCTGGCTAGTTCTGTACTGGTCAAATTGAAGCTCAATTATATGATTAGATACAGCAGAAGAAACTGTTTCCAATAGAAACTGCCATTGAGGTCTCTAGAATTCAGGGTACACAATGAAATTACGGGTCATAGATAATTCAGGTAGCTGAATTGGACAACAGAAGACGGGGTGGTGCATACTTTTCTTGAGACATCGCGATTCATAGTGGCATTTGGAAGAGAAGCCTACAGCTGTGTATCATTCCATATAGCTGGAGCTGGAGACAGTGAGGTACCAAAACCTCCCCAGGTAGTTCTGCAACAATTCAGTTTATGCAAAGCCTACTTATGTAAGCCAGCAGACCTGCTAACAATGTTGTTTTCATTAAAGAGCTCTGATGACATATAAAGATCTTCACATTTTTCATGATGAAGTTCACCACCAACATATGAAAGATGTATTTTTCACAGACTGCTACTCATCTCACGCTCCTGCCTTTGTTATCACTCCTGCCATATGCCGTCACCATGTGACTCATTGACAGGGACGATATGCACAGACGCTGCACTAGCCAAATTGTTACAGGCTGTGATAATGACTGAACCCTGAGCACTTCCACTTAGAGCAAAATGAAGAAGCTGAACAGATCTCTGCGCAAATTACTTTCATATATGTGAAACTGGTGCCAAAGTATCAGAGCAGCCCCTAAAAGTAATTGGTACAGTTAGGACTGCATGAAGATGTTATTTAGAAATATTTACACATGGTGCTTTTATGCAACCACCTTAAAACCAGAAGATAAATGGGGATTATTTTTTTAACCCTATGCAACATTGTGTAAGAGAACTGACTCTGGCACAGAGCCCAAGAGAGGAGAGGAACTGATGAGCACATATCACTGGGCAGTTATATAAACCATCCACATCGAAAACCAGTTCCAACACGGTTTTCATGCGAATGTTGGGGAGGTTTCCACTTCCAAACAAACACCTTGTCGCTGCGTCTGTAATCTTGCTAGAACACTGCCTGCTTTCCTGCTTTCGCTCTCCTTTTATTCTTCCTTGTAGGCTCACAATTTCATGAGCATGCAAAACGTTTCCCTTAACATTCTGCTAATGCTTTAACAAATTCCATGTTTGACAAGCTACTGAATACGTTAAAAGATAAGCCTTCTTCTCGGTCATCTGGGAGAAGTAAATTGAAATATAGAGAAATCAGAAGTAAAATTATTGTGTTTATTGCTAGAGCAGCTAATACGGTGAATGAACATGATTATTATTGGTGCCTTGTATGGACTCTTCAAGGCTGCATCTAGTGCGCTGCAATGTCATCTTTACAAACAGTATACTTCCACATGCCCAGAGCTACATTTAAATGCTTGAAAATTGAAATAAGTGAACATTCATTTGCCTGAAAATGTTGAAAATTGCAATATTTTGAGGATTACCACTTAGATTGTCCTTCTCTGTCAATTGAAAGATCTTTTCAATATACTTTTATTAAATGCATTTAAAGTTGATAAAATATAAAATCATGCTTTCACAACCACTCCAATTATTTAAACACATAAAAATCAGCACAGCACCTAAGCCTTATTAAAAATTCAGTAAAGAAAGGGAATCTGCACTTTAAGACATCAAATTAACCAGGGAAGAAGATGGATGAAAAGGTGACTTTCAGAGGAGTATTTCAGCACATCCTGTAGGAGTTTTGCCACACAGAATGCCTCCAAGTAAGTGACTCCCAATAGCTGTCAGTCTACAGGATCTGGAGGCAATGCATGAGACATAAAGGGGACGTTTCTGCCTGTGAGCCTCACAAACTCGACCCATGTGTTTTTCGAATATTACTTCGTGCAGTAGGGGGAGCTCCTGCAACTCTTTAGCACGACAGAAACTTGCAGACAATATTGGGAATACAATGAAAATAAAGCATGAGAGAGATTTTGGAAAAAAAGATATATTCTTCACCCAATAGCAAGAGTGACTGTACGAACTTGCACAACTTAATCTGCTAATATCTTCTGTGTTCAGAATGGTTTCCTCTGTACAAAGGAGATGAAGAAGCACTTTCCATCTTTCAGGATGTATGATTTCAGTGAAGAAGGCTCAAGTTTATGTAGGTTTGAAACAGTCATAGAGTTTAAGTTGTATGAAAAGAAAGCTAGTGTGGTTTTGGAAGTGAGATGTTGTTTTAATTGAGTGTGTCACAGGAAAAATCTCTGTGAGCAGTTAATCCAAGCCTGCACCATAATAAACACAAAGAATTGAAGCCCGTACCATAGCAAACATGGGTAAGAGGACTTCATTAGCACATCTCAGTCAACCTCCATTCCTGAAATCCTCCGCTTTTGATCACTTAAGTTGTCAGCCTTCTGTTCAAGCTGAATTTTTTTTGTGTAGTTTCTTGAGGATGTGGGGGTTCTTTTTAGCAAACTGCGATATGGAGATTCCATTATGGAAAACAACATAAAACTTCAGCTTGGATCATTAGCAATTAGGACTTTTTAACTATCACCTACTTGGATAAATAGAATAATTGTTATTAATCACAGACTTCTATTCTTTCTGTGGATCATTCCTAGGCTCTCCTAGGCACAGCACCCACAGTTTGCAAAGGAGTTTAAGCCATTTACTGACAGCAGACAAAAGCATTCAGCACCACACCCCATAGGAGAGTGGAGATTCATGCTCTCGATTGGTCTGTCCTCTGTTCTTACCCACATTCATTCCTGTGCCTCTACAACTCATTTCTGCAATGCCCTCTTCTTTGAAATGATCCTATCTCTCACGTCTCCAGAGAAGAACAGGCTATTTCTTTACTCATTTCCTATTTGGGCACCAGTAGAGGGTGTAAAAGCACAGGGGAGACAACTGTGGTTTTCAGTTAGTGTTTGGCTTTACAATAATCTCAAAACGTTGCTGTAGCAACTAGGGTGACTGATTGCAAGAAAACCCACACCGTTAAGCATCGACACAGGAATGCCCAAGCAGCCCAGGACCAACGACGAACAGTGTGGGAATTCTGCACACGCATCGCGCACAGCCTGTGTGCACAGGCTTGCAGTTGAACTGTAATGAGCCTCTAGTGAGCCAGTTTCAACTGAGATTTTTCAAGGCTTAACAATATGGTTTATTTTGTAGGGGATTGCAAACGGCACCCCTTACTGCCTGAACAAGCCCCCAGTGTCGAGCTCCTAGCCCAAAAGGACAGGATTGCTGGGAAAAGCTGTGTAATACGTGCTATGTATTTTCCCCCAACCTCAATGTCAGAGAGGTTTGATCCATTTCAATCTAAAAATCAGTCAGAAGCATACTCTCAGCATGGCAAATTCAGCGTAAACAGTAAAAAAGTGGCCAAATTGTAAGAACAGGCTCTTGCAGTGGGAAGCACCATGCAATCCTGCTGCCAGCTCTGCTGGTAATACATGGAAACAGAGCCACTGCCTATTCTGTCTGCACGCTGGAACCCGACCTCCCCTGCGTTCTAAGTACTCTTCTGTATCTTTTCCAAAAATGTATTTGAAATTATTATTGATTTTGTCATTTTGGCTTTTATATTCATCTCACCGATCCAGCTACATCCAACTCTACCCCATGAGAATTTTCAAAAACTACAGAGCTGGAGAGACCAGTGTACAGATATTAGACTGACTAGTTAAAAAGACAGGACCTGTGTTATTTTCCCTTATGTAAGATAGCTTTAAATTGACTTTGTTTCCATTCCCCAAAATATAACTGAGGACAGTAGCATACTCTGTCTCAGTGTTTTATGCTCAATTTAACTCCTATATTGCATTAAATGATGTGCAATAATGTAACCCTAAATGCAAATGAATTCGTGTTTGGTTAAAAAAACCCCAAACCTCTTTGCTGCCTTCTCCAAATAGAATTTTTTTATAGATTTTAATGAAGTAGGAAAACCAAACATCCCCATATGGTAAGAAAATTTCAAGGCATGTATTAAAAGAAAAATCTTAAGTTACTCATAAAAAACTAATAGATGTGACAGGAGGAAAAAAAAGCTAGGAAGATGAAACAAATAATTAGCAAATATGGAAAATAATCTTTTACAGTCCTCGTAAAAGACTATGTGCAGGCTAAAAGAGAAAAACATGCATTTTGTATTTCAGGAGTGGAATATATTAAATTTCATTTGAAGCAAATTATTTTTACTTATAAACTTCTCTGGAAAATTAAAACATACCCCAGCATGCCCCTGAAATAGATGCATCATTCTGACCAGAACTACTGAAGAGATTATGTTACCTCCTTCTGTTTAAGAGTGTAACGTTTTCTTACCCTATGAAAGATTTTGAGGAACTTTCTCTGAATCTCAGAAAGTTCCTCACTGGGTCTTTTCCTGGACATCACAGAGTGGCCTGCAGGCCTCTCTGAGCTGTATTTCCTGCCAGTCCCACGGGCGCCGTTCTGGCAATCAAAAGATACAAAGTAGTCTAAAGATGTCCTGCAAACACTTCCCTTTCCTCAGATGAATGCCCTTCCCTGATGCAGTAACCATTCTGACAATCATGTATCACCCTAAAATAAGCAAAATATATAAAATGTACAAACACAGGGCTGTTTTCTAGTACCCTGTTATTTTGTACTTGAAATAGCTGGCAACAGTTCTGGGAATTTGGCCCTGCAATCCCAGTATCTCCCAGATAATTCAAAACTGACTGTGGGGCATGGAGACTGACGTGTTGTGTAAGCACTGTAACAGTCACACAGTTTAAAATTGCAGGAATGAAGTTTGCATGCAGTAAACAATACTCCAGTATTTATCTATGCTTCACTCACCTTTCACTTAACATAACTGAAGAGAACCGTGGCCATACGGCAAAAACACAGAACTGGAATTCATTAACCATTTCTGTGCTGTGTAGGTTCTTCTGCCACATTTGTCACGGGGCTGCCTGAGCTCCTCCGCAATGAAACAAGGTGACAGGCATCTGTCACATATTTACTCTCAGCTGCTCTTCAGAGAGATGTGGACAGCGTGGGATGGCTGGTTTATGTGTGTCTTGGAAAGGAAGTTAATGTGGTTTGCAAAGGACCTTATTCCTGTAGAAGTCATTGAACGGTTTGAGCCTGCCCCAGCCAAGTTCTGTCTCCTACCCAGGTGAACGCTGCTTTGCACGGGAAGAGTCCTGTTACGCCAGAAAAGCCCAGCTACCCCAACACTATTAATCACTGAACTTTGCTTGCTTTCTGAAATACTCTCTGTCCGAAAGCGTATACCACCCTTAGCAGAGCATCACTATTCATTACTGGCGGGATATCACCCGACAGGAAAGACAGATGGTTTTACACTGTTACCTCTACCTCCTTCAGAAAATATAACAACTTCTTTTAGTGTGGATTCTACCCCTGGTGCTTTCATTGTAAGGTCAGGGAAGACCCCCTGCTCTGGCTTAGCTCCAAGTGTAGCACTGAAATGCCAACATCTTGGAAAAGCACTGAGACATAACTCCTTAAATGATTCTAAGATGCTTACAGAATGAAGTGTTATCTAGATACCTAAGAATTATTACTCAGTGCATGGAAAAATACATATTTTCATACAGGATAAGACTGTGTCAGGAAGTAGCATAGCATTAGTTAATAGGATTCTAGAAAAAGGAACTGCATATCGTTACATTTATACATTGAAGAAAAGCTGAATGTGACAATTAAGAAAGGTCAATACCCTTGAGGAAGCAGGACAGACAGACAGGGAGAGGCGGAAGTAGTTATTTTTGCATTAAGGAAACGTGCTAAAATATTCATTGTCTTTAGCAGCTGTCAAGAGATGGTTTTTGTGTAACAAAAGTACCTTTAACCTTTTAAAGACATCACACAAATGCATCCAATTAAACTCCAGAAAGAAGGCATCCAAGCATCTGTTTATTACTGTAACTTTTCTACTCCTGCCATAAGAAAACCTAGAAATTATTAATCTTTACAGCAATGCCTGATACTATTTCTTCCCATTATTATAATTACTTCAAACCCAGCACAGAAATATTCATGTGTTCTTTCATGTACGTCCTCTCTGGTGAGACTGAAGGCACAGAACTATTTTGCAAAGGGGAACTGGGATGTAAAGTTGCTCTCTGAACGCAGGAGAATATTCACCCCGAGAAAAGGGCCAGAACAAGGTCTGTGCGTCAGTCAGGACTCAGTTAAGCCTTAAACCAGGATTTAATTACGAATTTTATGATCCATTGGCTATGGACTGGTCTTGTCACAGCGCTGCTTTTCTTCCTTACCCTCAGCACCTTTCTGACAAAGACAGGACAACCAGACTGTAACACAAACTTCGGCAGCAGTACACTTTCTAATAATGCTGATTCTGAACCACTTGCTTTCTCCAGTTATATGAACGTGACTAAAGCATCCTTAAATTTGGATACTGTACTCACATGCATCAACCACATGCTTTGCATTTATACCTCGCTCTTTCAATTTAATGCTCTACTTCTGCATTTTTCATTGCAAAATCCACCGTCCCCATCAAAAAATAAAAGCAAAATTAGGTGTGATTTACCTTATTACAATTCTTAGAAATTTGGCAAAGAGCGCTGCTTGACATACTGTCCTTATCTGGCATTCCTAAAAAAAAAGAATACAGAAAATAAATACATACTGTATATTCTTTAAGTAACAATGGAGATATTTATCAACAGAATATGGAATCGGAGGGTTCAATACTTTGATAACATACACATTAATCTATGATTTTTTAAGAGCAAAACAGACGTATTGCGACAAAACTTTTGTCTTGTGAACACAAAAAACCAAAAAAGCTAACTTTTGTAAATATTATAAACAGTTTTCCAAACACAGTACATTCTCACAACTTAATATTTGGAGGAATTGTTTATATTTTTCGTTTAACATTATCTGTGTGACTGAGTTTGCACTAACTAGCATTGCTATGCTATGCTAGTGCTTGTTTCACATATAGAATATACTGAACATATAGGACAAAACTCGCAGATGCAATTGCTAGCCATGAGATACTGTCCTGGTCAGCATCTCAATAATCCTCTGGCAACTAAATAAAAGCACCTTGATTTGCAGAAGTGATGAGGTCCAAAGGCTGCCCTTGGATTCATGCCTACAGCACTATCCCACAGTTGGACAGGTTCTCATGAGGCAGAGGCAGACCCAGACTTAAGTGACTACGTAACTAAGGTCAGACAGCAGCGTGTTTACTGCTGGCTGTCTGCCCCAGCACTCATCTAGGTTCCAAGCAAGTTGTGAAACCCACCCTAACTAAAAATATAAGCCAGTTTGTTGTATTTATTTTACCAGCAGGACTCGTGGCCTTTTTTTATGGACTTCATGTAACACCTATAACCAGTTAAATGTTACACGACCTCATACAGTATGCTTTAGCCAGCAGGCCTGGCTCACAGTGCAGATTTGTGTACATCTCCGCGTACACCGTATACAGTGGGGAATGCAGTTAGGCAAGTTCCAAAGTATTTTCTACTACATGTAGTATTAATACAGTCATAATACTGAATTGAATTTAACATTTAAATTCCAACACCCAAAATCAGAGGACTTCTATCCTCCCCTTTCCTCTCTTTTTTCTAATGTCTGATGCAATTTTCTAGTACTTACTGTCATTGTTGGAGCCAGTTTCCATAACACCATAAGGAGGAGTGAGAAGTCCAGACATATACTGTCGATATTTCTGAAAGACAGCGACGGCACATTCAGTCAGGTACGGATGTATGATGTGGTATTAACATTTGTTTGTCTGCTGCCTTGTGCTTCACATGCACACAAGCAACCTGAGGCAGTCAGACATGTCTTTGCTCTTCAGGCTGCAAGACCTGCTTTCTTGACTGGATTACACTGCCATTTTTTATCACAAGTTGTGCTAAAAGAGTTCCCTTCTTCATCTTCCCCAAAGCATGACTTTGAGGGTTCTAATAAATCAATATTGTACTTAGTTGTGTGATTTCCCATAAAGGTTATTTTAAAGCTTGTTTGAAATTACACTACTCAGCTGAACTCAAGCTAGAAAGCTGCTTTACTATAGGGATGGAGACAAGGCTGTTAACTAAGTTTTCTTGAGGTGTCACATTTGAAATACACGGGAAAACTCTGAACATTTAATTCCCACACACTGAGTTTGGTTTTCAGAAACTACAAGGTTATGAAACACACAAACCCAGCACCTCATGTTATGTACACACACAAAAACTGTATTATCAGATGAAACTTTGTAAAAATGATGTCCCTTGTACCACTGTAAACTACATAATTGTAACTGATGCCAGTAACCAGTATTTTTCTTCAGTGAATGCTGGTGACTTGATCAATACGGTTCAAAGCTCTGTCTAGGGCTTAAGAAATTCACAGAAGCTAAAAAATAACACCAAAGGAAAAAAATGTCCTTTTACCAAATACAAATCATTCAATGAGCAAGTGAGACATTTTAGTTTTCAATCATACTATATTATTGTCATGCTTAAGGAAAAACAATTATAATTCCTTTTGGAACTGTCAGAAAACAAGCTTGTGCAACAGGGATGCTGATGAGCAGAGTAAATAAAATGTGTCATGCAGTCCTTAGGGTGTGCAGTGAGATGAACCTGAACAACCAACCAGCTGCAATTCATGTAGGTTTCAACTGAGCACACCTAGTAACTGAGACAGAAAATTTCCCTCACAGTACAATTTTAATTTAAAAGTTTTATCCTTTGCTCTACGCAGCTGTTCTGATTGATTTTAACAGATGTTTGAATTATCTTTTTAACATTTCTTTTTCTTGGAAATGGATATGAAAATATCATCAATTCCAGCACTAAAGACCGTGTCATGCATTCTAAATAATAACAAAAGTAACAAAGATTGCATTAATCTTAATAATCCAATCCTAATTTTAGACAAGTTATTACATCCCAAATCTTAGTAACCTATTATTTAAGTCTCACCCATAATCCAGAAAAAAACTCTTAAGAGCAGAACTGTTATATCTCTGTTCAGTCACACAAAATAAATTATGCTTCATTTGAGGATAAAACTCTCTTATTTTCCTTCACAAACCATTCACTTTCCCATACTCTGCATCCAGTCTTATGCCTGGAAGTCAGTGAGAGGAAGAATGTGAGAAATAATTGTTTTCTCCATTCAACTAGTAAATCACAGCCATAAAACCAGAGAAAAACTCATTTTGATTGGTCAAATGAAAAAATAGGAAATAATGTCACAAGGGGTTGAAATAACATTTTATTCAAACAGTAGATAAATGTTTTGTTCTACCTTTTCCTGAATTTGGTCTTGAAATGGGATTTAGAAATGGTAAATTGAAATGTTTCATTTGGGATATGATAAAATCTATTTTTATAGTGTGGGGTTTTTTTCTTTTGTTCTTCCTCACTGTTCAGATGATATTTGTTTCTTTGTTCTGTTTTTCCCCAAATAGCATTTTCCCAGAAATACATTATTAGTCCACATTTAATCCACCTTGATAAGGAACTTGAATTGTAGGAAGACAGTAATTTTCTCTTTTTTTTTCCTATACCACATTCCCAGTCATCATACACTGCATTGCAATCTCCCTTCTGATTAATTCCCTAACACTTTTCCTGATTATTCTTCTCAAGAGATGAAACAGAGAGCACTCCATACAATTTCCAAAAGATTCGGGGACCTAGCTTTATAAAAGAACCTACAGGTAGAATAAGCCAGAACTGCATATAACACTTTAAAGGAGGCTCCTAACACCATTCAGCCCCACCTGATGCTCAGGATGCCGAAGCCCACCAGGAACCAAAGCATGGGCTGCTACGGACTTCAACTGTCACCTTCCACGTGAAGGTCCCACCGGGCGATGGGATGAGTGTCACACAGCAAGCCCAGTGAGCAGTGCTGCCGGCGAAGGAGTTCAGGCAGCACTGCCAGAAGAGGCACTAATTCAAGACATGCCCTCAGGAAGCTCCGGTGTTCAGACTCCTCCAGGGGACCTCTGCATAAATGAAACTACCTTCTGTATCTGGAGGGGAGCCCAATATGACTGCCTACACATGGTCTCCTACGAAGATACCTCAGTGGGGTGCAGGCTGATATAGGAGGTATAATTTACGCCTAAAACTGTGTCACCTCATCAGCCAAATTAAATGTCAAGGGACACTTATTTGTCAAGAAGTGAGGGAAACACTGTTTGCTCGGAAACCAAAGTATGCAAAGAAAGACATAAGTAACATCTGCATAAAGATTCACAGTATCAGATGGAATAATGAAGTTCCAGGCATGAGACCTCTCAAAGCTGAGATAATGAGGAAAACACAATACTGACTGTGAGACCTATCTTGTTACCGTAATGTCTGTAAATGAAAAGCAAATGCAGTCAGTTAAATTGCACTGGTAGGTGGCATTTAAAATCATCCTGAAGATTAACAGACTAAATATTTACAAAAGGCTTTTGAAAATGTATTCCACTGGAGGTATGAACTCTGGAAAGGTTTTCCTTATGAAAAACAACGGCAGCTATCAAATCATCATAAGCTTGTTTATTACCAGAAGTCTTCAAGTTCTGTAAATCCAACATGACAGCAGGTTTTAAAACTACAGTCAGTGACCTATTCAGATTCCTACCAATTTATAAACTGTATTATGCAACAGCTTAAAGACCAGACACTTCCTGCATCTAATCTGACAGCACAAGTAATAAAGATGGTATTTTTTCTTCCAGTTACTGACCACCTCATATCCACGCAAAGGTGAAAATTAACACGACCTTTCCAGCCACTGCTATAGCCTACAGCACGGAACAGACCTGACAAGGAACAGTTGGGGACTGGAGAACAGGAGGAAAGGGAATCATACACTTGCCTTGCTGGGGAGGTGCTGTGGGTGAATTTTCATATCAACAATTTTTAAGGCCAGTCACCATCAGGCTTCTCAGTGTGTACCTTCCCATGCTCGTATTTAGGCTTTATTTGCAGTTGGCTGCAGGTAGCCTCAGAGGTTTTCATGACTACTATGGATTTTCTTCTATTCCATGAACATAATTCGGTATATTTCTATATGCTGATGTTTAGAAAGGCAATTACTATAATTCTGATGCAAGCTATCTCTGAATTCCTTACAAATTTTTAGCATACTTAAGGTATACAAAATAGGCCTTTGCAGTCAGTCCCCTCTGTTCTGCTGCAAGTACTGAAGAACTAATACCCATTTAAAGGGAAAGAAGGAGCAAAAAAGAGAACTATATAATGCAAACACTCCAAAACAAGCCAAGTTGATGTGAAGAAAAAAAAAAAAAAGATGTTATCTTCCATGCGTGTTATGTAGCAAAACCACAACACTCTAGCTGGAAAGACTGAGGACTGATGAAGGGCAGACCCCCTGGGTATAAAGCTTTGAACACAGATTCCATACCAGATGCTCCCCCAAGTGCAGCAGTTCTCCAGTCAGCGAAGTGTATCTGATGGGCCGCATAATAAGGACCCAGGTAGTGATGGTTTGTAGCACTAGGGAGTCAAGTAAGGCTTTGAACGCTTCCCCATCGCAAGGTAAACCCACCTCTGGCCAGGTAAGTGAGCGTCTTGTAACCTTGGAGAACGTTTTTTAGATCACAACAGGTGAAGACATGATCCATCTCTTTTTCTTTCTCTTTCGGCCCCACTCACAATCTCAATCCACAGTGTCACTTTTGGCTAGAACCACTTGTGCAGTGGTTCAGCCTACTACTGGCAGCAGAGAAGGTGACAAGGCAGAGCGGCATTACTTGCAGACTTGGGAGTGACATAAAATAATTCATTGCTGTTGTAGAAATCCTAGGTCAAACATCAATGCGCCCTTTCTACACACGTTTTTCAAAAACCTTGTATAACTATTTTAATAGATGCTGTTATTTTTGAATTTTGGATATTACCCGAGTTCTGAAATCCTCCTGTACTAGCTGTCCATACTCCTGTAATGGTTTCTCTTGGGAAATATATGATGTAGCTGGACAATGTGGGCCAGCTTCTCTGTTTTCTTTTGACAATAAATAATTGATCACTGATGCTTTCAGTACAACTCTATTCTTCCCCTAAGTTGGCTGCACCAGTTGTACCATTCTGGGAACGAACAAGCTCCCTTGTAAGCATTACTCACATTATGCCCATGGTACATTGTTTCTTCTTCTCTTTTATCCAGAACAATAAGATATGTGAAAGAGCTCCTGAAGATCTCTGGACCCTCTTTTCACCCACCGAACCAAGCAGAAGTTGCTGTCTCAAAGTCTAGATCTTTGCCTTTAGATCTGATGCTCCAAAGATTACCCTTCACTGAGCTAACTGAAAGGTAAACTTGCAGGTCATCTATCTGCTACCCATTAGTGTTTTCCTGTAACAAGTGCCTAATGTTCTCATGGAATTTCACAAAAAAAAAAGCCCCCTGATAATCATATTCTTGGTTGGTTTTTACCCAAATCTTGTTACAAAGGGGAAACCAAACAACCCGCTTGCTATTGCCAGATAGTATGTGTTGACACCCACAGAAGATTTACATAATTCTGATTTCACATATTGCCTTCTTAGTGCATTTACAAATTAGTAAGTGCATTTCTCCTAAGTAAGCTCAATCAGAAAAATTCCATACATTTCAGGTCAATGCCACTTAACTGGGTATCACAAAAAGGACATGACCCATGGCTCTTTAACACTGGATAGTAAATCACTGCTTGAAGCAGGTGCTTCACTCTAGAACACCAAGCATTCTACATACTACTAAATACTTGCTTTTGGCACTCACAGAATATATATATTCACTGTCACTCACAGTATAGGTAAGAGAACAGAACTGAGGTATTTCTAAAGGAAAGGATAAAGATAAATTAGTAAAAAATGATGCTACAGTAGCAAAACCATGTCTTTATGTATCGTGGAAAAATAGAAAATAAGCCATGAGAGGATAGATCTTACCAGAAAATACTGAACAGAGACTGTTTTGTATACGTCAGTCTATCAGGTCATTAAAATGAGATAATCAAGGCCTGAAATAGCAGAAGTGAAGTACCATTTAGTCATATTTAGATAAATAAATACAGGAAATGCCTGTACTGAAATTGCTGAATCCTGATCCCAGAATTAGTACAATTTCTAAAATAGCAGATGAATCTGCATATTTTCCATTTATTTACCTATTTACCATCTTCTGAATGTTTCTGCATGGCTCTAATCAACTAAGCTTTTGATTTTATTTGATCTCCTTGTTTTGGAGGCATATATTTTTCTGATACATTCCCACTTAAATCAATTTATCGTGCTTGAAAAGCTCTGTGTGCAGAATTTGCTTGATCACAGAATCCCCTTGAGTTTTAGTCAAAAAGAAAAATGCACCCAGCTCCCTGAAATCAAGCCAAATAGCAGACTTGGCTACCAGATAGAAACCCAAAGATAAGACTGCACTGCAAAAAATCAAATCCAAGGAAATTAGAGCATGAGCAATGATTAAACAAATTACACAGCCTATTCTGCTCCATCTAATTTAAATATAGAAATGACATCATACAGCCCTCTGATTCTGTCTCCTAGAGGAATCCACTCAGGAAATGCAATTGGGTGGAGACAGGACTGACTTGAGAGGGGTGGGAAAGATTACATATACTAAAAGAGGACAAAGAAAACATATAAAGAAGAACAAACAGTCCATCTGATTTATATGTTTTCCCTTACTACACTTGTGTAAACCACAGAATAGACAATGTCTTGATAGGAAAAAAAAAATAACAATTTAACTGCCTTTAACGTGAAGTTCAAGTTTTCAAAAGTGGCTGAAAAAGAGCATTATACAATTCCCTATTTACTTTTTCACAGTGATAGCTGTGTTAATTTTTCACTTTAAAATCAGATGGTGATGACTGTCAGCGGCAGTGCTTCAAACTCCATACAAGATCAGAAAATCAAGCTGTGCTCTCCTTTCTCCCCCTTTCTACTTGTAGGAGAGAGGCAGCAAATCACACCTTAGCTGGAATTTTCTGAATGATGCAAGTGGCAGAACAGAACCTCACTCCTCTTCAAACTGTTCTGCAATGCTAACAATTGTAAACCTGCATCTTTATTAGCAGAGCCAGCAGATACGTCTCGAAAACAAGGAGTGGAACTACTAAGAAAAAGGTACTGTTTTAACATAATTTTCCTTACCAGTACAGCCACCCTTTAAACCTGCAATGACGGCACTTAAATCAAGCTAAGTCTGGCATCATCTCGTGGGTCATGCACAAGGGAAACCTGTTTCGAGGACAATTTCCTAAAGTTCTGGGCACAAAATGCTTCCTTTTACCCTTAGGCAGTCCCACCTCCTATTTTCAGACACACTATTTTAATGAGGGGAGAAGCAAAGATGAGCTCTTTCAGGTGAGCTCAGTCTGGGTGTGCTGTGCGAGAAGACAGTGTACAAGGAAGGTCAGAGACAAGGAATACCAGACTCACAAATAGGACGAGGTTGGCTTTGTTCAGCTCCTCACCTGGGCAGCTACAGGCTGTCTCCTATACTATTTCTTCCATGTGGTGTGCCTCCCTGAGCTGATCTCCAGCAGTTTTCTGGAGCAGAGCTTCTGCTAAGACTAAAGGTCACACGAGGAAGACATTCATATTTGTAAAGTGCTTTGACAGAATGGCAAATTCTGTAATTGCAGCCACACGTGTCTTGTTCCTGATCACACATCTTAACCTGCTGAGCAAGCAAAAGCAGGGATTGTGTGTACTGGAGAAGTCAGAAGACAGAAACAGCCTCTAGACCAAGTTATTGTGCTACCTTGAGATTACCATCTTGCAAATACACACCTGATAGACATGACTAACATGTCTTTGCATGAATGTTATGGAAAAAGCTTCATCTGAGGAAATGTATGTGGAAGTAGGTCTGTACCACCAAGATCGAAAAAAGCTGCAAACCTCTCAGTGCAGGCTGTGCTCTGACAGTGAGCTGAAATTATCCTCTGTAGTGAAATCCTGTAAGGTCACCACAGGGTCTGTGCAGTACTTAAGTCCTAAAAACAGGTTTTAAGTGTAACTTAAATGAGACATTAGCCTTATGTTGACACTGTGTGCAGCAGTGGGTTTATCCATTGTTCATAAAGCTTCTTTTCTTCCCTCTCCTTGTATTTTTTTACAAGGAGATTAGAAACAAATAAAGAAAAATCTGAAGGGTGAGCTGATCTGTAACTCTGCTTTTCATATTTACAACCTCTAAGCACAGTAGTATGTTGGTCTAGAAACTTGTTCTCATCTGGATAGAAACTCTGGGTTAAATATTAATTCCTCTGTAATCAATATAAACCTCTTGATTTCAGTGGAGTCAGTCAATGTCGTGCTTTTGCTTCTCACAAAAACAAGCACATATCAACTTTCAATACTCTTCTAATATTAAAGGCTTCCTTTTAATGGATAATTTCTCAGATCGATTGTTTCTACTCAATTGTGCCTAACAATAATGAGGATATTTTGTAAGTGTAAATTAGTAAACATACAAGGGAATTTCCCTCCTAACAGTAGCATTTCATCAATGTTTTTTAAATATAATTTTAATTACAGCGTGAGCTGCTTTAAAAGCAGCTTGTGCAGCTCGCTCCGTAATACTGCTGTGAAATCAAAACAAGTACAATACAAAATAAGAGGGGGAAACCTAAAGACAAACTAAATATTTATAACTCAAGAAGTAGGACTGGACAGTCTACTCCTAGTGCATGGAAAAAGGTGGATTCTGACACAGAAAATCACTCACGATCAGACTGATATCACTTAACAGAACCACAAAATACCTGGGCCTCCAACTCAGCCAGCAGTCAGTGCAACGGCACCGCTGGAATTACTTGGCCAGCATCTCTCATGGGTCCAGCTGCTCAAACCCAGAGTCCCTTTCACACACACTGTGTGTGTATAAACGCTGCCTGTGGTACAATAACAATCTGCAACACAACAGCCTTACTTGGATGGGGCAGTTTTCAAGGTTTTTCCCTCTCATTGGAGTCAGTGCAAGTGACATTTATTTAGCTGCCAGTCCCTCACCAACACTAAAAAAGCCCACACACCAAATGCTGTTCTGAGATTCTAACCCTGAGTCTTGCTGTGGCTGCTTCTCACACAATCCTTTCTTTAAGCAAAAACCAAAGTAACATTATTCATTTCACCTCAGCCCTAGAAACTTTTTCAAACCTCATCTCGAGAGGACAGTGAGGAACAGAGGTACACAGGGATGGAAAAGAAGGAAGAAATTCCCAGCTGGGTAAAAATAATCCAAATCCTTTTAGCTACCATTTAAGAATTACTCAGATTGGTTTTTTTTCCCAACTGAACAGAGCATCAAGTATGTAGCCTGGTTTGACTAGGCTGACACTTCAGTGTGGGCAGGAACTTTGTATTAAAAAAGCCTTGGGTTTCTATTTATTTCACTTTTTGAATGTGAGTTTCTTTCGCAGTATAATATATAATCACAAAAAATGGTCACCCTGATTTTCATTCCTCATTATCAGCCTTCATTCTCACTATGATCTGTCATGTTATCTATCAACAGGATTAAAAGAGCAGTTGAGATACACAACTTGGCATGGTAATGAAGATGCACTGTAGATTTCCTTAAGTGGAAAGACAGTAAAGAGCTGTTAAGGCTGAACCTACACAAGACCAAAGGAGAAAAATACAGTAAGAGGAATATGGAAAAAAAAATGGAGACCACTCACAAGACAATGAAGGTAAGTACTGAACTAAACTGAATAATAATCTTTCCAGAAAAAGAAAGAAGGGTAGAAGGAGAAGAGCATAGCATCGTATCAGTTTCCTCCTCTGTCCAATAGAGCCCTGAAATCGGCTTGACTGGGGTCCGGTTTTGCTAAGTTCTACACACAAAATGAAAGGTCAGATTCTCCTCTCCCTCCTCCACCCAGAAAGACTCACAGTGCACTCAGAGGCAGGATGCAAGCAGGGAAGTGACACAGCACAAAAGGTGCAGAATGGCACAAATGAACTAAATACAAGAAGTGGGTGTTTCACAATGGATTTTTGTTCAAATAAAGTAAGATTATATCATAGCATGAGGTAACCAAGAACAAGAAGCTCACAGGTTTGGCATCCATCATAGGACAGACCTCCAAAGGCTGAAACAAAAATGCCTTAGAAAACACTCTCCCCTCTGAAAGAATGGCATTTGTTACAATCTTGCGCTAAAGCTATAAAACCAAAAAGGGATGCAACTAGTAAAGAAACGGAGCCGACACTACCCAAAATTGATGTTTAGGTAGACACAACCATATTCAAAGGGACACAGTTAGTACTATTAATTTACGTGGAAGGACTACACAAAGGATGATGATGGAAGACTCTGAACAACCAACTGTAAGAGAAAGAGGTTTGCTGAAGACTCACTAACAGACCATTAAACTTGGCCATATACTACCTAAAAACTGTGCTAAAACCACAGCATTTCTGTGAGGCAATTTGGCAAGGAAATTCCACATCTGAGAGGTAATGAGAAAAGCTGATTCCTGCACAAAGACTCCTCCAGAAACTATTTGCCAAGGCCAAGCATCCAAAACCTGTCAGCACAAATGCCCAAGTACTAGTCTCTCGGGAGAGACAACTTCTGTCAAAGTGGCTAGAAGATGCTCTCAGTGAAACATTTGTGGCACTTAGTTTGACATTCTGAAAGATCTGGCTTTTCAAAGTGTATTCTAAAACTTACACTTGATTTTAAAAGTTATTTATTTGATAGCAAGCTCACTAGGAACTGAATCAATTGTCTGAACGTTCATGTTTCCGTTCCACTTGGGCAAACAGCCATTTCTTCTAGGTACCCCCTCACACATGGCTAAAAGTCATCTCAGTAGCATATAGAAATGCCAGCCTACCCCACTAGATGGGTAAATTTAATACAGCCAGGATGTACAGTAGATCATTAATTTTGAAAGTAAAACATCTTTCTAGTCCATTGCTTTCAATTGTTTACCTCTTAGATATCTTTGTATTTCCTGCTCCCTCTTTATGGAATCATGTTTCATTTGTTTGTTTAAAGGATGACAAAAAGGTATTAAAATAAATACACCAGGCTGTGTTGGGGAGGCTCCACCACCTGCTTCTCACGAACCCTGGCTGTTCTTGTTCCAACCCCACTGGAAACGATGTATTACAAGGGATAATATTTACACAAAACAAACAGCATTACTAGATAAACACACCGGTTTTACACAGAGAGCAAACTAAGTTGGTTTTCCGTAAAGGAGGAAAAATAAAAGTGCATGACATTACTGCACTATGATTTTAAATTATTTCTGTAGATGATCAAATGGCGATGAATAGATTAAGACTTATATTGCAGGAGTACATGTTGAAAATTCAAAGAGACTCAACATGGACACTACAGAGTTCTTTTAAAAAAGGCCTTGCTAGGAGGATGCAGTAAATAACCCTGGCTCTGGCTGTGCAGTGGCAGTTGAGAGGAGAGAGCATCTTGTCCACTCATCTTTCTGTACATTTCCTGTACACTGAACAGTCAGTCCCTGATAATTTTCCCTGCCATCTCATTACAAGTGTACCCAAACAAACTTTAATTGTTGTTTGTGTTATAATTGTGGCCACAATGTGCCAGGCCTCCTGCACTCAACTCTGGGTACGAAGACTATTCTGCTGGTCTGCTTTCCTAATGAAATGTAACCTCTTGCAGGAAATGCCTCCCTTTTCTCCCTTCTTCTCAGTAACTTTCTGATTCCAGGGGAAAAATTTTAACTAAATTTGAGAGGGAGCTCAAATAAGGTGTTAGAAGCTAAATAAAAATTAGTGATAGGAGGGAGGTCCCAAATACAGTGTTGCTTGCTACTGAGGGAAAAGAGGACAGCACTCTCTCACTCCCTTCAGTGGGTAACAGCCAGCTGACCAGTCTACCCACACACCAGCTGGCTAATCTTCACGAGTAGAACTCCAAACACCATAGACGTTGCCTACTGTCAAGTAGATACATCCTGGAAGTTACGGTAAGTATTGGTGACAGGAAAAAGCAAACATGGAAAGGAAATAAGCTTTTTCAGTCCTTCCACTCACAGAAAAAAACTCTTCAGGCACTTTCATTGGCTGTGATCATATTTATATCCCAAACATATTTTGCAACTTCAATTCTTCTTATTAGCAATTCTTCTAAGTGTTTTCATTATGACCACACACTGATGTTCTAAGGCGGCAATTTTTCAGGTTACTGTGGACACTGGTATTGAAGATGCTAAGCATCCAAAACAGGCAGCTCTGGCTTGGAACACATTGCTATTGCCTGTTGTTGCAGTGCCGAAAAATATCCACAGGCATTCTTATGCACTCCTGACAGAAGAGAGGCAGGTTTTATTGAGAAAGGATCTGCTGTACTTCACTCTTTTTCTGACAGCAAGAATAATAATTAATTCTCGAAGCAACTATATTGCTGGGACAAGACTGTCAGTCCCTCTAGAAGACAAGATGAGGTCACCTGTAATACTAGTTAGAACACTCCTTAATTGAAGGGCTACCTAAATTGCAACAACCTACACTTTAGTCTATTTTTGTTGGGCTCTTTCTCTGTCATGAAGCAAGACAGACAAAGCTTGTTATTGTCACTTTGATACTGTTTATCCACTCAGCGTTCAAAGAAAACCTTTATATAGAATATGCAGTAAAATAAGCTAGACCATGAGTCACACTGCAAGAGTCCATGCTTCTTGAGTGTTGTGAGGCACCATAGGAATCAAATGACTTGCATATGAGAACAAGGCATTATCCACCAAGCCACAAGTGTAATTACAGAACAGCCTCTAAGAAAGGTTTCATTAACAGAGACAAAAAACTGCCTTCACATCTGGCCTGTTGGTCACAAGTGGTGTTCCCCAGGGATCAGTATTGGGGCCAGTTCTCCTTATCTTTATCAACGACCTGGAAGAGGGGATTGAGTGCATCCTCAGTAAGTTTGCAGGCAACATCAAGTTGGGTGGGAGTATTGACCTGCCTGAGGGAAGGAAGGATATACAGAGGGATCTGGACAGGCTGGATTGATGGGCTGAGGACAACTGTATGAGGTTCAACAACGCCAAGTGCTGGGTCCTGCACTTGGGTCACAACCCCATGCAATGCTGAATGTGAGCCGGCAGTGTGCCCAGGTGGCCAAGAAGGCAAACGGCATCCTGGGCTGCAGCAGCAATTAAGTGTGGTCAGCAGGAGTAGGGAAGTGATTGTCCCCCTGTACTTGGCACTGGTAAGGCTGCACCTTGAATCCTGTGTTCAGTTTTGGGCCCCTCACTGCAAGAAAGACACTGAGGGGCTGGACCGTGTCCAGAGAAGGGCAGCAGAACTGGTGAAGGGTCTGGAGAACAAGTCCTATGAGAATCAGCTGAGGAAACTGGGGTGGTTTAGGCTGGAGAAGAGAAGGCTCAGAGGAGGCCTTATCGCTCTCCACAACTACCTATAAGGAGGTTGTAGCAAGATGGGTGTTGGTCTCTGGTGACAAGGGATAGGACAGGAGGAAACGGCCTCAAGTTATGCCAGGGGAGGTTCAGATTGGATATTAGGAAAAAATTTCTTCATTAAAAGGGTTATCAGTCATTGGAACGGGCTGCCCACGGAGGCGATTGAGCCACCATCCCTGGAGGTATTTAAGAGACAGGTGGATGAGGTGCTCAGGGACATGGTTTAGTGGTGCAATTTGCAGTGTTGGGTTAACAGTTGGACTTGATGATCTTAAAGGTCTTCTCCATACTAAAAGATTCTATGGTCTAAATCCACTTCATATAAGTCTTCTGTTAACTTACAACTCTAAAAGCATATTAGAGGCAAGTTGTGCAAATGGTACTGTAATAAAAATCTAACACATTAGTAATAAGGCAGAACTATTTTTTCCATATACTGGGTTTTTTTTGCATAGTAACTGCTGTTTATCTAATCTGTCTTTCTTTGATAGTACCAAGAAGAATTCAGTGTTATAGAATAAGGAAACTGTACAAGTATGTCTAACATATTTACCTGGCTAGTTTTCAATTTACAAGTATTCCCCTACACGCTGCTAGCTGCTTGTTTAGGGAGCATCACAGAACACAATTTTAGCATTATACTGTCTCTTCAGTTTTATAAACTTCATATTTCTGAGAAAAACCTTGGTATTTTTTAAATAAGATAGCCACTATAATATCTGCCTTTTATATAAGTTTATTCTTTGCATAACTCCTACAAATTTTAAGACAATTATATGCAACTGTATTGGAATGGATCCTCAGCTGACATAAATTAAGTTTCATTGGCCTCAGCAAAACTGATTTGTATTAGTTGATGTGTTCCTACAGCATTAATGATCATCCATCTTCCAATAGGAAGGCATATTGTCCACTAACCAGTACTGAAGATTAGATCTCAGGAGAACTCTGACATATTCCCAAGTATGCCACTCACTCACCCTAGCTGACACTTGAACCAAAACCAGTTTAAACTGGGAAATGCGGAGTATGACTACTCCATAGCCTAAGGAGATTTGCTGCAGTGGGAAATTTCATCCTTGGGAAAGGCCACATGCAGACAGCCTGTGTTCCAGCTGCGTCCTGGCCCTCTTCTATTCCCAGGCTCAGCTGCTTTGCCTCACCAATAGGGAACATGGGTGAGCGCAGGACTGAAAAGGCCCCCACTACAGCCTTGGTGCTACAAAAGATCACATAACAATTTCAGAAATTGTTTTCACCTCCAAACTTAGGAAATCACAGTAGGTTCCTAAAGCAGTAAACAAAAGCTTTATGAAATAGGCATGACATACTCTTGCCTCTGTCTTGAAAAACAGCTGGTGGTGTTTTCTCATGGCAAAATCACAAAGTTTTCATATCACAGGTATCACCTGCGTTTAGCAAACTTGACAGCTATTACAAATCTGACGTGATTAGGAAGAGCAGCATAAACAGGCCTGCAGACCTACTGAATGACTGCACGGCCCAGCGAGTGTCAGTAGTGCTAGCTTCACACAGAGGCAGTCCTTCCTGCAAACAGAAACAAGTGGGAAAATCCAGATGAGAAAAAAGTGTACATGCCTGAATGCTTCATAGGGAAACATTTTCAACAACAGCATGGATCAAATCTGGCCTCTTTAAAAGGAAAATTGCTACAAATGCCCAAAGGTGCCATTTTAATAAAGTGAGCAGAAACCAGCAGATGTAGAATTAACTAAGATGCCAAGCAAGACCGACGCAGCCAGCACAGGCCTCCTGATTTGCCCTGCCTCAAGACAGAAACGAAGGGTCTGATGCACCAATGTGTTACTCCCATTTCATGCCAGTGTGACTTTTTTCTGAAACATGTAAAACTCAAAAAATTCTCACATACTAGGTTGATTACAGCAATGGAGATGTAATTCAGGAGAAGTTTCTAGAGTGTATGCTAGTAGAAGAAGGAGACAATGGTGGCCAGAAAAGCTGTTTCAAGCTGTCAGAAGATGAAAGGTAAAAGTGACAAGACTTTGGACTCAACTGACACTTTCCTTGTTGGAGCAGCAGTCCCAGTAGAGAAGTTGATTGCCTCTTCTCTAACTTGCACAGCACTACATTTCATCTAGGTCTCTCACCATTGCTCTAAGCAGTTCAAAGAACAGCAACACACATGCATATAGACAACTCCTAAAGTGGCTCTGTCTAGTAGAAAAGGCTACAAAGAGCCTGACCCAAATCATCCCTGAATTTATCAGTATGTTTTAGAAGTTTCTGAAAGATAAAAGATGTATCCCCTTAGAACTATAATTGTCAGTGCCACATGTTAGGCGTTGCTTACTAATGGGAATTAATACTATGTTTGATGTGTTCCTTTATGGTTCTCTTCTCATGCCTTGCAGCAGAATGGTCAAATCTCTGTAGCTGCAGCACCCAGAGGCCAGAGTTTTGTGGTGGCCCCTTGTCACACAGCCCAGGCCATACTCTCTTCCTGCATGGACAGGTGGCAGAGTTCAGTTTGCAGACACTGAAACAGCCTGAGGGGCAGCAGGAGGCACTTGACTATTAGGCAGCATGGTAGCCAAACAGCTGCTCCTCAGTGCCTGACAGGAAAAAGCCGTAGGCCAAGTAGAAAGAACCTGCAGGCCAGGCACGACCAGTTGGGCAGCAGGGTTATTCATGAGGGACTAACTTGAACTCTGTATCAGTGCATCACCATCCCTGTGAACACAGCCCAGTGCAATGCTACTGAATTAAGTGCTTAATATTTGTAAAACACTTCAAGATACGTAGATTAAGGATCCCATAGAAGTGCTAACCACGATAATATTATTCTGACATTGCATCCCTTCAGGAATAGACAGACAAATGCTACAGTACATAATTGGGCTGATATCTCTTTAAATATAGATCATTAGAGCTCTCCAGAGATTCCCATGAGTGTCAGTAAATGTGTGTACAAAGAACTACTCATTTGATTATCTTAACAATACAAAACCCAAGCATATATCCAAAATGATTATATATTCAGTACATTCCCTTTAATGTCAGTACATCAACCGTGTTTCAGTTGAGAATTAGTATTCGTTGCATTCAGGCAAGTTTTGTCTTGCCTTCTCATCTCCCACTTGATCTGCCTCTTTAAACTTGGCATTTCTAGCAACCTCTCCCAGCTAGGTTTTAAAAGTAGATTCTTTTCTCTGCTCAATAAGCAAAAGAACAGTATATAATTTCCTGGTTTATGTACAACATCTGGCACTGTAGAAAGAACCATTGCAAATCTTACCCAGGCAGCAGAAAAAATAGCTGCAAATCCTCCTGTATGGAAACGGCTCTGCAGCACTGGCTATAAAACCTATTACATATCATACGAAAGGTTAGCAGATTTCTTGGCAGAATATAGTTCAGTATGTGGGATTTGATTGCTGTATAGAAACAGGGCACTGAGAGAGAGAGGGCCTTCCATCAAACACTAAATGATGAACCTCAATCTGCTTTTCTCTGCAGTAGATAAAAGATGTCCAGAGAAATCTGGCAGGAGGCTACACTCCCTAATGTTAATATTTTGAGTGATAGCCTACACAAAGCATCTGCAGCAAAATAACCTTCCTTATTTAATTGGCAAACAAGCTGAGGGTACAAAATTTCCCAAAGCACCAGAATGACTTAAGCAACCACGCTCCATTTATAGCAATGACTTAGGCATTTTAGAGACTACACAGCACTGACATTTAGTGACCCCAGGGACAGAATTTAAAGATATTTAAGCATTCAGAGACAGTTATCTAAGCACTGGGCCTCTTCACAATCCCACAAGAAGCACATGACAACTTGGGGCTTCCATGTGAGGTTATAAATTCCTATCTTTATCAAGCCTCCAACTCCAATAAGAGGGTTATAAAATGAAGATGAACCACTATTCAAATACAATCTTAAGAAGGGGAATGGTGATGGAGCAGTTCACCTGTGCAATGACAGCACATGACAAGGGCATGCAACTGCTGGTTGGGACTGGGCAGTCTTACAATAGCATTAGAAGTTTCTAAAGGTGCATAAGATGAGGCATTTGGTGTTTCATTCAGCAGAAAGCAGACTTCCTGGATCAGGGGCTCAGTGAGGCAAGAAAAAAACTTGTTTCTTTGGCTGCACACTGCTAGACATCCCTTCCTCATGAACTCTGGAGAGCACAAAGGGATGAGAGGACGTTTGTCTTCCAGTGACTTTTAACTACTTGAACTTTCCTTGTTCACAAAGCAACATTACTTTCCAAACCTTTACATAAAATTCTAGCTCTTTAGTTGTCTGTCAACACTCAACTGCCCCATGCTCCTTGAAGAAACATACTCTTCAGTGTCTGAAGCCAGGACTAGCCCATGGAGCCTCAGTCAGGTTGTTACAGCCCCATCTGCACAAGCACTGCCTAACTAGGAATCAGATACCTACAAAAACCTGTCCTATGCATCTGTGGAAATAATAGCCAAATTTAACTTGGAACATTGCCATGCACTTACGTAAGGTCATGACATGATGTGGTTACTTGTCGGTACTGATATTTATTGAAGTGGAATAACGTGCTATTCATGAGCTAAAAGCCAACCCAATGTTTTATTCAGAATTAAAATGCTTTTTCCAAAGAGGATGGCTTTTCTAAAGTGGTAAGCACTGGGCCAGTTCTGTTTCCTTTAATGTCAGAGGCAGCTTCTGAAAACGGCAGACCCAGTTTGAACCATTACATTGGCTGTTCAGGGCAACTCCAGTCTGGCAAGCCAGCACTGTCTCCCCAGGAGACAAATATGGGTAAGGGTAAGCAAGCAAGTTGGCAGAAAAACAGGAGCTTGGTCACAAGCGTAACTAGGGATTGACAAGGATTTCCTGGCTAACTGGAAAACCTTTTCCCATTGTAAGCTGGGAGAAAGCTGGAGAAACTGTCAGGATTCAGAAACATTCTGCACAGAGGACAGCCAGGACCATCAGTGAAAGAACAGTAGGAATTTTAGTTCCAAATCCATTATAACTAAAATAATTCTATCCAGCAATATTATACAGCCTATATATTCTTCACAGGCCTCTGTTCTGTCCAAATTCAACACAACATCCCTGGAGTCTAAACATTTTGGTTAGACAAACAATTTAATCTACCATGTGCATTTTTTTCTAAATACATTTTCACTGAGCTCCTGCTGTTGTTGCACACTATTACAATTTAAATTACAAGGGTACATGACACATACAGCTGATACTGAGTTCAAATTGTTAAAGAGAATGAGGTACTATTGCATATGTCTCATTACCAGGCCATATGACCAACCCTAGAAATTTCCAGGAGCGGCAGCCCTATAAAGATGGTGACAGCCAGTCCATTACCACAGTAAGGTCAGCCCAGATGCAAAACCTTTCTGTGATGTTTCAAAATACATATTGCAGATTGCTGGAGAACCCATCCCTGGCTTTTCAATGTCCTCTTAAGAGGTGACATAAATCACCATGCTAAGCTTTCATTCAGGTACCACTCTATCTAATGTACTCTTCAAGGAATTCAAGTCAATAATGGATGTAGCGATCCAACGCCACCCTCTTGCAACCCTCTTTCACCCTCATCCCTCCCTCCTGCAGTCCGTTTTTCCTCAGCATCTAATGACCTATATACTCAGCTTTAAGACTTCATAGCAGACACTGATGATGTTAAGTGGCAACACATAATGTTACTCTGTCTATAATCTCTTTTCTTGGAATTCCCTTTCTGAAGAACCAGTGCAAATGCAGATTACATCCAACTCCTTCACACGTTCCCATGCAGCCCACGGCTGTCGGCTGTGGTTCCACAACAGAAAGCGTTCAACACAACAGTGGCTTATGCCCTGCCAGCCATTGGCTCCTGTGCCCAATATGCCACCTGCCTGGCCA
The DNA here is from genome assembly GCA_027574665.1 of Rhynochetos jubatus. Classification (NCBI taxonomy): domain Eukaryota; kingdom Metazoa; phylum Chordata; class Aves; order Eurypygiformes; family Rhynochetidae; genus Rhynochetos; species Rhynochetos jubatus. Next base: position 21,105,217 of record CM050654.1, read on the forward strand.
CGTCTGCAAAGATTTGGGATGAGGCCCTATGGTCAACCGACTTGGGTCTTTAAGAATTTGCTGCAGAGTGAAGAAAGAACAGCCAGAAAGGGGCAAGGCAAATCCTGAGACAATATTTGTCTCTCTGAAACACGAGAGAAAAGCCACATTTTTCTGCACAAGACCACTTAGACATTTACAAAAGTACACAAAGAACATTATAAAACTCTAAAAAAGCAACAGAGCACTTGTTTTTGCTTTCCAATGTTACAGTAAGTTGTTTTTACATCTAATATATAACAATTCAGGAGTCTTTCAAGGGAAACAAAGAAGTTGAGCACATATGTACACATTGCGTATGCTCCACTCAATACTGCATTTCACAATATCTCACTGAAGCAATTTAACTGACATCAGCCAGAAAAAAAAAAATGTCACATGAAGGTGATTCAAGTGCTATTTGTATAATCTTTCTTCTCGTTAAAAATAATGACCCCTTTTCTACTGAAAGAAAAGCTCAACCAACAGTTGACTCCCATCCACCCTGAATTTGCATGCAATGTCTCACTGCCTCCAACTGTCCAAAGATGAACACCCAGATTAGTCGATCATTTCCAATTGTCTGTTTTCCAGATGATGGAGCATGCAAAAAAATAATCTCTGATTACAGCTGGCACCACTACTCATTGGCCTGTCCACAGGGCAGGGAGAATCTAGGTACCAGAGGTTCTCCACATATCTCACGTCTACCAAGCTTTATGGCTTGAAAGAGAGTACTTCAGAAATAACAGCAGCCCTTTTAAAGTACTTTCTGCTTTCTGTTTCTACTAAGAAGTCAGCAGGCAACTACTGAAAACAGACTATTAGTCAAAGACCTTTGCAAGAGCCCCACATGGACCCAGTAAGAGACGTACTCTAAGAGACTCTTTCTGGAGCCCTTGTGTCTTACCTTCATTCTCACGAGCTGTTACACTGGATTACGTTACTTACAGAAACAAAGATAGCAACATCAAACTCACATCAAATGGGACAGTCTCTTCTTTTGACAATGTTCTATCAAAACTTCCAAACTCAAAATTCAAATTAAACAGATTCAAGCTATGCTTCTTTCCTTGTCCTTATACCCCATTCCATGGTACTTTCCAGCAGACTGATACAGTTGAGGGTTCTAGTAGTGTATTTAGGTAACCGCACAGTAAGTCTACCCGTTATTTTCCCTCTCCGTATTGACTGTCCTAGAGTCTTCTGTAGAGCATATAATCGTATCTAAAGAGTTGGCTGTCCTGATCTATCAGTGTTAAAATGGACAGGAATTTGGTCTCCAAGCCCTTTTGAGAACAGATTTTATCAGCAGCCATTCACTGGAGTTCATAAAGAAAGCAGCAGGCAAACAGAAGCAGACAAAAAGAACAGTGCAGCAGCTGCATGGGTCATACACACAGCCACCACTAAGATGACCACAAGCCTAACCTCCTGGTTTTGATGTGGGGCTGCCCAAGTCAGGGGTTTTATCCCATGTTTTAGCACATGTCCTCTTCCTCATTCCCAGAGATGAAATTTAAACTGAATCTGTGGATGCATCTGGGGATTAGTCATCTTCAGACTATCTCTAGAAATAAAAGTAGTAATGAATTTATCTAAAAATCAACTAACTCCTCACTCTCCCCTGCAATTCCCCCTGAAGCATTCACTTAATAATTTGCCAATTAAAAACTAGACAGTCCATAAATTTGCCAGTCATTCATTCACAAAAGACATAGCGCACACGTTTTAATGCTGCAGTCACGTTTTAATCAAATATCCATCCTTAGAGGTCTTTGAAGGGAGGAGATATGCTCTCTTTGACAAGACCATTCTTAAAATAACTTTTTTGCTTCAACTGTTAACAGGTCAAACGCAGCAGGCAAGTCATGGATTAAATAGTACCTTCAACAAACAGGGCTCAGCAACATCAAGCAAGAGTCAGAAAGCACAAAAGCTGAGGGGGATGGGACAGTGATGAGGACATGCCTTAACTTCTACAGTTTGCCATTGTCCAATTGGTTTTGGATAGTGTGCATGACAGCACAGGTCATCCACTGGAGCAGGCACCTTCAGACTATGGGCTGCAAAAGCTCAATGCCTCCTTGCAGCAGAAGTTCCATGAGGAAATGTGACTTGATCTAATTTTGGAATCTGGAAAAAAGACAAACATCAGGAAGGAAGTTTAAAAATATTTGGAAAAAAGTCCTTTCAGAGAAAAAGGAAACTCAAACCAGATAAATTCAAATAGCAGTAATTCAGCGTAAAACTGCAATGACATATCTCTTTGGAAACAGCATAGAAGGATTGTTCGTTCCCCTCTGGAACACTAGACAGAGAGCAGGAAGTCACTACTATCTTCGGATGGGTTTAGCCCCGTGGTTTCCAGCTGTCCCTGTACGTGCTGGTACTGCAGCCCTCTACATTAAACTCTGCCGAGTTAGTTCTTCACAGAGCTTCACAAACCCTCCCTTCAGCTTCAGACACCCCTATCTATAGAACAACCTTTGAAAGAGATGTCTGGAACACTCCAGACCCCACAGATGATGAAAGCTCATATACAGGAGATGCACTAAGGAAAAAAAATCATAACAGAGGAAACTATTTTCAGGTTTCTGGGATAAAGACATGAATCCCTAATTCCACATGAATTTTGCAGTACCATGCATACATCGCCAGCTAGCACCATCCCTCAGGGGGTTCTGCAGGACTGCTTAGGCCAATAGGGAGCACACCTCACCCATACCTTTGCAGAAGATCAGGATTACCTCAGTCACCTCCCCTCATTCTCCTCGTAAACACAGTCTCTAGGGGACTAGTTTGCTGAGTCAACTCATCATTTAACTGGTTCGGTTTTTAAAAATCCTTGGGTCGCAGAGAGGTGAAATTAAGGCTTTATTAGCTAACTCCCAGTTGGAGGAGAATAAATACGATGCACTAAAAGTGGTCTAATTTACATTCCAGTGATCCTTATACTGGTGAATGGATGCACGTTTTTCCTCACAATGACCTCAGAGAGCAAAGGAGGTTTCCTCCCATTCTCACTTTTTCTCCTCTCCTCTTCCCCTCTCCCACCTCTCTTTCTCTGACAGCTCTCTAAACAGTACAGAATTTATTTTGAGCCAGTAGAAAGGTGGAGAATGGGCAATAAGCAGGTCAAAGAGGGTTACCCACCTCCTCCTTCCCTCATCTCTCCTCCTCCTGCACAGGCAGAAGCCAAACTATAACAGTAAAGTCAGAGGAGGGGAAAGGAATGACAAAGCTTATGAAAAACAGCCATTCTGAAAACACTGGTTTTCAAGGATAGGTGCTGAAACCTTAGAACTGACAAACATAACTGAACAGAAAAGAATTCCAACCAGTCTTTTTAAAGTGAAAGAACATTGGCTCTAGGCTCTTTTCCCTTCAGATGTGTAAGATGGGCACAAGGGTCAATGAGATTTGACATATAAGGAGAGGGGAAAAAAATTCCATATACCAACCTTCTCCCATCCCACTGTTGCTAAACTTTATGTACAGCTTCTCCTATGAACATATTCTATAAATTTCAGACATTTTTAGTATACCAAAAATCAGTCTATCCTAAGCCTCCTCTTTTGCTCTAATATGCCCCAACACTGTGCTGTGATCAATTCTGAATTCATAAACTAAACAAGGCCCAGCTGGGTCAATAATGAGCAGAGAGGGCTCTGAAGGAAGTGGTTATTTATCCTAAATCAACCCTCAACCAATCTCATACCCTCTTTCTTAGAATGAATGTAGTGCTGGAATTTCACTTTTCAGCAACACAATCTATGTCTTCACCACAAGTGCTAATTATAGAGAGCTCAGCTGCTACTTTTTCTCTTTTCAAAGAAGTTTACCACTGTTCTCATACAGTCTAGCATTGTTAACTCACCTATATTTTCAGCTGAGTAAAGTATCCCACACTTCCCGACCTGAGCTGCCACGCAGTGTTGCTGTATGGTCTTTCAGGGAGCGTAGTAGTGAAGCCCATTTGTAGTCCTATTTCTGCACTGCCAAAGTTCTGCGCGACTACAGTGTAGTCAGTCTAATTTTCCCTCTGACATGTGCATGTCAGTAGTAAATCTCTGCATCTCTAAAACACCCCGGGATCCCTGACAGAGGACTCTATGTGAAGGGTCGTATTAGTAACTTTCTTCTTGAGCAAAGGCATTTTAGAAGTTAACCAGACATGCAAGTCTGGCATTCTGGAAGTTCTCACAGCTGCTGTTTGCTACCCAAACTCTGTGCTGCTTAGAGTCATGTGTGTTCACATGATCTATAAGCTGGGAACTGGGGGCTGTCCCTTGCTCTTGAACTTTTTCCTCCTGCACTTTAAGATCTGCCCAGCAATGCTTTTATTGTATACACGAGCACGCGTGGAAAGGACATGTGATGGCAGTTGCGTCTAAATGGTTTATAACTAGTCTCTCCTTTATTACCATTTCTTTGGGTATTGAAATAATTTCATTAAAATTTCAAGTCTTTTTTTTTTTAAAAAAAGCCAATCAAACTAAAACCTAAAATAAACGCAACTTAGAGCGCACTTTGCCTTACATGACAACCACAAAGGAAAGGAACCACATGTCCAATTTTCATTTTCTCCAGATATGAAAACATGTACGCTAATTATCTTTAGAGAGTATTGATATCAATTTCACTTTCCCAGAATTCAGTACATGGAGCATAACTCATATAGGCTACAATGTTTTCAAGATTTCTTTAAAGGCTAGGACAGAATGGAATACTAACAACATCGTTGCAGGCTTCCTGCAAGTAACAAAGCAAGCATTAACTCTCTGGAAAGACACGAAGCTTATATAACAAAACTCTCTCCAACACTATAGAGATGAGCATTTAGGAATATAAGCAATCATTATAAGAACATAACCCATCCAAATCCATTGTCAGTCAGCTTTCTATTTGTGTGTTGTAACAGAAACTGTGGCATCAGCACAGGGCATTACAGCGGGATTAATGACTAGCTGGAATTAATGGCCCTGGGCTATGACTGAGGCAATGAACTCCTCCCACCTACTCAATAATCCCAGGAGATAACTCTAGTCTCCTTTGGAGCATTAGCATGCAGTACTTTTATTAAATCCTTTCTGTGCAGGATTTTTGTGCTTAGATTATTTGGAGGACTTTATATACATATGTGAGTAAAAATACAGCGAATTGTGGAGAACATGTTTTGGGGAAAAGCAGCATCAGTGCCTTCAAAACTACATTCAGTGGGAACAAATGTTCTCAGATAACAAAGATTGCAAGTGGGCTTGCAATTCGATCATTTGCTCTCTGTATATTTGAAGTGAGAGCTATATTGCATTAACAGCTTTCTACCAGTCCTCCAGCTCCTTCAGAAAGTCTGTGCTTCACCCCTGCTGAACTTTCTTCTTTTGCAACACCCCACCCCACCACTATCACCCCTGCTGTATAAATGTCATAGAATCTTCTGGATAGGTGTGAGGAACTCTCAAAATTGGCTATAATGCATGTACAACAAAGATAATAGCCACTTTAGTCGCAATTGCAATGAAGTTATAAGCACACTACAGAGCTTAATTTGAAAAAAAAAAAAAAAAAAAGTTGATGCATCGTATGTTATCTGCATCCCTGGCATAGTCTCTTCCCAAGAAAAGCATTTCTCTGAAGAACAATCCATTTGACTGAAACGCAACCTGGAATGTTGCCATTCACCACAGCCGTAATTCTTAACGTGACTAGCAACAAATGAAGTTGAGAGAGGTCTCTCTGTTGAGCGCTGCGTACTAACTCTAAGCAAGCTGAGCTCCACACCTTCATTCAAATACTCTCTACTAACACATAGCCTACTCAGAGAGTAAAGAACACACCAATCAGAAACACTGCTATCGCATGGTATGAAAAATAGGCTGTCTCAGCGTGGCTAAGCTTTCCACTTGCTTGCTCGGTTATCAACCCCTCCTGGTCAAATTCCAAGTCAAATACATACAGGGGCTTTCCCACTGAAGCCTATATGGTCTGTGAATACACACCTAGATCAAAGAGGACAAAGTTTTGATTCCTGTATCCAAAGGTTGAATATTTTCATCATTACATTTCATTTTTTTAAGCTCATGAAAAATCTAACCTGCGCTTGTATGTTCCTTCAAAAACACAGATCCAATACCAGAACATGGTACTGGCTGCAAGTCAACTGCATATGTAGCAATACAGCAAAAGTAGTAACAGACATAAACCAAACATATTTGCTATCCTGCTGTTTCGGCATTGTCCACAGATTACTTTAATCTTAAAGGTGCAGATCTGTACTGAAGTATCTCCTCACCGTAGAATGGAGCTGGTAATTTTATCACTGCTTATTGTGGCATAGGGAAATTATGCATTTGTGTGCAAACACCAATTTTCCATAGCCTTTCAGTGTCTGCAGATTTTTTTTGTTGCAGTGATGGTGCTGTTACTGGGATGGTTAACTTCCTGCCCCTCAAAAACAGATAAAAGCTGAATTGACAGTTTCTGGCAAGAGAATTTCTGGCAGAGGAAGCAAAGTAGGAAATGCAGCTCCTGATATAAAACAGCCCACTCTGTCTCGTCTGAGAAGGCTTGCTGCCTGGGTATTTCTCCAATCTCTTTGCTGGGTGAAAAATTGCCAGGGTTTAAAACAGCTGAAGCTTTCTTGTTACAGAATTACGTGGTTTGGAGATCATGATAAATCCTGACTAAAACATGAAAGTGTCAGTGTTTCAAACAGTTCCTTTCCTTCAGTGAGGCTACATTTACAGTGCAATGAGTGGACTTGGATTACAGGGGTTTTTTCACTTGAACAGACTGAAAATGTATGCACAGATTGTATAAGTAGTGTTCAAGCACTGACCAAAAATTATGAGACACCTCCCCAAAGGAATTACTCAGCCCGTCAAGATTTTTTCTTGCATTATTCCTCACACCTTTCTTTCTGCCTCTTTCCTTCCTCTCACCACTCATCATCTGTTCAAGGAAAATAATGCCAGGTTATTCAGTGGCCTTGTTATCACAAAAAGTTGTTATGGTAAGTTGGTAAATTGAGAAATGGGGCTTGTACGGACTTGTGGTGAAAAGTTCAACCTGAGCCTCCTCGCTTTCTGCTGGGAAGTTAAGCTGGAGTGACTGAGGAAATACAAAACAGTGGCAGGAACACTGAGTTTTAAAAAGAGCACTGGCAGCCTCGTACTGTGACTGCAAACAAGGAACAACCACCCATACTGCTTCCCCAGCTCCAACTGGGAAGCTAATTGCGACATGGCCTAAGTGTAGTACAAGAAGTCACACTATACTTCTCCCCCGGCCTTGGTCTGTCACCAGTCCTGAAGGGGAATTCTACATTTTATCACTCACTTTTCCTTCCAGTGATTGCTCTCTCCGTCTTCTAGTTATTTGTTTAGATTTTCAGTACACAAAAATCCTGGCATTGCCATTATGGGCTCTGAGCCATCTGAGCAATCTTCTTAAAATACACTAACACATCATCCATATGGTTATCCAATATGTAACTATTTACTTTCCAGGATAATAACAAAGAGGTAACAAAAACTGCTAAAAGCATCACACAATTTCATGAGACATTGTCACCTTAACCAGAGTCTATGATTTCGGCTGAATTGCAGTTACAAAAATCGGTCTGCATGACCCCCCTTTCTGAACACATTTACGTTATAGGTCTCCCTTAAACAAGACTGAAAGATCAGACGGGTGGTTGTCCTTAGGAACTATCTGAGATCACTGCCGTGTGTGCCCCAGCAGTCTGATAACATGCAGTTAGTTCACTATGTTCTGGAAGAAATCCACTTCAGAAACAGCATTTTGCAAGACTATCTGAAAGCTACAAGAAGAGATACCAAGGAAATTCCTTTCCAGGTATGATCTTCTTCCATAATAGCTTAAAATTGTTAAACGGTTCTCAACACAGGTTCCAAGATTTGGTTAGAGGGCCCAATCGAGCTATAAAATCGTTTGTTTTTCTTGTATGCTGTAATTGGTACTATTTCTTTTATAGTCAACTTCCATGTAAAATTCTCTTGCCCCTTCCAGAGAGTCACTGTTTCCCTGAAAGAAAATGATACTTGGGTGAGAGTACACTTTGTTGAGACAGTTACCACGTGTATTCTCTTCACAGTATGTGCAATGCTGTCCGAAGGCAAAGTCATTTATCACAATTCTCTAAGTGTACTTCAGGTGGTAACTGATGCTGTGAAAGTATGTGAGTTGATCTGCGGCTCCTTTATGTACTGTAGCTCGTGAGTTAACGTTTTGTGGTGGAACTTGGTTGTGCTACGGAATATTCTAGACACGATTCAGTGGATGAATTAGTGACTATTGAACTGGTAGAAGAAATCAATGAGCTCTTAGGTCTGCATGCATAAAGCAAGATGGGAGCTCTTCTCGCATACTTCAAACATCCACAGTTCTTGGGTCTCCTGGGATAGTTGCGAAACGGTGTCTCCTTTTATCAGAGTGACTAGAGCCCAGAAAACTTAAGGAGGAGCAGGAAGAAGGAAAGCCATGCCACTCCTTGTCCTGGCCAGTAGAGCTGGGAGCACAACGTATTCAGTGCAGCAGTAGAGCAGTACACTTTCTCCTTTGGTATCACAGAACTTGAAGGGCCTCTCCTTGTGGCAATACGGTTTTATTTTGCAACCAACACAGCCAGTATAGGCCAGGAAGTTCAAGTGGAACTCGTACTCTTTTTGTAGACAGAAACCTGGAAGAATTGCTATTTAATCAAAACAGTTTGAACCCCTGTGATTATACTCAGGTATTTTTCTCAGGACAGCCTTTTGCTTGTGTGAGATGCCACCACAGGGCTCACGCTCCTTTAAGGTTTCAGGTCCTGCCTTGGTAACTAACGGGAGCTTTTCCATTAAACTCAATGGGAGCAAGAATATTTTGTATGTTGTTTGCCTGAGTATCCTAGGTATGAGCAAACTCAATATACCGAAATTGCCATCAGTGAGCCCCCTGCAGCTCTGGAGGTGCGAGGATTAGTGTCCATTAGCACACTTTTCTCTAAGTACCAGAAACTATAATTAACATAAATTTATTGACTAAAACTGAAGGTGGAAATGAAGACCAAGTTGGAGTCTAGTGAAAAAGCTCAAAGGTAACAGTGAAACACCCAGCATAATAAACAGATAAACTCAAAATATATAGAGAAAAAGGATGTGCCTTGTTTCCACTAATGAAAACTGCATCTAAAACCAAATGCAGCCTACAGAAGGCACTCAGTAGACTTTTGTCTTTTCAACTAAAAAGGAGACTTAAAAGAAGCAGTAACCTAAGTCCAGTTTTGTCACATGCAATGCAATTCAGTTAGTATTTAAGCGTGACTCCATTTTGAGACTTCACAAAAACACACAGAAGCAAATGTTTAAGATCACTATATGAGTACATATAGTAAACTATCTTAGCAGACACAGTACTTCCAACTGTTCAAAACAACTTTGGTAGGAATCTGCACAGATTATGTCCAGTTACAAGAAAAGGAAAACTACTTACTTGTTTCATTATCTTTGCAAACCAGAATAATCTCCTGCTGTTCCAGTGAACACAGATCACAGAAAAAAAGAATGTTTTTGTTTTACCAACAGAAGCCCAACTCCATTAAGAGGAGCCAGATTGACTGTATTATTGTGTCACGTGTGAAAGGAGAATATTTCGCAGAACAAAAATATAGGAATCTTTGCCATGGAGTTTACAACTTAATACCACATTGGGTACATTAGAACAGAAGTAACAAGGTCAAAGAAATCACCAGATCTCTTTGCTTCCTGTTGCCGTACAGCTTTCCTCTGGTTTTGTGTTTATTATTTTGTAAGTCAGACTGTTAAATCTATGGGTTCCCAATGGGATCTCAGCTTCAAGGGCTGAGTACAACGGAGAGCCTGTGAGACCATGCATATGCATATTTTGTACAAAAATAAACTCTTCACTCGGTCTATGTTTCATCTGCCAGTTGGTCAGGTTGGTTATTTATTCTGCTGGGAAGAATGAGCGTCCTTTTTGCCACAACGCCCTACCTTCCCTTTTCTCCATTCCCATCTATCACTCTTGTAGTGAAGTTGCAACTATTAATAGATTAAGTTTCATTTTGGTTAAGACCTACATAAAATACCTGCTTCTCAAGACCTGAAACTGGCCCACATTCTGAGTATTTTACTTCTGTGATGGGGACAATAGCAATACAACTATCCCTACATTTTTCAATTGCCACAAAAATAAACCATTTGTAGACTAAACATACGCATGATACTTCTGTCTCTAAGTCTCTTTTTATTATACTTGGCCATAACTACAGCACTATAAAATAAATGGATGTTCTTCAGTATCTTTCCACTTACTTTATCAAAGTCCTATCACTGAGGCATCCTTCATACCTCCTTTTTCATATTTCATAAATTTGTTTGCTTGAAGCCCCTATCTTTCCCTAAAAGTAAGTAAATAAATAAAGCAGTATTGTTTTTTTTAGAAGTGCTTCCAAATTTCTCTCACTTTCAGACTGCACAGCAAGACCTGTCTTGGGTTTCCCTGCAGCCATGAGAGAAAGCCTGAGATTCCACATCAATAGCTTTTACTACACATTCTTTCTCTTTGAACAAAGCATCACCTTAACATCTGAACAGTAAAATTCCACCTTTCATTTTTATTTTCCCATGCATTATTTAAACATGCTGCTCTGAATTCTACAATTAGGGTATTCCTGGGTAGCTACAATCAACAACATCTTTATAGCCTGATACAGCAGGAAATGTGGGCTATCCAGGAGAGTTTGACACATTTGTTTGCTATATAGTAGCCTCAATTTAAATATAATAATCTGATTTAGTAAAAATGAACTGAAATCAGATTTACTGCAAGAACTTTTAAAATTTAATTTTCAGAGTAGCAATCAATGCTTATTCAGTTTCCATCTTATCCCTGCCTTCCCTTTTTGCAGATCCTTAAGTGACATTAAATTAAACAATTGCACAGATTTTAAAAATTGTAGGAAAATTACCATCTGCACTTAATTCAGAAATAAAAAGGTCCACAGAAATTACTCTTTATGAGCATTTTTCTTAACAGAAAGAATAAAAAGAAATGTGAAAATTCTCACAGTAGAAGTAATATATATTTATGGCATTCTGTCTTTCAAATCATTTTGAAATGTAAGATGACAGAAATGAAGAAGAGAGATCTCACTATCATCTCACCCAAAACCTTACTCAGTTTCCGAGATATGACTGTTAGGATTAAATATTAAAACATCTTCAAAGAAAGAACTATGTTGAGACACACAGTAATAAAGCCCATTATTATTCACAGACATAAACACTATCAAACAATTATCCTCTTAGTATTATACTTTGCTCCATTATATTTCCCCTAAATCCATGCAAAATAAAAATATAATCTTGTAAACAACAATAATTACAATGGAAGGAAACAAAAAACAAAGAAATCTTAAACTTACATTGATGTGTTATTATGGGTCCTGCACAGCAAGTAGCCCTAAGGGTACATTTTAGTTTTGTTATCCATGCTCCGTTCTTGTTGCTGATGTGACCACTTAGGCACATGGTCAAGTTGCAATCAGCTTCTCTCTTAGTGATGTATGAGAGCTGTGCTGATTTATCTAGTCCTTCTGCAGCAGATTAGCACTAATGTTTCTGCTTCTGCATCCTACCTTTCTTTAGCCGTAGACTCTGCATTATCATTGGCAATCCGAATTAAAGAGCCAGTAAATGTAGCACAGGTTTTTTTCTTTTTCCTTTCTGAACCCATTGCAAAGCAGGTAGTCTCACACAAATACCCTGTTTTTATCCACTGCGCCTCTTTTTTAATGTCTTTGGCAAGAAAAGTAGCCAGAGATACAGAAGAATGGTTCCAATAAGTCTGCTACAGTCTTTTTGTGATTTATTCTGTTAAAGGAATATTTTCCTATGCAGATGGCCCTAGGCAAGAGATGGCTGTAATACACCGACATTTCAGCCAAAACCATGGGATTTTCACTTTGTAACACAAAGGTATTATATGCATGCAGTGAAATTCTAGTTTATTCCAAAAAAAGTAGACAATGTGAAATTAATTAATGCAAACAGAGCTTATGAAAAAAAGCATTTCAGTATCTTATATGTCAAAGGTACTCATTTAGTTAAAACTTATTTCAGTGCCTTACACTGTATGTGTTCATTACAAACTCTTTTCTCCTTAGGACTGAGATATTTTACACTATGGGATTGCCAAATTCAGCTATTAAAAGTATTACAAAGAACCTGACTGAACCTTGTTGTTACTATTTTGACTTTCCAGTAAACAAATAGTACATTAGCAGTAAAATGCAATTGTTAATTCATGATCTTTTCAATTCAAGACACCATAAGACACAGCTGTTTAAATTTTCATTAAGACCTTGAAAAATATTTAGGAAAAAACGGACGTCTTAGACCATCTAGTCTTGAAAATGTGAACATTCTGATGTTTGCTCACTGTCAAAATGACTCACATCACTGCTGTTCCTAGCTGCTACTCCTTCTGATCACACAAGATAAGTATTCCTCTCTGACTTTAAGAAACAAATGCTATACCTGAATATTAAACAAGTATGTGCTGCTTAAACATCAGTAATATTTGAATAGCATAAAAATTTCAGCTATGCCTAAAGACCTGTTCTCTGTTGATTATCAGCATTCATTTTAAACAAACTGTACATGGAGTGACTTACCCTAAACAGGAAAACAGGAAAGAAAGAAAGAAAGGAGAAAATAGAATTAACTCATTACTTTATAATAAACCCTAAACCAAAGAGGGGCTATTTCTGCTCACATGTGAAAATCTACTGTGGCAAAATGTGGCAAATTCCCTTTTAAAGCGCTTGCTGGATTTTCTGTATTTTTGTAACTGCCGCAAGAGCGCAGCAACCTCTGGGACGGAACATAACAAAGACCCAAGCGTGCTCATTAGCACGGAACTGTTAACGGCAGTTTCGGATCTAGGTGCGGGACTGCACATGACTTCTTCAAGCTTCCCCAACCTTCCTCCTCTTTTTTGTGTGTTGTTGGTAAGTAATGAACCAGGTGACTGCACAAGGGCCTCCAGAAGCCAGAGTAAGAATCTCCTGAGGAAAGGTACCTAAATGAAGAGTTTCAAAGCACCCCCAATGCTGAGTGCCAGCAGCTGACTAAAGGGAAGCACTGAGGAGCTGATGTACCTTCAGCTTCATGCCCTCACAGCCTTCAGGCATCTCCTTGTGAATGTTGAGTAAGCATCTTATGATTCTGAACTGGAGAAGTCTCTCGGGATGACAGTGCCTACCACCACACATCCAAAGAACTGAAGGTCTCTATTTCAAGAAAGATGGAATGGATGTAGAGTCCTGCACTTCTGTCTGGCTTTGACTCCTCCTCAGGACGGCACTCACCCAAAGAGCAGTACTTCTACCTTCAGTTGCCTTCTCTGGGCAATGAGATTCAAACTCCCAACTCTCATGCCTCAAAACAGTGTCCGAAAGAAATAGCTCCACAGCGCCAGCAGTGCTCCAACCCACACTCCTTCTGGGCTACCGAACCAAAAGAGATTTCAGGATTCACTGCATCAGAGAAGGGACAGAACAATGCTGACCTTCCCAACAGGCTTTCACCAACAGAAAGGAGTGTGATGATGTGGCAAACAAAAGTGAAGAGTGCTGTAAGTTCTAAAGGCAGCATCAGTTATATGGAAACTTCTTTACTAATAACTGAAATAAAATTTGGACCCCATGGTTTTATGTAGGTCTTTGCTGTACTAGGAAAAATGTATGTTAGCCAAAATACTGAAATCTGGTATAGAAACAGGGTGGGAGTTTCTATACTTTAAACATACAATGTTTTTGCCCCCAGACTCCCATTAGAAGTGTTTTTTTGGAACCTCATTGCTCTGATGGTTAGAAAGAAACTTCTAATGTAACTCAAGCTACATTAGTACCCACCTACTCCTGACCACCACTACCCTTTAACAGTTTTTGCCCTGAATGGTGGTCTTAGTACTTGTAGACAGCAATCATATTCCTTATCAGCTTCCACATCAACAGACTAAGCAAAACATGGTCTTGTAGTGTTATCATATAAAACAATCACTCCATCTCCCTTACCATGGTAATTGTTCTCTGCACCTATCCCAGTCTGACTTCATCTCTTCCACACGTGAGTGAGCAGAATCATATATACTATGTTCCACCCAAGGACTTACCACAGGATTTATTTTAGTAGACCAAACAAACTGTGGTTTCAATACACGGTTGCAATAAAATGTAAACCTTCTACCATCTCCAGCAGCCAAAAACTACAACAGCTTTATCTGTGATGGAATTCTGACATATACCAACTGGGACCAACTGGGATGTGTAAATACACATTTTCTCTGCTACACTACATGAGGCCACGAAGTAAGAATCAATATCATGTCAAGCAAAAATATGAATATAGCAATACTGCTGGCCCACTTGCTTAACTCCCAATTATTTGCTGAAACAATATGTTGGTTTGATAACATAATTTCCAGTCCTCTCAACAAAGTTGGTTCCCTGTTCAGCAGGGAAAAGAAAGAATAGCCATCATATCACTGTTTGCCACTAAAACTCACCTGTCCTTCCTAAACCCAATGCTTCGCTTAAGTGTTACACACTAGTTATGCAAATGACACAGTAATACTTCAAACATGCAAATGGTTTTGTGTATTCTACAAGAAATTACTCAAGGCAATTGAGTGTAAAGTCAAACAAATTATCATCTATAACTGAAAATATGCAAGTAACTTTTAATTAAACATGACTTCTCTACTGAAAAAACCCCACGTTAAAACCTTACTAAAAGAGAAAATAGCTAATTGGAGGGGAAAAAAGGAACTAACAAAACAATGTTTCGTAAAGAGGGCGTTGCTCAGGAAGAAAAATTATTTTAAAAGCAGACTTTTAAATGTATTTCTAATTTATTCTTGATTCCAAGCCCACTTCAATTTCAAACAAATAAATACTTGTAGGTAAAATGAACGTAGGTTCTCAAAACCACAGATAAGATACCCAGATGTTTATTTATGCAAGCAACTGATTTGTTTAAAATGTCAAGTATTAGATTGAGACAGGCAGGAAGAATGTTGGAGGTTAAATGCTCAATAAGATTATTCTTTGGGAGACATACAAAACCTAGCAAAAAACCCCTCACAGAATTTTTAAGCCACAGTCAGAGCCCCTTCACCTAGCTGCTTGGGCTGAGACCCCAAGGAAGCATAGCAAAGAGCAATCTCTTCAGCTGAGAGTCTGTGAGTTCAAGTGTGCTTATGATACATCTAGATGTTTATAGCTTTTTCAAACATTCAACAATCATCACAAAGCTTTCACTAAACAAATATATACTATCTTCTCATCTGCATATGGAGAAAGCAAGAGGGTAAAATTAAATGCCTTGAACAAAATTGTTAAAAGGCTTAACCATTTTCATGAGACAGGTCTATATAACCTGTCTTTTTGCAGCTAGAAATCACAATAGCTGCATAGCAGAGCTGGCACATTTTAGGCTTAGGCTCATCCACTGGGAAAGTGACAGCCCATTCCTCCCATGGTGCACTACCATGACAGGGAAAAATCAAGGGAATATACTACAAGTTTCAAAAGGCCAACTTAGAGTTCACCTTACATTTTAACCTCAGTCAGCAAATCATCCTAGGGATAACATAATTTATGCCAGCAAAAGCTCCTTTGCAACTATTCCTTACACCACTCCTTCATTAGGCTAACTATACTGCACAGAACCTCTCTTTTCCCAACCTGACACTATGACATTTTCCCCACAACCCTGCCAGCAGTATTTTAGTAGAGACCTCTCTTCAGTGAATAGAAGAACAAATGATCAATAATGCTTAGGAAAAATAAATCAGTAGGAACACTTTAACCCCAGGTATCCAGTTTACATTTCAAGGCTCTCTCTGCAAGAAAAACAGCAGGGGAAAAAACAAGAAAAACCCTCTGCAAGGAAAACAGGGACCTTTCTTTCAAAATAAAAGTTGAGAGGGGATTTGAAATACAGTGTTCTCTCAAAAACAGGGGAGTCTACTAGCTGCAAACTGCACAGGCCACAATATCAGCTACTTAAGCCACAAGGATCAACTAAGAACAAAATAGAATCCACTTGCCAAACACCACTGTATGGAGAATCACTGGGAAAAGCTGGCTAGAAAGCACAAGCGTACATTTTATCCTTCTAAATAGCTACCATCAGCCTCATGTTTTTCCTTAGAACAACAGTGTTACAATGAAGTTGAATTTCTTCTCACTTTTCTCAAAATGGCCCTGTATGTCTGCTTGCATTTTAGTGGCAGAGTTGTGAAATGTCCTTTTCCACTTCCCACATCACGTCAGACTACAGGTCGAAGACAAAATAGAGGATGACAGTCACGAACTGTCTCACTGCACGGCAAGATAACATCAGAAGTGTTTTACCCCTTGCTTTTCCTTAAAAGAAGTTTGGCATGCTGAATCTATCAATAAGTGTGTATTTAATAACCAAGAGAGCTAAACTTCACTTTAATGCCATCAAGCCCAGCCAGATGAAATAGCTACCACAACTGGGAACACCGTACTTGCCCCATGGACAGGTACGGCTTCACAGAAACATGTTAAACGTCAGAAAGCCCATGTGTAAAGGCCATGCTAAGACACACTTTAGACCACACTTAGAAAAAACATTAGAGAAGGTCAAAACCCAACCTGGGTGAAGAGAACAGGGAAAAATTGTTTTGGCAAGTGTCGACAGCTGTGCTAGCTAAAGAGGCAGCATTACATACAGTCAGTGCAGGACAGGTTTGTTATTGATCCAGAGATCCATGCCATGAGCTGTTCAATAGATATTATAACTCTCTCCACCTGCAACAAAGTTTGGAATAAGTAAATCTAGGCATGCTAAGTACATTGTTTCTTTTCAGCAGGGGATTCTTTTCACACTTTTTGTTTTTGAACAAGCCTGGATTTGATTACAGGAACTCAAGATACTTGTGCATTTTTTTTTCCCCACTTTTCTGTGCAGAAAAGCTTTTATAAGTTTGTGGTTCCTAGCACCACCCTCTAATCTCAATCAGTAAGACTTGTATAGGCAGTTTTCTCAAAGAAGAGTGCTGCAAAAGGGAAAGGCAATCATGCACTAGTAAAAAGCCAGGAGTCCAAGGAGGAGATGGACCTGGTACTAAAATGTTACTGCAAAATGAGCCATGGTTGTTTACATTACTGTATTTTGGAAAACAAGCCACTGTGAGAACACAAATGACTAATCATCAGGTCAACAAGCATCAGGTTTGATGGGTGGGCACAGAAACAAGAGTTACTTGTTTCAGCCATGTCAGAGGGATGAACACAACATTAACAATCAAACTTCAGATGAGCAATTTCATTCTCAAAACAGGATCAAGTTGCTTTGTATACTTTCACTTGAGTATTTACAGCATTCCTGAATAGAAGGGGATTGGAAATATTTTCTAATAGTCACTGAAATCAACTGTGCATGCTTTTAATGCCACAGCTTCTGCAAAATATAGTGTATAATTATTATATTTCTACTTTATCTTCCTGACCTTGATTAGCTGCTACTAAACACAGCCAGGGAATTTTTGACTGGAGAACAAAACGTGACAAAAGGTGAAGTTGGAGGTAAGTTTGGAGTCCTTCCTCCTCATGCTTTCTTGCAACATGGGCACAAAGGCAAGAGCAGAACACATCTGCAACATGTGGAAATAAATACTTTATCATATTACAGAGCAACCAAGAGTACTCACTGAGTCAAGGGATCATTGGAATTTACATTTATTTATTTAATGATGTACCTATTGATAGAGGGGCAAATGTAGCAGAACAATAATCATTATAAGAGGTCATTGTGGGGCAGTGTCAATAAAAACCTTCATTTGCTTTAATTTAAACATTAGCAGAAGCGCCAAAGAATAACAGAATGCAGGCTGCACCAGTTTAAGCTGTGGTGAACTTTGTCCTGGGATAGCTAGGGATAACTCAGGAGAGGAATAAAGTCTTTGGGAGAAATCAGGTGAGTAAGAGAGAAAAAAAATTGGAATTATATATTCTTGTCAATACCTCATTTTCTAATAGACTTTTCCATCTTTTGGTTGAGAGTGATTTTTTACAATTGATCCTGTAAACCTTTACAACACCAGAACCATGGTAATTTTTCACTATTTGCCATCCAATGCTCATAGAGAGCATAATTTACATCACCACTAACCATTTTAGTTCAGACCAGGATGTATCTAGCACCATCTTACAATTAACGTAAAACCAAGAATACTTGGAAATTGCTTTTCAAGAGTGAAGCAGTAAAAATCACTACAGTCAGATCAGAGAGCCCTCACTCATCACTAACAGAAACAAATCTGTAAAGCAGCAAACCTGATTTAACCAAAGATGGAGGCTTTATATGGGGGTTG
The DNA here is from genome assembly GCA_027574665.1 of Rhynochetos jubatus. Lineage (NCBI taxonomy): Eukaryota > Metazoa > Chordata > Aves > Eurypygiformes > Rhynochetidae > Rhynochetos > Rhynochetos jubatus. Next base: position 21,123,673 of record CM050654.1, read on the forward strand.
CTATTGGTTTTTAACCACTAAAGTAGTGCAAGAAGGGAATGCAATAGCTATCACATATTTGAATATCTGTAAAATATTTAATGGCCATAGCTTATCTTAAAAAAACTGAAAATGCCTTGGGTAGAAGCACTGTCATGCAAATTAACAACTGGCTAAATGACTGCAAACAAAAGGTAATGAAACATGGCAACACATAAAAAGGAGGTGTCTAAAGAAGTACTAAAGGGCTGGGGTTTGTTTTTTTATTATATATATTGCAGATATACATAAAAGAAATGGTCATACAATTTTGTGTTCCAGAGAGCTCATACAAAGAAGCAAGACAGTATTACAGAAAAATTAAGAACAGTTATGTGATTTTTTTTTTTCTTTTTTAAAGTTATGACAGAACATAGGCATGACCACTGTGTGCAAAAAGTGAAGGATGAAAATACTGAGGACAGAGAGAAACTACTTGAGGGGCATGAAAGCAGTACAGAAAAGAACCACAGGATGAATCTGAAAACAAATTTTGGAGAGGAAATCAGAATAGATTTGTTAGCAGCATGTGGTGCACTTGCCTGTGGACTCTTTCTCCAAAAGCAGCACCCATTCACAAGCCATTTGGCAAGGTACTTAAAATGTGCAAAGACAAAGCTTTAGAGAGCATACAGTACAGACCAATACCTTTTTGGAGGGGACATGGAGTGAATGGAATGAGCAAAATGGAAAAAAAGATCTCATTAAACAAAGACATCATTTTAGTTCCATAAAAAGGGACAGAACCAGTCCTGCTCCTGAAGACCGATTAGGAAGAAGCACGACAGGTTTTCATTTATGCAGTATGCTATGCTGTTACACCCCATTTTTACAATACATGAACAGTTCACTGAGGCCTTTTCTACAAGCTTCTCTGAAACAGCAGGTATTGGTCACACGAGACAGAAGACAGTGTGTGTGGAGCCTTTTGCCACAGGAATAGCAAATTCTACTGTCCATTACTGCAGTGAAATTAGTACAATTGGACATGTTTGGCTAGCAAAATCAGAGTATCTTCCCTCCACTTCTCTTACACAGCAGTTAGTGATTAATGCCTCATGGAAATAGATGAGCACTGCTGTGGCAGGAAAAATAGACCAAGATAGGTCCCACTACAGAAGGCAGCACATTCCTGACCAGTAATGCACATGCACATGCTCTGCTTACAGTTTGAAAATTCAACCAGCAACATCAAGAGATTTTCTTTTCTATAGTACCAAAAATTCCATGTATGTTTTTATTTATTTTCATCATGCTCAGCAATCTGATTTTGGGGACAGTCACACGGGCATCTCTTACAGCAAACTCTACTCACACAAAACAAGCCATTCAAAACCAATCAGTTAAAAAGAACACATCTAATATAGAGATAGGATTAATTATTACCTCAGCAGCTTTCAAAGTAAGAGTTGCTTTTGCCTTGTAAAATGCTCTTTTGCATGCTGAATTAATAATTTTCAATTCTGCATGTGGCAAAAGCATTATCAGAATATGGAAACATACATATGTAGACTGAAAACTTTAGAAGTAAAGGTATACTTAAAAGGAAAAATCAACAGAAATGTTAATTGGCAGAAGAAACATTGCACAAGGAAGAATAAATAGCCAGCTGCAGTAAAGAATCTCTTTCTTTCTAGACATTTGATACTATTTTCACATAGACATGCTACCATAAAGGGTGAGCTTTGCCATTGTTCTCTAACCCCTCAGGGGACTAAGCAGATATAAAGTACCTCTCCATCTCCCTGTAAAGGCTACTTGCACAAGAACAGCATCACAAGGGTTGTTTTTTGTGGGTCTACTGTTTTCTCACACATTAAAAAGCAAATTTGTACTAGTATGAAATATTTTGTTAAATAAGGAGTAAAAATATACATCGTGGTCTGGTTCTGGGTATGCAAAGCATTCATTACATTTTATTCAATACAGAGTAACTCAATTCTTATCCAAAGACATTGTCCAGCTAATGGATACCAGGAATGGTAATTCACCCCTATTCTGTTGTAATACTTGGATTAACAGTTTGGATGGTCACATAAAATCCATACGTTACAGAATTCTTATGGTAGAAAGATCTGTATTCCTACCATTCAGTAAGACTGAACACTTCCAGGATTTCCTGTGCCTCACACCTTTACATAATTTTAGAGTACAAAGTTGACAATAATCCATTCCAGTATCAATACCTGTGGGCTGACTGATAGCAGGCATCATCTGCTGAAGTCATACCAAGTAAGTTTTTAGAAAGGTTAGAAGGTAGAAAAATCCACATTCTGTTGTTAAAAGAGGAAAAGTCTGTCTCTCAGAATAAAATGACACAAAGTACATTTTGTATGAGATCAGATGGAATTAACACCCTCTATAAGGCAACTCCATATGGAGTATGTAAACACATCAGACAAAAACAAGTTGCAAGGATGAGAGTTTTGATGTGAACTTCTGTTGTAATCTCAAGTCATATTTCAACCATAGCACAGCAACAGCACAGGTAAATGCTCCAGCTATTATTACATGCTCAGACTCAAGTGTAGCTCTTCTTTGATAAAGCATTATGTAAAACAGGTACCTTCTTAGTAATCAAATTCGCTACTCCACCAGTGGATTCAGACCTATCTGCTTAATTGTCTACACTTCTACTACATTTCACCCCTTTAGCTCTGCAGAGCTAATGTGCTAAGAAATACTAAGTGATGGCATAATTCTCACCAACTTCAACAGTGCAAGAATAATTTCCTAACTGCTTGGTGACCCCGGTTATCTAATAGGATCTAAATGTCACAAAAACCTAAGCAGAAATACCCAAAGAACTCTTAACCAGAGATCAACAAAACTAGCATTGAACAGCAGCAGGATCAGAAGTGACAAATGCAGAAAGAGAAACCACATTCATAATCTGTGGAAGAGAAGTGTATCAAAAAAACTGCCTGAGAAATGATGGCAGAAAGAAAAAAGGCCTTTGAAAAATGTTTCATGATTCTAGAGAGGATACAGGCTTGAAGGGTATTGGCAGAAAGGAAGGAGAGAGAAAATAAGTCTGTACTGAGCTTTTAATCTTTCCTTAATTGTACTGAGAGTCTCCAGCATTATTCCCAGAGTGAATTAAGCATAAAAGCTTAAGTAACTCAAACACATTCCCTTACAACTGTCTTTTCAGAACAGCATGATTTCTTTGAAGAACTTAAGTTTCTCAAAGACCAGGTCATACAAAAATCATATTGTAATGCATATTTTTATTCTGCTGAAACAAACGATATTGCACCTGTTTCCACTAACCTATATTCAGGAATGTCAGGATAGGGAATTAACCAAATAAAGCTTGCCTGTCTGTTTTGGAAAATGAAGTGGTTAATACTCCAAGAAAATGATTTGCATTGGTAGTCAGAAAAGGTATTTTTCAAAGGTGAAGAAAGGTGGAATGCAAAATTAAACAGAAATTACTCAGGAAACAGAGGTTTAAAATGTAAGCAAGCTGAATCCTATCAGTAAATACTAAACACAGGATGGCAAGGTTTAATTGTAAATGCTGATTATGTATCACCCTCAAACAAATGGCATACAAGCCTGGCAGAGGTAAGTATAGTATCTAGAAGGGCAGGAGTATTTTATCAATGTAATTTAAAATGACCAGAAGTTAGGTCAGAAGATATTTAGTGTGTAAACTTTTATTTGTGAGTTTCGATCTCTTAACTTCTTGATTTGAGATTCAACTGAGAAACTACTGTAGGCAGAGTTCAGATGAAATACACACTAATGGTCTTACCTAATCAGGCATGAGATGAAAAAGGATAAAGAAATTGAGCTTTAAGCATCACAGACCAATGGTATGAAGCCACAGATAAAGCACTGGTTTCAACAACAGCCTACAACAGCAATATTGGATGAAAACATGAATTCTGTGAACGTGCACTTCATTACAGATATAAAAATAGAGAACATGCCTTAGAAGGCCATTGTGTCTTATTACGTGCTGTTCTTGAATATTTCTGGCATTGCGCTGGTTTTGGCTAAGACAGAGTTAATTTTCTTCACAGTGGTTAGTATTAGGCTATGGTCTGGATTTGTGCAGAGAAAATACTGACACTATATTAATGTTTTTAGTTGTTGCCGAGCAATGTTTATACCATGTGGAGGACTTTCTCAGTTTCTTATAGTGCACCTGTGTTCCCAGCTTCTTCTCTACAAGCAGCTGGGAGGGGACACAGCCAGGACAGCTGACCCAGGGGGCTCTCCTGGTCTCCCTCAGGCTCTGACTCTCCCTGCTGAGGGACTGGCTGGGCCTTGGTTGGCAGGTGGTGAGCAGTTGTATCATTTTGGGGTTTTCTCCCCCCCATTCCTTTGCATTACATATTATTATCCTTAGTAGTATTAGTTTCATTATTATTTTAATTAGGTATTAGTACCATTACTTTATTTCAGTTTATTTGTTAATTATTTAGCTGTTTTTACCTCAACCCACAACTTCTCTTATTCTTTTCCTTTGATTCCCTCCCCCATCCCACTGGGGGAGGGGGAGGTGAGCAGGTGCCTGTGTGGTGCTTGATTGCCTGACAGAGGCTAAACCATAGCAGGCATAAACAACCATTCACCAAAAGGAAACAAAATTATCCATGAACAGGTTGTTCCATAAACACCCCTGATGTTTAAACATTTCAGAGGGCCTGCTATTTTCATATTGCTGGTGAACAGATTTCTAGGAATTTTTAGCTCACTGAACTAATGAAATAAAGCAACACCCACTAACCCTGAGAATTTTAAGTGCTGGAGTTCAAGTGCTCGGATTGAAACAATGATTGATTCAAGAGTAAGCACATGGATTATTTGGGGTTTTTTAAATCTTTCTCTTCTCCATACCTGGGACTGCCAACAATCAGCACAGATGACAGGCTGAGTGGGCCTTGTAATTCTTATGTTGTGCCACAGGAAAGAGATCACATACTCAGTTCTTAGTCTTTTATATCTTCGTTTTTAAGCACCCTGGGGATGCCTAGAATTTGTAAGATTTTGATACAATTTAGCTCAGTATGAGGACTGGGTGGACCATTTTGTTAAGCACCCTTGAACTACTAAGCCACACAATCATTTGAGTGATTCCAGCCTCATGATCTCACATCGCACCAGCTATGTCAGTGGATAGAAACTGTTACAGAAGGGAAGAAGGCAAAGAGGATTTAAACCTAGGGCCAACAGCCTGTGCTCCATATTATACAAAGAGAAAGAAACAATCAGAAATTACCTGGGTTGAAATCCCACAATGCTCCTCGCCTTCAATAAAGTAGGGTTTCACCATGGATGAAGAGAGGGGAGGAACCAGTCTAAGGGAAGGGGCAAACACTGAACCTTACAGCTCTGGTTATGACCAGGAAAAGACATCTACCAGAACTCTTCAATGTACGGCAAACAAAGGGCACTCTCTTTTTGAGCCCAGTGATTAATCCATATAGCTAATAAATTGAAAATGCCTGGGGTTTAGCCTGCTTTGAGTTTTAAGGTGCTGAATGCTCCATCAAGGGAGTGCTTCCTTAAGCAACAGGGAATTTACATTCCACTAAATAGGTTACATTTTTCTTGCTATGTGAAAGTGAACAACATTTTTACAAAATATTATAAAAACTAAACAAAACTGTCAGAATAATAAAGTATAACATATAATACAATAGCCTTGTTTTCAATATGTGTTAATCTGCATGAGATCTTCCACTGCCACTGATCTTACTGTCAATGCTCTCTAGTTTGTTTTAATGCCAGCAGGTTTAAGCTAATGGAATTTTTTAAATGTCAGTATTAAAGCATATCCATTGATCTAATAAATGGTATCACATTATTTGCCTGACCCATTATATAGTACAAGCAGAAAGCAGCCATTCTATAGGAATGCCTTGAAGGAACACAAAACCATATCCATCACTGTAAAGCAACAAAAACTCGTTGCTAAAAGGAAGCTTCTAAGGGTTTGCTAATTTTCTCAAGATCCTGAAGGAACCAGTAATAATAGTTAACCTCTTGCATGAGGAAGAAACAGCACAACTCATCTGCAAAGAAACAAAGGACTGAGATGATAACACTGACCAGAAGATCAGAAAGGGCCAATCTCCAAAATAACCTCATCCACCTATGACCCCATGGTTGAGTTGAGGAACAGATGGCTTGTGTCAAATCCGTAAGTTCAGAAGTGTAAGCAGAGCCTCACGCAGGTGATCACTTTGGTATCCGTTCTAAGGCAGGAAAGGACAGTGCTAACCACAAACGCAATTAGAACCAAAGCTCCAGGCAATTTAACACAGAAGTCTGCCAAGGCAAATAGGAATTTAATGAAGTAATATACACACACAATAGCTATTAGATAGACAGAAGATTATAGACACACACATATCGACAAAGACATAATTCAGTGTTACGCATTTTTTCCCTCTGTGTCAGATGAGAATGAGACACATATTTGATAGTTAAAATGTATGTTTGGGGAAAAAGCCAGAAACTATTTTATAAGCTTCAACTCTTATGATTCTTCTGAAAGACATTTTTACCTAATAAAAATGAACAAATTAAAGACCAGAAATCTGCTCCCTGAAATAAGATTCGTAGGCTCCCAGTTGTGTTTTGCAATATGTTTTTGCCGTTTAGCACATCGTGCTTAGAGATACCACATTTAATAATACAATCTGCTGAGGATGAAAAGCACTTTCTTTGCTAATAAAAAAGCTGGTTATAGAAAGTGCAAGTTTGGCAATAAAGCTTCAAAGAAAAATAGAAGCCTCAAAAACATCTGCAGACTTTAAGACATTTCAGTTTGTCAGATGTTCTTCTGTAATTTAAATATTTTATGAATTAATCAAAATAGTTTCTTTTCTTGAAAATCGGATGAATTAATATTTTTCAACTTTACCTCTAACCATGATAAAATATGAGAAAACCAATGAAGGCATTACTTAACAGAGAGACTGACATGCTTGCTGGATGTTGCAATTTCCTTTTATCCAAGAAGAAATCTCAAATAAGTCAAGCTTGCTGCAATACAATTTAAGACTCTTTGAAGTGCTAATAAACTTATCAACATTTACAAGGTTTGTAAATAGGAACGACAATGTATTTTTGCACAGTGTTTGGTATAATAGGATTCAACAGGAGCTTCAAGCTAATGGGCATTACTACAGGGATACAGAATTGCACCTCAGAGAAATTACATGCTAGTATGGTTTAAAAAAAATCAGGCCTACAAAGCCTTATTCCATCTTCACATGGCGATCAGTGACACAGACGCAAAACCTTGCTATTGAAATCAATTCAGAATAAACTGGGAGACTCAGGTGAAAACTGATAGTAGAGATGACATACAAGAGCATGCATCTGGAAAGTTTGTTGCTGAGAGACATGAGGAAGGATCAGGCCTTTCAAACCAGCTTGTTATTTTTCAATCTTTTCAGTCACTTAAGGGATGTCAGAAGTGCCTGTGTCTGTCACCTTAAACCAGCAATAACAACCAAGAAACAGAAACTCACAAAGTTAAAACTAACTGGACCCCTTGATCTTCTGCAGAAATTGCACCTCACTGAGAATACTGAGTATCACACGTGATGGCACAGCAAATTAAATGAAACAGCGGATAATTATTGATTATAAACTTTTTGGTCATAAACAACATTTAGAAAAGCATACACTGTAGCAAGACTATGAAAAGACTTGTACACTTCCATCAGTACACATCATGACAAGAAATGTGTAGATTTATTCCTAGAGATGAGGAGTTAGATTAATTCCTAGAGATATTTCTCCACTGCCAATGGACAGGAAGGTTACCTTAGAAGATACACTGTCATAAACAGTGTTCACAGAATCTGTACCCATCTTTTAAAACAGGAAGTGCTTAATACATCTGAATGAAAGCAGCAGTCACTGAGTTGCTATGCTGACAAACATGGCTTGTTCTGATATGGCTGGGTACCAGGGACAGAATGCCATTCCACACTCGTTTAAATCTGCTCTACCAGACAGAGCATCACTTGTTAAAATTAGAAATGTTTGACAAAACAAGATTAAAAAAAAACCCTAAAAGCATATTACAAGGATGGTCAAAACCAATACAACAGCAGCACTAAAGGCCAGCCTCTTCTCCCACTTAGCTCCATGTGTATCAAAGCAACTGTACTGCATTCAGTTGAAATATGCTCAATTCACACCAGCAAAACTGGGAGTGCAATCTGGCACTTCTTGGTATAACAACAATTTTGGAATCTTTCCCTGCTACTCACTTGTAAGCTTTACGGTATTAACACAGAAGGTACGAAGGTGGGATGTTAGTTACTTTCAAAGCTTTGCTCACATCTTGCCAATGCTGTGTTTACTGTTATATTCAAAAGCTGGGAGGATAACTTTTTATATTCCTCCTCCTTCCATGTATTCCTCCAGGAAAAAAACACTCTCCTGTTCGCCTATCATCACTTCATTTTTCAGTGTCTCTTACACTAGTGCTGTTCCTTTGCATACAAATCTGAATTGGTCATCAGCTGAAGATCTGCAGACAGCATAAGGCACCAGATTGCACACACTTGGGTCCTTGCACATCTCCCTTCTGTATTGTATTCTGTATCTGATAACATGGAATACTTCCTCCTTATTCTGACAAGATGGCTATTTGAGAGGTTGGTGAACACAGTATTCCAGCTACATTCAAATGCAGGCTACTACAATTTGATCACTTTTACATTCCTCAAATAAAACCCCATTAGAGAGACAAATCATCAAGGTAGAGTTTAAGCAGTCCATGGAGAGTGTGACATGAAGCGGGTAAAGACAGCTGAGTGTTCCATGACCACCTTTTTATACTTTTGTGGGTCTCTAAGCACTTCACTATTTTAAATCACATGATCATCCATCCTGCGAAGCTAAATATTCTGTATTTTATTAACTATAGTTTTATACCGCTACTCCGTTCACCTATGGGAAATCAGCAAATCAGAGCAAAGACTTCTGCAATTGATTACTGGGCAATAAACTGGCAGAGCAGTATACCATAAATCAAGCTGATGTGTCCAGCCCCTGACCTAAATCTGATTTTTTGTTTGATTCCCCCCTCCCAATATTTCATTTCTGAGATCAAATTTAATCTCTCATTTAAATGAACTGGAAAAAACATCTGGTATGGAATACTTATTGGTGAAAAGGTATGTGAGAAAGTGCTGACGTTTACATGAGATTCCTAATACTCTTTAAACATGTTGGAAGCATTCGGGAGTCTGCCAGAGAAAGAACGAACATTATCAAGTCACAATGTAACATGTATTTTGCAGCAGCCTGAGGCAAGGAAAAGGCTGCCTTTCTGAAATGCTGCCTACTGCATTACACTGCAAAGCACCTACGTGACATTCAGTAATGTACTTCAATAAGAATGTACTTACAGCACGGCCAAATGAATAAAATGAAAATCCTTACATGTTCATTTTCATTAATGTTTTGTACAGTGCCTTTGTTATTGCTACTGCCATAATCCCAACACATAAAATGAGGCATAGGATTATATTATACACTGATATAAGGGATATGATTGGATATACCTTAAAAAGACACATTGCATGCAAATGCACTGAGTGCTGTGGTCTCAATTCTGATGAATCTGAGCCTTATTCAGAAATCTCACCGACCAGTGCTATAACCTTGAAGTCAGCGTGCTGTTTCATACGTGTATTTCCTACACAGTGTTTCACTGAAACTGTATGTAAAACTCCTTCTATTCTGACAGAGGACCTAGCTCATTCAAAACTCACATTCCGAGCGTTCAGAAAACAAAGACGGTAAGAATGTTGCTTCTCCCAAAGCTATCATTTCAGAGCAGTGAAGTCTGTTGAGGGCTACTGAATCATCATCAGATGGGCAAAAGCAGGAAGCAAGTTACGCTACTGTTTATCAGACTACAAGATGTGCAAGTTCTGCTGAACAGGAATAAAAAAAAGAATTAAAATATTCATTCTGACCTGATAGGGGCCAAGACTCCCTCTCTTCAAAGTTACTGCATACCGAAGTAATAGCTGTTCTTCATTTACTCAAGATCAAATGTTTCTCAGTGCACGTTCAGTATCTTCTAACATCGTGTTCCACACGAAAGGAAATAGGTTATTTGTATGTTATCCAAGGAAGGCTGAGTAATTCACTGTGGTAGGAAAGACCTCTAAAAATAAGTCACCTCTCAGCAGATTCACTCCCTTCCTGTCTGGGTTTGAATCAGCTTGTAACTGCATGAAAGGACAAAGCTTGAGAATGAACTACAGAGAACTTCTGTAAAAACACTGCTCAAATACATTAATTTCACTCCTGCTCTGTTTGAAAGAATCCAACTATTAGGGGTTGGAGCAAGCCAGTGACCCAACAGGATGTGCATGACCAGAGCTCGTCATGTGTAGCCTTCGCTTTCATGTTTACTTTTGGATGTGTTTTCCTTTGTGCTTTGAAACAGTGTTTTGGGCAAGGTAGCTAGCACCACACTAACTCATTGATGCTAAAGAGGGAAAGCAAGTTCTTAGCAACACAGTGCTTCTTCCTACACATCCATAGAGCATCTTGGAAGTCTACAGTGCTATAGCAGTGATGAATAACTTTTTCCATGTTTGTTAGTGCTCCTCAGAGATGAAGGACAGGGACAATCAGCACACAAATGCACATCAACCAGTGATTTCCATAACCTCCTGGAGCTTCTTCATCAGGGAAGTGTTCAGCTGTGCGAGAACCTAACCAGAGATGTCATCATTTCCAATCTGCTACAGCAGCCTTTTGCTAGACAACAACTCTCCGAGGATGAGTAAGCTTAGAAGTCCAACAGCATGCCAAACAGGATGCTACTTCAGCAGATATAGTCATTAGAGAAAAGACTAGGCCTTTTTAAGTGGCAACAGTATCATTTGTTTTGACCAGCATTCCCTGACCGTTAAAAATGGTCATAGAAAATCTTTCTGAATGTAAAGGGTTGATTACGTGGTGCTGTATATTACAGAAGGCATATTATATTTTTGATAAAGAATATCACATCTTTTCCTCAAAGAGTATTTAAAGTTATAAAACTGACAGAAGAATAGTGATAAAAAAGAAGAAAGTGTGTTTAGAAATAACAATTTCTTTCAGGTACAGACCCAATTGTAAATGTACTCACATAAATTAATACACGTTGCTGTATACTGTGCATTAAATATGTTAACCAGCCACATCTGGTCTGTGAAACTGCCTATCAATACAGTTGTTTCTTAGAGTAATACAGCTAATACAGGAAAAGGTACTTTTAGTTTTAAACAAAACTCAGAAAAATCTGTAAGTTCATGATATGAAGTTACAGAGATTCTGAATATTCTCCCTAAACTTAGAATTAACTACAATGACAGGTGTTATCTTTCTCTCTCTTCAAATCTAGTTTCAGGATTTATACTAAAAGTTTCATAAGCAGTATAAACGGATGCTTATTTCTTTCAAAGTAGTGCATAGGTTTGTGCTAGAAAAACATTTCATGCAAAAATGAATTTCATCAGTAGGTTTCAGCTTTAACAAATTTTTATAGTAATGGAAGGCAATTTATAGCTTAGTCCTATCATTTCAGATTAGTTGCACAATAAAGTCAATATGGAATCCATTTTTACATATTTTCCAAGATTATATTCACAACCTAAAAATAAAAAAATAATATTACAAATCGCAGTCTTGAAGTTTCCATGCCCTGTGTGCCAAAAAACGTTAATCAGCTAACAGAGTTTTCATTTGTTCTTCCCCTCAAACCAAAGATAAAAATGAATTTCCCCAAAAGTAAATTTCTTGGGGAAAAAACCAAACCCCTTAACCATATGTGAAATTAATTTTTTGCACTTCTATTACTAATCATTAAAATCCTACATTCATAAACGTTAAGAATTCCAACCCTACAGTTTACTCAGGTTGTTTTTAAACTACAGTATTATATTATTTTGGAATGATTCAACTTTTTTTTTTTTCATGGAGAAACAACCTCTTTCTGGAATTAAATGGTCATTATTATCAGAAGAATTGAAATTTGTATGCACTAGATTTTAGTTTTTACCATATCTGGACTGTAATGACACTAATATTGGTGCCTTCTCCCATTTTTCCAATAGTAACCCTGATAATAAATACCTGTTGATCCATTCTTGACTTTGTGTGGGTTTTCATTAAAAACAAACTAAAAAAAAGTATCTGAATGGCACAACACTGTATCAATAACCATTTCCCCATATGTGCTTTGCCACAGCAAAGAGATACAAATCTTAGGATACGGCAGACAGAACAACACAGCATCCATAAAATAACTGAAAGTTTCCCAGAAGAAAAGTATTTACTTTTCTTCAGATGATGATGATAATAATAATATTAATAATAAACAACTACTGCTGCTATTCCTAGTATATTTGGGGGAATTTTCTTCAACCATTTTCCATTTTGAACATTCTCTGTTTATCATACCTAAGCCACAGTTTATGTATGCTTTGGGATTAGTGGATAGCAGGGAAACAAATATTGTCATGAAAAAGATGAACAACTTAATTGTATGTCACACTAACCAGGAAAGCTGTATTTTGTGGCATGTTTTTCTGTCCAATAAGAGCACTGGGATAGCTTCCTTGAAACAAGGCCTCCCCAAATACATGGAAAGTTGTCTGTAAAGCGGCACAAAATGCAAAGCAGCACAACAAAGCTAAACTGTGGTCTGTGATTGAGACCTGCAGCATCTGTGACATGCTCTACTGCTCAGTTTCATAAAATCTGCAATCTCCCAGACATGTGCTAAGGCTCCCTGTGATAGCTCCCAATACTTTCGACACACGTGACCCTTTCCAAAAGCACCAATCAGCAAAACACTGATCAAAATCAGCAAAACTGTTAGAAATAACATTGTTTTAGTGATTAAATGGCAAATGACCTTGGCATTTCTGTTTTAAAGCAACTTTACATATTTGTAAGTTTCAAAAGTTTTAAGAAGGGGACTTAACCTCCACTTCCCCAGTATTTCTGATAGGAAGCCAACAATCTCTGAATGCTTAGCAGGAAAGTCATATACATAGCAGCAGTGACTCTGCTTATACCAATTAAAAGTGAATTTAAAAAAAATGTTACTTGAGAAACCTACAATCGGATTTATTCTCCTCCATCATGAGCTTGTAAAGCACTATCTACATTAAAGATTTCCAACCTCTGGCAAGCATAGCGTATGTTAAAACAGCTGAGACCACTGGCATACTTGATTTTTTAATGCCAGGATCTAAAACTATAATGCAGCTCCTGTAGAGAGAAAAGCATGAGCTGCAGAAAAATACTGCATTTTGATTTTCTTCAAATTTACTATGAGACTTTACGAGCGTTTTATTTTAGCTGTACGCATTGTCAAAAAACCCAGTAAGAGTTATGGCTATGCAAGCCAAAGAAAGAAATCTGGCATCATCAGAGCATTCAATGGCAAGTACGTTTCATTCACAGGTTGGTCTTTCATGTCTGCACTTCAGGAGAGAAGCTGAACTAAAATGCTACAACCAGCATCTATTTCTTAAAGATAGTTAGTGTCCCCAGATCTGCAATTTTAGGACACTGTCACACCATCTGACAGGCCTACACATCACCAAGATTTGTACAGTCACCATTTAAGACAAGCTGGGAGTACCAATTGGCAATAGTATAGGCCAGGCCACCAGGATGCCTTCCAATTCCCAGAATACTTTTCAAATCAAGAGTAATGGTTACAAAAAGTGCAAACGGATTGAAGTTCTGTAACTTGGCACAGTAACATGTTAATGAAATCTCAGCATGGATAGCAAAGTACACGCTGATTATAGAATGAACCACCTCAGCAGTACCTTCTCCATAAAGGAAAGTTTTAAGGGAATTCACATGCAATGAGTAACTTAATTTTTAAGCAATGTTGATTCATCTGCAAAATCTAAACCCCTTACAGCTGGTGATGAGACAGGAGTAAAGGAGAATAATTTAAAACATAAGGACAGACTCGCCTCATAAACGCTGGCAATAAAAGGAAGTTTAAGGCTAAGAAAGCAACACCTGCATCATAAAAATAAATTCCATCAGAAATTTTACCTACATTATTTCATTAGAAGCCCCCAAGAAAGAAATACAGGAGTATGTAATCATGCAGAATATGAAGCACTAAATAGAGACTTATTTTTGTCCAAACTAATTTAAAAGAATTTTCACTTTGCTTACAATATAAATGTTCTTGTATTTCATTGCAAACACTTAAAAGGTTAAATAATTTTTTTTCCCTACATAAAGTGCAAATAAATCTGCATTTACCTCCCAAAGTGTTTTAAAGTCCTTCTGCTCAATTCGAAGGAGCTCGCTATATTCTCTCGTAACGATAGTAGCATGGCGAGGAGTGTTATCCAGAATGGACTCTCCAAAAGCAGTTCCTATTCCCAGAGTGCATATTGTCACCGCATCCTTCAAATTAAAAATAAAAGGACATATATTAAATATTCCAGGATGTTTTAAGAATCTTTATGTCACATTTGCTAATAGCACTCAAGATTCTTCAGCAATTTGCTTTAAAAGAAAATTAATTAAAAGTGTCAACAAAAAAAATCAGTATTTTTGATTCCTGATTAACAACACAGGAAGCCTCAATGTGAAAACAAAAGTAGGACTTCTGTTTTCTATGACCATCAGTTGAATTAGAGATTTCTGTCTGCAGAACAGATCACCTTCACCTTTGGAAGAGAGTATGACCTCTGTTCATCTACTTCTAAAGACCTCTGTGATGATGAGATCCTTTAGAAAGGTCAGAGGTGATCAGAGGATAACTAGCATCAGAAACGCAATCTTGGAATATAACTTTCTGCCCAATATAAGCTACCCTCATCAGAAAGAAAATATGACAGTTACATTTTCTCAGGAAACATAACTCTCAATTATAATATCCTCTTGTATTTATAATGCACTTCTCTATTGTACAAGGTCTGTGAGCAACGCAGTCATTGCTCAGTTTAATCAACTCTTGGCCTTTCTGTTGAAAATGCCAGTACATCTCAATTGCTAATGATGCCTGCTGATTAAGTACCAGACTAAAAAAAAAAGTTATTTTCACATAAGTCAGGCATTTCAAGAAAACTATTAAAAGTAAAAAAAAACCCCAAAACCAGAATACAGTATTCAGGATGCCCCCAAACTTGCAGTAAAGTCCACTTCAAAAGAGCACATGCCATTCATGTGATGGGAAGATGTCTAAATCGATCCTTCTTGGCCAGGAACTCCTCTGTAATAGTTCCAGAATAAATTATGAGCTACTGCAGATAAAAAATTAGAGTACGCAAAATTAAATAAGTTGCTGAATCAAGATCTTTAGATACACGTTCTACTTTAGGCTTACAAGTTGCTATGTTCCTGTGCACAGGCTTCAAGCTGAACACTTACGTCTGTCTCCTTCTAACCCGGGCCTTAACTGACTGTCTTTTGAGTAATTAAAAAAAAAATAGCAACAGCATTAAATACTTAAGCTGATAGAAACTGCACTTTACTAAGGAACTCATACATGCACACAGACAAATATACAAACATAAAAACAGATGCTAATTTTACTTGATACAACATTAGAAATATAGTTTAATTCTAAAAGTAGGATTCATGAAATGCCTACAAAAATAAAAGCAGAAAATTCTGTCATCCCATCCACTACATCTCTATGGCTGATAATCCAGGAGAGATGCATGAGCATATTTCTGCATCATTTTCTATGTTTAAAATTGCACTGTTTTCCTTTCATGCATCTAATAAGTGGTAATAGGCAAATGTTATTAAGATCAAGTTAGTAGCTTTATAATTGCATTACAAAGACAAATGCCCATAATAGTCCAGTTCCCTGAACCATAGCAAATTGCTTTTGCACAGATATTACCATACAAAATTATGTGTTCAGGAAAACAAAATTAATTATGTCTTAGAAAAGATTTAGGAAGAATTTAGCAATGGTCAGAAATAAATTTTCAAGGAAGGCAAATACGAACAGGCACTGTTTAAAAGAAAGAATATTTGGGAATAAGTACCTAGGTACCTAAATAGAAGTCTCTATAAACAGTCTATAATACAAGCTATACTTTAAAGTTCTGCCTTAACACATCTTCCAGAGCTGAAACACTACATGCATGCTACCATACTCCCAACTGCACTCCAAGGAGCTACAGTGTGCCTACTGCTCACACAAAATTTGATCCCCAGGCCTCCAATAGATTATTCTCAACTTGATTTAGGAAATTCAGATAAAAAGATCTCTATTTAAGGCAGAATAGCCAAATAGCCAGGCAGAAAAAGAAACTTTTTCATTAGGTGGATCATAAGCAGTGTTTACATCTTCCAATTTCTTTCTCAATCCATTCCCTCCCTCCAAAAAAAAAAAAAAAAAAAAAAAACTCCTCTGAAAAGCTTCACCTTTTTTGATTCTTTACACCCTAAAGAACATATCTCTAAAGACAGAATAGAGAAGCAGAGCAAAGGAAAGGTGTTGGTTAAGGAACCACTTTCCAACTAGCTTCTCATGAGAAATAAATTAATATTGTGGGGTGTTAAGTCCAGGAGCTGGAATGGTCCTATCTAGGTTCATTAAATGAAAGTCCAGGCTTCTATCAAGTTCTTTCAGGTTTTTTCCCCAGCCATCATTGCTCTCCATAGAGATGCAGTTTCGCAGCCAGCTAGGGAGCAAACCCATCTGTCTTCTTCAAGACTTGAGAGCCTCATTTTCTCTCTGCCCCTTGTTTATACATCTTCAGCCTCCCGGGGAATCAGGTGCGTGTTTCCTAGTATGACTGTTAACCTTACACTCAAGAATCTCCTGCTGTTTAGTGTAGACTTCAGGAGGATTGCTGGCAGCTCAAAACTCAGTTTGCTGTTCCCCTCTGCAATCCCAGAAGCAGCAGGGGGTTCTAGCGGCTGGTAACCAGCTAAAATTCACACAGCTATTTAAAAGGCAGCAGTAAAGACTTAAAAAGATGAGATTGTTTCCATGGCTATCTGTCCTCTTTAACACACTACACAATGGTAGTGTTCAAATCAGAGGCTGTTTGTGTATTCAGTTTCACTGACTCTCACTGGCAGGTGAGACACACGCAGTGAAAGAGTTGTTAAACCTACCGCCCCTCACCAATCTAAAATATTATTGAATTTTTAAGATCATTCTATGGAATGGATGAGAATCTGAAACAAGACTCTGCCTTATTCCCTTCCCCACCATCACAAGGCACATCCTGACTTGTGACACTTTATTTTTCAACCTGGCAAACAGCATTTTTGTTCTGTGTGCAAACAAAATCATGATGTCTGAAAGAGAAATGACAAAAATAGGAAAAAAATATTACAAGTGCTAGGCTGAAAGGGCTTGGATACTTAACTTTGAAAATTTATTTATTTAGTATTTTGAGTTTATAAGGGAGTTGATGTAGCATTAACTTTCAGTAAGCTAAAAACAAGCCCTGCTTCTCAGCTGAGTACATCAGTCCAGCCAGTCTCCGTGTTACAACAGGTAGAACAGTTCTCACGCTCGAACTAAGTAATATTTACACTACTCTACAGACTCCAGTACAAACCTATGTCTCCACATAACTTATCTCCAAAAACACAGAATGCCTATTTACATGCATATACAAAAGCATTTACATGCAGGAAGCAGTATTGCAAGGACTGTTCTTTCCCTGTTTCCACTTCATCTTATCACATACCTCCTTTGTCCTCAGTTTCAAACAGCCAGGAAATGCTTCTCTTTCTCAAGTGCACATCTGAACTTTTTTCTTCATAGTCATTCTTCTCAGTAACCCCACTAACTTATTTGGCTTTTGATCCTCAGCCCTCTGCATCTTCCTACAACCGACAGGCTGTACCACCCAAGCACCCACAGCTCCTCCCTTACAGCTTTTCTAAAAAAGACTAAGTGCTCGTCTAGTCATTGCCCTGTGTTCAGAGTTTGGTCTGGTTTTAAAATCTGATCAGCTTAAAAAAAAATCAACCAAGACACAGTCAAGATAAACTAGCAATAGCTCCCAGCACACAATATGATTCGGCTGGCAGACTACAGCAAAACTGCCATTCAAATTGCTATTTGGTCTTTTGTCTTTCTTCTCTTAATTCCTTCCTGTTTTATCAGACAGGAATGTAAATCTTAATAATTTGGGGTAAAAAGCTCTGAACTGAATTCAGTAAAACACAATGCTACAGAATCTGGCAAAGATGTCACACTGATGCTTTTGTCATATGCATTTATTCCCAGCTGTATTCTGAGACACTACCAACAGTCATCCTTCAGAACTTGTTCATTTTCAAAGAGAGTTCAAAAATTAAACATACACAAGGCAGTCAGCAGTATTTTTAAGACAACACCAATCCAGGAATATCTCTAAGAGGAATTTTTATTACTGTATACCTCAGTGGTAACATTGGGTAGGTAACAGACCAAATAAAAATTAAATTCAGAATCTGTTCATAACTGAGGGTAAAGACCTCTTTTTGACAGATTCTAAACAGGCTGCATTTTCTGTTAATTTTGAAGAGGACTTACTAAGTCTTTGTGTGACTTTTAAGTAAAATAGCAGGGTATTTGTTACAAACAAGCTGAGGCAAGACCAAAACAGTTCATTACACTTACTTCTGCAGTTCAAAGTGTGACATTTTTACCTTAAAAAAAAAAACCAAACCCTTCCATCTTTTCTTGATTGTTGAATAGCCAAAAAATTCATAAGTAATTTGTATAAAAAGCAGACCAGCCACCACTCAGGATGTACTGGATGGGTAATCCTGTCAGAACTCTATTGTAAATTGTATTGTCTCATTTCAATGGCAAATGAAATTACTACCATAATCAGCAGCAGTTGGCATATTTTTACCACCTCAGTGGAACAGAACTAACAGTAACAGAGAAATCTGCTCTGGTCAAACTCTAAAACAGTGGAATGTGATTTTCAAACTAGCCATTTTAGAATTAAATAGCGCCTGTACTGTTTGTTATGTATTCTAACACTGCCCTCTTGTGACATAACACAGTTTTGCAAGTAGCCAGAAAAGATTTTTCCAAACGAAGATGAAAGTGAGGTTTCATCTACAAGACCCTAAATATGTGTGTTCGTCTTTATTAAAAGATTTAAATGGAATTCTGCCTCTTATCATAATAGCAAATAATATGTAATGTTAATGTTTCTGTTCATATGAATCCTCAACTTGGCCTTAATCAGTATTACTAAAATTTTCTGTGAGAAATCACTGGTGTCTGCATGAGTAAGCTAAAGTGCAGCGAGAATGCGTTTGAATTAATACTTCACTAGTTACACTGAAATCTTGATTAAGCAGTGCATCTAGATGTCATTTTTAGTGTAAGACATGTAACTACATGTCTCTGTAGGACCAAAGGTCATTAAGACAAAGCAACAAGTGCACAGTAACTTGCCACAGTTTTAATGGGAGAAAACTACCAAACACCAAAGGTGACCGCATAAAGAGTTAGCGCATGGTAGCTGCGACACAACACATTTATTCCCAGGCTTGCTAAAAATTTAAGTTCCCCAGGTAGGCAGATAAACACCTAGTAAAAGTGGGACTAATGTATTTTTAATCAAGAGAATTGATTTTCCACATTTACATTAACACTGTAGGCATCACCGTATGATCACAGGATGATTCAAGGTGCAACAAAACTCAGGGGGTCACCTAACACAACCTTCTGCTCATCTTAAGTATCAGATTATCGGTCATGTCTGAAGGCTTTTTAACCAACAGGAACATAAATGCAAAGTTAGCTTCTCTCTTCCTAGCAAAGGTGGCACAGTCCTTCTGTACTTTTACATGAGACTACAAACTTCTAAACTTGTAAATTCAGGTAAACTTCTGCTCTGATGGAAGTTTCTCGTTAGCAATAGTGCCATTTGTGGTATAATAGTAACAGCAGTGCAATTAATCATTACTATGACTTTGCAAAGGAAGTTTTGGCTCCTGGGTGCTGTTACTGGAAAGTGTGCTGCAGGGTAGGTTACAAGCATCCCTACATCTTAAGCACTGGTCATCCATTCCTAGCTGGGAACACAATGCTGGCAACTGAGTCTGTCAGGGCTGCCTGCTTATGGAGCTGTATTTTCTCCATCACCTGAGTTTGTAGTGCCCACAGTGCGCAGGGAGTACTAGCAAGTACTTCAAGCTCAAGAATGACTAGCACCCTGCCAGCAAGGAAGTACGGGCAAGACTGGAACAGGGCACACAGGAGCTAAAGGTAGGACAAGAAGGAGGAGACTGAGGACAGACAAGAAGGGACATGGTATATACAACAAGCTGGAGCAAAACCAGAAAATATTGGATGCAAACAGTATTTACGAGTGCCCAACCACCAAACCTATCCACCACTGGTACGGTAAATGCATGAGCTGCTGTCCTTTTGGCAGTGAGGCTGTATCCTATGGCAACTAGGCAGTGGTAAGAATTCAGCTTATTGTTCCTGTGAGAAGGAAATCTGAGGTTAAGAAATTACTGCAGAGTATAATTTCTAGAACTAAAACTACATGAACTGTAGTTCTGTAGTTTCCTAATGGCAGTGAACCTGAATAAACAGAAAAAAATATTTACACTAGACTTCTTAAAAGGCTGAATGAAGTGCCCCATCCTCCATCTAGTGGAACAAATCAACACTCCAAACAGATTCTTAATTTAACTTCCCCAGAACACTTTTGTGGATGTATTTCTTTCTGGTTCAGTAAAGAGCATCGGTTCTTAACAACAGTCTAGTGCCATCTTTTGGCAGACACCAGAAAATATTCCTGATTGCATCAGACCTGCACAGAAAAGTGTCTCATAAAAGCCTAGTACTGTTCCAAATTGTGACAATATCAATGACAGCCAGGCCATGCTGAGAATTGCTCAAATTAGGCTGATTATTCTCTCAATCAGTCTCTACTTAGTATAGTGAAGAGACTGCTAAAAATAATTATATGAAACAAGTTCCTTTCGTATCTGTCATTTTACAGTATCAAGTAAATAGACCCAGTGCTCGTACACTGCCCTGACTTGCATTCTGACCAAATTTCACTGGTGATGCACTGCTCAACAAAATGAAAAATCCAATTTCTGCTGATCTTCCATAAGCAAAAAATCTTCTCCAATCAGCCAAGCTTTGGGCAAAGAATACACCACCAACAAGACCCTGCCCCATGCATGCTATACTCCCACTCTGGGTAGCTCAACAAGTCACAAGTCATGCTGAGCTACATGATGGGACAATCACAGATCTCAAACATGGGAGCAGGGAATGGGACACGATGGCTTCCCAGAAGGCTCAGCTTACAGCAGGAAGTGGATGACCTGCCAGCATTGAATTAGACAACATGGGTGGGAGACTCTCCAGGATAAATATCTGATAATTTTTTATTATTATTATTTACTCTAAATTCCCAAGTTTTTAAATCCAAGAGTGCAAGATACTGAGAAAACACTTGAAATTTGGGGAGAACTTTAATTGTTCTTCCATTTCTTAATGCTGAATAGGTATTACCTCCAGGCTTCTGGTCTAACACAGCAGCAGTTCCAATACTCTGCTATTACGATAATACTTTCTCATTCTTGCAGTGGAGACTGCAGTATGCTGTTATCAGACTGCACTGTTGGTGGGTTTGGTTTGAACCTTCTGAACAAGGACTGAATTAAAATATTTCCAGGAGATGAATTAAAAACCCTTATATCTTTAATTTAACTTCATATGACACTATCAGAAAAGACAGAGGGGACTTGTTTCATATTAAAATTTAGACAACTTTTCAGAGCATTAGTTTCCTTGTAACCAATAGCATGATTTGCCTCCATACACAGAGGTCAACTGAGACGTAAAGGAGACTCGGAGCAACATAATCGTGATAAGACAAAATATCTGTACAATATATGCCATTATTATTATCTACCTCAGCATAAGCCATTTGACTGGGTGGTTTCAATGAAAAATCTATTTTACCTGGTGGTTGCTTGTATCAGAAACCTTCACATCCAGTGATCCTGTTAGAACAGCATACCAGTTTGTCCCAATATCACCCTGACGGAATACTGGAAAGATGGAGTCTTGTAAATAAGAGCTATGTCTAAGTTTAGCAAAATTAACAAACATTTTCTCTGATATTACCGTAGTACTGTAGTCACCGCTGGCACTATAGAATTTGCCAAATCTTACAACTTACTTACTAGCACAATAATATTTCAGATGACACTGAAAATCATGTATTTCAGTAAACTGGGTGATACACTACAGAAACAAGGAAAGCACATACAATTGCTTCACTCTACTTCCCAGTAGGCTTCTCTTTTACTGCTATCTTAGCTAATAAAGAAAACAAACGAAACAAAACCCAAAAAATAATTTCTGAACAACGACCCTTTGAAATTCAGAAAATTCCAATGCAGGCACAGCTCTCGCTGAGTTCTCCCTGAGAAGCAACTGCAGGACTTAGATGTTCAGGCATTCCAACTATGTGGTTACAGAGTATCAGAATTCATTTTACTCTAAGCAAACCCCAGTGCCATGTGCTTAAAGCATGCCAGATTTACCTGACGGGTACCTGAGCCCCTACCAAACACCACAGGTCTCCATCAGCTATGACCCTGGTACAGCTATGGGAACTCACACAGTCCCACCACTTATTTCCATCTCAGGTTCAGAGACCAAGCACAGCTGTCCACGTTCATCTGGCACATGGGCTGCCAGAGCAGGCACAGAGCTGTTGTGCCCCACAGCAGTTGCAGCTCTACAGATCTGTCTTGTGTTACACAGAGTGACTGCAAACCACATGCTATTAGTGATATGCCTAGGTGACGTACGTTTGCCCCTGACACCGCAAAGCGCCTACAAAAGAGATCAATTACAGGGATCATTTACAGGGGAAGAGCTACGCTTAAGTGCGATGACTTGCTGTTAATCTTTCAACAAAACAGTGGCAGAGTCCTAAATGCAACAATGTGTGCCTTGTTACCATAGATTCACTACACACTGTATTTGTAGAGCAAGAAGCACTTTAGTCCTGCCTACCCCCATGATTACGACGGTAAATATTTTTATGGCCATTCCACTGATTGTGCTCGCTCATCAATCTCCTAGAGACAATCCCAGCCCAATCCCCAATTTTATCTACATAAAACAGATCATCATATGAAGCTTCCTTACATGTGATTCCTTTTTCCAGATTTTCATAATATCCACAGAGACATATCTGCTGGAGAAGGTTTGGATGAAATTTCTCAAAAGCTTTCACTTCTTTCAGTCGTGTGAATATTATATCTACATCTTCACTGGAACGTTCCAAAGGTCTGCAAGAAAACAAAGGACAAAATTCTCAAGTGCTTTATCAGAGAAACCTGCATGCACCAAGCTTACAGATGTTTGCATTAAATGTCACACTATAACATAAACCAATTAAGATGCATGTCACAGGTACATAATGGAACCCTAGAAAAACATCCTAACAACAGTCCATTATCAACTTGAGCATGATGATTATCATTTCAACCCCGGCAGAGTCCAGAAGCCCCATTTAGCACCAAAGTCCTGCTGTAGCAATTACTGTAAAAGTAAATATGATGATACAGTCCTTATCCTAAAGAGCTTAGAATGATATATACTTTGAGATTTGTAAGGGAACATGAATAAACAGACAAGACATCTGTGGAATCAGTGTCCAAAACAGAAGTTCTCTATCTGGCTAAAAGAAAAACTTCAGATATCAGCAGTAACTCCTGTATCCACATCTCTCTTCCTCACTTTATTGGGTACAACCTATCTTGAACGTTCTGTTTTCCCTTATCTCTTGCAAACAAGAAAGTCAACTTTAATAAGCATGCTCTCTTTCACGCAGTTCCTGTTTCTTAATGTTGAACAAATTAAATACGCAAGCAAGAATCTTAACTCTTCATTGGTGACGTGCTGATTTTAGTTGGGATAGAGTTAAGTTTCTTCACAGTAGCCAGTATTAGGCTATGTTTTGGATTTGTGCTGAAAAGAATATTGACAATACTAATTATTTTGGCTGTTGCCAAGCAATGTTTATATCAAGCCAAGGACTTTTTCAGTTTCTGATACTGCACCTGCATTCCCAGTTTCTTGTCTACAAGAAGCTGGGAGGAGACACAGACCCAAATTGACCAAAGAGGTATTTCATACCCTAAAATGCCATGCTCAGTGTATAAGTTGAGGGTGGGCCAGGGCTTAGGCTTGCTCTCTCTTGCTTGTTGGGCCTCACTGTGGTGTAACCTCTGTCTAAGGTTTGGCCTAGCTCTTGGATGCTCTGGCTCCTCACAACCTGGCTGGGCAACAGTCAGCAGGTGGTGAGCAGTTGTATCATTTGTTTAGTTTTCCATTATTTTCATTATATATCAGTAGTAACGGTGATAGTATTATTTTCATTGCATATTATTAGTAGTAATATCAGCATTTTTAGTATTGTTGGTATTATTAGCATCATTATTTTATTTCATTGATTTTCTATTATTATATTACTCTTAACCTACAAGTTTCCTTGTCTTTTCCTCCCACTCTCCTCCTCCATTGGGGGACAGGTGAGGTAAGCCAGCAGCTGTGTGGTATTTAGCTGCTGGCTGGGATTAAACCACAACATAAGGGTAAAGAGTTATAATACAAATATTTAAAGTTTATGACAGTAACACCTTTAAAAAACAAGATTTCAAGAAAAATATAATTTTACAACTCCCTCCAACAAAGTAGCATGTGGACCAGCAGTTCACCAGGTTCAGAAAACTACTACATACTTATGAAACTAAAGTGAATTAGCTCCGTAACATACATTTTAAACACGAGCATTAAACATTATGAATCAGCAGGTAAACCTACCACTGACAGCATGAGAAAGAATCTTTCCTAGCAGACTAAATGCCTACCACTACACACAGAACGTACCTAGGAGATCATGCTGGATCAGATGCAGCAATCGTTTGTGTATAAAGGGGTACCAGAAAGACTGGTGTCTGTGACCATTATCCCTACCTCTCACTCAAATGTGGCTAGTTAATGTTACTGAAAAAAACATTCTTTGAGCCAGTGGATGAGGTTCTAAATGAACAGAAGTCAGGTAGCTTACAATGAGCCAAGACTAAGTTCACAAATACATATCTTTGTCATCTTATTCTTACACCAACAGTGTAGGTACTCCTTCCAAGAGGATTTTCTTTTAAAGATCCTGCTTTGGAATCAAAGACTTAAGGGATCCAAATCCAACAGGGAAGAAGTCCAGATCCTACTCACATTGAATCTCTGTCTCTCATTTTTCTTATTTAATTAAGTCTAGGAAGGATTAAATCTCTATCCTCATTTATACTCCAACTTACCCTTAATAACTACAGATGAGAATAACTCCTCTCTGGTGTATACAGTCGCTTCTACATCATAGCAACATCCTCTTACCATTTCAAACCATAACCAACTACAACAGCTTCCTTTTGAAATATTACAAGTAAGATTTTCACCCTTTTTTTTTTTAACTGTGCACTATCTGACAGGTACTAATAAGCATTAACTCTCTTGTCAAAATCCTTTTAAGAAGATTAGGTGGTAGAGCTTGCAAACAGATTTAAAACCCATTTATACAAGAGCCCTACCCAAACTACACTAACACTTAGAACACTAACTCCCTTAATTTATGGACTCACAATTAACAGCAAAACCCAGTAAAGAAAAAAAGGGAGAACATTCTCAGAATATCCCCTTTTCCTAGAAAAACTGTGTCTGAGACTGCTTCATTCATACAACTGCTCACAGCTGATTCTGTTCAAGTCTATCAGTCATTTGCATAGAGTTCCCTGTACGATCTCAGCATTTAGTGGTTTTGTTTGATGCAGTCAGGGAAAAAGTAAACAGGGTTAAGAAACAACATGCATCACGTTTTATATACTTAATCAACACTGTTCTCTCAGTACCTTTTCTGAAATGTGAGCGCAGAAATCACTTCCACTTCTGGTCCTGTCAAAAGGGCAGGATTTGGAGTGATTTAATTCTTTGAGTCTGTAGCTTTTTCTCCTGAGTGGCTCAAGAGATGGGGTTTCCATCTAGTTCAGAAGAAGGTGAGAGCAGGGCTCACTTACACTGATGTGACAAGGAGTGCCTTGTGTCAAGCAGATGAACTGCAGAAAAAGCTCTTTCTTCCAACAAAACTGCTTCATGACCCCAGTAAAGCAAGTCCTCATGGAAGGACAAGCATTCTCACAGATAGCTGAGCCACACTTTTCAAAGTTTTAAACATGAGCACAGCAGTGAGAAACCAAACTCCCTATTTATTAAGACAAATTAAAGTCACATGTTCCTAGTGGCTTACTTTAGCAAACAGCTGAGCTACAGGGCTATTAGCAGCAATTACTTCCACCTGGAGGAAACAAAGTGGGCATTTGAAGGGGGCATGCAGACAGCTCTAAACAAAAACCGGAATCCAAACTCTGAAGTAATATGTACAGTAGCAATCTGAAAATTGTTTTATTCCCTGTAATGTTCCTTAATAATTCATTACTGCAAGCCATTTGATTCAGTAGCCTTTCTTCAAAATATACTGTGTGCAACTAAATATCCACAAATGTTTGTACTGGGAGGGCATGCATTTTGATACAGCACATTTGGAAACAAACACAGAATTTGGGAGAGGACTTCAGTGCATGATTTAACCATTAATCTATCATATGAAAAAGTACCTTCTCCTCCAGCTGTCTTTTACCAAAAAAGCCACAAAGGCAGCAGCCAGCACAGAAGCGCGCAGGGAATCCTAACTGTACCCCAGAACAACTTATGTCTCTCAAATGACATACACTGACAAATACAGAGTTTAAGATTTAGCTGTTTGGTTAAGACCGTGAATAAGAATAAAAATGAACTAGGATCCAAGACGTTTGACAACAAAATACCTTTGGATTTGATCAGAGCTCCTGGGCAATGTTCCCATGTTTAGGCATAAGGCATTAACTAACGCTAGGTGTCCGAAGCTGAGGTGGCCCATGGTGCTTATCAGGACATGAAATTTTGCCTGTGTAAACAGTCCAGACTGCAGTGTAACAGTAATAGTAGTCACACTCACACTCATTTCTATTAAGTGCTTATAATCTATAACAATGAGGCTGGTTTCAAAGGGATAGTTTCACTTAGTGAGACAGAATGAGAATAATAAAATACCATGGCATCAATTAACTGCTTTTTCACATGCCTGCAAAACTCGGGCAAAATTTGACCACTATCTACAAAGTATCTTTTTAACAAATGATCATCAGTGTAACTGTTATTATCATAATTAAATTAATATTAATGAATCTATTTATGATGCCAAATTTCATTTTCTATTTCCCAAGTACAAGCTGCCTAGCGTGGAACATCACTGCAGGACAACATGAATTTACTTCCTCGTTGCAGCTATCTTACTAAAACGCCATAAACTTGGCTTTTTTAAAGCACAGTTTGGAATAATATTTAAACAGCTTTATTATAATATATTCCTTTGAACATTCATGATTAAACCTATTAATTACAAAAGTACTACTGGTAGCAGATGGAGAATTATTCAAGCTTTAATGTCACTGTAGTCACACTGATAGGAGGCAGTGGTATTAATTCAGAATGGAACCATTCCCCAGAAAGGGAGATGGGCTGCCAAAGTCAACCCCAAGGAGGTGAATCTCCCTACACTCCCTACATGGCTCCTCCAAAAGCCTCTGGAAAGGCTTTTCCAGAAACCATATCAGAGCACGTGAAGTCACTTCTCTGTGATCACCACTGCTGTTCACTGGAGAGCAATCTCACTGAGCTTAGCTCCCTCTGCTAAACTGGTGCTGGTGCGGATGTCCTGTCCTGTTCTGTTCTGTGACACTGATGCTGGTATGCTACTGACATGTCCCCTCACTGCTGATGCTGCAGACTTATAACGTGATATCCGTGAACATAAGAAGTTAAAAAATGCATTTCAGTAAGACTTAATCTAACCACCATTAGATTTTCTCCTAAAGCTTCTGTCCTTTCCTAAGTGTACTTCTGTTTCTGAAAGCTTTAGCCCAATGCATGGACTAGGACCACAGATGAATCTAGAAGTGTAGACAACCCTCTTAAACCAATTAAAATTCTCCAGCTCCCAACAGTTTGGTAGAGATAGCTAGAGTAGAAGCATTGTAAGGCAAGGCCATACTTCTTGTAGAAAATCTATGGTTCTATCCAGTGAAGCACCCACTGCCTACACTGCCTTACCCAAATTTAAACAAATTTTAAGTAAAATAAACTGTGGAAGTGTTAAATTTGTCTTTAACCTTTTTTGCTTAAAAAAACAGCTTCTTACTCCTTATTCGCAAGCTTTCAGCATCTTGTGTGGCAGCTGCTGCTGTATCTCCATTTCCCTTGTCTGCAGGGTACAAGCCCGGAAGAGCTTTTGCAGCTCCTGTAGTAACCACACGTCACTAACTGGCCTGGCAACCATGAGTACAGTCATGCCATGACCACAGCCAATGCCAGGACAAAACCATGCAGGAGGAATGACTGGTTTGGAAATTAAAACTTCATGCTTAGTAACTCTTGCCATGAAGGATAATGCATGGCTGACCCTCCAACACTACCACTTCCAATCTTCAATTTAATATGACTGTCCATATATTTGTGTCTCAGCAGGGTACTGTGCTGACGTTCCAGCACACCGTGGCCAAAGTGAGGTGGGCATTTCCAGTGTAGCAAAGCAGGGCTACAAAATTATTAGAAAATGACGAAAAGCAAGAACACTTAATTTATTTTTACTATCCTACAAGCCTTTCTGTTTTGTTTGACCAGTGCTATTACTAATTTGCCTCTTCAGAGCACAGGGAGTCTTATCTGGCAAGTAATGTTTTCACACAAGGCATCATCTATCTTCTCCTTCTGCTTCTTCAATACAACATCACAGCACACACATACAAGCGACAGCATCTATGCCAGTTACACATCTCTATTCAGTTATGTCAATAAGGCTTCTTTAAAGGATATTTTATCTCTGATTTATTTGGTTGTGAAGATTTCAGGCATGTATTTTATATAGATAAAACCATTTCCTTGACAATGTCTGCTTGGCTATCTGTAAAAGCAGATTATAAAATACTTGCCTGAAGTATATCTTCAGAAGGCTATTTCATATTTTTAAAAGCAATCTATTCAAGTTCAAAGTTTAAATACAGATAGAGAGTAATTGCTACAATTCTGCACATACACAATTTGGGCATGTATTTCTGTTCATGTGTAGCATATATAGCTTTATAAAAGAAACTATTTTGATGGTGTTAAGATCAAATATTTGAAGGTTTATGTATGCTGGGAAAGACTTAACCTAGAAGAAAGGAACAAGTTGGAGTTGTTTGTTTTGATCAAGTTTATCTAACTATACCCTATTACCTTCCTTTCTACCACATGATATACCCCTTTTTAGGTTCTTCCTCATAATTGGTTTGACACTTAGAAAAATCAAGGTATGTAGTTTTACCTTCTTTTACAAGACGTCTCTAGATTTTTGAAATGTTTATTCCTGTAACATCTGCTCAAAGATCTGAACCCTGCTCTAACTGAATGAAGACACTAAGGTCCATTTCCTTCCCTTGCTCTTTTTAACTCTTTAAAAGGGCAATATTGCATTTCAGCCAGCAACAAACAACCCATGAAGGATGAGCAGGTATGATGTATTTCTTCCACTGGCAAGGCTGTTTGTAGAAAACAGAGTATCACACTACATAACAGAAAAATAAAACTAGTTCATCTCTGGGTTAAAACTGAAGCAACTATTCAAAGATGCAGAGGCAAACTCTATGAACTGGAAGGTACCAGTAACCACTACCATGGACCACTTGGTGAATTTCAGTAGTATTGAAGTATAATTAAAGTATATTCTGCTTTGAAACATGAGCAAGGAGAGCACAGCAAGGAAAGCCATGGAAACCAGTTCATTCCTCTATGCTCCCTGTACTTTCTCGTGCCCCTTCCTGACATGCAGAAAAGCATAGCAGTAGGATGCAGAAGAATACTAGTACCAAGATACCATTTTCTCTCCATGAGAGGACAACAATGAAGCACCTCTTTCCTCCAGGCAATGCTTTAAAGTTCTTTGACTGTTCATTTCTCCTTGAGAAAGGAAATTTTGAGAAGGATACCAGTGACTTATCAAAGCACTTTAGATCTGTGGTAAGAGATTTAAGTGCTAGATATAAATGAAGTTATTTTTAATCTGAAGTAATGCCCAGATAAGGGTTTACTTCCATGAGGCCAGAAGGCAATCAACTCTTCCCAAGAGGGACTTCGCACTTGCTACAGTAGTACTGCCAATGTTGTCAACATTCACATTTCAGCTCCTCTTTCCCTCGTCACAGGAAAAGTCTCATCATGAGGCTTTCAAACAACAATAATCAAGTTACAGTTCTGCTGATTTCCATTTTATGAGACTTTGGGATTCTGGTTTTCACATTTCCTCTGACGCACAGGAAATAAAATTTTATTTAAACCCTGTTCCCTAGGATTCTTATACATACAAATCATTACAGAGTTAAAAAAAATGCAACACAACTAAAACTGCTAATGCTGTTTCCAACAAATTACTGCTGTGACCCACACTCAGAACGCCTGTGATAATCTCGCATGTCCTGCCAAGCAAGGCACAAGAAATGCTATAGATACTCCCGAGCTAGGCAGGTGAGCTATGCAGGGCACTTAGATGCAGACTGACTGGCTGTCAGCTGCAGTCAGACAGAATTCATAATACTTGAGGTCTATATTCCACAGTGAGGGCCAAAAGAATTCAAATATAGGGGACTCTCCTTTACCTACACACTCATCTCATCATTACTATATTAATCGATTATATTGGTGCTTTCAATTCAGTTTGGCCAATTCACTGAAAAATCATTGGAGGATTAGACAGAACAATCAAGTGTGCTTCATTTCTTTACACACCCTGCTCTACAAATTAAGCATCCTTCCAATAAGTCAATTTTTAGATCTGTATAAACAGTGGAATGGCAAAAAATGTAGTTACTAAGTGATGACATTCATAAAGATTTATCTCAAGTTAAAAATACGCTATCTGAAAAATACAGCTCTAAGTGGAAACAAAACATAAACCCGATTTTTTTCACTTTCCTATGTTTTTTAAAAAGAAAAAATACTTCAAGAGAAAAAATAAAATTGAAAAAAATTTTTCTCCTTTCATTTATGAAAAATTTTATGTATGGTGCATGCTTTGCAACCAAGGTGTGACTAGATCTTATTGAATAAACTCTCCAACTTTTATAAACGTGAACTGGAGCTCAGGACAGTTAAAATTCCATTTGACAGAAGTAGATCTGGACTAAATTACATTAACCAGCACTGTAGCTGCATAATAGATATTAAAAGCACTTTAATATGAAGACAGACTCTGAGATACATTGCAAATGAAATCTGTAATTGAACAATATGCACAAGTAATGATATCCTTCGATTCAAACTCTGGCCACCGCCACCCACCTATACACTATGCTAAATGCACCTTTAGGGTTTGCATTGTTACAGCTAATGAAAATTCAAAACTTACAGCAACTACGAAATAACTTCTACAGATTTGCCTTGACATACATTTTGACAACTGCTGAATTCAAAGATGAAGTGGAAAGTCAGTTCAGGAAACATGCATTGAGGATACTGATAAGGCAGCAGGAGCACTAAGTGATCACACCAAATACAGTGCAGAAAACACTAAGAGAACAAAGGCAGTATCATAAGAGTGATGAGTTTGGTAAATGCAGCAAATTGTAAGATGCAGATGAAAACAGATGTCACACTGGACAAGAAAAATACTTGTATTTGAAAAATATCTGGTGGCAACCTGACTTTGAGGGCATGACTTCAATTAGCCGGCTTGTTGGGTTTTTATTCCTTTCCTGGAATATGAGGTTTTGCTACAAAAGAAATTTAATCTGCTCACAATACAGGATTTTTGAGATCAAATCCTAGCAACATGCCAGAAATAACTCAGGCAATCACAGTTTAGACAAGTTTCCAGTTTCATCTGGTAAAATAGAAAACATACAGTGGCATAAACACCACACAAATCATGTAGCCCCTTCACAGGACTACCAACTAAATTTGAACATACCATGTCCTAATAGACATATGCACATACTAGTTTGCTCTGTTGTGCCATGACAATGTTTATACACATGAATACTAGGGCAATCACTTCTCCTTCCTCTTAATACCTGTCCATAGAACAAGTGTGTAACTTACTGCAACCACATGTAAAAATGGAGACTGATACTAGAATTACCTACGTCTGTGAACAGAGAATAAAACAGCTTGGATTTGCTCAAAACACAACTCCTGCTCTCACTATGAGTTATTCTGAATTCATATATTCAATAAAATGCACAGACCTACAAGCTTATGGCAAGCTATATTAACAATTATTTTGGTCTCTCTGAGGAGATACAGAAGGAAAAAAGGCTTCTTTATTATTCATCAAAGACTGCACCTTTGCACTGGACTAGAAAATGAGTTGCCTGATGCGGAAATATAAGTTTGTTATTATTCATCACTCTCAGAAGATTGCACCTTTGCATAAGTGCTAGAAAGCACTTAGGCTATGCCTATAATGCTCTATCTCAGAGTTTCCACATCCTGGTGCCTACTGCTGCTACATCCCCACGCAGACTTGATGCCAGCATACATCAGCTTAGCCACATACTACATACAGGGAAAAAACACCAAGCACACAGGTCAACAAAAGCTGCAGTGCATGTCCATGACTGTGTTTAGCCCCAAACCATGTGAAAAACGGTGGTGTAATTTCTGTGGATTTGCTACAAATAAAAAGCCAGGGTAGAAATTTAAAATATATAGAAGTCAGTGTATGTTTTACTAACTGCATAAAGACATATTTTAAAAGTAAATAAAATAGAATTGTAAAGCAATTCTAAAATATTCACAATATTGCCTTATTATAGGTCTATATCCTATTACCTTTGACATAATAGAGTATGACAAGCATTTTCTGTATTTCTTTCAAACAATTCTTTCACAATATCAATTCTTCATTCTAACCTATCCATATATTCACAAGAGACCCCTTGACTACTAAGCATACGCAAGTAAATTACATCTCAAATATATGTTACAGTGAACTAAAAAACCCCAAATTATTCAAATATGTTGCTGTTGGACAGCTTCACTCTGAATTTACACTCTAATCTACGGGAGCTTGGCTTAAGGTACAGATCTGAGATACTATCCTTAACGTGTTATTTTGGTTTTGTTAGATGTAAATGATGCAAATTGAAGGTCTAACAGGGTTGACAAGGATACAAAAGCTCAGTATGTGCAACATGTCCTCGAAACGCCCATTCATATTTAAATAGTTTATAAACAGCTGAGCAAAGATCAGAACATTCTTAGCACAACAGGCTAGCAAAGTTACATGCTTTGCTCTGTGATCTGCTCCTCCAGTCTGCTAAGGTTGTATTTAATACAGAGAAAAAGACAAGACCCCATGGGCATGTATCAAAATCTGGGACCTCTGACTGTTGTGAATGCTGTACGTCATTAAAAAGTTTGTATTTGAACCCAATTAAAACACTTATCTGAATTCGTAACGGTGATCAGGTTTAGAGAAACAACAGTTATTTAAGAAATACTTTGTCTACCTTTCGGTAAAGATACGACAACATGGAAATTTCGTGGCTGGATAGCCTTAGGTGTGAAAGAAACCACGAGAGTAGAGAAGACATTGTTTCTAAACTAATAGACACTTGCATAAATCAGCAACCTTCTTTTACTTATGTGCAGACTGGACATACAGAAAAATGCTAAGATGGTAGGCATGCTTCATCTCCCTAGGAAATCAGAGATAAGGCAATGATTGAACTCAAAGATAGAAAGACAACAAAATAATTTTTGTCCTTAAAACAAAAATTATTTATGTCTCCAGGTACAATCAGGATGTATGCTGCGGGTCACCTCTCTCCTGCAAAAATAAGATATTTGTGATAGAGCACAGTGTTCTGACCTTTTCTGTTCCTGCTTCTCCTTACCTTTGCACTTGTGACTTTATATATAAATACTGTCCTGAATTTGATTTTTGTGCTGATCTTTGGCTTTTGTGGTTAGTAACCACACATGGAAGCTGTATGATCAAAGCACTGGCGGCCCTCGCCCACAATACCCTACCCAGTAATAACACTTCTCCTGAAACGTTTTGGCGGTTCTTCATTTTTCTATGTGCTCTCATTTCAGATGTTAGTAGTTCTAGTCTGATATGTGACTTGGGGAAAAACATGAAGAACAAACTCAAAATGGACCATTTATGTACATGATGTATTTTTTTTATTTCCAGTCAGAGTTTATTTCTCCTTTTTTAAAGAATGAAGTTGGATAATCTATATTACATTTTAATTATCTTTGCTGAGGCTCATCTAAAATTCTAAAGCATACCATTTTTAGAATTATCTTCCTCCTGAAAATATAAACATATTCAAGAACTAAAATGTATTAAAATATCTTTATTATTTAATACAAACACATGGTATCCTACAGAGAACTGACATTAAATGACCCTGGATTTACAGAATCCATACCTATGCTAGAAAATACTGTAAGATTTTTTAAAAGGCTTAAAATACATATAATTTACATAATTATAAAAATGAACACACTGATAGATCATCTATAGAAAAGAAATGCACTCTAGAAATACAAGTGTGTGAATTAATTAAAAATGCTTTATCTAATAGTACTTAGAATCCTCTAGAACTTTTCCAACACAGCTTTAAAATGGAAATACAGAATAAAATGCCTAAGTGTATTTCCTATGATCACAAAGCAGAGCACAGGCCAGGAAAAAGCCTACGATCTCTCAGGTCTTGGGTTTGGCCTGCATTCAGACTGCCTTCTGGAAAGAAGGATAATAATACATAACCCTTCAGGGCACCTAGAACTGATCGTTTGGGCACCTAGAACTGAATTTTAGTTTACAAGTTATATCTCACAGTCTATTGCATTTATGAAACTGGAGAAACAACAGGATCACCTGTTTAAAAGTACCATGGCTCATACTCTGCTTCTTCACACCTCAATGTCAGTTTACACAGTAGAGAACCAGGCCCTCTGCTTTAGTTTGCTTTTTATATGTCTAGGTTACTGTTGCCAGTTCTGTTTGTATTTACTTTCAGAGTACTTTCAACATTTATACACATTTTGAATGCGTATAAACCTCTCAGAGGTTAGTCTTCTTTTAAGTCATGTACTAGAGAGGGGGAATCAGTATTTGTGGTTGGTGTCTGGACCAAAAGTTGCATTAGCTTCTCACAGTCTGCCGCCTGGACTGTTGAGGAAAACCTAATCAGAGGTGCAGTCCTGCAACACTAGGAGGTTACCTGGAAACGGCACAAATGGTAAGAGGAAGGTTCTTTCTGTGTGCACAAAGGGTTCTCCCCACAGAGCAGCCCCAAATGCCATCACCTGTCAAAAGCTGGGTAATGGTGCTCGGTAAACTGCTATAAACCCACCTAAGTGAATTCCCTCCGAGAGCTTTATCTGAACCCTATAGCCTATTTAGGGCTGAATTTTTGTTAACTATTTTCCTAGACTACAGGAGACACAGGGAGTGTTCAGAAATCGAATGACTCCACTTCTGACCTAATCCAGTAAATGCTGAAGGGACGAATACAGCAAAGGATGCTCAAACCACCCACCACGCGACCCAGCGCTGCGAGACTCACTTTCTGCTGCAACACTCAGGGAAAGCACGCCACAGAATTTCTTCTTTAAAAAATAAGCAGCCTGTATTTTTAGAAGTGAGCACACCACCTCAGAGCGCACTCAGAGCCAGCCTAACTCCCACCCGCGCTGTGCTGGCCGCCCGCCCGTACCTGACCCGCAGCGATCGCTGCCGCCAGCACGGGGACAACCGCAGGCCACCAGCACACGGCAGCGGGGAGAGGAGCCTGTCGCCGCCGCGGGAAGCCTCCGGCGGCCTCTTTCGGGGCGGACATTTTTTTCTGCCCACCTCTGGCCAACAGGCACCTGCTGGCGCCACGGAGCGCTGTGAGGCGAGGGGCCATCCTTTCCCGCCCGACCTGTGAGGCGGCTGGGCCGGAGGCTGAGGTGAGGCGGGCGCGGGGCTGAGGGGAGGCGAGGCGGGGGGCGATGTGCTGAGGCGAGGAGCGGGTCGATGTGCTGAGGCGAGGCGGAGGGCGGGCTGGGGAGCGAACGCAGCGGGTGTGCCATGGCCGGCACGGCGGGTCCCCCGGGCCGCGGCGCCCTCTCCCCGGCCCGGAGCGCCCCCTCCTCCACCACGTGCAGCGTTTTCCGGGCAGCAGAGCCCGGCGGAGAGCAGCTGTCCCAGCGGGGACTGCCCGTCCCCGCCGCGGCCAGGAGCATCTCCAGCCCTCAGCCGGCCCCACCGCCCCTCCGGACATCCTGCTTCCCACCTGCACGATCCTTATGTAAGGCAGGATCTGATGGGGAACGGGGGAGGTGGGGGCTGCCAGCACACACACACACACACACACACACACACACACACACACACACACACATACATGCACGCCCGCACGCATGCAGGCAGGGGGGCAGGTTACACGCACACAGCATCCCTCCGCAGCCGCTCCTGTGAAGATGCCGATACCTTTTATCCAGGCAAGCGATCCACTCGCCGGAGGATGAGGAATGGGAGGTATGAGCGGCGACCATGTTGGACAGGGATCAGGTCGCCGCGCACCCGGTTGGCGGCGCCTCCCCCGGCCCGCCCGCCGGTCGGTCGGTCCGTCCTCCCTCGCTCCCACCCTCCGCGCGCGGCGCGATGGGCTCGCCCAGGCCCCCGCGGCAGCCCGCCCTGCCCGCCGCAGGCAGCGGTGCGCGGGGGTGCGGAGCTGCCTCCGCGGCGCTCCCGCCCCGGCGGAGCTCCCGCCCCGGCCCGCGGCTGGGCTGTGACCCGCCGCCCGGGGCACCCGCCGGCCCGGGCGGGAGCAGCGCGTGGCCCTGCCGCCCCGCAGCCGGTAGGTAGCGGCCCGGGGAGGGAACGGACAGGAGTTACTCCCCTGCTGGAAGGTGTCGTCCTCGGCCGGTTTTCGTGAGCTCAGTACACGCTTGAGCCCAGCATAGCGGGCCCTGCCCTCGCCTTCACCAGAGATGTCCTTGACTGGCTTTGCGGTGGAAGGAAAATACAAGCTTTTTAATTATAATAAGCAGTTCAAGAGTATTTTAGCAGCTCTGTGTGTCTGTCTCCCCAGGATTAAACCCACAGTAGCTGAGCGGAAGGAAGGTGCAGTCCACATTTCAGTAATTCTTCTGAAGCCTTCCTCTAGCCTCCTGTCACCGTCTGTGAAACTGTGTCCTAAAGGCTCTCGTTTATCGTAGGTGAAAAATGAGCTGGGCAGTGCAGCCGGTGAATAGGATTTAACAGCTGGAAGGAGCCCGACACAGCATGAGGAGGGTGAGTCTAGCATACAGTGAAAACCATCCACACCCTTCTGCTGTGTTAGCGTGGCCTGCAAGATACGTGGGTTTTAAAGATGCTGATGCATACCTAATTTAAAAAGTGGTGAGCAGAGGAAGGAATGCAGAGCAGCAGGTCTCCCTGTTTTGTGAAGTTCTATGTGAAATATTTTCTATGCAACATTTCTACAATGTATTTCAGAATGTAGATTTTATCTTCCCAAGTAATCTGTGTATAAGCTTACAGTCAACACAACCTGCCTTGAGTAGTGTGGGAAAAGGGTAGGAAACTACGCAAATCTCAGCAGGATGTTTGGGGTGACATGTAGATGATAGCGAAGTAAAACTCCAACAGTACCTTCCTTTAGGCATATAACTCCTCTCTGCTTTACAGTGTGGACGCAAATCATTAATGCAGATGCTGGTAATTTGCCAGTGCCTTTTTCAGTTCTCCATGGGCTATCTTCTCTGCCCTCTGTTCTAATGTCTTTTGCTGTACCAAGTGTAATTTTCTTACCTACATGCGCGTCTTCACATTTCACATCTTCCTTTTAACAGCCTCATTGCTGCCACAGCTTCTTCAGCACTTTTACAGAAATAAATGTTAACATCAGGATATGAACAGTATGATGAAAAATCTAAGGAAATATATCTAAAAATCCCTTTTGCTGAAAGGATACAGCTAAGGAATTGGCATAGCAGAGAAGAATGCCATAAAAGCCAATTCTTTCATTTTGCCTTAAAAAAATTGAAGTGCATGCCAGAGGACTAGGAGAGGCTGCCAGTCAGTGAGATCAAAGCGGCAGCTCTTCCTTTGCTATAGTCTGTTGTGGGGAAAAAAAAGAAATTTTGGCATCTAAGCAATCAGTCTACTTGCAGAAAATCAATGCTATTCATTCCTCAATATGTGAGTGTTTGGGAACCGACAGAACAAGAGCTTCAAATGTAAGAAACTAAATTCCCGAATTAATGATTTATAACATAGTATGTACATTAGAGATAAATCAATAAAGCTCACTAATTTTGTACTTCTGTTATAAAACACTCATCACATTATTCCACGTAATTACAGTTTTCCTTCCAGAGCGATCACACAAGGCAGCCCTTATTGCCCTCAACCCATTTTAAGCTGAAGTAGAGGCTCTTTCCTCTTAACTGCCATCAGGCCTGACAAGGAGCCCAGAAATTACTCCTAGCTGAAGGCCTTTATCTTTCCTCACGGGCTGTTTCACTGACACAAACAGCATTACACATACCAGGACCAGCAGTTTTGAACATAGCGACAGGGCAGCTCAGTCAGCAAAACCACTGTGCCGCAACCGTTCAGTGTTCACTCGAGCCACCTCTGTCCAGTCCTCTCCCATCCGTGTGATGTTTAGTGACCCAACGCTAGAGGACAGGCTAGGCCTCTACAAAAGGTAGCAGGCAAGGATATTTCCTTGGTAAGCAGATGGCTAGGAGAAAATAGCCTGAGCCTGAGCTTGAAAAGACAAGGCCTGTGGAATGTTCTCCTGGGATGCAACTTGTAAAAACCTTTGTTGGTGCTCATGAACCTACCCTTGTCCAAGCAACCCACCTGCCAGGGACAGCCCTCTGCAGTTAGCAATGCTTTTGATCAGTGCCTGCAGGCATGAAGGGGATGTTGCTCAAATGGCTGCCTGCGGGTAGACACCCTCCATATTGTACCTTTTTGTGGATTAACTGTTAAACAATGGTTGATTTTAGCACTCTGTGGATTGTGCAAGATAGACAGGCCCAGAGTGGGTGAGGAACCCTGGGAATATCCATACTCACTCACAAGTGTCTCAAGCCAAAATATACCTCTGGCAGTTAGATTATGAGTAACCACATAGTTTTCTGATTAAAACGTGAGTGAATCTTCTCAGAGAGACTTAGGAAGTAGGCAATAAGTATTTGATGGGTTCAGATAGCAGCCTGTGTCAACGGAAGGGTCTCCAAGGTCTACAAAAATGTCAGGAGCACCTGACTGCTGAAATCAGAAATCCTGGACCCCCACTGTGCATGTTCTCCTGAGATAAAAGGTACTAAAAAAGCAGTATATGTCTCACATGGCAAGTCAAATAGAACGTAGGTTGTCCTGTGACTCTTAATTAAGACTATAACAAGGAAACATATAATTTGAGAACATTGGCCTTCGGTTAATGGGGTCAAGTACTCATTCACCTATGAGTAAGAGCATATGCTAGAAGGAAAACGCTGAAGCACACTTCATTAGTATAAGGACTCTAGCTCTTCTTGGTGCCTCATAGTGCCCCTTCTGCATTAGTTTCCTGAGTTACACACTTGTATGAAAAAGAGATGACCCAAAAGATATTTGAGACCCAGGATTGTTAATGGCCAAAAATACACTTGTGCTCAGTCTAACCTATATCTACACGTCTTCTACGACACCTTTTGTGAAGTTTCACCTGAGAAAACATAAAGGATTATGCATCATTAAAGTGACTGGTGGTGTGAAAATACCTTTCTCAGAAACACATCCTTCTTTTTCAGCGTTTGTGGAAGTCCACAATAATGTTTCAGATTTAATTTCTCCCTGTTGAACAGAAAGCTAAGGGCACTTTTTACAGTCTGATTTGTGAGACTTGAGTATGGAGCCAAAAATTTGGGATGACAGCTGCTTTCTAAGGAGGTTGCTGTTGGGAAATGGAGGTTTGCCAGCTGAGGTATGTGAAAGATCATCTGGCCTTTTAACTTTCCACAGTTTACGAAGGGCTGTGCAGAAGCCCTTAAGTCACAGAAACCCAGAAATCATCCAGCCTTCAAGTTATCCTGTGCCTGTGAGACAAAGAATGAGAAAGTGTAGGGTCCAAAGTGTTGTTTGCCTTTTGGGACATAAGGCAGATCATATTGAATTTCATACTTTGACTATTTCTTTGCTTTGTCTTGCCAATACAAATAGTCATTCCTTCACTTTTTTACTCAAATACAGCCAAAGAGCTTTTGCTAAAATCTTTCAGAAAAAAATTAATTCCCCTCAAACAGGAACTTTCCATGAAAAACTCGAACCCAAAGACTAAATGATAATTATCAGAGCCTGAAAAATGATAGTAATACATTTATTAAGATGTGCGTTACACAGTAATGGGGTACAAAAGGGGGCTACTGTGGAAACCTCTTTACACCAGTAATTTTATCAAGAACTTAAAGAAGTTTCAAGCAACTGCAATAATACACTTAAACCAGTATTATTAAATAGGGGTTGCCCTATTTTCTACAGTGGTTTTGGATGCTATGTGTAATACTCCATATTAATGCAATTGCAGTTATGATATTGGCATCACAGTGGCTAGCAAACTAAAGCGATTTAGTTTCAGAGCAGACTCACAGAACCTCAGAAGCTCAGTCCTCAGTTCTGGTCAAGAGTAGCAGGGGGAAAAAGCTGGTT
Source organism: Rhynochetos jubatus (assembly GCA_027574665.1). Classification (NCBI taxonomy): domain Eukaryota; kingdom Metazoa; phylum Chordata; class Aves; order Eurypygiformes; family Rhynochetidae; genus Rhynochetos; species Rhynochetos jubatus. The sequence continues at coordinate 21,164,532 of CM050654.1, forward strand.
TGCAGCCACCGGTGTACTCACCTGATTCCTGTGTCTGTTGAAGTATTTCTCAGCCTCAGGACTCATTCAGACTGATTGTACTGAACCTAATTGATAATAGAACATATTGGCTGCAATTCTTTGTCCCTAAAATACAACTGGGATACAGGGTAAGATAAGGCCAGCTCCACAGCTTTAAAAAATTTAAGGTTTCCTTTCTGTAGAGGAATCTCAAGTTTGTCACTTAAGCTGATTTTAAGCATGTTTTGTGTTCCTATATAGAAGCCAAATTAACTAGCAAAAGTCCAGAATGAGCACATAAATTCTATGTCAAACAGTAGTTTAAACTGATGTATCACTCAGAAGTCCTGGAAGTAAAATCGAGACCGGCAGAACTGTGATGCTTGTTTAGAAACCAGCAGTGCTGCATTCAGTGTGGTTAGGGTTGTAGGAGCCAAAATGTATCACCGTTTGTACATACACAACACCTCCTGTCTTCAAAGGAGTAATCAGGATATAGTGGAATAAAGGCCGAGAAACCTGTATATGAGTTCTTTTGGGATTTGTATGTTGCGAGGGCTGCAGAAGATGTGATGATGTCCAAATTTAAACCAATGCATATGTTAGTAAAACTGTCCTGTGAAGCCTACAAGAAACAAACTGAATCTCCTCTCTATGCTAATCCTTAAGCCCAGCATATAATGGCACAGCAAAGGCTTTTTTGAGAAGAAGTAAGGTCCTCCTTCTCAAATTAACTTCTTGTTCTTCTCACTGATTCAGGACAACTCCCACGTTCCCTTCAAAACATTTTCTTCAGAAATTCCACGGCACCGCAAGCCTTTCCCCCATCATTCAGGAAACCCTTCCACCACACTTCTCATGATGGCTTTACTGTGATATTCTGGGAAAGGTCTTGGTGTTGCCAACAACAAAACAGATACGTGTGAGACACAGACTGGTTAGAAACAGATACACTGGAAGGAAAATGTACAGTGTGCTATATTGAAGGCATAGCATGAGCACAGGTGCAAGTTGGAGAGAACACAGCTGAGTTGATGTGTATGTGAATCAATAGAGTGCAGATTCTGGGCTCTTTAATATTAGTTGGCAGTTTGCTGTTGTGTTCAGCAGGACCAGAACTGTTTCCTAAATGCCTGAAAGCAAAAGAGGTAACGACTTACAGCATATGTCCAATTTTATATATGCCTTATGAGTTATGCAGATTTTCTGCACAGTAATGGATAGCTTGTTCACTACATACAGTGCGGTATTCTGCATCATTTACCCATTCTTATTTCATAGAATCATAGAATGGTTTGAGTTGGAAGGGACTTTAAAGATCATCTAGTTCCAACCCCCCTGCCATGGGCAGGGACACCCTCCACTAGACACTGTCCTTCTTAATGAATGTAAAATAAAAGCATTGTCCATGTCATAGTAAGGGACAACAAAAGAAGGATTGTATTAGTTTATACTCCTTGAAATAAAATACTCTCAAATTCATAGCATGATTTACAATGAGTCTGTGCTACCATTTCTCATTAGGAAAACACGATGCAGCGACCATCTTTTGTATTATTACTTGGCACAGGTTTAGCAGCATGTTGCACAGAAGTGCTATAAACATTTTTGTGTTTGATGACCAATATCAAAGCCTTTCTGTGGAGTTGCATTTTGAACAGATGGTCATTTGATTTGCACACCTGAAATCTGAGCACATATCCTGAGCTTAATTCCAAAAAGACTCAGAGAATCCACACAGTAAGAAGTATGCTTCAGTTCAATTTTGACAACATCATGGGTGTGCATAGTTTCCATACTTTTTACTTTAACTCCTTTCTTTTGAATAGGGGTTTTCTGCATAGGATTTTTGGCAAATACATCCTGTCTTACAAAACTAGATGAGCAAGGGAAGGTATGTATCGGGGAATTCTATTTAACCCACTTCCCACATTATGTCAAGACCTAGATAGCTGGGCCGGGAACGGAAAGCAGAATCTCGGAATCTTATCCCACAGGAAAAAAAAAAAAAGGTCTATTGAAATAAATAAATAAATTCTAATGTAGTCACAAGAGTATTGTAAAGATTAATCAGGTGATGAAGGATAGGTGTTTAAAGATGCAATACTTTACATAAATGTTCTGTTAATTTATTAGTGTTTAGATCTACAGACACATTAACATACTGTGTTTAAACAGAACTTTGTGTGCACAACTCAAGGCTACATAAGGAATTTCAAGATAATAAATATCAGGAAAATACTTTGCAGTTGCCAAAGATACGAGGCAGGCTGAAACTCAGACTGTGCTGCGTCCCTTCTCAGTACAACGTTCAGAAGGCAGTAGAACTTAATGCCACACTAGACCCACACAGCCTGCCATCATGAGCCTTACTCTTGTGAGTACAGGGGACACATCAGTGCTCCCTAACAGACCCAAATCAAAGTGATCACCTCGGGCTGAATCACAGACGTGGTCAAGAGCTTTATGTCCAGTCATAGGAGTAGTGTTCAGGGAGTGCTAGGCTGGCTTTCCACTTGCCCATAAGGGCCTGACAGGTATGTTATTTGAGCTCCCCACTGCCTGAAAGCAGCTCTGGGCCTGACCTGACCCTACAGGTGTTCGTTTATAACACAGCTGCATGCACTTCGAAACTCTACCGTTCCTTATCTGCACTGCACTGTCAGCTCGAATGTCTCACTTTCTCTGGGGCTTCCTTAAATCCTGTAAATTCCATGACTAATGGCATTAATCATTGGATTGTAGTTATTCACTCATTTCTTTCACTCAAGGTACAAAAGCAAATTAAGTTCTTATTGTCTATATATGTAATTCCTTATTCCTTTATGCTTCCTTGCCAGCTTTGCTGTATTTCAACACTCATAACTTTTCACCAAAGGCTGAAAGAAAAGTTGGTTTTGTTTAGATGCAGAGCCAGATGAACACATTTTTAACTCTTCAGGATGAGTTTTGTCTTCACAACTTAGTGTCAGCTCTCCCTGCTAGATACTTCTCGGCAGGAAGAACACTAGTTCATGGCCTGCGGCTAAATTTGCTACAGCTGCTATTGAAGCCATTAGGCTATCATAATTTGTTATTATGAAATAACTAGTTTTCATCATTTTACTGGGTGGAGTCTGAGGGAAAGCCTGGGAATTCCTAAAAGCAAGGTACCACATTAAACATCCTTGTTGTCACTATGTCCTCATAGATGATGGCTCAGCAAGAAAATTTGTAATGGGTAGAAGGTCCTAGGTCCCTTATTTTCATAATAATTGGTCTTTCCATACTAAATTCAAATAGATTTCATTTTCCACCTTACTTGATCACTATAGGAAATTTATTTTTCCAAAGTGTGTTTCCCATTTCTCCTAGCAATCAGTTACAGAAAGTAAATATATCTATTCATAATTCTTTTAACAATTGTGGGTTTTTATTGATGCATAGGTACTTAAAAACCTAAGCTCTGATGCAATGTCGAGATTCTTCTATTTATGTCTATTTTTGTGTTATTTACAAGATGTGTGGCATAAAATCACTGGACTGCAGTCCCCCTGATCTCTTTCATGATAATTCATGAAACAACCTCTCAGTAGTGAAGACTTTTATTTATGTGAGTACGACACCTCTCCTTAGAATTAAGAGGTTGTCAAGGGAAAAAGGGACATGGTACTTAAATCCTGGCAAATGAATTTTCTGTCCTGTGGTTCACAAGTGATTTCAATACTCTTTCCTGTCTAGCTCCCAATGCCTATTGTTTTTAAACAGAAGTGAGCAACCTCAGCTGCCCCACTGATTCCTTGTTTAGAAAACTGAGATCTGTAAAATACTATCCATATCATAAACACTTTTAAAAGCTTTGTCAATGAGTCCTGTATAACTGGGACATGGAATTTAATTAGACCTTACATGAAATAATGTCTTGTGATCTGCAGTTAATAAGGAAACAACTCTTTTAATTATTTTCTGCGGATTACAGTTTTCTGCAGTTTTTTCAGTCAAGAAGATAGACAACTATGTGCCCAGTTCTGTAAAGGTAACTCAGGTAAAACCTGCAAATTATTTCCGTGCAAGTAATAATTTCATTAATACATTCAATGAAAATGAAATGAAAGTCAAGGACATTCAGTAAGTCTGAGACTGGCTTGTTACATAGGTGTTCTTCGCTACCCCGAGGACAGGATTGTAATTAGCAGCATAGCAGTACTCTAGTGAAAACATTCAGAACTTGATGTTTACTTGTACAGTGCAGTATGGTCTGTTATAGGTAAGGATCATACGTAACACACGTTTGCATGTGACAACACATTTATATAGTCATTCATTGTGCAGCTTCATGTAAGTTCAATGCAGCTAGTCTTCCTCACACTACAGTAAACAAGTTAATTCTGCAAGGTTTGGTTCACAGGACTAGGGATTTAGTTTTTCTGAGAGCCTGCTGGTGGCACCAACACACACGTGTAAAAAAAAACAAATAATGAAATTAGGCAAATTAAATAAGAAAGACAAATTCAATCATTTATTTACGTGGTCAAAATGACACAGTATATCTCAGGTTATATATATGTTTATAGTCTTCTTTTCACAGCTTTGAAAATACACCTTGCAGTAAATTTGCTTGTGGACTTATATACGCAAATAATCGAGACCAAATGACTAAAGAGTGAGCTGAATACAATATAACCAGCCCTAATAATGTATTCTGGCTGAGAAAAAAGGTGTACAAATTGGTAAATGGGGAAAGAAACTGCTGCAACTGTGGGCTGCGTCCTGGCCCGTACAGACAGGTGGCATTTATTGGCTAAAATCCAGACTTCTGAGTTGTGTAAACGGAAACCCAGCTATAGCAGCCCTGTAGTCAAATAGCAATCATGAGGTGCTACCTCATGTGTAAAAAAAACGAGGAGACCTGGATGGAATAAAAATATGTTAATGACACAACAGTAGCATATAAACAAGGAATACCTAATTTGAAGTCTTTTTTTTTTATCCCTACATATAAGTCATATCTATTCCAGAGAAAAGATAGACAAATCTGGAAGCTTTAAGTGGAGACTGTACAATGTACAGCAAATCTTTACAGAGATGCTCTGTTGTCTTCAGTGCTCTCTGATTTTTCTGATGGAAGAAAGACTCCTCATTTCAGATTCTCCCTTGTCCCCTGAAATTAGCAACCTTCATGCCTGACAGCAGCTTTTAAATTATCTTGAAGTGCCCATTTTTCTAATGCTTCTTTCATAGTGGAAAGATGGAAAGGGTAGATAAACAAAAGCTAAAGAAAAAAGCAAATGAGAGGCTGGCACAAAAAGAGGGGAAGAGGTGAGCATCAGTCTGGAAAGAAAAGAGATTGCTGGGTCAGAAATCCATTGACTCCAAATTTGTAGAGGATGTGAATTTCTCTGAGACCATGGAAAAGAATCTTATTTAGAAAATTCCATGCAGATAAAGAAAATATTATGTTACCACTGGGGAAGTAACAAGAGACAAAGACCTCTTAGGCACTAAATAGAAGAAGTTGGGCTTCTAGAAGCAGCCAAGAAATTCAGTGAGGAAGCACCTCCTCATTGATCCAATGGCTCATCAACTCTCTTGTTTTTGGAAGCATTCCTGAAAAGGGAAAGAGAAGTGACAAAATATTGCACAATTGCTAGCAGTTTGTATTATCCTTCCATAGCCAAAACTCGCTTTTGACAAGGCAGGGACTCACTCCATATTAACATTTTTTGACATTTTGAGTTTCGTGTTCTTGTTCTATTTCTATTCAATCTATCCTGTTCCATTATTCAATCGCTGTTACAGGTTGTTTTGTTTGGGGTTTTTTTTACATTCAAGTTAAATTTCCTACACTACAATGCATGTCTGTTGTCTCTTGTTCTGTCTCTGGGCATCCCTGAGAGGAGTCTGATTTCATCCTCCTTATTCTACCCACCATCAAGTTTTTATAAATATTGATAAAAGCCCCCCTGAGTCTTCTCTTCCCCAGGCTAACCAGTGTCTCCCCATATGTCGAATGTTCTAGTCACTTAATCATCTCCATTACTCTTTCCTGGGCTCCCCCCTATAAGTCTGTGTTTTGTACGGGGGAGCCTAGAACTGGACAGATGTAGCCTCATCAGTGCTGGGTAGAGGACAATAATCACATCTCTTGATACGTTAGCCCTGGTCTCCCTAATGCAGCCCAGCACGCTGTTGGCTTTCTGTGCTAAGAGGGCGCTTTACTGGGTCATGTTCCAATAAAATGAGATTAAAAGATATGGGAAATAGATCTTTCGTTATTCCAGCCTGGACCTTGAAATGCATTGGAGTTCACAAGTCAAGGCCTGCACAGTCAGCTCCCCGTGGAAAGGCAAAATTGTGTGAGTTTGTTTTAGATGACTGTTCCTAGAAAGCTTAAAATTCATTGTACAATTGTTGGACTATTCTAGCCATGGGAGATGGAAAAGGATGTGGGACTGGAGGACACATTCTGGGAACTCATCTGCCAGATTTCCTGTGGCCAGTACCGGCACAGCGATCATTGGTCATGCTGGTGACAAAATTAAGGTTGTTTTCCATGTCTCACACTTGGACCCTCTTCTCAGACATTTATGGGTTTTTCAAATTTCAAGATCTTAAACTGAATTTTTCCACATCTGGGGTCTGTCTTCTGTCAGAAAGCCTCAGCCAGTGCTGTTCAGTCACCCAAACAGCCTAGGATGTATATATTGTTCTGCTATTGTGAACACTCTGGTGACCTTTTCTTTAAGCACCTTTATTGTGTTCCTGGTCCCAAACAGGGACCTGAGATCTGAATGCCCTTTCTGAAAATTAGACCAGGTTTTTGTATTTTTCCAGTGACGGTACAGACATGCAGGATGTCTCTCTCAGAGGCTGGAGCTGAAGTCTGTGAGTCCATCCTACTGAGCCATCTGAAAAGAGGTAATAACAGTGATACCTCTGTATTTCTCAGCACTGTTGTGAAAGTTAATAATATTTGAAAAGCACTTTGATTTGACAGTGATGAGCTCTGAGAAAATCTCATAAAGATATCATTAACCTTGTGGTCACTGTAGGGTCTGAACAGACTGTATTAAATTAAACACAAGTCACGAGCAACACAGAAAACAAAATTCATTGAGGAAGCGTAGTCTGCTTGTTCACTGCATGGAAGAAACTTCCTCATTAAAAAAAGGGAATCTGATCCTAAATAACTTCAATAAATATATACAAGTAGGCCATGGATGATTTTAATCCAGTCATTTCCTAGATTCTGAGTGCTTGACTTTGCTTTGACTCCAGGATTCTCTGTGATCCTTTTACTTCACAGCAGGATGGGTATGGGCTAGATCTCAGTACAGCCCAGCAATATTGCCCTCAGCTGACCTTCTTGGCATACTTCCAGCCCTCGCTGGATATTCAGAATATCCAGCAGCCCTCAATCTTGTAAAACTTTTAAATATCTGAAACTAACATAGGCCTTCTTTCCCTCTATGAAAGAAGACCATGAGGATAACATTCCACTGTCCAATTACAGCAATATATGTATTGAAGTAAAAATATTTAAACAGATGTTATAAAAGACTTCATTTCCATTCTATGGCAGGAGCACATCTGTACTTTAAATACCTCTTATCCATGCCAAAAGAACACCACGAAGAGAAAATGCATTTTTATGTGCTTTTCCTTTGAGTTTACCCTTTGTGAATACGGAAAGTCTTTTCAGTAGGAAAAAAGGCACTGATTGTGATCACTTGACATTCTGTGTTTGCCCTACAGCTGCCATGGAAATCAAGTCCTGGCTCTTGATTTCTGGCCTGATCTTTTAAAAACCTTGAATATTGCTAAAATAGTATTGTGCAGGAAGGAAAGGAGGGACAGCATGATGAAAGATCAAACTAATATAAAAATGCTGCAGTGCTACACTCTCTTCCTACCAAAACATTTTCATGCATTGTCTTATCGGCATTGTTCTTTACAAAGAAAATATCTGATGTCACATTACCATCACCAGTGATGAAAGGCACCTACACCGATGTTATGATACAGTCTTATTTTGGGGATGTGCTTGGAATCCAGCATTAATGCTTCAAGCACATATGAATTCCAGACTTAGGCAGCAGTGGAATTGTGGCATGAGAGTAGTAACCTTAATTACTTATAAGGTAATGCTCTTATGTTTGCTCACCGGTGAGTCTAGAAGACTTAATACAGTTATATTTAGTGGAGATGTTCAGTGAGAAGCATTCGCCTCTATTAACTCTGTAGATTAGATATCAAGAAAAAATTCTTCCCAGAGAGGGTGGTGAGGCACTGGAACAGGTTGCCCAGAGAAGCTGTGGATGCCCCATCCCTGGAAGTGTTCAAGGCCAGGCTGGATGAGGCTGTGAGCAACCTGGTCTAGTGGAGGATGTCCCTGCCCATGGCAGGGGGGTTGGAACTGGATGGGCTTTAAGGTCCCTTCCAACCCAAACCATTCTGTGATTCTGTGATTGTATGATTATGATTTTGCTGTTGCAACTGCTACAACATAAAGTCAGATGAACTGATATTATGCTCTAATGTACTCTACATTCTCAGTTATTTCAAAAACACAGTTTATGAAAATGGTGCTAATTTTCTGGCAGAATAATATTTTATGCCATAGTAGACACCTCATTTATAAGACACTGTACAAGAGGGATTTGAAAGTAATGTTTTTGTGCTTCACATGTCTTAATTTGTAGTGCAAGAAGCTTATGAGATTTGTATTTTTTCTGATAATACTTTCCTTCTGCTTTCTTTAAATTTTTACTGTGCCTTGGTTTAGAAATTTCAACTATTGCGTTTTGGTTTTGGTATTTTTATTCTTCTAATTTTAGTTTTAACTGAAACCACTTATCTTCTTATGGTGCACAAAGTAGGATTTGATTGCAATCTTAACAACAGCTTTTTAGATTTCTCATAAATTAAATAAAAAAAGGAACTGAATGTGAATTAATTTGTAAGTGTAGCCAAGTGACCTTATCAGCCAAGTGACCCTAGTGGTGCTTTGTAGAAAGATCATTATTATTATTATTCTCAATGTTTTTGCTGTTTAATATTCCACTGTGAGAAACAGAACTGTTCTCCCTGTTCCTACCACCGCAAAGTGAATACCTCCTACCTTCTCCGACATTACCATAAAAACAATTTGCAAAGTGAATTGTATTCACCAGTGTGCATGGTCCATGCTTTTATTCTTCACTCTATGAATATAATTAAATTTAGCTCTCCAGACAGTAGACAGAAGAATAAATACTTTTAAGTGAACTGCACAGCTGTGTATCAAACCAGAAATGAAAAGACCATCTGACTGAGAAATGTGTTGAAGAGTTTATGGTGAGAATTCCAGAATTCGTCTTCAAAACGAAGTGTCTGAAAACAACTTTCTTCATTTATGAAACTGGGCTTGTTCAATTTCTGATACAAATAGCAAATCTTCTTAGACTGGAGAAGTTCGATAAAACTAAATCAGACTTTGAAGACAGATACAACTATCATCTCAGAAGCTGCTGGACAATAGCTTGCTGGAGGTAAGGGAGGCTCTGGATGTCAACAGAATGTTCTGACAATAATCATCAGAAAAAAGGCCAACTTTCTCCTGCTCTAAAAGCAGGATTAGAAACCCTTTCAGTACAAGACTACATTTTTGTAAATAACATGGAAACAAGGAAAAGAATCTGGAAAATTATAGATCTGGGAAATAATGGTCTGTTTTAAATCCATGGGGCAATTGAAGTATATTCCTAGATAATTCTAAACCAAACACTGTTACTTTACTTAATGTTCTAGCTGTTGTCAAAGAGGATCTACAGTTCATTTTTAAAAACATGCAGGAAAGTAATTAACATTTTATGTTGATTTCTGGACATTTCTACACATTTGTAGCATTAGAGCATTTGAGAATTCCCTGGATTCCAGTGGAGTAGGGAAAGTCAAGTATGCAAGTAATCTTTATGTGATCAGGGATGTCATTCCTATTCTTCTTGTGATTTCTTTTCAGGTTTTTATTATCGTATTGCTGTAAAGGTGATGGTTTAAAAACTAACAAGAAGTCTCTGACACTATTATCTAGCTTATTAGGGCCAAACCTGAAAGGTACTACAGACAGTAAACCTACTTTTTGTCAGTGATTGTAAGCATATTTGTAGAAATTAAGGTTATTTAATTTCATAAATAAATCATTTCTCACCAAAAACCCAGTGACCTCGAACCATAAAATCACCCAAGCTACAAAGATGGTACGCAATGATTAGGGTTTACCTGGTTGGTCATTTCAAAGTAGCCAGTAAGATACACAAAACTGACAGCTGTCAAACTGAGAAATGACAAAGCGATTGAACTGAACTTAAACAGCTCAACCATAGTGATTTATTACTAGGATAATGATCCTTTAATATTTTTCTTTGTAGAACTACCTAAGTATTCAGCATAGTGAAAGAAGCATTATATTGATACTTCAGGGAAAAAATGTCGCTGAGATTTCAGGCATCCTCTAGTGTGGGTATAAACACGTGGGTTCAGGAGCACTGTTGCTGACTTGGGATGACTCAGTTTGTGTAAGGAGGAATCAGTGGTATTTTTCATTGGTGTATTTAATGTATTGTTTAAATGATTCTCCACACCAAACTCCAGCTGAAGTGTCTTACCAAATTTTGCTGTAAAAGATATCATCAGCCACTGAGTAATATACTGTAATCGATATTATCTGTTCATTCTTCATCTCTAGTTTTATGAGATTCTGTAGTTGCAGTTCCTGAGCTTTGCCTGCTGGATAAAGTCACATGTGAGTTAAAAAAAAAAACAACCACAAACCACCCAAATTTATAATGACTTCTAAGATCACAACTTAACCATGTAGAACTATGTGAAAGATGATGCATACTCCAAAAAAAGCTAGAGAATGTTGTTAGAATTGTTTGTCTCAGCCACAAGTTCACCAACTGTCTATAAGTAGTTCTCACCGTTTCTGTTTGCAGATAAAAATGTGATCATATGTTCCTTTCAAGATAAGCTACCACTGGTTTTAAGCACTGTGATTACTCCCTCCTCATTTTTCAAAACAGGATCTCGCTGTGTTGAATGCAACTCCTTGAGTTGTGAAATGCTCGCCAAGAACTTTTACAATCCAAAGATATTTTAGTCCTGACAACATGCGATGTGTGGTATGTCATTCAACCCCTCATGATAATGCAACAGGTTTGCCCGTATGTTGTAAATGGATCCGTTTGCTCCATTTACATTTTGTGTTCCTGCGGCTAGCTACTCTGAAGTTACTTCAGCTGGCAACACAACCAAGGCTTTTGTCTACCGGTTAATTTAAGACTCCTAATTACGTTTAAATCCAACACAGCACTTAGCTTCCAATCGCAATCTCTTAAGATATATTCTTCCCAGAAAAGTTAAGAATAGATTTTTTTCAATTGTTTTCATTAAAATTTTGCAGCTTAAAATGAACAGGACTGAAATCATCACCATTCCTTACCCCACTTCCAAACATGTCCACAGTAAAAAACAGAGGTGTTTCTACCATTGGAAGCTCCAGAGCAAACGGGGTTTGGCTGTTCTGAGTCAGGGTCACAAGGTTTCATATTTCCCTCCGCTCGGGCCTTGTAACACTTGGTAAACATTAGTCATATACGAGGCTTCTGCATGTTGCCCTTATCAGCGTGGCTGGAAGGAAAAGTAGCTTTTTTGGTAAACTGGAGAGGCTGAGCAGAGATTTGAATTTGGTATAAAGTCAGCATCAATCTCCTGAGGCCATTAGTACTGCTTGGCTTCTGCCAACTAGACTAGCAAATCGTTCCTGTTTCCTCTTGAACTTTGGTCTGCATATGGCAGGGCAGCGTGTTAACAGCTGAAGAAATGGACCAACCAGTGAAAACTGAAGTAGTTAGCTGAGTATGACTGTGCTGTTCCATGCTGGCTCTACAACTTGGCAGTGCCATCCATTGCCCACGTTTGAGGAGGTATATTAGGCATGCATTTAACAGTATTTGAGTTTATAAGATTACATGTGAACACACGTTTGTCACTGTCAGAAGCAGAAACTAAAATATTTTCAGTGAACTCCATTGCCAACTAAACAGAAACTGTAACTAAGCAACACAGAAACACCACTGCAGTTATTCACGACTCGGAAACACGATTAACCAACGTCTGCCTCTCCCTCACCCCCCAACTAAAGTGTCTAAATGTTCTTGGCTGCTTTATTTCACTAATCTGCAGTATGTTATATCTCAAAATTTAAAAAGCCAATATGAAATTGAATCACCCTCACTACAGAAATTAGTAGAGCAGTTTGATAATGTTGAGTCCAGGCACAACATTTTCAAAAACTTAAAATAGTTTCACATGATTCTGTGGAGAAGAAGATAAGGAATAAATTGAAGAAATGCTTTTCAATTACATTTTTTCTTTATAAAACTGAAAGTGGATTTTTACTTAGAGATGTAGAAGGACACCTTTGCAGGCAAGGCCAGTGCTACTATCCCATCTGTGGCACAGTAGTACATCTGCAGCATGCTGATTTTGGTCAACATGCAGTAACCATCACTTGAACCAGATCAAAAATACTCCTCAAGAATATAGTAGCATTGGCAATGTGACCTACTATGACTTTAAGACAGTATGTTAGGCAAAACATTTCTCCTGGTGTTTCTCCATCCCTACTAATCCTGCTCCTTCTTCCATTTCTCTGGGTCTCGGTACATGAAGAAAGATAGCAGAGCTACTGTTCAACTCAGGCCTAATTAGCATTATACAGGAAGCAACTTTTCTGAAAGGCAGGATGGTATATGGACTGGTTTATACACCTGAGGTGCATAGGCATTTATTGAGAAGTCAAAATTTTTCTGCACCTCTCAAGTATAGAGATCTAGATGGTCAATAAAGCATCTTCCATGAGAATGGCATGCTAATTATCCCATGAGTCATTCCACATGAAATTAAATGTTTCTAGAGTCTGGACCAGTATTTCAGCTTCTGAAACTTGTCTCTAGACAAGTAGACATACCTTTCAAGCTACAAGCCACCAGTGGGTTCATCAGGAATATCATAAGTTCACAACTCCACTGGAGAAAGTTGGGGGATACACCTGAAATATACTCCTGAGTCCAGAATTTAGGTAGAAATGAAGTTACCAACTTTGTGAGTGGCTGCCTTGGACGATGTGCAAAGTCCAAGTTAGAGAACTTCATAATGCCACTATTATGGGAATTCTGCAGGGTTGTATCTGTGAGGTGTTTTCTGTAATAGAACTTTTAAAAGAGCACAAGGTCATTAAAACTACGAAAGAAGTCTGGTTTGCTTTTCATTGATTAAATGAAAAGCAAATTAACTCGTGTGGAAATATACATATATTCACATATGGAAATGAGCAGTATGCAGCTACTGCTGAATTGTTGAGGGGCTCTGGTAGACATTTTGCATCTTCTTCAGATGTAAACATAAGATTTTTCAACTGAAAAAGAAATATGCCTTCACGTGTGACTATATTTCACCATCCTATTAAAATGAGCACTTTGAAAGCAAAGACAATGTCTCTGCTTTCATCACTTTGTTGTGTATGAAGAATACTGTACCTCTTTTTCCCAAATTGTCAGGGTACAGAAAGACTATTCAAAAAATGTTCAAGTAAATCCTTCATTTGCCGTTATAATTAATTCTGGGACAAGTTATGGAGTTTTCATTTTTATGCCAATTTTTATCAGTTTCAGATTTCAAAAAGTAACTACATTTCTAAACCATAAATTAAAAAGGTCTGGTTTGGCCATCTAAAGAACTTGGTTTATGATTTTGACACAGACATTAAAAAGGTACGATTTTGAGTTTCACTGAAAAGGAACACATTTTTTATTTAAAAAAAAAACATAAACTTTTTAACCACTGGCAGTAACTATTTGAAATAGTTCTTTAAGAGACTGGACAACAGAATGAGACACCTGAGCTACCTTGGGCCTGGAAGCAATCTCACAACATTAGTGCTGACCTACATGTATTTTGATTAGCTCACTGGGAGCCCCAGTGGTATCCAGCTATTCCGTTCTCTTCTGATAATGTATGTTCCTCAGGCATAGTAATTAACCTTACACAGGCCCTTCCCTTGTTATGGACTAATCACATTTGTATGGGCTACACACATCATAGCACTGTACCCACTTACAGGGTGCTTTTATATCTGGGAGAGGACAACTCCTTTCTATGCTCCTTTTAGCCTTGTCATTGTATCTCTGTAGGACAGGTACCTAACATGATGGTTTCTAAAGGGTTCAGACAGACCTTCACAAGCTAACATCCCCCTAAATGTTATTATAGACAAAAAAGAGCTTCAACAAAAGCAAACTAAAAAGGCTGTTTCTTGGCTGAGGTTGGAAAGAGCCTGCCAACAAGACAAGGAGCTCTCAGAATTGTAAATGGTGCAAATGAGAAATAAAAGAATCATAAGCCCAGTGTTCTCCTCAGGCTGTTGTCCTCCCCCTTGGTTGCAGTCCAGCAGCTTTTCAGAGACTGCTTTTCAGGCCAATAGGAGTTCTCTTCCTCCTATCTTAACCAAGAGCTACGTTTAGGTTACAAATCATCCCATCAGCCAGAATGTTCTTCATGTCCCTGCAACCTATGCCTGTGTCATTCAACAAGCTTGCGAAAAGAAGGTGTTACTCCTACTAGGCTTGAAAACATAAGAAATGTGAGATCTGGCAGATTTTCTGATACAGCCCAGAACCTGGATACTTGATATCCTGAGCCTGCTTTGAAAGAGAGCAAGGGAGATGTAGCAAAACATTTTTCAGCTCTTGTTCTCTACCAGACCAATCAATAAAGAGTTTCAGAAGTTCCTACTTCTTTTCAAAATCTAACTTTTAAAGCCAAATGTCTTCTAGGTGTTAAGCCCTGACCAGATTTTTTATTTTCATTCTGGACCTCTTACCATGTGGGCTCTGAAAACACATTTACAGCTTGTATATACCTGGCAGGTATAGACAACAACATTTCACATGGTCTGAGTCCCCATCATCTGGATCTGAGACCTGTTTGGACTACTTCATGCTACTTTTTGGGCCACATGTGAAGAGCTTTCTGTTCATGGAAGTTAGAGCTCTGAGGAGAAACACTGCTGAGGTCTCACTCCCAGGGTGAATGAGGATGCAGTTACGATGCGCACCTTGAGATCACATCCTGTACCCCAGTAATGGCAGTTGTTTATTACCACACAGATCTGAAAGAGACCAAATCCGAGTGGACGAAAGCAACTCTTCACAGGACTTATGCTGTGTTCTTGAGGGATCTTTTAATATAAACAGCAAATAAAATATGATTTGATTCTCAGAGGAAATGACAAAATAAAAATGCCTTAACGGAACGACACATTTATACGTCCTTGCAAGTATGATAGGTGGGAGTCCTCCCTGAGTTACAGTACCAGAGCAAAGCCCACTACTTTTATAACAGCCTCCAAAAGATGTAGCTAACACGCTTGATCCCAGACTAGCCATAAAGAGTACATTTCTCTCATGTGGCGTTTCCTTCATTCAGAGTATTTCCCATGCCCCTGGCTCCATAGCCCTGATCCCTTTTTATCCTGTATTTCAAATATTTTATTGCAGACTTCCAGTTTGAAACTGTCATTTCGCCCATTTTCTGTCTTTCAGGCTGTTGGGGCACCTATGTTCCTGCAAACATGGATGAACCATTGCATCTTCTAGGGCTTTGTGACCTTGTAACAGTGGGTAAGTGTCCTGAAACTGCCCCTGCCCATCCATTTTATCTTCCAGCACAACGTTAAAATCTGCATTAGAATGTTTTGCTTGTCCAAACAATATTTCTCCCTGAGTTCACTTATAGTTGCCAGTGTCAAAGATGCTGTTAAACTGTTTTAGGGATTTTCTCATGCATTACTGTTCTTTGAAATACCCTCAGAGAAGAAGGATAGTGGTTGTGTGTGTCATGAGGCTTCAGAAACCTTTTGTTTTTCATCTCAGTCTGCTGACCAATTAGAGATGAGTCACTTTATTACAGTATCCTGTTTCCCATTGCTTTATTTAGGTTAGCACCTACCTCTTCCGAAACAGAAGAAAAGGTTAATCACACAAACATGCTGGTACACAGATGAGGAATTAAACCAACGAGGAAATACAACCCAATGTTTTAGGTAGTAAAACAGTGGTTTACTACCTAAAGAGCTGTGTGCTAGGACTAGTTCCTGGGAAGACTCCCACTTGCTCAGAGGGTGGTCAGCCCAGGCAGGGAGAGAAGGGTTCTGAACAGCACAAGGCTTCCTAAATTTAGCTGATAGCATTTTAAATGCTAATTTGAAGTTTCTAAAGAGTAAACTCAGTTTGGGAAAGCACAAAGGGAATTTAGTAATTGACATCAGATAAAGATGATAGGAGACAGTGTCCGTAGGAAGACCCTTATAAGTCTTGTGTCCTTTCCTTATGCATTCAGCCATTTAGAGTAAGAGAATGTGCTGGGTTCAGTCAGGAAAGGGCTAACTCCCTTTACTCTGGTTGCCAAGAAACTATGTTGCTGGACAGTAAGTGAAAACATTGATAAGGCCTCAGCTGGTGCTGGGGATGGCTTGTACTGAACTCAAGGTCTTTTGTCCGCTTCGGATACTGTAGCTGACCCAGACTAACCAAGGAAGTATTTCATCCCATAGTACGTCATGTTCCGGTCTCTTTGGGTGGGGAAGAGGGTCCGGTAGCCATTACTCTTCCCTTCTCTCTCTCTCCCTTACTCCCTTGCTCGTCTCTCCGGGCACTTGCTAACCCTCCTGTGTTAGCTGCTTTGCCAACTCCTGTGCTGGCTCATTCGTGTGGGAGCTGGTGGGTTGTTTTGAGTTTTCTGGCCGTGTTATCAGTGATAAGGTTTGCTCGGAATCTGCTGCGTAGGCTCCCGGGCTCCGGCCTTCAGGCCGCGGCTCTCGGGCTGCGATCGCTCTCGGGCTGTGGTTCTCGGGCTCTCTGGGTCTGATTTTCATCCCTCAACATCTGGGTGTGCATTGGTCAGTGGATGGTGGGAAATTGTATCATATTGTATATATTGTACTATATGTTTCATTTTCTACTATTTTAAGTATTTATTAGCAGTAGTACCTGTATGTATTGATTTAGATTTAATTAGTAAATAGTTCTTATCTCAATTTTACGAGCTTCCTTATTTCTTTTTCCTCCGATTCTTCCCCTCCACTGGAGGAGGGGAGGGGGATTTGTGAGAGCGGCTTCGTGGTATTTTGCTAGACGGAGTTAAACCACGACAGAGAATAAAATTTTTTCAAGTGGGTTTCTGTATTATTTTCCAAAAGAAAATTAGAACTGCTACAGGGCCTCTTCATTTCTTTTGGGCAGGGGATCAAGTTGAAAAGCAAAAGGTTCCAGGAGCTTAGTGCCAACACCATGATTCCATATGAATAAATCAAGATTATGACAGCTACTCTGTAATAAGCACCTTTTCATGTTTATGTTCAATAAGTAAATGTATGAACCAGACACTGTTGAGAAAAGGCATGATGCACAGTTGATCATTGGCTGAAGTACATGATGGAAATTAATTGATTTTGGGGTTGAAATTAAGCTGAACAACTAAAAAGTGCATCCTTTTTTATTCTATTACTCTGATTAACAGTACAGTGACGCAGTTAGAAGGCTGTGGTCAGCAGAATGATAGTCAGTAATTCTTATTACATAGATGGATGTTTTGTGTATAAAATTGATACTTCTTAAACCACTTTTAAAATCTATGCTGAAGCTTTTAATGACATTCAGGCTCCAAAGCAGCTCCCACACTCTCTCAGGATTGCCTTGCCACTACTGTCTTAAAGTGCTGTCCTCCTACAGAGGATCTGGTCAGCAACAGCAGCAGCTGTGGGAACAGTTCGTTCAGCATGCCAGACTGAAATTCATGTTTCAGGAATGTCTCCTAGGGGGGTTGAGCAATTCAGGCTGATTCGTAGTTAAAAGCCTTTCACTGTAACACAATTACCCTGCAGTAGAGAAGAGGAATGGTCGGCATTTGTTTGCTACAAATGTGCTTTGCAAAAACCACTATTACGTAATCCTTCTTCAGGTGAAACTTCCACTGACAATGGGACTTACCTCTGCTAGAATTACAGGCTGTTGGATTGGGAATATAAGGAATAAAATCAAAGTGATCAACAACATTTTATATGGGTTTCAAGATCCATTTGCTCAAAAATATTAGGATTTTTTTTCTGTCTGAAAGGTAGTAACTACCACTGTCCAGCAGGGTCCCAACAGTGCAAGGAAGTTGTGGTTTTGGGGCTGTTTAGAAAAGAATATACTTTATTTTTTCTGATTATGATTGATTCTTATTATCATACAAAACACAGAAGGTCCTTGCAAAGAATATATCATCTGCCTTAGGCGGGTGGGGTACTCTCACCCACCAATTTACAGATTTAACTGGCCTGTAGCCACCCAATTTGCACCTTCCATCTTACATTCTGCAGTTCTGGCTTAGTCTGAGTCATGGACTGAAAGAAGAGAGGAAACTGCCGCTGTCTGGCCAAACTGTCTTGCACGATGAGTGCTGTGTATCCCTCTGCCTCATGATTCCCACAGTCAAGTCCCAGCCTTCCAGCCCACCAGGGAACAAAAGCAAGGGTACCCAAACTTGGCTTCTTCAAGACTACATTTCTGCCTCCTGGTACGTGAGATGGAGGCTTGCAGAAAGAAAGCACGACAGAGGATTGTAGCACATGTGCTAGGGAGAGTTGTGTGATACAGGGCAAGAAGAAGAGAGTGAGGGGTGACTTGGATGCTTTATAGGTTTTTTTATGATAGAGTCAGAGATTGTAACAGTTATTAGAGCTTGGGGGGGGGGGGGAGGGAGGGGGGGGGGGGGGGGGGTTGGGGAGGAAATAGGCCCAGACCACAAAGTTAGTTAAGGCACTTTTTTCCCACTCAGCTGAGATTTAAGCAATGGAAAGACAGAAGAAAAAGGAAAAAATAAGTGAGTGGTACAAGCGAAAAACTGGAGGGAAGAAACTCTGAGGGGTAGTGCAGGGAATGGGGGAAAGCTGTCTGGAGATTGGATCTCAAGACTTTCAGGTGTTCACTCAAAAGGCCCAGGGTACAGAAGGTGGTTTCTTATCTCAGGGCACCACACAAAACTGACATGTTAATGCTTTGTGCATGTACTCATCAGCCAGCAGTATGACAGTGAAGCACCTAGGCCAATGCACAAGTTGATTCTGCCAGATGTAAAGGAGTGAGCTGGACCAGTCAGATCTGCACAACCTCTTTGGCTTTGCAGGGATCACTATCTTAATTTTTGGCCTGACATGAACTCCCCCTGTCATGTAATTTGAGTGTGTGACATACAAAGGTCTATAGCTCAGTTGAAGGATTGTATAAGCCATATTGTCTGAAGAAGCAGTCTCATGCCAGCATAATTTTCCTCCTTTCCACACTTTCTTTTGCACTCCAGAACTGATATGCTTTCAAAAGTACATTTGGTAGAGGATTATACAGATGAGGTTGTCAGTGTGCAGAAAAGAGGCATTCATAGACTTGTCAGTCAAATCTGTAACCTGGACATGGGACAAAAAGACAATCTGATATGATAGCAAGGTTGCTGGTCTGGACAGAGGGAGAAGGCAGAACATGTAAAACAGAAGGAAAAGAGACTGAATTTTTGTAATGTTAAATTTGAGATGGTGATCCAGGTGACGTTTACAAGCACCATGCTCTTTTCTTCCAAGCTGCTACAGAATAATTGAATGGGTTAAGTTCAGTTATGCTACTGATACAAATGTCTTGTAGATAAACAAGAGAGGCTTCAAATCACAGTGCAAGCATGTGTAATCACTCCACAGGTACATGTGAGACTGCCATGACTTTAAATGCACTGGGAAGAGGTGATTTCAGGAAATATCTATCTGCCTTTGTGTAAGGGATAAACAAGAGAAACACTAGAAATAGGGAAGAAATTAAGAAAATATGAAATACAGCCTGAAATAGCGCTAGAAGAGTGGTGGTCAGAAAAACTACCATATATTTTGTGCTGAAACCTGGTGATGCTACAGGCAAAAGAATTTGCTGCTTCTTGTTCAGATCCTTCTATAAGCACAAAATTAGATCTTCATACATTCTTCAGTGCAGCTCTCCACAGAGATCTCCTGCTCTTATCATGAGCTTCTTTTCCAACAGAAACAGTCTGCAGGGTCTCAAAACTCTGGATAACCACTTAGACCAAGAAGCAATAACAATAATGAATACCTTTTGTGTCCTTCAAAATGAGTCATGTTCAAAAGGTAAGAGGGATTTACTCATAATGGACAGGCAGTGATGATTCAGCAATCACATTTTCAACCGACTGTCAAACAAACTTCACTGAATGCATCTGTACTGAACTCATGGAAATCTACAAAGGGAGTTGTTTTTACATGACTGGAAGCAAACACATTACTCAGAACCAGAAGTGTAAAAGAGAGACTGATGAGCAGCCAAGTCTCCCAGCAGACAAGCCAAATAGATTTCCAAGCCCTCTTGAAGTTGTCTTTGCCTTCCTTCCTGGAAGAACATTTTCATAAGCAGTTATCCGGATTTCTTTTAAAGTAACGCGCTCCCATCATACAGCTCCAGGTCACTAATGCTAAATGCCCCAAACACACTGATACTCCATTCAGAAATACTTGAAAATGCATCAAATGTTAAAAATGTTCGATATTGCATAGTACCACGATTAGTTTATCACAAGTTGTGTTCTGGTCTATCAGGAGGTTTGCATATGAAGATTTTTAGGAAATCCTTGAAGAGAAATAACATCTACTTTGTAGCACCTAGTGAAGGCTAGGCTTTATATATATATTTGATATTATTTTTTTATATATATATAAAATACCCCTGCTACACCAATCTATTCCAAACAGCTATGGTCTCTCTTTTTGGAGTCCAGTTGATTTCAGAACGCCCACATGGATATTAATGTCTATTATGTATGTAGGACAGAAATTTAGAAGTCTCTGTGTAGATACAGAGAACTTTTGCCATCTACTTTAGGAAGAGCTGGGTAGGACTCAAATGCCTGTGCTGCAGTTCTCTCTGAGAGTGAACCACCTCTACACACTTGGTATTCAGATGAAAATGATACATTTAAATCTATTGACACATTAACCGTTCTGTACATCCACCACTTTATACCTTGAAAATCAGTAACAGTTTGTGATTTTTTTTAAAGAAGCAGTACTTTTTCTTGAGACACAGGTCAAAGAAAACCATAAAGGGAATATGATATAAAAACATTCTGAAAAATAGTTCCAATGTGGATGGAACCATATAGACATGGCACTTGGTCAAGAATTTCTTAGAACCATCCAACTGAGAGGTTAGAGTTCAAAGGCTTTAACATTCAGATTTATTTCTGGCTGAACAAAATATGTAGTGTTGACTTCCTGCTGCTTAAAGTAAAAGGCATTGCTCAGATTCCACCAAAACAAATGGAAAATGGAGCCTAAGCAGGGTAGCATAAGACAGACCAGCCAGCTCCAGCACTTGTACATTTACTCTGTTTTTCTTATCCCATAGGGCGGAATACAACAAAATGTGTTTGTGTGTGTGTGTACCCATGCAGAAAGCTATGTGGAAGTATGTAAATATATACCTGCACACAGTTATTCTTTACAATAAATAAATATAGTACACTTTGTTCTACATAGTAGCATTCAGGCTCTGGCTGCCAGACCAGAACATTTTGGGTGTATGCATTGCTTGGAAAATGACAAGCAATGCATCTGGCAAGTCATGCAGTGCTGCTCACTATCAGCATGTAGAAGGTTAAAATTAGAGTCAGAATTTGGTTTTGACATATTTTAAAAATAACTGACATTTGTCCTGGGAATGTACAACATCTAGCATGCATTAGGGAAAAAAAATCTTTCTACATCTGAGCACACTGTAGCAAAACAGAAAAGGAAAGCTTTCAGCAAGCAAGAAAAGCAAAACAGCATCATGATCTTGAGATGCATAAACAGGAGAATAACCTGCAGGGCACAAGAAATAATCCCTGTGCTCTGCTCTGCATTGCTTAGGCTACAGCTGAAGAACCATGTCCAATTTTGGGCACTGTATTTCAGAAAGGTTTTGGTGTGAGAGGACTAGAGGCAACATGGTAACAGTCTTCGGGGATATACAAGGCCATTGTAGAGGAGGATAATATTAAGTGTTTTCTCTGTCTGCTTTGCACAGGGCAAGAAGTAGTGAACCGGAACAAAGTTTAAAATCAGACATTATGGGGGGCGGGGGGGTGAATCTTACAGTGTATGTACTGAAAGACTGGAATAGATTGCCTGGAGAGACTGTGGGCTGTTACCAAAATTTTTTAGGAAGAAATAAGGTAAATGTCTGTCAGGAATTGTAGAACTGTAAGTCATCCCATTGCGGGGCAGAAGGATGGGCTAGGTGACTTCTGGAGGTTTCTACCAGATTTACGGGTCCATGGTTCGTTGAGAGGAGTAATAGCATGCTAAGACATGAATCTCCCTCATAAATTGTGAAATTTGCTGAGTGTATGGTGTCTGAATGCAGAGTTCTGGTTCCGTTCACATTCGGTTTGTATTAACTTCCTGTCAGTGCAAGTTTTTAGACAGTTCAGGCATCAGTGTCTGATAATCTCTTTTTCTTTAATCACTCAAATACAAATTTTACAGATCTTTTGGATTCACCTTGGGGAGGCAGTGGGTCACACTACTGAAATTTACATCTTTCAGATTATATTTAGATAATATAGCTATATACGTAACAAACAAGTAAACCTGTTGTATTATGAAATAAGTAATTCAGTGGTGAAAATTGGATCAGCTGTTATGTTTATAGTTTAATGTCTTAATAGTCATTGGCTGAAATGGATTTTTTCCTACTGATTGTGTAACCACTTCACTTATTTACAATATGTGTCCAAATTGAGGGCCACTAGGTGTTTCATGCTATCAGCATGGCCCAGCACTATTTCCCTTTTCCTTTCCTATTCTTTTTCTTCTTAAAACAGTTCATTAGGCTTTTCCTCACCTCCAGCCTTAATAAACTTTATTGACAGAGTGAACAACAGTGAGAAAAATACAAGTACAGTACTCCCCCTTTGCAAAAATACAATTTTAAAGCGAACAATAATATAGATAATTGTTGGAGCCAGAACATCACAACAATAAAACTGGCTTCTTCTTGACCTCAGATTTGCTTTTGAAGTTATGGAATATTTCCATTTGTGTGGGTGTATAAAAGAAACCAGGAACCCTAAATAATACTAACTACACCAGCTTTAACTTCTCTTCCCACTCACAAAACACCTCTTAAATACAAGCAGATAAGATATCAAAATACAAATACTGTTAAGATCTTCATTACACATGTACTAATGCTATTTTTCCAGAGGAAAGGAAATTTCTGTAATTTCTAACCTCATTTTAAAATGTGTTACACATTTTTGGTAATCCTGCTCAGATGACACATACAAGCTACGGGAAGGAGGAACAGAAAGAAAGATGGTGAGACAATTCCTGTCTGAGCACGACAGCAATACAATACTGCACACAAGTAATACTGAACTGTTTTGAAAGCCAGGTGTTTTCTGCTGTTCTTTACAAGAAGCAGCAGTAAAAAAAAATTTCTGCGCTTAACAGAAACTATTTCCCAATTTCCTCATTAAAACCAGGAACTCACATTAACAGTCAACATACCAGTAAATAAAATTGGTACTACTACCTTCCAGTTATATTAATATCTGGTTTGTTTTACATACGTGATGCAGTACATTTAGCTCAATGATCAGCAATGTGAACAGGATTTCTGGCCCTCCAGAATTTCAGGGATCTAAAACTTCAAGCTAAGCATAGACACACATGTTAAATTTTGGTCCAACAATTAGAACAGGAAAGAATACTGCATAAACATCATGGCTAAAGAGAAAAAAGGTGTCATTATACATATAATGTAATACTATCTGCAGTAGACTTCAGATTAAAAGAAAGCAATACATTTAGCACATTAATCCACGTTTTTCAATTACTCTATACGGACTAGAGTAACTTTGAATAGGGTTAAGAAAAGGAAGATTAATAACAGATCATATTAATTTTTTCCGATTTTTTAATCTTCTGCTATTGTTCAACATAACACAGTTTGTATAGATTCTCCATAAAAATAAGCCAGTGGTTTATTTATTGTGTGTAAGCAAGTAGCTATAAATGAATTTATTAAGAAGTGTCTGAGAGAATCTTTATTAAATATATGTTTGTAAAATAGTATTACATTCAGCTAAAAATGAAAATCCAAATTAGTTGCAAAATCCTATCATTATAGTGATTAAATCCGAGGCTTACCTAAGCCTGTATTTCAGATGAAATGTTTCTGAATTTATTTAAAAGGATGTGACCAGACTACTTAACAGCAAGAGCTTAGTGCAAAAAAATGCAGCTACAGCAGCCTGTCACCCTACAGCCAGCAGCTTTATCTTTCATTAGATTCTAAAATGCTTTTTTCCCCTTCATTGTAGATGAACTGCAGTTGTAGCAGCATATTTCACAGCAGAGCTGCAGCTGCACTTTAAAGCATAAATTCAAACTCAAATTTTCAGAGGCTAAGCCAAATTTAACCTTATTTCCGTATTTGGATGCTTACCACTGTAAGTAAGAGAAAGAAAATGAAACAAATGACTATCAGAAAAGTCTGGCTGGTTTTCTTTACTACAAAAAGCACTGTGGTACTATGCATGAATCTGATAGTTCAACTACCTGTGCCATTTGGTTCCATTCATCTTTTCCCTGTCCCACACCCTCCATGTGGATTGAACAGTCCCCCCAGAATGGGCTGTTTTCCTTCAGAATTACTAGAAGGGCCTGTAACGTACCAGCATGTCACGAAGCCAAAACAAGATGACCCATATGTGACTGAAGAGAAATACACACAGTCAATGCATTCCCTTCTAAGTTCTTGCATGCTAAACAGTAAGTAAACAGAAATTAGCCAGAAGGAATAACCTTGATCAGTAGTCTCAGGAGACTGCTACAATAGCCCTCTACATTTGTCACTCTTCGTGAAATCATTGCTTTGTCCAGCCCATCAGTCAGCCTCTGGCAGTGGCAAGGACTAGGTATTTCAGAGAAAATGCAAGGAAACCCTATAGAGGACCATAACGAAGTACCTTAGTCTAGTTGTTTTCTCCTTCTGGCCCAATCATTTATTTTTGTGTTGTCCAAAATACCTGTGGCTATCTAAAGAGTTTTTATGACCCTTTAGAAATTAATTATTCTTTGGTTCAGTCATGTTAATCTATCAGTTTTGTACTAGTGAATGATTCAGTTTATTGATACGTTCCACCTAAAATACATTTCACTGGATCTAAACTTAGTTTTTAAATGTGTGATGCTTCTGTATTTCATCTCTGCAGTGATCTTGCATTGGGAGAAGCAGTAATTGAAAGTAGCAAGTCTATCTTCCTATTGTTTGTATCTCTACATTATCTATTTGCTGATCTTTATAAAGCTACACAGTCCCATACTTCTCAGCCCATCTCATTTGGAAATCCACACATTTAGCTTTGTGTTTGATCCCTTTTCTATTTTACCCATCTTTTTGAGAACAGGTGTTCAAAACTTAAATGCAGTATTTCGGAAGGAAGCAAAATCTGAGGTCATTGGATGCACACAAGCAGTTTAGTGGAACAGATTTGCTGCACAAGCCTGGTCAGCTGCACAGCATCACGCAAGCAGTACTTGGGGTATGTTCATCGTCTGCTGAGAATGTACAGTCACAGGGTGCCTTTCCCCTCTTTGTCCAGAACCTGAGCACTGGGAGCCGAAGCCTTCAGGCAGCACTGATGTCGTGCCAAAGGCCGAGTCATACTTGTTTGGAGGATGGTGAATCATCTCGGTAGGTAAAGCGCAGTGTATTGCTGAACCATCCCTGGGTCTGTTTAGCCAAAAGCTGTTCCTGTAAAAGGGCCAGCTGCTGTACTGTCACCATCTCGTGGGCTAGCTGGAAAGGACCGGTGTGGTCAGTTGTAGGCAAGAACTAGCAACCATTTAAACTCAGAACTGACTATTGCACTCAGCCATGTTCTGGTGCTTCTACGCAAAAAACCTTAGACCGGGCAAGTACTTGTACCAAAAAAGTGAATCCCTTCAACACAGTACTATACTTACGATGCTTAAGAAAGAAGAAGAATGGGAAAGGGTAGCCAAGGAAAAATTACTTTATCCATCGTGCAAGCAGTTTGAAATAACCACGTTGGGACTTGTTACACTATTGTGGGCATGTATGCCAGTTGTGCACAAGTTACATCTTGTTATTTCTCAGCCATTATTAGGTCTAGACCAGTTTTGTATCTCCGAGCCATGAGACATAGCTGAAGACACCAAAGGAAACAGAAAGCACCTCTAGTTATGTATCCTGAATGCAAACATCCAAAAAAATCAACATTTGCCTAAAAATACAACACTTGATGTATTTCCAGGAAAAATTATTTTCAAATAAAAAATTTCAAATTTCCAGGAAAAATGCTTCTTTAACTGCACATGGTGCTTATATCTAAAGACAGTTTTAAACAATGAAGATCACCTAAACAGTTCATAAAACTTGGCCAAAATGTCTGCTTTATAATTAATGATTTTCTTTTGGAGAAATGTTTTTCATCCTGAAAACAAATCCATGTTACAAAGAGCAGATTATAGTAACCATTCTGTGTTAAAACTAAAAACAAAACTAAAATTGCTTTAAAGGTCTTTCTTTTACCTAATTTAATTCACCATTACCCAATTAATTTAAATAACAACAGCCAGCTCTTAAAAAATCCTCTGATGAAAAGCTAAAAATAGACTTATTGTCAGTGATGACAGATTTCCACATGCATATAAAGAAATTCTTATATAACTGTGTAAATCACTTTGTATTGGTTCATTTGATAAGCGTACCATTAATGTCAGTTTTGGAGCTACAGCTCCCTGGGATGGTAATGCTATTACTGAAATGTATATGTACACACAGACTCCTAAGTTGTTTGTTCTGGGCAAATTCCTGTAAATGATCCAATATAAAGACTCTATGACCATTGATATAGTTTATATGCAGAGAAAAACTATGGTTCACCAAATCGTTGGGGTTGGAAGGATCTTTGGAGATCATGTAGTCCAACTTCCTTCTCAAAGCTCATTCTAGATGATATATCAAAATATCCCTTTCTGATTCATACTTCTACAAATTTTCACCTTTTTCACTTGTTGCAGTGGCCTTAAATCACCTTTTCAAACTATTTCTATACAGTGATGATAGGTGCCTTGGAAATCTTTTACAAAGCAGGTAGTTGGTTCTTTGGAACACATCATCTAGTGAACCAAACTAATTGTATTCATTATTCTGAGATGCTCATGACACAAGATCTAACTGGAATCAACTTTGCTACGACATTATTTGTATCCTTCAGCCTCTTCAGTCTACACAACTCATTGTTTCTTATTTACACTTTAATTTTGCTCTGTAGTCTTTATATAATAGCCATGTTCTTTCACAATGAAGCTCTATTAATAGCTCAGTTCACTGAAGATACACATGCTAAATAGCAACACTTCTGGAGTGAATATTCCACTCCGAGTAATGTAACAATGGTGGTCCTTCACAGACGACTAATATAACTACACATGCTACATATCTGTGATATTCTTGGTGATGATATAAGTAAATACCAGTCAACAAACTGAGGTTCCAGTTTTCCACCCTCTGATAATAAATAATGCTTCCTGTTTCTTGTTTGTTATTTTTAAGGTTCCTTCCTCAGAGCTCAACACTGTGATGGTGGGATACTTCCCCTGCACCAGAATGGCAGTAGGGAAGGTAGTTTCCAATCGTTCTACCACCCCGACTGAATTTTTTTGCAATCGCATGGCCATTTCCTTTTATTGTAGTGGAATTCCTTAACTGAGCAAGATTAAAAGTGAACTGTCTATATAACAAAGAATACTGAAGCAGAAGGAGTGGGAGGAATACCAGAAAAATAGGGAGCAAGGAGGAGGAGCAGAGAAATATCAAAGAGGGTTGTGGAGCACATTGTAGAAGAGGGTGAGAGATCATCAAATAGTCCTCTACAAATCTACTATATTAACCAATTTCTAGGGCAGAAGGTTAAGTGGTATTTCTAGTCCTATTTTGTTACTCAAAGAAACTTCCTATATCATTATCCTTCTTTAACTACAGCTTAAAAACATCATAGCAAGGGGTTTGTTGTGGTTGTTTTTAGAGAAATTACAGATTGACTATGAGATATACAGATGAATAGCTCCTAAGCAATGCAAACAGCAATACTTCTCTAAATATATGAAAAACTTTTATGGAAGCATCTAAACCACTAGACTTTGTGTCCAGCCTTCTTTGGAAAGAAGGATGAACTGGCTTGGCTTTGCCAGTCTGTTAGACATATTTAAAAGAAAGTCAAGAAAAGGAAAGAGTCCGAATAGACGTCATGAAAACTAAGAAGATAAGAAAAGTTGAAGTTCTGAAAAGAACCCTTTCACCGAGCCTGCTAATAAAGACAGTCCATCTCTTCATTACCATGCTACTCATCCACCTCTGCTACACTGCACAAAAGGGAAAAAAGCGGTCTTTATAGTTGTACATGATTATATTTTCCTTTTGTATTGAGTTCAAAGTCTTTTCTAAAAAAGCAAGAGTAGATTGCTCACAATGTAATGGGCCATTCCCAGGAAACGAGAAAATGGCCTTAACGTTTTATATTAATACAATAGGTTATGTATAAAACAGGTTTTAAAAAGTTAATGCATATTAGCTTAGAACAGCCATATTTTAACACTATGTGACTGAAAGTTCCAGTAGAGCAGATGAATGGAACTACAGAAGAAAAAAACCCGCTATGACAAAGGGATAAAGGTTTAACTAAAAGGACTCATATCTATATTTCAGGTGTCTCTTTACCTTCCATCAGGAAACGAGTTATTAGGAGTAATGAAATCAGAGATAGAAAATACAAAAACTTTTTAGATCCTTCTGTGCAAGGCGGCGACACTGGCCTTTACTTCTTCACTTTATAATGATTCCTTTGAGTTGTGGTTCTGAAAAAGCTGTGAAACATCTTCCTGTTATTTCTTTTTCATCTTTCCAAACACTGGCCAGGAGTAACCCCATCCTATTCTTTTCTTGGGTTTTTGAAACACATATTGACTGTAATGACTACAAATTATCTGGTTAATGTGCCGGATTTATAGAAGTGTTAGAGCTCCTCTATGCTGCTACCAGGTGGCTCTGAGAAGGTGCAAGGCACAAGCAGTCTCTTTCTGTGCCCACTTCTACTTTAGACCACTGCAAATATTTAACTTTTGAAAATTTTGTATGTTCACTGGACTTTAGGACAGTCTCACCACATCACTCTCCGCCTGAGGGGCTGTTTCTTCACCAGAAGCAAGAAGCTCTTTCTCCACCAGAAGTAGCAGTAGATTGCTAGCCAACATCACCTCTGCCAAGTACCTCCCTATAGTCACCATCTTGATGGTCAACTTCTGGGTTCGATCTGCCTTAAATTGGCTTTTAAATTTCAGATACAGCCTTTTACTGAACTCCATTACCATCTGCATATGTAAAAGAAGCAACTGTAACATAGCTATGGTCACTCTTACTGTACTGTACTGACTCTTCTAAAACCACCACAAGTACTGAACCAGAAGAAGTTTTCAGGACACGTTACTACACACAGACACACTGCAAAATACAGGAAGCCAATTAAGAAACCTGGTGGTATCTGCGTCTTCAGCGCTCGTCTTTGGCTGCTGACCTAGGAATGTGGGTGAATGCCATGAGTGCTGCATGACAGCAATAAACTGGTACTACAGAATTATATATCCCCTACATAACCTATTCCATCTCCTAAGCCAAAACTGGAACAAAATCAAGGTCTGGGGATGAAATGTCTTAAGAAACACCAAAACCATCTCTTCTTACCTCAAAACCTTCTTCATATCATGTTGATCTGTGCAGAGCCATGACAACCAGAATCCAAAAGGAAGCATTTCAGTGTCCATAGAGGAGCTTCTGCAGTGGAATATTCCAGGCTCTGGGATTTCTTATGACAAAGATTAGCAGCAATCATATTAGAATTTTTCTGAAGACTTTTTTGGACAGCCCAACATCTACTACATAGAGGAAATTTCCAAAATTTAAACAAGTCCTCTCCTCCAACAGTTCCTCCCATCCCACCTAAAATCCAATTCAAAACATGCAAACCATCTCATAAAGAGTTGCCAGTAGTCTGTTATGAAGCGTTAGCTGACATCATCTCTTACAATGCCCATTTCTTTATTAATGGCACCAACCAAATTATTTGGATACATAATGCTATTTGGGTTGCCTGCCATGCTTTGCATTTAACTGGTAATTCCTGATGGAAAAGTGACCTGTATACAGAATTGTGAGTCACGTAAGGAAGCAGAACCACATATGCTAGTGATGATCTCAAGTAAAGCATATTATAAAACCACAGCTTTAAGTACAAATGTGTCTACTGTAGATATAAAAATATGTATTTCCTGTTAAAAGGCTTTCAGATTTTATGCTCTGTATCAACCATTCTCAGGAGAAATTGTATTTGATCTTCTTCGTATCTATAATTATTGTTCATTTATGCTATGGTACCTCCCTGTGGTCCCAGTTTGGATTGAGACCACTTCAGATCTACACCATCTGGCACTGCATGCACACTGTGGAAAGACAACCCCTACCTTGTGCAGTAAAAAGTTTAAAAACCAACAGTACTTGAAGGTAGAACTTTGGTTATCTTTTCAGAGGTATATTGCGAGATTGTGAACATACTACCAAAGTAGAAGTGGCAGGACACCAGACCTCTCCCCGACTTCTCTGAGCGGTTTCATGAATCCAGTTTTTGTCTGCACAAATGGTGCACATGGAGAGAATATTTTTATTTCTATGAATGGAAGTACTTGTGTGCAAACGAGCACATTCACATGCAAATGACGTATCTGCACAAGAGGCATTTGCCCACCTGCCACATGAGCCTCGGCTTTTCTGCTTTCAGCGTCTGGGTGCCCAGAAGCAGGGAGTGAATAGAAGAGTAAGAATGCCAGCAATATTTCAAAAGTTGAATGGTCAGTCATTATGAACTGCGAGCAGGAAGGATAAAAGAAAACAAAGGGGGGAAAATGAAGAAAAATGGAAACATACAGAGAAGATTCTTACACCTGTTCAGATAAGGCAAGCGGAACGACCACCACTTCCCAGAGCTGAAGCAATGGCAAACTGGAAGCAAGGAAAGAAGAGGAAGTACTATAAATGAAATCAAGGCATTTGACAAAATCCTTTGTTCACCTTCTTATTTAGCAGCTAATTAAAGCTGGATAAAATCTTCTCTCAAATAACAGAGTCTTACCACACTGAGATCCTCTAGAGGAGACCTGGAGAGACTCTTAAAATACAGTAAAAATAGTTTTTTTCATTCACATGTTTCCATTCTTATTCCCTTTTACAGATGATCAGCTCATAAGAAATAGAAGTGCTGTTGCTTTCTAGACTTCCCTCAGGATCACTGCTACTTCAACAGCATGGGGTGCTAATCTGTTTCACCAGGCCAATTTGGCCTGCTAGTAACAAAAGTTTAACAGTCAGTATTGAAAAAAATCTGAGAGTAGCACATCATACAGTTGAGGACCTGCATCCTTAAACCCCATATAGTCAGAAGCAGCAAGACTATCCGGCTTGTTTCTTATCTGTTTCTCATTACAGCAGCCAAGAAATTGCAGCGTATATCCCAAAAGTCTATTCGGAAGACAAAAACCAACACCAAAACCCCATTGCACCCGCAGTGGCTCTTCAGGAGCTGGCTGCTGACATACGCATGCAGCAGGTGGGCATTCAGTGAAGCATATAAAGCCTCTACAGAAGACTGAGTGAGTAGGCTTTCTGGATACAGAGCAGCCTGCCAAAGTATGGCTGCTAGGTGGCTCATGCATCTTATCTCACAGAAGCCTTCCTGCACCTAGCAGAATATTTTGGGACCATGCAGCCCCCTGAGATGATTTTTTCTTTTTCTTTTAAAATGTGTGATTACCCCTTACTTTCTGCCACCTGCTTATAAACTTCTGCAGGGCCCCTCTCTCTGCTGTAATTTCCAACAAGCTGTCATTAGGGTTACCTTAACCTGTGGAGCCACCTCCTCCCCTAGGCATTGAGATGACTTACGTGCATTCATCTGTGCAAAGTGACAGCTGGCCCTAAGGCCAACCAGGGATGTGACCCACATATCAGATGCTTAATTTTCTTGAAACTTAATTTTTTTTTAAATAAAATAGGCAACTCCTGGTGCTTCATTTCTAGCAGCATTTCTGCCGTTTCCATGGTTGTTACAAAGGCTTCTTTCCAGAAGCTACAGTTCACAAAAAATGTATGGAAAACTTGGAACTCCATTAAAATTTTTGGCATTTTGGAGTCAAGACATCCTTATTTCTAAAGGAACCACAATTGCAAATTCAGGGAGCCCACTCAGACAAAATTACACATATTCTCTCTAATATCATAGTCGGCTTGCTACTACAGAGTAGTCATCCTTACCCACACACTCCTCCTCCTCCTCCTCCTCCTCCTCCTCTTTCTTCACTTCCCACCAGCTCGCCAGACAACAAAGTCTGTATGATTTATATCATTTAATTTTGTGTTACTAAACCCTCACCAACATAATTTCACCTAGTAAAAAGCATAGTCTCTGTAAACATTTCTTCAGGGTGTCTGTGGAAATCATTACAAAACTCTACAAGGTAGTATTGTCCAGTAATGCTGCAAAAAAAGGAAGCAATATGAAAACATTGTTTAAAAAAAAGGAATTGTCAATGCCAAGAAGACATTATAACATGAATCTTCTTCAAGCAGAAGTTGCCAGTGCATTTTAGTATGGAACTTGAATGTGAGATTTATACGGCACAGAGAAAAAACACTCCAGAAAACAGATGTGATCATCACTTTGTAAGGTTCCCTGAACTCCCCTGAACAAGCTCAATGAAGGAAGATGTCCTGATGTCTGTAAAAAATGTGAATACTTCTGCTCTTTGAAGAATGGGATGGAAAATTAGATTAAGAAATACAGAAGTCTCAGCCTTTGATCTCCAACTGTTTGCAGACCCAAATTTAAAAGCCAGCCAGAACCAGAAATGCTCATTTATTGCTGGATAAGCTTATTTAATTTCTTTGTAGTATTTCTGGCTATCCATGTGTATACATCCCAACATGAAGCACAAGAAAGACTCAGCATCTGAGCCTGTGGTCACAGTTGTGTCACACTGAAAATACACAAGAGAGATCTAAACACCTGGTTAGTTGGCTGATTGAAAAACAAATATTGAACCACATGACATTCCCCTGTCACTAAGGTTTCAAAAAATATTTGAGGCAATCGTAAATCTGTATCTTAAGAATTTATTCATATAATTATATAGAATTTCAAAGCTATAATAACGTGAAAGGTCACCCTTATTCTGAATGACCAGGAATTCCACATCAGCTACATGCAGTCACTAAGCTCCTTTGCAGTACTCATTTAAACAATTCTTAAATATTAGGTAACAAGATAGACAAATTCAATATAAAGTATGTTCTGTAACAGGGATTCATCTATTTTTTTTCTTAAAAAAACCTTCTCAGTGTGTATCATTTTTGTTATCACTTTGTGAGTCCACTGCAAGGGTCAGCAACAGCTATGCTACCAATTGTAGCTGTAGGCAGAGAGACTGAACTATCCCAAAAGATGTAAGGAGTTGAGCCAGATGCTGAAAACTTGTAATCAAAATAGTCTCTTCAGTGCAAGCTTGATCATTGTCCAAGAATAGTTTTTTCTAATAATCTCAGTAAGGAAACCATACATGGTTATACTCATGTACAGACAACAGCAGTTTTAATGTGCAGAAGACCAGGAAGGCATCATTACAGTTCTCTAAGCAATGGAAGCCAGGGCAGGAAAAAAATGAACATTATATAAGGACTGCACACACACACACACAAAAGGAAAGATTATACACATGAAAAAGACATTCTTGACCTAAATGAACAGAATTACATGGGATTATTGATTATATGTTGATATTCTTGATATTGATAAGGGAGTCACAGAAAACAACCTGC
The DNA here is from genome assembly GCA_027574665.1 of Rhynochetos jubatus. Lineage (NCBI taxonomy): Eukaryota > Metazoa > Chordata > Aves > Eurypygiformes > Rhynochetidae > Rhynochetos > Rhynochetos jubatus. The sequence continues at coordinate 21,198,641 of CM050654.1, forward strand.
ACCATCACTGTCACAGATCATCTCGAAAAATAAGATGCAGTAGTACAGAAATAACCAGAAAGGGGTTATTTAATGAACGCTATTAAAAATAAAGTTATTGTGTCTTGTGTTCTAATAATGGCTATTTTCTAGCCATTCTTTAAACTTGCATAGAGTGACTAAAGGGGGCTTGATCTAAGGGTACAAGAATCCTTCATCTTTCTGTCACTTGCTGCAATTCAGCCCAAGGGAATAGTAACCAGTAGATATCCAGATGGAATTCTTATGGAGTCCTGCATACACACAATGACTTTAGTCTTTTTTCTATGTTTTCCTCACAGAGTACCAAACCCTAATGGTTTGGTGGTAGTACACAAGCAAGCCTTTCAGGGTGGCATGGAAGGGAGGTTTGCTGGTGTGACTCCAAAACGCGGTAGCTTGTTTTTATTAATAAATATACACTAAAACTCAAGAGGGACATGTTTGCAGGACACTCAGCTTCCTGTTACAGTGGCAAGACATTTCCAACATTTAAGAAGCAACATTTCCAAGCAGTGTTTGGAAAGAGTTCAAGGGTGTTTGGTCACTGGGCAGCTTTTGGTACGTTCTGGGATTTTAGCACATTATCTTGAAAACATTCCAGTTTGACCCCATGAGCAGGGCCTGCCTGGATAACTGAGTCAAAATGGGAAGCAGGCTGTAATGCAGGAAGGAGGTTCAGGCGAAGAAAGCAGTCCCATTGCATTGTATGAACACATTACTCCCTGACGATGTCACAGTTTGAAGGTTTTCTTTGTGACCAAAACAAATAAAAGCTTTTGGGGCTTATTCAGTGTTTATACACCACATGAGCAATGGGGGAAATCATGAGATGCCTTTCCTTCCTTCATTTCTAGCTCTGAATGGGAAATGAGGAGAAAGAATCGTTGGAAGTTCTACTGGATGCTTTAGGGTTTTTCTTCCTCTGAAGTGGTCATTGCAGGATTTCACTCACTGCTTCTGGAAGTATTTTCAAACAGGCTTCCCTCCCTCACACACACTGTGGATTTGAACAGTGCCTCGATTACACATTTGATTTCTCTTTCTTCCCCAGGAACTGAGATTTCAGTGTCTACACAAAGTGCCTCACTACTATATGCAATGCAGCCTGTGAAATAAACCTGCAAGACTGTATTTACCATGTCAGCTTTCATAAAAATCTGGTTTTAAACATCTCCAAGTTTTAAAATCTCAGCAGCTGTTAGAAGCTTTGCCTCTTTGCTGGCCTGTTGCCGTCTGCACTAAGCAGTGCCGAGAGCTGCACGTCTCATTGTCGTGGCCAGTGCTTACGCTGGCACACTCTGACAGCCCCTGCTCAAATCCCACATATGACATTTTATTAAACCATGCAGTTATCACCATAATCCCACATTAGGGCCTGAGGAACCTAGCTCGGATAGTAGTGTGTATTTTCAGTTCAAAGCCTGCAGCCAGGAGATTATTAAATCCCCCAACTGTGAGAAAATGTTCCCATCCCAGAGTCAAACCAGTGAGAAAGCACACAGCTCCCCCAGATCCCGCTTTAGGCTGTAGTCAAATAATTTGCTCCACATTTTCAGATTGGTGAAATTAATTTCCCTTACATCCCAAACCCACCATCAAGAGTTTTTGCATCTTCCTCAACTGCTGGATAAAAGATGCATGACTTGGGCTTTCCGTACTCTGCAGACGAGAAAAAATAAAGGCTTTTGACCCCATTTCAGAGTTCCCAAATTTCTTGTGCCCAGCCACCCACCCAACTAATAATGCTTTGCCTGGACAGGGCATCACACAGCACTTCTCACCAGAATTTGTCACCCTCTATGAAGCATTAATTCATATACAGATCACATATAATCAGATGAGACAGCTAAAGGACCAGTCCCACCGACAAACGATGCTGTTCTTTCACAGAATCAGCACCAAATACTAGAACCACGTGGTAGTAATGAACAAAGTTGCCCATCTTACCCCACCAAAAAATGAGAGAGCACACTTGCACATATCAGCAGGCTTGCACAAACTGGGAACTGAGTACATCTCCAAAAATGCAGGCTTGGAGAGATGAGAGATAGCAGCATCATGACAAGGAACTAGATAGACTTCAGGAGGTGCAGTATCTCTTATCCCATATACCACTACGCCACATCACTAAGTTAAGGGCTTGGAGAAAGTGTTGATTCTCTCTGCAGGGGAATAAAGCTTGTACCTACTGCACATAAAAAATAAAATGCCGAGACTGTTGAGAATCAAGAGAACAAAGCAACACCTCTCTGATTTCTAATTCCACAAGGTAATGGTGTTAACATTAATGAGCCAAGAAAACCCTTGCCACTCATTTTTAAATGTTCATTCGTGTTCTACACTCTGCACCGGATCCATCAGCGACTTGCAGGTTCAAAGACTGCAAGGGAGATGGTGTTCCTCAGGGCTACAAGCAAAGAAATAATGTAGTACTTTAATCACAGACCATCTCTAAGTGGAAACCATAAATTAAGGATCTATACCTTTATTACAGCTTTCCTTGAGAAATGTTATGTATTTTACAGAATAATAATTTCAGTTCTAAGTAGACTTTATCAACGTCTACAGGTGTTTTAATCATCTATTGGTATATACTTACTGGTAGTTTGATGGAGCATGTTCTACAGCACTAATAAAAAATATTGATCTATAGCTCTAGAGTACCTTAGCATTGAGTCATAAATCCCATTTCAATAGGACTTATTAATGTGATATTTTTTTCTTTTTGTGATTTAATGCACTGTTGCTATTTTATGCTAAATTTAGCTTTCCCACATGAGGCTCATAAACCAGAGAGCAGACAAAAGAATGGTGATAAACCATGTCATCACAGATAAATGTAAAAGAATATAAATTAGACACACATCTCTGTCAAAGACGTAGATGCTTCTGTTGGAGATCTTTGACCACAGCAATAACTTTTCTCCAAAATCCCCTCATTATCTCCCTCCCTTCGTTTCTTCATCCGCCTTAAATACCTTACGCTTAGTCTCAGCTTGACTTCCAAATATTCACACACACAAAGCACTATTATGGACATAGTGCCTGACATTGGTGAAATTCATGAAATATTTTGAAAGTTTGACACCTAATTTTTTTAGAAGAGTTTCTGAACACTTTAAGTGACAGATTCAGGGCTACATGCAGCTGCAGTGTGGAGGAAACAAATGAAGCAAGCTGCTCTCCCATCCCAGGAACTGGCAACTCTGTCATACAGCATGATGGGGGGGCAGGCACCATAGTACCTTGGGACTCCCGCTAACCCTGTACCAAAAATTTGCTGTCAGATCACTTTCAAAGGTTCTAATGAGATGGCTGATTCACTGCATATATTTTTTTGATATTATGAAACCTTGGGTCTTCCAGAAATGTCACAGGTTTTCAGGCTACTTTACAAGGTAGATGTGAAACAAATCAGTCATTATGCCTTGCCAACTTAAAATCCAAGAAATACTGAATTTGAGCATCATGCAGATGAAATTTGATTAAAAGAAATTGCAAAAATCAAGGTGTAGTTTCTGATGACAAACTGCATGAATTTGTTTTCATTGTTACATTATGATACTCACTAAGGTCCTTTCAGCTGTGTTTGGCCTGTATCAGAGTGCCGTTACTTCGCTTTTATGATGTTAATGACAATAGCAATAATTTTAAAAAGGCAAATATCAGCTAACACAGAGCCATCTTGAGTTTGTTTTGTGGCTGTGCATCTAGAAATATTTGCTACAATTACTCACGTAGCTGGGGCAGCTGTGTGCATCATATGTTGCTGGTTTGAGAATTGTGTGCTATTTTGGACAAGGCAGGCAGGCCTTTTGAATAAGCAGCTTTAGGATCTTTCTTGGTAGATGGCAATAGTGGCTAAATGATTAAATGCCGGAGATGGCAAAAATAACAAGTCAGTACTAATTGTCAAATTTTTAGGGTGTCATAGAATAACGATGGCACACAGCTTTTGCAAGAGGAAATTATCCAGCTTTGCTAGCCCATTCAGATGCCAAGCTCCAAATTTGCTTGTTTGATTGGGCTGGCGTCCTTTCCTCAGAGCCCAGAAAAAGCTCCCATAAGCTTTCATTGGCCTAAATCAGAAACATCTGTTAAAGGCATGAATCACTCATTGGTTGAGACCAACAGTCAGAGACCTGCACGAGAGCAGAATTTTTTCTCCTCGGATAGGTGACAGTTCAGTCATATGCCATCCTTACTCTGCATGACAACCTATGCATATATTTCACTGAATTGCTAACCCAGCCCCAGCCTGCATCTTTCTTTCAGCTCTCTTAGTGATATTCTAACATTAAAATTAAACATCCTACACATTTCCGTCTTCCTTCAAACCGGTGCTTTGATACTCTTCACAACAGCATACAAATGCATTAGAAGCTCCAGAAAGCTAAGAAAAACATAGAAGTCTTACTAATCCTTCAGAGTAGCTGAAGTACAGTGGAAACATAAACTTAAGCATTAATTTCTTTTCCATCTCATGCTGTTCTGTTTTAGAAACAGAGATTTGATTTAGGGCATTCTGTGAAACCACTTCTAGCTGATGCACGCTACAGACTTACCGGGATCCACATCATTGCTGATTTTGAGGAAGACGTAAGGCCCCATCTACAGGTTTCAGCTATACCCCACTGAAATAAGCACAAACACAGGACTGTTAAGCACGTTAACTGTGAAGTGTCCGTGTTAGGGTATGTTTGGCTGGCTGTGCTAATTGCATCCAAACCCCCACACCCACGCTCCTGCTGGCACTGCTCCATCTCCCCATTTACTATAGCTCTGCCTCTTTCCCTCTAATAGATTCTGGCATATTCTCCAATCCCACCATTTCTAATCCTGACATCCCTTTGCCAAATTGTGGAGGCAGCTTGGAGAAAAGGAAAAACAAAACAAAGCAACCATCATCTTCAGCTGAAACTCACCCGCCTGCATGGCTGCCTTCCAGCATGTCTGCCAATGCCTGGTGGCTCCAGGAGCTACTGCAGGAGTGGGAAACTTGAGGGGAAGGAGAAAAAATACACAACAGGCACAGAAATGAATGTTAGTGGCTTCAAAAGGAACAGCCATCTGTTTTCCTTACTCCCTGGCAGCAGCAGGAGCTCCCTGCAGTGAGGATAGAGATTTGGCAGGTTTCCGTAACCCTGTTGAGCTTTTACTATCCCTACCAGCATCCCCCGCCGCTTCTCTCCACACTCTCAGGCCAATTATACTTCGACTTTTTCCTGCAGCAGCAGTGCCTACACAACCTTATACTCATGGGCACTTTAATCACCAACACCTAGTCAAAACCAGCAAAGTTCAACTGCTTAAGCATCGCATTCCTAAATTTGGAATTAATACGATTTTACAGCCGTGCGGCATACAAAGTGTAGGAAAACTGGGTTTACAATGGAGCTGAGGCAGAGTTTAGACCTGAGAAAAAGAACATGGTTTAGTTCTGTGATAGCATGGTCTGACCTGTATCATCCAAGGTGTCAAGAAAAATTGTGTTATATTTTCCCAGTGTTCCATTTGAATTTTTATTTGCATAATGCTGCTTCCCTGTGCAGAAGGTTGCCAAGAAAACAGAGCATGAAACCTGTCACAGAAATGCAACAAAGAGGATGCAGGGGCTTATTTTCAAGTAGTTTTTAACTGATTTCAGTGTATTTCATTGCCATAAAAATAGGAATTTGCTCAGTGTTTAATATTTCTCATCGTGGTGTGCTATAGATCAAATTTTAATAAAAGCAGCAAGTGCTAGAACAAAGAATGTAAGAACATCCATTAGGCACAGTAAAAAAAACAGGTACCCACAAGCACAGTCTTCCCTTAGAGTAGCAGCTTTTTAGTACAGATCTTCAAGGCTGTTTCTGTTCTCCATTATCACAGTTTTAATATAACTTACAATCACTTCCTGGAGACTGACTTATCCGGATTTTACAAAGCGTTATCTGCTTTAGGGAAAACCAGAGTGCTGCATGAAGTAATCTGTTGTGCAAGAGCAAGAGCAGCTGGTGTAACTTACATAAAGTGGCAAATAGCCCAATGCAATAAAATGTAAGCATATTCAGAGCAAGAGCAACTATTGGCATAGAGCAGATGCCAGAATGTGTTTCTATTTGGATCACAAATAAAAGGATCTGTTTATCTTCTATCATAATGAAGACAAAACAACAGTACTCCATTTCCATAAATTTGGGGGTGACAGATTCCCTTTGAAATTTCAATTTTCTTATTTTATTTTTCATATATTTAGTGCTCCCAGTTACAAGGTCTGGGTTATCACACAGATCTAACCAAGTTAAATCCAATTAGTTAATTTATCTATCACCTTATTACCTTAATTGTGTGTGGGTATGGACATTGGGGTTTTTTTTGGGGTGGTCTTTTGATTTTGTTTTGGTTTGGGTTTTTATACATAAAAGCAGAACTAACTTAAATGGAATATGAAAACTTCAAGTTTTGGCTTTGGTGTTGGGTTTGTGTTTTTTTTAAGGAAGGAAATTGGCTATTCAGATGTATAGGCCCTGCCCTAGTTTATTCTTTTCTTACTAATTGTGCTGCAGTAGTACCAGGTGTACTTGGATCTCAGGTTACTAAATGCTCTGGTCTTCTATTACCAGAAGCACACTGGAAGAAGTCTTGAACCAGGCTGCATCCCAGCTGCGATATGCATTGTACAAACATACAGTAGTTGACAGTGCAACAAAGATTCCTGGGTTAGGGATGGGGGGAAAGATGTGACCTGCTTAAGACTTCTGAAGCTACTGAATATAGACTAAAAATAGTAGCAATGATCTCCATCACATCGTCGTCTATTCTGTTCATGGACTTAGTAGCAATTTTATCGCTGATTGCAGAGGGTGCAGTTTCAGACCCTATATTTTCCATATACCTGCAAAAGGAAGATGTTCTTATGAGAATTCCACCTGCTGTCCGAAGGGTTCAAGTACATATAGCCAGAGTTTTCAACCACCTCTGCCTATAAGCCACTGGCCAAGTTCTTTGCTGAGGAGTGAAATCCCTCCATGGGTCAATGTTAACAGGTATGAGATAAAAGGAAAATATAGGGAAAGTGAAATGGCTGCTTTGATTAATTTTCTCCACCTTTTTGTGGGCAAAACTGATAATAAAACCTAACATCTTGCCTTTTGCATAGTGGTAACAGCAGTAGCACGACTTAACTATATGTGACAGCCACAGTGACTCTTTATGCAATACTTTTAATGATCCGTGTTTAATGAGAGCTGAGACACTTCCTGGGCACTGTCCATAACAGCCCTTCTCTGAGGCTATAGTCACACATTTCATACGAGAAGAAACTCCAGACGAAATATTTTCTTACGCTCTCTACTATGACTGTGAGGTCATCCAAAGTGAAATGAATGTTGGAATGACCCTCTGAAAAATAGGAAATAAAAGCTCAGCAGAGGGAGCCGCCCCGTTCTTCTGAGTGGATTAACCCAGCTGCCTAGAAATTTCAATTTTAATGTTGCTATTAATAAAGCCCATCATTGTGCTCGTAAGGTCATATACCTTCCACAAGTAAATTCCCACTTCCGTGTCACAAGTGGGTAGGATTTTGGATGTAATGCTTACCTCCTCCCATCTCCCTTCCCTGTAACTTCCTAGTCAAGAAGGTGCTAGTCCTAAGGAATCTACAAGAACTCACTCCAAAAGCAGCCATCCAGCCTTACTGTCAATATCTCCAGAGTGCCACCAAGTCACTGGGAAGTGAAGGGTATGTAAAGGAAGAAACGCACTCTGCAGAGAAACCAACCAACAAAAAATACATGTTTTTTTAATAATTCCACAGTTGTGGCTTCCAGCCCATTGAACCTCCCCCATTCGTACGTAGGAATGCCGGCAAAGCTCATCAGAGTCCATCACAGCCAAGGGACAGAAAGTTATACTTTGCACATGGATCTCTGCAAAGAAAAAAAATGAGGGGAATACCCAGTTTAGCTTGAATGTTTTGGTCTGGATAGTGCTATAGAGGCTTAGCTCTTTCTCAGCTGAGAGGAGGAATGAGGAGTTGTTCTGTTGGTATTTTGGCATTTTAGCACAATTACCTCCTGGGGCCTAAAAAGCATTTTTTTGAGCAGCAACTACCGGGTGGGTTCAATGGGTGCAGCTTGGACTAGGCACTCTCTAGCAGATGTAGCACATCATGCTGCAGAGGAATGGGGCTTGGGACCTTACACACACCACCCTCAGCAGACTTAGAGTGCTGCACTTTTCATTCCCCTTATGTGATGGATTACATGTAAATTTGACCCTTCTTAGGAAGATCATCACTCCCAGCAGAAAGTCTGCTCCCCGGGAGAAGAGAAACAGGAGGAAATATTCCTTGAGCTCTCTCTATCCTGAAGCTAGGATTACTAATAGAGCTCCCAGCTGCTATGACAGTTTGCATAATATAATCACCTGCCTGCTGCAGTAATACAACCAAATAGACATTTGGCCACTCTACAGCTAGAAATTTCTTTTCAGCACTACAGAACCAGGCCAGTTACAAACAGGTAAGCTATAGCTAAGAGATAGGATAATCCTGTTCTGGTGTGACAGCCATCCAATCCACTGGATGCATATATGTTTTTTTAATGGTCACTTTAGCTCTGCATTAAAGGTTTGTTCGAAGCCAAGAGCTCATTGCCCTAAGAAAACAGCATTCCTTTGGGTTAATATTTCACTTGACAGGAATCCTTTCTGGCCAGAGATCGACTATGCAAACAGGTTTGTATCTCATTGTTTCCAGGAACAAGAGTTTTTTCAAACCCTTCTCAAACACAGCTGAATCAAAATGTATACTCCCCAATTCTCTTCCTTCTATTTAAATCCGTAACTCCAGGTGTATTCTTTTCTCTGAGAATAGCATTTTTCTTTAGATTAGTTACATATTATTTAAGTACAGTGTATTTATATTAGTAACAAATTGGGCACCATAAAAGCATATGGTTTCAGAGCTCACACCTAAAAAGTCATTAGAATTATTTAGTCTCAAGGGGACATTCAGGACAAATCCCTTTCTTTTCCCCTTAGGACTATCTAGCCTCACTGGGTCTAATCTCATGTCAGGAAACATATCTTCCTGCTACATCTGTTATTATTATCTCCTCTGAGTTACATACAAGACAAACATAACATACAACAAAAATATCACATACCACTACATTACCTAATCTTCTATTCCTGTCCCACAACAAAGAGCTCGACCTTTCTTCTAAAAGCTTTTATATTGGTAGCCACTGCTTATGTCTTGCCTTACGTATGGTGGGCAATGAAACAGTTCCTACTTTCACATTTTACTTTTGTCTCCCTAGAGCCTACTACGAGGAAGTGCACCAGATATTTGGGAATTAAGCTGGAAACAGGAAGACTGGGAAAAAAACACCACAATTGAGTCAGAAAAGCTAGTAAGTGATTCAAGCGCTTAAGTAAGATGACTAAGGACAGTGAATCACTGGGAAATATAAACTGGATATTGACAATAGAGTTTGCTTTTAATAATTTTGTAAAATGCTTACTTCTTTTTGAGTGCTTTGAGTTTCCCAAGAGCAAATCTTTACTGGAAAATGTGTGTGGTAAATATAAACAAGACTGCTTCAACATATGTCTGGGCCAAGTATACTTCACCTACAACAGCTCAGTCCAACTCTTTGTGCAGGATAGGGGTAGTATTCCTCTTTGGCTTCCAAAAGGTGCATCAGACATTAACCAGCAGCAATTTTTCTAAAAAGCTAGAGCAGAATATCACTCTGTATCACTTACACACTGATCACAAATACTTCTGATATACAAAAATATATCAGAAAAGTTTTCAGATATTAACTACTTATAGGACTAACCTCAGATTGCCTCTTCAGAGCACCCCTAATTACCTCTCTTCTGCAATAAATCAGCAATGGCATTAAGAAAGAAGGGAGTCGTGAATCCCTACCCTCATAAATGTAGACAGGAGTTCCCAGTCCACACACTGCCAGTGAAATCAATGCAGGTTGCACTTTGTGCCCTTCTTGGCCTTCTCAGACACAAGCAGGTGATGACTCAGAGCATATTGCTTATTTCCTCCTCTACCCCAGTTTCCTGAGGAAGCCACAGCACTCCGTAGTATGATATGCAACAATCATATGATGGAACCAAGTCCCTCAGCCCAGTAGCAGAAGCACGTCTGTTAGTGGAATTTGTCAGCATTCTGGGTCATCCAACAAGACTGCTTGCATGTCCTGTGCTGGTACTCAGCTTGTAGTCACCACATGACAGGGAATGTCTGAATTTTCATCAAATTCTAGATATGTGTCATCCCAGGGTGAGAAACCATGTCCTGTGATCCTCAAAAGCCTCTGTAGGAAGCTCTGTGTCTTCTATTTGAAATGGTGGGCACCATTAAGGCTGAAGGGACAAATGTATTCATCTGCTCTCAATGCCAGCAAACGGAAGACTAGAATGCTTTAATTCCTGCTTCAGTTTCAATAGCTGTACGTGCATCAGAATTTAAAATGTCCATGCTTGATTCAATAATTTCAAGTAATGAATGGTCACTGGAACCACCGGTAGCCACAGCCTTTGGTTACCAGTTCATTAATCATTGTATCCATTAAAACGTGTCGTTCGTTTCTGGTTTAGCTACAATTTCCTGTTTTGCATTTGAGCAATAGGATGAAGATCTTTATTCTAAAACTTCTGAGCCTTCCATATTTATTTTTTTAATAGATTGCGATCAAGCTGGCTATTTACCTCGTCTTTTAAGAGCTAAATAGAGTGAACTTCATTGAAATTTTTGCTGTGTTTTTCTCAGCCCTTGACTTGCTCTTTTACTTCTTGTCTGTACAACGTCCAGTATAGCAGGTCTCTAGGTCTTTTGATTCCCTTTCTGCAAAGTGAATGGAGAACGGGTATTTGAGATGTCCTCAGCACTGGCAACAGCCTGATATGACCAAGAGCAGTCATATTGCTGCTGCCATTGCTCAGAGCAGGAGCGAGGAGAGGTTAGAGGGAAAACCCTTCTATCCCTTAATCTTCCTTCCTTTTCCAGTGTCTCTATGCTCTGTTCATAATGACATGCTTAAAATTGGACTGTTGTAGTCCATATGATGTTTGTCCTGTTGGCTTTTCTTTTGCTATTCTGTTTTATCGATCAAGATGCCTTAAGTCAAAAAGTCTTATAAAAATCTGTGCCTATTATATTGATATGACAGAAGTTTGTAGCCTCATCCAAAAACATTAAGGTAATTTGATAAGACCTGATGGGGGAAGGGTTTGTGGGGTTTTTTGCCTTTTTTTTTTTTTAACAGATATCTCTTTTGTTTGCCTAGGTCTCTTCATACCCATTCTGGTCTACTTTTCCATTTGAATTTACTAATTTAAAGAGTATGCATGGATGCAAATGATGTGTCAAAGTTATCAATCCTTATTCTGCAATACCAGTTCTCCATTTATGAGCTTAGCTTTTAGAAACTGTTATATACCCCATCACAAGTTTCTTGCAGATGACAGTAATTCTTCATATTATTACTTAATCTGTCAATAAATATTGGCTCAACAGTATATTTAGACTCTTAGAACACCAAACAAAGCATAAAAATGTCCAAGCCCTGACAATGATTCTGCAGTCACCAGCTTATACACTGTTATGCAGGACCACAGAAGAAGGAAGCTGGGAGGACTCTCTAGACTGACACCTGCACTGTTCCAGCCAAGCCTTCAAGATTAAGGTTTTCTCCTACTAGAGATGGAGCAACCCCAGCCAAGTGTTTCTACGGATAACAGAGCTTCAGGGTGAAGGAAACCCACTGCATGTTCCACTTGCCAAACTGAAGGTACTTTTGTATTCGTGTGGCCTTTCTGTAGTGTCAGGTGTTAGCATTTGAGTTAGACAGAAATGTTATGATAGTATTTATATCTCTAAACAGATATATATCCTAGAACTGGAATATTCTGTTAATTTTGAGAAACTCTGCTCAAGGAAGTCTGTTTAACACAACGTGCAAAAACATATTTTTAATTCTGTCAAAACTTACTTCATCACCTAGACACAGAAACAAGAACTGGTTAAACATTTCAGGGAAAAACAATCAAAAGCAAAATAATTAGGCCATACAGAAACATTTTATATATAAATTTTTATATATAAAATACTGAAATTGAAAACTGCATTGACTGCAATTCCTGTACTATGTAGCTTCTAGGATAATGGGCTGAACATTTTCCTGCCTAGTTTATTTAATACAAATACTTCACTCTTTTTTTTTTTTTTATTCCCTAGTGACGCAGGTGTTGGGTTAATCTTTCAACTCTTGCAGAGGACGTGAGTGTAGGACAGTAATGGAATTACTTTGAGGGAGTTGGGCATCATTCACCCCTTATTGTATCTCATTCTTCAATTATTGCAATGCAGAGCTAGAACACAAATCAAAGTTAGAGATACAGTTGCAGACCAAGATCAAAGGCAGATCATTTACAATCCAGCACTTTGTTCCTTCTAGTTAGGAGGGAAAAAATGTTTTAGCATTTTACTAGTTCTTGAGCTTCTGCACATAAATTGGGCTACAGGAGTAATTCTAAGGAAGAGCAATGTATTATATGCTGAATACCTTCTCAGATGGTTGGATAGAGAGAGGGTATTTGAATAAATGTGTTTAGGTTTTATTAACTCCAGTGTTTTCAGCCACGTCTGCACAGAGTGATCTAGTTGAAAACAAATGCAAACAAGCAGCGTTAAAGCATGTCTAGTGTGAGCAACGGGGTGTTAGTGCTATCCTCACACATACCAAACCAGCAAGTCTACCCACTTTTTTTATTTGCTGTTTACCCTTGTGCAGTATGTACTCTACAACTGTCTTAACACGTATTGGCATGTCTGACCTCAGTGTGAAAGACGAAAAGGATTCTTTGCTTCGCTCCATGTGTACCAGCCATTAGACCCATACAAAGCAGTAGATTATTCATCTGATTTGGTTATGCTACCCCTGACTTGATAGTGCTTCTGCTCCTTTTCTACGTGTTTTACAAAGGAAAAAAAGTATAACCAGAGAAAGCAACAGTGAACAGGGTCTGTATTTATGTAACGCCAGGTTTTTTTAGCCTGAAACAAAAGATTTTTTGTTTATCTTTAAGAATTAAGATATGCAGTACAGAACAAAGGACTGTGCAAATAAGATGGAAAGTACAATACCCAGCTTTCACCTCGCCTGACTCTCCAGAGCACACAATACCTTTCCTTTGCAAATTCCTAGTTGTGTTGAAGTGGAAATTTTAGGTTGGTATTTTGTTTCATAATGGCCAGTCTGAAACTGCTGCCACGCAGTTGACAGAAACATTCACAACTGGATTTAAATTGAATTTGTTCAAGAAGATACAGTGCTACCGAGGGCTTCATCACTTGAAGGAACAGGAGTCAGATCACAAAATCTTCACGTAGGCACCAAAAAGTAGCACTTGAATAATTCAGCTTTGCAACTCAAATATACTTCTATAATGGACGCGTCTAAAATACATTTTCCCTTTGAACTGATTTGTTTGACCTTTCTGTGAGGCTTGGGGACTTGGAACAGTGGGTAACTTCAAGTGAGTACACCTGCATGGCCAATTAACCACACACATCTGAGCCAGGCTGGGCACACGGAGGTGCACCTAGGATGAAAACAGGCAATTACAAGAGCCCAGGCATTACGAAAAGGAGGGGAAAACAGAAGTGGAGCTGAAATAAGGTTTTAAAAAATTGATGAAGGGGATGAAAGGGCAACCATTACAAAACCAAGGTTTTCTAGATTTTCAGGGTGGAGAAAGCCACATGAAAGGGTTAAAACCTGAAATCGTAGTCACTTAATTTTACCAATAAAAGTTTATGAATCTGATTAAGTTGTGAAGCAGCTATTTTTAAATAAGAAGTAAAGGGCACATATATATATAAAAAAGGTAAGTGGAAAATGTTTACCATTTGAGTCAGTCAAATTTTGCTGTTGGACAGAGAGAGGGACAAACTTGTATTAACTTCATAAAAGATGCTGTTCATTTATGAAACAAATTTCACTTGTTGTTCATTTACTAAATTGTCTATACAAACAAATACAAATAAACTCTCCTGGTTTGCCAATGTAATTTGGAGAACTAAGTAACCCTTTTAATGAAAGTTTTAGAAGGCTGAAAAGGCAAAACAAAACTTTAAATACAAATTAACTCAGGTTAGAGGGAGATGATGTTTCAGTACCAGGAATTCAGCATGAGGAAGAAAAATATTATTCATGCACTACTGGAAGAGAATTCTAGCTACAGAAATGGTGCTGTTTGTTTCCTTCTCTGAAAAGGAGATAGATAGAAACTTCCTCAGGAACAAAAAAAACCCCATATTTTGTATTGTGTGCAGTTTCAAAAAGGCCAGGAGAGCTCACCAGAGCTGGCGTGGGCAGTGTTCAGCACCACTGCTGCACTCAGCAGGTCTGTGCAGAGGAGTTGATGCAGGCAGACCCGTTTGGTGCAGGTCCAGGCTGGTGAGGGGCAAATCGTCTGCTCTACAGAGAGTGCACCAGTGCTCAGCTATTATGCACCGACTAGAATATTAGGGAGGGTAATTCTTTTCATGGAAGTGGTGTATTAACCATGGAAGTGGTGCCAACTCACCAGACCTCCATCCTTCAAGGAGGTTACTATTTTAGGGAGGGTATGGCAGGATCCAGCTTTGTCCAGGAAAAGGCCTCTCCACAGCCACACAACTGTTTCTTCACTGCAGGAGTAGTGCTGATGAGATACAGCCATCTTAATCTCTCAAAAAAGGCACCTGCAATGCAGGTTCATTCCTGGTGAAAGCCGTATTCATAAACAAAACTTTCTACCACCTTTCTTGGTGGAAGAGAGGACCAAGAGACAGTGGTACAGTCAAATCACTCGGCAGGACTGTGTAGGCAGCGAGAAGTTGATGTTGGTAGCTTAGGAGTCAGTAATGGGACAGAAAAGTGCTATTTCTCTTGCAAAATTTAAATTGAACCAAAATCAGATCATACTACTGATAAAGGAATACCTGTTACAGTGATATTGGAAAGTAGAAGTTGTAGCACAAGAACTTTAAACACAAGATCTTTCACACTGGTGGGAGATGCTGTTTCAGTCCCAGCAAATACCTGTGAATGGCACAGCAAGAGGTTTGACTGGTAGTTCTTTATCCCAGAGTAACTTGTCATAATACAAAGTCTTGTAAGTATCTAAGTGTAGATCCTGACCCTTAAGGAAAGGGGCAGTGTCCCCCTAAACTAAATTCATAATCTTAGAATTTTTTGTTATGTCTAATACAAGCTCTTTTTGAACAGCTTTTTCATGGGTTTAGTACATATATGGTTAATGATAGTATTCACAAACAATCTTTTTCTCATGCTTTGATCCATCCTAAGTAAATTCAATTAAGGGAAAAAATATATGAACCTGCAATTAAAAATTAAATTATGATCAAGGTAGTATTAAAATAAAACACATTAATGCTGCATAAACAACTCTAATTCTGACTGCTTCTAATTTTCAAGTGTTTGACTTTAAAATCAATTTTATTTCATTTTAACCTGCAGATGAAGTATAGTGTTTACATGAAACTTCCTGCATTTAAAAAAGAAAATCTGCTTGATATAACCAGATTTTAACCGTATGGAAATATGGTTATGGTTTACTTGCTTGCAAGGGGTCCTCAGCAAGACCAGCCCTTTAGATCTGTCTTTTTAAGCCTTTGCTGGTTGAGTTCAAAGAGCAACAGAAAGCTAGAGAAGGCTGTTTTTTCCATCTTGGACCACCTACTTTGCCAGTGAGTTTCACAGCTGTTTGCAGAATGTCTGTAAACCCCAGCGCTTGTCTGCTGGGTCCTACAGTGCATTTTGGGGAGTAAGGCTTCTTTAATGGTTAGGTTCTGCTCCTGGTTCCTGCAGTATTATCCCTTTGTCCATATCCTGTGAAATGCCCTTGTTTACAGCCTGTCCCATCAAGCCCTTCCTGCTGCCTCTGCTGCTGCCTCTGCTCCGTTTCTCATTCCTTTGTATTCAGGTCAGGTTGCCTTCTGCTTCTCATTTACACTGCCTGGGCATCCCAAGTTGGAAGACAAAGTACAGCCTCAGGCCTGGCCCTGCAAGGGCCCCGGCCCCTGCTCAGATCCGGGGAATTCTCAGACAGCTTCACCACCAGTGGGTCCAGCTGAGCACCCACAGAGAGGCAGATCTGTACAAGAATAGCTGTGGTGATTTCTCTTGAGTCTGAGATGACAGAGAGGTCCTTACCCTCTTTACTGAACCTTGCTTCAGAATGTGGAAGGCAGCATTTCAACAACATGGCTATCAGAATTTAGAAATTGCTTTCCTCTTTTTGAGCATCAGTTCTCTCTAGGACTTCCATGTCTACTGTGTACAGAAGGAAAGGTATGTTCTTCTGTCACTGAGGTGGATTGGTGAGCTGGAGCCTGTTGGATCTGATCTTTGTCATGCCCCATAGCATATTCTGCATTTGTCACCTAAAGTTCCTTTCAAGAGAATTAAGGCCTGCTTGTGTTTGTTCAATTATTTTTCTTCCTATTATAGTAAAGGCTCTAAAAAATGTGCATGACAAACTGCCTTGGTATGATCTTGTACCTTAGAGACAGCCAGCTTTTTTCTGTTGGGAAATTTTTCTTTCCTGCTTGCTATGAAGTCAGCCTTTTGGCATTCTTGTAGCATTTTCTTCACTTGCTTCACCTAAAGTTAAGTCTGAGATAATTTTCTTTGCTCACAGAGATTGTTAAATTTTGCCATTAAGGTTTTTCATCCCCTGGAATTCCCAAGCAGGTGATACTAACAAGGCTTTGTGATGTGTATTTGATTATTTTATTCAATGTTATGTACAAATAATTTCATTTAATCTCATAGAGCCTATATCAATTACTTGTCATCGGAATGGCCTCTTCCATTAACTCCTCATAATTGATTCTGAAATGATGGTCTTGAAATAAAAGTGCAAGAATGGGCCACTTAAGAATTGTTGGAACATACTTAATCATGTCCACCCTGCAGTGACAACATCTTGGTTATCAAGGTAATATTAATATTCAGCAGCTAGCGCAGCTACTCATGTATGTAAGCTGCACTCCACTGGTACATGGTATTCTTGTCTGCCTAATCCAAATAGAGTTGCGTTAGCTTTGAGCCAAGAACAATTAGAAACCCCATGAAGTTTCATTGGTTCTTTTGTATTCTCTTCCCTATGTTACTGGAAATTTTACCCTTGAAAATATAATCTGACATAGCAGTATGTATATCTTGCAAGAGTGGGACATATTAGGTTTTGCAGAATATATTTAACATTCCTAAGTGGTTACATACGTGGCTAACTCACACCCATTATTTTTAAGGAGGAGGTCCATTCTACAGAACTTAGCCTAGCCAGAAATGTTGCCCACATCATGTTTGTCTGTATCTTTGAGCTCTTCATAGATACTTTGTCTTGGCTTCCTTTTTGACCTTTGGTCTAAAATCCCTTTCTCAAGTTCTTTTAGAATTGGATTTGATTCATAGATTTCTATTTTTTTCTGAAGTATGTCTGATTTTGCTTCCAAAACCAGGAGTTGTGTTGAAGTTGCATTAAATTCAGACTCCCCTTCATGAGTCTTTGTTTCTTTGAGCTTAACATTAAAGCTCTCTTTGACCTCTCCCGAAGCCACATTAGTTCAGATCAACAGTTTGTGTTAGTCTATTATCCCGTGACTAGCAGCAAATGCCTGGGGAAGAATAAAACAGGGCAAGATCTTAGTGATGCTTTCCCAAACTACCCTCTCATCAACCAAGGGTATTTTGAACATTAAATAATTTCCAGTTCAACTACAATTTATTTGTTTATTTTGATACATGCAACTGGAAATATATGTTCTACTAATATGATTTTCTTTCTTCTATTTTAGATGCCCTACTTGCATGAGGAAGGTGTCATAGAAACACAGTAAGTATTACCTTCAAACCAAGATAACATAAGGGTAAAAGAGCTGAGTGTTTAAGAACTAATGCTTTTATCATGTCACACTGTGCACTGAGATTGATACTTAACATCTTATGATTCTATGACGCATGTTGGATTATGACTCAATAATGACATTTGAACTATCTGTACAATGCAATCTTGAAGTCCACTATAGAAGTTAAATATAATGAAAGTAGAAACAACAATAAAATTAGAGTGTCTAAGATGTTCCCTTTTCATATTGTAATGTGTAGTAACGACTCAAGAAAAGTAATTAAGAGAATGACACAGCAAGAAGACCAGTGGGTATTTTGGTGAGTTCCTAGTACAACTAAGGAAACCACAAAACCACATCACTCCCTACTCTGCTCAACCAGTTACAACAGAAAACATTTCTGGTTTTGTTTCTAGAACTGCAAACCACAAGAATAAAAAAGGTTTAGCTTATTCTCAGGAATTAACCTTGATTACTTTCAGAACCTTATTGGCATTGAAAACTGATGTCTCCGTGCTTGGGTGTGACATGAAGCAAGCCATACAAGCACTGGTGCCATGTATGCCTCATGAAATGTAAAAACTTAATTTGACTATTTTCCACTGCTTCCAGATGGAATAAAATTACTTTTGATTCCTCCAAGAATCAGCACAACTCCTAGCAATATTTTATGTCATGCTACAAGGGGAAAAGACGGTGATCTGTGTATTTAAATAATCAAGTTTTGTTTTCATGTATCGAGTGTTTCACAAAATAAACAATGAGTAATACAAATTGGGGGAAAAGATTGTTCTCTGTACTTGGCAGTTGTTAAGAGAGTCTGTATAGCTGGGCGTGATGACTGCTGTTTGTTGTCTACTGATGTTGTTTTCTTTGCTTAAAAGCTATGCCATAACCTTATGCCTATGCTTCTTACCCAGCAGTACCTGTATGCAGCAGATAGGTACAACCAAGCACGCACCTGTCCCGCTGGTTTGGAACGGTGCTGAGATCAATAGCCAGTATTTCAGGCAGGCAACTGAGGGATCTCAAATTTGGTGGTGATGTCCAGCCACGTTCCTGGATGACAGTGCTAACCCAGAAGGGGTCCTGAGGATTTTCTTAACAGTTTCCACAAAGCCTTCTCAAAGCAGCTATATTACAGGATCCTTTAGATCCTAGAGCAGGACAGATATGCTCCCTATCTCAGAATCACTGGAGGACTGTGGAGCAAAAGCAAGGCCAACCCATTTAGAAAGTTAGCCCTACACCAGTACTGGTCACACAGACAGTCCCTCCACGTTCAGCTGTATTGCCTTCTGGTTATGCAGCAGCAGAGTTGTGTAAACAGCTGCAACACAGACAGGAATCCAGGAACATAGCTGGAAATGTTTTCTGCTTCTAAAAATGTCTGAACCTTGCAAGTATAATTAAATCTTTCTGTAAACAGAAAGCCAAAGAATGGCATTTTTCTTTGATGCTGATCATAGTCAAACAGCTCCTAGTTGTAAGTATAGCAGTATTTTAAATCAATCATTGCTGCCTTTACGCTGGAAATAACCTAGAGGCACCTCTGTTTGACATCTGTAATGAAATGAATGACTGGTTGGCATTTTTCCTACTGCAAATGCAGTCGGTGCTTCTTTTTCTATCTCCCCATAAAAGTAAAGGTTACATAGAAATTAGCTCATAGGTTGTTGTATACAAACAGTAATCTGCTGACCAAATGCCTGTCAGACAGTGGGATTTTTTCCTCCATTTAGGAATCTTTTAATAACATAATAAGCAGAGCAAATATATATTGATGTTCCAGGTAACTACATGTGACAATTTTTTTTCTGTATCCATGCTTCAGTAAAGAAAAACATGAGGAAAACCAACATTATTTAGGATAGTCAAACCCAGAAAGACACCAAAGAATATAGGAAAGATTTAATAATAGTAGGTGACTAATACTGAAATATCTCTGTCTTTCAACCTTTCCTAGCATCAGTAAGCATATGATACAGCACAATAATTCAGTTCTGAGATTTGTTTGTTTATTTAGCAAGGGATTGTCTGAAATGGTGGCAATTTGCAGAATGTCTGTGACCTGTTAAAAAATGTACTCAAAGCTAATCCTCCATTTGGGTGTGATTCCCAGGGAAACAGCCCTCATATGGCTACGCTATCACAATTGCCTCTTAAACTGTTTTGTCTTGATGACTGCTTGGTGAGAAATATTTTTAAAGTATTCTGTTAATCATCACTAGAGTAGATAATAGCTTAATATATTCATTCTTCAGGAAAGCAAACATTTAAATCATTATATCAGAGCTTTGCAGGGTACAAATGATCAAAATGTGTTAATCCTTCTCATTCCTTACAGAAGCATTCAAACAGCCTTCTGTTGACAAAACAACATCTTCCAAAGAACAAAGACAATTTTGGAAGACTGAAGAATAGCTTTCCTAAGTGTCTAAATATAAATTATAACTGAGTACTATATGATAAGTTTAAAAAGGAAAAGAAAATGACACTTCCATTTTCTGAGCAATTTTCTGGATAATTTTTAATAAAGAAGGAGCTATTAGGGGCCTTTCTTTATAGGATGTTCTAATTGAGTATTAAAATCTACCATATAGATAGTTATCTGTAGAATTGTTTTTGCTAAGTACCTTTACACTGTTAACATTAATGGCGGAGTCCTTAACCATTATACTTTCAATATTGCTGTCAGTATGTTATTTAAAATTAAATCTAAAAATCCCCAAGGAAAACTATTAATACTATTAAATGCATCAAACGTACTCAAAACCACAGTTCTTGATATACTGACCTTCACAAAATTGAAATTAGGCTTACTTCCAAGGGCTTTATTCGTGAAGAGCTTATGCAGTATTTTCATGAACTAAAAATAAACCCATTTGCTGTTATGAATGTAGTTTTTTAAGGAGTTTTTGGTTTTCCTTTTTTTTTTTTTTTTTTTGTAATCAAGCAGAATCGATGATCTAGTAAGCCTGTGAGCCTATTTCTGAGCTTCCTTGTTAGAAACAGTTCTGGAACTCCATAACGAGGGATGCTATTCAAGAAACGTGACAGCTTTCTAAGACGTGCAGCATGTGAGGTGAACCAAGGTGCAATAACTGCAATGCTTCCCAGGCCTTTTCATGTGCAGAGTTCCAACTCCTGTTGTGGCAAATCTCAGCTTGGCAGTTTTCCACATCTACTGGAATAGCTGCCTCTTCTCTCTTCACTGGACATGCTTCCTTCCCTTTATTTCTACTTTAAGCCTGGCCCTGAAGCTCCCCAGATTTACTTTCTTTACCCTGTTGCTTAAGATTTGTTATATTCATAGGTTCATGCTATTTACATTCATAGCGCTCTGCTGTATATTTCTTAAAGGGGGAAAATGCACCTTTGGAAACAAAGACCTTAGCATGTCTTTGCTTTAGACTGCATGATGCTGGACTTCTAGATGGCTTTTCTATGATGGGAAGGCACTCAACTGCAAATTTGGCGCATCTGTCCTGCTGTGGTGAAGCACCTGCTGGCAGAGGCACCCTGGGCTTTTGCACCTGGGTCTTGGTATGGCACAACTCTATGTGCTCCCATTGGTTTCCGAGGCCTCTGGTGTCTTGTCACACTTCCCACAGCTCTATCTGCTACTTCTTTGTAGAAAGGGAACCACAGAGGGTAGCTGACCCACTGCCGCAGGATGTACACGCTCGCTCTCCCTCAGGATATCGGCAGGCACAGATTTTCCACATCTCTGTCTCCTTGCAGACTCTTCTCTCAGCTTCCCTCATCAGGGACGTGATAGCAGCAAAATTTGTGCAGACACCATAAACTTTATCTGGTGCAGCAAGTCTGCAGACCTCAGTGAAATAACTGAAAAAATATCCTGAATTTCTACATTTCCATTTTATTGCCACTCTTGAGCATTTTATTCAGTTTAAGTTAGAACTCCCCTTTCTTGCATATGTCTTTTTCTCCTAATTAGTGGGGGGTTTTTGATATCTACAATTAGTGTTGTTCTTCTCTCTTCTATAAATTACTGATGCTCCCCTATTTACCTAAAATGGTAAGTGACATTCCTTCCATAATCTCTAATTGGTTGTGAAAACTGACTTTCATCGTCTTCATCAGGTGATCCTTTATCTTCTTAGCTCAGTTGGTAAAATCAGTATCCCTGGCACAGCCATTTACTTAGCATATCCATTTTAGTGCTCAGATAAATCTATTTAAATGTTAATAAGCCACACTCCTCCCACCACCCAACTCAGACATGCACAGTGTATTCTTCAGTGTCAGTGGGTGTCTCAAAAGAAATTAACCCATTGGCTTAAGATAATGCAAGATTAAATTACTAACTTGGTTACTCTTCATGCTCCATAAAAAGAATGCAGGAATCTTTTTCATGCACAGTATTCTTGCATCCCATCAGCGTTATTCAGCATCCCGAAGCTGTTTGGAAAAGTGATTGTGCTTGTTGCCTCCTACTCAGACGTAAAGATATTGAATTGAATTCAATCTCCTTCATCAAACGTCAGCTATACTAAAGATTTCTTTGTGTGTGGTTATGCATTGCATAATGCTTACCAAGCTTCTTGCACAGCTCAGCAGAGATATCACACGGCCACCATGGAATGACTTGGAATTATGTTTCTCATCTCCTGGGCCAATTTATTGCACTACGTGGGAGACTTTCTAATCTCAGTGACACTAAAATCAATTATAACACTCTGGATATTTCCCAGCACAAGATCAGATTCTGACTCTCTTTTGGGTGTTGTACTTTTTTCCTCCTCATTTCCTTTTCATTATGAAACTTTGTGGCATAGTCAGAAATTGGTTATAAAATTACATATTTTATATTTGGAAATTTCTGTTCAAAGCAAAGTTAGTTCTTATATAATTGGGCATACATGCTTTTGTTCTATGTGCTTTGAATACCCACATTGTTAGCCACAAAAGCCTGGCTAAATCCATGTTAAATTGTAGACATCTCAGATTTCTTTTTAATTATTTACACAAATAATTGATTCTAAAATCCAATACCCCATAAGCAGTATGCTGTAACAAGTTGCTCTGGTTTGGGGTATGTGGAATTTACCTGCCCTCTGTCCATCCATCCGTCCATGTCTCCCCCCCGCCACCTTTTACTGTATATTTTGTATTACTTACCAGTAAACAAAAAATACTAACAATTGCTTTTCCAACAACTCCTAGAAAACATTCTTTTATGTAAGCACATCTGTTGTGCAACTTCCTGCTTGTGTAGTAACGTAAATTTTACTTTCTCCCAAAAAGTGGGATAACTTGACTGAAGTGGCCAAGGGTTTAAGTCACTGTGAGAAACAGTTTCATTATTTTGGTCAACAAATCCAGCTTCCAGGTATTCTGATGGTCTTTAAAACCTTTCCTTCCCCCAGGCATTCACCAGGCCTTCCTATCAATTAAGTCCACTTACCTCTTTTTTGAAGGCTAATTTGCCATTTAATAAGTGAATAGACCTTTTAATAAGATTTCTGAACAGGGTTCATTTACCCTTGCCAGTTAGCAACAAAAGTACAGTTAGAATGGAATTGGCTCTGTTGTGGGATTTTCGCCTTGTTCCCTAACCTAGCCTTTTCACGGAGGAAGCTATTAATGGCTACCTGATTAATGGAATACAGGGAATACTTCCCCTCCACCCCCCAGTTTCCAAGAATTGTTTGGTTTTGTTTTCCAAAATATGAAGTAGCTGCAGCAATTCACACTCTTTTTCACTGCTACACATACAGAAGCCTGAAAACAAGCTAAGTCCAGCCTTCCCAGATTGGACCAAATATTGCTCTCCTTTACACCCTAAAAATCAACATGAATGAAGCAGGAAGCAGAAAATAAGCTACTGACTGTAATCATCCTGAGTGACTAATCTGTTTGCTTTAGTTACTATATCCACCCATTTTCCTTAATTTTCATTTGCTTCCACCTCTTATCAGATTATGGCAAGAACACATACAAGCCTACCTGCTACATCCAGGCTTCACAGCTGATCTTCCCAGTACTTTTCATGCAAAACATCACACAACAGCCAGAACAGACTGTTACATCTGGCCTGCAATTCACTCTGAACGCATGATATGTCTGGCTAAAGCAGTGAGCAGTTGGAAAATTGTATTTTTCCATAGGAGGAGATACTTTGCAAAGATAGCAGGGGAGAGAGATGAGTGATGTTCTTCAAGAGATAAACATGGGTCTCCCAAACCTTCAAAGAATGATGTCGTCCTAGAGGAAATAATCTCACAGTGCTCTATTTAGCAGAATATCTTCTTGTGAAGTCTCACGGAACATATTATTTTACTGCTACAGTACTCAGGTTAGGGAGCAAAATCACAATTTTTCTGTCTCAGAAATGAGAAACTAAATGACTGCCATTTCAATGAAATGCTGCGATGTTCAAGCTTCAGAAAGAGCCCCAGGGACTCAGCGCCTTGGGGAGTGGTACAGTCAGGCTCCAGGCACCAGGGGGAATCTGTGAATCTTGTCTATGCCAGCGGGCAAAGTAGAAAGACATAGCAATATGTGTTGAAAATGGAAATAGTTTCCCTTGACAAACAGGGTCCTTTTTCAGGCTGGTCAAATATTTGCTATCAAAACTGTTCTTCGGTGGCAGACTACACTCATCAGGATTTTTATTTTCTAAAATGTATCTCTTTAGAAAATTGACTTTTCATTATTGAAAAAAAATATCTTATAGACACAGAAGGTTGCAAGTCAAAACTGAAACTCTGCCAGAGTTTTCCCTGTGAAAATAAAGGCCTTTTTTGTTCATGCCTAGTTCTTGCCTCTCTTACCACTTCACAGCCTGTCTTAGAGTTATTAACAAATAGAAACCTTTCTTAGAAATTAGTTCTGCATGAAAATATGTCACAAGAACCTGCCTGAAGGCAGAGACTATCTAATAAATGTTTTCCTTTTCCTTTTTATTACTTTATTCTTTTATCAATTTGAAGTGAATTTCTCATTTGTTGAGCAATTATTTAAAACAGTGAGCAAATATTGAATAGTTTTTAGTACTTGAAAACAGATGATGAGCTTTACCTCTTTACCTATGTGAACATCAGTTCCCCACAACCAAAAAAAAATCATGCACTAGTTTCTTCTATTACTCCACTCTGTTTTTATTTATTACACGTTCTGTTACAGCACTTCAAAGCCCCAGCATGACGAGTAAACAGAGAGTAAAGAGATGATCCCTGCCTCAGGGTTTGTGATCTTCACGGGACTTTGCTGGCTGAAGCAAACCAGCTCCTCCCCACTCTGCACCTTGGAGATCCAAGCCAGCTCCAAGCTGGGAGCAGCATCATTAACTCAAGTCGGTAAGTCCTGCTGAAAGGCAGCGTACGCTCCTGCAGCAACAGCCCGAGTCAGTACATCTACCTGCACCTTTCAGGTGGGCCCATAGCTCTCCATGAGAGACAGTATAGGCATACCCCAGGTATAAAATATGAGCCAGTAGACAAATATGTAAAGACAGTTGATAAAGAGGGGAAGAAGGGAAAATAAATCAGCCTCAATAGCCACGCTGCCATCTGTTTTCTGTAGGCACTACAGCTACAGCTGAGTTCAAAGATGGCATTTCAGAAAACAAGATGATTTTTGTGGTTGCCTACAGGAAGGTCTCACATGGCATGTCGAGAAGCACACACATCTATAAATGTGCTTCCTTGAAAATTAATTGCTTATGTGATGGAGATCAGAATCCAGTCAAGCACAGCCTTCAATGAGAGACTATAGTTTTAGGGGGGTGTCTAGGCATGAGAAGGGATAGCATATATCTGAAACTGGGGAGAACCAGAATAGGAGGGCCATGGTCAAAGCAACAGGTTGGGAGAATGACCTTTGCAGAAGCTTTCTGTACATACAGAGCAGGGGAAACTGCATTTGTTGAAGCTGGAGAAGATAATTTGGTAGTGACTGTAAAGAGATAATCAGACTTGATCAGTGAGTTTAGAGTATCTTAGACTTCTTTGTTTAAAAAGAGTGTACTGCAGCAGGACTTTGGCTCACCTGCCTGGTTAAATCAGACATATGAATGTTTTGAATGACAGGAATGCTACAAAACAGCCAAAGCAGACCTTCTGTTTTTCTGCAACACATTTCAGCTTGGTTGTATATATTACAGAAAGGAAATATTTATTCAACATTTGAGAAAAGAATAGAGCAGGACTTTGAAGAGAGATTAAGTACCTAGCGGGGGGCGGGGGGTGTTGCATGTTTTTGTTGTTCCAGTACCATACAAATAAAAAATCTGAATAGGTTGGGGGTTGGGTTTCTGTTGTGCTTTGGTTTTTTTCCTCAGGCAGATCTCCTATGCATGTCGGTGAGACTTTTTAGGTAAAAACATTTCAAGATTTAGCCCATGTTAGGTTGTAAAAGTGATGCAAATTGTTCTGTCAAGCTATCCATAGCAATCAAGCATGTTTCAAGTAGCGTAATTTGGGAAGGAGGGAATACAAAAGACATAAATATACAAAGCAAATTAAATTTGTGTGGAAATATTTATCATGAGTATTTAATTGATAGAAAGTATTTCTAGATACTGCATGTGAGTGTTTTAAAAGTTTAAGAAAAAATGCTCTAATAGCTGCTGCCCTTAGCACACCTGCATTTAGTGCTTTTAAATATTGCCATTGATACAGTTAAAATGAAAGATGTGTTTGTGTACAGGTATGCATATATGCATATGTGTAATATATATAAATTAGTTATGAAACATTTATTTCAACACTTAAAGCAAAATATTTTAAGCAACTAGAGTATGAATTAGGACTTACTTTTAGATGTAATGTCATTAAACCAACCCCTGTCTCAGTCTCCCCATCTCCTAATTCTCCTCCAATTATGAAGCCACAACAGAAATTTCCAACTCTAGTTTTCAGTTGCTCTAACTCCTCTGGCTGCAGTCAGTGAAGAAGTGGAAGACAGGACCAGATCTGCGATGTGCTGTGGGCAATATCAATTTGAATCTTTCGTGACACTGACACCAGTAAAAGGACTGGGCACTGATACCACTGCCTTATTATCACTGGGCCTTTTGGACAAGGGATCAGAAGACTTGAGGACAGAGGCAAGATTTTCTTTGCTATTCTGAGGAACTAGATTTGTACACTTCTGTCATTCTTTACTGAAGAAATCGGGTCTGAGACATGGGGGGACAGCAGATGGCACAGATGTAGAGCAGAGCACAAGACTTGTTCTGCAGCTAGCATGCAAATAGCACCTAGCAATTTTGGTATAACGTACTTTTAGAATGGTAGTGCTACTACAATGTCAATATAACGCCAATATAACGCCAATCTTGTAACATAGTTGCACTTGACTATAGGTCAAGTTCACAGTTAATAGTTTACAGTATGAATTTAGTGGGAAACTATTGGGACTACTCAAATGGTTCATAGAAATTAAGAATGGACAGACACAGAGAAGTCCCGTATTACATCTCTTGTCTCAAAAAGGTTCAGCTCTGCCAAAAACACTCTCTTAAGGGAGGCCTGTATTACAAGTTCTTAAAAAAATTCCAACAGTGTAGGTGGCACAATCTCCCTAGACAATCTCCCTATTCTGTGCTCTGTATCACTTTCCTCAAACTAGCAGGCTATTGTACACTTGAAAATAATTATTGAATCTCCCTTCAGTCTATCCTCACTGGACTTAACAACCCATTTCAGTCTGCTTTATTAACTCATGTTCTGTAAAAGAAAACCCAGTCGTTTTTCTGTTCCTGGCAATCATCACACACTTTTAATGTGAGTTATTGAAATGTATTCTACCTTGGAAAACATTTATGAAAGAGTAAGGAATATGACCAGCAAGAAATAAAGCATCAGACTAAAATATAATAGTAAAAATTTCTGTATTGTGTATGAAATAAGGAGCTATGCTAATGCATACTAACATAAAATTAGTTTAGTCAGGCTTTCCTTTAAGCAGTTTGAAAATACTTATCACTATATGGAAATACATGTCATTTCCATATGCAAATTCTTTTATTAGAAAGGCTCAGTTCTCCATTTTGTAACTGGCTTTGGCTGCTGAGCAACACCCTAACAATGAATTTCATCTCCTTTTATAACACATCTGCTAGTAGTGGATGACAGTCAATTGGCGGAACTGATATTCCGCTCACTGGCACAAAATCAACATTTTTTTCCCCTTGATTTCATTCATTTCCTGCCAGTTGAATATCATGGCCTCCCAAAAAATGGAATCAGTTCATACTGGCCCTCAGAACAGAGCGGCATTACTGTAGTTTAAGAAGATGAAGGTATGTTGAAGTGAACTAATAGGATTTGTTAGAAAAGGAATGAACAAATCACTTAGTAGAACCTAGGAATTTTCTACTCTTTAAATAAGGATGTATCTGCTGATGTACCACTCTACACAATTCACATGCAAAACTTGCATAAAGAAAAAGATATTTCAGGGACAGGGTGGAGGGGTCAATGTATATTCCCACCCCTGAGAAAACAGGTGAAAATAAACTGGTCCTGCAATATTCTGGCTAAATTGGCAACTCTAAAACCAGCTGTTCTAAAAGGTGTAGAAATCATTTCTAAGTTTGATGAGACAGAGGGCGGCAAAAATAACGCAGGTATTGAGCTGGCCAAATCATATGCCTACTTATACCCTTGTGCAGAAAGTTCAGCACTGAGCAACATGGCTTTTCTGACTCACGAGGTCGATGCAATGCGGAGACACACCCGTTCCCTCACAGCTCCAAGCGCTGTTGTTCTGCATTCCCTGGAGCAGTGAAGCCAAGTATTTTTGTGCTGCCCTGACATGGGTGCTTCAGACAGACACAGAGGATGCGCCAGGTTGCCCGTACTGGCACTGGCACTGGCACTTCATCCCTGCCAAGACAAGGAATTCCCAGGTAGCTCCATTATCATCAAAGGCCATGTCACTGTGGTCATTCCCATCTCCTTCTCCAACCCCTAGGAAAGTACTGTGTTTTGCAACAAGCGTGAAATGGTTGCTTAATTGAGCTTGTTCTCAGATGTGATCTTGTTCTCAGATGTGAATAGTACTGAGTACCTTTGAGACTATTTGAGAATACTTTTCTTTAACAGAAGTTGTCTAACAAGACGAAGTTCCACAAATGTCAACATAATTATATTTAAGAAAATACAGATTAAAAAATCCCTGTGGACCTAAGTTGTATCTGTGCAAACATCTACCAGTATTTCAGTTTTCTGTCCAAAATGCATATTCCTTTCTGCAGATAAACATGGAGGCTGCTTGTTCAACCTCAGGGAAAAACTTACATAAATTTTTCTGGTTTCCTTTTTTTTTTGTTGTTATTTACAAGAATATGGTTTCTGTGAGGGATGACAAACTAAATACTGTTGTGTAGGGAAAAATACGGAAGTAAATAAAGCCTATGTTTTCTTGGAAACAAGTAGATTATACAGCTAGCAGCAATGATTACAAAATGTTCACTTCAAAGAAATTAACTTCATAAGACATTCAACACATACCGTATCTAGTGCTACTCATTAATCTCCATGTATTATTTATAAAAAATTCTAATTTAAAAAAAATATGTAATACAGTGGAAAAAAAAAAGTTACTCCTCTTTTTAGTTTAAAAATTGTCCAGTATTTCCTTACTGATGTTCTTCTATTGAGAGTAATATTCACAGACATCACTGTTGTTCTTTAAAATTAGAGTATTCTACACTGACAGAGCAGTTTAGAAATAATGTTTTGCTTAAAATGTTGTTTTATATCTCTGTAGAATAAGTATGGACTCCAAGGTGCCATAAGCCCTCACTTGCTATGTTTCTTCAACTTCTTTGCAGCACGTATATGTAAACAGTTCTTACTGGCATGGCAATGCAGCTCATTAGAAGGTAAGTCAAAATAGAAGTCCTTTAGCAATATTAGTTTTGCTTCTGTTAACATCAAACTAAACAAGTTTGCAAGTTTTGTCTTTGATGAACCTGTATGCCCTGAAACACTGGAGCCACAGATGGAGGGGGCACACTGGTATCTTTACAACAGGCACTAAGTGGTGTCTTCTCTTTCCCATCATCTGACTAAGGTCATGGGCTGGTATATGCAAGGTCTTACTCACTGTCAATCAGAATATCAAAATCCAGGTCTTTCTTCTGACATCTGTCCTCACATTACAGGTATTTTTTCCACATTTGTACCAGTACAGTAAATTAAACAATGCCATGCCACTCAAATATGATACTTTTTTATGTGAATTCAGATGAAAATTCTTCACTATTAGGTTGAAATGTCTTCTAAATACTTCTATAATAAACCCATGACAAAATACTAGCTATATGACCTGTAATAGTAGGTATATTACCTATAGTATGCTTGGGAAGTATGACTTGGCCTGACTTACCTTCATTTCTGAGGATGTTCTAATGACATTTGAGCTGAACTGAGTTGCGGACACGCTAACCCAAACAAGTTTAACAGATGGTATGGTGATGACCTCACACTGTGGTCTAGACAGGCTAACGAAATGACTGCATAACAGAAAGAAGCCTCCAGAACAGGATAAAATACAGATTTTGGTGAAGATAAACAATGAAGCTATGAGGTATATAATGAATTTACACAATAAATTTAAATATGTGCTGTAGAATGATAGTTTTCATTGAGATGTGATGGGGCCGGTTTGATGGCTGCACCTGCTGTGTAAAACAGAGGGTTGAACAGATTTTCTTTCTTACTGTCTACACAAACCGTGAACCTGCTCCATAATTGTATTGGGTTTACATGGCAACGTTTTGGTAGCAGGCGGACTACAGGGGTGGCTTCTGTGAGAAGCTGCTAGAAGCTTCCCCTGTGTCCAATAGAGCCAATGCCAGTCAGCTTCAAGATGGACCTGCCACTGACCAAGGCTGAGCCCATCAGCAATGGTGGTAGCACCTCTGGGATGATGTATTTGGGAAGGGGGAAAAAAGCTGTGCAACTGCAGCCAAAGAGAGGAGTGAGAAGATGTGAGAGAAACAACTCTGCAGACACCAAGTTCAGTGGAGAAGGAGGAGGTGCTCCAGGCGCCGGAGCAGAGGTTCTCCAGCAGCCCATGGCACAGCCCATGGTGAGGGTCACGGTGGGGCAGAGACCCACCTGCAGCCCAGGGAGGACCTCACACCAGATCAGAGGGATGCCCAAAGAAAGTTGTGACCCTGTGGGAAGCTCAGGTTGGAGCAGGCTCCTGGCAGGAGCTGTGGCCCTGTGAAGAGAGGAACCCAGGCTGGAGCAGGTTTGCTGGCAGGACTTGTAACCCCAGGGGGGCCCAGGCTAGAGCAGGCTACTCCTGGAGGACTGCACCCCATAGAAGGACCCACACTGGAACAGTTCTTGAAGAACAACAGCCCATGGAAAGGACTCATGTTGGAGAAGTTCATGGAGGACTGTCTCCCATGGGAGGGACCCCACGCTGCAGCAGGGGCAGAGTGTGAGGAGTCCTCCCCTGAGGAGGAGGGAGCAGCATAGGCAGCATGTGATGGGCTGACTACAACCCCTATTGCCTGTCTCCCTGCACTGCCAGAGGCAGGAGATTGAGAAATCAGGAGCAAAGGTGAGCCTGGGAAGAAGGGAGAGGTGAGGGGAAAGTGTTTTAAGTGTTAGTTTTTATTTCACATTACGCTAATCTGATTTGATTGGTAGTAAATTAAATTAATTTCCCTAAGTGGAGTCAGTTTTGCCCATGACAGTGATCCCTCCCCACTGTCCTTATCTCAGCCCACAAGCCTTTCATTGTATTTTCTCTCCCCTGCCCAGCTGAGGAGGGCAGTGACAGAGTGGCTTTGGTGGGCACCTGGCCTCCAGCCAGGGTCAGCTCACCCCAATACTCCATAAACTCAGCAAAGATATGCCAGATATACCTGCTGATTTTAAATCCATTCTGTGTGTAAGTGCTTTCCTTTGCAGGGATGTTTTCCAGAACTGGTTTTCCTCTAAGTAGCAATATCATGGATAAAAAATAACTGCCATGGGAAGATGGTGATTTCTTTTCTTTTGGTGGTTAAAGTTTTTCTTAACAGTTAATCATAAAAAAATTCAGCTCATTCTGAATTGAAAGTTTCTTATTTTGCTTCTCTAATTCAATTAATTTAGAAGTAAGAAGAAAAATGTTTTCTGGTTATTTTCGTTCTGGTGCCTAGCTTCAGTTTTGAGGCACAAGAAACAACCCAAAGCAGTTAAAGAATTTAACGTAAAGAATTCCTCTTTTGTCTACATAGGCAGACTACGTCAGTCTGCATTATTTGTGCTGTAGCACAAATCCAACTTTTTATGACTCTAAGCTTTTATTGCCTAGCAATAAGCTAAGGAGGACAGTAAATAAGCTACATAGCTATCACTGAGTGGCATCTAATAAAGATTTTACATCTCACTAAGGTAGCAATCAAACAAGTTTGAAGAGAATACTTTACAACTCTTCACTCCCATCTTGGACATTTTCTAAAATTCCCTATACCACAGAAAGGAAGGGTCAAATTTCTCCCTAATGTCTATGAGTGTGGCTCCGGTGTGGGCAGAGCCATGCTTATTCCCATCACCTGAAGTAGGTGTGAACAAAGCTAACCGCACCCAGCATAACCAGCACAACACTTCTGCCTCGGTTTGTGGAATGAGAACTCTTTGTGGCCCGTAGAGGAGCATACACTATGATGTGGTGAGCCTGAATCTGCAGCGTCTAATTCTAGTAGGGTTAACTTGCTCATATTTTGAATATCTCTAAAGTCTAATGTGAACTGAATGTTAAGTAAATCAACTTAGTTTATTAGTAGGGCATGGCATGTTGCCGTTTATTTCCATTCAACTTCTTTTCCACATCATATGCCTTCTGTGTATTTCATACATGCATGAAAGATGTTATTTTTGGAATAGTTTTCAAGAGTTTTTCTGTGTTTATGGAACTGATTCTTGTACTTTTTCTGAAGATCCAGGTAGTTAGACCCCTGTGTGCAAAGCTCTCACAACAGAGAAAAAAAATTAAATCAATGAGGGTAAAACAACCCCAAAATGACCCTGCATAAGTTTTAATCATTTAAAATTATACCTTAGACTGTACTGGAGAGCCGTCAGGTCAGAAAATAAATGCTGAAAAATAACAATATGAAAAAAAATCCATCAAACAATTAAAGGAAAAGTAGACAAGTTATTGAGTTTTTATTACTGCAGAGCTGAATGTTGCCTAGTCTGCCTCTCAGACAGAAGTAATTTTAGGGAGAAACTTAGGAGCTAGGGAGAAAGAAATAATTTCTGACTATTTCTGATGTTAAGGAATGGGCAGCTGCTTAAAAATGCTCAGTGGTTTGGAATGTCGGCCCAAGTACGGGCAAGTGACTTGGTGGGAAGATTCACAGCCAAAATCATCCAGTGCACATCCATGCGTTCTAACCAGGCCTTCCAAAGGCATGCCAGGTTGTTGTGTGACCTGGAAACTGGACAGATCAGCAGCGAACAAGGACTTGCTTTTAGCTGGTAGATCTAAGTGTGTAGGCAGACACTTCCAAAGTCTCATCAGGATACCAGTCTTTGGAAAGATGTGATTACAAACACAGCAGGATTTACTTTGCTGGCACACTTTACCACTAGGCTATGATCTCCAGCTCTCCAGTGGTTGGTATGTGAATACACAGCTAGAGCTGTAGGCACAATAAATGTATCGGAGCTACTTTGTGCCTCAAGGCAAATATCCTGTTGATTCTATTGCCCTTCCTGTTACATCTTGTGATGTTTTGCCATACTCATCTACTCACCCCATAAGACATCCATGTGAGCAGCTCTGTGGTTTTATTTTCATGTTCAAACCAAGTTGCTCTAATCAGCTTTTCTGTAACCTAAACTGCAGTTGTTATGACCATATTAAAGCACAACTTTTCAGGCTCAGCCTGTAAGTCTGCTATTAGAGGTTTAAACCTCAGAGTGGAGAAAGTCTATAATGAAAGTAAAGCTCTCTTTCATTTCCTAAGATTCAGCGTAGCTGTACTTGAGGATCGCCCAGCATTAATTCCCATGCTGTGACATTTGAGACCTGCCCTCCGAGCGCCAGTGGAAGGCTGCGGACTCACCAGCTGGGCGTTACAGATGATATCACAGCAATGGTGAACCACTGCCTCAGTGCTGGCTGGGAGGCAAAGATACACCAAAGGAGTAAGTGGGGTGGTTGTTAAGGACTCTGCTCATGAACCTCATCAAAAGCACATTAATTTCATTGGGAAAGTGTTTTTTAATTATTTGAGTGTACTTTAGATTAATACCCAAGACATTCTTCTTGTTTAAAGTGGTAATGAAAATATTGAGGATCATGGTGTAAGGAGGTACTAAATGCAGTAACAGAATCTCTTGAAGACAGTAACTTGCTTTATGGCTGCTAGTAGTAGTACATTACTATTTAAATAAGGATGCAAGAACAAATGTTTTATTCCTTATATGCCTACAGCCTCATTGACTTGCTGTAAGGATAACACTAAGAATGATGATATAGGAGTGATCTTTTTAACAGTTTGTTTCTAAAGCATGTTTAGCTGAGGGTCCCTCAATTTAATAGTTACTTTCAATGGTATTTCCTACATTAAAATGTCACCGTGAATAGCCTCTTAGCCTTCTGTTCCAAAAATAAGAAGTGAAAAGCAAGCTAGCAGCTTTGCCATCAGAAAACCTAGGAACCAAATCCTGAAATAGCTCCAGCTGTGACGACTAGGAAATCAGCCAGTCTGGTTTCAACTCCTGTAAATTAGGAACTTCAGCCTACCAATAAAAGGAACGGACACTTCATCTTCCCAGAGAGTAGTGATACACATCTTAAACGTCCACTTGAATCAGCGGTAGGGTCAAAGTGACCCCCTTAGTAGTAGTTCCTGCAACAGTGACAATCCACCGGTTGCTAATGGTGCCCTTAAAGCTATTCTAAATGTGATGCTCCAAGGCAAAGGCCGGATAGCAATTTGTAAATCAGATCAGGTTTTCAAACAGGCAGGGCCTTCTCTGATGCAGATGGAGTTAATGCCTTCTATTCACCAGGCACTGTTTTTTCAGTTGTCTTAGAGTAGCACAAAACTTGGTGATTGTTTCTGATAGATAACTTGTTTGCTTGGATTTGGGGAATTCAGGTTTCTTTTTTCCACTTGCTTTAGGGGTTATGGTAGGAAAGACTTCGGTCATAAGTCTGCTATTTCTTGGTACATCTGGACAATGTATTACTGGTTTCAAAACCTAAATTAAAAATAAGGGGGGAAAAAGGTTCCGTTCAAGTGAAATGCAGTTTTTTCTATTTTACTAAAAAAAATAAAATCTGTTTCTGTTAGTGCAAAATATTTTCTTTAGTCTAAATGTTTCACTTTATAGTTAGTATGTCCTCTAAAATATTTTTAAATGAGAACTTCAGTTTCATAATAAAAACTGATGGTTTTGATTCGGAAATGTCAAAATAGACTCTAAATTTGACATATTTTTACCCTTAAAGCTATTTTACACATTCACTGATTTGGAAAATCATTATTATTACTCTGAAAATGTTGATGTGAATTTAGTATTTGCATATAATACCTTTTTAATGCCTCTCCCTCACATTTCCAACATAACTGCAGACATCCAGTAGTGCAGAACTGATACTTACTTTCTGTCTACATAAGGCTTGCAAAATGCACATTTCCTAGTATGTTGCAAGAAATCATCATGGAAATTGTCATGATAGGTATCAGATTAAAATAATTTTATCTTTGCTGTGTAATTTATACCATATACCTAAATTCTACATCCTGTCTTTTCTCCTCTTTTTGTTTTTATTTTGACACAATAGTCATTCAGACTTACCTTTTTTAAAAACTAACGGAATTTTGAAGCTCAATTTGTTTCTAATTTTTCTTCTGGTTTTGTAATACTGATTTTTTTAAAAATATCTATATTCTAAACCTAGATCATGTCAAGCAATACTTGGACTGACAGAATTTCAAAATACTGCCTTATTTATTTGAAATTATTGATAATTGAAGGAAATAGCTCACCTATGTGGTTCTCCTTTTTGCTCTTTTCTAACATAACTACTACTTCAGTATAAAAGATAGGCAGTTAGAATGCTTCTGGTTTGCTTTCAAACTGCATTGGTTTAGCTTTATGCTGTAATCTAAAGCCTCTGTACATTTGTCACTTTGCTTATATATAGCTATAGGGTTTTTTTAAGTACTGGGGAATCTGAATATTGAAGTACCTCATAAGGATTTGATTTCAAAGGATTTAAGGTTATCTCATAACTCAAAAATACATTCCTCAGTGTGTTATGTATACATAAATAGATATAACTGTGATATAGGCATTTTAACAGAAGGCGTTTTAAGTAATGTTATGAAACAACATAGATATATAACATTATTTAATTTTTATAACAGTGTTCATAGTTGTGTGTGGGCAGGATTTATTTCACATGATTTTCAGAGCGTTCCTGATTCTAATTCAGATCCGGGATTGCACTTTTATTGCATAGAAACGCTGTGTTTTGTATAAAACCGCTTGGTCAGACAGAAACTAGCACATCAGAGTAAGAAATTGTGCTGTGAACTCCAGAATTAAAGAAGCTAGTTATCCTCCCAATGTGAGTCCCTTGGTTGACTGACCTTGGCTTTTAAAAAGATGCAACTTCAAAATAAGGCTTTTCTTTTGACTAATACGTTCATCAGGTTTCAGTCTTGTGTGGCTTATATGGGATTCTCTAGTGGCTTATAAGGGGTCATCTCTTGCTGTAACCTTTCCCTTCATTGATCTTGCAAAGTCTTTCTTTCTCCTCTCTCTCTCCGGCTGCCTGTTTTTACAAAACTATTAGGAACGTAATTATTGGTGAAAACTCCCAGCCTGTGTCAAATCTGGTCGAACCAGTTGGCCAGTTTTCAAAAGTCCATGCAGAGTAGGAGACACTTAAGGGCACACAGAGACAGTACGGCCGCACAAGCTTTCTTGCACTGGACATCAGTAAAACCAACAGTAGCCACAAACTTGATTTCCTAAAATCCTGTAAATCCTACAAAGCTATGTCAACAGTACTCCAGCTATCAGGCTGAAAACTGCAACAATGGACTTTTCCGTACCAACGGCTTTCGGTGGGATGCTGTTATTGAGACGCCCTGCCTCCTTGTCACGCCAACATCTGCTGGGTGTGCCTGAGAAACCCAGCATGCTCTTGAACCACCACTTCACACAATTCTACAACGTGGTTGCTTCTTTCCTCCCATTATTTTTCTTTCATGAATTTCCCAGTCTGGCAAGTGGCTTTCATGGCTTGTACACTTCAGGAATGGGGCTTGTAAGGTGAGGAAAGTCTCAAGCATCTTCTGTTCAGCCTTTCTGGCAATAAAGACCTTTTTCTTTTAATGCAACTTTGCAGTTCAACTGCCAGTATTTTACCTTGAGGCTTAGGGGATTCTGGAGATTTAAGAGATTCTTCTAATTTTATCTCCAATGTGTCTTGGAGCTGTAATGTAAGGAACCCTCCCTAGTTCACAAAGACCATGAGCAACGTGCTGGCAGGCCAGCTGCACTCAGTGCAGGCTTCAGTGATGTTCCACCAACCTTCGTTTAACGTTTGTGGTCCTGTGGCCAGAATATTAATTCATGGCATTTCTGGGGAACAGCACCCTGGGTGGGCTGTAGAAGGAAGTGATGGAACTAGTCATTAATTAAATTCACCCTTCTGCAGACAGCCCAATCCTTGAAGGACTTGTCTTTTAGTGAGCAAAGAAAATACTGATTTATGAAAGCTAATCCAGCAAGATGGACACAGACGTGTTTGGGAACGAGAGAGGGCAGCCCTCCTTTGCTGTAGCTGCTTCTGTTTCTAAAATTCCACTTCATATCCCACAGTTGAAGTTTGCTGGGGCATAAATACTGCTGCAGTGAGAGCCAGGCAAGCTGAGGACTTGAGTCTTGCGTATTGATGCCTTGTTAATAGCACTGATCAGTATGATAGTTTTCTGACTAAAGTTTGGTTGCAACAGTGTAGTTTTTTTTCACTTACTTGCACTAAAAATAAAACTTGTTAAGGTTTGCACTTACAGTAACATGTTTTCTTGATCAAAGTGCTAGTTATAGGATATATATTTCATGTTAGGCCTATAAAACACATCATCCTCCAGCGAGCACAGCTCTATTCAAAGGGCCTTTGGTTTATAACTTGGCTCAGCTCACCATGGAATGGGAGAATGGGGGAAGCTCAGAGGTGGCAATAGCATGAGAAACCACAAATAAAGCTGCGGGATTACGGCATTGCTGTTAGCTATTTCAACCTGAACGACTGTATTTTTACCAACTGCTTATTGCATGTGCTGGGGAGCAGTTCAAGGAAAGAGAAACAAAACATGGAGCAGGCACTAACACCCAAAACGCTGCGGCTCCAGTTTTAGAAATGAAAATACATATTGAACATATATATCATCATATCCAAAGGCAAAGACAGGCACAATGATGTCTCAGGCTTTCTCTGTGGCGGTGCTGGCATGCAGTAGAGTAATTGCCACGTTATCCAGCATGATTTGAATGAAACTGAAACAAATTTAATTAGCTCCTGTCTGTAGAGCACTTCTTCACCCATCACACGTGTAGTCTTTAGGGTCCTGCTGTGCAACTGTAATGCTCTACACAAAATGCAAGCTGTTAAGGGAATCCCAGTCCAAAATCTGCCCTGTCTTACCGTTACATACTGTAACTCCTGCACTGGTGGTGGGCCGGTTTCCGTTTGTCACTTTCTTCTAGGATCTCTTTACATCCTTGTTTCACGTGGTACTCTACGGCAACCTGGCGGATGGAGCCCTTAAGCCGTGCAAATATCTTTGATGGATCTGACCATATTCAGACCCTCAGTTTCTTTTCTTGCAGATTTTTGTTCCATATCTGTCTGCAGTCATTGGCACACTGATTTTACCAAATTACTTGTCTCCTCATCTGCTCTGAAACTTTTTGCTTCCCCTTCATTGATCACATGCTATTGGCCATTCAATACCATTTTGGACTTCGGTTCTGTTTTATTTTTGTGAAGAAGTGCTACAAAGTAATGAGTTTAAAATGCTGCTTATTATCTTAGTTTTGTATTTAACATAAGTACAGTCTTCTAAAATTACAGATTGCTTTCTTAATTCTAATGATAGACATCACAAAATTGCCCACCAAACTTACAGAAGGTGCTCTATTTCAAAATCAAAATTGCTGTTTGAATTATACTGTGTACGACTGAAATACTTCTAGAACATTTTAATTACTCCTAAATGAAAGAAAAGTATTTTCTTAAAATACAACTTTAAAAATCTACAGAAATACTTGTGGAACTCTGAATGCTTAATTATTCCTTCTATTCCTGGCTTTTTGCAAAAGTATAAAAAAACCCACTGACTTCTACTTAAAACTGCTGATGTAACTCACATTAAACAGTTTAAATACAAATTTGGTGAGACTGCATTTAAATCACACGATAAAACTAAAATGTGGATAAAGCAGATAACTTTTAAAGAGTGAAAGTTCAGAGAACTAAGTTTTGCAATGAATGCTGGATCCATGGTTTTGTCTCACGCAGGCTTCTTCGGCTCAGCTGATCACCAGCTTTAACAATGTCGAACTGTTACGAGCTGCCGAGCCTTTCTTGCCCCGGGAGGCACTTAGTCCTTCTCGGCTGTTTTCTGCCCGGTCAGCTGTAGGGATCAGGAAAGCAGCAATGGGGAGAGAGGGAGCTTTACCATCAAGCCCCCAGCAAAAACATTGCTGGCTCAAGTATTTTAGTTTCTAAAAGGACTTTAGACCAAAATTTTCCTGAGTCGATTAAAGTATGTTAATGTGGTGATGATACCAGTTTCCAACTTGTTTGGCCAGACCACTAAATACATACCCCATTTTAGCTACATTAATCACTCAGCTGAGGTCTGAAAGGATGGCCATCCTTAGAGGCTGAAAGAATATAAACCATGTAAGAAATGACAATTTATCTGAGATCACGTATTTACATATTTATTGGATCTTCCTTATGGAATAATTTCACAGCAATAACAGAACATCACTTCCATCCAGACCTCCTGAGAGTCTTTTTCCTTGCTCAGTTCTGTTTTAGACACCCTTGGTGTACTAATAGGGAATGTCTGTTGTTCCTCTGTCAACATTGCCCCCAGACTGCAAGCACAGGCATGTGTGTGCAGCAGGAAAGGGATTTTGAAACAGTTAAGCCAAGACAAGTGTAGTCACAGGAACATTGTTCCATTCAGAAGATGCTTAATCACTCTCTGATGAGCACTGAATTGGATTCTTTTTCTGCATATACGCCTCTGTAATCAGAGTGAATACTGGAATAAACTGTACCTCAGTGGCAGTTTGAACTGGGTTTGCAGTTGTTTCTCGAAAACCCTTTCTTCTTTGTCTTTGTTAGATTAATGAGTTCATATACTGCAACACTGATTCCCTTTTTCCTCAAGAAGATTCTGAGCTACCAAGGTCCCCCTTGAAACTCTTGTTTTTTTAATAAGCTTAGATGAGCTTCTTGCTCAGTGTAGTTCATCTGCTTACTCACTGTTGTTTCATCATCTTTCAAGGAAACCTCCACAGACTGAATGTGTGAGATACTCTCCCCGGGTTTTATTGCAGTTATTTGCTATGATGAAATCATAAACTACGTCACCTTCCCAGATTTCTTGCTCAAAATCCAAAGGTCATTATCTTGAATTATTCTGATCTTTTTGATCATTGTTTCTGTAAGCAATTCTATTATTTCTTTCACATCAGTTCACCTGGAACACAGTTCAGAGTCTTTCCTCACTAGAAACCAATCGACCCTGATAAATACTGTCCTTCCTAAGCAGCACGGCTCATCAAAATAGCCTCAATGCTTTCCTAGTTCGGATAGGAAACTGTAAGGAAATAAGAGTCCTTTGATGCAATTAAATCTGTTTTCAGGACCTGTAATTACAATCCCTGCTTTCTCAAGCATGGGGGAAATAAACCACCAATGTCTTCCTGCTCCAGCCTCTTTTAGCCAGCACCCAATGCCAAGGCCTCTCTGACTTTCTGGGCATGCTTTGGAGCTGCTTTGGGCTTTGTTATTACCTTGTTCCTGAGCTCTGCCTTTGTTTTCTTCAAATGGTCTCCTACACACTGCCAGGCTCCCTGAGCAGCATGCGGAACAGTCTCTGCCACAGCCATCAGACTGCTGAGCAACCTGGTATTTACCTTTGGTTCCTGCAAGAACCATCTGCTTAGTGTTCTCTTGCCGCCCTGTTTTTTGAAAGGTGGTGGCTGAGTCCTGCAATTTCAACCCAACCTACAAACACTCTACAGAGGACTGTCTCGGGAGGATGTGGGAGAAAGATCGCCACTACTTGTTCTAGATAAGACCCACGTATTCTCAAAATAAAAAACATTTGTTGCTAGTACAGTGAAACTATCTGTATTAAAACTGTATTCCAAATAGTATTTCCAAGTGTATTTAGGACTGTTGGCGCAGGCCTTGGTGAAATGCCATCGTCCCTGCGGCGTTTGAAAACAGAGGAGAGTCTCAACAATTTTGTCCCTGCTTTGTGTTAGAAAAATGTATCAATAATAAGATTTTCTTTTATGACAAAAGGCAATGATTAAGGGTAATTTGAAACTGTATCATAGATTTTGAACCAAGCTGTGAAACACTCCAGGCATTGTGACTCCTAGTTAAGCCAAAGCCAATTGGGATGCTGGGCAGAATGTATAAATTTCCACCTTGACCTGAGTAACAAGCCAGTGCAATAATGTTCTTTGCAGAGCGTTAGGTATTTAGACTTCTAACTAATTGTCGTAACAGTTGTTAAATAATTGGGAACTACCAGTGCTCTCCTAATTGTTTTGTGTGGGTTTTATATGTGCTACTTCTGTGGAAGTAGCTACACTGCAGGCTGGACAGTCATCCCAACCCTGTCTTTAACTGATGAACAGGCTCAAGCCAGCGCTTTTCTTTGGACCAACAAAGGGGAGAAGCGGGTGTACGCAACGCTGCTTGCAGCACGGCAGTGCCGGCTACCGACGACGGGCATCGTTTCCTCGGTCCCGGGGAGCGCGGCCGGCTCGCCCCGTCGTCCCGCGCGGGTACCGGCAAGTACCGCGGAGCGCACGGCACCGCGCGGCGCGTCCCCCGCGCTGAAACGGGCAGCCCCCGTCCCCCCCGCTGCTACCTTCGCTGGGGATTCGTACCTCGCCGGGAGGGGGTTAAAAGGAAGGCGGAGGAACGTTTGGCATCGCTGTTAGCCCCGGCCGCGGCATCAGCCGCGGCGTCCCCCCGGCCCGGGAGCTCCGCCGCTCTGCGGTGGAGCGGGGGCTGCCGCCGCCCCCGCCGCCCGGGCTGTGGAAGCGGCGCGCGGCTGCCCACCGCCGGCGGCCCGGCGCTCACGTTTCTGCCCTCGCCCCGGCGCCCTCGGTCGCAGCGGTTCCGCCCCGCGCTGCCGCCCGCCTCCCCGACATGGTATCACCCGAAACCCGCGTCCCGCCACGGCGTGGTACATCCCGGCGCGGGAGGCGCGTCCCTGGGGCCGGGCGCGCCCGCCGCTCCCCCTCCCTCCCCCAGCCCCCCGCGCTGAGCGGCGCGAGGGCGCGCCCGCCGCTCCCTCTCTTTGTGTGCGAGCGAGGGAGCGCGCGCGGGCGGGCCCGAGACGCCGCGCGAGAGCCGGCGCGCGGGCGGCGGTTTGGAGCGCCGCCGCGGGGGCGGGAGGGCAGGAAGGAGGGAGAGAGAGGGCGGCCGGCGATGGTGGCGCGGTGTGCGCGGCCGCCGGGAGCGCTGAGGGGAAGGAGCCGGCGGGACCCCCCGCCCCCAGGTAGGCCGGCTCGGAAAGTTTGGGGCGAGGTGCCGGGGCGGCCCCGCAGGCCCCGCGGCGCAGAGGCGCCGCCACGGGGAAGCCCTGAGGCGGGGCCGAAACTTGCGGCTACCCCCTTCCGGGGGGCGCCCGGGCCCCTCCGTCTCGCCGAGCCGCGGTGCGTGTGGCGGGGTCCGGCCCGGGCCCAGCCTCCCCCGGGCGGCAGGAAGGGCCCGGCCCGGCTCGGGACGGCCGTTGGCGGGAGGGGCGGGCAGCCGGCGCGGCGGGGGGGGTCGGTGCCCGAGCGGGCGCCTGGGAGCAGCTGGGTCCCGGCGGACACAATGGGCTTCGTGCCGCGGGCAGGACGCGGGCGGCGATGCCCACCCCGAGTTTCGGATTGGTGTCGCCCGCCGGCGGGGCCCCGAGGTAACGCACACCCTGTCTCCCCGCAGATGCTGTCCGGACGCGGCGGTCCGCGCTGGCGGTAGTGCCCGGCGCGGCCGGGTCCGCGCTGTGATTTCCTTCCCTCCACGTATACTCCCCGGCGCTCCTTTTCAGCGCGAGGGCTGCTTTGTGGATCTTCTGTGGGATCCCCTCTGCCTGGCGTTGGAGGGTGGAAGCTTTGTGCCTGGGGGTCGTCCTTCCCATTCTTCCTCAGGAGTCGAGGGAGCTTGCTCTCTGACAATGATGAAAACCGAAGGCAAAGGGGAAAGGACTTTAAGAAGTGCTTCTCCACACCGAAATGCCTATAAATCCGATTTCCATGCTATCAAATGCTCTTTTGATGGCGTAAACAGTCCTGAAAACACTTCCAACAAAACGGGCTTGCACCAGAAGCTGAACCCCTCTTCCAATGGAGGGGGAAATGACCCACACAGTCGAGGCAGAGCTGCCACTTACGGCAACCGAGTACACAAGATCAAAAACATGTTTCTGCAGATGGGAGGCTCTTCTTCTGCCCCCTCTTGTGAAAGCAGTCCACCTGCTGAGACCAAATTAATCAGCCGCACCACATCATCAGAGTACGGATCTTCTCCAGGTAGCCCGTCTTTCCTCATCGTCCAAAAAAATAATCTTCTTAATACAAGTACCAGCCCCGGCAGCAGTCCTGTGGATTCGTTGCCTGTACCTTCTGCTGCCGACAAGGTCATCCGTAGCAACGATGAGGCAGACTTGGACAAAGTTGCCCTGGCAGAAAAATTTTCAGAGACCAGGAAGCTGTTTGAGAGAAATATAAAACAACGGAGCTCAGTGGACAGATACTCCCCCAGCAAATGTGAAAGAAGTGAGGATAAGAGGAGGCACGGTTCAGCTTCTGACTGCAGCAGTGTGGCGGACCACTTCAGTTTTAATACAGAAGCGAGTGTTCCAGCTGCACAGGAGAAAGTTGAAAATAGAGGTAGTGAGGAGTTGAAGCAGCAACATCCCAACAGTGGTTCCAAATCCTCCTTCCTGAATGCAGGGCCTATTTCTAGGAGGCTGGAAAGCTTTCTGGGTGACAGTGATACTGAAGAATCCAAAGAAATTTCCAAACGTTATAGTCCTCCGAATCAGGACCCTGTGAGAGGCCACCACAGTTTAGATGCATCTGCTGTTGCTGAAGGATGTCCAGAGAAGGCTGTGTCCACAAAAATACCTGTGATCCACGGAGCTGAGATCAGCGAGGCACTTGGAAAAGACAAAAGAGAGCAACTGGTACTTGAGAGAAGTCTGTGGGATGTGGGCAGTACACTGGGTCAGGAGGCTCAGCAGAGATCCGATGGCGTTCTCTCCCGGGTTTCCCCCACGGACGGGACTTGCACAGACCTGGTTGCACAAATTGAAACCTCAGGGCATGAAAAAGAAACTTTAGAGAAAGATCACGTTGTTCAAGAGGATCAGACACTCCGATGTCAAGTACAGGAAGGGAAGAGGAGCAACTACTCCTTGGAGGTGGTAGAAGAGTTTGGGGAAGGCAGCAAGATCAGTCAGGAAGAAGAAAGAGATGGGTTGTCTGTGAAAGATGGTCCAGTTACACGAGTTCAGGATGTCCTAGAGCAGGAAGGGGATACTGAAGAAGAGGAGCAAGTGGTGGAAAAGCAGAGCGAGAACGTCTGTGCTTTTGGAATAGAGAATGCAGCTTTTGATGATGACAGGGATATAGAGCCAGAAAACCAAGGGCCTGAAGGCCAAGAAATTTTGGAGGAG
Source organism: Rhynochetos jubatus (assembly GCA_027574665.1). Classification (NCBI taxonomy): domain Eukaryota; kingdom Metazoa; phylum Chordata; class Aves; order Eurypygiformes; family Rhynochetidae; genus Rhynochetos; species Rhynochetos jubatus. The sequence continues at coordinate 21,243,544 of CM050654.1, forward strand.
GAGGAGGAGGAGTATATGTATGACAGTGAATATGAGGAGTTTCCTGGACTTTCTGAAGAGGAAGATCCTGAGCCAGACCGAAAAGTCAAGTTCTCAACTGCTCCTATCAAGGTAAGTACATTTGAGTTTTCTTTTAAAAATTTTTTTATTGTTTTGCCATCCTAGGAAATAAATCTGGGGGGTGTGGGGTGTGTTTTCAAAGCTCTGAAAGCCCTTAAAATGTGTAAGCTTAGAGCTTTCATTCAAAACTGAATAAGAGAAATTGTAAGTTAGTCACAAGTGATTTCTGAATCGCAGCAGCTTCGTAAGATAATCAGCATAGTGAAACACGTGAGATTTTACTTAGTGGACATTTTCAGGAACACTAAACTTTTAGGACTGGGTGCCAGCACATGACCTTTAATACCTGCCTTCAATTGTTTAAAACTGTGGCAGGATTTTGGCAGTTTTCCTTTTTGTACAAATGTTTAAAAAAACCCAAAACCCTCAAACAAAACAACAAAAACCCCCATAGCAAACCTTCAGATTAAACTTCAGACTTGTTTTCAGACTTAACTGTGAGAAAATATCAAATTGCTGGTTCCTGTTTAAGATCTTAAAATGCTCTTTAGTAATAACTTCTTTATTTAATACTGACTCGGTGAACATGCTGTCAGAGTGTTAACCGGGGCATTTCAGAGCTAGGTAGTTGTGGAAGTAGAAGTTACAGGGCAGACTGGATAATGAGGAGTAGTGCTAACAAATTAAAAAGATTCAGGTGTCTGAACTTCCCTCGCTAAAATTGCCCACAAATAAGTCATTCCACAGCTCAAAAAATGTGTTTACCCATAGTGTTGTGGCAGACCTCAGTTAGTGTTAGTACCTCTTAAAGTTTGGGAGGAGAACTGGGAGAGGTGACCAGGATGGAACAGGAAACTGTCTGGGATTTCTCAAGCATATTTTTCTTCTATTATTACATGCATGAAAAAGGTCATCTTTAATAAACAATTTTTGCACCCTGCTCGAGAGTGTCAAGACTCAGTTCTACTGATCAGAGGGATGCAAAAATTCTGTTGTCTCCTGGACTTCCTGCAGTGAAGAGCTGTGATTTCCACATTTGCTGAACACATGCCAGTGCTGTACCCCAGAAATGTTTTGGGTGTGGCAAAATAAGAGTTGTGTTGCCTGTGGGGTTTTTTTACAGTCTCTCCATAGAGAGGCTGACTTTGTATGGCTCTCTCGTAGTTAATGCTGCTTTAGTGGTGACCTGGAGCACGGAATGGGGGAGCGCAGCTATTCGCAACTGCGTGATGACCCTGTGCCGGAGGGGCATCAGTCCATTTCCCTGCGCATTTATGCACTGGGTATCTGAGGAAAGCGACGTGTAGTGTCTGCTGTAAATGTGTGTGTGTTGAGTGAGTGCTGGTTTCCTGCTGGAGGCAGGGTTTTACTGATCGTTGCTGAAATCCTACTGAAGCAGTGGCTGTAACAGACTTTTCCTGCCTTCTCTGTTATGTCTGTGCCAGACTTAGTTCAAAGCATCGATAGAAATCTCTGTGCCAGCGATGATGGAAGCTCTTGTGTTGACAAAACTCAGTTTTTGGTAACTAGCACTGTTCAATTACAGCTGCTTCTCTGAAAGCCACAGGAACCAACCTGTACCAGATTATCAATTCCACAACCGAGAGATGAATGGTTAGTAGCAACTGTTAGCAGTTTGCCATTAAAAATAACAACGTTCTTGCCATAATGCCTCACTTGGATTGGCAGAATAAACTATACTTAATAACAATATGGTCAGTGAACTTTCTTTTCAAGGCCTTAAAATTGGTGCTTGTGATACTTGCCTTTATCCCTTTTCAGTGAAACTTGACTGTATCTTTCCTGTAATGGGTATAGGGATCTCTTTGTGCATGTCATTTTCAATAGCTTTTTCCCCTCTGTTCCACATGCCTAAGCAATGATTTTTTCCCTTGTCTGCCTTTTTGTTCCATATTTTCTATGATATTTGGTGGGAATGAGGCCTGGTATGTGGTTTTCAGCTTTTGTGCTCTGTAAAATAAAGAATTCTGACTGTGTTTTTTGCACTTCCCCAAAATCTTTTTCAGTAATGTACCTTTAATAGCTCATTAGCTTTTTAGAAAATCCCACTTATGCCTCACCGAAGGAAATCCCTCTTGTTTGTTTTTGTGAGTAGATTGTAATGCATCTTAAATGGGAACAGGAAAACAAAACCCTGAATAGTAGCAAAAGGTTATTCCTGGTCCCCACCACAGCTTAGAGCAGTGCCATGGTGAGAAACGCGTCCCAGACCTCCTTTCTTCAGCTTTATTTAGACTCTTAAGTTGGACTGAAATGCGAGTGCAGTTCCAGACATCCATAGCCACTAGCGGAGGAGGTCTGTGTTTCTCCTCCTTTTAGACGTTCCTGAGAGGGGCCAGGCTGGCCTTGGCGTTCTTGCTGTTTTCTTTCTGCACCTCTCTAGTAATTAGGAAGAAACCATCTCTGTCTTTTGCAGTTGCTGTTTAGCACGTGTCTGGTAGAGTTAGAGAATTCAAAACATTCAGGTGTTTGGGGGAGAAAAAGCAGGTTCTAGGATCATCAAGGTTCCGCAGTCATGGAGCTCTGACCATTGTACTTGACGTACCCAAAAGAGAATTTGGGTGTGTAGGTAACAGATATAAATTACACACAGGCACCCTAAAACCAGTATTTATGCTGCAGGAGGGAAGAGAACTTGATTAATATCTCGGTTTTGAAGTTTGTAATCAGTTGTAAAATTGGCAAGGCTTTTGAGTAGGAGGAGGAGACTGTGGAGGGGAAGTATAAGGCAGCTAACACTAGTGTGCGTCAGATGCGGTGCTGACAGAGATGCGTGATTGTTGACATCTGTACCAGGGCTTAAGAACATAATTTGATCTGATAATTTCAGGAAAGATGGAACATAATTACGCAACTACTCCATTATTTTGAGTTGCCCTGTGCCTGTGAAAATAAGCATGGATGAGACTTTTAAAAGACATGTTTCAGTTCTGTGGAAGCTGGTGATAAACGACACCTGGGAAGATTTTTGACTTGCTGTGGGTGACCTGGCTCTTGAAGTCCTGCTGCTGTTTGATCTCTGCAGACCTTAAGGAGCCGTATGTCTCTGTCGCTTGTTTTTCCTACGGTAGTGAAGAGTGATACTGTACAGTTATTAGCAGAACTTCACAGACTGGGTTTGTGTATGGTACGTGAGCTATTTTTAGTTTCTTGTTGCCACATGTGAAGCCAGTAAGGAATGTAAAGTACACTCAGCTGTCCCAGGTATTAGCAGGGGAACTGAATTTGTCTTTATTAAGTTTTCTTGATAAACCGTGTAGTCAGCATTACAGACAGGGCAAACACCATCAGGTAACTTGTTATCCCTTTAGTTTTCACTTTGCTTTAGTAGTGTAGAGATTAAACTCACTTTCAATTGTGTGATTACCTTGAAAGTCTTTAATTAACATAAATGTAAAGACTGAGGGCTCTTTGACATTTCTAATTTTGAAACTTTCCGTTGGGAAAACAAGTGCTGTTTCCAAATCGACTTCTTGAGATGTTTCTACCTCAGTGTCAGACTTTGTCCTCAAAACCTTTAATAGCTCTGTGACTAACGTCTGCAATTATTTATGATCCTTAGAAATTCTGTAGCTCAGGTAAACTGAAAAGATAGTACAGCTGCTGTTTTCTCCTGTAAGTCTGTTTAATTAGCAGTGTTATCCAGTTTATGTTGCATGGGAGTGTCTGCTCCCAGCTTTTTGTGAATAATACTTCTTTTAAGATTAAGTCAAGAACATGGTTTGAAAGACAAAACAAAACCCACGCCTTCATAATGGCTTTACTTTTATACCTGCTACAGTTGAGGAGAAGTTTAAACTCGCATCTTAAATAAGGAAACTGAAAGCAGTTTCATAGCTTGTGTGCTGTCCTAGCCAGCCAAGTATCAGCTGCTTCTGAGAGAATATGGAAATCCTTCATAATGTTGCCATGTGTCTTGCATGTCAGAATAGAGCTGGTTTATGTATAGCTGGGACACAAACGGTAATCTTGTTCAGGCTGGCATACTCTTCAGTCCTTTTAGTACAGAACTGCTTACTCTGGCAGCTAATGAAGCAGTAAATGAAGATACATTTGAATTAGATTTCCTGGATAGCAGGGTACCTGTAAATGCTTACCCCTTGTGGGAGATGCACAATTGTTCAGGTCAGTGTGTAGTCTCCTGAACACTCTTCTAGCAGAATGTTGCAGAGTAGTGCTTCAACTTCATGCATCCCCTGATTTTTGAACTGTAACTTCTACACTTACCATGTCATACACAGAAAGGGCTACAAAATACACTAACTGGTGGAAGATACCCAAACCCTGCAGTTTCTTCAGTAATTAGAGAATTGATGACTGCATAAATAGTCAATAGTTTGTCAGTCATTGGTCACGCACTTCAGTAAAATACTTCTCTGGCATTAAGAAACAAGTATGTGACATGGATGTAGGTTGATCTAGGAAAACAGATTTGATTTGAGAGTAGATGTAAACAATTGACTTGTATGTGGGAAGTCATCTGCTTTTTTTCTTGGCACCAATAGTGTAAGTATATTTCCACTGTGCTTTGTTTGGGATCTTTTGCAATGAGAATTTGTTTGTTGCAAGTCATAGATTTGAATTGTTTTGAAACTGTTTATCACCTGCATCAACATTCCAACGCTTGTAACTTAACACCATAACAACTTTTCTTCATATTTTTATCTCAAACTTAAACTCTCCCCAGTACTTCTCAGTGACTTTTCACAAAAAGTAACTCTGCTGCCTTCTGCCTGCATCTAAGAGTGTGGCATTTCCTGCTGGCTAACTTAATGGTAGGAGATGGTAAAAACACGGATATTAACTGGAGGAAGAACGTACATATTTTCACACATATTATTAAAATTTTATTAGTTTGGGTTTGGGTTTTTTTTGAGGAAAGATAATCTTTAAGCTCTTACTCAAATTTGAGTTTTCATAAAAGGTAAACATTTATTAAGTCTACATGCATTTAATTCTGCTACAGGTGTACCTGGTTTTAGAAGGTTCCAGATCTAGTATTATTGGTGCCTTTCTGTCCCTTGTTGTTTTGATTCCATTACTTTTTTTCAGTTCTCCAGAAAGAAGCACTTTCAACTCAAGCTTTCTGTGTCTTTTTTTTTTTTTTACCCAAATGTCTCCTGGTTTGATTTTTAGCAAATATTTGGTATGTAAGTTTTGAAACAGTGGATTGATCTGGCCTTTAAAGAGTCTTTGGATGAGAGTCTGGAGCTGGGGTATGGGACTGTAGAGCAGAAATCTAAACCAGAACAGAAACTGCAAAGAATTTCTTTTTCTATCCTGGCTCACTGCTGGAGCAGCTTGATCTTTACGTTAGTATCTCAGTGTATTTCTAACTGAATGCTTTCCTGGATGCAGTTACATGACGTACTAGCTGCTCTGTTTGATGTAACTGATGATGCTATAAAAACTGTAGGCAAACATCAGAACACTGAGGTTATGGATGTCATGGGAGGTGATAGTGAGGATCCTCACTTCTTTTTCAGTCCTTCCAACTTCTGACTTCCTAGCAGTTTCACCCAGGTTTGACAGGAAAGAGAGAGAGAGAGATATTTTTAAAGGTATTTTTAAAATACTGCTGGGTTTGGGGAAAAGCGGCACCTATAGCAAAGTGAGTTTCTGGATTGTGCCCTCACTGGTGGCAGGGCTGCAGCTTTCTTTTAAGTTCTTTGTGCCTTAATGCTAGCTGATCACTACGCATGTCCAGCCTGTGCTGTGTTTTGCTCTGAAAATAGCGGTGGGGAGCAGGAGGGCAGAAGGGGGGTGTATAGAAGGCACTTCAGGGTTTCATGGGAGATGTAGTCTGAAGAAACACTGAGGAGGTGGCAGATTTTTTAGGAGACAAGTTCATTAGCTAAAGAATTAAGCTGCTGAGAGATTCAGCATCTTTTTGATGATGCTTGTTATTAGCACCTGAGAATACTTAACCTAGACTGATAGAGAATGTACAGGCAGCAGCTGAAGCTTGTTTGTAGTTTACCTTTTGGGAGATGGAAGAAATAAGTTACCCCTTTTCATACTGTTCTAACATGAAAAAGGAGGTGAACACTCAGAAGGACATCACTAAAAAGAAGTGCACCTCCGTTGTCAGAGTACGTATTTTGTAACCTTGAGATCATGAAGGTGCAGAGTAGCAGAGGTTTTCTTTTTTTTTTTTCAGGGTTCTCATATTATTTATGAAGTGTTTAAGTGTTATCCCAAAAGGCAACAGGCAAATTCTTTAGATTTTATGTCTCAATCATTTTTTCTCTATTGCCCTCCCTCTTGGCATAGTGAGATGATCCTCCTTTTCAGACCTGGGGTATTGATAGTATTGATTGCTAGTGATAGTATTACTGCCGATTAGTGAATTGAGATGATCGGGTATGGCAGAGTTATTTTGTTATTATTTCTTCTTATGGCCTTTAGAAAACAGCCAGGTGGACTATTTTTGTGTTCATTGTTATTCTTTTAAAGTTCCTCTTACCAATTTGCTTGCCATTTAGATTCAGTCAGGTCAAGATTTTTGTTTAGGTGAATTCTAAATAATACACATACCTAATTCTTCTGGGTTGCCAGGCTTAAGTTGGTGGTACCGAGACATCTGTGAAGCTTATGGATGTTCATAAATTAATCACTTTATGTACAAAGTCTTTCAGGAGCCAAGATTTTTTTGGAGTTCCCACCTTTATGTGGTATTGTGAGTAGTTTTTGCCTCTTCTGGTCAAACCCTATTTATGCGGAGTCTTTCAGGCTCTTTGTCAGTCAGAGGGCAATGCCACCTTGACTGAGATAGTGGTGGGGTACAGCCAGGTCACAGCAGAACTCCACTTCCATGGCGGGAGAACCTGAATCGTCTCTCAACTTGTGCTCTGAATGTTTCAAATGAAATAAAATCAGTGCACCAAGACTTCAGTATTTCTTTCACTGGGATTTCAGAATGAAATACCTGAAAGTTATAGAATATCTCCTGGAGTAGGTGGCATAACCTGACTGAAACAAATACCATGTTGTCTTTCTTGCTCTCTAGCTAGCTGCGGTGCCTTTGCCACTGCAGTGAAATACAGAACTAACGAATAAATCTTTCTTGTTTTGTTGAGAATTAAGTAGAGAATAGTGTGACAGCCTGTCTGTCCACCTGGTTGGTAACAGAAAGTGCTACAGTGAGTTTAATAGCTTCTAATATGCACGTGTTTAACAGCAGCCATTCTGAATGCTTTTTGAAGACTAAATGTGTGTTTAAAAAAAATAAGGTATTTCTGTTTGCTGATTAAAGGATGTGATAGCCTGAATTGACTTAAATCAGTTATAATCACTTTTCACTTAAAGTGTAACAAGTAGCAGTAGTAAAATACAAACTGTAGCTTTGGGAAACCGAGGGAAGAGTGGGTAGCGGTAAGGAGATGCCTACTTCAGCTGAAGAGCTGTGAAGTGTACAGTGTACTTCAGTCCTACTTCAGTGCTGGTGTTTCAGATGATGATCCGTGTTTGCCTGGGCACTTCACCTTTTGCCAGGCATCGCGAAGGCCATCGGTTTGAAAAGCTGAACCTGTTTGCTGTTAGATAGCTTAAACATCCCATCCCTGAGCCGTAACTTGTGTTTGGGAAGCTTGGCTTTACAGAGCATCGGTGAACGCACATGTGCCAAGTAAGAATTGTGTTTCAGAAGAAGCATGAGCCAACTGGTGTAGTCATGGTGGCAGTGTGTCCTGGCAGGGGTGTCAGTCACACTGCCGTGCCTGTCCCAGCCGCGCAGTGTACTTGAACTGCCCGTGCAGGTGATGCGAGGCTTTCCGACAACTACCGCGGTATTGCATGAGAATTGATACTGCTTCTGTTCCAGTTAGTTGGGAGCCCTTCTGGGCAGTTACTGGTATCTTACTCTTTAATTACGTTTGTAAGGTTCTGCTTCTGAGCAGGCACAAACCAATCTATCTACTAGAAATCAATATGCGAGCAGAGGTGTTTGGGCTGTGTTTTACAACTCCATAGACGTTTTGTGCAAACACATGGTAAATTAGTGTCTCTTTTCTAAAGAATTTACTCTCTAACCAAATTGACATTCTACTAAAACTAACATAGGTCTTAAGTAGAGGTTTTAATGTGCTGCTAAGAGTTTGCATTAAGCAAGGTCGTTGTTTTTCTGTGATAATGCTGTTGTCTGTGGTAGCACTGAGATGATACAGTGCAGATTTTTAGGTCTGTATGGTAGCAGGAACTGAACAGTGGGTTCTCCTGGTCAGTCAGCTGTGTTGGTTTTTTTGAGTACTAATCCTGATGATGTTGATATTAGTATCTTCATAGAAGGCAGGCCAACTGAGTTTTGTGTTCAAAAAGTGACTCATTTTCCCAGTGTGAAGAATGTAGTTTGTTCTGTACCCAAATAAATATATTTGCTGTCCAAGGACTAAGTATATATTTGAAAATTTCCAGTTACATATCTTAACAGCTTAATTAAAATAATCCTTGAAAAATTCAGCCCTCTGACAGAACTTTTTTGGATTCAAATTCTTTCTATTCATTCTGAAGAAAAGAGCTCTTGAGTGTAAAAAGAAAATCCTTTTTCAGATAGCAGCGTTTCTCATCATTAATTAGCTTGACAGGATCCAGAAGTTACTAACATAAGGTTAACCTTCTGGATATATAACAGGCTATGGTAAAAGACTTGTAAAATTCATCTGTTTTCTCCTGTGTTGGGACAATAATTTGTGTTTGCTAAAACATATCTTTTTAAAATATCACTTGCACGCTAATAATTTTATGATCTCTGGCTAGCAGTGACTTCTAAATAGTAAGATTAGAATTTTTTTTGTCCCTAATGCGTTAGCTTCAGTAACTAAACCCTGCCAGACACAGTGCAGCGATGAACTGTGTTTAGCTTTCTCTTCAAGTCTTCTGAAACGGTGTGACTTGGAACTTATATATTATCCACATTTTAACTGTGTTTAATGTTACTTTTGCTACTTGGCAAGAACAACTTGCTGAACAGTTCCGTGATTTTGATATTAGTATTAACAGTCTTACTGTTTCAGTCTCATAAAAGATGAATACCATGTTATGATTCCACATATACACAATAAAAATTTCTGTCTTTTGCCCTTGACTCTTTGGCCATAGTTTTCTTAGTGTGCTCTTGCTTCTTTTTGTTATTGCAGTGTTTGGCTTCTGGTTATAGATCAGTTTTGCTTTTCCTGTATCCTCTGTAAAGTTATTTTTCTGAACTCGGGGATTGCTTCTTACTGTTTTGAAATGGGTCTATCTTGTCTTAATTCTGAGGTTGTGGTTTTTAGAACATTGCTTAAGTATTCTCACACACTTGCGATCTGTCACTCGCGAAAAGTATGAATTCTTTCTTGTAGTGGATTAGTCGAAAGTGATTTCAGATCAGTTTTTCTTAAAAAGCCAGTGTGCATAAATATTAGTAGTCTTCATCTGCGTAGATATGTTTGTGCTATTGTTTTATTAATAACAATTATAAACATCTCTGGAATGTAAACCACCACTAATTTTGAATTTAACGATCTAATCCCAGCAAATTATCCATTCCTATGATCAATTTTGTGTCAAAATGTGCAAATTGCTCATGTAAATACTAATACTTTCAAGTTGGAAAAATATTTTATAATTTTTAGGAATTCCAGACTTGTTTTAGTGCTGTCAGCCTAAGAGTGACCGCGTATGGAATGCTGTTCTGGTGGTGCCACTTTGCTTCCCCCAGATTTCCAGCGCTTTGTAAATGGTTTTGAATGGAACTGATCATCCCTTTGCTAAAGGGATTTTTAAGAAGGTAGTGACTATTTGCATCATCTTCTGCTTCGTGAGTTAAACCACTGAATTATAAGTAATCAAGAAAATACAGTTGTCAGTGTCTCCAGAATGAAGTGCTACCATTCTCCACATTCTGCTCATTCAGCCATTTGATAGTCAGTGATCCTTAACATTTTAGCCATTATTAATACTAGATGATATGTATACTTATAAATAAGCAAACTTTGGTATTTTTTCCCATGCCCCAGTATTCGATTTGTTCTCAAGAACTCAAATATTCTCATTAACAAGTTATTTGTCCACTCATGAACTTCCCTTTTATTATTAGTGTACAGTTTATCTTACTGTAACTTGACTATATTTTTAGAGCGATTGATTTTTCTGTTGGGATGGAAAGGAGCCAAACTGGTCTGGCCTTGTTCCAAAAGCAGAGTGTTGCTTAATGAAATGCGTCTGCTTCGTATCCTATTTACTGATTTGGGGGGCTGGGGAGGGAGATTAATTTAAATAACTTGGCCACCTTTTTTCTGATAGTAACAGAGTTAGACCACTTGGACAGTTTTCCCTGTCTAGTTCGCAGATTTTTCTGTAACATGGAAGAGCTACTGTAAGTGCAGCTCTCGTGGTCTGCCTGTGTCCAGTTGTTGCCCACTGGTGTCTGTGATGGTCCAAAGGAGTTTATTAGTTTATTTAATTTTATGCAAGACTTAGGAAGAACAACCTTTCAGGAAGGTTCTTCTCCTGGGGGAAACAAGACTTCTGAGAGTGGGTTTCTTCCTTCCCTTTCAGCCAAGTGGATCTAATCTTGCTTACTTGCCGGTCTGCTGCGTGGCCATGCCATGTTTCTGGAGTAGCTGTTTTGCAGGATTTGGCAAAGAGTTTGTGAAACTGTCCTCCAGCTGTGATCGGGATGTGAAGCAGCAAGCTCTCCATGGGAGACACTGAGTTATATTAGTTGCTTTTTGGTAATCTGTTTCAATAACCATTTTCCTGTATCTGAGGCTACTGCCATGCAGACCTAACACCATATACTAGTGGATATAAATTCAGGGGGAAAATGTTGATTGCAGCTAATTGCAGTTAATTCTGTCTCATTTACATGATTGCAGTTACCTGTCTAGGTAGTCTTCATGGAAAAATGCAAAGGTTGCAAAAGCTTAGGCCAGTATAAATTAACTTTGTGCCAGCACTGCGTGTTCTTGATTAGGGAGATGGCTGCTGCAGCTGCAGTCCATAATTGGTTTTTTGTCTTAGTGTTGCTGAGTAAAACAGTGCCTGCAACAACTTAAGCAGATAAACCTCGTTTTTTCAGATGAATGGGGGGGAGGTGTTATGTATTTTTTTTTCCTAACATGAATTTAAATACACTAATGGACATGCTGATACGTAAAATTAACCCTGTTACACGTAGCTTGTACTTTGTAGATTTGTGTCTTAATTCGTGTTGTTTGTTGGGCTTTTATTTTCAACAATTCAGAAATTCAGCTGGAGTGATTACTAAAAATAGTAATATATGTAACAAGGCATTTCCTTTTCCTGGGAAACTGCATGATTCCCTTGCAAAATCAGAAAACTACATCTGTTTGAAGCACTTGGCAATTGGCAGGTGGGGAGGGGGGCAGGGGAGGAAGGAAGAAAGAAGAGATGAAGAAGGATTTGGGGGAATATAGTGCTAAAAAAAAAAAATCACACTATATCAAAGAGGAGGTGACTGATTTCCTTTAACTATTTGGTGCATTTACGACGCAAGAAGTACTTAGGAATTGTTTGGAAACTTCTAAAATGTTACTTTTGTGCAAGTTGGAAACTGTCTTACAGCAGCAGTATTTATTAACTTGATGGTAGTTTAGAAAATAGGATCTCTAAAAATACCAGTTTAATTTCCTTACTGATTTATCTTTCAATTATATCATGTTTGGAAAGGGGTGGGAAAGCACTAAAAAAAGTTTTCTGTTACCTTTCTTAGGTTTTCAGTACTTACTCAAATGAAGACTATGATAGACGTAATGAAGAAGTTGACCCTGTGGCAGCCTCAGCTGAGTATGAACTTGAGAAAAGAGTGGAAAAAATGGAAGTGTTTCCTGTGGAAATTGAAAAAGGTGCAAGTCAAACCTTGGACATTTGTGAGAGATACTGTGCACACAAAAGATTAAACAATTTTAAACTGTATTTTCCCTGAACTGAGGTCTTGAATGTTTGAATGTGTGTTCAGGCTTTCGTTTGTGGCTAGTTCTGTTGAATTTTGTGAACGTTAACTGGACAGGCCAGTTACTAAGTGCAAAGCGTCAGACTTAATTGAAGTTAGGAAGGCTACCCTACTGAGTGGCAGATCTGCACCAAAATATAGCAAGATTTATGAATTCCAGGTAACATGAAGCCTTGCACCTAATAGGCAGTCATAAGTATGGAACAAAAAGGCTTTAAGTAGTATCTAGATAGAAAATATGTTGTCTTTTTTTTTAATTAATTTTCATTTCCTTTGTGTGCAAGGACTTGGAACACTTTGAAACAACTCACTGCTTCTGTTTGTCTTTATTATGTCCTGTATTATGCAGCTGATGTCAGAATTTTTAATCCCTTAGGTGACAGTGGTCTGGGCATCAGTATTATTGGAATGGGAGTTGGTGCTGATCAGGGACTGGAAAAACTAGGTATTTTTGTAAAAACAATAACAGATGGTGGAGCTGCTCAGCGAGATGGACGGTGAGTTTTTCATTGAACTGGTTATGCTTTTTACAAATTTCAAACTGAGCCCAATTGTTTTTGTTGGATATGCTAAATACTGTGAATAAAGCTACAAAAGCTGAATGCAGCTGAATAAATATGACATTCCTGCTTTATATTAATTTTTTTTTTAATCAGGGGTTTTATTTAATATAGGACATTTTTGCAAAATAAGTGTAGGTCTGCTTACAGCATATATGAGAAAAGCTTAGAATATGCTCACGTGTAATAGTGCCACAAAATCATGTTGACAATCAGGATACCAGTCACTATGTAAATAGTAGAAAAATATCAAGGTAAATACCATGTAAATTTTAATTTGTGATCTGCATAGTAACTAAGGATCAGGAGATTGTTTTTAAGCACTAATTTTCTTGGGACTCAGAATTTCTCATTATAAATGCTAGTGAGTTTTAAGTGACACTTGTCGTGACAAAAAACTGTCAAGCCAAAATATTTTTGTTAAATTGATAGCTAAGCATTTATTTCTTTTGCAGAATTCAAGTAAATGATCAAATTGTGGAGGTCGATGGCATAAGTCTAGTGGGAGTTACTCAGTTCTTCGCAGCCACTGTGTTAAAAAACACCAAAGGCACAGTGAGGTACGTATGTTTTCTATGAAATAATACTTTTTTGTCATTTTTCATTAATGGAGAAAAGAAACCCAGCATCTGAAAGTTTTGCAAAGATCATGTTGAGGGTGACAGTATGGCAAAGTAATTTCTTAAGCATATCTTGAGCTTTTTCCTGAAGGGTAATTTGTTTTTCTTCTGTAGGTTCCTGATTGGGAGGGAGAAGCCAGGGACTCAGAGTGAAGTAGCCCGCCTGATTAGCGAGACCTTAGAGCAAGAGAGATGTCTGTCTGAGCAGCACTATATTCATGATGATACAGAGCAGGTAAAACATCATACACACTCACATATTTTTAAAAGTATACAATTACTGCTACATGCAATAACTTCTGCAAATGGAATAAATTTTTTTTAATCAAATTGAAACAAAAAAAAAGGATAAAACAGGCAACTTGTGTGGTTTGTATTTACTGTTTTTAACATTACTCTTACCAAGGTACATGATTGTCGCTACTTGCTATACTTCCAATTTATCAGTAATCCAAAAGATATTTTTAAGTATCAGTTGTGTGTGATTGTTTTGTACAAGGCTTCCTTAGCTCTCTTTTGTGGAGCTTGGGTGAAGGTGTTGCAAGTCATCTTTAAAATTTATCATAGGTGTGATAAACTAAAAAGGAATAGTAAATCATTGAGAAAAGTTTTGCAACTGTTTGGATTCCTTGATTGTGTGCTTTTGTTATTGCTGCTACCATAATGCGAAGTGGGGGTGTTACAGAATGTCATGATTTTCCCATTTTGTCAGGATGACTACGATGATGATGATGACGATACATATGAGTCACATTTACATGGAAATTCTGTGGAAGTTTTTGATCTTCCTGAAAACGAAGATATCTGTTTACCATTGGATATGGATTCAGCACAGTCCCTTCTTAAATTTAAAGAGGTGTGTTAGCAGTTTCTTAAATATTCTTTATGATGCCCTGGGGAGAGTCTAAACCTTGTAACATTTGGTTATAATTTTCTTCATGTCCCCCTCATTGTGGTTTTGGCTTTGTCTTTCCTGCGTCACCAATAAATCTCTGGTAAATGTCCCTTGAAACGTAGGTCTGCTGTAACTTTCTGATTCCAGCTTCCCTATACATATTTACATTAAATGGTCCTTTAAATTAAATAAAAAGTCCTTGGAAATAGGCATTAAAACCCAACAATTCCTCTCTCCTTGTTGTGATGTCTGAGCATTGCATCAGGAAGATACAATGCTTCTCTTAAATTTTCTTTGGCCCATTGGACTTGGTGTTTATTTGCTGCATAGTAGGATGGCTTTAGCTGATAGGGGAAGCACAGCAGGACAAGTATGCCCATTCTGAATGGTCTCGAGTGTTGCAGTTAGCTGTTGTACACATCTAGTCTCTTGCTGTAGTCCCTGCAGTCTTCTGGGAAATCTCTGCATACATGAAAGCACTTGATGCTGTTGCTTGGCATGTTCTTGGCTTGGAGGGTTTTTTCAGGTGATCCCTTCTGGTTTGGTTTTGGGGTTTTTTTTATGGTGTATGTTTTGGAATTAATGAATTTGTAAATCCAATAGGACATTCTGGACTTTAAAGCCCAACTTAGCCATAATTGGAAAACTGGGATCCCTTTTCCCAGTGTTTTTATAAAGGAGCATATTTATTTTATTCAGGTCTGTGGTACTTAGTCTGGGATTTAGGTGGTACAGACTTTAGCATTTAGGGGTCTGGGCTGCTTTGGTAGATTTAAGTCCCTGTCATTTTCACTCTGGAGGAGAAAAATATACTGCAAAGAAACTGTTTTGTCAGGTGCCATTTGTGCATAGGTTCGCTTATTTTTGTAAAGGATCAGTTTTTTGCAAACCTCCTTAAGTTCGGGCTGAGTAACATTGATGATGTCATTGAGGAAATTGAAATTCCAGGCTATTGATCACTAGAGAACATGTACAGTTTTTCTAGGTTAGGAAGCATACCAGCAGGCTACAGCATCATTTCACAAGCTGTATTTACTTGGGATACGATTAAATTCTCAGCTAGAATCATTACTATGCTGTTGTTAACCTAACCTAACTAAAGGATAGTCGGGGATTCATTTGTTTTAATGTGTGGTTGGTGCACTATGCCTTGCCAAAAAAAGAAAATCCCCCTAGGGTTATGGATGGAAAGTGGGATGCAAGAAATAATAGATGTCCAAAAATGTGCTTTTGCACTCATATGTGTACTGTTGTTTTAATAAAACGTTATGATCACTTCTCCTGTGATGGACAAATAATTAAGTTGACTTTATGCTACGTGAAAATGGTTTGAAGAAGAAGGGAATCATAGACAAATACTTAACCAGCATTTCAAATGTCGTTGTTTTCTCTGTGCTCATACAGTTTTGTTTGTTTGTTTCAGTTACAATTAAAACATGCAGTAACAATAGCTGAAGTGAATCAACTGAAGGACAAAGTAAGTTTTCAAAACTATTTCTGTTGGGTTTTTGGTTTCTTTTTTTATTTCTGCCTATGAATTTTACCAAGAATAGGCTGAATGCAGAAGAAAGCCATCTGTTTTAGGCATCAGGCCCTATGTAATCTGAGTTACGCTAGACAGGCATTTCTAAGATGAAGAGCTATGCTCAAATTATTAATAATAATAAACCCCACCAAACAAAAAAAAAACTCAACCCCAGAATCACCTGTGTGCCATTATAAAGTGAATGCTTCAGTATTACAGCTCAGAGTGGAACTGAATATAATGGAGTTGTGTATGAAACATGCTACCAAATAAACATTTTCAATGGATAGAACTTGTTTTATTTGAGTGTAGATTTGGCACTCAAAGACAATAGTTTGTGGCTGACTTTCTGTTAGCAGAAAGTAATTTCTGTTACCTTGTTTCTCCTCTTTACCTCCTCAAATTTCTGACCTGGTCTGGGAAGAGATTTTTCCAGCTTTTTTTTGGGGGGTGAGAATTGGTTCAACACTTCTGCTTTCTCTGTGAAAGGGTTTCTTGTTCTTTTTGCTACTTTTTTTCCACTGATTGATAGAGATCTGTGCATGGCCTTATTCTGGAAGTATTTGTTATAGGTGAGCAGCATCTTTCATTCCATTGCTTTCTGTTGCCTTGCTGAGAAATGTGTACCCTGGGACAAGTTGCAGCACATTGCTGGGGTTGAGTAGCAAGGGGGGAGGCAGTAGCACTTCAGATGGCAATAATTTTGAATAACGGTATCTGTTGGGGTTTTTCGTGCACTCTACAAATGTTCAGAGCTCCAAGTGTAAAGAGGCAGGGCAGACAAAACTTGTGTTCTTACGATCATTCCAATTTTGATTTCTGATGGTGCTTTTCCTCCTTGCAGTACTCTTGAAATTTGGCCCAACTGTATTGCTAAAAAGCTGTCAAAATTATTGGCATTGGTACAACTTAATGCTCCATTTTTAATTCAATAAATTCTTGGTCCTTTCAACATCTCTGTTTAATCAGCAGGCGATCTTAACTGGCTTCAAAAGCAGTGATTTCCTCAGTGTAAATGGTGTCCCCAAAGAAGGGGGCATGGACAAACTAAGCAGTATCCTGCCTGCTTACTGCTCCAAGGCCTGGAGAACTTCACGTGTTAACATTCCCTTTTATAGTGTGGCTACTGTCAAGCTGAAGGGGCCCCATCCTTTTCCTTGATTGAGGGAATGTTTGGTGGTTTTGTACATTAGCCCCAGGAAAACAAACCATGGGTATATCCTGATTTATTAGAAAGACCAGTGTCTTACAAAGTACCAGGGAAGATGAACGGGTATTACTAGCTTTGTTGTTTCACTGTTGGTAACAAAGCCGTAGGGAGCCAGTCTTATAATGGTTGAGATGCTGTATCTCCAGTTGCCTTTGAAGGTAGTCAAAATAGGCCTGTCCAGATGTATTCAGAGATGGTGGGATCTTGAACAACTCAACATAAGCTGGCAACAAAGGTCTTGCTCATTATGTCTCTTTAAAAAGAAGCAATACTAATGAGGAAATAGTAAAACACTCTTGGGTTTGAGTTCTAAACTTAACCCTTAAAACAAGGATTGGAAGAGTTGATACAATTTCTTTAAAAATGCAGTGTATTGTTTTAATATTACTGATAAGTATTTAATTGTTATTAGCTATTCTCTACTTCAACATGTATAAACAACTTTTGTATTTCATCTTTTAGTTTAGATTAATTTCTTAAGCATTAATCTTTTCAGTTAAAAATTGTTGAAGCAGAAAAAAATGAATGGAAACTAAGTCGAGCCCAACTTCAGGAAAATTTAGACGAAAGCAAAGAGAAAATTAAAAAGTTGGAGACCTACTGGTTAGAGGCACAGAGTTTATGCAAAACAGTAAACGAGCATCTCAAAGAAACTCAAGAACAATGTGATGCCCTGGAAAAGAAATACAGCAAGGCCAAGAAATTACTTAAAGATTACCAACAAAAGTAAGTTCCCCAAATATGAGGTCTCTATTTCTTGCTTATGTGTTTTGTACATTATGGGGAAAACGGACAGTACCAAGGGTTTGGGTTTGCTTAATATACTTCTTTTCATTTGTCAGAGTTTAGGGAAGCAGTGGGCTGTACATGCTGCATTCTTCCATACCTTAAGTCACCAGCTTCTGGAAAGGTTCTCAAAAATTTTTGCTGCTGGTTTTAATTCTAAGCTTAAGGAAAACAATTTTTCAATAGCAAATTTTTAAAACAACTTAGTTGCGAATCTGTAATGCATCTATGCTCTTGTAAGGGACGCTTGAAATTTGGCATGAGGTATTTGGCAATACCTTTTACTGTTTGTGAGAAAACCTCTAGCTTTGACCAGCGTAACGTTCCAGGTAGGGTAGACATCAAAGGATGTACGATGAGCCAAATACGTGTGATTTAGGTAAAGAGTTATATCTTGGGGGGGGGAGTAAAAGGAGTTCTGAGGACAATTATGAGTTTGGGGTAGGTATAGCCCATCAAAATGGCAGCATGAAAACAGTGTCTTCAACCTGTTAAGGGGTTTTTAGGCAATATTACCTCTACTATCAGGTACACATGCATAACATTCTTGTCACGCAGTTGCATCTGTTTGTTTACCTTCTTTTCGCTGAACAAGACCTAATAGCAAAGTACGTGTAGAAGCGTCTTGATAATATAGAACACAGCTTTGCTTTTGGTAGTTATGTAAGCATATCATTGTCCCACTTTCTCTACTTGCTACTTATTTTTAAAGGCAGTTGCTCTGTAGTCCACATCCAGAAATGTTACTTCTCACCGTGCATTTTTGTGCTGTTTGGTGAGCTTTTTAAAGCTCTCCTTTCCCCTCTCCTCCCAAGCTTATCCACATGGAAGTTCAAAAGTAGATTAAGATGACTGCTAACGTGATACTTTCCATTTCCTTGCTGTTTAGCCAATTCCCATTACTCCTGTGATTGTCCCTGAAGCTTTTACGTTTTGTGTAGGTGTTCTACACTTACTTCTGGTTTTGTATGTTACTCCATCTGACCTGCAGGAAAAAGCAGCTTTTATTTTTGTTTCCTTCATGTAATCATTGTTTCGCTTTGTAAAATCGAGCCATTGCAATTTCTGTAGGATGAACCAGATAGAAACTTGACATGCAATTTGGTTTCCTACAAAGAATTCTGCCATAGATTTTGGAAGGACTGTACTGTGTGTGAATGTGTGCATCTTTGTGGAAGAGACTAAGATGTAATGATTAGAGTCCTGCATGTATTTTACACTTCTAACATATATGCAACTTGCTTGCCACTTTTAAAGGTATAGGGTTGGTTGTAACTGTAGAAGAAGTGTTCCAATAGCTCATTTTTCAGCCCAGAGTAAATTGGTGCCGTGTGTATTTTCTTTTGAAGACAGTAGGAGCATACAAATGCATAGGTCATGTTGTGACGTTACAAGATTAATGAATCAGTTATACCTTACAGACTGATTTTTTTTCAATGTTTACTAGCAGAATGCTATTTAATAAATGTAACTGCATATTTTTACCTTATGTATTTTTTTACATTTCTATTTATTATCGTTTCATATATATGTACATATTTCTTTCACCAGAGAAATAGAATTTATGAAAAAAGAAGAGGATCATGCAAGGCTACTTGAAGAGAGAGACGAGAAATACACAGAACAGCTGAAAATATATCAGGAAAAAGTAAAGCAGTATTATATTTTGAAATTAACTGTGTTCTTGAAGAGTTGTTTCTCACTTCTGAATTTTAATTTTTGCAGATTTCCGAGCTTGAAAGTAAATTAGAAGTATTTGAGAGAATGCCATATAAGTTTGGAGGTGGCAATTTAATGGAAGATGGCTGTCAAAGTCCAGGACAATATAATGAACAGTCAAAAAGAAGAGAAGAAAATGACAAAGAAACAGAATCAATAGAAGAAAGACCAAATTCTTCAGAAATATTCATTTCTGGTAAGTGTGTTGTAGGACCTTAGATTTGCACTTGACAAAAATTAGGAGTTAGGTGTGCAGTGTGCTTTTCTTGTTAGAAGAAATTGTTTGCTATTTCCTACTGACTGAGTGAATGTTTGAGCTGAGCCAGTGTGGATATGTTTGTTTAGCTTCCCCAACATATTCAGTATTGTAGTAATGTATTTCTTAAGTGCTGGGTGGGGGAGGGGATAGGAGGATTGAGGTCCATCTTCATTGTTCCTCAGATTCTCTGTTAGTGAAATCAATAATGTTAGTGGGACTAAAACACTGAGATGCATCAGTTAAAATTCCATTGATTTTAAGCTATGATTTACAGCAAATCTTGCTATGATTTTTTTATTTTATCTTGTAATTTTATTCCCAGAATGTTATAAAATATCAGATAGTGGCTCAATTGAGAACAATATATTTGAAAGATTTGGTAGATGCTTATGTACTTTGTAAAGAGTTTCTGTCTTAAAGTACAAGGAGGGGAAAGTACATTTTGGGCACAAATTCTCATCCATTTGAGAATAAAATTTAGTTTTCAAGCCATAATACAGTTATATCTTGATGGATTAATTTTTTTAATCGAAAAAATGAGGTACAAATATATTACCAATTAATTGGAAATTGCTACCACAATATGTTAAAATATTGTACTATTATATAAAACAGTATTTTCCTATAGTAATTATTAACAGGTACAATAATTCTGATTTAACTTCTGAATATTTTTCTGGACTGTGAGTTGGAGAATGTGCCTACCAGTTTGGGTTGGTTTTTTTTAAGAAGTACATATTTGTTGCAGATTTTGATGCTTTTGTTGGAGATACTCCCAGATTAGACACCAGTGCCCACAAAGCAAAAGCTCAGCTTGCTTTGAAAGTAAAACGCCAGCCACCTTCTCGATCAAAGCTGAAAGAATCTCTCGGGGCTGGACAACAGACTGCAAATCTTCAGGTACGGATATTGATAGATAATTCTGTATTCATGACCCTGAAAGTATGTTCAGTTTTATCTGTATTTGCAATTTTTAAGTGTTGTCCATGCTTCATTCAGACTGACATACATCATATTCTTATGCTGTATCAACTGAAAAACCCTGTTCACATTCATACCACATACGTGATGTCTCACATGTTCTTTGTAGCACAGTTAATGTGGAGCTAGCAAAGAAGTGTGCAAGCTGGTTGTATTCTACTTACTGAAAGATTTTGATAAGGGTGGCAGCTGTGTGTTGTGAAATACGCTTATCTATCTTAATTCCTACATCTCAAACAAGTTAGTTACCAAATTTCTTCAAAACTCAATGCTTCTGAAATGCTTCATTTTTCCATAAAGAATCATTTATGTCCACAAGAAGTATACCAGCGTTCTGGCACATTTCTGGAGTTGAAGAATTGAGGTGTGTGTAGTTGGTATATGAGGCCCTGTCAGAGGGAGAAGATTGAACAACTTCAGTTAGACTGAAAAGGTGTTGCATTGAACTGAAATGGCCAAGATGTACCAGAACATTTCTGGCTTGGCTAAAGAAAGATGATTTGGGATATGCAGAAAGATCTGTGTAGGGGTGGATAAAGGAGAGCCTATAAAATCAGCTTCATGTGATTTAGATGATATCTGCAGGTGATTGTTAAAATTTTTTCAACTGAGGAAGTTTGTGTAGCATAGCATATCCTTACGTCCTCGTAAATGATCAGATAGTAAATTATTGTATGTCATGCTTATGATAAAATAACTTTTGAATTTGTTGAAGGATGAGGATTCAGAAGATACTGTTCTCAACAGAGAACTTTCCACTGTGTTCCTAACCAAGACCTTAGAAACAAGTGAAAAATTAACTCTCCCGCGCCTGGGTGACATAAGTCAAAAGAGTGAAAAGCCTGAACAAACAGAAAGCACAGAAAGTCCTCTAGAGTCAAGTCCTTCTGCTTCCACACACTCTTCTCCAGTACACAAACCAAACAACGAAAGTAGCACAACCACCACTTGTTCACCTCCTCCCGAAGAGATGTCTCCAAATTCTCCTCAAGGGTATTCCAAGAATGTTAAGCAAAGAGAAGCAAAAGGGAAAGGGAAAGAGGCCAAGGGTAAGACTTAAGGGTTTACTGTTATTTTAATCCTTCAGGGTGAAAGTATTACAGATTTTAGATACAAATGAATATTGGATGATAAACTACTTTAAGGGAAAATGAATTGACTACAAAACTAATCGTCTGTTCTAAAACCACTTGTTAAGTTCAGGAAAGTTTGAAGTTAGCAAAAAAGTATGCAAGGTCTTTGTATTCTGTTTTTACTTACTGAAAGATTTTTAAGCAACATAAGTGTGTTCTTAAATACATGTATCTATCTTCTAATTCCTTCCTCTGCAGTAGATCAGCTACTAAATTTCTACAAAAACTCAGTATTTCTAAACTAACATACTGCCAAGGATCTAAAAGGTGCCTGCAGAATAAATGCTGTTTCAATTAAACAGTTACAGAAAGGAGTAGGTCGAGGTCAGTTTGGTAAAATGCTCAAACCTGTAAATCTCAAGTCTAAATGGTCGCCTTGACATAAGCTGGAGGAGAGCTACGTCATTGACTGTGGATAATCAGTAAAGGTCCTAGCACACTTCTGCAAAACTCTAGCCTCATAAGTAGTGATGTGTCAGAGAGTGAGCTTGACTGATGTACTGGTTCCCAGAAAAAGTCACTCCTGGCTTTGTGCTTCCAGACATAATCTGTATCTTGTTTAAACACCTGGATACTGAATGTTACAGGAATTACTGCATTATTCAACTTGTCCTCTGAGGATACTTCTCACTAGGAAAAGGTTAAAAGTATTATACTCAGCCTTGTCACTGCTAATCATTACTTGAGATAAATATTTGGCTTTTCTTCTTAGGAATAATTGAAAAAGGGATTAGATATTTTAAATGCTTGATATTTTCTTTAGTCAGCTAGCACAGTATATAAAGGCAGATTATACTTGCTGTCTTTTCTGTGCAGCTCAGACAAAGCCTTTCTTTTAATATCATGAAAACAGGATTTGTTTTATACATTCCTCATTCTATGCTTTTCTGTAATGTCTTAAAAATATTCTCTACCCCAGTTTGGTTTGGGTTTTTTTTAAAAAAAGCTTACCAAAACAAGTAGCTAATACATAAGTGATTCTGCTTTCTTTTCTACAAATTTTTGTGATGTCTGCAGCATTGCAAACATTTTCTTCAGTCGGCATAGTCACTGGAACAACTGATTAATGCAGTACATCAAAGATGAGGATGAGTTTAGAAAGCTCACTCTTTGTAAGCAAAATGACACTAAATGCTACTTTCTGCTAGATCGTTGGTCTCTAACTATATTTAAATGCCTTACCCATTCCTTCATTGAAATAATCCTTTATATTACCTTCCCGTTCATTCATGTATCAAACTGTATTTTAACCTATTGTACTGCATTTTAGAAATTACCTCTTTTTAAAAAATATTACCTCTGAGGAGAGAGGTAGAAACAAATATCTATAGTAAAATTAATTCTTCTGATTTTGTATTTGACAGGAAAAATAAGCAGTTTAACTGGTGTCAATAATTTATTGGTTGTTACATGTTTAGGAAGAGCGATTAACTAATTAGATAAAGTTCTGATGTTGATCAGAAACTACTGATCAGATATTTGAAAAAAAAAAAAGGAAAGAGGAAAACTCCTAACTGTCCTGACTATTCAGCTATAAACTTTGAGATAACCATTATATTTTTCAGGAAGGATTATTAACAGCTGATGGGGTGGTGGGGAGTTGTTCTGTTTTCATGGAATCATAGAATGGTTTGGGTTGGATTGTTAAGGTCCAAAAGATCACCTTAGTTAAATACCACGTAGTTCCAACCCCCCTGCCATGGGCAGGGACACCCTCCACTAGACCAGGTTGCTCCAAGCCTCATCCGTTTTGTCTATTAAGCATTGTTTTTTGGGTTTATGGTCCTTGATCATAAAAAACATCTGTGTACACTACTTTGTCAGGAGTTGTCTCGAAGGCAGAGCTTGAAGCCTACTTTGTCTCACAAACAGCAGGCTGCATCTCTTTCATGGGTAGCTTAGTTATGAAACACCTGATTTGCAATATAAAACATAGTTTGGTTATTTAAAAAAAAAAAATCTAATAGCCTGAGAATTTTAAAGAAAGTACATTCAGGACATGCGGTAGTCTGTCACAGTCTGTAGGAAGAGGTAATATGGTGCTTAAGTTTGTCACTTAATTTCACTTAATTGAGCAGTTGGAATTGAACATACTCCCTCTGGTGAAAAATTGGAACCTAGCAGGTTGTATTCCAGTTTTGAAAATACCACAGTCTTGGAGGAGCTTCAAAGTCCCAATTATTTCTTTGGAGAAATCACAGTTGTATACTGTTTCCAAGAAACTCCAGCTGTCTGCTCTCCAGGCACTGGCTATCGTGTGGGTTAGGCACACTTTCTGGAGCTAGCAGCTTGCATACGTAGCCCATGTTCCAAGTAGCTAGCCTGGACTAGCTGCTGAACTAGAAAAAATGCATAAGGAACATTCAAGTGTAATGAAGGGCAATTAAATGCTGTACTTGCCTAACTGTTACTTTAAAACTGAGGGTTTTTTCATGCATGTTATACTGGTTATCTCATTGGTGACATTTTGCAAAAGAGGTATTTGTTTTCTAAACCTACTGTAAACTATCTGTAGTTTGTAATTCTTTGAAGCAAAATACTGTGGTAAGTTTCAACTTTCTATAGATGGCATAGAATTACTGTTTATCAAAAGCAAGTTTTTTATCGGTCATAAGCAACTGTTGTGTTGTATTTTTCAGTGGTACAGCCCAGCCAGAATGGTGGGAAGATGCCATACAGAATAGCTTACGCTGATGGCTGTAGTATTTTCAGCTAGTGTCTGCATGTGTAAATGTAAATTTTAACACTGTTACTCAGGGTTTGTATCTTACCCACTAGAAGCATCATCCTAAGTACCTGAAACTTGCAGGTATTTTTAGAATAACATTTTTATTTTTCACCCCTCTATGAAAAGCAGAAGAAAAGAAAAATGAAGACAAGACAGTAGAAACAAGTGAAGGAACATCATCAGGGAAGTCCAAAAGGAGATTTCCAGATTTTGGGTAAGATTTTACTTGTGTTCATTTGGAAATAAGTGGTTTTCAGTGTGACTTTTGGAGACTATCATGTTCTCTGAATAAATACATGCTGAGAAAATGCAGTAATGCTGCTTCATAGCAACACCACTGGACAGTCTTTTTCATCTTGAATTTGTAATGTTGCACTCATATTTCTACTACTTTTTGATTTTGTCTGTACTTTTTTCCTTCAAAGAATTTCTGTGTACTCAGGTTAAAAACTGAAGAACCCCAATTTCTCTACGAATTAAATTGCAAATCCGTGTGTGGTTTTGTGCCAAAATATTGTTGGAGCCTAGTCTCGACGGCATCACAGTTAAATACCTGTCCTGCCTTAATTCCTTCCACAGTAGAGGTGTCATTATATAGGGTTTGGCTATAGTAGCTGCTTACTGAACTGTTCCTTGGAGGCAGGCGGCAGTGATGAGTGGCTTTGTGAAATTCGTTTAGAAGATAAGATCGAGAACAGAGGTGAAACACAAGTGCAAGCTGTGTCTTACCTAGAAATGCAGCGTGATAACTCAACTCTGGGGATTTGAGAGAAGAGTTGCTAAATCTTGCAATAAGCCTTGTGCCTTTGGAGCCAGGTATAAAGCTTGTTGAAGCCAGGTAACATCGAAACTCAGACGGGTACTGTAACAAATAAATCATGACATACAACATAAAAATTATTTAACTTCCTGCACACAGAGAAGGTAGGTGGTGAAGTTCGAGTCACTCTGCATTCCATATGAACAGTTATATAGCAATAAAATTGTGTTCTTCCTCTTGGTTGTATCCAATGTATGCTAAGTTTCTTTGGGCATTTTCTGTGTTTATTTTGATGCCACCTGATCTTTGAAAGGTATTTCCATAATTCTGTCATGGTTCTTAAAATATGAATCACGGTACTTTTCTAATTGCATGCATAACCTGCAGAATCACGCTCTGCGTAGCAACATAACAGTGGCTTTATTCTAACTGTTGAGATCAATGTAAAATCTATTTTGCTGATTTAAAAAAAAAAAAAAAAAAAAAAAACAAAAAGGCTGCACTGCGCAAATGTAAATTCTTTATGGAAATTGTGTGTTTTCACCTCAGCGGATTACGGAAATCTGGGGGCAAGGGCAAGAAACAAGAAAAAGAAAATCTAAGAGGTTCTCTGGATAGCAGGTAGTTGTTTTGCTTGTTTAATACATACATACTGCATTCCTAAAATCTTTAAGCTAAGAATTTCTTTAAAGCTGTTGTTACTGTTTGACCGTGAAGTGCCTTCGAGTCTAATAGTGGCAAAATTCTGTGGAGATGAATATAATGATGTGGCAATGAGCTTCTAATTTCATGAAATAAGAAAAATACATAGAATAGTATAGAGGAATCGGTAAAGCAGGATTACATTTTAAAGTGTTTCTTAAGATTAACACGTTGTGCCCTATCTTAAATATAAAAACTTTATTTTGGTTAGGAAGATGAATGTTGAGTAAATTAGCAAATTTTTTTTAAAATGTTAAATTGTGTGGAATACTGCAAAAGCTCTTGAATTCGTGTTCAGTAACTCCTTGTTTTGAATGAGTATTTGAAGGCAAGTATCAGTTTTCAGTTTAAATTTCAGTGGGTGAAAATGAGCGTTGTGTTTTGCGTTTGTTGCTGTTTTGTGGGAGGGTTATGCATTTGGGAGGTGGAGTGGGGTGTTTTGTTGTTATTGTTTAAACACAATCTACTTATTTCAGAGGTTCCCGAGAACTGTTGGACGACTCCGGCAACAATCTATCTGCTTCAGATTCAGATTCCCCTGTTCCTACTTGCATGCCTTTCTCTTGGTTTGGAGACAGCCACAAAGAGCCTCAGATTTCTAGTAGCAGCCTGCACGTTACTCAGAGCGGGCAGGACAGTTGTGAACACAGCCAAGAGAAGAACAGAAGCAAGGTAAAGATGACTAATTTGTGATTTGAGTATTTAAGTGTTGCATCTTGATAAAGTAAAAACATCAGTGCTTAGTATGTGGAAGCTTCATGACTTAGTCCTTGACCACATCACCTCTTACAAAAGGCTGCAGAAGTTGGAGACTTGGAGCCCTCACAGGCAGAGACTGTGTGAGTGTTCCTGTTCCTTCCTGTTCAGTTGAAGCATCAGAGGGGGCTATTCAGCCTGAAGTAGCATCTAAGGAACAATCACAGGGTCTTTTTTCCACTGGTTTATGGCGCTGAAAGTAACGCTAGCTTTAGGACACTGTAGTTTTAAAAGCCAATTCTGTTTCCCTGTCTGATACTTGGAGGAGTGTACATAATAGAGGTCAGCTTCCCAGGCATTTGGCCAACCAGTTCTTACCATACTGGTATGTGGGGGTGGAGTACCAGACAGGTCGATGAAGATAGCGTCCTGGTTCTCACTGACAGATTTAATATTGGAAGCCAAGAGACACATCTGTAGAACACTCTCTTCTAGGAAACTGCTTCTGAGTAACTGATAGTGTTCTAATAATTTTAAGTCTTTTAACCAGATCTTAACAGTGAGGCTACACAGTTCAGTCTGTAGCCATAAAGTTACCAACTTTACAGTTTAAATTATTTGAAAGAAATGGCTGTAAAAAGATGTTTAATGTGTGTCCTGTCTAAATATTTTGTTAAAACCTATTTCAGTGTAAGACTCTTACTAACAGTCTTATTAACTTACTTTCCTTCTTGTTTCCTTTGGATTTTGTCAGATTCAAAATTGTAGCTATTTGAATAACTTCATAAGTTACATTTATTCTTGAGTTTCACAGTTTTTCTTTGCTTTGGTTGTCTAAAGCACCCTTTCAATTTTTCCTTCTGTGTTAGGAGAGAGAAATGGGTTACAAATCTAAAAGAGAAACTTGCCAGGTTGTAGTCCTTGAAGTCACTGATACTTTGCATAGATAGCAGATAACAAGTGGCTTTCCATGTTTCCAGATGCTGATTGTACTGAAATGCTCTTATAATACATATTTTTTAATTACCTTCTGTTTTCTTAGTGTGAATTTACACTCCCTGTGACAGGATTAAGCTCTCTGCATACTTAGTTTGTAAAATACACAGAAAGTGGTTTTAGAACCATACAGTGCTGTACTAGAGCACAAGAACTTAAGAAGAGTAGGAACCGTTTTATCTCTGAAATAGAATGACGCTTTACCGAATACTGTCCAGTGCGTGCCAGTCTTGTATACTTAGAGCTCCTGCATTGTTTGCCTCTGTTGAAGCCTGTAGTGGCCAAAAGATGTTTCTGTCAATAACCCAAGGATCTTAGGACTACAAGATCTGTGTTGAAGGGGATATGCATACACTTTGGTATAGTTTTTTATTAAATAGGAGTGCCTGGTTGATCTCTTAATGTGCTGTTTTCTGTATAGATAAACATTCAGTGGATTAGCTTTCAAAGTTGTTGGTTCAGAAGAACCCATTCTTCCCTTCTTCATTCCTCCTTTCTTTCTGATTCAAGTAATTTTTCTGAACATGGTAAAAGTCCCGCTGCTGCGTTTCTCCTATGAGAACCCATAATGTGCTTAAGCACGCCTTAATGTGTTTATATAGCTACTTCTTTTTTGGCAACCAGAAAGGTATAGATCTTACTAGCTTGGGTCCCCTCTTCCTTTCCACATTGCCCTGAAACAGTAGCCTTTCCTTCTCATCGTTGTATATATAATTTGATTGTCACTTTAACCTTCCAGATGGTTTCTTACCTATTGGGTTTTGTTTTGGTTTTTTTTTCTTCCTTCTCATGCTCCAGTATGTAATTGCTGCTTGCTGCTCTTTTCCTTAGTGCCAGTTGCAAATCAGCAGCTGGAAGAATACACAAGTCTTCAGCTGTCTGCCTGCTTTGTAAAATGGTAGAAAGCTGACCCTGTTAAAGAACAGATTCTCCTACGTTAATTGATCCTAAAATCATACTCCATACTCCGAAGTCAGGCTGTTTCTACTCTGCAACGTTTGGGGTTTGGTGTAAAGATGGTAATGTGACAGTAGGTACTGCTTGGGATGGCCAGTCTTTGTAGATCTTAACCTGCAGTTGATCATTAAGTTTGCATTACAGTAACAAGGCTTTGGCTGGTAAACCTCACTATGAAAAGACTAGTTGTTGCTTTTGTGTGTAGTGTCCCCTATGATTAGGTGAAAGCATTTGTTAAAGCGCAGGTGAAAGTAGAAAACCCTAAAATAAGAACTTTGTCATGTAAAGAAATCTAATTGCTGTACTGAGTCACATTTTGTGTAATTTGTGTAGTTGTGTGTTCATATTGATGGTGTAAGGAATGTGATTATATTTTAATGATTTTCTGCTTCTGCAAATTTGCCTCTTAAAATTACTACGCTTAGAAGGATTTTTTTTTTCTTAGTGATACTGAAGTTAGTCTGACACTTAGGATTTGTCCAAATAATGAATCAACTTCTTGTTGCTTGTGAAAACTAGAAACACAAGAACTAAAGTCTTGTGATCTGAGTGTTTGCAGCCTGTCATTCAGCCTTGAAATTTCTAAACTACACTGTTAAATTAGTCAATTTAAGTAATCTGGCCCTTGATTTAGTCCTGTTCTGATACAGCACAAACCCATACATACTCTTCATGTTAATTAATTTTCAGAGCATTCTTCAGCTTCTGTAAGCTTGTAAGCAGTGTTTCATTTTCATTGCAAGGAAGAATACTGTAGTGTAAACTATTTATGTCCTAGTACCTTGAATCTGAGGAAGCATAATTATGAAACCTCTCCTATCCAAATTCTGTGCTCTTCAAGAATCAAAAATCTTTGCAGCTGGCTCTAAATCCTTAAAAGGAAATTAATACTTCTTTAAACTGAATATGAGCAGAGGGAGGAGAAAACATTACAACTGGTGCTGAGATGCTTTATCTTTGGTTATGTTTTTTTCATATTTTTTTTTCTAAGGTCTCATTAAATGTTTTGCTCACATTTTGACCCTGGGTTGGTTTTTTTTTTTGTGGTACAGTTTGGTTTCAGAGTTCTTCTCCGTTTGCTGTGCAGAGGTAGAAAGAGTGAACTGAGTGGGGCTAAAAGAAAAGCTCCTATGTAGACTTTCAGTTTTGTTTGAAATTAATTTGAGAATAGTTTAATGCACAAAGTATTTGGTTGTTGCTGGTAATACTTTTTACAGCTAAAAGATGAACAAGTCCCTAAAATATAATGTAACTTTAATAAAATATTCTACATGGTAAATAGAACACCATTTTTTGGTCATGTACGGTGCCACACTGAAAAGGTAGCAGGAACACCCAAGTTGTGGTTTGCAGTTTTTGTTTGTTGGGTTGTGGTGGTGGTGATTTTGTTTCTTCTTGTTTTTCAGTTTTCTTTTTTCCTGTTTTTAAGACTGGAAATGCATATCAGTAATTTAGGGTAAAAGGGAGTGCAAAGATCAAGTATTCATTCACCCCCACAACAAAAGTAGAATAATCTAGAAAATTTAGAGTTCGGGTTAAACTGAACACAAATACAGCAGTGCTCAAGGAAGCCAACTGCAGAAACGTAGTTCTGTTATAGGACCCTAAGTTATGAAGAAAAATGTCTTTAACATCAGCTTGACTTAGGATCTCAGATTATTTATGCATATTAGGGATATGGTATGGCATCCTTACAAAGTATAGCTAGTTGATTGCAGACATAGAGAGAATAATGGTAAATAATTGCTTACTGTTTGTCAGCAACAGAGTGGTGCTGATGAATACATTTTAGCACTGCAAAAGTAGGAGACATGCTTTTGGCAGAGTTAGTTTTCACTCGCTGAAGGAAAAAAAAGGCAGTGGGTCAGGATCTGAGTTTAACACAGAGGTAATCAAATGAGAAAATATTCTGGGAAACACGTTAGTGTTCTTTTGAGGGATTTTTACTAAACCTAGTGTGAAGTTTTCAGGTGTATCATCTGGGGTTTTTTTTATGGTCTTCAGCTTGAGTCACAGGCTGTGGGCAACCTGCTTGAGGTTGTGTGAGTACTGGCTGCTGGATAAATTCAAACCAGGATCCTTCTTGGCTTTTAGATGCTAAGCAGGAGTACAGATCCAAAAGCTTCCTTTAAACACAGACAAAGTGTAATAACTGAATGTAAACAGTAAATGCTGTGAAGATTTACAGTCTTTCAATATGCCAGTTCTTACATTAGTCATATTTCTAACCTGAATTTTACTGTTACATATTTTTTAAAAAATGTAATAGTACTTTATTAACTTACTTAAAAAATCAATTCATCAAAGTCTTTTATTTCAGAAGGATTTTCTATTTTGAAAATAATTTGAGCTGTCAAACTGTATAATTACTGTGGATTTACAGTGTTAAACCGTTTTTTGTAAAGACATCTTGGTAACTGTTTAACTTCTAAAATGTTGAGCTTTATTACAGTGTTTCTACAATATTTAGTACTTCAACTGTAAAGATGATTTTACCTAGCTTGATACAGCCCATTTATTATAAAATTCTTCAAAGGTATTTTATACCTGTGTGGTATTTTTTATCACAAGGTAAATTTCAGATGACAGGATTCTGTGCCTCAAATTCAGCCACCTCAGAAGTGAATCATGGTATCACAGAGTGGTGTTTGGGTTGGAGGGGACCTTTAAAAGCCATCTAGTCCAAGTCCCCTGCAATGAGCAGGGACATCTTCAACTAGATCAGGCTGCTCTGAGCCCTTTCCAGCCAGGGATGGGGCATCTACCACGTTCCTGGGCAACCTGTTTCAGTGTTTCACCACCCTGGTGGAAGCTGTTACAATGAACAGCAATACAATGCAGTATCTTAAATCGGAATTTGAAGTTTTGGGAAAGCTTTTCCTTAGGCAAGCTCTGTATTCTTTATTCATGAACTAATTTAAACCCTGATCTGCAAGCTGCTGAAAGCATCTTGCTATTCCAATTCTCAATGTATGTCAGGCAAAGACAGCTTTTTTGTTTCACTGTCGACTACAGCGGTTCGATAGTGGGCAGCTAGGAAGCCTACACCGACTTCTTGTTTTCAGGAGCTTTATAAGTTACGGGGGCACTTCTGTGCCACGAGAATCCTCATGACCATAAACAATTGGGACTGATTTTTATCTTGCCAGCAGAACGGCACCTTCTGAAGCACATTCATAGTGCTTGTGGAGGTTTCAGTTGAATACAAACTCCGCATGAGTAATTCCACCAAATGAATCTTAAATTGCTTCTCCCCGAGCGTGGTATGCCTGCTGAAAAAGTAACCACATGTATTTCCTTGTGTACTTGAACACCATTTCAGGTTACAATCGATTCACAAGGTGGTCTCGTTGGGGATATTGCTTTAAATTGGTTACTGTGTTTTTGAATTCAGAAGTTTAAGAAAAACCAATTCAGATGTTTGATGTAGTGAGTGCATTTCATGTGTGATCTAAAGATTTATTTCTTTACCAAAAATCAAAATTATTAGAATGTCTCCGTATGACCTGCTTTTCCAAAGAGTGAGTTAATAAAACATTATTTCCACTTGTTTGCAGAGTAGAATTGTCATAGATGATACATACCATAGCAAGCCAAGTTGTGAACTTTCAGGGTTAGTGACAGAACCAAATCTGTCAGGTCGTTCACACACTTTAACCTTCTCTTCAAATGAGGTGAGTTTCAAAGTGTGTATATGTGTCGTCTTGATGTTGTTGTTCACACCACAGCATGTTTCATAGAAACAGATTTGTGTAATGTGAAACTAGCTGGCTGTTTCCATAACTGAATGTTGACGGGCGCTGTAAAGATCATACGCTGTTACTGAGCTAAGGACACGGACTCGCAGATGCCACATCAGTCTTTCTGTTCTGGTCCTAGTTATATCATAAAAAGTTGGAATGAACTCTGATCAAACTGTGCTTTTTAATTTTAAATATAACAACTTTCTGTTCCACTAATTTAAAGTAACTTCCTGGGTGAAAAACTGCAGTGTTTTTGACCTTGCCTTGCCTTCACATCCATGCAGGTTTGTTTTACCATAAAATTTCACCTAAATAAAAACAAACAAAAGGGGGGGGGGACGGGGACGACAGAATATAGCGGTTCTGTTATGTAGGTAGAAACAAAATTAAAACATTAGGAAGAAAATTAAATGGTGGACCATGAATGTGGGGGTTGTTATTAACTATCTTCAACCAGGCTTTTGTGAAAATCTTAACATATTCCAGTAATATCTAGCAAGTCAGGACAGTCTTACAAACAGTACTATAAGTATGAAATCACTAACGTAAAAATCTGGGGCATCAGAAATTTAACAACTAGTTTACAGGTTTTAGTAGTGGATTCATTTCTTGCAGATTTTTATCAGAGATGACAGCCATAGATCTGAGGAAAACCAGAGTGCTCCCTGCAGTCTCTTGAATGGAATAGTTCCTTAATGGAATTTGTGTTTCTAAAACTTGCATGCAGTATAAATCATAAGATTTTAACAAAGCAAAATACCTTCTTGAATCTTGTTCTTTGATCAGTGTTATAACTTTCAGTAAACTTCTGGTACTAAAACTCATATGAAAGGTCTCTTAATAATTGTGAATGTGTAAAGTGGTGCTATGAGCCCTTTTTTGTTACAGATGAGTCTGATTCTAGTGTTCTCTCTAGTTCATATGTTGCTTATGAGTATGACCAATGAAAATTGTTTGTACCTTTTCAGTAATTACACTGATGATCAGGGTCTGTTCTGAGGATAATGATAAACTCTGAGCTGGTTTCTCTTTTGGAAATCAGTATGCCTGATGAAAAATACGTAGTTCTGTTCTTGGGGGGTTTAATTAGTAGTACAATACATTGAGGTCTAGGAAAAAAAGTAGTAACCAATCATAGCAATTTTGAATATTCCAGATCCTTGAGTCCTTCACAAGTAGAATTTCTACCTGGTGTTTGTTATTCAAATGAGTTTGTAAATATCCAGCAGGCATCATGCTAGCCAGTTATGCTGGCTATTGTTATTATTGTTATTGTTATTATTATTGTTATTATGTCTAATTGTTATTAGACAGGAGACAGAAACACCTTAAAAATCTAGAAGGGGTCAGCACTGAAGTCTGGCTCTGCTGGGCAGGTACTCACAGGCAGTTTGGGGAAGTGACTGCAAGGTGGTTGTTAGCAGACAGCTAGTTAGAGCAAAGGCACCTCCAAATCCCTCCTACCCTTAAAGTGTTTAAGCTGTTAACTGGTGTGATGATATTTTCTTGGGGTTTGTATTTTTTATCTTTAAGGCCTTCAATATTTCTGTACTTGCCTTCTGAATCACCTGCGTTTTTATGCAGGAGCACATGTTTTTCTCACGCTTCCATAAGTAGTTTTAGTTCCACCTTCTGAATTTGATCTTTGTGTGCGTGTGGTGGCTGCTTTGGAGACTGTAACTCTGGTGTACAGACAGCGTGGGATAGTTCTTCTGCCTCTGAAAGGACAGTAAACAGTTGGAGAGAAAAAGATGTAGAGGTGTTTTAGTGACCAATAAGCATTACTCAGAAATCAGTATTCTTCGTATTATTCTTCTACGCTTTTCACTTTCTTATTCTGAAAAAAATTAGCTACAGATGTGCTTTTCCCCTGTGCAGTATTCAAAAATACAAATTACGCAGGATTAAATGCGTTCCTGTTCACCTTCACTTCTGCGAGGAGACGATGTCTAAGTGTTTTGACACAGATTCAGTTTTTGGTACAACTTCTGGTTTTAGGGTTGTGTCTTTGCCGATATGAAGTAGGAGGAGTTGGTTAGCAACTGACGGTGCTTAAAGCTTCGACTGGAATTAGTAGTGCAGTCTGGAGGACTCCTCCGTGGTATTAGCTGCTCTAATCCGTGCTGCTTGGAGGCGCTGGTGTAGAGAGCCCCTGAGATACTGTTGGGGACTGCATTCCCCTGGCAAAATGAATTAATCTGGGCCTCTTTGTTTGACAGGAGTCCACCTTCTTCAAGCACCTACGCTCTTGAAATTACAGAAGCAAAGTTGTTGCATGGCTAGCACAGTTTAAATGAAACTAGTGAATGAGTTCCAACTGGAATTAAACATTTTACACACTTAGCAGTGTAAAGGAGATTATATAGAGATTAAAAAAACACATATTTTAGCATTTCTTGCTGCTGATAGACCACACAAGACTCTGAGATACAGGTCAAATTTGAAATGTAGAAAGTTCCCCTTTTCTGTGTATTATTCAGGAACGCTTGCTAGTATGAGACAAGAAGTTACCAATGTATTTCTTCTATTATAATGTCAGGTTGGTTGAGGACTACTGTTATCTAAAAAGATTTAAAATAAATGGGCATTTTTAAATTCCTTTAGTAATTTATACAATGAATCATCTTTCTCTGTATGAAGCATCTAAAGCTTGATAACCTTGGATAGAAAACTCACTGTGCCCCAGTTGTCTTGATGCAGGTGCTGTATGGAGCACTTCAAGCAAAACCTCTTCTGGAGCCCTTTGCTGTTATTTTGTGAAAATTGCTATTCTTTTGCACATCGGCAAGGTGGATGTGTTCACCCTTGTTCTAGCTACATGAGCATTTTAATTTGGATTAGGAGTTCATTTTTGAAGTACATCTCCTGATCGTCCCCACTTGCCTGACTTTGATTCATCTCGGAAATGGAATCAAATGCGCTTCAGCAGTGTTCCTGGTGCATTCCAGCTGCTAGTGGCCACTGAGTCTGCGTGACTAGACTAGACCTGTTCGGAAGTGAAAATTCTTTTAAATGCTTGTAGTGTTGATTTTGGGACCTCAGCACACACTCTTCTGCTCTACAGACTTGTTCCTATTTATCTGCACTACCTCCTAACGTAACCACTGTCCTTTGCTTCACAGACCAGGGAAAGCAAAACTGTTTCTCATTATGAGTATTCCTCTGATACATCAGAAATTTAAAATTGTAGGAGTTTCTCCTCGGACAAGTGTTCCATGTTGCGCTCCCAGATCCAGTTTATTGAATGATCGGATCGTGTGATGAGCCTAAATCTCGCTGTCTTTCACTTGCAATTGCCAGAATTATTTTGTTACATTCAATCAACTCCCAGATTTTCCACAAGGGATTTGGATTTTAAGAGATCCCTCTAGTCGGGAGCTGTAGTTGCTCACCTGAAACTTAAGAGGATCACATCTCAAGTCCATCACTAGAAAGATGCTCATTTCCATGTTTTCTGCTTAAAAATGACGTGTAAGGCTGCCAGGAAAAAGTGGGCATACTTTCCACTCTTCTGCAAATGTGTTTGATAAGCAGTGGAAGCTGACTAGCGGAGCAGTCCGCAAGTCTAATGCAGCCTGTACTCAATCATGAGCTACTGAGATACCGTTTTGGATAGTTAATAAAACTTCAGGTAACTGATATTTCTGATTCAAGTATCACACTAGATATCTCCTGTACAGGCATCAAGTTCTGTTTTATGTAGGTTTTCTTTTGTGATGAAGTAATGGAGTGCTTCAGGGTGAACAGCAGTACCTTTTTCCCCTCAGAAGCCAACTGAAATTGAAGTAGGGAGCTTCAAAAGCTCTGGGAGCTGGCAAAGTGTGTTTTCAGTGGAAGGCTATAAGCTCCTATGTTTCTGAAGTGGCCTTCTACTAGTTTAAAATATTGACATGATGGCATTAGATGAAAGAATAAACAGTCTTCTTTTTTTAGAAATGCACCACATTTAGTAACACTGTACCTGGAACACTCATCAGATTTACTGACTACTAGAATTGCTTTTATTTTGGATTTCCCTCACTTAACAATATTCAGTAATACAGTCCAAGTGCTACTTGATTCTTCTTGGTGCTGTGTAAGGTTCTGTCTAGCATTAGGATTGAGCTACCTTCACTGACTACCTGAGGAAGGTTGTTCCTTGTTAGGATACATGATACATCAAATCTAAGCGAGTGCTTTGCTATATGATTTCTTACAGAAAACCATTTACGATCTCTCTTTTGTGCTGCATGTTGTAGTGTCATTTTGTTTATAGCAAACTCCTAGGCAAACTGACTATAAACTATGATCTCAAGAACTTAAGTCCTTTTGGAGCTAGAGTATGTTTATAAAAATGCATTTTGTTAATCAGACTCAATTGGCAACTCTAAGTCAACATATAGTCAAGTAAAGCATTGCTTACAGTGACTTTTCTCAATTGGTTAGGCATTAGATGATGAATTTACAACAACAGGAAAGCAAAATCAATGGCACAGTAGACCTATTTCTGAATGGACCACCCAGCAAGTATGCCACTGGTTAATGGGGATGAACATGGAGCAGTATATTGCGGAGTTCACAGCCATGAACATAGACGGACAGCAGTTAATGCAGCTCGACAGTGACAAGTTAAAGGTATGTCAATATCCCAGGACAGGTTTGTATAAACTTCACTGCTTATTCGTATTTTTAACCTGCAAAGCCTACTTTCCTGTTTTCATGGCTTTTTAAGGGATAGGGTTTTGCTTTTGAAATAGTTAGAGACGATACAGTTAGATGAGAATTTAGGATTTGGTTGTGCAATTAAAGACAATCTGGTTTTAATCAGAAAAATACCAAGTATTTCTTCCTTGTTTACATCTTGAGGAAAACAAAGTAAGCATAATTCCCCAAAGGGGCTTGATACCTATATCATCGATCTCAGCATGAGGTCATATCAAGGCAAGATCCAGCCAATTCAAATGCATAGAATTGTGGATCCAGATTTAGAAATCTTTTTTCCAAATTCCTCTTCACATGGGAAGGCTAAAATCCTATCTGGTGACCTTATAAGTGGTTTTACTCCTGCTGGAAAAAAAGAAAAAAAAAACAACCAAAAACAAAACTATCTTAAGTCTTTCTTTTGAGCCCTTTCATGCCATTTTACCCCTGGAAGCTGCAGGGTATGTGTATGTCCCTTATAGTGCTAGTAAATTCTTTCAGGTGTTTTTTCTCATTATCAGACTGCATTTTGGACAGGCAAAATGTGTGACTAAAATTAAGTTCATTGGTCTGTTCTGGTATAAGGGAAATTACTGTTAATGATCAATAGTAGGATTTGAGCATTTTAGGGAGGGGGAAAAAAAACTGTCTAACTACAGTCTCCAAAATTATTAATTTTAAAATAGATATGCAAGACTAAATGTCCTGTATTGTGTTAAATAAATATTTCACTGGACACAGAGGAAACACCTGTCACTGCTGGCGAACGACTGTCTCCGTTTGGGGAATGTTGAACAGCTTACTAGACACCCGGTGCCATTCCTAGTTCCCTAGTGTGAAGGAGCGCTGTCTGTAACTTGGAATCAGGCACTGCCACCTGCTGCCCCAAAACAGAAGCGTACCGTGTACCTACTGAGTACGCTTCTTAATAAATCAATTTAGAATCCTTAATATGAAAAATTAGAGTGGTTACTGAATATAAATTGCAGTTGTATAGTATGAGCTAGATCAGTATTTTGAGACTACTGCTTATTATACTGTTTGCTGGAAATTCTCAGGTGTCTACCTCTGTAAAATGGAACAAGCAGCTGTTACTTCACAACCGAACTGCAGTAGGCCCTCCCTTCCCTACTTACCTTGTTACAGGTGATCCCTGACAGTGCTTTTGAGGACTTAGTTTGCTTACTTGAAGAGTAAGGGCCGATCTTGCAGCGAAGTGAATAACGCTTTCTCAAACTGTTCATGCACAAGCACCATTGACAGCTCTGTTGGAAAAACTAATGATGTTTGGGGTTTGGTTTTTTTTTTCCCCAAAGGCTTTGGGAGTTTCCAGTCAAAATGACCGCTCAACAATAAAGAAAAAAATTAAGGATATTAGAAAAACACAAGAGAAACTGGAAAAGCAGAAGGAAAAGGTTCAAAAGAAGGAGAGAGAAGTTCGCAAGACTGGCAGAGTGGTCACCACTCTTGAATCAAGCTGCTAAAATGACCCTGTTTTATTTTAGCGCAGACTTGCTTCAGCTTGAGGAAGTACAGCAGATTTGTATATAATTGTACAATTGAGGGAGGAGGGAAAGTGCAACAGTTTAACATGGTAGGTGTTTTTTATTTCTTAATTATGGTCCCTCCCCATTACAACCCAATAAAATGAATTGATGTTTTCAGTACTTTTATTCCTAGTTGACTCTGCCTGTACTAATAGACAATAATTTGACTTTCTGCCTTAAGCAATATTTGTGCTTCTAAGACCTCATATGCCCTTTTCATTGAAATTGATGTTTGTGAAAAGTAGAATACTGTATTAAAAATCATTCCACATTTGATAGAGCTGAATCTGATAGAGGGACAAGAGAAAAATCCTGCCAACAAATTCAGTCTGTGACGGTCTGTTTATCTGTTGCCACTAAAGATGTATAGTAAAAATGAAGTTTAAGAAAACAGTAATGTCACATTAATTTAAAAAGAAAGCATGTATTTCAAATTTATGTGTTATTTTGTTTAAATTCTTGTTATTTCTTGGATTTTCATTCAAAGTTCACTGTAATAGCACATTGTTTTTGAATTTTATGTGTTGCAATTTA
This sequence comes from Rhynochetos jubatus, assembly GCA_027574665.1. Classification (NCBI taxonomy): domain Eukaryota; kingdom Metazoa; phylum Chordata; class Aves; order Eurypygiformes; family Rhynochetidae; genus Rhynochetos; species Rhynochetos jubatus. The sequence continues at coordinate 21,282,609 of CM050654.1, forward strand.
CTGAGAAAATAACAAATACTAAGTAGTTTTCACAAACTACATACACTAAGCATAATAAGTTTTCTGTACACTACCCATAGGGTGTTGGGACAAGGTTTAAACCTATAAATAAGATCTTTTTTAACCTATTTTTCCTAAATAATACATAGTTTTATAGATTTATGCTATGAATAAGATCAATTTGCAATACATGTATTTCTCTTTTTCTACCTGCTACAAGATTTTTGCGGACCAAATTTATATATTTGCTAATTTTAAACTATACTGTTTTTCAAACTTAAGATACTGAGGGAAGAATTGTAGGAAAAATTATCACTGGAGCACTGGGTTTCTGCGTTGTATTTAAATGTTCAATTGTAGACAACAGATTGTTTCTCTTTAAAGGAGGAGTTGATTCTCAGAATAGTTTAGAATATGAATTGGGTGTTTTGTATATTTACATGCTATTTTCTAGAGATACTACAACAGCACTTCCTTTACTTAGATTATCCCAGAAACCTAGACTAGTTTAAATATCGATTCCACTATAGAAGGGACTAGAACAGAACTTCCATAATTAGTTTATGTCAACCAAGTTCTCCTTTAAATCTATGGACTCTTTTTCATTTTAATTAAATGAACGAACTTCACTGTTGGTGTTCACAGTTGTTACTTTTTGTACAAATGTTTTATGACTTTCAGCAAAAGGACGGTGTGGAAATGCTTCTGCACACTATGCACTTCCAAAATAAAGTTTGAAAATCTTGGTAATAATTACTTTTAGAAAGAGGTTCCATTTTCAGTTTTGTGCCTTAAGAAACAATTCTTTGGTCAAGATTTAACGTATTTACTTTGTTTCCAGCAGCTCTGAGTTTGTACTCCAAACTTACAGACCTTGAGCCAGAGGGGAATGCTGCCCTACTGATAAGAGAAGGGAATTAGGAGTACAGAATGATCAAATGCTTAGGATCACACACGTAAAACCACCCTTTGTTTAATTCAGTCAAGGAAGTTTATTTCTCGGTTAAGTAATTCAGCTAGAACAGATAATATTGCTACAACCATGTATTACCTTTTTCCTTTCAGCCTGCTGAACTGAATGTTGCACCCTGTGCAGAGTTTGTTTCTCAGCAAGGAGACCGGCGGAAATAATAGTTTCAAAGGTTTGCCTGTGTGCAGAGCTGTTGTAGTTAAAAGGGGCCACAGCAGGGATGATAAACTCACTGGCACCTGAGCAGAACAACAGTGATTATCACAGACCACAGCATTTCACATCTGTTAGATGCTAAACAAGAAGGCTGGCTCTAGGGAACGAGCTTAGTATCAAGCCACAAAATCACCCAAGGGAAAGCTTAATTTTTAAAATAGTTTTAATGAATAAATGTAGTGATTCTTTCAAAAAATTAAGTTAATACAAACCAAGATTAATTTTACAGTGCAAGACTGAGCTCATTTGCATACAAAACTATTAATCTCAGCATTTTGATTGCTGAGCTAGATCTTCTACAGTGATTCACTTCAACTTCACCAGTGTGCTAGCAATGACTTCAGTACAGTAATGAAAATATTAGACACAAAAATTAAATCAAAAGTAATCTAAGATCAAAGTTACAATGAAGGTTAAACACTGTAAACCAAAACATTACTACATTTTGTGTTTTCACCACAGTCATCTGGGGTGGTGGGTGAGGAGATAGATACAATTACGTGGCGAGTTGTTCTGATAATCAAAATTCAGTCGGTAGCTAGCTGAGAGCATGAAAGAGGTTTTACTTCGGTGATACCGTATGAAATACGTCAGTAGACTTTCTAGAAAAATGTTAAGCTTTTCTTTGAGAACACCTCTTGTAGTTCTGAGATATTACTAAAACCAGTTCACCGAAGTTTAACTTTTACGTGTCTCAATGCTCAGCTTCAGAGTTGAGTTTTTCAAATCCCTTGCTGTAACTTTCAGCTTTAGCTTAGCAAAAGCCATAGCTGCAAGCATTCCCTGCAAGTACTGTACAGGCCTTGCTTTACAGTATGTGGAATTTCTCACACACGTCCTCTTGCAGGGTTGAAGAAGAGAACAGCTATAGATTCTCCTCACTTGTAGCCACAACTGAAAGGTATGCCATCCTTGGAAAGAAGAAAAATAGGGACCTCTCAAAGTGCCCACAGGCTTGAGTGGAGCAGGTAACTACTGTTCTGGCAGCAATTAAGCTAGAATAATCCTCCCTCAGAGTGTCAGTTTAACTGTGTATGTATGTAGCCCGTTCTGTAAATCACTGCTGTTAAAGTGACCTACATTAGCTTGACCAGAGTATAAAACCATTTGTGTTGCTGAAGGAGGTAAGGGAGGTAGCAGGTGAAAACCTTTAATCTGGCTCAGCTACAACCACAATAGCATGACTTCAGTTCCTAAGGTACCCGCTATTCCTTCGCTTGTGGTATCTCACCTGCTCCGTGCACAGCTAGGGAACTAGCAACATTTAGGCTTATTCCTTATGAGAGGGATTATGTGTGTCTGCTGCAGAACAAACATTACAGAATTACATGCAATGAGTTAACAGGGAAAAGGATTTAGTTCTGTGTCTTAAACTGCATCACTCTTAAAATGTTCAGGAGTGACAGGGATCGAGGCGCAACACAGATGTGTATGATTTGAACAAAGCTGGCACAATAGGCATTAAAAGAAGTTGAATCCTTTATTAAAAGAAGGATTTTGTACCTGAAATGTAGTACTCATTTCCATTTATCTTCCCCAGTATGTTTTGACAGGTTGCCTTTGACTGAGTAACACGTTCTGCTTACTTTATTTATGTTATTGTGTGACTTCCAGTTACTACATAAACAAGGCCAGAAGCACATCACAAATACAAAGGTATTTTCAAGAACTGTTAATTCCCCATTTTTTTAAATACTCCTGAGAAGGTAGCTTCTAGTCAGAGTAACAGAGATGCCCTGTTACGGGCAAATTTTAAAAATCTGTTTATTAAAATAGTTCCCATTTAGAGCTGTCACCTGGCATACGCGAGTCTGAGAGCTTACTAGGGCTAGGACACTGATCCTGCGTTTCGGTATTACCTACAGAAATACAAGCGAATGCCAGTGTCTCTGTACTGTACACAGGCTAACACTAATCATGGCAGGATAAATTTTTCACATGTATTAAATATTCACATTACAACCAAAGAAATATGACTGATACCACATACCTGAGATACATTATACCGGTGGTAGCAGCTAGAACTGATTTATTTAATTATTTTTTTAAAATCCCTACAGACCTAAGTGTGATTTCTACAGCTACAAAAAACCTTCGTGTAGGGAAGGTGTGTAGGCAACGTATCTAACTTTGCAAAACTGGGCTTCAGCATGCTTAAGATAAAAGAACAGAACATGCCTGTAAAACCTGAAATTGCTGCTCCCTTGACTTAGCTACTGAAAGTAGTCACAAATAGAAAGTGGAACACATGAAGTGTGACCTTCTCAGTTAAAAGTATGTACAGGTTTGGGGTTTTTTTCTTGGGTTTTGTGTTTTGGGGTGGTTTTTTAATTCCAGAAAAGAGTAATTGCATAAAAACTTCTGTTAATTCACTTAAAATTACTTTCACATGTCAAATGTGGTTCAGCATCTTGGTTTAAATCAGGTCTTTTAAATTCCCTTTACAGACATACCTACTTCTTACAAACTGTTGCAGAAAAAAGCTATATACTGCGAAAAGTGGTCATGTCCTTTGGCTCACTGCTTGGCACGCACCAATCATCTGCTTCATGGTTTGCTTTATAATGTTTCCAGGCTGCTTTGTTATATACAGGAAGTCTTTCAATTGATTCTGTTGATAAGGCCTGTAAGTAGAGAAGACCGTAGCTGACAATTCTTCTGAATCAAAGTCACAGAAACAACCAGGAGTACCATTAGCAGTTAGAGTTGCTGATAAATTTAAAGATAAAGGGTTAGATCATACCTTTATGTAAATAACCGCATCTGTACCATATCCTTCTAAGGAATACAGTTTCAGGTCTCCTTGGAAGTACTGTGCATACAGACGTGATATGGGTAAGCCATAACCAAATCCAGCCTGATCCAGGAGAAAAAGTGTGTTTTCATTAATTGCATCAATCAGTGGTGTTTTCTGTTTTAACTCAACAGGTAAGTAGACAAACTAAACGTGATGTTTGACAGTAAGGGGAGGAGTTCAGATGTTAACTATTATGCCCCCCCAGAACTATTACACAGCCCAGAAATGGAAGAATGCATGGATGGTTGTGATTATGAGAAGACTCTTTTACTCCTCTGTCAGACAGGGCTGCAGGGTAACACTTCTTGTATCATCGTGGCTTTTTCAAAAGTGATGACACCATTAGAAAAACCTGCACTGAATCTGTCTTAGGCCTCATGGAGCTGCTAATTTTAAGAACACTCGCAACTTAAGTCAGATGTATTTATTTCATCACCAGTGTATATTTACAAAAGGCCCAAGAAGCAATGTCTGTGAATTTGTAGCTTAGACTCGAATTCTGTCAAGCCCTGTCTGCAGCAGCAGGACAGAGTCCGGAAGCATTAAATATCATTTTTTTAATCTACAAAATTTTAGAAGTAATCTCTCAATGAACATACACACCACTTCTCTGTGAGATCTAGTGTGTAATGAGTTGCAGAGTCAGATTAATGCAGAACAATACATACATTTAAAAAACACATTTTGAATCATGCTGTGTGAGAATAAATTCAGGAAAGCTGTTCAGAGCTTCTTACTGAGAGCTAAGGCTTTGGTTTTTGTGCATCTGTTAAGTTCACGTGAGACCAAAGTAGATTCTTCGTGTGCCCTGTCACATCTGCGTACCTTCATCCCTGCTGGGGTGGTACAACTGGCTACACAGGACAAATGAAACTGTGGCCTTGATCTGACATCATCGCTGTAATAATTTTTCTTTTCATTCAATGGCCACAGCAAGAATTCAGAGTCCTGTCCTTACTGCAGTACATGCAGCGTAGCTTAGTGTTCTACACTTGAGGTAGCTGATCTTTACATTTGGTAGAGAAAAACAGAATCTTGAACAAATTTAATTCTTAGTATTCTAAGATTTTACATAATTTTCTAGTTATTTTCAGAAAAATATCTGAATTAAGCTGTAACACTGAAACAGTGATACTCATTGTATCTGTAACATCAGTACTTCACAGCTTTGGCTAAACGGTTTGTGATAATTAAACATACCCAACAAGGTACAAAAGGTTTGCATACCAAAGGTGTAGCTCGTGATGTCTCCACGCGTGGGCGGGGAGCTGTTGAATACATATAGTTGAACAGCCTGTCAATTTTCCTCATAGGAACACCTCCACCACGATCACTCATCTGGAACAAGGAGGAACATGTAGCATTATGTCCCTGAACAGGTTTTTATAAGAGACAGCTGCTCTCAAACAACAATGCAGAGAAAGTTCAGGTAAAACATAACACAAAGTTGTCCCTATTAAGTTACGGGTTTTCTTAAATTCTCCTCTCTCAGCTACAGCAATGACCAGAGAGAGATGAATCTTTCCCTTTCATCCCTTATCCAAACCTATTAAATACTACCCTAAGAAGCATTCATCATCTCTTGGAAGCAAGAAAATTCTACTTAAATTGTGCACTGATTTTTATCTTGTTCATAACTCAATTTTGTCTGAAGTCAGTCAGTATCTATACCTTTTAGCAAATGCCAGGTTCTGTGTATTTTTACCTTTATTCCTTAGAAATACTGCCATTTAAAACCAATTACCAAAGGAGTAAATCAGAACAGTTGTTTTACTACTGCTTAATTAGACCTATGGAAAAAGCAGTGCTTGCAGCTGGTCTTTGAAATCCAACACGGATGTTTGTACAGAGAAAGAAAAAACTACTCCCTGAAGTTTACTTCAGGAAGGTCTGATTTGCATACAAAATACAATGTTTATTTCCCTTTCTCCAGTTGTTTCACACCTGCATAGCTCTGTCACTGTCACGTACAAAATGCTGGTATGACAGTGGTATAAAGTCATGATTGCTTACAAGCTCAGCAAGATGTGAGCATGACAAAAGCATGGAATTCTATTGCAGAGTCTTCACTATGACTGTGCAACCCTCTTCATGAATTTCCTACTGAAGCAGTATGTCAAATTCCATACTGGTCTTGTTACTTACATACTGCGTCATCACATACAACCTACTGTTGGAAGCACATCGCCAGCTAAATTTAGAAATATGTTGCCAATGACAGGGGAAAAAACCAAACCAAAATAACCTTCAAAATAATGGAAAAAGTGGGTACCTTCACAGTTAAATCCTCATTTCCCAACGTGACGTGTACATGAACTGGAGGATAAATGCATCGATCAGCATTATGTTCCATGGTGGCTCTCATTGCATTCTGCAATTTTCAAGTACAACTTAAATCCTGTCTTTACCACTTTGTATAGATCTTAAAACATCTATTTAGGAAAGTTCTTTTTATCACATATTGCAGAATCAGGATGAATGTATACAGCTTTAGAATAGGTTTAGTGTTTCTGGTTTATGCAGTATTAGTATTTATATAGTTTATTAGAATACACAGACTTCTGATAGGTTGGTTTCTTTAGAACAAACATCTGAATATTTTAATGTATAGTTTTATTTGTAGAATTCTTTATAATGCATAGTACATGCAGTGTGACACAGAGATCAAGGCTGAACTGCTTGAGGAAAGTTCTATACAACCTCTTACACATTATACCAGATTTGAAGATGTCCCCAAAATTGTACATCTTATTCTCATGTGCTTTATTAATCGATGTCCTTGTACATTTTTAGGTTTTCTGACAAAGCTGTCTACTCAGAAGGTGTCAGATGTATTCACTGGCTAGGCAAAGGAGATACATCTTCCAAAGCTGTTCATTTCCTATGCAGTTACTGTTTGTCTAAATAGTACAATTTAGATATCTTCTTGCAGTCAACCAGTGAGAGGTTTGCACTTGCAAACACACTGCTATCTAGAATTGGTTCAAAAAGCCAAACTATGATCTCATTAAACATGTATAAAAGAATAGTGCAATGATAAGTGCACAGACCTTGAAGAGTTCGAAAACCATGTGATAGAGATGTGATGGCACGTACACCACCTGCATGGGCTGTCCTGGTGATTTAGCTGGAGAAAAGAGAGTCTGAATAATTAAACAGCAACCCAGGTATCTTTTATTCATTCCCACCATAATTCAAAATGTATGTTTCTATTGTTGAGAGAATTTACACAGGAAGGAAAAATCTGAGCAGAAATATTTTGAAAAGTTGTATGTTAATCTAGTCATACTCAAGATTTTCAAATGCACTTGCTGCTTTAGAAATTAATCTTAAAACCCACCGTGGCATCTCTGATTAGGGCATGTAACAGTTGCTGTCTACTACCTATGAGGCAGTTGTCATGGAGTCAGGCTTTTCAGGTGGTGGGAGAACAAGAAACAGTGAGTGTAAGATGAAATAGCAGAGGTTCAGAGTGGACATAGAGAAGAACTTTTTCACCATGACAGTTAGTCATTGAAACAGGTTGCCCAGATGTTATGCAGTCACCATCCTTGGAGGATCTGTAAGACAAAACTGGATGAAGCCCTGAGCAACCTGGTCTGACCTTGTAGCTGTCCCTGCTTCGAGCCAGTGGTCAGGCTAGCAACCTCCTGAGGTCCCTCCCAACCTGGATTATCTCATGATCCTATAATAATAATGATCCAAGCTGTTTGTACACCAGATAGTAACTACAGCGCAGCCTATTACTGGATTAATTTAGAAATGAGCTGATTAACAAGAAGCCTTATCAAAAATTATATAGACAATTCTGTCTGTAAAGCTGCCCTAGTTTTCAGAAGAAAATATATCATGGGAACATGTCGTTTTATCAGAAATTAAGGAAAGGTTGCTTAGAAAATTCTGCTGGCTCTTAAGGTTCATTCAGTTCAACAGATTAGTAATTTCTCACCAGACTCTGTTAGTGCCCAGTGTTTTAGGAGCATAAATGTTGAAGGCTAGTGATGTCAAAAGGTCTAGAACAATTTATGTACCAGACAAAAATTAAGGGGGTGGGGGTGAGAATCACACTTTGAAATATGCTAAGTTCCTGTCCTCAATTCCACTTCCCTCCATGCCTACCCCCACCCCCAGATCACATGTCTAAGGTTTAAATAAGGGTCTGCATTCTCAGCTGTGGGCAAGGAATGTGCATTTGGCCTGGATCAGGTTTAACTCACCTTCACAATTCATTGAGCAAAAGGTCACTCCTGTTATAAAAACTGAACTATTTGTTCTGGCTTCTGGAGCACATGCACCATGAAATGACCCTCAGTGCAGAGAATGGGCATCACTGGCAGTTTCCTACAAATGTTTTTAGTATCGCGCTTCAGATGGAGAGCAGGAAACCCTTTAACCTAGATACAGAATGACAGGTTTTGTACAGTAGGAAGAAAAGATCTGGAATGTGTAGTCAAGGCCACAATTGCTTCGTCTCTAGCTTCATAGGCCACGTTACTGTGGCTGCACTTTGGCGTTTGCAATTACTTGTAGAAGCAGTTTTGCTTGCTTGTTTTTGTAGGTCTGTCCGAAGCTGGCGTTTAGTATCTTGACAATTACTCTAGTGAGCAGTGTCAGAAAGGCTCCTCAGCATTCTGCAGGACTACGAGGACAACAGCTAACCTGAGATCATAGCAACACGGTTGTAAACTGGTTTTTCAAGTCACAGCCAATCGGTTCAAATAATTTTTACCATGACCTGAGCGTCCTGTATCTAATTAGATCTACGTAGGATGATGATGGCTGAATAAGCATGAGAAACTAGAATGGAATGTTTAGTATGAATCTTAAGAGTGTCACAAGAAATACAGAGGGGGGAAGATGTAATAGGCAGTGTAGGGCGAAGACATACAAGGAATCTTAGGGAGGGAACGAGGCTGCTAAAATCTGTTACATTGACAGCTGCAGTGTCAAAAACTTTTCTACCGATTTCAGCTTTCTAATTAAATGGAGGAATAGGGAAAATCTTCTGCCAGATTCAGAGAGAAAAACAAACCCCCGAACTATTTATGACAGTAGCTAGAGAGAACACAATTATATGAAAAGTGAAAGGAGAACATTTCACCACCAGCTACTTTAGAAGAAGCCATCACTACATTCAAGAGTGCCTTGTCCCATATGTACTTACCATTCAGCTCTTCAAGGATGAGTTCTGGAGAGCTCATGTAGTATAAATCACAAAGTCTCTTGGCACTTTCATAGCCATCTGTAACAAAAACACAGAAAGTTACATTTCCCCCTCCACTTTTTTCCCCACCCTTTACAGTTTGCCAAGAAGAGAAACAAAAATGGAAAACACGGTGCATTGTCAGGGAGATTTTGTATTTTCTCACAAAAACTGGGTTTATAGGGAAAAGTGACAAAACTGTATTACACTTTAAATGCAACTTCTGCTCCAGACAGGAAAGGACTAAACAGTATATTAGTATCAAGAAGCGTATTGGCTCTTAGTATAGACATTAATTAATTTTCCAGGAATCTTGTTCTTGTCTGCTGAACCTACCTCTAATAACTTCAACAACACTGCAGCTAGGATCAATGCTTCCAATGTGTTTTGGATGAGCTGGATTAATTTTCCCACCAAACAGTAAAGCTGCCAAAAAAGAAAACACTATTTAATATCCCATATAATTTTATAATTTTAGTTTTGGTAAACTGCCTTCAGTTTTGGTAAACAGAAATTTACAGGCAATCTATCACTTCAATCTTCACCACACTTGAAAGCCTACTATTAATAAGTATTTTAAGAATTGTAGTAAGAATGAGTTTATAAATAGCAAGGCAAACAGTGTACTCCTAAGAAGCATTTAAGTAGATACTAAGCACTTAAAAAAGGAAAATATACTGACACAGTACAGGTATCATTCCCCCTCCTTTCAACAACGGTACTTACAGTGTTGATTAAGGAGCATTCTAATTGAAATGCGACTCATGTAGAAACGGTCTAAAAAATACTGCACGTTCTGTGAGGTTACTGGATCGATGCCAAAGCTTTCCTTGTACTCTATAACTCCTTGAGCCATCGTAGGAATTACATCGTTGTGTCGATTCCGGATTTTTATCACAGTGTCTGTAAAACTAAAATTAATATGCTGTTAGTACTTCACTGCCAAGTGAATTAATGCTCTGGCAAAGGGAGCATCTGCCTGCAAAAATGAAGACTGTTATATACAGAAATATAGCAGGTCTGCATATGGCAGGTCAGTCTTTATAGCGTATTTCAAGAAACTAGCATGGAAACAATCAGTAATCAACCATTACTGATTATTTATAAAAATTATTATTTATTTATCTTGATTACTGCCAAGAAAAAGAGAAAACTCTGCCAGCTGTTTTCACGCAGCTCATCCCGTGCCTGTCAAATGGCAGTTACGGGCAGCCAGTGATGACCAACCTACTTTACAGGTGAAAGTTCCATACATCACAGGTGCAGAATTGGTAAATGTGTGGTCAAGTTTAATGTATTCATAGCTTCTTCAGCGTAACAAAAAAAAGCCCTAACCAGAATAATATGGCATAAAAGGGCTTCGTTTCATGTTTTAATAAAGCTACTGCAATTCCCATGTAAAGACTGTACATAACATCAGCGTGATACCAGCATACGTGGCAGCAAATCCTTACCTATGAATAGCCCCTGAATCCTCTGAGCTTTTGTCCTTGAAGTCAAGGATCTCCTGAAGACTTTGAACATACCTTTAAACGAAAGAAACATGATAAAGACCAGTTCTAATGTGCCTCCCCAGATCCCTTTGGTTGGCAATTTATGGTCTTCCAAGGATGCTTGTTTCCAAATAATTGTATTTTATATATCCCATTGACCTATCTACTGTGAATTCTGTTAGATCCTTTTGAATCTATTCATAATGTTTTCTTCCAAAATTTCCACAGCAATGAATTCCACAATTTAATTAGAATGCATAAAAGATCTTCCTTGTGTTTTAAACCCAGTAGGTGATCACTTATTTGCAGCCCCAGTGAGTTCCTGTTATTAGAAAATCTTCCCAGCTTGTTCATGATTTAAGTAGTTCTGCCATCTCCTTCCTTAGATGTGTGTTTTCCAAGCTGAAGAATTCTATTTGGTTTCTCCTCACGTAGAAATTGTTCCAAGCCTCTGATTATCCCTCTTGGTCTTTTCTGTTCAGGATGGAGTGACTAAAACTGCATCCAATTCAGAGGAATAATGGGCTAACACAGTGGTACAATTATATTCCTCCCCATTCAGTACTTAGTTCCTAACACTATTTGCCTTCTTGCCCGTCAACTGACATACTCGGAAAATTATCCGCAGTACCATCTGAATTTCTTTCTCCATTGCAGGCAAGCAAGCATACAGGGAGAGGAGGTTCCTCCCTGTGCCCTACTTTGCATTTGTCCAAGTGCAATTCATTTCCCATTTGATCAATGTCATTTAGTACCCTGAGAATTTAAGTATTTGTGTTTCATTAAGAGCCTTCATCTTCACTGATAGCTCATTTTATATTCAGTCATCTAATAAATTCCACTTATTTACAGGCAGATTTGCTGTTCTCTTGACTTTAAAAGCCTTTCCAGATAGCCATGTGCCTTTAGCAGTTGCCCAGCAATCTGGTTTGCTTCCCCTTACAAGTTTATGCTTATGTGTAAGTTCCTTACGTGAAAGTACATTTTACTTCAAAGGATGTCTTTTTTATATTAATAGCCTTGTATTCTTCCTGTTGTTTTACATATTTTGGCTTTGGTAGCTTCCTATTGCTCCTTCTTCCTATTTTCTACACCTTTATACTATCAGTCTGCAATAATCTGTCCTTTAAAGGGTTTCTACTGTTTTTTCCAAGCATTTTGTGCATGAGCCTGCTTCTGTTGGTTTCTTCAACTAGCTTCTTCATTCCAGTTAAGTCCCCCATTAAACACTGTTCTGGTGGATTTGGGGTTTACTCAGCTCGTACATGACCATCTGCAATATTTAATGATTTTTAATTCCCTTGTGGGTTCTCTAATAGCTCCTAAAGGGTTTTTTTCCCCAAGTCTGTAAATCCAGTTTCTGATTTATGTCACACTGGGGTATTCACTCAGTCCATGAGCGATGTTCATGTAACGAGCACATTATATGTTCTTTCTGTAGAAGAGAATGAGTTCCTCCAACTTGCATACATGCAGAAGATCACCCTTCAAGGTATGAAATGACACTGTTCTTACCAGCTCTGCACCAGCTGAACTGACGGTGTTCTTAGGAGGTTGTCTGGAAGCAGGCTGATTTCCTTCATTATGTTTGCCAATCTCACAGGCAACTCTTGTCGCAGAAACATAAACGAAGTCTTTTCACAAGCATTTTCAGATCCTAGGACCAGAATAAATATATGACATCAGAACTAAATCAGTACTTATATCAGAGAACTACACAAACTCTTACTTTCTTGCATATGAGGTCTGTGGTTTGGTTTCAGAGCTGACTCGGCCAGTCTGCTAAGCCAATGTTTCTTTCATGGCAGCGGCACGTTTATATTTCAAAATGTAAACTCATATTGAAACCTACCACCCTGTTGCGGTAACAAGAATCTTCAGTATGCAAAGTAACTAGTGCCATAGCTGCAGTCCCATACTATTCAGCTTTAAATGTCGCTTCTGTTCATGTCAAGTGTTCCTTTTATCTGCAGCAAACGCTGTTTGAAACTAGCACAGTGTGTCATTCTGAGCATGTGAGAGAGGCAAATGAAACCAGCCCAGGAAACTATTTGTGGGAAGGATGGTGAGGAAGTATGGTCCCATACACCCTGCCCAGTCACTGATCTTACCTGAACACCTTCAGAAAACACATTCTTTAACCTCCTTTTCAGCTAGATCTGTTGTAGCTTAAATTCACTGTCTTACAGGAGAAGACAGATGAATGAATTCATATGGATACGGAGAGAAAGAAAGTAGGACAGCTACTGTGCTTAGTCATTACAATAGCAGTTCTCCCATACATTTTACCTTTGACTTTTTTTCACGTTTCTAAAAGCTAAATTCCTGCACCTGTTGATAACAGACCAGTCCTTTGGTAAGGAACAGGTGTCAGCTGTGTGGGTGGCAATTAGATGTGGTTAGGAAGACCTCAGCTTGCTCTCACCACACTTGTTTTACTAGGCAAGAAAGGAGGGTGCGGAGTGGGGAAGAGGCTAAGAAATGCTGTACCTCATTCTCAGCCAGACTTCTTTCTAGACTTCAGGAGTGCCACGTAAACGTCAACTGAACCTCCTAAGCTGTTCATGTGCTGCAGTGAAGTACATACCATAGGCTTGGTGTTTCACAACAGGTAACTCCTAAAAATCTGTTCTGGTGTTTCTGCTCAGTTTGCTCCTTCCATTTGGCAAGGGAGAGTTGGGGAAGATTAAAGAAAGGGGCATGGAAAAGAGGAGGCTGGGAGTGTCTTGAAACAGGAAAAATCTTCGCCAAATTGAAATGGAGCAGTTTAATGCATCCAGACTCAGATACGTTATAAACTACTCTGATGGGCGATTGTCAGTTACCTTAGTGAACAGTGTATGCAATGCTGAACAGGTCTAGTGACAGTGGACAGGTAAAAGCCATAGAACTGTTAACTAGTTAAATGTTTATACATAAAAATACAACGCTTAGGTGAACAGTTACGCACGTGAGAGTGCCCTGGGTACAGAAACAGAATGCATCACAGTATGGCTCTGTCCCCAGGCTGTGACAAGGTTTCTCGGTGTGACTCGCAAGACCTTTCTCTGTGTAGTCTTTGCTTTGAAGGAGAACAGAACAATTCCTGTGATCCCTTTTGTTTCCAAGCTGTCAGTCAAACACGGGGGCATTACGAGTGGTTTTAGTGCGGAGTATCCCACTGAGTATCCTGTTAGCGATTCAGGGCTAGGTGCCAGTCCTCCGGGGTGGCTCCTGGGGTCTGCGTCCTGCGCGCGTAAAACCACCGCGTCTGGGCAGGGTGCCTCGGCCGGGCACGGCCGTGTGCCCGCGGGGAAGCGATGACTCCCGGCTCGCTGGCGCCGGTTCGTGTCTGCGTGCCGTACAAGGCTGCGCGCTGGTGGCTTGCGGAGGGCGTTACACATCGCACCTGAGTCGCCGCGCCGGCTGCCCCCACCCTCGGCCGAGCGCCGCAGGCTTTGCAGGACGAACAAACCGCTGTTCTGATGCCAAAGCCCGGAGTTTTCAGCTCAGTGTCAACCCTGTCCCAGCCTCGGGGAAGGAGCCAGCTGGGCTCCTTCTCCCGGAAGGAAGCGGGGCGCTTTCTGCCCCGAAGGACAGCACTAACGAGCGACAACGGCGGGGGAACGCGGCGGCGGGGCCCGGGGTGGAGCGGGAGCAGCGCGTGGCCGGGGCCGTCCCGCGCCTCACGGGCGCCGGCGGGGCGGAGGGGCAGCCGGGGCAGCCCGGCGGGCACTCACCGAAATCCAGGAACTGCTTCATGGAGAGCGGCGAGGGCGAGAAGCGCGAGTAGAAGTCTACCTGCTGCGGGATGCTGCCCGGGGAGGCGCTGCCCGGGGAGGCGCCGCGCAGCAGGGCGCGCAGCAGCCTCATGGCGCGGCTCTCGCTCGCCCCTTCAGCTGGGCTCGGCCGCCATTTCCCGCCGCGCCGGCTCCCCCGGCCCCTGCCCAGGCCGCGGCCTCCTCCGCCGCTCGGCCGGGAGGAGGTGCCCGAGGGGGTGGGCGTCCCCTCCCGGCTCAGCCTCACGCAGCGGCGGCGGGCGGAGGAGAGGGCGGCTCTGAGGGAGCGGGGGGTGCAGCCCCTGAGGCGGCCGCGCGGCTGCCCCTGCGCCTCAGCCCTCCGCCGGGAGAAGGCGCCGCTGGCTTCCCGGGGGGGCCCAGCCTCGGACAGGTACGGTGGCGTTACTCTCGCGGCCGGGGGCCGTCGCCTTCCCGGCGAAGGGCTGCGGGGCGGTGCCCAGCCCTGGGACGGGAAGCCGCGCGGGGACCGGAGGCAGCGGCCCCCTCGGGAAGGGGCGGTGTGAGGGGGCGGGTGGCCCACGCAGGGCTCTGCAGTGGAAGGGTTATCCGAGCGGTTGGTCCTTTGGTAAACAAACGGGGCGGGAGGGCGGCGCCGCGCTCAGCCGTGCTGCCGCTTCCCCTTGCCGCCCCCTGGGTCCGGGCCAGGCGGCCGGAGGCCCGGGGGGAGGACGCGGGGGGCACCTCGGTCGCGGCGGGGCCTCGGCTCCCGGCGCCGGTTACCCGCGGGGCTGGGACGAGAGGTAGCAGAGACCCACAAAAGCACCGGGTTTATTGGTACCGCTGCCGGCAGGGCCTCACCTGAGGAGCTTAAACCCGGGTTTAACAGCCGTGCGTCGGCTCACCAGTGCGCCCTGAGTCCGCTCAGCGGCGCGGTGCTGGGCACGGGCCGCCACGGCCCCTGGGAACGGGGGGAGGGATAACGGCTTAGTTACCGGGAAAAAGAGAAACAAACAAAAAACACAGGACAAATAGAGCCTCTGTCATTATAGATATGGTCCCGATCGGTCAACAATGAGCACAATACACGCCTTTGTTGGTTCGAAAGTATTTGCACTGTTTGTCGCACTAAATCCCTTTACCGGCAGTTAGGATAGCGATGCAGCGTGTGAGGTACCAGTGTTACTGAACCGTCTCTTGTGCTACTGAGGTAGAAACATACCGAACATTAACAAAAGGGCAGTTAAGAGTGATTATAAGCATTTCTGATACACTCACTGCAGTGTAGATTTTAAATCCTGTAATTCAGAATTGTGTACGGTACAAGAGTGGATCTGGCCCTATATCATTTGCTTCTTTTATTGTGGGCCCTCGTATTTGCCCCATAAATTTGTCTTATAAAGTGAACTCTGAAATATTGCTTGGATTCCTTTAAACGTGCCTTGTACCTGTGACTTATCCGTGACCTGATAGCGGGGATGGATATCCAGTGGCCTTCCCTAGAGCAGGAATCGTTTTGCTATTTCTGTCACATTAATCTGTTGGGTGCTATGCTGGATTGCTCGGAGCCTCCCATGAGGGTGATGAAGATTCTATAATGAATTAAGGACTTTTTTGCCTTTTTTTCTGATATGATACTGAAATACAGAAAACATGGATTCAGTCTGCCTCCAGGGCAATTTTCAGAGCAGTAACTGCACCAATAATGTGTAAGAATGAAGCAATAGTTGAGGATTCAACTACTTTGTCTGGTTTGTAACCAGACTGTGCCTCCACCTTGTGCAGAAAAATGAATGGCTTGTTCTGTTCCGGTCGGGGATTGGTGGTGTCTAATGGGCTGAACGAGCAGCTTGTCTGTCTCTGCAAGTATTCTACAAATACAGTTTGCTGATAGTTTTTGCTTTATTGCTGCTTGTAGGCCACCCCCAGAAGCACCAAGTAGTAGCTCAAGCTACTGAAATTCGTAGTAGTTTAGGACTCCTGCTTACCAATTGCTGTGCTTCGAACCATTTTGTAACGGGCTCGCAGTTGGGAGCCAGCACTGGTTTAAAGCACTGTCTGCAAGCAGTAAGTTGGGTATGAGATGGCTCTAGAGTGGCCTCGTGTTGTATGCTGATACATTACTGTGGTGATGCCTGATGTTTCAGCATTCAGGCATGCTTTAAACACTGGCCTACAGCCTGAAGTTATCTTTGGACAGCAGTCCCCAGCTAGAAGATGTGCCAGAGGTTGTCAGAGGCTAAATAAATCATTGCACTTCATAAGCAAGAGCCTGTTCTCAATAATGTAAACAATGAGCACTTTTCTCAGGCAAAACCATGCAGGATGAGGAGCCACAGAAGTAACTGTGGATAAAGAATAGTGGATAATACTTTAAATACTGTGCTCAGAGCGGAATAAACCCTCTCTCTTTACCTGAAGGTGGTTCTTTGGTCTTGTTTAATCAGATGCAGAACCATGTAAACATGTTCTCTGAAAATACTAGAGATTATTTTGAATTCTCTCCCCCCACCACCCGCTTTTAAAACCTGTTTCTCATTGATGATGTTCTGGGGGCTTACTCTGATCCAGTGTGACACCAGCTGAAGTTCTGATGTGCCAATTTCTGTAAATTCTTATGCAGATCAAAAAGGAGAAATGTATTGGTTTTGTCATTTG
Organism: Rhynochetos jubatus; assembly: GCA_027574665.1. Taxonomy (NCBI): domain Eukaryota; kingdom Metazoa; phylum Chordata; class Aves; order Eurypygiformes; family Rhynochetidae; genus Rhynochetos; species Rhynochetos jubatus. The sequence continues at coordinate 21,299,662 of CM050654.1, forward strand.
GCTTTTTTCTACTCATATTTCTGCTTACTGGTGTTTCTGAAATTATAATACATCTGAATCCGTAACTTAAGTGGGACAGAACAAACCAGACCAAGGTTATCGAAAACATATCATTTAGTTTTAACATAAGCAATTGCATTTTAATTTTTTCTTCCATTTAAGGTTTAATAAGATAGAGAAGCACAGCATTCTTGCAGGGTGTTCCATAGATTTCTTGGTTTGTTAAGGTGATATTATAAATAATCCTTTACTGGAAGTTGCTGTTCTTGGTTGCTGCTTGTACTGGGTTTTTTTGTTTCCTGTTCCTCCACGATATCATAGATTAAGAAAAAACACCTAAGTTTCCAGGTAGGGATGGATATTCATAGAATATCTCTTTCCTTTCAGTGGTTTATTTGCCTTACTATGATGCCTGCACAGTCACCTGGTCCATCTGCACAAGCGTGTCGTTGTTCTTAGCAAAACCTAAGTTCAGCTGGTATTGCTATGCTAGAAAATTCTTAGGGTTACGTGGGTTTGATGTGGCTGTCTGCTCTTCTTTGCAGTAGGAATAAAAGGACATAAAATTGGCAACTGAGCTGGTCAAAAAGATGAAGTGGCTTCTGTCTGAGTTACCAAATTGTGGTAGATTCAAGAAGAACATACAGATGGGTTTGTTTATTTTTATCCAGTGTATAATTAAACTTTGGAGTTTTTGTTGATTTTTGCCATGTACAGCTTAAGGACTCAAAATCAGAAGGCAGGTGGAAACATTTTACAATTATCACAGGTGGCTTTTTCTTGCATGGGAGAAATACACTAGGTAGCACTGAAGCTGAGTGCTGACCTCGTGTGGGAACAGGACCAGCCAAGTGTCACCATCATGCCACTCAGCTGTCGGCCGTTGTCGGAGGCTGGTTCAGATGGATTAGTGGTCTAGTCCAGGGCAACTGTTTCTCTGTTGTTCCTCCTTGCTATGCCGGCATCAACCCTAGGCTGTCTCGTAAACTGGCTGGCAACTGTGTGCTTCTCAGCTCTGTAACGTTAGCTGGTGGTCCCCTCCGCTTCAAGGACCCAAGCAATATCCCGCAAACGTTTAGTGTCATGAACTCAGCAGCTGCATCATTTCATACGCTCCTGGCACAAGTATTTGACTTTCCTGTCCCTTCCTCGCCCACCCCGAAGGCACTGAGGTTGAGAGAGGAAATAAACAGCACTGCGTATCAGCGGTGAGGGGGTGTATGTTGTTCTGTGACAGGTAGGTAAGCAGCAGCAAGGACACCGCTGCTTGTTAAAAACACAGTTCTCTGTCTTCTACCATCTTTGAGGCGGGTGTAGCCCTCAGAAGGTGCTGCCTGCTGACAGCCATTTCAGAGAGCCAGAAAATGGAGGAGGAAAGGGGTCTGTCTTCGAGTCTGGAACATGCAGACCGCAGGTCCGTGTCTGTCTCTGTCCTCCCTCCCCTGTACAGGGACAGTATCACACCCTGGCTGGCAATTAAGGCCAGTTTCTGTGGTGGTCTCTCAGAATAAGGAGTTGCTGGGGTTTTTTCTTACAAGGATCGTGGTTGGGAATCCCAGAAGGCTTTTACAAGGTTGTAAAAGGTGTATAGTATTCACTATGAATTTGTGGCCTGGGAAGACAAATGGACATTTTAAAGATGTCTGAGAACTGGGATAAAAACTGAGGCAACTATTTCTAGAGTCACCACAGGGAAATACAGTGCTCGCATTCTTCTTGTCACACAGGGGCATGTTGTCTGGCGAGCTGACCGAAGCATGTCCACGCGCCTCTTCTGGCTCCCAGCACAGGCTCCAGCTGCCTGTTGTTTCCTCACAGTTTATTCTCTGGGGTTTTGCAGACCAACTCCTGACACTGTCACCTACTCTGTGCTGGGAGAAGTTATTTCAGTTGTTTGTACGCAAGCAGCTTTCTGGTTCTGCGTAGTCTTAGTCAAGACGTGCTGCTGCAGGGAGGGTTAGCGCTGTAACGCGTGTGCTGTGAATGGGGATTGGAGTGTTAGTGCTGCTTTCAAAAGCTTCGCTTCTCCTTGTGTGCAATTCCTGCTGTTTGTGGCTGAGCACCCTGTTCTGTCCCTTCTTCCACATATAACCACTCCTGCACGGGTGGTTACTGAAAGTATGCTGTGCTGGCCCCCTGAGTTGGAAGCTTCTTGTAAGATCCATCTCCTGTGCTGCAGCAGTTAAACGTGCAGGCACTGCAGTTCAGTGGCAGTCTGTTTATGTACCTTAGGCTATAGTGTGTGTGTAGATTATATATAGCAAATAATAGTACCTTAGGTTTTGTATATGCTTGTATATACACTATACACTTACATATACTACTGTACTGCTGTGTATATAGTGTGTACTACAACTAGTATTATATGTGTATAGTATTTATGAGCATATATAAAACCTACTAATTTGTATGGTACTTCCTGTGATCAGCAGGTTGTCTGTTCTCACCATCCATATTTTGTTTTGTTGTGGACATGTCTGTGGGTGTAGTTATGTAAAGGAGAATAATTGTTTAATAAAAGCAGGTTGAGTCCACATCTTTGATGTGCTCTGAAAGATCTAGCAGCATCTTCTCGTTCCAGTCCCACAAGTCTCTTGGCTGCAACAACGAATGCTGGTCTAGGATGTATCCAGCTAACCCTTATCTTCAGGATTTGTTGCATGAAAAGGCCCTTCCTTTCAGCAAAGGCAAGCAAAGTATCCTGTGAGGGTTAATGTCAAAAATGGAGATAAACCACAGGTTTTGTCTGTTGAGCTGGGTTTTTTTCCTGCATCTTCTTGGCTTTTCTGGGTATTTAGTGGAGTTGGAGCTGTACCCTGCAATCGTGTAACTGACCTATCGTATTTAGCAGTGGAAGTTTGATAGTATGTGAAGTCCTTGACTAATCTGGGGGGAGGCATCCATCTGTCCTGCCTAGCAGGGGACCATGTAGAAGACTGCTTGTGTTGGAAGGTACCCTGGGCAGCACAAGTGAAGTGTGGAGGGAGGGGGATAGCTCTGCCTGCAGGGAGGTGACGCTGGTCCTTTCCCAGAGCCTGCTCTGCCAGCCTCCATGCCCAACTCTTACTGATGCAGCAGCAAGCCTGCCAGCATGGAATCGTGGTTTATCATCTCCTGCAGCCACCTCATCTGCCCCTTTGCGTGCGGGAGGGCACTGAGCCTTAGGGCAATACTGAGAACTTGTTACAGCTTGCAACTTTCAGCTTACTCTTCTAGTGAACTTACAATTAACTGAGGTAGCTATAGCTAAGAAATCACCATTACCAAAACAGTTTAATTAAAAAAAAATTTATTTCACACTTCTATACAAATATCCACAGGTAATTTCTAATCATGGAATGATGTAGCATTGCTAGCTGGTATAAAAAAAAGTTTGAGCTAAAAGTATACCAGTGACATGACTTCTTCTCCAGAACTTTAACACTGCTAAGACATTCATGTTTGTAGGTGAGGGCCACATCTGCTTTTAAATCCAAGGCTATGTGTCAAGCTTCCCAGCCCCTGATTAGCCTGGCTGAGCCTTTCAGCAAGTAAGCTAGAATTTTGAAAGCTGAAAAACTGGGTAACAGCTAAACACATGTGTAAGTGTTCCTAAGATCACGGTCACAACATCCTGAGATTGTTTAGGGGGAGCAAGAGTAGTCTGTGAAACTAACGCACTTTCTATAAAGATAACTTTTTAGGTGACCACACCTTCCAAGAAAGTATATTCAGAGTTAGCAGTAAAAATAAGACACTTGACAACTGCCCTCCTAGCAGGTTTTTTACCCTATGAGGGGAAAAAGTACCAAGAGGTTTTGCATAGTTTAAATTACTAGCAATCAATGTGCATACTTCTTGAGCAGAATTTGTTTCACATGGAGTAACAATTGTGAAGGAAATATTTGTTCTTAAATAGTACCAGCACTTTAGAGCATGGATAAAAAAAGTAAACTCTTTATCTGTTCCATTGTGTTTATCAGTAATCTAGTTACTGTAATATTGTGGTTCTACTCTGGTCAACATTCAGGTATTCAAGAGGATTCAGTAGTCTCAACATGGATCAGCTCAGATGCCCACAGGAAGGTAAGTTAGGCATCACAGCCTCCTTCAAGTGCTATAATGTAACAGTTGCAGTAGTCATGCCTTTTGCCAAACATGGAGTCCTTATGAAGCTGGAAAGCTGCTTCCAGAGAACCTCTTACTTCCTTGCATTAAGTATAAAACTGCATTAAAAACCCTATTTCTGCTTGGTGTCCAGATAGTCTGAAGTAATATACAAATCATGTTACAAGACCTGATAATTCCTATTACAGAAAGTTACAAGTATCAGGAAAGAAAAGCCTCCCCATCACTGGAATAAATATTTACAATTTTTAGAAAGCATTGGCACCTTCAGTGACATTGAAATGCAGTGAAAGCCTCAGGTCTGATAATCTGAAGTTCAAAAACACAGTGGATTTGAAAGTTCAGTTAAGTCTTTGGCCTAACAGTTAGTCAAAGACAATGATTTGTAACAAAAATAAATACAAAAAAGACTGAAATATATATATACAAAAAGTACATCTAATATTCAAGCCTCTCTTAAAAAAAAAAACACCTGTGTATATTTGTTGTGACCAAGAATCACACAATCTGATCTTACAAAAAAAAATCATTGAGCAACATGACCTATTGCACATGTAATTTAAGGTGATGCTTGTTAAGCCCTAACTACTGCAGCAGGCAAAGTTTATGGCTAAAGCAGATTTGCAGGTCTTCAGATTATACTTGAACAAAGTGCGGTAAGGCCGCAGTGTGTTTCTAATGGGCTGTGCATTGAGGGACAGATGGAGCAGCTATCTGCACCTTAACCATGTGGCCCTGGGAAGAACCACAGGAAAAGGTCTGATGTAGTGGTTTTGCGTATTTTGCAGAAAGCATCCCCAATCCACACAGTATCTTCCAAAGTGTGAGTTAGATTTGAAGGGGAAAAGAGGCAGTCTAGAAATTAAATAATGCAAATAAAGTCTGTTGAAGCAATTTTAACTGTGCAAACAAAAGCCTCAGTATAAGTAGTAATATCTACAATCAAAGAGTGAATGTCCATAGTGTTCACAGCTCTAACTCCATCAGTATTCCAGTAATGAAAACCTTAAACTATGTGGGTGAAAATAACTTTCCCTAAGAATAACTTTCATTTTCATTCCATTTTGTGAACCACTGTTTTGTTTCAAGGTCTTTGCATTTCCAGTCTTTGATCTGTCGCTCTTCTTTTCGAATTCTTACAGCATGATATCGGGGGACACTGTCTTCGTACCTAGAACGCTGGAAGAACCCACACTGGGGCAGAGAAGAAAAAGAACAGTTTAAGCTGCTGCAGAATTACTACAGTTACAGAGGCAGTAAATTCTTCCTTTGCACAGACACAGGTAAGAAAATTGAAAACAAGAACACGTAGGCCAAAAATACAGCATACGTAGCTGTAAAATGTGAGCCAGCAGGTTTACATTAGTTGTTCCAGCAGCAGCTGAAGACAAATGGCCAGCCTGACAGTCCAGTAATCTAATACCTTAAAAATATTCCCTCCACTAACTTTCTAAATGTGTTCTACAAGTCCTTAAAAAAGTTGTCTTAATATGCTATTCATTCAGAATGAGAGAACTTAATGCTACACAGAAAAGTAGGTACAGTTCAGGAAAACGTGCTGCCCCTGACGCAAAGGTAGGTAGGTACTTTTTGTATCTTCCAGTGTGGTGACATGATTTACCTTTAAAAACCTACAGAAAGATTTCCAAGGCCTTCAAGAGAAGTTACACTGAAGTTACCCTAGAGCCTTGTTTTCCAGAGCACCATCTCGGCTACAGTCACCTGAACGAACGCCACATACGCACTATTTGAACGTGAGGTTTGCTTAGTGTGCCACAGGATAAAAACCAGACCCAGCCTGAATGTTCTGTAAGGGGCCATGGCACAAGTGTCCCTAGATGAGTATTTGTGCTCTGCAATTCTGTATTCAAAGCCACTGTAAACAATGATATGAAATGTTGAGGAATGGCCTACAGTTAATTTTCAAATCAAAATGGAGTTATGGCCCCAGTGTTACAAAGGAGATGATGACTGGCAGACACTCGGCTTCACAGGCTTGTGGGGCACTGATGTCAAGATTAAGACACATTGTGCCACCCAGCTGTCATTAGATACTGCTAGGGAAAAGCAGCAAGGCTTTGTTCACGGTATTTGGGGTGGTGGGGGTTTTGTTTTCGGCTGGTTGTTTTGTTTGTGGGGTTTTTTTAGTAACAGAACTTATGTGAAACTGAATTTAAAAAAAAACCACCTTGAGGCATAGACCAAACCTCTTGCCAGCTCTTAGCTAAGATTTCATTAAATGCTGTTTTGACATATTTAAGAATTCCTCCCCACCCCTCATCCCAAGCATCACATTAATATCATGTACATGCATGTAGTATCTTGAGTAAAGGTTGCTTCAGGCATAAATCATCATGCATTGAGGAGCTTCAGCAGAGCAAAGTGTTTCTAGAAAAGTATACCTTAGAACTGAAGAAAAACAGGTATTTCTACTGCAATTCTCATTGTGAAAACCCCTGGCAACATGTATCTTGTAGCATGCACTGAAGGTTAGTAAAGCATGTTTATCATCTGTGTAGTCTTCGCTTTAAATCTTAACTCTGCAGGGATTACCATCTCTCAAGCTTCACTTCCTTGTACTGTTAAAACATGAATTTTAAAAAACCCTACTAAACCCCACTGCACCAGATCAATGTGTTTTTTAAAGAAATAAGCAGCTTTTTACATCAAGGTAAACACCTGTTTGTTCACGTGCACCAAAAGCTGAAAATCTGCAGAACGAGCAAGCAAGTACGATAGTTTGAAATCCAAAAGTTAATAGAACGTATGCAGGAAAAGCTTTGTAGTTAGCCACCACAGCGTGTGCCACAGCTAGAAATTAAAAAAGGTCATCAATTACCAATTACAGAAGTAGATCAATACTATGCATCAGAAGTAAGCCTCTCTTTATCAGATGGCTGAGCATGGATCTCAGCCTTGTGATATGTGGCATCATAATGATCTTTCTTATTTCTCTTGAAGAAACCACACTACAAGGAAGCAAGGTAATTAGTCAGTTTTGTGGCCTAGAAGAAGTCAAACCTATTAAAACCGAGCTAAATTAACTGAACTACCTTCTCTTTATCTGCGCAGAGAAACACTGGTGGTTACAGCCCAACAGCCCTCCAAAGAGGGAGATTTGCAGCAGGGGCTGGACATTTATTAGAAGATAAGGAAGTCAGAACTATCCTCTGAGAAGTAACCTGTGACAAAGAGTAGCTCCTCAGCAAGGCTAATTGGGGCAGAAAAAAGTAAGTGACAAACTGGATCGTCTCTTCACCTCTTCTTTCTTTAACACCCTTCTGCTGTCCCGTAACAGCAAATACTAACTGCCTCTGCCTATGAAAACTAAGAATGAAATGACTGCCCAGTTATACTTGGAACCACAGTTAGTTGTAAAAATGCCAGAGGTACTCCATTTTTTCTTTTGTAGACTGTTAACCTTCTGCTACACACAATTCCTTACTGCTTCAGGGATTCTGACAGAAAAGGCTGATATTACAGAAACTCTCTGACATACATATTAATTCTGTACCTTTTGGTTGTTTTCATCTACTGTCAACTTACTGGTATTTCTAGTTACGAGAGCAAGGCCCTGCTAGAACATCTGTTGACAGCTCATGTGAAGTTTTACACCTAACGGCAGAAGCCCCCACTAGCTGTATCCATCCACATCAAAGGAGTTATGGTCGCTGAACACTTGTCTCAAGCTTTGCCCAGAGACCTTAACACTGCTTTAGGAGAATGTGGAAACAGGAAAATTTCATAACGGGTCTTTCCATGTAATCGTTTTCATTCCAAGTGTTTCAAAACCAATAACGTATAGTTTGGGAAGTTTTCCTCTATTCTGAGTCCCAAATACTTCATTTGCTTAGTTCACTGTCTTGTTGATTGTAGACCAGGAAATGTAAAATAACCAGATGAATAAAAACTCACCTTCCATAGTAAGAATACCAATAGTGCGAGCATCAGTATTCCAGCAAAAATAGCCACCGAGATGATCCACCAAGGCACTCCTGTATAAAGCGCTACTGGTTTTGCAGGAAAGACAGTAACGCGCACCTAACGGAGAGAAAATACGTGCAGCTGGAAAGAGCATGTCAGACGCATCCACGTTTAATACAGAGCTGCAATTTACAGCCTTCTCTCTAACACGATGCCTTCTCTCTCACCTACAAAGTGGTTTTGAGGAGGAAGTTCCTACTGGTATCAATTCAATATGGTAGCGAATTTTTCCAACTTGATCCAAAGGTAAAAAACAAACTCAGTTGAAAAGCTGAACTTGTAGCTACTTCTGTTTTAACACACTCCTCCCCCTTGCAGATAAGCTGGAAACATCACATCCACAACCTATGGTTAGCGTTAAACGTCGAACCTACCTGCGCAACTTCATTTGTGAGTTTAACGTTCTTAGCTGCAGCAGGAACACTGATCGAAGCCCTAACAAGAATGTCCAGGTAGTTCATTTTAGAGTATTCCTGTTCCAAAATAAAGCATGGACATTAGAGAGAGAACAGGGAAGAACTCCGACCTCCCAGAATGGCAGGTGGAAGGGCTTACTTCTAAGAAAGTACTGTTCCACAGTCTGGAACGCAGCACAATAGAGGCCTTGCTGTCAAAACCCTTCAGGGGGCACTTGATGTCCACGCAGCGTGCATTCACGTTGCAGTCCTGCAATCACAAATGTCTGTGTGTAAATAAAACCACATCCTCACAAACTGTTTAACAGTGTCAATTGTTAAATAACACATTAAAAGATTTATTAATACACACCCTACACACGTAAGGAGGGGATTATATGCATCATATTTATGTGCAAGAACCAGACTCTGTAGTGACAGCAGAAGGAAAATACAGTGAAGGTGCTACTACCTGTTTATTTTAAATGTAGATTAACTATGCAGAAATTCCTATTTGTCTCTTATCAGCAGATAATCTAAATGGTGACATTTATTTAAGATAAAAGCAAAGAGAACCCTCTTTTCACCTGGCCAAACTCATTCTGAGTGCAGGGGGAGGTGTCTGACAGGACTATCATTGGTGCAATCTGCTTACCAAGGTCTTGTATTTTCTTTCTGAGAATAAAGAAAATGTCTTGCTGTCCGTAATCTGCTTCTCTGCAACCTCACGTTTCCTTCTTGAGTTATGGGATTCCTGAGAGGGGAAAAAACATTATCTCTTAATTCGGACCCCGTACAAGCAGAGAAACAAGAGTTCAGCAAGTGTTTTGTTCCAAAATCAGCATAAGTGACATCATTATATATCCCTGCTACCTACAGTTACAGCTGATAGAGTCAGGACAACTACTAGGACTTTAAGGAAAGGCCAACTGACTACTTTCTTTAATAGGTCAAGGGAGGGTTAGACTTGTAGAGCTTTCAATGCTATTTCCATTATTGGCCTATATAAAGGCTATTCATGTTCCTGTGCTAAAAGAGTAGGACTGTGCTAAGGTCAGTCGATGCTTTTTTTTTTGTAACTACACAATAGTGACACTCAACTGAAGGTCTTAAGAACGGGTTTATGTGCATGCAGTTTTAATGGTGAAAATTAAAACTCCGCCCAAATGATTTTAAGATTATATGAAAAAAAGGCTGCTCGGTGTTTAGGGAAAAACTCTTTCTAGATAGGCACCATGAAGGGCTATGAAACTTGAGGAATTCTTTTCATCGTATTTGTTGTAAATAAATGAATTTAAGTTCAAGCCCTTTCTCATTAAAATTTACATGGAATTTTCCCCCAGGCTGGGGACATACTTAGTGCTGTTTATTGTTTTCTGTGTAAGAACTTGGCCAGATGTCAATAATGCTGATGGAATGTGTTAAACAGCAATTTCATCCTGTAAGAGCATATGACAACAGTGCCCTACAACCTATCTAACAGAGCATTCATCCTTTAGAATCTTATCCTCATCAGCCAGTGTGAGGTCTCCCAGTAAGCTTAACCCTCGGGACACTGTTCACGTACTGTGCTCGTGAGCTGCTGAGACAGAAAATCCTCCCGGAGGCAAGCTCTTACACCCCACGATCGCATGCTGCGGTGCTTTCACAGGGTACTAATTCATCAACAGAAGATGGTAACATACCGCAAGACGCAAACTATTGATTTCATTCTCGGGTTGACAGGAGACTTTTTCCAAGCCCTTGGAATCTATTTTCATCAAATAAAGCAGCCATTTGCCATTACTAATTTCTTTCGGCCACTGGATGTCCAGGGAAGCGGTACCGAATGTTTTCAGCGGTCTGCCCAAATTAGTCACCTGTTAAAACAAACAGTCTTTAAACTGAGAAATACTTTTTGAAGTCACTTTCTTCTCGATGAAAGCGTTACTGACTTGGGCGAGTTCTAAGTGTGCAGCTAACAGGAAATGCAAAAGCAGAACACAGACAGTCAAAACAGAGTATAAAGACAAGGCATATACTAAAGTAGCGCACTTGGATAGCAAGTAAATACAGGGCTTCAGCGTGTAAGGATGAGAATTCCCTGACGTGGACTTTAGGCTGTTGACTGTTAGGAATGTATCTTCATGTGAAACCACAACTCCCACTGAGAGTTAACAAATCATTCAGTTAACGTAACTGAGGCAACTGCAAGTTTAGAAGGAACTCTGACACAGAAAGATAACCAGGTCTTGCTCTCGTAACTCGAAGTTTTTTCCCAACCTATTTTTTTTGCTTTCTTAGTGCTACTGTTCACAATAGCAAGTTCTAAGCCAGACATTCTGACTGCTTCTACTGTAATACATGCATGCAGGTACAGATGGAAGTAATGGATTGACAGAGATGGACCTTAACCCTGCCAAATTGTTATGTACAAAGACAGCAGGGCTTGCATTAGTGATGTAAAAAAAGCAACTCTTGTGGATAAACAAGAGGTTTTACAGAACCAAAATCATCTCTGTTAGCCTTCTTGATTGACTAATTAGGCAGAAGACCAGAAGAGTAAAATAGACCTGCACATTCAAAGATGCTCCTCCCGGAGTGTCATCTTGCAACTGCTCCATCCTGCAGACGCTTGCTGTCTGTGTGCATTAGCTAACACCAGGGCGTGCCACAGGTACGGTTTGGGGTCACGTTTTGCTCCCTACCTGCATGGGCTTTTATGCAATACAGCTGAATGTGCGTGAACTGCCCCAGAAAAGCATACAGCCAGCCTCAGGCCACTTCCTTACCATACGACTGTAAAAACGTCAAGGCCTGAAGAAGCTGTAGTCTGCAGTCAGACTGCATTAGGAAGTCAGGACTTCGGGACAAGAAAAGCCGATTTTAAATCCAGCAACTTTTCCAAGTATTCGTATGCATAAAGAGAGAAGCTGTTTGATTAAAAGCAGCTGTTGGCTTTAATCTAAATTACTCACTCTGAATTCGTATTCTATGAGGTTTCCAATATTATCTTCAGATTTCATAGCACTCTCACCAACGATGTTGCCTCCAAAATACACCTGAGAAGGCTTAGCAACTCTGTGCAGGGGAGGGTGGGGAAGGAGAATAATCGGATTTTAATGAAATCTGCAGCAAAACTGTCATCCCCAGCTCCCCCCCTATTTGTTATGCTGTCAGCACTTACCCAGTGAGTGATAAAAGCAATTCAAGAACCACTTTAGCACTGGCTGTAATTGGGGTTGAATTAACTTGAGTACTTGTTCTACAATGAAAAGGAAACAACGCTGTTTGTTTCACAAATCTAGCATTTTTCACTTTACTATTAAACTGCTTATGTGAACCCAAAGCAGTTACTTCAGAACGCTTACAGCTGTATATAAAAGCACAGTTGGTGTGCGCACACAAAGAAAACTTACGTTTCCAACTTCAGATTAATGTCCAAGTCTGTTGTATCAACGTTGACTTTCGTGGTACTTAAGATCAGATAAAAGGTTACCTAGACAAGAAAGAACATCCGTGAAATATGTAAACAGTTCATATATTGCATATTCATATGATTTGAACATTGCAATATATGCAATATAATATACCCTCACGTTCTACAGCTAAAAAGACCGATCCAAATCAAAGTTCCAGCTATGACACACAGAAACTTGGGACCACTGGAGTCAGGAATCAGATTTCCTAATGTGTAAAATAGGTACAACTTACATTGGAATTTCTTTTGAAAGGATTTCCAAGCTCACACTCCGCTTGAGAACCATTCTGGTTAGCACCACACGTTAGCTGTTTTTCCTGATGAAACACAATACATCCAAAGGTGAAAACATGCTGAAAACAGAAAGTTCTTAACAATTTAAGATTGAGTGTCTTTTCACTTAAAAATACTTACAGGATAACCCTTCATCTCCCTGAATGCAGAATACGTCAGACTGTCTGGAAAGGTTGCGATTAGTTTAGCTTCATATGCATCCTCACCATCTTTTTGTGGATGTTTTGCATCAGATGGATTGTTTGTCACCGTTATTTCCAGGGCAATATCTTTCTGGTCCTTCAGAACAAGCACTGGCATGCCATTTTCACTATGAAACAGAGCATAGAGGGTTGTGTGCATTAGGAAGACAAACATGTATGGAAGTTTGCTTCCTCCTGTAGTTTACCCAAACACCGTTCCATTAGGGAAGAACTGCCGTAAGACCGTGAACTCATGCATGTTCATACGTTTGTTTCCCCTGACCAGTATCTTGAAAGTGGCCAGCAGCTCAGCCTGATGCACCCCTCAAGTAAAAAGTTTATAGTATTTCTGAACCAGCAGCTGCATCTGGCTCATGTTTAAATAGTGATGAATTTCCTCTGAATAATCTACTGACCTGCTTCTTTCTTGTAACGTATACGTGGCTTTGGCTTCCTACTCAGACTGTGGCACTCACTGCTAAAGGTGACTTAACTGTTGACAGTAAGTTAACATACTTCTTTTGTTTGACACCTCTTTCTAGTTTCACTAGCCCTCCAGGGAGGAGGGATGCAGCGGGGCTTTAGGTGTGTTACAGTGAAGTAACTGTAACTGCTGGTCATAGGCTACAAGACCAGCATGCTGTCCTACTCGCGATCAAATTTCATCTCAGAAATGGTTAAAGAGTACCACACGCAATGAACTGCTGCAAGGCTGGTTTAGAATCTCATTGCTCAGGAGCTAGAAAGTTTTCTTCCTAACTTCCAGCCCACACCTGCACAGTTGTGGCCACTTTGTCTCTGACTCTGCACCACGGCTCATCTCCTAAAGCTCATCCCCACTCCCCTACCCTTCTCACCCCGACAGCTCAGTACTGCTACACAGAGCTGTGTCTGCCAGACTAACACAACCGAGCTGCTCTGTCTCCCAGGACCCTCTCCTCAAAGTTCTTTAAAGCACTTGTTAATAATTTGGATTTTAGCAATGCATTAATCAAGGCTTACATCGGTAAATAAGTAAACCTGTCTTCATTTCCTTCTCTAGTGCAAAACCGGTACTGAAGTTTCAGGTTGCTGTGACATTCGTTGTCTTCTCCACATCCCTCTTTTAAGAACTCCACCTGAATGAAACCAAAGCACGTTTACCGCATGCCACATGGTACTAGCTTACAACAAGATTTCCGCCGTGCACTGCATAAAGCGCCTACAGGGAACTCGGAGACACCTTCCTGGAGAGAGTAAGACCTTAACCTGACTCTCACTTCTTGCCTGTCAGCGGGGTTTTTCTTTGTGAGACAGAGCCCTTGATGCAGATAACGTAGAACTTAGCGTGATAACTAAAAGGCAGAGCTGGATAACTCCTAAGTGAGAGGTACACTTCTAATGAGGAAAAACATCCTTAAATCGGATTCTTCCATGAGCGCTGAGGAATAAGATTTTTTACCCAAGTTACTCCCTCTGTCTTAGGCCACTGCTGCAGAGCTCGAGAGCTGTTACAGCATCCTAACCACGGAGGAGTTAGACCGCACATTATTTTGTGATGGAGGCCAAGTGTTCACAGCAGGGGATGATGGATTTCCATTTTTAATTAAAGGTACATTTCCTCCTGAAGTTGTTCGGGAGAGGAAAAAAAAGACCTAGTAGCTGTAACAGCTTCACTTCTGTTGCAGAAGTTCACAGCATTTTGTAACAAGTTCGTAACAAACTACAAGCCAGTAGTTACAAGTGCAGTGCCACCCCAGTTATTTCCTTTTGTGTCAGTTAGCTTTCTACAGTCTTTCAAAAGTACAGATATGGGAAAAGGTGGTACCAAAGTCTTACTTTTGTGGTCTTTGTTTCAGATTCCTTTGAATTTAGAATTGGTATAAGATCCGGAAGCGCTCTCTCTTTCCTTGTGGAGGGTGAGCTAGACTCCAGGCCAGCAATCTTAACGGTGACGGATACTGGAATGGGGCGTAGCTTATCCTTAATTTTTTCCTGTTAAAATATTTTCAGTGGCATAGTTAGTATACAGTGCCGAGAAGAATTTTTTGATAGACATTTTAGAACAAGCAGCAAACCAAAATCCTTTCTGCTACATTCTGCAGCATTAAAACTGTTCACTAGATAGGAACCCAGCATTTTCTGAAAATGTGCAAGAACAGGAGGAGCCTAGCCCTGCTGTCTCTGCATTTGCTTTCTTGCTTGCCGATCTGCGGATTTCTTTCACCGTTAAGAATTCCTAGGAACAACAGATGGTAAACTCAGGCAAGTGAACTCTCTCACTGCAACAGTAAAATAACACACTTTCTCCCTACTGTGTAAGCTCCAGCTCTTTAATTTGCTGTGGTCACAGGCACCTTGGAGGCTCATTACTGCTGAGCCACCGACAGAGAATCTGTTCAGCTGCTGGAGCAACGCCACCGATAAGGGTCAGTGTAGCAGCCCAGTCAGAGAGCACATACCAAGCTGTCTTGTCCTGCCCATTCATCCCCTCTGAAACCCAGGGGTTAAAATTCTCTTCCTAGCCAGTCAGATGGTTAAATTCTGTAACAATTACTCCTGTTGGAAGCAGCTCTCCGTTTTTGGCATTTAGTCCCGGTCTAGCGTTCTACATTAGTTCAGCTCCACTGACGCCCAGAGCATGCTGCAGTGGCTACAGCTTCTATTCACACTTTGTACGGAAGGCAGCAGGAGGAAGCAGCATGTGTGCAGGGAATAGCAAGGGACTGCTCAGTTAGGGCTGGGTTCTAGTTCATACTGCACGTGACTTAAGTTGTAATCAAAGGTACCGTGAGGCTGGGGGGGGGGGGAGCATGCTTTTGTTTCAAATGGATCTAAATGAAATAAAAATAAATCACTGCCTTACCTGCAGTACAAGCTTGGTTGTCACACACTCCTTGGAGTTCTGCCCCCGTAGGGTTGTACTTGCAGTGAACTGATCAGAGAGGTGGTCTTTAAACCGCACCCTGGACGGCAGGCCTAACTGCCTCCTCTCGTTTTCTGCTTCAAAGGTATAGTTGATCTCTGTATGAAGAAATAAAGTCAGTCACTATAAAAAGGAACCCCTGCCTTACCAAAACCAATTTTAATTCCTCCAGGCATGATCTCACAATGTTATTCTAGAAGACTGTTTCAGCCAGCGCTGGGCTTCACATGGAGTTACAAAACTTTCTCCGTCTGTCAGTTTGTCCCTGTCCAGCTGGGGGCCAGGTGCCCTGTGAGTTCATCTAAAGGACACTTCTACACCACGTCCTTCTGTCCAGAAGCTCCTGTTCCTTGGCCAGCTGGCAGGCAGGGCTGCAGTGGCTGCTGCGCGGCCAGCTGGGGGCTGAGACAAAACTCGATTTCGGGTTTGTCCCCAACAGCACCTAAGCAGCCAGCAGGACTCTCAGGTCAGGGCACGCTCCCAACTTTAACACTGACAGCAAAAGTGTGACTAGGGCTTTCTAGTTGTATGCTGAGGCATGTTTTGATAGATCTGAACTCTGTGCATCTTTTAAGCATCTCTGTATTCACCAAGTTAATCCTATGTTGCAAGGACTGGAACAGCACCGAGCTTTGGGGCCATATAGACACCTCTCAGAACTGGAAGCACTTGACCTGTTGAAGGACCAGGACCTTTTTCAGGCATATCCTATGGATTTTACTGTGAAACTCAAGACAACACAGGAAGAGAAGGAGGTTTGGACTTAATATTCTTCTCATTTCCTCTCAAAATCGCACAGTTTTCTGAGGGGTAGTAAGAGCAGCGTTATAACGAGAAAAAACAGGAAACATGAGAATCTAATGCTTCACATTTCAAACTGTATTTCTGGCACAGTCTTCCATGCTCCTGTGAATGCAGAACACTGCTTTAGAGGGTAAGTCTCCAATAAGAAAGGATCCTTATGAATTACACGTTCCCTAGGAAGCTTCAGTTCTACCCATGACCCACAGAACCTCCTAACCCACCAACACGACTCTAAATACGTTACTCTAAAAGCAGATAATGCGAGAGCTAATTGACCTTAGTACTGAGTCACATTTTAAATCTGAGAGTCACAGTAATTTGAGCACTGTTCTTCCATGAGATGCTCTAAACAAAACCCAAACCACTTAGATCAAAAATATTTATCTTCAGAACTTACTTATTCTTGGATTTAATTCACTGGGGTTCGCAGTATACTGAAAACATGCTCTCACATCCATCCTGTGAAAAGTGCCAAGAGATTAGTATTAACTTCAATAAGGCATGGTCCAACAGACTGGAAAGTTTTCATAGTCCACTGGCCGACACTATCAGACTTAGGAGTGTGGGTTTCATGCTAGAACAGTAATTGACTGCTTATTAAACTGAACTGCAGAGCAAGAAAAAATAAGCAATTAGAAAAAATATTTTCTGGCATTTGCTCTTCCATCTCAATTCAGGAGAAAGCTGTTCAAGTGAAGATACTTGCAGGTGTAGAAGTCTTAAGTGGCAGAGTGACAGTCCTTTTCAAAGATGGACACGATAAACAGAGCATACTCCGCACCTTCTCTGCAGCACAGCAGTCACAGCAAATTCAGGGAGTCAGTGACCACGTGCAGGTACATTTGCTTAACCTGCATGACTCGCATCCCTTCGCTTTAACATCACCCCTGACTGAACAGATTTTGACAACAGAAAACGCAATACACCGACACGTCTGATAGAGTCATTTTTAAAAAACTTACCATATTTCACTGGGGTCCTCAGGGTTCTTTTTCTTCAGATCAATTCTGTCAGGCTGTACTGTAATGCTGCTGCTGATGCTTATCACAGGCCGAGATCTTCATTTGGGGGAAAATGGGGAACAAGAAGGGGGGGGGGGGGGGAAAGAAGAAGGAAAAGTTTCTGTTAATGAAGTAACCCATGTGAGTCCCAGATGCCTTCCCACAGCTGCACTCTGATTTGCAACAGAAACACCAAAACCAGAGTTTGGCTTTGAGAATAGTTAGAAACAAAACTGCTTAAAGGTAAGCAACAAAGCCAGTCACAAACCCCAGCTACCACTGTATTAAAGTGGCTGACAGGGCAGCAGGGTACAATGTGGTGTTGTGGTTGTCATTTTATACACAGGCAGAACCCAGAAAATTCAAAGTGATGGTTCCCACCCCAGTGGTGATTCAGCCCCTGTCAACAACTGTAGCGACTGACATTCATTCAGATTAACGTTCACATGAAAACCATAATTCAGCCTGAACTTGTCCTTTCTCTTCCTTTTTGGAAGGGACAAGAAAGACAGTTCAGGTGAACAAATGAATGAGCTGGCCCTGCTCTGTCCAAGCACCTAAGGGTTGTTTAAAACGGCCAGTAAGCCACCTCCTCCTTTCCCAGCAAATTTAACTGGGCCACCCCCCTTGCACTGTTTGTCACCACAAAGGTTTCACTCTCACCTTTGTACAAGTTTTGTACTGCCCTTATCAGCAGATGATGAAAGCTTCTTTTGAGAAAGCAGAACCCTTAGGGATCTCACCAACTTCCCTTCCACCTACTCTGTTCTCTCCCACAGGCAACATGAGTTGCTTTGCTTGGGTGCTGTTTCAGTGTATTGAAGGACATTCCAATTGAGTACATGGATACTAAACACCTTAAAGGTGGGACCATCAAAAAATTGTAGGAAAGGTGGTTCTGCCTGAAAGGTGGAGTTGTTTTCATCCCCAAAACGGAGATAACCAGTTTTGGAGTTTCTGCCCCTCCTTTGGGAGCCGACAGCAGCCACCAAAGACCTGAACTTGATGCGGCATTCCCAGCTCTGATGAGGAGACAGTCCTCTTCCTGCTCATTACCAGTGATTCACTTAACAGCACATGAAAGTGGGGAAAAACAGAGGTCTGCAGAAGACCGTGACCTCATCCCTAATCAAGGCTCGTGCTACAGAAACTGAAAGGATCCTCTCTGCAGGGCTTCCTCACGGCTGTTTCATGCACCCCACTGCAACCCCAGCAAGGCCGTATGCCTGGCTGCTTTTGGATCCTCAGCTACAACAGAGAGGGTTGGGTTGGTTTTGGTCACGTTTATCTCCAGTAAAGCAGGATTAGATGTGTGTAACAGCAGCAAACAAAAGCTCTGGCATATGTATCAGTTAACTTCTCCTTTCTTAAGGCAAAAGAATTACTTATTCCCTTAATTCCATCAAAGGCATCCAAGTAAGTTACCACGGGGCAGAGCTAGGGTACAGATACACTGCACACTCGGCACTCTGCAGGAACAGTGCGCGTTCGCCCTCACGCCCTGTACTGACTGCAAGGCAGCTCCTCCGCGAGAAGAGGGGGATAAAGTAACAAACCAATGTATGCTTTTGTTTTCACCCAGAATTTCCAACTTGTAGAAGGAAAAATACACTCCAGGCCAAACAGCTTCTTGTTACTTGTAAGCCGTTTGTTTTTAAAAACCTAAAACCTTGGTGTAATTAATTAGAGTTCCGCATGTAATACCTGAACACAGATACAGAATCCGAAAGGGAGCCAACAGCAATATCAGGGTACGAGTTTTTATCCAGGTCCATGTTGCCAGCAATAGAGTAACCAAAGAAACTGGTGCCTGTTTTTTCACCATCAAGAATCTAAAGAGCAAACAGATTAAGGGAATTCAGACATTTAAAAGCTAAAAAAGTAAAATAAGTAACAAGTGAACATCATTGTTGTGTGGCCGGGGGGCAGGGGGGGAGGGCAGGAAGAAGAAAGAGAGAGAGAGAGAAGGAAATGGGACCTCAGTGTCCATTGGCCTGAACACAGAAGTGCCAAGATCACTCACTTCCAAGAAGTTACTCTGCAATAGCAGTGAGTACCAGAAATGGGCATTTCACACAGCAATGGTGCCCAGCCTATTTACAGCATCTGTGCAGTACAGGCACTCGAAACTGAAAAAGCATTCTAGAAAGTGTTCTAACAGTACTCAAGGAAGTGCAGCCAAGCTCCTTTCTCACCTTGCAAACTGGACACAGTGGTCCTCAAGAAAAAAAAAGACAAACATTTTTTATTTAGAAAAGTGAAGTAGTAGTAGGGAAAGAGAAAAATTAAGAAACTCGTTCTTTTCAAATCACCTAATTTCTTTCAGAAAAACAAAACCTACACATCTACATACCTTTTTCCTTCTCTACACATTATTGGTGCCAAAGGACTGCCCCAGAAAGAAAAGTGTGTACTAAAAGTCAAGAAACCCTCCTTTCTAGTCAGCAGCGCAATCTTTGAAGGGCCCTGGGACTTTTCTGTACACCCACCACCACCCCAATAGCAGTGGAAAGGGAGAAGGTGGATAGCCCCATCATTCCCTTGATCTTGTGCAGAACACGAAATACCTGTCTGAACGGTTATTTCATTACCTGCGCTGGTTTTGTGTTTATTCCGTTCCGGGACCCATGATAAATGTATACTTTGCCTGAACCGTCATACGGAGCCCCTACTGCAATATCTGTTGAAAACAAGATGCAACATCTAACATCAGTCTTTCTGCAGGTCGCGGTCGTGGCAAGGGTGAGGTGTTCCAAGGCTGGCATTCGCGGGAAAGCCACGTACGGTACTGCCATCGCTTTCCGCTCACCTGGGTATCCATCCTGATTAACGTCCCCAACGTTTTCAACTGCTAGACCAAACATGGAGTCGGTGGTTCCATTTAAGCGAATAGGTTTTACTCCCTCCCACTTGCCTCGCTGGTTAATGTAGACGTACACAGCACCACCGATATCTCCGCTTCGGTCAAAGTACTGCGGGGCTCCAACCACAATGTCTTGCCATCTTAAAGAAAAAGCAGCAGTGCTTTTACAGAAGAACTGTGAAGAGCGGTCAGAATGGTCGAGGCCAGCTAGCCCGGGAGCTGCTGAGCAGAGACAGCCGGGACGTTAAACCGCCTGAGCAACAACAGCTCCACTGCTACCGCAGGCTCATTGTATTCCCTCTGCGACCCTACGGGGATCTTCTAGCGCCTGCTTTGGGCACGAGATCTGTTTCTCCTTTCTTCCTTTACGCTAATTGTATAAATTCAAATAAAACTTTTTCTATAACTAGAAATGTAGACTGCGTCCTGCTGGTTCTCCGAGATGCTCGCCATTTCCTCCAGCAAAACGCGGAAGGTGGGGTTTAGCGTTCCCCCTAGTTCTAAAGCAAAAGCCAAAGCAGAAATAAACCAGACTGCCACCCTTCACCGCGCAGGCAGCGGGAGTTAACCAAGGCTGTACCCGTCTTTGTTGAGATCCACAACAGCAACGTCGTAGCCAAAAGAAGAGGCCAGCCCTTCTCCTTCAAACATGTGCTCCAGCGAAAGCGCTCGCTGGTTCTTCTCCTTTTTCAGCAGCACAACTGCTCCGCTGTGGTTGGCTCTTGGGGCACCAGACACAAAAGTCATCTCATCCTGGGAGACAATTCCTTTCCCAGAGTCCAAAGAGAACCCTTTAACAGAGACAGAAATGAGATATAAGCAAACAAACTAACAGCTTGTTAACAGGAAAAAGAAATGCCCGACTATAGTAAAGCGGTATACTGAGCAGGTTTGTCCAAAACAGACTGCGCTACACTGGGAGCTCTCCGTTTCTGTTTGGACTGGCGGATGCAGTTCACAAGTCTACACTCTCCCGTACACTACGCTGAAGTATTTCCCCCACAGTCACTGCTCCCTCACATCGGCTTTCCACGGACACCGGTGGGAGCTCATTTTTAAACACACCAGTGTAGAAATGACACCACCTCACCACTTGAATATAGCTCGAGCATTTCACCTCTGGCAAAACCACGAGAAAGCTGCTCAAGTACGAGGCAGCATCCCTCTCCTGCAGGCACGCAGGACCCGCCGCGCGAGCATGGTGTTTCACATGGGCGATGAACACGGTATTTGAGAATCGCCTGACACAGCAATGGTGAAATTGGCAGTTTTGATTTAATGCAGCCCTAGGGGCACGTTCGAATTCATTTAGTCTTGCGTATTCTTTATAGAAGTCAACACATTTTTAAACACATGGAAGACTGAGTCAAAAGAATGTGCTGCATATCCAGTAAAGGCCAAAGCAGGGAATGACACACATGGCAAGGAAGAAAGATGCCAGCCAGCAGACAGAAATCTCCCTTCTGAAACAACGCACCACTGCTACGGAAATTCTCAATTACAGCCATTCACAATGAGACAGTGTCAGCATCAGGGAGTCCCGCCTGGGGGAGGGATGAGGGTCTGGAGGAACACATGACAAACTGGTGTTTCTCTGAAGCCATGTTACTTTGCAAGCTGCTCCTCATCTGAATGCCTGTTTTCACATGCTTTTACTTGCAATGTATTTGAGATGAGGGGGATGGAGGGGAGAGGATCATGTCACAGGTCGGGAGAGTTATGTCTTATGATTATGTCGAGGTGTTTTAGCAGATGCTGCCACCCCTCAGGAGGTCACAGACCTAAGTAGCTATTCATCATTACATCCACCAGATTCTCCACCTGTGTGCCGGGGGGCAGCGTTTTGTACACAAATTGATCGGGATGAGTATCAGATACAGCTGTCAGAAACAGCAGACCTGTACACACAAGTGAAAGATCGAGGAGAAAAAAACAACAGTAGTTAGGCAAAGCAGCTATAACCATGTTTGTTTACTGTCTGAGAGGAGGGGACAGCAGTGCCAGTGAACAGCAGGCCTGCGACAAATCAAAGGGTTTACATGTAGGAGGTGTAATGCATCGGTGTAAAACGCACTTGTTAGGAAACCGCAGAAAGTCAGTATTACTGCGTTCCCAGCACACACGCTTCCACAGCACTCCTCACCACACTAATTCTTATTCCACCCAAAGAGCCTTTACACACCCAGTAATAATCACTGCCCGTATTTCATGGAGGTTTCTGTTCCATTTCTTCTAACAGATAAGGAGCTCCAAGTTGGCTCTTTTCTTGACTTGCTTTTACTTTTTATAACAGCAACGCCTTTCCCATCTGTTCCACTTTGCACCACTCACACAGACATTCCAGTTTCGAGTTACCCAAGCTGTATGCCTTGCATAAGCCAGAAGCAGCGGATCAGGGCACCCCAGAAAGCCGCACTAGAACAGAAAGGTTCTTTACGCTTGAGGCCTTTCCAGAAAGGCAAACCTATCTCACTGGTGCACAGTAACATCCCCCGGCCTAAGGACGCATTTCTGCTTTCACATGTGCACAGAGTGCAAGAGACTCGCCTCCTGCAGCACACGCACATAAAATACAAACACAACTCCTACCACAGTATTTTAAAGGCCTGCAAAAAGGCCCTCGGAGTTTTAAAAACTTGAGGAATAAAAAAATTGCACTCACCTACCAGGAGAGAGAAACTGCAGCATAACAGCTACATCCAGAACTCAGAGACACGCTCTGATACCACACGGCAGAGACCTTGTGAGTGAGGCCTACGGATCCACACCCCGTACTTACCATCAGTGATTATCAT
Organism: Rhynochetos jubatus; assembly: GCA_027574665.1. Taxonomy (NCBI): domain Eukaryota; kingdom Metazoa; phylum Chordata; class Aves; order Eurypygiformes; family Rhynochetidae; genus Rhynochetos; species Rhynochetos jubatus. The sequence goes on from CM050654.1 coordinate 21,322,452, forward strand.
CACCCCTTGGGAATCTCGGTCCTCAGCACAGCTCTTAGGCCTCTCACTGCGTTAGCAGCTCTGCTGGGTACCTCAGCAGAGTATTGAGCTGAACACTGGCCCGGAAGTGTGGAGAGAGATGCAAATTATCCAAAGCGGTTAACGCGTTACAGGGTCTGCCACTCCTATTTCGTACCATCGCACCAGGCTGGGATCACAGAAGTTCAAGAAGCCTGAAGAGATTTACCACGTGTACTTAATCCTACCTAAGTAACTGTTAGCTGGAACAGGAACTAGGTTCTTATCTTGGCGGCTCTCATCACCAACTTCGTAAGGCCCATCATCAAAGATACCCAGATCATAAAATGTCTGATTCTTTTGCTCTGCACGAACCACCCCTGAAGAAATGAAATGATAAAATAAAAGCAAATGAATGGTACGGGAGAAAAACAACAGACAAATGGTTTCCAACTGATACCAATTATGATGAATGAGATAGTGACTGCTCTTCAAACGGGACAAACACAGAACAGTGCCCTGGGTGAAAGTGCTTTCGAAAGGCAATGAATTTTTAAGTTCTGTGTGCCAGAACCTCATGCTGCTCTGCAGAGAGGCCATGCAGTGATCTGGAAAACATGAGAGAACTTGGCCAGGAACCCCTCTCCTCCCAGAGTTCTTTACCTCATAAAGCCTCTCTTGAAAGGCACGCAAGTACACGGGGATTAAATTAAAAAAATATACCGTTCAGCTATGACAAACACCGGTAATACATTTAGAAAACATTGTTTAAGGGGAAAAGAGCTATTGTTTGATAAAATGCGTGCTTCCCTTTTACCCTTTTTAGGCATATTTAACGGTTTGGCAAGCGGAACTGTGTTTTTCCATGATACAAAAGAGTACTCTCATGACGGCTACACTGTCACAGCACTTCTCTGCAATTACAGTAGAACAGTGTCCGAACTCAACATGCTGTTTCAGCTTGGTCAGATGCTGCTGACAGATATGTGCAAGATTAAGTTTCCACTAAAGCACACCTTGTGCCAGAGCTCAACTCCGAGATTTTGCACGGTTCATACAGCAGGCACAGGTGTACGAGGGGGAAAACGAACGGTCTGAGGAACAGATGTTCTAGAGGGAAGTATCTACAGCTGTTGGTGTCACGAGGCACAGTGGGAAAAATCACTGAGACAGAGCTGGCCATTCAGATGCTTCTCAGCACGAACCAACGGAGAAGACCTGCGGGGTATCTCCTAGATGATCCAGACTACTCGGCTCTTGGCCAGACAGATTATCCCTGGAATTTGACATGCATATCCACAGATCCAGGTATGAATACATGAAGTATGGCTCTGTTCAGTTACCTTCCTGCAATCCTCCAGTATTTAATTTGGGAATTCTTTCCACAGACTTCACAAAGAATACAGTGGGGAACACTGCCGGCTCAACAAAGATCCCAGTGCAGCTAACGTGTGCTCAAAGGCAGGAAGAAACATTGGCCAAACAACTTCAAAATAATTCAGTGATTTGTTCCAGTAGGGAAGTCTCGAAGCAAGCACTCAGTCCCACCTAAGATTAAGACTAGTAAGGGAGAACTTTGCTGTAGATACAAGCAGAGTTCCATCATCCGTTCACAAGCACCCCCTTGAAGATGTTCAAAGGAACTTCAGTAAATACTTCTGATACAGGAACATAGCACTTTGTGAAAACAGAGTAAAATAATGAGATCCCTGTTATCCCCTCCCCCCTCAAAAAAAACCCCAAACCCAAAAAAACCCCACCAAAACAAAAACCAACTTGGGACGCAACCCTGCTGAACCGTCTCAGAGGCAATGGGGAGGGAGGAAGGACGCCAGGTCGTACCTTTCCAATTGTAAGTGCCTGGGGCACCAAACACAATGTAGTGATAGTCTCTAGTAAAAGTAGCAGCAACACCTTGCTGACAGGAACCAAACTTCTCATGGCCTCTTAAACGACCATCACAAAAACTCCATACTCCGTTATCCATATCATCCTTAATAGTGAGATCCTGGCTCAGCACATAGCACCTTCCAATGATATCGCGGGTTTCCTGCACCGTGTTTACATACTGCCTTTTCTCATAGCGATGCGCGCACGTCTGCAAGACAGAAGAGAGAAGAAGTGACGCTTTCTGTACGTTTCTCTGCAAGACAAAGGCAGCTGCTCTCCCTTAGCCACAGTTCATGCTAGCCAGGCCGCAAGTCACCATGGAGACATGTCCGTGTTGCAGTGAGAGATTTCCCACTGTTCTCTAAGGGTAACATATGGGAAAAGTTGGGCACCTGTGGATACGGTTCAGAGCAACCCGATTCACGGTGAAGGCAGGCTGCATGGCTAAACCCCTCTTCTCTGTGGGACTTCGGCTTCCTAACCCTAAAGCCTTCCCCACTACCCGGTTCCTCTCTTTCAAGAAGTGAGGGGATAGTCACCCTCCCTCTCTCAGAGAAGTGGCCACGTTTCCCCACAGGGTTAAATGACTTACATGCTGTGCAGGACACAAGCAGCTGTTCAACTGCCATCCACATGAGACTATTCAGAACTCACTCCTCCCAGGAAAGTGCCACAAAGTGGAGGCTGAAAGCTTTTCCAGTGAAGGGGAGGAATATCCAACTTCCTATGCTGGATGTTCCACTTCCAGGACAACCGTCACTGGGACAGAGCAGCAGCACTGAGTGCTCCCTGTTCCTTAATTGGTTTGACTGTCCACCTGGAAAGAACTCTCATGAAATATTTAACACAAAGGCCAGTTAGCCACTGGGCTGAGTGGTGTAGCCAACCAACCACTGTAGGAAGCGGTGGATCAAACCCCTTTGCCAGCAGGGTTTTCTGTGGAACTAGGTGTAGCAGGTGTGTGAAGAGCACAGGGCAGCCAGGCTTCACAGCTGCCACACCTCTTCTGCGGCTCCTAGCAAGGATTAAATATTAGGCAAACACCCAGCTGCTCCGCATTTTAAGCTTGCGGCAACACCCTGCTGCACAGTGACCTTCAGGCTGCCCACGCCCCACCTGGTAAATGCATTTCCCACTTACCACTTACAAAGTGAATTCTCTTCTCAGAAAAGGCAAGACAGCACTAGCTGACGAGCAGGACTCTTTCCTTCTACTCTTCCCCCTTCTGGGTTCTGAGGCAGACTAAAGCAGGTTATTACTGCCTCGAGATCCTTAAGTAACTCCAGATTCACACCCTGAAGCTGCCTGCCTCCAGCGTGGCCAGTGGTGACACTAACCTGCAACAATCTAATTAGGTAGGGAAGCCTCACTGCGCACCCGTTTGATGACGTGGCTAGTATCCTGCAGTATCATGAGAGGTTTATTTAACCGAGAAAGAGCTGAAAAAGTAACACTGGCAGGTAACTCCTGGAAGCTTTTTCTCTCTGTTCTGCGTATACAAAAGAGAATAACTCTGTATCGTGTAAAATAAAGAATAGCTGTAAAATAAAAGATAGTCTTACTGCAGGGCAATGCCCACATTCATTCCCAGGAGCAACTTGGCCGATGAAAGTTAGTGAGGCTGACTGCCGCAGGAAACAGGCTGATGATGGCCTGCTACTTTACAACCTTACCACGCTACTCTTCCCTAACTCTGTAGCCAGTGGTATTTAAAAGAAACCTGTGTATCACAAAAAGGTGGACACCCTGAAAATGAACCGTCCATCCTTGCTGCCGAGGTTATAAAGAAAGGCTAACTCGGAGTTAGAAAAACAACGTAAAGCTTTTACAATCTCTGACTTTGCTAGGGAGGCACTTAAGGCTTCACTTACAAGAAATCACCAGAGCACACGTAGGAAAGCCACCCTTCAGAACGGTAACTGCACTGAAACACTGACCATTCGGAACTTCAGCTGTAGACCCAAAACGATTTTGTAAGTTAGCCCTTCAGACTTACCACCACATTTCCTCCTGGCCCCTGACTTTGCACAGTCACACCCATCCACTGGTCTTCTTTACTCTCCATCTTCGGGTCAGCTGCGGGAGTACCATAATACAGCTTCAAGCACTCAGTTAGCGACTGGCTTTTCCCCAGAGCCCCGTCCGGACAGGCACTGCAGTACACGAGACAGTCTGCAGGCGGCAGCGTCCGCACATTTTATCGCAGCCGCCGGTTAACACTCGTAGCGCATTACTCACGTCACATCAATTTACAGAAAAATAAGGACACCCAGATCTACCAAGATGTAAGCCTCTCATGCTGCCTTGGCAGTTAAGCTACAGCGCATTCCGAAGCAAAAGTTACATCCACGGAAGCGACTGACGCGCTGCCTTGGGCAGGACCACATCAAATAACATCAGCCAACTCTTCCAACCTAGAGCGAAAGCGCTGAAGAACTTACTCTCCTCATCAAACACGACACGCGTGCAGCGTGTGGTTGGAGATGCGATGTCACAGCTGTACAGCCCTCCTGTTCTGTTGGCTTGCTGGGATGGAAAGGCCTTTTCCCGAGGAGCTCCAACCAGCAACCTGCAGGGAGGGAAACAATTTCAAGAGCTCTGCAGAGGTAACAGTGGGACAGAGGAAGGCAGCAGCATCAGGAAGTGTTTTCACCGTGGTGGTAGAGGTTTGATGTGCAAACGTTTGAAGAGGGATGAAAAGCTACATCACAGCACTGTTCCTTAAAAAAAAAAGGGGGGGGGGGGGGGGGGGGCTGTAAGCCAGTAACAGTTCTGCAATCACTGCACCTGCAACCCAGTAGGTGTGTCATATCACTGCCACCATTACTGCAGTGTGCACTGACAGTGGTTGATAGAAGTAAAAAAAAAAAGCGTCTGGCAGTTTGGCAAAAACCGTCTATCAGGAAGTGGAGTGGGGTAATTTCTGCCTTACTAGAAATTGTGGGTAAGGGCAGGAAAAGTATTGTGACTAAAATGGCCACAAACCCCCAAAACAGCCAATACACGCACTTTCCGGCTTTGTTCTAGTTCTACACCAGTCCTGTACCATCGTTTGGCTGAATTTACAGGCACCTCCGCCAGCCTGCAAAGCACGGCAAGATCCCTCCTGGCTCAAGCAAGCGTTCACTGAACTGTTCCAGGCTCTGTGCAAACACGCACCCCCTCTCCCCTTCAGCCAGAGACTCCATTCTGAAGCTGAAAACGTTTTTCTCCAACAAACGGTCATCAAGAGCAGGCCGTTCCCACAAAGGACTTGCTTCTCCTATAAAACGGCCACACTAACGAGCCCTCCTCAGACACCGTTCCGGTAACCAAATGTGAAGGTTCTTATTTTAAAAACTGCCCCCCGTGAATATTATCACAAAATCACCAGCAGACATATTTTCTTGCAAAATAAGGAGTTTCAGAAAAAAAAAAGTCTTAACACTGTCTATTTTAGTTTAAGTGCCACACACAGACAAAGCACAGCTGCCTCCCAAGCTGCTAGCAAACCAACCACCAGTACCCGCTACTTGTTGGAAGAAACATCACGCTCAGCTGAACGGACGAGGCAACAGCGTGTGGATAGGCGCAGCACCCCAGGCATGACGGGCGGATGCTGATCCAGACTGCATGCGCTTCCTGACCCTGGTACACAACAGCTGAAAGGAGAGATCCCTGACACTGCAGTGTCACAGAGGGCAAAGCTGGGACTACAGCTGGATCCACACGGCTCAAAGAGGAACTCAGACCCTCTTTAAGGCTTCAGCTCCAGAGCTTTGCTCTTGAGAGAAAAGCCCTTCTGCACGCCTTCCAGTGGCAGTGGGACAAAGCACACTGCTGTCCCTCGGAACGCCCTTCTTCCTACAAACACAACTCGCTTTCATTCATACCCAACAGTTAAGACTGGACCAGTTAATAACAAAAATGCTGTATCAATCTTAAAGTGTTTATTCAGTGTCATGACATCGCTAAAAAAAGTAATCAAAACCCGATGTATTATGAGAAAACACGCTTTTTTAAAAAAACAGAAAATTACCTCTGTGTTGTGGGACAGCCACGTTTTCACCACCCTCACAGAAACCAATTCTCCCACAACCCACAATCTGCCCTCACGAAGGTAACCCCCTGAATGGCGAAGCCTTCAGGCAGAATATTTGCTTCTGACCGACACAAACGTAGTATCCGCGGACACAGTGTGGGTGGGTTTTGGTTTAAACTGTTTCCCCCTGTGTATGTCTTTCAAAGATCTTTGCAGAAACGTAGCAGTCCTCACAAGAGTTTGTAATCCAAACAACCACGCTTTTAGAAAGGCCACGAATAACTTCATTTTCTAATTTTGGCAACAGCGCATTTAGCTCTAATCTCTTAGAGTAATTCTTTTGCAAAACATCTGTTTCTTAGCTGTTCCTCGTGTGGGAATAGATACATTTTCTCCACAGTCCTGTTATCCCCCAGGGAAAGACAGATGAGATGTTTGGGGTTTTTTTAACGTTAACAACCATAGACTGAAGAAAGCAGAGGCACTGATTTCCTAACAAATAGAAACTTTGATTTCTACCTTTTCATGCTGAGCTTGGAGGGTAAAAAATCATGTATTGCATTTCCCTGACAGAAGTTTGATCAGGAACATTTTGTTCCAACACTGCAAACACCACTCAAAGCTGCTGACGGCAGTGGGGCTAGGTCAAGAAACTTACAGTCCCGTCCTTTTCTGTGGGACAGCTAGACCGTCCCCTCTCCCTCGCTTCCAGCTACTTGTTATGACATACCGCGATGCGAATTCTGCCAGAGGGAAGACCTACGGAGGCAGCAAGGCATGAACAGCGTAGCCAGTGGAGGGTACAGCGAAAAGATGTGCCACCTGATGCCCCCAACATTCAGTGACGTCTCAGATGAAAAGTGCAATTGTTCAGCTTTCCCTACATAAATTTATTAAAAAGAAGTGTCAATCCAACATGACCACCTTAGGCTTTTCCCAGTACCCACACTCCCTGTTCAAATCTTGCTTAAGCTACTGTCCCGTAATTTTGCCCAAGTTATTCCACTGTAAACGAAGTATTTCAAAGCAGAAATTATTTAAAATCCTTATTTAAAATCCTCCAGACTTCAAAGAACTTTTGTCAGGAACCCTGCCACTAGTCTCCAAGGCTCATCACACACAAAGATCTTGAATCCTGTTAGCTGCACCACTCCAAGCCCATATTCACAACACAGCTCAACAGTAGCACGCTGCATGGGCGCTCGCAGAGCTCCTGTTCAGCTCCTGTTCAGCTCAAGTAGATACTGTGGTAAATACTGGCATGTATTTTCAAGTTGCAGCCAAAGACATAGTAAAAAGTGGCGTAACTCGTAACTCCTCTGTGCTTCTGCACTACTTATCTGCCCCTAAGACCACGGCAGAGAAGACTGAGCCTATGCTTCCACGTTCTGCAAGACAGGTTGCTGAAGATAATCCTCATAAACGTTTAGAATCCTCATTATCAACATTATGAGGAATGTACGTACGAAAGTCACGTGTATCTAATCTTTGGCTGAAGAAATCAGGCAAAACATAAAAATCCCTTGGTCAAGCACATTGAGATTTGTGGTCAAGAGAGCTGCTGTTCACCTGCCTGCTGTTCAAGAGGTGCATCTGAAGAATCAGAATTCTGTTACGGCAGCCAAATTATTTCAGTCAAAATGAAAGTGTGCAGGAAACTAAGGCAGTACAAAACAGCCCATGCACCTGTGCGAATGTCAGCGTGACTGCAGCAGTCCACACGGATCAGCTTGTACACCGAGCTGGGCTACGTGCTCAGCGGAGCCCTTCCAGGCTGCGGACACATTCTGGTCGTTGCTGTATGGCTACTTACTCGGCTGTTTTAATAAAAGAATTTAATCAAGTTTGAGCTCGTTATGCCAAAAACGGGTTAGGTTTTTCTGCAGCTCTGCAAGTTCCTTTTTAGCTTTCACAGTGGCAACCAAAAGCTCTTTCTGCAAGGGGAAAGAGGTAGGAGGAGGTGCTCTCTTAGCTATTGCCATCCCTTCACTGGCAGATCAAACACTGAGATTAAACCCAAAGAACAAGAACTTCCTCTGCAAACAAAGACTGACAAAAGTAAGCTCTTCACTTCTCTCCACCCATGACCACAACATGATTCACTGTGCACTGGGACTTCTCCCTCAAGGTGTACAGCCAGTACTTTCAGTTTAGGTCTGAATGGCCAAAGTCAGGCTCCACATCCGTGTTTAGATACCAAAGTAATGCCCCAACTGTCAAGACTGCAGAGTCCCAGATGAAAACCCCACCCAGAGACTCCAACACACAGCCATCGCACTGATCCTCCATCCCACGGCACGGCTGCCTTACTAGCATGCAGAGAAGGGAAGCTCAGCCATGCAGCGTATTGAGCATAGACAGGTCTGCGCATCAGTTCCTGCTGCAGCCGTAGCTTTTTACCGTTTCAGTTATGATTACTTCCTATCTACTGCTTACCATATGAGCTAAGTCAGACCAAAAACATTACCATTCCTCGTGTAAATTACATAATCAGATGGTTCACACTACTTGAATGCTGATTTTCCCTATTCATCTTGCTTAAATATATACTATAAACTGATTAGGCTTCCCCAAGCCAATCGGAGCACAGGTGTTAAATGAACTTCTATTAATAGTTCATTACATTGCATTTCTGTAGATTAAAGAAGTGTCCACCAAGTGACAACATTGGAAAAAAAATCAGAATTCTCTCTTACCCTGGCACAAAGCTACAATGCTCTTTAGCTCCAGATATGCCCAGTCATTAAAACATGGGCCTTCCAATTTCAGAATTTCTATTTCAAACCACATAAATCAGTACTGTTACTCTCTTGGTTAGAATTAGATTAATTATTGCTTTCTCTTAATTACTTCTTGGAGATACACCATAATGACTGAAATCTCACTGCCAGCATCTGCTGGCTTCCAGGGGCAGATTGACTCCCTTACAACCCCGGACTCACGGCCAAATTGGAGATAATCCCACAGGACTAGAGCTCCGGGACTGGCACATAACGCTGCTTCAACTACCTGGCCTCACCAAGAGGCAATTCCGCCCGGGTGGATGGTGCCTGCACTGCGCTGACGCTGCTGACCCCGGCCGTACCTGCACACGAGAGGGGCAGCCACAGCGCACAACACGGGCGAGCACGAGCCCCCCTCTCAGAAGAGGGGCCAGCGTAGCCCCACGTCCCCCCCGCACAGCCCCAGGGCTCAGCTACCCCCACCCCACCGCAGCATTACTGCAGTATTACGCTACACCTGAACAACAACAGCTGAGGCAAGAAAAACGCCGCCCTTCAGTTGTGCTGAGCGCTACTCGACCCTCACAGGAGGCAGCAAGACACCTTACTGACCTCATCTGGAGCCGGACCACGCCTCTGGGTATGACGGACACGTACTTTGTAAGCCAGAGGTGGGAAATCACTGCCCACAGCCAGGCAGGGACCAGGCCCCAGTTTGTTGGCCCCTGCTGACCAGCATTCAGCACCAACGGCTGGGGGACTGTCCAGCAGGCAGGCTCTAACTTCAATCAAAAGTACCCCAAAAGAGTTACTAATACCCAAAGCAAAATACACCAGAAATAGCCTTCCACTTCAACAGACAGTAGAGAGTATAAAGCAGATTTTTAAACCCTCCCTGCTTTCACTGGTAATTCTCCTCGAGAAGTGTAGTAGGTGGCTGTGGCTCCTTCTCAGCTACTGAGAACAGAACTGGGAGCAGCTCCTGCCCACAGCTATCTGAACTCCCCCCAGTATCACTCATGAACCTACCCTGGTCGCTTCCAAAAGGGAAAATTGCAGTTGAGAAAACCATATCAAAAGAAATCCAGAAAACCTCTGAGCTCCTGGAAGCATTCCCTCACTCCACCGTGACATTCTTTTCCTTATAGTCTGGAACTAAGGACAACATACGATTTTCCAAACACACTTCAGAGAAGAAAAATTATCAGTGATTCATTACAGTTCTATTTTGTAATAAACACTTACTCAAAAAGAATCAAGTCAAAGGAGGGAGAATACCTTCAACAGTTTTTGAAAGCAAATCCTGTTCATCAAAGCAAGAGGCTTCCACTGAGTAAATTACATTTTGATTCAAACAAAGAATACCACAGTCTGCACTTGGCTCAGATAGTCTGCTATCTCCAGAAGCTTTCTTCATTCCTGAAATTCTTCCCTTTTCCATGGTATCTTCTACCCAAACAAGGCACCACTCTTTGCCATCCTTCCTTTAAAAGCAACAGCAGCACAGCAACAGTGCCAGCTCTGAGCTCGAACAGACTGGAGCAGAAATTGCTGGAAGCGTTTCCTGGGTAACAAACCATGAGCCATTTCCACACACAGGGGGAATAAAACAGTCAGTGGTGTAATTGTCCATCTTGCAGCCTTCATCGAGCACCAACATCCAATTTAAGGTTGCTGTTCTCACATCACAACGCTGCCACTGCAGACTCTGCACTTCGTTGTGCTTTCAGAAAGACTCCATACACACAAGGGGCACAAATTTGGAAAGTGATGAAGCCAAGGGCTATGAAACTGCCCATCCTTCACTAGACAGACTCCTGCATCCTCTCACACTCCCAGTACTTGCTTGAACAAATGAAGAAATCAGAATAACTACCACTAAGTCATATTTAGATTCAATTTTACTTCCAAGCCACCAGTCAGTCACCAGTTGTCTATCAGATGTTTAAAGCCTTCATGCAGACCAACGTACACATCTAGTGAGCCTTCTGCTGGACATGTATTTTCAGTCCTCTGCAAACGGCTGGGTCTCAACAGTTTTTAAACTTCAGGAAAGGGGAGGATGGGAACATCTTACCCTCACAACATTTCAACATAAAGTGGGTCAGCAGTGCAGACACTGAATGCAGGTGGCACCACTCCCGCTTTGCGCCTGGATTTGGTGTCTCCCAAGAGAAACAAGTCCCAGGACAGGAGCACCACAGTCTGATTTGCACAGGGAGACCGTCCGTCCATGCACTCAGGCTGCTAACGGGAACTGGAGCTGAACCACGCAACTGGGCCTCTCCGAAACAAAAACCCTCTCCCAGGGAAATACAGCCAGTAACCGTGTCAGCGGGGAACTCGTCTGTGGCGCTTTTTGCGGAGATACCCAGCGCTGCCGGCCTGTTATTAACAGCTGGTTTACGTGGCTGATGATTCCCCTCATCTGCTGCTCCACAGTTACGTTCTCCAGCTTCCGTGGCCAAGCACACCATCAATCTCTGCTGCCTGCAGGCTTGGCACCTGGAGGATTCCGATTTCCATTTTATCCGTTCAGCCTCTTTTAGGAAGCGAATGATGACAGAGGCTGGGAAAAGCAGCCAGAAGCGGCACAAGGGCTAGGGCAAGCTACCGGAGCTGCAAAGGGCACTTACTATGGACTTTCTGAAAGTCACATGGAAAAAGAAACCCTTTCCCCTCCCACTCCAGAGCCCAGCCCGTATGACTGCAAATAGGTTTTGCAGACCTCGTTTTCCTTGGAGAAAGCATTTTACTTACAAGGAACAGCACGGTCTCCTCCAGAGGCAGTTTCAAAGTAGTTTTCCAGTGCAGACACCGCCTCTGGCTTTAACCAGGAGACACCCAGCATTTTCATGCTGTCAAACAGCAAAGCTGCAGGTGTCACACAGGTTGCCCCCCGCTTCTCCCTTACAAGCTATACATCCCACAGCCAGAACAAGGTCCCGCGCTAGGGACAGAGCCGGGCACGCAGCGACACTGCGAAACACCTGCCTGACGGTGTCACAGTCAGTCCGTGGTCAATGCGGAAGAGGTAACAGGAGAGGGGCTTGCTCTCCGCTTGGCCAACACAGCAGCGCCCCTTCCTGCACGAACCCTCTTACACCCACACGGGGTGACAGCGCGCCGGGTAAGGAACCCGGCTGGGAGCCGAGCCCTTCCCGCCCCGCCCGCCTCGGCGCCCGGTCGCCCCGGGGTGCGGGGGGCAGGGGACGGCCCCGGCAGCGGCGGAGCACGCGCAGCCGCGGGGACCCTGCAGGCGCCGGGGACCGGCCGGACCGGCAGGAGTGACCTGTCCCCCGCCGCAGCCCGGCTCCCAGGCAGCGGGGGCCGGCCCGCTCCCCGGCAAAGCGGGCTGCACAGGAGCGGCTGCCGGCGCTCCTACGTAAGGCGGCGGGTCAGTGCTGTCACCAGCGCTCCGGGGACAGGCTCAGGTCAGCAAGCGCATGACAGACGTCCGGAACTACTGCCTCCTGCCCTGGGCGGCTCGCCGTCCGCGGAACACCGCGGAGTTCAGATCCCAGCTTCCCGCCCCTTGCCGGGCTTGTCCTCCTGCCCCCTACACGTGCCATCTGCGTTTGACTCAGGACAACCAACAGAGCGTCACGTCACCTACCGGGCACATGCGCTGGAAGCGAGCGTGGCGGCAGTCGGCGTAGGGAAACAGTTGCTCAGGCTTTTTTCCCCCCAAAGCGACCTGGGAGCGCAGCGCTCCCGGGCAGCACTGGAAGGCACTGCTCGATAGAAAGGTAACAACCGCCACAGGCACATACTGCTCGGCAAGGTGCCAAAAGCCATTAACACACCCGCAGGAATTCTAATACAGTGCAGAACAAATATTTGGGTTGAATTGTCATTCCTCCATTTCCTTCACTGAATGAAGTGCATCGCGTTCATTTATGGCCATAATTAAACCATTAAAAGGCATGGAAGAAGTACAGTAAAAGCACAGTAAAGAGGGACGGGCACGTCACTCCAGACTCAGTGGGCAACAGACAGGCTACAGCCGCTAATCCCACAGCCCGGCAGTACCCGAAGCGACTGCTCCCCAGACTGCGCTTCCCCTACCCGCACGTCCAGTTTATGACACTCCTCCTGCTCCTCCTTCTCCCCGCTGAATTGCGGGGCGTAAACGAGAGAGCTGAAACCCCCTGCACTGGACACACAACCCCAGAACAGTAACACGCAACTCTGGCAGAGTCACCCTCTGAACAAGAGTAGTTCATCCCACTCAGCCCAAACGCGCCAGCCAGACCACAGCGGCGCTCCTGAGCCCAGCTGCGTCGCCCAGCTGCCAGCACAAGCCCACGGCACCCGAGAGGTACCCTGCGGGAGCAGGCCAGCGTGCAGAGAAGGCAGGCACCTTCCCAACAAGTAATCCCTAACAAATGCCTTGCAGAACAAGTACACGAAGAGCCAGCAAACACACACACAGCCGCTTGCACTCCAAAGCACCGATTTCAGCGCATGCCTTCAGTCTGAAAACCATCGTAACCCTGCGTCAAATGCACGTAACAGGATCCACAGTCTGAGTAAGGCTTTTCTTCAAGCCATGGACTTCATCCCAGCAGCGGATGTGTCACTGGGTACACATACTGACACAGTGTCCCCCCCCCTTCAGATTAACTGAAAACAGGCATTCAAATCACTGGGAAGAATGTCACTTCAAGAAGGTATTTTCACCGGAGAACCACGTCCAAGAAGTGCCCATGTAGCTGGGACACCTGGGGAGCCTTTTTTTATGTTCCATACTGAAACACTGATCAGACAGATCAACAGGAATACATTGTATATTCACAAGAAACTTCTCCATATACACATTTGTGGAAGAAAAGGCAACTATTTTATTATGAGTAGGAATGTACAAACCGAGAATTTCAACCAGCTTGCAAAACCTGAGAACAAGATCTTTCTGTTTGCAAAGTAACTTGTATTTGAGCCTACGCCAAGAAACCCACTGCATTCTCTTCCGCTACGTACTGCTCCCCCTCCACACGCACACTCACTCAATTCTTACATGCCTCCTCTCACACGTACCTCTTTTTTCCATCTTTCACCACTCCCACATTCTCACTTGAGCAGAACCTGGAATTAATTACTTGTTTTCAAGTATTTTTAACACCCTCTGTTCCTGTAGTAGTGCAAACAGTATTTCAGCTATTACCAGGGCTGGCTCTGACCTGACAACAACAAAGTCGTCTTCCACTAAATGCAGGAATATAACTTGGCCGGGAAGCGAGAAGAGACATTCCCCTTCAGCAGTATTTTGGGGACACCCCACGTAATTATCAAACATTTCTTTAGCACAAACAGAAGCTGAGTGGATGAAAAGTTTCCAGGCTCTTGCACAATTATGCCATATTTTGAGTAGCAGCCACAGAAGTTGACTCTATAAGAAAAAACCCACACCACGTTTCCTTTAGCACCTCCGGCCAAGAAATTAACATGATTTTCACTTAAGGCTTGTTTCACACTAAACAAACACGGATAATTAAATGTGGGCTGTGATCTCTTCCCACACACCCTAAGGTCTAAGAGCCAACAGATTTAACGACTGCAGCTTCAGCAGCACCAGTGACAAAGTGCAAGGCTAACCCATCTTTGTAATTCCCGCACAAGAGTGATGTGAAAAGAGGGACACAGAGCACTCGGCTACACACAGTGATAACGTGCTTGCTATCAGCAACAGCTGGTCGCCACTTTTGAACACTTCCAGGATAAACATGCATTTCCCTCAAGACCTTTGGCCCGTGCATGCGCTGCTGAGCAAACAACCTGGGGCATTACAGGGATGAGTTGTTCCCAGCACACCTGCAATCTTGTTTTGCTCTGGATTTTAAAGATACGTTTTACAGACCTCCTTTTGAGGAGCGTACCAATGCCAGCTGAGGCAGACAGACGCTGAGCACATTTACCTCCCTTTGAAAAATGGCCTTTGTCATCTTCACTAAAGAGGAAACGACGCTCAGTCTGTAGAGGAGTCTGCTGTTCCTGCTATCAGCAAAGCAAACACAAAAGAGAACACAGCTGGAAAGTAACCTAGAAGCTCGCTAGCTGACAGTGAAATCCAGTGCAGGATTCATTCGTGCCACCCTGCAGGGACCCGAGTACGTTTTTATGCTTGAACAGCAGGGAGCACCCCATGAACCCCTCTTGCTTCTGGGTCTTGATCCTGCTGACCTTACCCCTTCCAAACAGTCAAAACATCCTCGCACAGTGGTACAACTGCTTAAAGGAAATCAATATTAGAAAATGACATATTTTTAGATACAGTTCTGTAATAGGAAATGGGAAAACCAGCCAACCCTCCAACAGAGACAAAACCACTCAGTTCAAATGTTCCAGAAATCACAATGCAAGAACCAGTACTTTGTGCCTTTTACCATCATTTTGACACAGAAATCTAATCTCAGGTACTTCACAGCAGAACACATCTGGCCTGCTCTTTAAACTAAACCAACAACTGCAATTCTCTTTCTCAGAGCAATAGAGAATTCTCAAAAGCATCTTAGAACATCTTAGGAAGCTGGGGCCAGGCTCTTCTCAGTGGTGTCCAGTGACAGGACTGGGGGCAATGGCCATCAGCTGGAAAACAGAAGGTTCAAGCCGAACGTGAGGAAACCCTTCTTCCCTGTGAGGGTGCCAGAGCACTGGGACAGGCTGCCCAGAGAGGGGGTGGGGTCTCCTTCCCTGGAGACTTTCCAAAGCCGCCTGGACTTGTTCCTGTGTGATCTGCTCTGGGTGATCCTGCTCTGGCAGGGGGGTTGGACTAGGTGGTCTCTAGAGGTCCCTTCCAGCCACTACCACTCTGTGAACCTGTGAAAAACACGTGATACTCTTGATACCTTAAACCCAAATACAGTACATTCCATTCAGTATATTAAAAATAAGTCCCTTAAAAATGGAAGTGACAGGGTCAGTTTTTTCCCCACATTTGCTTTTCTAGGCAATACTCTTCTGTCAGTACTTTCAAAGCAGCAACTTGCTTATATATATAATCAATCAACAATATCCAATGCTAATACATGAGTTAGTCAACATTTTCCAGACTGTTCTGTATAATTCTTTCTTCAAATATTCCTGTGCCTCTTTACTGTGCCTACCCTTCCTAAATATCGCTATGAGGTATTAATTTTCTAGCTACCATTTCACAGTGCAGACTACCATCTGCTCATTCAGTAATACGGATTTTTGCTTACTTGCCTTTAAATAGCCATTTGCCTGATAGTCTAATCTTTGTCTTGTCCTTTCTGCAAAATATGTCCCCGAAACATGGCATTTTTACAGTTATGGCTAGAATGATTCATCCAGCCCCAGGCTAGTTCCAAAATGTTTAAACAACAGCTGATTTTAAACACCAGTTCTGAAATGAATGAGGAATCTCCTATGAAAAACTCACCTGATCGCATTCCTTACCAAACTGACAGTTGCTGTGGCACACGCGGAGGGGGTTTGGGTAGAGTTTCACAGAGAAGAAAAGAATGGCCCGTGCTGACTGGTGAACAATTTACTGCTGCAGCATGCCAGGCAACCCAATATACGAATATGGGAAATGTTCTGGTTTATTTTGTGGAGAATCCAGACAGCAACCCATTAGATCAGTAAACCCTTCTTCTCTGCTTGTTATCCTTCAAGAAAAAACATTTACGAGAAGCCAACATCCCTGTCCTGCTCAAGCTTTTCTCTGTCATTTACAAATTAACACTAGCAGCTATAGTAACAACTCCTCTTCATTCCTATTTTACAGTCACAGCAACAACACCACTATAAACTACTTCGAGATTTTGGGATGAAAGAGCCTACACAACTGCAGGATATTTACTGAAGGGCAAGTCAGTGGTAAACAGACTTCTCAGAAACTTCAATAAAAATTGTTTAATTAAATAAGAATGCTTAATTTGACAGTCAGACAGCAAAGATTTACATTTGTCTTGTACAGTTACAGCTCAGATCCATCAAATAGCCCAGGTGCAGACTGATGGGGTTAGCCGGTATTTCTAAAGAAGATACAACACAAACTATTATTTCCTGCCATGGTAAAAGACATTTTTCTAGTAGATTGTAGCAAAAAAAGGGATGCATAAGACTCTCTACACAGGTGAATGGTATTTTTAACAGCAGACAATGCAGTACATGAAACATCTGGATAAAGACGGATCGATACCTGATGGTAGGGTTGCCTTATGGTTTATTCTTTAAGTATATGCCAGCTTAAAGAGTCCTATTCACCATCAAAGAAGGCAGCACAAGAGTGAAATTGATACAGAAATGGGAGCATATCTTTTGATAATAACCGACACAGCTGCTCTTTGCCCAACACTACCAGTACATCCCATCTCTGTGCACACCTGCTGGAAAGCTCTTTGCTGCTCCAGACCTCAGAAAATTTGGAAAATGAAAACAGAAACTGCAGGAAAACTATGCCCTCAAATAAAGACACTAAATATTAAGATTCCAGCTCATAGACAATGTAATGATGCAGTGCTCCCTTTACTGTCCCTGTTGCAGAAGGACTCCTGGCATGTCTGTCCCAAACCCTGCTGCTTTGGAACACGGCAGCACACAAAGCAGGCCTCATCTTGTGCATGCTGCGTAGTTCAGATGCTTGAACCATTCACACCTCTGCACCTTGATCAATATTCTGCCTCCCTCGCTTTCTACCCTTCTGTGGCTGATGGAGTCACATTTTAGATCCAAAGAACACCATAAATTTTCTGCTGCCAGTCAGCCTGTAAGATCAGGACAGCAACGAGCTTCAGGCAGCTGTTTGCCAGCTGAGGCTCTGGGATGCCAGCGCTGCAGAGCGCCTTCATGCTCTGCTCCGCTCCAGCCTGCACAGCTGAGAACCAGGGCAGAGCACACACGCAGCACGCGTGCCCCGGTCAGCACCCCACATCTCACTGCACCAAGGCAACTGCAGAAAATACGCTTCTCCAGCTCACTGCCACCTCAGGTTTTAGTGGGTAAGTGGTTATACTCTTCAGACACATTTTAGCCCATCCAACTTAGAACTGTAGCTCTCAAACCAAACCATACTCCAGACTAAGAGGGTATAGGGTGACTTCCCCTTCCCCCTCCCCCTCCCCCTCCAAGATATAGAGCAAACACTGTTTAGGACTACAATTCCTTTTCCCAACGGAATACCCCACAGATAGTTTCACTGGAGGCTTTACGTCAGACATGCACAGAGACACATCTACGTTGCCCTTCTGTGTTTGTCTACATCACCTTAGTCTGAAAAGCAAGAGAGCAGCTGCTGGTCTTTCCAACTGTGAGCCCTCCCCTAAAGGCTTTTCTGCCCAGCCTTCAGGCGCCCTTAAGCAGAGTTGTCAGGACCCACAGCCCCTGCTCGAGAACACAACTTGTCAAGGAGAATGCCGTTCCTTTGTCCTTAACTGGGATGTTGTGCAGTTCATTAGTTTCCATTCACTTCAGTAAAGAGAAAAGCCCTACTCTTTCCTGAGACCAAGGTCTGTCCTTGCCTGCACTGTGTTATTTTTTTCCAGTGACGCTATTTTAACCTTGCTAGTTTTAGAGGATACAAGATTAAGTTTTGGGTCTGTTTCCGAGACATGTCCAATACTTTGGCCACAACACAGCTTGCTGGGCTAAGCACATGCTGTGTTCATCAAAGCTGATTTATATCCTAATGTTATTTAATAAGTACCTGGTATAAATTCCATCCTTTTAGAAAGGGATGACTACAACAGACTTGGACCAGAGGAACTTAAAGCAATTTTGGTTAATTGAGCCATCACTTATACTTTAATGCTCCTGGAATGGCTTGGCAGGTCCATGTTTTACACAGAGTAACAGCTTACAGAACCATCCTTCTCTTTCCAAACACACAGCCTGAAAAGAGAGGAATTTGTGCCTCCACAAATTCCCATTCACATCTCGAGACATTTAAAAATAAGAAAGCATAAGCCAAAATGCATCTAAACCTGTCACCAACCACCTCTACCCTGAAATTGTTGGGCTCTAGCAACCCCACCAAAGACACGGCACCTCTTAGGTTAGAAACTAATGCATCAATCAGGCTCGGCATAGGTAGAAACAAATGGCTGTGAAACCAAGGAGTTGTACAAGCATCTTCCAGTAACAGCACAACAATTTTACGAGCTGTAATTGAAGCTGATAGCCTAAGCTGTTCTCTCAAACCTGGAGCCTGCACATAAGGCCATTTATCATCACAGCTGACAAAAGGCACACGCTACGGTCCTTGCTCGCAGAAGGCTCCCGCTAGCAGAGCAATGAGTTCCATTAATTCTTAATAACACAGGGTTACTTAAGATTCTTACACACTTACAGGTGACCACAGAAAAAGGCAGATAGTGACGATTACATGACAGATTCCGATCTTTTGTCTGACTGACCTGTAAACCTGTCAGCTGTCTCTGCCACAGACAACCCACAGCACAACTCAAACTTCGCACTGGGAGGAAGCGTGCCTCCTGCAGTTTGTCTCCACATACAGCAATTCCACATTCTTCCTCCTTATGCAATGTAAATTTACCTTCTCACTACTTTCACCCATTATATTAGTATAATGGATCTTTTTTAAAATCTTTCCCTTGTCACTACAGGGAAACACTTAAACTACTCCCTCCTCCTTCCCAACTTCATTCTATCCTGACCTTTGCCACAGCATAGCCATCTCACACAGCCATGTGTTTGTACATAACAAATTAAGAAAGTAATCAAGCATGCCAAGCAGGTTATCCTGGAGTAGCCTGCATAGACAGAGACACACAAGAAAAAGAAATACTAAGTGCAATGAGACAGTAAAGACACAGTCTTTACAAAAAACCCTGAAAATTAATAAATCTTTTTTATTGACAGAAGCACCGAAGACCAACATTATTAAAGCATTTAAATCCTGAGGATGTCAATATGCACTACTATTAATTCAGTCCACCTGAAGCTTGAATTACACGACACCGCCTCCGCAAGCAGAAACAGTCATTTCCCACTGCAGACCAGCATAATCCAACTCTTCTGTTGCTGGAGCAAAGTGTCTGTGAGCACGAGCCCCCAGCCAACACAGCAGCCCTGGCTAAACGCCACCGAGGATGCACTGCAGCGGCAGCACAACGTCAGCAGCCCTGCTGGCCAAAGGCAACTTGATCAGGTATTGATAGAACAGCTCACAGTAGATGCACAGCATCAGCAAAACCTGTCACAAGTAAACATTTCCATAAGAAACTGCAAATTTTAGGATTTTACGGCTGCTAATGGTCAGTGCAGTATAGACGTAAAGTGCCTATCCACAGCTTTCAACCACACAGCTTTCCTGCGGGTGAGATCTTGAATGTTGACTGCTACGATCTCATCCTTTTTGCCTTCAACCATAATGAGAAGCCTACATTAATTCATCTCCATACTCCCACCAAAAATAGTATCAGGATTACTTGCAAGTAAAGCTAGACATAAATTTAGGTATTCTTGGGGCTTGTGTTCTAATTCAAGACATTTGGTTAAATCATTGTGAGTTACAACCAAAAAGGACTGGAACAGGCATGCTGGACATCTTACATGGAGCATGTATATATACACCATATGTACGTATACAAAATTACACATACGTGACTACACTCACTAGGTATACAGTGATTAGCTAGCAATAGCATATTTATTGTAACAGCAGTATGTCTATAATATATAGTAGTTTCTATATACATAGAGTGAGTGTAGTCCCCATTTACAGACGCCAGATAAACCCGTGTTCTCCATCACAGGGCTACTTAAACTCCAAGCGCATTAGTCCTACAGCTACACTGTCCCCGAATCTCAGGCCCCAGGTTACAAACCTTCTTCCAGTTTGCAGAGGAAACGCACCGCTGTTGTGCCACCACCCCCCTTGCAGAACCAGAACTCCCTTATTTTCATCATATTGACAGATGAAATACACAACAATCTCACACAGGGCAAGCAGCCCAGCTCTCTTAAAGCTCCACTAGCCTTTCCTGCCCTCTGATTCACTGTGCTTGACAATGAACCAGACCCGCACACAGAAATCCCGGAAGGCTGCCCTCAGTGCCTCCTACGTTAGTGCTCCCCCGATGCACATTAAGATCGCGTTCGGCTGTCTCTCACACCCACGTGCCATTAGCAGCCCACTTTCAGTCACTGTGAATTAATAAAAGTTCTTCTCCTCTCCAGCTGACAAACTTTCCAACTCTCCTCACACGAAGACATTCACAAAGCGCAACTGATTGCTGTTGCTAGTCCACAGCTTTATACTGAAGTCAAAGATCTACCCGTACCGCCGGGAGACAAGTAATTCCGTATTAACGAACGTGGCATTAGCAGCTAGCACTAATAAATGGATTGCCATTCAAAGCTAATATGTAATCCAGTGCCCTGTGACTAAGAGGTGATCAAAAGCAAATGCCATGTTTCATTAAAGGCTACTTCGGCCGTACCTTTGTCATACTTCCTAGACATTATCCACCCTCATCTTTGCAGAGGATATTCATAATGCTTATTGCTGAATTATCCGGTGTGAGGAAGAGGGAGGAACCATTTCACTTAAGAACCATTTAAGTGAGGCAAGAGAAAAATTACACTTCATTTAGTTTGTTTTACCAACCCTTGCTCCAAGCCACAGACTAAACCAGCCCTTGAACAGAATTCATGTATTCCACCTTCTCTAATTTGCTTGTTTTTCCAAGGATTGACTGATCTCGCACATGTCTGTTACAACCTGTAAAACTGGAGAGGCAGGGGGGTGCTTGGGTTGGCAGGGTTTTTTGGAATGGGGGTCCCTGCCAGACAAGAATCCAAACTTTTAATTAAGTTTCAATGATGAAATGTTTATTTTTGGCAACTACTTAACAGTGTTCACACTCAAAGTGTAACTGAGCTTTGAAGTTAGTATCCATTCGAGAAGAAGGCTAAAATAAATACTCCTATCTGACCAAGGGATAGCTGCACATCAATCCACGTCTGCTGCAGAGATAAGACCCAGACCAAAACGCAGAGGTATTGCACCCCTGAGAACAAGCCACTAAAATTCCTGCTGTTAGAGATAATGGTCAGCATACAGGCATTAGCCAGACTTGTTTCTCAGTAGGAGACCTCAGTATGACCTCCATTCTCACAACTCTCCACCTTCCCCGAGTATCCCGACAGCATACACCGTTTGTTCCACCTAGGAGGAGTCAAGCTATTTAGAAATTGCACGTGGTTCCCGTGGAACAGGCCACACAAATCGTTCGGTGTTAGTTCAACGATGCTCATTATCCGATATAAATATGCAGGCTAACACGGGAGACAGAACTTCAGGTTTCCCTACCAAAACTCCCACCTGTTTCACGAGACAGAACTTACACATCTCATGTCCCTACGAAAGACAGGTCCAGTTTGGCACGTTTAACGTCTTGTTCTCTCACAGCCACGTAAAAATGGTGCTCAAAGTGACTAACATGCTGGTGTGATGTGAAAGATTTCATTCCAAGAGTACTACCCAGCAGCTACCCAGGGCAGCACTCAAATCCTCTATGCTAAAACTCACGGATGGATTTTAAAACGGGCCAAGATGTCTCATCCTCAGAAGTGCCCATCGCAAAACGCGGTTTCTCTGGTCTGGTTTTGTCTCTGTTGCACCCCTGCTTCATGAAAGCCTGGATTCAGAAAGCCACGGCAGGGCAGATGGCATCTGGCTCCGCTCTGTGCCCAGATCTGGACCGCCTGAGGAAGCACTGTGCATACAATGCACAACTTTCATGCTAATAACCTCCGAAGCATTTCAGCCAAACATTACAGCCTGGCTTGAATACTGTGCCTGCCCTTGTTTCTGCTGACTTCTCGGTAACTGGCTTTCTGTCTGCACATTCTGACACACTCCTACCGGCGCTGACAACACAATGGGAAATAACAGGCTTCAGGCACTGCTTCCTTACAACCGAGACCAATCCAAGAGTAATCCTGTCAAGAACTAAGATAAAGGCCTCTGAAAAGGAGCTCACAGATCTGTATTTCATCCTTCGGGATAGCACGGGTCATTTTGTCTAGTAGATGGAAGGTGGAACATGGTATTTGTGATTCATACTCCTTCGCACGCTGGAATCGTCACGAAATCACACAGAACACAAGTGGGAGGAAAACAGGCCCCCGGGACCTTCAGGTGAGTTTACCAGCTAACTTTACGAAGGATACGATTTCCTTCCAGCTTCCTTCTCCCGTTAACTGTATGAATTATGGGCTCAGCTCCCCTTGAATTAGACCGGAACATTTAGGGAAAGGACGTTTCTTTAGTAACAGCGCCTCGCACAAGGCACGCTCCATCCCGCACTGGCTGGGGTGGGGTCGGGCGCTGCTCAGACACAGCACGAAGCGGTAAAGATCCCGGGGTGCGCCAAGGATCCGTACTCTGCTTTCCGAATTTCCCAGAAGGAACTCCCAGCTTTCACCCACACGCCACCGGCGTTGATTTACGTTTCCCGTCTTCCCCGTGCCACCTCCCACCTGCACGCCCGGGCAGGCTCCGTCTCGAACGGCCGCCCCTGCGCCACCCGAGGCCGGGCACCCCGGGAGAACACACCCCAGACCTGGACAGGCACCGGCGGAGCAGCTCGGCGCCGCCCCGGGCTCCAGCCTCCCGGCGCCCCGCTCCGCCCGTGCCCCGCGGGCCACCGCCGGCAGGGCCCGCACCGCGGCGGCGGCCGAGGCGGGCAGGTTTCCCGGCGGGGGCTGCCGCTCGCTTCCCCCTTTCTCGCCCCCGGCCACCGCGGAGGGCGGGGCGGCACCTCGCTCCCCGGCACGTTCCACCCGGGCGCACGCTGCCCACGGGCGGCCCGCGGACCCGCAGCACCCCACGGGCCACCGCAGGTGCCGCCCAGTCTCGCTCAGGCGCCCCCACCCCCCGGCCCCTTCCCCGCGGGGGCCCCGCCGCCCGGCCCCGTCCCGCCGCCACGGAGAGTCTCCCGGCGGTGGAGGGAGCAGGGTCCCCGCGGGCGGCCCGGGACGGGCGCGGGAGCACTTACAGCCGTTTGTCCTGCGGCTGCAGCTGCCGGTGCATGGCCAGGGAGAAGCCGAAGAGGCTGCCCGGCTCCCCGCGCCGGCTGATCACGTTGTCCGTGTCCAGGTTGAAGGCGCCGGCCAGCGCCGGCAGGAGGGGCAGGTAGAAGAGGAGCGCGGCCGCCATCTGCTCGGGCCGGCCTCGGGAACCTGCTGCCGAGCGCCGCCGCTCCCCGCGCCGAGGCCGCCCGTTGTGCCCGCCCCGCCCCGCCCCCGCGGCCAGCCCGGCCCCCGAGCGGCGGCTCCCCGCAGAGCAGCCCCGCGCCCCGGGCACAGAACGGCCCCCGAGGCCCGGCCCCCCGCCCCGGGAAGGGCGGCCCAGGGGCCTGCGGCTGAACGTAAAGCCGGGCCGGAGCCCGCGGGGGGACAGGGCAGAGACCCCCCGGGGCACGGTGAGCGCCGGTAGTGCCTGGGCACTGAGCACTTGCGTAACACCTTGCTGTGAGGCTCCAGGGCTGGTACGGCGCTACGGACAGCGTGACCCCGCTGTACCGGTGCTTCTCTTGCTCCGTCTGCATTCCCCAAGCACATCCATGGGAAAAGGGGGGGGGGAACCCATAAAAATGTCAGCGCAGTGTGGATGTATCCGTTTTCCAGACCCTTCAGACCGCACCTGAGGACAGCGGCTCAAGACCACGGGAGTCTCCTCCAGCATCTCCGATCTGTAAACAGATCCCAGAGTTCCCTACCTTTTAACTGTTCGAAGGCGGTATGTGCGTTTGGATCCCTGATCATTCTGCCTCATGCTTTCACCCGTAACTCCAACGGGGTATTTGCAATCGTACCTTAAGGCGCCTCATCCTCCCCAGAGAGGGGGTTCGGTCGGTCGGTTACAGGCTGGGTTTAGTGCAGTGGATGCAAGGTTTTACAGTCCCACAAGTGCACGGCAACACTCTGGTTCTTTTCTACTGATATCCAAGACAGGAAGAGAGAAGCTTCTCTTCTCACACAAGAGATTCCAGAAAAAGTAAGGAAAGAGCAATCAAGACAGAACACTCAAGTATGTACAACACTCCAAGGAACTCCTTCTGGAACAATACTCTGTTCCCATGGAGCTAATCCAGGCTACTTTTTTCAGAGTAATTATTCTAGGCTAAATCCATGTATAGACGTGTCTTTGGCTCAAGTCCAAAACACCCTTGATCAAAAGAGAGAGGAAAATGCACCAGAAGTGTGCATCTAACGTGGAAACAAAACAGTTTGTTAAATTAGGCTCCCAGCGATCTATTGCTAAGAGTCCTTTCCTGCTTGCTCTTCATGCCCAACTCATTCCAAGCCCAAATCCAGTGTCCAATCGCTTCAGTCACTGCCACAGCACAAACTGTACCGGCACAAACAGTGGTTTCACTACAGGACCCGTAAGAGGAAGGGTCCCAGACTAATTACAAGAAAGTAGGCTTACTGCAATCCACGTATTTCACAGCAATTAGTGAAGATTTGAAAACAAGTCTTTTAAAATAGCGTTGAGGTCTGTACCAAAGCCTTAGCAGTTTGCCCTTCGGGGCCATTTAGACTTGTGTGCTTGTAAGACTCTTCCAGTAACTCTAGTTACTTTAAGTAATGCTTGTCCTCACTGACTTGTGTAAGGAGTCACAGAAGCACTTTCATCCAGCGCCATCTGAATGATGCTGGCTTGTTAGGTTCATCTGACTTCTCCCTCCCACCAGCACTGCCTGGGCATGTTGTACCTGTTTGTTGTTATCCACAGAGCTTGCTGAGGGGAGACAGTTTTCTCATCTCCAGATGCATGATGAGCATTCCAAGACACAGTTATATTAAAACCTGTCTCAAGTGACCACAGCAGGAACAACAAAAATAGACCGTATACAGGGTGGGGCAGAGCTGCACACAAACAGCTTAGAGTTACCTTGGATGGTCTCTCGTCATTTTGTACTGTATTCATTTGCTCCAGACGAGAAGAGAAAAAATTTAAAAAAAAAAAAAGTCAGTTTCCTTCCTTTGCTCTTCCTCCAAAACAAACATGCTGCCGGTTATCTATAACCAGCACGTACTTCAGGAAGTCCTCTGTTGTACCATCCCTGCGTAAAGGGGGACCAAGATAGGTACGATGGCCAATTAAATGTGAGCGCTCTGCTATGCATAATAGTGGGGCGATTCCAAGAAAGGCAATGGCCAGATCAAAGCTGTCCCTCTTTTTCTGTAGCCCTGCTATTGCTGAGTTTTCAAGTTCTTCGCTTATTAATGGTGCGTTGATACTCAGCCAAAGGGCTACGAGGTGTTTGCCTGCTGTGTCTACATACCAAGCAAGCCTTACTGCCAGCAATACTTTCCTCCTCCATACAACTGTGCAGTTAATTACAAAGGAAAAATAATAATTTCTAGAAAACAGAAGAGGTGGGAGGGAAAAGCTAGAGCTTGGCAAGACATTTTAGGCTTTCCCTAGAAGGAAAGCAAGGCACCATGCTTTACATTTCTGAACTTTTATCCTTTATATGAACAAAACACACAATATACAGCTTGTGGATACTCAGCTGTGCAGCTCTAACGCAGCACATCAAATGGTCCTGAAAAACCAAAATATGTAAACATCCCCTTCCCATTTCATTAAAAAATGGGCTTGATTTTATGACTGATGTAATTCCAGATAAAAAAAAATTATACAGGCCAAACAGTTTTGGTTCACTGTGCAAGTTCCACAGCTATGGAGCTGTTTCAGTCCAGAAACATACACTAGTTTCAAGTGTTCCTAGCCTGGATCAACCTTCTGGATGGTTCCTCCTGAATACAATACACATACCATTTTTAGAACTGTATGTTCTCAAAATTATTTACATGTATTGAACGGATGCATCTCAACAGCTACAATAAACAGTGGAATTTTTATGCAGCCAGGATATCAGACTGGTTTTGCTAGTATATCCTCATGGCTGTTCTTGGTTCTCTGTTAAACAGTGACATTAGGACTAGCAAACAGCAACACGGGCATTCTGAATTATACAGAACTGACATTCATCATGTTTATATCATTTATAACTGAATGAAGAATATCTCAATCTCTCCTTCTTTACTACCTTTTCAGAAAGTTTCCTAAGATGCAGCTTTTTCACTTGTTGCTTTATTTAAATCAGACTAACTACAGTTCCAGATGAGGATGTTGCTAAGTACTTACAACTTTTTCCCTTTGATGTCTAAAACAACTATAGACATCATTATGCCACTCTTTCCTGGCTTGCAAAGTAAAAATATTTTAGCTATGTAGACAAATTGTTTAGAATTTGACATGATATTCCAGGTTTAAAGTTTTTTAAGCCTGAGCTGTTAACATTTAACGTTATGGCTTTAACTTAACATTTCTACACAATAAACAAAGTATTACACAAATATGAATTTAAAGAAGTGTTTCAGTCCAGACTCAGAATTTTGGCTAACACTGCAGCCAGCGTTATATATTTTTCCACCCAAGTTGTCAGGTACATTCCTTAAGTAGTTTCAGAATGCCCAGCCCAGACTGTTTGGAGAGTAAACATCTCTGTAAACATACTTGGAGGCACTTTGTGAGCGTAGCTAGGCAGAGGTCAGAAAAACGCTGGTGACAAATGGGAACTAAACACCCACAGTTTAGATTGCTGTGGAAGGAAATAAGGATGTGGATGTTCCTTCAAAAGTACTGATAACCAAGGCATCGAACTGCAGTCAGTTTGAACATGTTTGTATTCTAATTCACACCAGTAAGAGTCCCCATGCAGCAAGGGCAGCCGAAGCTTACATCATAGGCTCTTTTGCAGCCCCATTTTGTGGCTCTCTCAGCAAGGCATACATCCCCAAATCACATCACCATGGATGAAAATCACAGCATTGACTGCGTCCTGGACCTGTCTGTACCATGCAGGCTCCTTGATCTACGACACTGTCCTGCACCTGAAACCTTGCTGGTCACGTACCATTGGTCACCAGGCACGGAGACATCACGCGATACAGCCGCAAACTTTGGGCAATTTCAGCCAACCCTCCCTCAGTGCTCAGCGTCTGCCTACATGTACATCTTCCAGACAGTTTGGGCCACAGCAGCCAACTGCTGCCCACAGGCCAGCCGAGAACATTAAAAACATGAGCAAGGTGTTTCTTGGGTAGGTGCTGGCAGGGAGCGGGGGAAGAAGAGAGGTCTGCAAGCAAGATATTCATAGGACCTCCCTGGAGCCTGTCCCCAGGAAGGAAGATGAACCTTCATGATGCCCATTTTAAGTCCATCAAGAGCCATAAATAACCATTGTTCAGGACAAAACACTTTTGTTCTCCTAGCTCACACAGACTCTGACTGAAGAGTCTTTGGCCACCACCCAACACACAAACACACAACTCCCCACAGCCTTGGTAGCACTTACCTCCAAGAACTGCGCTGGATGCTGGACACACAGGACCTGGTGCCGGGACAAAGTCTGCAAAGCATAAGACCAGGAATTACAGTCACCTGAGGAATCTGGTGTCTAGGTCACTATCCAGCCTTCTATAACAGCACAGAGTAGCTGAGACCCCCACCTCCCCCTTCAGCAAACTAGTGGAAGCAGCTGTGTGGTCATTACCACACTCTGTTACACCTGTTTCTCTCATCAGGTCCTGGATCAGACCCAGCTGTGAGGGCAACCAGCTTGCTGTTTGGCTTCCATGGGGAAGGTAAAGCCCAGAGCTTGCACTGAGGTTTCCAGTGAGTGACAAGAACCACTAAAAAAAAAAAAACCCACCACACCAAAACCACAAACACCAGCTTGGGTTTTTTGTTTGGTTGGGTATCTCAGGAGTTTGGGATCCTGATCAGAAATCTGACTTCTTTTTTGAAAAACAGATTTAAGTTTTTTGATAGTCAGTCTGTAACATTTTTATAAGTTTGGTACTCCAGCCACCTCATTCACAAGTGCCAGCCAAACCGTGTCTGCAGGATTCAGCAGGACCTGTGTTCAAATACGGCTTTTCAGACCTCTACAGACAAAGCCAGCAGAGGCTGCTTCTCTGGTTAAGGGCTAAAGCTAGCAGCCTCA
This sequence comes from Rhynochetos jubatus, assembly GCA_027574665.1. Lineage (NCBI taxonomy): Eukaryota > Metazoa > Chordata > Aves > Eurypygiformes > Rhynochetidae > Rhynochetos > Rhynochetos jubatus. Next base: position 21,351,098 of record CM050654.1, read on the forward strand.
GAAAGATGCTTCCTCTACTTTCTTTTCTTTTGCTTTGCTAATAGAAGCGAATTCCCTTTTCTTAAATAAAAATAAATCTAACAAATGTATTCACTGTTCACTTTAGATAAACATCCTGATTTCTAAATAAAAAAACTGGATGAGCTAGAATCGAGCACCACAGTCATCTTGTTTACTTCGTTTGGATCACCATTTAAAACTAGCTCTTTTCTGAACAATATCTAATTTTAATTAATCTTAGTCTCATAAATCAATCCATAACGAACAAATCCAATCTTTTGCTGTAGTACATCTCGCTTGCTAACATGGTCACTAGCAGTGATGAAAATGTTAATTAGGCAAAGGCTGTAAAAAACACTCCTAAACAAAAGTCTGTGAAGACCCAGTCCACTCAGGATTTGAGGTACCATCTAAATGAAAATGAGGTCATTCTCTCTCCCCCTGCTCCGCCTGGATGTGAACAGCAGCTACACGGAAGCTAAGGACACACTGTCCTTCTCATAAGCTCGCTGCTGAACAATGCAGCCTTCAGCTTCTGGAGCTTCCTAAGGTGTTACACAGAAACAAAGCACTCTTCTACCAATAAACCTGTATTGCTCTTTTACATCCCAAAGCGATCAGATACTTTTTCATGTAGTCCAAAAAAGTCAGTAATTAAGAAATCTGTTATCCAAGGGTTTTTTCCAATACCACTTCTTCCTCTAGCCACTAAACCAGTTCCATCCACCAAAGGAAAAAGACTGAGCCTGTCTATAGATGCAGTATTTTGCAGTGAACTGCTTCTGTTTAATTATTAAACAACTACATTAAGCTTAACAGGAAGAAGATTTTTTTTTTTTTAATTCCAGAGTAAGACTGCTTACACGAGTTAATCAGGAACAATTTCGTGTTTAAACAAGCACAAGTATTCATACCAAAAAAAAAAAAAAAAGAGTTCCTCTGCAATTCCAGTTTTATTCAATGCAAAGATTCATTGCATGATGCTGCCATGACCAGGCAGGCTTAGTGAGTGAACTGCAAATCTAATCAGTTTGGCAAAGGGTTTTAGGGAAGCTGCTGTGCTGGCTTCACTGACTTAGAGTGATTTGTTCTTTTGTTCATTTGTCGCAAATAACTAAAATTTGGGGCCAGGAGGGAAAGGTCATTCATTAAGTATGAAAGTGAAAATTTTAATATTATATTGGAAAGGTTTCAAATGCAGGTTTGAATTGTGTATTCAGCTTTCTCACTAGTTTTTCCCCATCTTTCTATACATCTAAATTTCAAGTGCCCTTTCTAGGAAAAGGCAAAATTCCTTGTGCCTTGAAGGCAATCAAGATTTAAGGCACTGTGTTTTAAAAAATTCTTGCAATAACATCAAAAATTGGTAAAAGATTTGTGGCACAAATATATTTCTACATTTCTATACACTGTAACTAATGTTTATTTTCAGACCATCACTTGCTTGGTCATTCTCTCCAGATTAATTCTGTTAGGAGAAATTTTCTTTCTGAGAGTTCTAAAAATCAAATTCTGAGCTTTCATGTGGAATTGTGCTGCTTTTGGTGGGGATAGAGTTAATTTTCTTCATAGCAGCTAATATGGGGCTATGTGCTGAAAACAGTGTTGATAACACAGGGATGTTTTTGTTACTGCTGAGCAGTGCTTACACAGAGTCAAGGCCTGTTCTGCTTGTTACACCATCCCACCAGCAAGGAGGCTGCGGGTGCACAAGATGTTGGGAGGGGACACAGCTGGGACAGCTGACCCCAACTGAAACTGAAAAGTCCTTGACTTAACATAAACACTACTTAGCAACAACCAAAACATCAGTGTGTTATCAACATTATTCTCATCCTGAATCCAAAACACAGCACTACACCAGCTACTAGGAAGAAATTTAACTCTATCCCAGCTGAAACCAAGACAGCACCAAAGAGCACCAAAGCCAGCTCACGTCGGGTCACTGCTGCACTTGCACTGCTTCTCGTAAGGCTTGTCCTCCACTGAATCAGGTGGTTCCTGCTATCTTAATTCCTATAACGCACAACTCAAATCATAGATTACAACAGCTTAAAGGTATTTCCATTACAACCTCCAACCCTGGTCCAAAGCCCAGTCTTAGTTTAGTGATAAGAGGAACTATACTAAAATACACATTATAACAACTATGTCTATTTTCTTCAACTGCAATTGACAGTCCCTGCGTGGGTGTGCTGGGAGTTCTCTGCCTTGTTTATGTGTCTTTCATGCCCAGCAGTCTCAAAGAGAATACCCCAAACCTAGCCGAGCGCATTTCATACATGATACATGAACAACTGAGGAAGGTAAGATGGTACAGTCAGGGATAGGTTCTCTTAGTTTTCACTAGGGCTGTACCCTTCCTATAACTTCTTGCATGGCACACATATATTGCTCTCTTTACTTTTGGGTGTGTATTTTTAGGTACATAGCAGACAAATAGTATGTTTTCCAACATACAAGCAAGGAAACTGTGAATTTCTGACCACACTGAGTGAAATGCATGCATCAGTTCCTATTGCTCAACTTTTTCTAAAGTCAATCAGCATCTCCAAGGATCAAGGTCCACTTCCAGGCAACTCAGCAACCTAATTGGCAGTTAGATCAAGGCATGATTCTTTGCTTCTTGGGTGCAAATAAAGGTACACTGATCCATTTTACTGTGCAACTGTTCTTAACATTAATCAAATAAAATGCAGTTATTCTACAGTAATGGTATGTTTTCCATACAGAACATCAAGGACTATCTCAAAGCACTTGCTTTCTTCCCGTGTGAGACATAGTAGTATTATCATCTCCATTGCACAGTGGAAAAGATTGGTCGTCTGCTTAAAGGCAAGAGGTTGCCCCAGTATCATAGAAGAAGGCTGCGGCAGAACCCACAGCAGATCTGGTTTCTGGATTCTCCCTCCTCCTCTTCCTTGCCATGATCTTTAAGGTCCCTTCCAACCCAAACCATTCTATGATTCTATAAAATCCCTGTCTACATTTCAAAATTCACAAGCTTGCTTCTGCACGGCTATCAGCTGCCGAGCCGGGATACTGGAACATATGCCCTTTTGGCTGACAGCCCCTATCCTTTGAGTAACACACTGTGCTAGTAAAAAGGATGCTTCATTGTAGGTAAGGACTGTAATATCCCTCATGATGCTCTCTGACTCTCCATCTCTGGGAATTTTTGCAGTACATTGTTGGTGGCAGCTGTACTTATCAGAGAATAAGTGTTTGGTGTCAAAAAATTCCTTCTGTTCCACCTCATCACTTCATTTTCACATAATATTTAAAGACTCCAGGATAACCCTCTGTTACCCTCCAACCTTCAACATGCCAGTTTTAAAGCCCTTTAGTGTCAGCCCCTGGAGGCAACTGACCATTATTGTGAGAAGGAACCGATTCGTCCATGTTTGTGGAATATAACTACTAGATCTGCCAGGTGTGCAGCAGCTAGAAAAGAAATCTGAAAGGATGAGTGTTCTGCAGACCACAAACAACAATCAACAGATGTTACAAGCACTTGCTGACCAACTGCACATGGCAGGGCAATCACCACATAGTCAGATCAGGTCATGGTGCAAGCCTGTGCCTGCCAGCAGTGGCTGAAAGCCCTTCGGATCCTGTGTTCTGCACGCCAAATTTATTTCAGCCTGAGGATGCCAAAATGACAGCTGCTTTGAGAGGGAAGAATCAGGGCATCAATCTTATGGGGAAAGTTTGCATCACTCCAGCTGTTTGGTGTCAGAAAAAGCAGCTATGACAGGAGATAGTCAATTTGCAGAATGCATAACCATTAACCACAGCCCGCATGCAGAAGCACAAGTATGGATAAAGCACAGGAATTAATATTTAAGTCAATTAATAAGGCCTCCCTAGACGTGTAGGTAACAGACTGGCCCTACCTAGAAGTCAAAACATTGTGGTGAAGTAGGAGCATTAAAAAACCTCTATTGTAAATAATATAATTTAAAGTACATTTGAAACAATAGTCCTACAGCATTATGTAGTCTTAATTTCAAATTGCCACACTGCTTAGCAGCAGTTCTACTTCTCAATCAATTTCCTGTACATGCTTAGTATGGCTGGGTGCCTAGCCTTATTCCAATTTTGTTTTCATTGTAATAGAAGACGTAATTGTGATTCACTTCAATTTGAACAGCAGCTCTTTGCTAAGGTTTGTGATAGGGAATGCTGTATAGTGTCAGTGTACTCATTCTGTTATTTGTAATTCTTGCTGCATGTACATAATCATAAAGTGATCTGCTACTTTCCAGGACAGTGTCCTGCTCCCCATCTACAAGTAGTCTCTTGCTATTTGAGGTACAAGGGAGAAAAGAGAGCAGCATGCCACAGTCCACTGGGAGAGTTATTTTAACACCCACCTGATTCGTAAAGTACCTGAGCTCTTTTATCTTTTGTGGATAACATCACACATTGTATTGAAATAATGTGGGTACCTAAAAACAGTCCAACCATGGCAAGATATCTATATATTTATCTTTACAGATGCTGTGGTGAGCCTGCGTTTCAGTACCTCAAGCTGGGTCACGAAGGTATGTGAAGTATCTCCACCCTACCACAGTCCTGCCTTCTGCGAACTCCTCAGCAGCTTTTCCTCGCTCTGCTGGCCAAAGATGCCTTTCCCCAAGAGGCGTGGGAACGCACTGTCAGCTGCAGGTTACTGGTGTGCCCCACACGGTATGGGACTGCGCTCTGCAGAGAAACAGCAGCTCTGACAAGGCTGCCACAGCTCTTGCTGCATTTCCTAATGTTTTTCTTTATCCAACATCTCCTCATCCTTTGTGGAACATCTGAATAATCTTTATTCCTGTAGAATTTGCGCACCTTGGCCTTACATAGACCCACAGTGTGATGCTCATAACACATCTATAAACTTGTACTTTAAAGGCATCCCAAGTCAGGGAAAAATAAAAATTAAAAAAATCTAAGTATCAAGCCTCCTTATTATTCTGGCATCACAAAACACAAGAGTTTCGGTTCTTAGTACAAGGAATGTTTTACTCTGGTTAGCATGAGGTTAATACCTAGCCAGACCTTTATTTTTTCATTATTAGTAGTAAGCCAACAGCAGCCTTCAGTATCTTGCAGGACAAGTTTCAACAAAGCTGCAGTATGATTTTTTCTGTGATTAGTAAATAAAGACTAGAACATATGCCCACACACATCCTCCACAATCAGTTCACAAGAGAGGGAAGATGTTAGCAATCTCTGTTGCACCATTCTTTATTTTTATCCCAAAGAACAAGATCCCTTGAGAAACAGAGGGCATGGCCTGTGAAGAAAACTAAGAGAAGGTTTCCTTATGAACTCCACAGAGAGAGAGACTACATTACCTGTACCACAAACCACCCTCTGCAGGGATTTTCCCAGCATGGAGGTGTTCAAGAGGTAGCTGCAGCTGGGAAGGTCTCACTAACAGCAACGTAGTTTCATTGGCAACACAGCTCCAGAGGTCAAATGGCAGGAGGCACCCTGATGTCTGAGGGGCTCCCAGGTGGGCTCTTGGCCTTTCCCAAACCTTGCAATCTGTGAAGTTCAAAGTTTGAGCTGTGATTTACTGAATGGACAGGGAAAATACTCACTTTTCTTAATGGACCAATACTGAGGAAAAGTCTCAACAGGACCCTGGCAGAGTTTCACGGACTTTGTTTGTCCATGGGTTCATTCAGACCACTGTATTTATTGAGAGTTTCTAATTTATTTTTATAATTACATTATTGGCCTCTACAACAACTGTGGAAACAAGATACGCAATTAAATTGTGCACTGTGTGAAAAGGGACTTTCTGCTTCAAACTCCCCTGCCCAGTAACTTCACTGCGTGCCCACTGTATTGTATGATCATAAGTGAATGAGCATTCCTTAGTCATCTTATTCATGATTTTATAAACTTCTGTCACACCCCACTTCTATCATCTGTTTTCACACAGAAGACTCTTTGTCCAATTTATATCTCAAACTGGAATAATTATAGGTTTCTAACCACTTTGGGCATTCTTTCTATTTTATCATTTCACTACATGCCTTTTGAGACAGAATTTTCCGAACACCAAACAACATTCAAGATGCAGCAACGACACAGACTTAGAGCAGCAGCATCATTATATGCTTTGTTTCATATGGTATTCCATTAGTAATCCCTGGCTTTCTAATTCCCTTTTTGACTGCTACTGAACACTGAGATAACAGCAAACTTGTTACAGAAAGCCAGAGATCCTGAACAGAATAAATCAATTCAGAGTCCACTTTTTAGTTTAAGCATATTGTGCTGTACAGTACAGGCCTCAGTCTTGCTATTTTTATTTATCAGTCATTTATATAGCAAAACTTTTCTTTAGAGCCAGCTTTGGTTTTGACCCACCAGTAATTTTATAGAGGCAGCAAACACTATCTCCCTAACACTCACATTCCTTCTTAGGTCTTGAAACGTGGCAAACAGCATACATCCCTCTGGGATCTCTGCGAGAAATACATAGGCCTTCCATTTTCTTCCTTTTCTTCAGCTAGTTCTTAGTTTACAAAAGGACCTTCTCTTCATTGCATACCAGTTTAAGTTCTCAAGGGCTCAAAGAAACTTGAAAATCCAAGGAGGTTGTGACAAATCTACAAGCTCATTGCCTGCTTGAAAGAATTCCAAGAGGCATGATGACCTTTTGCAAACTCCATATTTTCCATGTAATCATGTAGTAGTGTTCTCATTACAATTCTTACGGTCCTGGCTGAGAAGTCTGCTTAGTTTCTGTAATTCTCCCAAGCACCCTATTTCAAACTGTTCTCCAATGTGCTCCCCTTTATTCCTCTGGTACCATGATGCTAAATGACAGTTAAAACGCTGGTTTGGGGAAGTGCAGCACTTTCATACATGTACTCCTTCACATCTGAAGAACACTAAGTCCATATAAGACTCAACAATTAAGAAAATACCGATTCAGCTGATGATGCACTAAGCAAACAGGATGAACACACACACATGGAATCTTTACTTCCATGCTCATAGTTATGCACTTAGGTGCTGTTGGAACATGTGCAATTGCCAAACCAGAGCCTGTCAAAACCAGCAGACTATCTGTTCCTTATCCCCAGTGTTATCAAGTTGTGACCTGAGGAACTGAAGAAGCATCCTGAACCCAGAAGTCATGTCTGCCCTTCAGAAAGGCATAAATATTTCCTTCCCCCTCCCTTCGAATTACCAGCCTGTCTCCCTAGTATGAGTAAAGCCAAAGGCACCTACTCTTTTGAAGCCGGCTGCTGGTAGCAACTACCTCATTGTTACAATTCAACTGGCAGCATCTAAATCCTCTTAGAAAGTAGGAATCCATTAAATTCCCTTTAATATCCTCAGGCCCCATATCACCTTCCCGCAATGACATCAGTAAAAAGGAGTCATTTTTTAGGCAACACCAATTTTCTCAGTTCTCTGTAGTTTTCCAGAGCTCAGCGCTGCTGTCTTCTTGTCTCCTATTTCACGATAAGAACTTGGGCCACCCCTGTGCACATGTTATTCTCATAGCACCTCGGAAGAAAAACACTTCAAAAATATTTTATGAGAAGACATCTCTTTTTCGCATTAAAGAAGCTGCATGACCACAGTAAGCCAACACCTAAATATGTGTGCCTTGTCTCCACACGCCTTCATTAGAGAGACATAACCTCAGGTGTTATTCATATGAACGCACATTCATAGCTATAGAATTCTTGGCAGTTCCATATTATCATGCTTACGAACTGTGTAGATGACTGCAGGCTCCTGGTTGAGCAATCACCTTCCAGTGGATCAAATTCTGTCCCCGCAACAGAAGGGGCTTCTCAGCACAGGGTGCTAATCTCCACCTAAACAGGTAGGGCTCTACGCTCAGAGACTAGGCAGGCATGCCCCTTGCACCAAAAAGGACGGCGCGTAACTGTTGAAGTTCCACTGTGTTACTATCTAGCCAACACACTTCTCATTCTAATCCGTGATATCCAACACAGCATTTCATCACAATCCAAACCACTCAGAAACCACATCCAACAGAATGAATCTGTACTTTTAGCAGCACATTTCCACTTAGCTGCAACACTGCATATTTGACCTTTTAAACTTTATAGCACTCGAAAACATATTATCATAGAATCACAGAATGGTTTAGGTTGGAAGGGACCTTAAAGCTCATCTAGTTCCAAGCCCCCTGCCATGGGCAGGGACACCCTCCACTAGACCAGGTTGCTCAAAGCCTCATCCAGCCTGGCCTTGAAGACCGCCAGGGATGGGGCATCCACAGCTTCTCTGGGCAACCTGTGCCAGCGCCTCACCACCCTCATCATGAAGAGTTTCTTCCTTACATCCAATCCAAATCTCCCCTCTTTCAACTCAAACCCATTACTCTCGTGCTGTCACTCCCTGCCCTTGTAAAAAGACCCCCTCCAGCTTTCTTGTCAGTCCCTTCAGGTACTGGAAGGCGCTATAAGGTCTCCCCGGAGCCTTCCCTTCTCCAGGCTGAACATAGAATTATGCAGAACGGAAGTTCATTGTTCAAAGGTATAAAAAAATAACTATTTTAAAATCTGTAGCTCAGAAATGTAGTTTTTAACTGTAGAAACACTAAAGATTTTTCCACAATCTACTAGTGGAAATAAGAGTGGAATGGGTTTTTGAGATCTAAACAGAGAGGATGTTTATATGTTTCTAAGGAACAACAAGAAAGATGAGGTAGGACAGAGGCAACTAAAAGTACTTTAAAAAGCATTTTTTACAGTAGTTGCTGCAAATAATTTATTTTCCTCGAAACTGCAGTTCTAGGACTTCTAAAAAATTGTAATTTTTTTTTTAATGGGAAAATACAAACACCATGTTTTTCTAAAACCCATTTCAAGATTTGCATTTGTCAAAATCATACAAGGCACATTTGGAAAGAGCGAAACACTGGCAGTGACAGCACTATGGTGAGACATTTTTGGATCAGCAGCTAAGTTTCCCTCCTCCTTCTCCTCCCACACTTCCTTTTCCTCCTCTATAAAGCAGTAACTGGTGTGATTCTTATTATAAAATTTAATTTCTTGACTAGTTTATTTTTCTACTCACTCATATTATTTAGCTTGAGCAATGAGGGATCAGTTGGGAAGAGAACAATTTAGTGATATTTAAGCCCTACTCCTGAAGACATGCATACGCTAACTTTGTTACATGAGTACTTCCAATAATTGTAAAGGAAGTAATCATTGGAATATAATTAGGCATACGAATAAATACATGGAAAGCAGAGGGCTTAGTCAGCTGCTAAATATAGGAATTTACTCTCTTATGTAAAACAAGCATGTTCAAAATGAGATCTGCAGAGCTCTCAGAGAAGGCCTCTGCATGCCTGACAGTTGACTTCAGGACAACATATTCCAAAACTACCTGTTCCACAGAGATAGTTTGACATGCCCAATGAGGTGGACACAAAATCAACACCTGCCTGGCCTCCACCAGATATTTTGAGTAGTACACATTAACACAGAAAACGTATCGGCTGCATCTCCCTTCCCTCCCCCTGCTCTTTCCCAAAACACAGCCATCAGGTGCAAAACCATGCAAAGTGGGTGCTCAGTGTCAGCACATGTGGACACCCCAGGCAGCACAGCACTGCCACTGTCATCACTGCTTGTGGTTCTTACTGTGTAACTGCCACACTGCAACTGTGGGACGTCGCCTGTAGCCAAGGTGATGTGCAGGAAACCAGGAATTAAGGCTTTAAAGCCATTTCAGTTGGGGCTTTGGTTTATGCCACTGTCTTTCCTTTGCTACCCACATATATATATTTATCTTCATTTTCTTAATATCCATCATTACTCTTTAGACACAAGCGAGGCCCAGAATGACCTCCACTGAACAGAGCCAAGCGCCGGTCCTTTGATACTTGGACTATGCTGGCTCCTTCTCAGAGCAGGAGGGTGCAGGAGCCTTATATTCTTATCACCTCAGGATGAAAGAGGCCCTGGTTCTCCACTGCCCAGGTGCACCTGCAAATACCTATGCCTCTGAAAATGTACTGTAAAATTATATCATATGGACTGTCATTCCAAACAGGCATTACAATGAAACACCCTCAAATGTTAACCTGTTAATGATGGCATATTATTTTAGGATTAAAAGAGCTGCCTATACTTATCCATTATGGAACAACTCCTTGATCAGAACCCAACTCATCCTTCTGCCTCTCTAATTTGACCCTACTGACTTCTGTTGTCTGACTGAGTTTGGATTTACAGTAGTACAACATTTTTGCATTTTTGTCAACTGATCTCTCTAGAATAGTGTCAGAATGATTGTCCTTTAGCTTCCACAACTTAATTTGAATGTCAAATTAATGCATTTGAAGAGCTTTTAAAAGTATGTATCTTGCACTTGGAAGGCAAAGCCAGGAAGTAATACTTGGTAGAAAACAACTGCTGTCAAAGTAAGTGAACATGGTTTGTTGTTTCCTTGCTTTTCTATCCTGAACACACAGAAATACTGTGAACACCCAAATGCCACTGTAAAATAAGAACCATTTCAGAAATTACATCTCATCCTCACTCTTAGTCTAAGGGTCATATTTCACCTGCCACTAGAACGAGAGCTATAACAAATAACACCTTTCTATAATTCTGCAAGGCAGAAATGAGAACAAAGTTTTCACGTGTCATAAAACTGAATTGCAGAGTATCAAGTGGCACACTATTTTGATTGCTGTGAATTAGGGCTAAATATGATTTCCACTTTTACATAAGCAACAGAAATTAGAAGTTAGGCCCTTTGTTTCAACATGAGCAGCATTCAGTTGTAGTGAACAATTCCTTTGAGGTGATTTTTGAAGTGATACATTTTCTTTTTCTAACATGCCCTAAAGCCTTATCTTGAAAGCCATTGCCTGTGATCAGCCTGCACATGAGCAACTCCTGCAATATGTTGAGTTTGTGTTCATTTCTATTTTTGCCATCCCAGGCTATAAGTATCCAAATGCAAGTCTCCCACTGCAGAACTGTGCTGGGATATCTAGGTTAGATCAAGAGCAGTGAATCTGTCCATGCAGCACTCTCACTAGCCCAAATACTGTATAATACCCTCCCCCTCAGCAGGGGTGAGGACAGAGACTAGAAGGGAACTAAAAAAGTTGTGCCCCATGCCAGCTTAGTGCCTCTGGTGCAAATGCACCATCACATGCATTAACCCCTGCAACATTTCAACTAGGAGATACAGCAGACAGAAGCTTTTGGTTCACCTGCCTGGAGATGCTGGTGGCACTGTAGAAGACACCCCCCCTGCTCCAGTCTTCTTCCAGCAAAGGAGACTGCAACACACTGAGAAAGATTTTTTTCCTTCCCCAAACAACATGCCCTATCATGACCCACAGAAACACAACTTACTCAAACGAGGAACAAACCCCACTTTGTTTTCCAGCAAGCAGCAGTAGTCTCTTCTTTCTATTGTATTTGACATACCACAGTGTTTCTTACGGCCAGATTAAAACATATAGATAGTTTTGCATCCACAGTCCTGTTCTTTCTGGGAGGATATGTTTTCTGTTCTATTTTGTCTTCCTTTCCTCCTCACCATTCTGATAAGTCAGCTTTTTAGTGGTAGTTGCAGGTACTTGGCAGGTTTTACCATCTTTACACATAGCCTAATAGTGCTTTCATCTTCTATTTAACCTTGGACAAGTCCACACAAAAGGATTAAACCAAAAACCCAGTTTCAGGGCGATACACATAGCTCTAGTTCTACAGTATTTCTATCCTCTGAGGTTAACTTTTAGGCACTTTTGTAAGCTTTGAATTTGATATGCAGAGCAGCAACAAATAAACTGTCTTGATGCGTCTCATTTCTAAGACATATCATATAATCCATGAGAAGAATTAATAGAACAAAAGACTTGCTTCAGTATTATTATGAGCTCACCCCCTATCTGTTTTATAGAAATAGCAGCAGGTTTTGAATGAAAATGTGTGAAGATCGTGCAGTACTAGTGATGAATATGGCATTCCAGTGATCTAATTTATAAATGATGATACATTTCCCAGATGAAATGTAGAGAAGAGCAAACCTGAAGGAAATTTCACTGAAGCAGAATTTGAAAAGGAGAGCTCTACCGTTTGCTTTGAAAAGAAATCCATTATGGTACAATTTTCAAGCCACTTTCCCTATAATTTTCAGATTGAATGAGAAGTTGCTATGCTACAGTATTGTTTGAGAACATATCTATTCTGTGCTAGAAAAGTAAGGAAAAATAAACTGAAAGTATTTATTGGAGTTTGTCACAGCCCTCAGATCTCAGCAACACATACCAGGAGACACCCATGATCCCAGACCCAAAACCTTTCTGTGGTTTTTAATGAAACATTTCAGATTTATTTTTTCCCCTTTGTCACTTATTTCCTGAAATTCCCAAGGCTGAATGCGATGATTTCTTATCTGGCCTGCACAACGGTATGGAGCGCATAAAAAAACATTGGCTGGAAACATCTGACAAAGATCATCTCTGGCAAAGAAACTGGACTATGCCATTCCTAAAACGGCACACAGGGACTTTGTTACGGAATGGCTCAAGCAGCAGCATGAAAATACTTTTTAAACTGTCCTTAGGACATACGGAGAAAGTCTGGAGTATTTGCTTTAATTTTATTCTGCATTTTAATCCCAGAGTATCAGAGTGGCAGGCCCAGGTTGCCTGGCCACAGCAGAAGGATTTCTCAGGAAGTTTTAGGTATTTGCTGGGTCAAAATTTTACTTAAATTATATATCCTTTTTCCCCATCCAGAAGCTAATTTTAATGCACTACAGCTAATTTCCATTCTATTTATTCTCAGACTCTTAATATTTAAAACACTGAAAATGGCAAATGTAAGTTAAACGCAGCATACCAACAGCCCACCAGCCCATGAACAAGCAGCATAGCCCACCTCAGACATTCTCTGCACAAGTATGCTTGAAAAAGGAACACTCTCCAGGCTTGGCTAAGAAAACCCAGGAAATAAATTAAGCAGAGTGGGTGAAAAACAAAGTTATGCCACCCGTTGGCACTCAGTGGAGAAGGGAGATAACATGCCGCTACTCCTCCACTCTGCACCCAGTTACAGCCATCACCCTTGACTGCAGGCAGCGGGAGGTTCCCACACTGCCCTTTTCTCATCGCAAACTGAGAAGACGGCAAGGTTTTCAAGCGTTTTCACTCCTCCTATTTACAGCTTCAACCAATCCATGCCCCATCTCACATGAGAAACATCTTCCCCACAGCTGGTCTGCATCCTCCCACACAAACAGCCTTCCCCAGAGGAGACCACCAGCTCTTGCTTTTCCCCTTTCACTTTCATAATTACTGGGGTCTTTTTCCTCTTCTTTCTCTAGTGTAATTCAAGGTTTCCTCCTTATCTGTGCCTCTCTGGGGTGGCAGACAGGCTAGGGACCTTCCTGCAGCTGCTTAGCACCTCTCACCCCGGAGTGGGCTGGATCCAGGAGAGTAGGGACAGGCTGCACATGGCTGCAGGCACAGAAGACCCCTGGATAACTGTGCTCCTCAGGTAGCACCAAGTTTCTCTCAGCGCTCACCTCAGCACCATCTGCACGTACCAACAGCATGTTGCTGGCCTACCCCACCCTGTGCCCCAGGTCAGGGTGCCCAAAGCATGTCTTTTCTCTCAGACAAGAGCAATGGATGTGAAAAACCACACAGCTGGGGCTCTGCTCTAGTCCCAGCATGAGACATGAGGGAGACACCTCCGGGGCTGCCAGCGGGACAGCTCTTTGCTACAGACTCCCGAGTACTGGGGAGCAGGAGACAGGCTGCGAGACAGGAACGGTTCAAAGGCTGACTTCATGGCCTGCAAAGTAAGGAGGGGAGTCAGGGATGAGGGAAAAGGAGAGCAGTGCAGGCAACAAACAGCCTTGATGCCTGAAAAAGCCAGTTAAGAGCTGCTATTTCTCCGTTCCACCTCCCCATTACTGGAGGCTCTGTTTGTGGGTACGAGGTGACAGCAACCTCTTCTGAACAGAGGAACAGCTCCTCTCTGACCCCCTGCCAGACATGCCAGCTGGGGAGCCAAGGGTTGGGCGCATGATTTGGGCACTCCGGCCAGGACCCCACAGCTGCCGCACTGACGGGTGGGAAAGGCACGCAGGCAATCCGAGCCAGCCCGGGGCTGCACTGGTGGCCTGCGCTGCACAGCACCAGCCAGCTATTAATAAATACAGGAGTGAAACCAAATGCCTCTGCTTTGACTTCTTTAAAAGCCCAAATTCAGCCTTCAAATGGGTCTATTTCTGGCTGTCCATTCAACCCGCAGTTCCAGTGCGGGAGCTCCCCCACCCAGGCATACAATTCCTGCTGATTTAGCAAGCTCAGTGTTAACAGCCACAGCAAGACACTGGATTAGGCAGTCTGAGGGTTTCACAAAGTGAATTCTGTTCCTGTTCAAGCCCTCATGTAACACACGAAGGGAATTGCACTTGCACAGCAGTACCTTTACCCACTAACGCACCCCTTAGGTTTCTGCATCTCCCTCTGCCCTCCAGTCCTACTCAATAAATACAACTGCATGTCTGATACTTGCTGACCCCCTGTTCTGCATCACAGAAGTCCCTGACCTGTTGACTTACAAAGGACAAGACAACAGACCTCCTCTCTCAGGTCAGGAAGGGTTTGCATGGACACGGCAGTCTGGCTGCGAGAACGTGCACATAACCACTAACACCATATGCACTAAACATGCAACTAAGGCACAGGTCCTTGTAAACCAACAAATAGCCAAACCTCTCAACAAAATAAGGATTCACGGCAAAAGGCTCTATTGTTTCTGAAACAGAAAAACAACATTCTGAAAATTGGTGACATTTCCCCGTTTTCTGCAGCATAAGCAGGTTCAAGTCTCCTCATGAAACACTGTAATAAATACTCCTTATTTTTGATATTTTGGGGACTGAATTGCATGGAATATTCCACATATAATGTCTTGTTAGCACGAATTTTATAAAGCTCCAGCACAGTCCACTGCCACATGGAGGTAATCTCTTGCAAACCAAAGACAATGGTATTACCAGGATGTAGAAGAATCATCATTCCATCTAATGCAAGAGAAACTCTTAAAAAGCTTTACAGAGAGAATAATCAGTCCTTGTAATTGTTGCACTCTTAGAGGTTTGGAGTTGCCTTGTTTCCTTTCGAGTGCCCAAAAACTCTAGAGGGGAAGCAGTTGTTTCCTGCATACCAAAATGCTTTGTCACTTACCCAGAAAAACCTGACCGAAATAGTTGCTAACATTTGTTTTCCACTCCTCTCCAAATAAAGATGTAAAAATCTAAAATAAAGTTTGTCTTCTCCATCCTCCCATTCACCTTTGATGCTGCTCAATCCACTTTTGGCAGCCGGCACTGCTCTGGGCAGCAGAAGGGGACATGTCTTGAATTTCCAATTCATGTTCCAACTGTGAAGTCGCTTCCTCCTTCCCTCCACTGCATTTGGCAGGATATGTTTATGGGTTCTTCCAGGAGAGTTGAATAGCCTCTTTAAGGCATGGTGGTGCCCACAAGGACACAAATGCCACTAGCAGGAAACTTGTGTTGCTGGAACCGTGTCGTGGGAACTCCAACACAGTATCAAGGGGTAATGCAACAGGGATATCCAAGAAACTGCACCGACAGCAGGTCAGTTGATCTCAGAAATCACTGATCTCCAAGAGTGGTGTGTTAGCAGATGTGTTTTGTAGAGAACAAGAACATGATGGAAAATGTCAGTAAAATATTTTAACTCCCAAGGGCACCTTCTGCACAACCTATCCCCGCAGAGGAGGGAGAGGCTGCCTCTCTCCATGGCAGCCCTACCTTACCATATCCTTATTCTGTCCTTACTAGTGGTTTCTGCTGTTGATACTAGGTGTGCTCCCCCATTTACACACCTTTGCTAGTACTGCATGGCAAAGCAGATACAGCCCTCGGAGCTTCAGGGAAAAACCTGAAGAAAGTGGAGTAACCAGGTACCTACTGATGTCATGATACACCAGGAAGCCCCCAGGCACCACTTTTCCATGGACCCGAGATATCACCTGATGTATTCTGCTTTTTATCCCTCTGCTCTTTCTCTACAGTCTTACTCTATGCAATGCTTATCCAGCTGCATTCATTCCTCATACTAAAATAAAATAAAGACCACAGCGTCTGACCAGCAGGCAGCCACTTGGCCATGCAAGCATGCAAATTTCTTGGCAGAGCTTAGATTCTAGCACAGAAAGGAATTGTAATAATTCTATAAGTTGAGATTTTTCAACAGCTACCAGGAACTGGCTGGCGTCTTGGGACAAGGACAAAGACAGCAGCACTTCTTGCAGTGGCCACATACAGCACGGTTACAGAGACTTGGGTGACTTCAGCACGCTAATGCTGATAATGAGCTTGCGGCACCACAGTCACGCATGGATGAGCATTCAATTACTCACCCCGTGGTTAACGGGCAGTGAAAGCAAAGACTATAGCCACGCAGGCCTCCACGACTTTCATTTCATAATGTGCCATTAAATCTCCATCAAATAATGACAGCTTTGTCCCATGGGCTGAGGCTGAGCAGGGGGTGGCCCATCTCGTTTTGCAGAGCCCAGGGAAAACCAGCTCAGGCCCTTGCCCCAGGCAGGACCTGAAGTGGTGACATCAAGATGAAAATATTCCAGCTCCATTTCCTGCCCCAAATACCCTCCCAACCTTACGGGCCAGATACAGTAACTGTAGTTCAGCAGCCTCAGAAATAAAGAAACCCCCCTTGAAGTCCTGAAATACATATTTTTGATTTTTTTTTTTTAAGACTTAGTTCAAGGGATTGGCATTTTTATCACACAAACGTAAAACATTAAGTGTAGTTGGTGTAGAAAACGTTTTGTAATGGAACAAAACTATTTCTAGTAGTCTTGCCACAATCTGTGAAGCTACATTTAAAAATCAGTTCAAGGAGACTCATGGTTAAACATACCATCAGCAACAGCTCCGCTTCCTTGTGAAGATAGGTCCTTAGAAAAAATGGTATTTTCAAGGATCCTTGTGTGCAAATAGGCAGACAGATTCAAAGATTTTCTTTGGGATTGAAACAGGGAAAGAGCTTAATTACCATTGAAAACAAGCCAAACTTAAAATCAAAGTTAAATGCCCACTCAAGCACATTGTGAAATGTACCTTTTACTTTTTATCTATCTGCGTATTTAAGCACCTGCATATATTGAAGATATACCATATCTACAGCGTTCCTATACTATACCCATGGGGTGTGTTCTTAAATAAATAAATAAATTCCTTTAGAGTTGGTGCAAGACATCCTTTAAAATTCCCTCAGCTTTGCCATAAACAGTACTAGTGGAGCTGGCAGAGGTGTGATGCTCCCAATTCACTTCTGGGCGTAACTTCTGCTCCTAAACTGTGCACTAAATACAAAGTTGAAACAATTTCCATTTGGTAACAGCAGGTTTGCTGCCCTTGCCCTGCTGTAGAAATGAACCCAGGCACAAGCCTGAACTGTGATGCTTGGAACAAAATTCTGTCCTTCAGGGCTGTTGCCCTTCTGTGACTCATGAAATGCAGGTACTTACACCAACCCCTGTGTAACTGTTTCAGTGCAGTATTTGAAAGGGGCGAAGTGACAGACATCAAAATAAGATTAGCATTTCCAGCTTGTCTCTGTCACTTCTGCAACTGAACCGATTTAGGAGGAAAACCTTCAAGGTACCTATTTTTTCACAGTTTACTGCCAGCCCTGCCCAGCTCAGTCCCAGGAGCTACGGGGAGGGAGGGGGCTGCAGGCGTGGATGGAGACTTACTTACATTTTGACTCATTAGGGCATTATCTCCATGGGAAACGATTTTCTAGTGATACACACACAGTACAGTGACACACAAAACCTGCTTTATTTCCCTTCCATTTAAACTCCTTCCCAGATGACATAAGCTACATTGATCCTTCTAAAGCTGTACATGCTCACATGCAAGTTCATGTTATGATGAAAGCAAAGCCTGAACTGTATGGGAAAAAAGGATGTGGACTGGCTGGCCTGGGTGCTGCCATACAGTACCTGCCCACAAGTTTCTAAATTTTTAAACTTTAAAATAAAAATGAGTACTGCAACATCAGTTACCATTGGAGAGTAAGATGGTTGCTATGCCCAGTTTTAAAAATGAGTCATGTAGACCATAAACACAGAACACAGCAGCATTTCTAGGGAGCAACTATACTGGACTCCAGTTCTATAACTGAACCCGAGTACTCTTTTTGAAGGTAAAAAGATACTTGTCACTCATCTTGAAGCTGGATCTCAGTTCACTTAGCCATGGAGATAGTTTGTGGCTACTACCATTACTAAAAAAAAAAAAAAAAAAAAAAAATCAAACCCAGACTTCAGCTATACAGTTAAAATCTGATCTCCTCGAGTTTTGCTGGCCTTCTGTTTGGGACCACATCTGCAATGTCCTACGGAAAAAAACAAACTTAAAAGGGACACAGAAGTCATATGCATAACAATCCAAACTATTATCAGCAGCCTGCCCCCATCCCGGTTTCAACGTGAGAAAAAAAAAACAATTAAGCATTTGTACAAATACATTTTGTATTTGTTGATGAATCATTCACAGCTTTGCAGATATTTAAGTAATAATACTGTCCTAATGGTTGTAAAACAAATTTGCGACTAAACAGATAAAAACCACTACATGCCTTCGAAGGACCCAGTAGCAACCATTTAGGGACTGGATTCCTTGGAACTGAGCATTCATAATCCAGTGCCTACTGTGCATTCACTCCCCTCAATGGCTATGGTAATTAGGTTGTCTTATGTTATTGTGACCTACAATCTATCTATGGGGACACTCCAGGGGAGCTCTGGGTCCAAAATCTACTAATTTCACATTTAGAAAGACCCAGGCATTACAACAATGCTGAATTGATATGCAGAACATTCAGATAATTTTAAACACTTGAATCATTGTCCTCGGATGTAAAAAGATCAGGGCTTCCTTCAAGCACGCATTGTGCAAATTCACTGGGTGTGTCACGTTACACTGGAGGGATGTTTGCTGAAACGCAACTGGGCAATGGAAGTGGTAGTTGATTAAGTGGAAAATAGGGAGCCTTGAGCACAATGACCTTTATAAACCACGCACAAAAATTAAACCGAGACTTAGAGCAAACTTCTCTGGTCGTTTTTTTCTATGCTGGTAGAAAACAAGGTAATAAACCAGAGTACACAGTTAGTTTTCGTGCATAAGTTACAACCTTCTTATGAAATTTTGCTCAACCATCTAGCTTCTGGCTTTAGTAATATAGTGTCACTTGATCAAATCCTAATAAACAGTCCAGATAAAGTTACAGTCTAGTAACACTACTGGTTAAGTAGTTCCTCAGCGCCTTAGCATTTGCAGTCCTGGATGACTTAAGAGCATGGTCTCGTCCTACATACCCTACATTACAGCTGAATGGGTAATCACACGGAAACTTTGCAAACAAGTTTCCAGCTCAGGGCAGAGCATCAACCCTGATCAGACAAATGGCCTTCAGCCTAATTCTGTACGAGAGATCTGGGGATCTTCTTACCATCTCATCAAATCTAACCTTTCTTAGAGACAGGTCATTACAAGCAAATATTCCCTATGAATTTCTGGATAATGACAGATGAGCTCCGAAGAGCCTTGCAGCAGCTGCTCATCAGGACACTGCTAACCCCACCTTCCCAGCCCGTCACCAGCAGCTTCAGTGAGCACAGCAGCGTGAGGACTACAGAAGGGAGGCAAAAGTGCACATTTCCCTTCTGCTCTGACAAAATGGGAAGAAAGAGGAGGGCAGACACCTTGAGAGAGAAATGTCAAACTGCCTCAGCAAGATTTGCCAGGTCTTCCAGAGCCCTTATTAATGCAATAAATTTATTTTTGGGAGAGTTAAAAAAAATTCAAATCACTACCTCCGTGAATCCTATGAGTTAGATTGAATACAGAGTATTATGTATAGGTTCTCCACTGAGAAAACTGAATGTATTTATCTTTTTAATTGAATCTAGCCATATAAAATGATCCTGTTAAGTAGATTAGAAATCTTACATACTGGGCCCCCATGTGGTTTGCCTTTAATACTTGTGCATTCAATTACTGTTTTTGGAAAGCAGGAATTACTCACTGCAACCCTAATGCTATATTTATTCAGGATTTAGGCCTATTTTAAGATTAGACCTGACTTAATTGTACCAAACTATCACCAATGTTGGAGTCAGACTACTGAAACTCATTATCATATATCTGCCTGATATCTGCATTCTGCAAATCTGCGAAGAAGAAAAAGAGACTACTTCCTCTTGCTGCTACTGGAATAAAATTAGAGGATGTCTGTGGAGTCTGAAAAGTGATTTTATCCAGATGCTCCAGTAAAGTATTTATTTTTGATGGAAAAACTTACAATATGAAAACTGTTCCAATAAAAAAAGATGCATGACAGAGGGGAAAGACTCAATTATGTCTGCCTACATAATGCACAGGGAAAAATTAACTGTAATGGCAAGAAGGCATTGCAAGAGTCCACATTATGGACTAGGAGCTCACATAATTGGTGCACACAACATGCATGAGGAAGAGGTGGATAGTGAGTCACTCCTATCTTTTTCTTGCGTGAGATTCACCCATATCTCGAGTAGATCTGCAGAAGGAAGGGCTCTGCTTCTAGAAGGCAGCTCTGCAGAGATGAATCAGTCACTGCCCACGCCAAGGGTAGAGTACAGCCCTTGCCTCCCACCACACACCATGTATGAGCTTCATCAGCAGTTCCTTCACAACAACAGTGTTTCTCTCAGCTTTGGCAAGACAAGGAAGCAGTTTTAAAAGACTAAAGGAAAGGTGGTCAAAGGACCTTCAGATTTCTATCACACTGTTACTGTATCTGCATTTATGCCTTAAACATCAACAGCAAATTACATCCAAAATACATTTTTTAGAAAAACCTTCTTAAGCATCATGTTAAAGGTCTTGCAGAAATCCTAGCCTTGACCTTATTCTAGGTGAAGGGTACAGCAGAAGTCCAGCACACTTGCATATGGTTCTAACTCTGGAGCTCTGCAGATTATATCATTTGCCTAACGAAGCTGAAGTGTTACCTTCATTTTTCAAAAGAGATTAAAGAACAAGGACAGCAGCTACAAGGACAGGAAAAGATATAACACTAGGAAAACATTTGCTTTTATCAGTCAGTAGAACAGTGCTGTAAATCTGCACTATGTTTGTCATCGGGGAAAAAAAAAGTAAAAATATAGTTACTAAGAGTCTGGTTGTGTTTCCTACATGTACAAGGGGACCACTACTTGCAAAATCAGTGTTTTGCATAGATAACAGTTGGAAATTAACAACAGTCACCATAGTTTTCAATGCAAGACAATATATGCTATCATAATATAGAATAAAACTTAATACAGAATAAAAGCTTAGACCCTAAAAAAAAAAAAGAGGCATAAAAGAGGCAAAAAAGCACCCATAAATCTATAGCTGTAGGTACTCTGGACTTCTCAATCAGAGGTGAGTAATGAAGCAAGATAACCAGGTTCAGACCTTACTTGTGACAATTGTAATAGTTATGCATTGATTTAAATCAGTTTCAAAAAACACCACACCCCAAGCTTCAAATTTAGACTTTTTTTTTTTTAGTATATACACTTTTCTGAGGAATTGCGTAGTGTACTTACACTTAAGATCTATAAAAGAAACATGTAGGCATTCTTTGATTTACAGCATACAGGCAGTACTATGCAGAACACCTTAAAATAATAAGAAAAGGCGTATAATATACCCTTTTGTCTCCTAATTTGCAATGCCAATTAACTTCTCAGTTTAATTACATAAATATGGCATTTTCCAGAAAATTTTTGTAATATGCAACTGTTTCTACCATTATTTGATTTGAAAAAGAAAATAAATAAATAGAGGTGTTAATTTCTACCTCACACAGAACAGACAATGCCAGGAGTCCAAAGACTCCATTACAAGGTGGTTGTTATCAAGAAGGAAGTATTCTAAAAATGTAGAGGCCTCAGATGGTTTGTTTTGATTCTCAAATAGACAATCTGTCTGAAATTCTAGCCAGACACTGAAGCAGAGCTGAAAAAATTATCTTATAGGCAAAATAAATGTTTACTGTGGAATAGTTCTGTAAGGTATACATGAGTCATTTTTAACCACAGTATTTCCCAGATAAACACAACTGCTGTGTTTATAATGAAAATTAATTCAGTTATGTAGATAGCTCAGTTCATAAAACATCTGACAGAATAGAAGAGGTATTTGACAAGCCCTAACTGGTACTTTTTTTTCTCTAGTCTTTCAGATACTTCTTGCTTGTGAAAGAAAAAGCAACGAAAAGTATATGCAGAAAGAGAAGACTGCTTAGAAACAAAATCCTTTCCCCCAGAAGTTGGGTGCAGTTGCAGGGATCAGCGAGGAAAATCAGGTAGAAAAAACCCACTTACCTCTGCAAACAAATCACCACGTAGCTAAGACTGGGGCCTGTGGTGCTTACTTTCATATGAATTACAAACTAACCTCACCCTTGTTTGACAATTCTGTTTGACACAACAGAGGGTCAAACCACACAGGTGTTAATTTCCAGGTGTCTCTCATACGCTGCCGTTACCTAATTATTCATTCTCCTCATTCAGTGAGGCTCTAGGCATTGGAGCCAATCACTCCCATTCCCCTGAGCTCTTCTAAGAACTTACCCTGTATCTTCCTCTCTACACAGAAGGAACAGTGCTATGGGTTTCAGACTAGCTTACACAGAAGTAATTGCCACCTGAACCTCTCTGCACTCAAAAGGAACACAATGTAGAAACCAGGAAGAGAAACACGCAAATTTGAATGTGTTCCTGTAGTTGCTAAGCTTTAAAAATTAACTGGATTTTTAAGAAGTTTGAAGGCAAAGTGACCTAACTAAAAGTATCTAACATGTCAAGACAAAGAATGGAGTTGCTGCTAACGACCCTGACTGTCTTTTACTGCTTAGTAAGCTAATTATATTAAAAAAAAAACAAAACAGAGTGGAGGAAATTAGAAGGCATGTTGTTGTTTCTATTCCTTCCAAATCAAAACAGTAGCCAGCATGATGTAGGAAAACCCCTTCAGGTTACATACACTGAGAAAGCTATTGTATAGAGCATTCAAGCAAAGCCAAACAAACTTCCAAGTACATTTTGATTTTTTTAACAGCCAAAGGCAATTCCTACTGTGGCTGTGCCCTCATGCATGACATATGCTCTGTAAAGTGGAAACCCGCCTCTCGTGTCAGACCCTAGAAGAATATTATAGTGAAAAGCGTGGCTGAAGTGAAGAGCAGAAATTACCTCCTGGACCCCAATGTGTTTGATAATATTGGAATGGATAATAAAACTCTCCTGCAAAACGCAGTCTTTTGGATGAGAGCTTTCAAGAAGTCTTCTGGAAAGAAGGTATTTTCTGAATTTGTATCACAATGTTACTGGTCAGTAGTCACAGGTTCTGGTAAAAGCTATTTGCTGGTTAATATCCCAAAACACGACTTCTGGAGCTTTACAAGAATTATACAAACTCTGCTCAAACAGTCCTGGTCTTACAAGTACATCTAAGCTGGCAGTTGATGCCACTACCGCTAAACACATCCCCCCCCACCACAGGGGGATATAGCAGAGCTCTTGTAAAGCTGGATAGTGTAACAGGTATAGATAGCACATGCCTACCATGAAACCACTCTTCTAACAGAAAAAAAAACCAAAACATGGTATTCTTTTGCTAAAGTCTGATGTGAAAGATGGAAAACAATCTAAACAGATAATTAATTTTAAATTAGAAAATATTTAAATTAGAAAAGCATAACCCTTTGGGGATGGAAGAAAAATAACAAGTGGCCTTTTCAGTACCAGTTTAGTGGCATGATCCCAAACCTCTAATCCCAGTTCTTTACTGTAATTCCAGAGAAACCTATATCCTAATGGCACAAGTAGCCTAGAGACCCACACCCTACAGTATGCACTGGCCTAACCAGAGATCCTTATGCGTTCAAGGCTATGCCTGCCTGCCACAGCTAATACAATATCCTGGTCAATAATTTAATTAGACAAAGACCGGGAAATTCAGAGAGTGACAGCTCCCATTCTCATGCATAGTGCTCATCTCAGGCATAAAGTCAGCACTGAGGACTATACGTGCACAGGGAGATTTACTCCTGCAAACCTGTGTATCTGAACACAGCGCTAAAAGCAATGCTCTGTGAACCCACAGAGACTGTCAGGTATGTAAAACAACAGAAACGTCCCAATTTCTCAACACAAGTGGAAAAGGAGAGAACAGAGTTTCAGCTTCTGGAAGTTGTCTTCAGCAGCAGCAGGCCAGCTTGAACACCATCCACACTTGCCTTGGATTTGCCACACCACAGGACTCCATCCTGCCCATCCTTAGGTCTGCTGGACTCTCCAGCTCCTCCATACACTCAAGTGAACTTGGTGCAGCCTGGACAGCAAGCTGTGATTTTGTAAGGTACAAAAACTGTGTCCAAGTTTGCCAAAACAAGTGACCTACATTTAAGAGTAACTAAAAGATCTCAAAAAAAAGAAAAAAAAAAAAGGATGGGGGGGTGGGTGGTGGAATCAAACTGTTTTGATTGTTGTAGGAGATTGATTCTTTCCAATGAATATAGCCCCTGCCAAGTGCTGGATTGAAAGCAGCTGGCACATAGTACAGACAAGAGTGACCTGCAAATGCAGCAGGGACAACACAGACGGAAACGCCTAGTTTGCAGGTGTTTTGTTTTGTGGTGCTAGTGAAACAGCATTTTATCAAGCAGAGACTCCCCCAAACCATCCTCTGCTGAAACACTGCTGTGCTAGCTGCTTTGTGAAATGCTGCTTTCCTCCCTTCCCCCACTCCCACAATCCTTTCTCAGCTCATGAGGGCTCTATTTGCAATGCTACACAAAAGGATTAGTTGTTTCAACTTTTCTGTTTTCCTATTTCCAAACAGCCTCAATTGTGTCTCTTTTGACTGACCTCAACATTTTACTCGAGACTCCCCCCTGCTTCCTTCTCCCTCCCCAAAATTAACCAAGCAATTTGGCTTGACATCAAATCAGAATAGTGAAAATACACATTAGCTTTAAATGCTGCTTCGGTAGCCCTGCACCTCTGAACCGAAAAGCGTTTTCTGCACTTTAACCTCTAGACAGAGCAACACAGGAGAACGTGCGTTAAGCGAGCTATGAAACAACAGGTTTTAATGCCATTACTCTTTCCCCAGATTTACCACTGACATACTCTGTTTGTACCTCAGCTTTCTTAACTGTAAAACAGGGATGATGCATGCTGCAGTGTCTTAGAATACTTTAAAAGTTTCCAAAGACTGGCTCTAAGTACCAACTATCATTTTCATAGAATGCAGACTGCGCTCCGAAGGGGGAAAAACGTCTTGACTGCGTAATCACATTTAGGACAGCGGTCTGTATGTGCGCTAGAGCAGTTACAAGGGAAATTTCCTGTTTGTAAACTGCATGTGTCACAACCATGTTTAATAGAAAGCCACCAAAAGCCTTTAGGTGCTGTAAGTCTTTGTAGTAAAGGCATTTGGTTTTGTACTAGTCTATAATGGCTCTCTGAGAGCTGTCAGGATTTATCACATCAAAAATCCATGCACTAAAAAAGGAGAGGTTGCCCAGAGAGAGTTTGGTACTTCAGAGACATTAGAATCTATTTTGTTCATAACACATATTTGTGCACTTGGGTTTTGTGTCTTAACTTGATCATATTCCTATATTGCCCATTCTCCAAGAGGTTTTTGTTGTGACACTTCAGGGGCAGATCCACAACCACCACCACTAAACGTTCAGGAGCAGCCAGATGAGAGAGGGTCAGGTGCCAGGGGCCCCGTCAAGCCCCAAAGCTGCTGTGACATCCAGCACTACAGGGCGTTGTAGCGCATCAACGTCTAGTTGAATGTTCTGTGTACAACCTGATTCAGTAGCAAGTTGAGAGCGTGAAATCATGCAGCATCCTAGCCTCACAACTGTTAACTGATGACAGGGTTTTCCCCTGTCATGTTGTCTGAGATACCAGCAAGAGACGTCTGAGGAGCATTCGCTCACCCGTGCAGTTCCCAGGGATGAGGCCACATGCAAAGGTGTTTGCATCCCAGGAACCAGCATAGCTTAGTAACTGCTCTTTGTGGCCCAACAGTCTTTCAGTGGGAGAAACTGAAGTGTGTCATTTTTCCTTCCTTGGACATACCTACACAAAACCCCCGTGAAGGTTAGAAGGGGAGAAGCCTGTACTCAGGCTTCCAAATCACAAGGTTGGCTTAAAAACCTGCACATTTTAAGAGGCATTTTTTTGGTCACAGCCCTCATAAAGGACCTCTTGAGAGATGTAAACCAAATCAGTGCATTGCTGGGTCTCTCCTACACTCCTACACTTCCCAAGGCTGCTCTTGCTCATTTTCCTATGTTTGAGGAGCAGCCTTTCAAGGGAGTTTTCTGAATCCTGCTCCACCTCATCACTCCTTATGGAAGTATATCTTCATGGTCTGGCTGTATGTTACAAGATCGCCCAACACCTTCCCCCTTGACTCTGCCTCCTTCGCCCTTTCTCTCTAAGTCCTTCCTTACTGTGCAGCCCTCTGGGGACTGTCGGCTAAAGCTCTTATCATGGAGCTTGAAACACTTGCAGAAACTGTTTTCTCCATTTATTTCAAGAAACCATAATAGACAGAAGTACTCCTCAGCTCTTTTGAGCTTCCTTAGGTCTAAAAAAGCCTGAGTCACACACTCCAAATGCCAGGAGTTGGCAGTGTTTCATGTGTAGGCAACTAAACAAACACACAGGTCTTGAGGGACTTTTACACTTTCCAGATATGAGTGATATAAACATCAAAAAGAATTTAAAAAGACCTGAGCGAGAGTCTAATTTTCACCAAAAAAACTGAAATACAATTTGCTTAATGTTACTCACCACTGTATAATTTCATTTATGCAACACTGATTCATCACTGCAGTCTTAATTTTTATGAGGATCAAAGGAAAGAGACTCCAGTCTTACTACCAAAAGAAATATGCTTCTGCTTGTAAAGATCTGTCACTAAGCACCATTCTACAGAGTAAGCGATTTTAATCTTTTTGTTTTCATTGCTCCTCACACGCATGGAGCAGAATTTAAGACATCACTCCTTGTTTACAAGGAGCTAAAGCAGAACAAACAATATATTTAAAAAATGAAGTGTGTCCTTTTTCCTTCCTTGGACATACATATACAAAACTGTGAGGGGGAGAAACCTGTACACTGCTGTTACCTATAGAAAGAACTGTAGAAAAGGATTAATTGTTAATGAGGATAAAATTGAAAAGGCAACACCTGCTCAAAAAGAGTCCCTTGGGGAGACTTACTGCCTCAGAAATATATGATGGGAATAAGTTAAGTTATACAATGGCTAGTCATGGGATGCATCAAAAACTGACTGATGAGACCTTGTTCCAAACCACTGGTTTTGATTACTGACATAAATCAAGGCAAGGCAGCAGCTTAGCAAGTCCTGAAAGACAATAAAAACACCACTGAAAGAAGCTGGCAGTTAGAGTTAGCAGAGAATGTTGTGGCCAGAAACACCAGATGCCTTTATAAAAATAAGGTATGTTTTGCTAAGCAGCATCTGAAAAGTTTTTGCAGCCAAAAACTTTTGCAGCTTGATCTTTATTTCACAATTGAGCAACAGAGGTCCTTATTATTTAATTAAACACTCATTCCAACCCACATTTATTTAAAAAGCCTAAAATGAAGTGATTTTGCTGGAAGGCAAGTAGGTGAAATGGAAAGGGTTTATTCATATAAGGCTAGGAGTCATGAATGAAGCAATGATTTTACCACAAAAAGCATTTGCTGCTAAACAAGGAGTTACTGTAGAACATGAAGTCCAGACTAGCTAATTTAACAAAATGGCCCTTTGATTTGAAAACCATTTCTACACCACACTTTTGGAAGGACGTTTTGCTCTTGTTTCAATTTGTGGTCACCAGTCCTCATGTCCATGAGGATGGCATCCCTCTATCAGGCATAGCACATCTACTGATAATTCTTAGACAACGGCTGAAAAAAATCTGATTTGATTTGGCAGGGAAGCCATGGACTTTTCAATTATTCCTTTTATTTATACATTAGCCCTCTCTCCATGAAAAATATCACAACTCACCCTTTCCAAGCAGTCACGTGCCCTTCATACAAACACAGAAAACATTCTGCAGGTAATGTGGCTAAGTAGCTGCCTTTGAAGCCAACAAGCCTATTTCCTCAAGCGCAAACACTGTTACTTTTAATGTCCAAGCCAAGCCTCAGACTAAGTGCCCGATTTTCCTGCAATCCCTCATGCTGCAGCTGAACCCATCCATTGTCTTTACATCCAAGCGCCAGCCGTCTGGCTGGTGTATCAGGAGGCAACCAACCAGGTTAAGCTTGGGAAGGGCAAGTGGGTGCCCGAAGCAGGTGTTTGCAAAGCACGGCCAGACCCCTGACACAGGCCACGCACATCCTCTTCAGCTCACAGCCATGACTCCCCTTCACTCCTCCTTAGGAGGCTTAGGACCACCTTCAACTTCCCACCACACACACAGGGAGGAGAGACTCCTGGGCATTTGCCAGGCAGCAAAGTCCCCTCATCCATCAGGTCTCCTCACCCCTGTTTATCTCGCAGGGTGCTCTCACCCCACGGGACATCTGGGCCCTGAACAACTGCAGACATGCAGAAACCAACAGAATTTCATTTAGGTACAAACCAAAGAGAAACTCCATGGATCATCCGAAACAATACCAGATAGAGACTGGAGTTTGGAGTCTCTAATGAACATAATTACATTAAGCATGCAAGACCTAATAAGCGCAGAAAGGAAATAACCAGGCACTGGCATAACAGGAAACACACCAGAGTCCTGCCTAAATTGGAGCTGGCTGGGAAGTGAGCTATTGTCAGGAGCCCAGCATTTCAGATGCTCTGATGTTGCCAACTACCTTGAGCAAGCATAGCATATTGGCAAAAACGAACTAAACAAGGAGACTGGGTTGCTTATTTCAAGGGAAGCAGCTCAGAAACAGTCTAAATCCTAAACGTGCACATCCTACAATACACTGTCGTTCCACTGAGGTGGACAGAAATTGTAACATGTCAAGTTAAAGGATGGCTTCATTTACAAATAAGTATAAACACACAAACACATTTCTCTAGATGCACCTGTTTTAAATGTAACTGGAGATATGCATACCTTGCTGAAGGTGGTGTAACTTAATTTGCATAGGATACTTCCTCACCTCCATTTTTACTTCTTCTATGGCCTTCTGTCAAATTACTGCATTGTAAAAAGACCACAGATTTACCCTGACATTTGTGGGGAATATTTTTTTATTTAAAAAAGGGAGGGTTTTTAAGTCTGGAGAATGGAACTGGGAATCATTTTACTGTCAGTTTCTATACTCATCTACAATTTATGAATGGCATTGGACTTGGGTTGGTCCTATCTACAGGTCAAATTAAATGGACTCATTCTTCATAATTTTTCAAGTGACATTCTTCATCTGCAGTGGACATGCCGTGTTCCAGGAAGGGACCTTCCAAAGCATTTCCATTCCTGCTAATGTAGTTTCAGTTCCCTGATCCCAGCCGTCCTGGAAACTCATGTGTGTCATAGCACGCAGCTCTGTCCAACTTTAAGCAGAAACTTTTGGACAACCAGCCTGCACCAATTTCTCTCACCTCTAGCTCCTTGGGAACTGACCTATTTTGCTTCACTGGCATGACATGGCTGAGAAGCTACAAAACTCCTGACTGCAACAAATCTGAGACCTCCCCTGAAGAAAAGGTAGTTAAACATGTTTTTAAGAGAAGGCACAGGTAGCAGCAGCACTAACTAGATACCTGTTAAACCTCCCTTATCGTTTACCTTGTAATACCCTGTCTCACAGCCCTTTTTTCCTGTGCTGACTGTATGTCTTCATGTTAAAGAAATGTTGGTTTTTATTTTGTGTGCAATCTAAGTAAAAAATGAAACACTAATGCACAAACATATCTGAGCAAATAAAACCATGAACTTATCGATATTCCCCAGTATGAGTCAGTGTGGATGTGGGAGTTGCTAAGTAGAAACAAAGCAGCAAAAATGAAATATGCCTTCTGAGAGCTGGTGTTGCTCACTGGTAGTCAGCAGAAAGGACACGTTTTACTATTTAGAGATCATGCCGGTTCAATCATTTGGATCTGAAAACTTACTGTGCACACTATTGTACATGCAGGGAAATCCAGATGTAGATACTTATTTCTTTCATGTTCCCAGTGTGAAATAGCAAGGCTTGGTGTACCAGAGCTGCATACAGAAGGCTCATTATGTAAGTGACAACTACAATATTAAACTGAATAGAATGATAATATAATTCAAGAAATCTAATTGCTACTGTGTGGGAAATTCATTTTCTAACAATGCACAGCAAAAGCTGTCTCAATCACTAAACAAAAATCCACCGCCTTATAATTTTCTTTCATTTCCAATACTATAAAAATAGCCTTAACTCCTCTTATAGACATCAGCACTTAACTAGTCAATCAATCACCAGAATCAATCACCACACCTGCTGTCTCCATTGTTATTCCTTAAATAAAACGTAAGTACAGGAAAACATGTACTGACTAGAATCCACCAGGAGCACATTTAAAAAAAATTAGTATTCTCATTACTAAAATTAAATACCTTTTGAAAACTGTCAATGAAAATTATTCCAGCAGAGGAGAAAGAAAAGTTGCAAAAATAATAAATAAAATGTGTTAATTCAGTGACAAATAAAAATAATTTGAATGTAATACTTCTCTGAAAATAAAAAGCCATCTTTTAATAACTCTTTAAAATCATTATCATCAAAACACCTTGACAAGGAAATCAGTATCATTATTTATACTTTAGAGATGGTGAAACTGGAAAGACCTCAGCAATATCAGGAATCTGCAGCAGATCAGTACAAAAGGTGGGAAAGGAACTCCTATCTCTCATATCCAGTGCAGAGCTTTGATTGTAGACTTGACCTTTGGAACAATATGGAACAGATCAAAGACCAATTTCTAAATATTCTGTAATAACATCAAACATTGAATATAGCTCTTTATATTCCTAAATCTAGTATTTTACTATTCTCACCCCTTAAAAATCAAACACAGAGAAAAATCATCTAAGACAAGGAAGGGAAATATAGGAGTATTAAATAAATTTTCCATTAGTGTGCAAGTCAGTGCCCTTTCCAGATTCCAAGTGCAATGAGAAGAATCAGGACAATAATTAATCAGCTATACTCCTCTCTTCACTGGTAGGTTTAATACTTCCTTATAGACATGTCAACATGGACCAGATACAACTGAGAAATGTGATAATGAACACACAAACCCCTGAGAATGCATGGTGGGTTACTGCTTCTCCATGGTAATAAGGCAGAAATTTTCTATGCAGGTGCACCAGCAATTCTGCCAGTGCCTCTGACAGGAGTTTGGAGGCTGCATCCCACAGCAGCCTATCTCCAAATGATTTAAACAGAACTTGAAATACAAGTGGAGATGCCCTCCTGTACAGGTGGAATGAAAGCTAGCACGGGAAAGAAGGCTGCACCTCATTTTGTCTTCGCGGGATATGCTTGTCAGACAATATCCAAAACAATCCTTGATTTGGAGCTCACCGTGTGACATAACCGCATAATGAGTTTTTCAATCTTTCACTAGAGGAATCTATCCAGCCCTGTGTGGCAGAGCACGCAGGGGCCCAGGCTCAGTGTGCCAGCAGCAGCACCCAGGGAAGGAGCGTCCCACCCTGCGAGGAGGTGAGCATCACAGGCTCCCACCGGGATGGTCATGCAGGGCTCCATAACCTCCCCGCGGCCGGGGCTGGTGCAACCAAGAACAGCACTTGGCATTTCGACCTCAATGGGCTGCGCAGCACCTGGTCCTTGTTTCAGCTCACAGCACAAGACCATTTTAAAGTCAATGGCACCTCAGTTTATGAGTCAACACAGACATAAAAAAGGCTCTTTTATAATATCCTAAACCTGCCTTTTCGTGAAGGAAATCCTGATTGTATAACTACATACAAAATCATCTGATCAAAGTGCACTGTGTATATTTTCCACATCCTGGCAACAAAAGGGTATTTCCCATTAAAAATCCTAACTCCTGTATTACAAAATGGTGAATGCTTTACTGCAAGGCAAAGTCAATGGGATGGCACAAGAAACAGACAGTTTCCCTCCCATGAAAAAAGCAGTATCTAAATAACCCAGAAAACATTTCTTCAAACAACATCAGTTTCCTAAGAGCAGCACAGATTGCAAATGGGTTCACCAGAGCTGGCCCAGGTTCCCACTGGTCTGGTAATTTAAGTTATGCGGCAAATCCTTTTTAGCCAGAGTCTCGGAAACTTTACTGAGCTGCTTTATACTTTGCCATAAACATCGCAGCGACAGCACTGCAGGTACCGTCTGAAAATGGGTCATGTTGAAGGTGCTTAATGCTACATGATTCTTTAGAAATAACACACTGTAGCTGGACCAACACGAGCTCCATTTCCCCACGACTCCTCCAACTCGGATGGTAGCATGTCTGACCAAAGGATTGCACATACCATTAACTAAAAAGGAACAGGTTATGGCAATGTGTCAGTTCCGCTGGAGGATGCACAAAGGCAGTTGGATTTAGACACATTTTCTTTTCATGCCGGTGAAGGCTCTTATTCAAAAAAACAAATCCATGTATCACTTCCTGACCCTGCTGCTAGGCAGGGTATCCTGCTACAGGGTGGAGCATTAAATTGTTGAAGAAAAACACTGGCTGGTAGCCAATGGAAATTTCATGTTTTATGGATCACACTTATATTCTACCATGATTCATCAGCTTCAACAGCCACTGGTGATGTGTATATGTGACAAGTGCCACATGATATATTTTCTACTACAGTCAAATTTGCCTATGAAATATTTGGTCCTTCCTACTGTGTTTAGTTTAGGCTTAGCTAGAGGCAATAGGAAGTTCTAACAGCAGCCTACAACTATTTCAAGGGTGGTTATGAAGATGATGGAACTAAACTCTTCCCTTAGTAACAAACAATGTAACATGGGAACAACAAATTGCATCTGCAAATTGAGGCTTGGGAGATTCATGCTAGATATTTGGGGGGTGGGGGGAATCTCCAGCAGGAGGTCAACCTAGAGAACCTGTAAGAGGTTAAACTGTCATCCTTGGAGGTTTTTAGGATGCAGCTAGACAAAACTAGAGCTGGCCCAATGGCAATCCTTCTGCCTTGAGAGGGATGCTGGACTACATGACCTTTCCAGCCAACCTCCCTATGACTCCACAATTTCATGTATCCTCAGCCAATGTTTAGGATTAGTCTAACCCTCCAGCCTGAATTAGAAAGTCATTCTTGTCTTGCACTGTGCTGAAAATCCAGACATGTTTAGACACCTGCAAGTGCTACAAGATCCTGCAGCATGCATTCTCAGAGTACAACATACTGGCCAACAAATATAATATCAGGGTCTCAGGCGTTAATCTGCAAAGTTTCCAAAACTTTGAACCAGATTAATCAAAATAAATGAGGTGCTGAAATGAAGATAACAGGCAACACTTTGTTCACCTGACATAATGGAAAAAGACACAAGCTTCTACAGGCATCACCTTGAGTCCCTGAAATTAAATTCCTTCTACCAACCTTGGAGCCAACCCTGTCACTTTTTGCTCCAGATTACAAGTTGGATTCTTTTCACCTTCCCTAATACATACATGCATTTAAAGAGGAACAATCACCCTCAAATTGAAACCTTCTCTTCCACATTTTTCACACTGATGAGGAAGCACAAGAACAGAAAAAATGTGTATGTCACTAGTACACAGCAGAAGGTGCTCTGGTATAATAACGAACACACTATTAGCATAGGTTTAGCATAGGATTAACACAGGTTCTTATTTTTCTTTATATTTAAAATTTAGATTACCTCCTTTTTTATCATACTGCAGGGCTGGATGAGGAGATAGGGTAGGAACCCTAACTAAAGTACATCCAGTTTTGTATTTATGTGCATATGCAACTTCAGATTCTTTTAAACCCACTAACCTTGTAACTAAGTCCCATTGAATATGCTTTCTACTGCTGAATGGACTTTCTTCAAATGCACGGAGACAAGCACTATGCTGTTCTGACTGAGGTCAACAGGAGTTGCCAATTGATTTAATTTGAAGCCAGATTAGGACTTCTGTGAAAAGCTTAAATATAGAGAACCATGTACTGTAAAACATGTAATCCTTTAAGGAAAAAAGTAATTTATAAAATCCTCCAGTGAATAAAGAAAATGCACACTATTGACTTAGGTAATCATTTAACAAGCTTGACAGCTGAAAGTAAATAATTCTTGGGCAAAGTTTCTAGGATGAAAGGCTTGACCAGCGCTTGAATCTAAGAGCAGCAAGCAGATTTACCTTATGATACTGTGGTTTCATTTCAGAAGCTGCCTCCCTCCCCTTCCCCCTCCCCCCCCCCCCCCCCCCCCAAGCTTTTTTCTGAATTGCATGAATATTTCATGACTGCGCATACCATGGCAGACAAAGAGCTAATAGATTAGTAATTTGACCTTCTATTTATTTGAGGTGCCCCAAACATGCAATGAAAGAGACTCTGATTTTTCTTTAGAACAATCATGAAATGGAATATGGTTGATTCTAGAAACCTTATCTTTACTTTAGCTGAGCTAATTGCAGCGGGTGGAAGAGGTAAAGGGTATGATAAGAATTCACATCTGGGAATGAGAGGAAATCAGTGAGCAATGCAGTCAGACACGATAGAACACTCAATCACTGCAGAAAAACACTGAACTTAACTGCATTACCTAGAAACCTTGTTTATACTGCTTCTGCTAAACTTCAGCAAAGGATTAAAAAAAAATCCACACCACAAACACTGAAAGAATGAGTGAGGTCACATTTAAGTAGAAGTGTAAGAGAGCTCTTCAGCTGCACAATTTTCTTTCCCAGATTATGAATGTTAGTTAAGACTGATGGAGAAATCTCTCAAATGACATGCAAAAGTTGCCTCTAAAGCAGTTATTAGAAATAATCTCTAAAGATCAAATTATGATTGAGGGATCCTGCTAGTGAAAAACATGAAGCTTTAGTTTCACAAAGCAAGGTGGTTTTGGATAACTAACCAAGCATAAAATGGAGACTTCATTCATCCCTTTCTTTCCTGCCCTCAGAACACGAACCATTAAAGATGACAAGACAAGTAATAGACTGGCACAGAAGGAAAACATTTAACTATGAAGCCATTTTTGTACCTTAAAAACATACACAAATTCACGCAAGTACACTCTGAAGCAAAGGAGAACATTTAACTGCGGGGAAAAAAAATTTAAAAAATAAAAATCAGTGTATTACCCCATTGTGTAGTCAACACAAGTGTAAAAATTCACAAGCAAGTTCAGACAACTAAAAACTGCCAAAAAGAGTGACTGGAAAATGCTGCACTGCAACATTTAGAGACCCACTTGGCATCAGCACAGACCCAGAACTGACCAAGCACTTTACAGCTTTAGGTACCTATTTTCTGCTCAGAGTGACATGTTCTAAGGTTACGATAGCTGCACTCCAGCCTCTTAACTGCTGCATGCCCTGATTGTTACGTTGTACCATTTCACTTGAGATGGGGATGTGTCAGGCACACCACATTCAAAATGTATGTAACTGTGGAGCGAATGTGTATACACACTGCAGTTCTGAATTTGGTGAATCTAGTCCACACCTACTTTGACAGAATTTATACAGTTAATTTTCTGGACATTTTTGACAAAAAAATTGTACTATTTGTCACCTTCAAATCACCCTTGCACAACACCAGTGACCAGTCCCTGGTCACTGTCCCAGGGACAATTAAGTTCTGGGCTGGTTCTTCCTTCTCTCCCAACACTTCTGTCCACATTGAGGGTTTTTTTTGCAAGGGGATATTTGCGTATTTTCTAAATACACTTCCAGTAACCTGTGCAACAGAAGTTCTTTCATTATCTTCCAGTGCTATGGAAGTAATCTCTGAAGTGTCCTTAATCTTAAACCGGAAGCGTGGTTTCCCAGCTACTGCTTTTGAGGAGGTGAACAGGTTAAGAGCGGGCATGAAATCGACTGAGAAAGGAAATTGTATTACTAGACTTTGCTCTCAAGCACCTCTATTAGCCTATGCAAGAAAGCGGCAGAGAAAGCAGCTGTCCGAGTGGGGATCATGCTGGCTCTACCAGACAGGCTCTGGGAATGAAGGAGTTTTTTCTGTCTCTTGTCTTACTTTTTTCCTGAATGTGGACAAGTCATTTCACTTCCCTTTCTCTTCTCTTTTCATTCTGTAAAACTGGTATCATACCAGTGTATTTCAAAGGCATGGCAGAGTGAAAGCTGGAAGGAAAGAAGCCATGGGAAGAAAGAAGTCAGACTGACCCACTCAGCACATCTGTAAGATGGGGGAAGGCAAAGCTATTTATTCCTATGCCAGACTGGTGTGAGCAGGAGGCAGACAGCTCACAGGCACTAACATGCTGGATGCCTCACCAAATGATCTGAAATGAAAGTGCTGCCATGATTAATGAACATCTCCAAACACCATACACAATAGCTGGGGAGAGTAAGAATAAAACCCAAGATTACAGAAAACCCCCATTCTCAAACTGTTGCACAACCAATCTACTACAAAACATACGTGTCAGGTGAGAAGAGGGGTCATTTTTCTCCCTTTGGACATTAGAGTCTTTAGTCAAAACAATATGAGATTCTCCTAGAGCAAACTCTCTCCCTGGACAGAGCAATGTGACAGCACTGGGGGTCACATTTAGAAAACCTAGAACATGTCTGGCTCAAAACCAGACCACCCACCCTTTTCCATGGCTAATGCCAGCAGCATGCTACCTCACAGCAGACTTCAGTGCCCAGGGTGCTGTGGCTGGCTGCCGTACATCAAGCAGTAATGCAGCTTTCACCAATACCATTTCACCTTTGCCCATCAATACTTCCCTTCTCGCAAAAGTTACTGACTTCCACCATTTCGGTAAGGAAATGTCTGAGTAAACAGTGAGTTCCTTCTTAGCCCCAAGGTCTCCCTTGAGCCTCTCTCTTGAGTTCTTGAAACACTTCATCCTTCAAGTGTTTTCTATACCTGCTGGTCGGCTCTTGAATATAGGAACACATCATTAAGCCACTCATTTTTGCTGTTATGAAAACATCTAAGCATATACACATCCAGACTTTCAGAGGACAGTGCTCCTCAAAAAGCAAACAGATCAGCTATTCAAATTTAGAGCGCATCACTTCACTAATTAATCCTCACTGAAATCCAGGACAAAGATGAGTTTGTATCACAGCATGTCACAAGAAAGTTTCTACATTGTCTCAATACACCAGCACGTTTAAGCTGCAACTCAGATCTCTGTTGACAATAGAACTGTTTAATTATATAAACGAACCTACATCAGATTATAGCAGAGGTAGCCATAACAGTAACAGCAAGATAAATAGTAATTAATCCAAACACATCCACAGTCTCCTTCAGCTGTCAGCCTCCAAGTATTGTACAGATGACGGTAATGACCCCTTCTTCACAGGGAGGAAAACTGAGGTCCTGCAGTGTAACACCATTTGTTCAACAAGGGGCAATTGTAGGTCTTGGACATTTCGCTGTTGTTCCCCAACTTTCTTATTTTCTCTAATGGGCCATTATACACACTACAAACAATCTGGAAGTTGGATGGTGCTTCCAGCTTTAGTAGCTTCAAAACATCTGTCACATACCAAAGAGGTATTCAATATCTCAGACCTCAGGACTGGCTGAACTGTAACTCCTGCTGATGAGAGGCCTTTAAAGAAGTGTGTAATAGGTCAGCCATGTATCAAAGAATAGGCTCTGCTCTTTGGTTCTTAGCTGTCAAGCAGTAAATAAAAATAAATGTATAATGGCAAAACACCTTCCTTGGGCGTGCTTCCAACTCCTGCTCCAAAGAGCCTGGAAAACTGCTAAAAGCAGCTCAAGTGAAGAGAGCTATGTGTCAGGAGTACTCCAGCAAAGTGACCCAGCTGAGGGCTTGCCTTTGATCATTCTCACTTCCATTGTTCTGCAAATATGATTGCATCAACTTGCCTTTTATCTTCTTCTATTTAATCTGCACTAATGTATCTGCAACATAGCTGAAGCAAAATCATAGCCTACATGTGGATTCTAGATCACCTTGAAATACTGCTCCAAAAGCATTAGCATTGACTTTCAAAAGCTGATCTTGATAACACAGGTAGGCAGCAGACAGACAGAAACAGGGGACATTTTCCAAACAGCTAACAAATTTGGCAGCTCAGTTTCAACAGAGATTTACCAGAAGGCCCCCTAGTCTCCATCCTTTATCCCATCTCCCACTAACATCCAAACACTGGTACTACTCATGTTATTAACACTGCATTTAAGTTACGTTCTGGCAAAAGAGAGCTGTCTGTGGCAGGGCATTAGAGAAGCAGGAGGAGATGAACAGTGCAGGTGGTAAGAAGAAACACTAAAATTTTTCCTGCAGCTGTAGCAGACACAAACAGCAACTCTTCTTTCAGGGCACCTGTACTTCAGGCAACACCCTTCATTTCCGCCAGGTGACTCACACAGGGAAGGGATGGGGTGACGAGGACATACACTAGTGCAAATATATAAATACATGAAATTTGTATCAACCTGGAGGGATGCAAAGATGCAGTTTGACTGAGTCATGCAAAGAAACAAACTTTTACATTGTTGAGATTTTTCTTTGGGGTTGTAGATCATTGTCAAAATAACCTCAGATTGAGCCACTACCCAGCACTGCTCCAGAGCTCATGAACTCTGCAGGCAGTTTTGCTCTTCTGCCAAAAGCCATACTGTGTAATAGGCTGAGCTGGGCAGAAGACAAAGTTATGCTGGGAATCAGCTGATTGGTTGTGAAATGTCACAAAACACAGTTTCTTGGATCTTGACCTCTCAGCACAAGTGCATAGCAACCTGTGCAAGACTCTATGTACACCGTTTAAAAAACCCCAAATGAAACATATCACTACATACATTTCTCTCCCTACAAGAGAACCGTTAAAAAGCACACAGAAGATATTAGCCATATCACTTCATTTACTACTGCAGGATGATCAGACACAGCAGTGATGAATATATAGTAAGACTCTACACAAAAGATGAGAACTTGAGCAAGTCGATTACTTTATGGCACTCAGAACAGCATCCTTTTACACAGAGAGCAATGCTCAACTTTTCCAACAGCTGATCTCCACTTCAATAGTATTAGGAGACACATCATTTTCTTAAGAGTCAAAACGCATATTTTCCCCATTCATTTCCACACAGAGATGTGGTCTGAAAATACCAGCCTTTTAAGTAGCACAATGAGATTATTTTTTAAAAGTACACAGAAAAAAGGCAAGAAAGGACAAGATTTAAATTATATTTCCTGCACATTGATCATATAGTTACATTCACCTTATAGAAATGCAGCCTTTGCATTCAATAGAGGGGCTTAGTGTCAAGGAAAGTTTTATAAAGCCATGTCTGAGCATGTATCACACCCTTGTTCCTTCTAACAAATCACAGCATCTTTATGAGACCCTTGCAGAAGGGCATCCTCAATTCCCTTTGGTAATTTCCTACCTTATATTCAAAACACCCATTTCCCCCAAGGACAGTCTGATGCTGAGTTTGGAGGACATAACAAAATCATTACAGTTAAGATATTAGTACCTATACTGGCATCAGAAATTCAATTCCTTTCAGATGCATATAATGTCAGTTAAAACTCCACTTCTGTACATGAAAGGTGTGGATGAAATACGTACTGATGTTAAAGAACAAAGCACCTCATTAGCTCTCCGAGCACAGTGCACTGCAGTTTATCATTATCCAATGCATTCCTTGCAGGCCACTGGGTGGGGGATATGACAATCCCTGAGGCTGCATTGCAGAGAAATATCATCGACATCCAAGCAATACCAGAAACAGGGTATTGCCCAAACTTATTTGTCATTGGCATTTCCTTTAACATTAGAGGTGGAGGGCAAATGAAACAAACAAATAGAAAAGCACTGGTGAAGCACAGGAATATTACCTTTGAGTTAGTTTATTGATAAAACCCACTTATGAGACACCTGTCTGGCCACAACCCAATAGATAGTATATCCTAAGGTGAGTCATGCACCGACACACTGCAATGTGAATTTCTCACTGTTAATGGGAAGTTCAACAAAACAGTAACAGCAAGAGAAAAAATAAGTTACTATTGAAATTTATAAAGCATTTTAATATAACTTTTGTTCAATGGAGACTGTTTTAAAAATGGGAAAATTTTACCTGCACTACAAGAGGGATTTCTGCAATAATGCCCACAGAGTCTCTGTATATAGCTGGCAAGTGATAACAATAACTGCAGCACCGATCAGGACAATCCTTGCTGCTGCAGTGGCAACAAGATTTCTTGCAGTTGAACCAAAAGTGGATTCAGGAAAAGAGCATTCAGGGCACTGAAGCTATTAACCTCAATCCAGTGAATCCTATAGCTGTGTGTGGCAGACTAATTCCTCCTCTAGCCCTACCTGCTACCGTGAACTGGAATAAATGCTCTCTGCAGGGGTCATTTTAAAAGTGCCAGCCATGTCACCCTCCAAAATTTGGAAACCTGCAAAGCTATTCTGCTATATGTCATTTGGCTAGGAGTTAGCATATAGAGGGATCCACCAGCACTGCAACAGGAGATTCATCTAGTGCTTTTGCCACAGGAATTCAACAGCTGCACTTCCTGGGTAGCCTTGAATAAACTACATTCTCCTGTCCCTCAGCTGTCATGCGGGATAGCACATCCTCCACTTGTAGGGGTGCCGAGAGGCATGAGTGTTCCCCACACTAAGATACTGACAGCCCCACATGGCCAAGCACAAATATCATGGGGCAGCACAAATATCACTGGAGCACCACAGAATGTGTGCACAACACAGTACATATTTGTAAACTACCCTTCTTTCAAATACTGCTATAATTGTTTATCAATCCAGTCTCATTTTTGTTTATTTATTTTGCCACCTTCTGCTGTGCTCCAGAGGCTTCTGTATATAATCAAGCCACAAACATGCATTGCCTTGTTTTAAATTTTGTTTAATAATTGTTTCCTGACTAGCTTTAAACAAAACTAACCTCACATACACACAGGCATGTATGCACCAATAAACCACTGTTAACTCTGATTTTAATTTTTTTTAAATGACTGTTCAGTTATTAATTGTTGTAAGTAAAATCATTGCAAAAGAAACCCAAGCATCCCAAGTCAGAAAACTACAGAAATCATGCCTCTCTGGCATGGAAAATGTCCATCTTTGAACTAAATTTCCTACCAACAGGAGAGTTCAAACAATGTCTTTTTCCCTCCTGCAGCCTATTCGTGAAATCTTAGGCATCTAGGATTTCTGGAGGTCGAGTGGGAAGGACAAACTAAAATGAAAGAAGAGACCCACGAATCTGTAACATGTTACACAGTGAGTCAGGCAGGCACAGATAACAGCCAAGTCCTGCTTCCCGAGAACCTTGCCCACATATTGGGCAAGGAGGGCTTGCAGCCCAAGGTGGCAAGTACATGAGGCTGAGGACCAGCTGCCTTAGGGCTGGATGTTACTGGTGTCACACACAGACAGGCAAGATTGTTAGGAGACAATTCATTCTCCTAAAGGTTGAACCATTCACAACACAAAAGAAAAAGGATGGTTTCAGGACACCTTTTTTTCTAGTATCCCACCACCACAACAGTTCTTCCCTCCCTGTGGTTTTTTTTTTTTTTGACTTAACAAAAGGGCAGACTGTCTCTTGAGTACTGTAACTCACTCTTTGCTACTTGAAGTTAATAGCATTTCCATAGACATCTGTGACCCCAAGATTTCTCTCCTTGCTCATTTGTGACACTGAGGGCACAGGAAGAGGATTTCCTAAAAATGAGTGAGAAAAACAGTTACAAACTGAAGCCAAACAGCAAATCAAACTGATCTCCCTTCCCCTGCCCATGTTTTGCCTTTCAATTCTTCTTTAATTAGTAAGCACAGCCAAAACAGACCTTTTCCTTGTTTCAATTTGCTTATTTCTTTGGTTCTGACAGAAGAAATACGTCCTTCCTGCAGGAGAACCAACTCCACTCTTCTATAAATAAAATCCACTTGTGTAGATGGAAGTGCCTTTCAGAGGTTTCCTAACATAACTTATTTTTAAAATGCAAGACTAGAAGAGACAGAAGCAAAACATTTTTGTCTCACACAGGTATTGAGGAGCAAAGATACTTATTTGGTGAAGTTTTTCAAAGAACATTTAGGGAATGTGAAGCCACTACTTATTTTATGTGAAGCACAGAAGTTGAAAAGCATAGGGTTAACCTATCAGTAAGCTAGCAAAGCAAAGCAAAGATAAATTTGCTAAAGTGCACAGTGAGACGCTGTTAACCAAACATTATTCCTTCCTAAATAAATGGTCACATACAAAAATACATCACCAATTGCTGTGCTATGTAAGCAGGTTTCAATACTGAACAGGCTGGTGATTTACAGGTGCCTGGGTTACAGAAGAGAAAGAACACAGATGGCTCTTGTCAGCACTATGGAAAGGTTTGGCAGAAGACCTGAGAAGATAGGGAAGCTGTTACGGGTGAGCTGAACACACTGGTAGCCCTTCATACCATATCTGAACTGTGAACTACAACTGTGAACGTGTCCAAGTCCACATACGTTCTTGAATTTCACAGAAATATCTACTATCCTACCATTTTAACTGTATAGTCTTGATTTTAAAATTTTACTTTGTATTTCACAGGCAAAAAGAGAATTGTGAATTTCCAATAGCAATTGTGCACAAAAAAGCCCCCAACTATAGATGTCTCTTTTTTGTTTTGTATGAACAATTTGATGTGCGAAATCCAAACTCTCTAAGAAACAGCACAAACTAGACAACTGCAATCATACATTACGAAAGTGAAAAAAATCAGTGTCAGCCACATGGAATAGGTATTCACAGTGAAACAAAAAGAAAATGAGTGTCCCTCAGTCTATGGACTGATGATAGGTTTGTCATGATGATTGTTTTTTCCCCCTGGGAGATTATGTCTCTCAGGAGGTGACATCCACTTAAGGGACAATGAACCACTATTTATATAAATGTCCATCAAGGAAACTCTCTAAACAATTGCAAATATTGACCGACATGCAGCAGATTAATTTGGCATCACTGTCATCAGGATACATTGTAGACAGCTATTGTGGAGCAGCAGATCTTTTACATTCATACTTGACACATCACAATTGATCATGGAATTTCCATCAACAACAAAAGCAGTGTTTAATAGTCACTTTGCTTCCCTAACAGAGACATAGCCCTTCCTAATAATGAAAGACAAGCAGGATTTTTTCTAACAGATTTTTTGTCATAATACTAGATATTACCAGTGCAAACAGTACAATCCCATGCTAACGAAAGATTCCTGCTTTCTCTCCACAAGGAGTAACTCCAATAGATGCCGAAACACAAGTCTATGTTCTGCTACAATCATCTAAATGTGAGGAGACATCAAGGTCTATTAAACACAGAAGCATTTTCCTCAGTTGCAAGAGCTACTTCAGTGTGGGGTTTGTTTGTTTGTATTAATAAGGCCAGCCCTTGAATTCAACTGCAAAGCAATTACAACAGTCTCAAATCCAAGTTAAGAAACTGTCCAGTGTCAACCCTTGAAACAGAGCAAGCTAGCATCAAGAGGACCTTACTGCATCCCACTGCTGCCTTTGTGC
The DNA here is from genome assembly GCA_027574665.1 of Rhynochetos jubatus. Lineage (NCBI taxonomy): Eukaryota > Metazoa > Chordata > Aves > Eurypygiformes > Rhynochetidae > Rhynochetos > Rhynochetos jubatus. The sequence continues at coordinate 21,394,967 of CM050654.1, forward strand.
TAAAGACCACAAACTTACCTTCTCATCTTTGAAGCTTTCCTTATGGAATAGTAGCTTTACAGTCCTGGGACAAATGGATGTTTGTCAGACTCACTGCAAGACATTATTGCCATAGCAGGCAGGACAGCAGTATTTGGAATAGGATGCAGCAGAATAACTAATACCTAACTTTTAGAAACATCAAGTATGTACAGTTTCTTTGACCTCCATACAGTTTCAGATGCTCAACACCTGAAAAGCAGACTATGAGAGGAACTCAGGAAAGGAAAACCAGGCAACCACTTTGTCTTGCTCCCACTTAGCCATACCCTTTTTGGGTCTAGTCATTCTTGCATTATACTCAGAATTGGCACCATGCTCATATTCCCAACAGAGATTTAAAGGAAGAGAGTGTGTGTGTGTGTGGGTACACTAGTGTTAAACAAGATGATGTTGCAGCAGGAAACTGACAGTCAAAACATTTTTCTTTTGTAGCACGTTTTAGTTTGTCATCAAGACTTGATTTTGAACAAGTTTCAGGGATATAAATCCTTGCTTTATTCTACCTAGTGCACCCTTTCATGCGCTCCAGCAGGAGAGAAGGAAAGTTGTTGTGAAGCAGGATAATTAGGGACTTAAACTGTAATTGTTAGGAGCACTGAGCACAAAGGCACTACAAAGACAAGCTGCCCGAAGCTTTTTTGGCCGTGGGAAGTGGCGTTACCAAGGTAATCACTTTCAAACTGTCCAGCAAGACAGCCGGGAAACTCTGTACTGAGAGGGATGTGTAAGCCAAAACGTACTTCCTGAAAAAGAGAACACAGGCATTCACTGATAATTTGTAGGACTTCCATGTTTTGTCTTAAATACGTATTTCTAGCTTGCTGAAAGTTGGAAAGCTGAGCTCATTGTGAACATTTAAGATCCTTCCCTATCACATCCTGAATCTTGCAGTTGATTTGAAAATCAGATGGGGGTAAAGGAAAGTAACTTGAGAATCACTGAGATGCTAACCAAACTAGATAGAGATAGGTTGGGTATTGCCTCCATATAAATGCTCAGGGGCGAAAGTGCAAGGAACCACACTTTTCCCATACTGCAGATAAATAAATTTGCAGTACTTGTGCATTCCTGCCTCTTGTAGCAGCTCCTTAGGTGCCAGTACTATTGTTGTGTTCCACGCAGGAATGCAGCCCATGGCTCAGCTGCACTGCCCCTCCACGTGACAAGGATGCAAGCCTGACAGCTACTGCACTTAACTGTTGAGGCACGCAGAGACTGCGCTTTTAATTCTGGAGATCCACAGTGAAGTGTCTGTCTTCACCAAGACAGCAGTTGCGACATGAATCTGAGGCCTGACTGTGCTAATTGCTACATGAACAAGTCACAGTAGAGCCAACTCCTATCTTGCTGTTAGATTATCCTGCTACGGAGAGTGGACAAAACCACACACATCATTTGCAGATGGAAAGAGGTGACACGAAAGGAAGGGTGACAGCAACAACAAAAGGGCAGACGCAGGTTTCCTGACCAGCAGCAAAAGCAGAAGGGCACAGTGTTGCAGCAGTGGTCCTGTGCTTTTCACGCGATGGCACGGCACGACCCCTGCCTGCTAGGGTACGTGCATCTGAACACTGCAAGGGGGACACCAGCCTAGGAATGACTGCTGCTCCAGCATCCCGACGACGCAGCTTCCCTGGAAGAAGCAGGAAGGGTTTTCAGCACACAGTGTTAATGGGTCTCCTCTTTACTGTGTTTTCCACTTTCAGATAACTATCACACTCATCCCAAGATATGAAACCAAACAAAAAACCCGCAGAGAGAAGATGAAGTCTGATTTTAGATTATGTTTAGATGTGTCCATTTTATGTGACTCAAACCATGCCACAAAATTACCTAGGAACTGGAATAGCTTGTCAGTTCATTAACAAAAGTTGTCAGAGATCCTATTTTCACAGCGCTTATGGATACAGTTACATAAAGGTATAAGGATCTCCAACATTTTGCCTCCTAATGCCCCATATTTAAAGCTAGAAGTAACTGTCTTTATGTACACGATTTTAACTGTATTTCTATGCTCAGCCTGCACAGGACATTTGTCACAGTATGTATTTACTCCATACCCTAGTCTCAGATTATCAATCAAACCTTTACCTCAACACTACAAAGTATCTGGTAAACAGCTTCTCAGAATTTTCACATCATAACAAAATGTGAAACCCCATGAAAGGAGGGAAGTGCATTTTAGAGCTAAGAAGTCTTTGTTAAGGACATAAAAGTTGCCATGACCTGTCTCTTCCTAAATTTATACAGCTGTGAATTCAGCACCTCAAATTCTCAGCTGCCACTATATCCAATTCTGTATCAAAGGATACTCTTGCACTTTCAGCATTTTTTTCCACTTCAGTTCTTCAGAAATTCACATTAAAAAAAAAAAAATCAGTAGAATGTGATGAAGTCTTAAAGGTATTTAAAAGATAATTGAATGTGTTCTCTTCTCATCTTTACAATTCTTTGGGGGTTTGGGGAGGTTTTTTGGTGGGGTTTATTTTCTAGTAGACATGAGTATTGAATACAGTTCTTCATACTTAAAGGGTCCAGCTCTATCAGATTTCAAGCACAGCAGAGACAAGACAGCCTGTAAAATTGTGAGCCGTCTTCATTCCTTATTGACATCTTTCTTGAAAAATGATAATCCTTTAACCTTGCAACATTATTTCTCAGGGGGCTGATTAAATGAGAAGTCTGTTTTGGTCAATGGTAATTATAGCTGCAGACCTCAAGGTAACCTTTAGTGTGTACATTCTGTCTTGCACACAATGCCAATTAAATGGTTGACTGTCATTCCTTAGGTTCATCTAAAATTACATTCTCTTAGAAGATAAAATATTGTCAATACAATTTACAGTATGTCTCTTCAAACTGCAATACCCAACTAAGATTTATTTTGTCCAGGTCAAGAAAGACTGAAAGAAAAAAACAAAAAATACCCCTAAAACTTAATTTGTAAAATACCTTTAAAACAGACAAAACAAGTTTAATACATAGAGTGGTTTGGGGTTTTTTCCTTCCGTTCGTAAAGGGGTTGTTTGAGTTAGAGTGGAAGGGGTTTTTTTGGGGGGTGTCCGCTGGGTGAGTTTGTTTTGGTTTAGTTTGTTTGTTTTTAGTTTCCTGCCATTAATCTCTCTTTCCGTGTAGCTAGCTCTTCCCCTGTTGCTCTTGTGTTAAGCTAAATCTCTCCGCGGTTCAGAAAAGCACTGATTTTTCAAACACACAGGATAAACAGTGTCTCAGGCCATATCATGTCCCTCTATCTTGTCATCAGTGTTGCTAAATATATTACAACATTTTAGGAAAAACTAATTCGCAGATTTGGGTGAGAGACAAATCAAAGAACTTAGTTACACAAGGAAGTTCCGGAAGAGTAACCCAGGGCATCATCTTACAGAGCATCAGTTAACTGACCTCTGCCTTCCCACACAGGAAAGTCTAGAAAGCTTGTATCTGCTTTGCTCTTCCCTATTAGTTTTACATCAGTGAAGTAGTGGAGGTTGATAACACATTCCTTCCAGCTGTTTCTAATAGGAAATCAAAGTAAGGGTTAGGGTTAGTTCTCCTACTAGTTTCACTTGGCAGTGATTTGAATACCAATTTCAAATTTCTTATTGAAAGTCTTTGTTCTTTACCATTAAATAACATAATTCTTCAAAGATAAATCAGCGTAACTGCTCAAAAATACGCTGACCAAATTTCTTATCCCTTCATTCAAGTAAAAATGATTTAGCATGCATTAAGATTTAGAAAAAAAGAGATCTTAATAAAACAACCCACTAAAAACTTTTGAAGAAAATACACGCTTGATCAAAAACATAAGTGCTAATGGCAATATTTACTGCATTTTTCTCCATTTCTCCACCTTTCCTATAGCAGCATATCCACAAAGAGGTGGACCAAATTTCATATCACTTTGTGTCTAGATAAATATAATTTTCTTTTATGAAAAGTGAAATGCACATGCATCACACATAAAGTGGCTGACATCACTGCAATTATGACACAGTGATCACTCCTCCTCCTTCAAACCAGAGCAGGAGCTCCAGCGGTACTTTCAGAGCCTCTCCCACCATGTAGGATTTGTCTTGACTATGAGGTTCTTAAGATTACACATCTAGAAGCTTTCTAAGTGCACGTTAGTTGACAAGAGGTAAAACATCACACCTTGGTTACTACTAAAACATCTTGTTCCATGAGCTGCTGGAAATGTGATGTCTGGTTTCCTATAGACATGTCCTAGATTTCTTAACCCACTTATCCCCAAGCACTCTGTTGAACCAGACAAGGGACATATGGGCCATGATGTTTTCACAGCTACATGTGTGCCGGCTGACCAGCCGGGGCAGGGTGTGCGTGCTCATTGACCAGCTGGCTGATGCCTGGCAGAGGCCACTGGGAGCCAAGATGTAGCTGCCTTTTCTCAGTGGGGAGCAATAACCAGGGCATTCTCTTTTACCCAGGGCCTGATTTTCGTTAAATTTGTAGGAACTTAAATACATTTGAGACATTCATTCCCTGATAAATTTCGCAAGCAATAGGTTCAAGAGTGGATTGAAAGGAAGAAAGAGAGAAAGAATCTGATAGACATGCAGTACAAATATATGTGGGGTTTTGCCACTGCAAACCAGGCTGCATGTATGCCATCAGGGTTCACCACATAACTCCAGCTGATTTTCATAGGGCTCATATCCACTGACATATATAACAGTGGCTTCTTTTTGTATAGCATAACTGATTGCAATTGCTAGACCGTCTCTGGCAACAACTGCAATAAAACTGAAAGTGCAGTTTTATAAACAAATCCGTATGAAGATCTATCTGAGATGCAATGGCAGAATTGCATGGTATTGTTTATAGGAATATTATAAGCAAGCGACTTTAAAAAGACAGCAGAATGTCCAGATGATTGGTTTTAAATTACTAGGTCCAAACTCTCTTCAGAATATGTATGACTCTAGTATCCCCACTGTATAAAAGACCAGATGCTCTCACATCAGAGAAGGGAGTATTCCTAGCCATTACTTCTCTAAAGCCTGGCCTGGGGTTATGATAGTTCCAAGAAAACATCAGCTCAGTGCTTGGCCACCACCAAAATCCCACTGAGTTACTAAGAACAGAACAGTGAGTAAAAGAAAACAACATTATGCTGCTGAATAAATCCATGCTTTTTCCAGACCTTGAGCACAGTTCAGATTAGTCTCCTTATTTCAGCAAGTTTAGAGGAGACAACAGCGAAGAACAGAGGTGTGGGTCAGCTGGGCAGGTTAGGATCCTTCAGCCTGGGAAGTGATGGCTTCAGGAGCAGGAGCAAAAAAAATGGAAAGGAGGAAGGAGAGAGTGGAGAATGCTGTTCATGGTCTCTACTGATATTGGAGATAGGGTCCAGCAAATTAAGCCATCAGGAGCCAGTTCAGAACAAACACGCACAGCATTTCCTCACACAGCTGACCAGACTGTGGCAATCTGAGGCAAGCTGTGCCCTGGAGACATTTAAATAGAGCTGGGGTGATGTGGAAGAGCAAACATGTACTTGGAAGAGACTCTGTCTCGTGTCACTAGATAGAGAAAGCACAAACTCAGGAAACTGTCCTGGGCTGAAAACAACCAGAGGAGGGAAAGTTACCAGGGGAGAAGAGAGGAGATGTGGGGAAAATGCAGTGCCACATACATTCGAGACTTTGCCTATAAGTTACTGTTAGCCCAAACAGCTGTTAATGCTTCCCTAGGTTCATACTCACAAGCTGGCTTGCAGCACAGCAGTAAACTCACTACTGATGCTTTCTAACTCAGGTCCAGCACTGTTGCTTTTGCTGAAGTAGTTAGAAATTGCCATGAATAGAAAATGTTGCCTTAAACCAGAGTGACCAAGGCCTGTCCTAGCACTGTTCTCAGTGCTCACGACACCCTGAGGCCACAGGGGAAAAAAACCTACCAAACCAGACACTTACAGTCCTGAATAAGCCAAGTCAGATAAAGTAAATAACATTTTCCAAGGACCATGTTGGGTCAATGTGCTACCCAACCTTGAAAAGAACAGTTTACGGTTTCAGTTTTCAAAAAGTCATAATGATACAACCCCAAACTCAGACATCATCTACTAACCTATCAGGCCAGTTATGCCACTCTGCTGTTGCAGGGCACAGTTGGAGCAACTCTGCTGTAGTCTTGAAAAGTGTAAATCAAAGTAGTAAAGCAGTTATTTTGAGAAAAAAGAAAAGTCCAGGAGGTATTAAAGCATTTCCGTTTGAAACCAATAAAAATGAAAGTGAAATACTCACACTGCTCATGGCTGCATCTACAAATCTCCTGCCCCAACAATTCCCAGCCAAAAACCATCATAGCACCACTCAGCCACGCTCCCTTCTAGTCTGGCATTATCATTCACTACACACAGAGCCAGGCTATTGAGAGTGGATCACCAATACAATTCTTTACCATACAACTCAAATTCATCAAAATAATTTTACTGGTTTACACAAGAAGTTTTGTACAACCCTCCCTCTGTGACCTGTTACAGAAATAGAGTGCAGCTGTTTCATCCTTCCAGCTGTAGGTTGTTTGTTTTCTATGCTAAAATTGCACAGACAGTTTCTTTTAGGCAAAATCATGAAGTCATATTGAGCTTGTCACTACCCTACACCTCGTGCATAACTGTTCTATGTATATTCGATATACATTCGTCACACTTAGGAGGCAAAAGTGGTACCAGACGCAGCAGGCAGACTCAGAAAAAAACATGAGCCAACAAATCTGTGTCAAACTCAGCAACTGAAATGACTTAAGCCTTGACAACCTATAGAGATCCTTTCGGGAAAGGCAGAGAGGGCCAGGTGCGGTCAGTGCTTGCATGGGAGGAGTTCCAGCTTTCTGTGCCACCATCTGGGCAAGGCCCACTTCTGCTGTACTGCATTCATTACTCACTCTGTGATGACTATCACAGCAGCTGTGATGTCTGTACAACATCCATGCCAAAAAAAAAGAAAAATAATTATTGCAGTAAGTCATCAGAATGAGAATTTTATCAACTTTAAAGGATGAATGTGACTCTCAAAAATGTATCAGCTGTTACACTCCTGCAAGTTACAATGCCTGCTATGCAGCTGACATCTTTGGAACATAAAATAAAATTTCACACTGGAACATTTCAACTTCAGTGGAAGCAGATTACTGCTGTGTCTTCCAATAAATTCAGCTGATGCAGCATGATAGTCTTCATAGGAAATAAGATCTTGGCTTTGAAATTAGAAACCAGTTGTGAACATTGCCTTTTGAATACAGAAGGTTATTTGACTCTTATCAAGACTGATAAGGAAGTTGTTTGTCTGAATGGAAACACAGTACAGTAGTATGTTGGATTTCAGACTCCACTGCAGATAACACACAAGTTCACATTGGCTAGAGAGAAAAATAAAAGCTTTTTGTCTGATTTTTAAGATCTCCCAAACCCACAAAATGCATTTCTAATTCCTAAAGCATTTCTAACACCACCAGTACTACACACTAGCCACAAGATAAGCCCCTTGCCAGTACAGTGTCATTTCATCTTGCTGGGCTGCACTATGGGCATCAGCCATGACAAGCCCACTGCAGTCATATCCCATTTCATAGCCCCACAAGACACTGCACTACCTCCTAAGTACGCTCACAGGATGTTACAGGACTTGTCCATTTGGTCTTGCAATCATAGGAAAAAATGGTCCAGGTCTGCAAAATCTATTTCCTGGGAACAGGCTACAGCTGCATGGTATAAGCTGCTACATGCTATGGAAATCAATCCTAGCCTCCCTAATTGCCAGAACCAAACACTGCTGCTTTTTATGAAGTCAGTATTTCTTTTCCTTGCTTCTGCCCAAGCGACTTCCGGTTAAGGCTGACAAGCCTCAAACGCTAGTCTGAGGATGGAGATAGAGCTTGTGTTCAGAGCAGCTGAGAGAGGATACAGAAATGAGTTGTGCTTGTGCAACCATGCTGCAAATGGACACGCAGCAACATCCACCATGCCCAAAACTTTAAAATAAGAAACGACATTGTCATGAGGCTGTGCAAGGGGTTTAGCTCATGTACATTAGCCATGATCAGAAGAGGATTGATAATGGCTCAGCAACCCTGTGACAACCAACATCCCATACTGTCAGAGATCCGTTAGCCATCTGTCCAGATACGGTTAAAGTTTAGGGGATGGCACAGATGTCCTGGATGTTTGCAAGTCCATTAGTGCTCTGCTGTCTCTACCACCTGTCAATAGTTGAAGTGTTCCTGAATTAGCTGCAAGGTTTGAAGAAGGAATTATATGCCCTGTGTATGGTATTAACAGGATGTGTACAACACTCCTACCCCTGCTGTTTCAAGTAGGGCAGTAAGTCCCCTGTAAGCAAGGTGAATCACCTCCTGCGGATCTCCCTGCTGCATTTCACCGTACCAGAAGGTTACTGGAGGGAAACCATAAAAGTGGCTTAAACCAATTACTCAGCTCCCTCCAATATTCTCCTCAGTTATGTTCTCACATCGCCAGAAGAGACATGCTAGAGACATTTTAGCTGCTGAGAACAGACCTGACTCCCCCTCTTACTCTGCTCTCAGACACATGAACTTTAAATTCTGTTTAAGTAACTTCTGCTTCTGGCAGTCACAGAAGCTGATCCTGCTTATTTCATGCTGTCTTTTGCTGAATCTTATTTTCATGATGGGAGTCTGACCTTGCTTATGGGCAGTTTCTTCCATGTGAGCAGGCACAACTATAGATGATTTGCTGGCAGTACTTTTTTCTTTATTCATAATTAAATAACCTTATAAATGAAGATCTAAAAATTAACATGGATTTAGAACTTACAAGTTCACCAAAAGCCTGGAAATTCTCACATTTCTGTTCTGCTGTAAAAAAAAAAAAAAAGGCAGGCTTGGGTAATGAAAAAAGGCAGAAGCAGTGAGACAGTTACCACTCCAGCTCGCAGTGCTGAGAGGCTCAAGGTACATACCCCCAGCCAGTCTGCTGCAGGCAGATCCACAGCTGCAGCCTCCTCTACCACTAAGTGCCTCCAAACTGGTGGCTGATGAAGAGAAGTTGCAAAGATGTATTGTTTTCTGAACTACCATTGCAGTAATAATATCTAGCTATAAACACAGTATCTGCGTTCAGATCTTTGGCAGGTGTAAGACAGCTCTTTTTGTTCATGGTATAAAAATCATAACATGATGTTCAAGAATTGCAGGTTATTATACACTTGATAAATGCCTATAAGCCACTCATTCTTTGCCATTCATAAGTCAACAGAACATTCCAGGTTATACTTCAATTTAAATGCAGTCTTTTAACTAAGAATCAGGTACTTTTGTCCTTTGTTGCCCGTGTAACAGCAGTGGAGTACACAAAAGCTACGATGTAATTATAATATGAAATTCAGTACAGGACACCTTACTGGCAATTGCATATTAACATGACGACATTAAAAAGCTTTAGTATGCATGACAACAGAGAGAGAAACAGAAAATATTTCACTATACCCAAGCAATTGTTTCAGGTTTATATACCAGCAAGGACTAATTCTATCACACAGTACAAAGAGACAATGAAAGCTGTTTCTTATTCATATGCAGAACCCCAAAAGTTGAACTGGGGAATAATCATCTATGTTCATATAAGTTTATTATGCCTAATAAAATGACTCACTGAAAAAAAGTTGATGAGACTGCAGACACACCTAAAGAAAGGTTACATGTGCAAGCTCAGGTGACTCTCTTTACATACTCTGTAGGCTCTAAGTCTCTAACTACATTATTGGAGCATTGTTTTCTCCATAACTATCCTGCATTCAGTATTTGAGCATTCAGTATTTATTTTTATATGTCTGATGCTTTTGTCACTCACTCCATGTAAACTACTGAATCCAAGTTACATAGGAAAATTTAATTTTGGCATTTCCTAAACTTGCTTCACTCTGCATTTAATGTATGTTCTTTTAGCATAATTTCTTAAGATGTGATTTCTTAACTCTTAAAAAAAAAAAGTAAATTCCATTATATGGAACCAATACAAGCCATATTCAGAAAACCAACTTCCCTAAAACTTATGGACATAAATTTTCACCCTCGGGCACCGCTCAAACACAGAAAACATCAATCAAAACATTAAGATTTGGTAAAGTTACAAGCATTTGAAAAGTTACCTTTTACAGAGAAGTGCCCAACACTTTAATTTCAAGCACTACAATCAGCTCTGTCTATTAACACTTAAGTACACTGCATATAGTACTCCTATATTTCGCAGAATTTAAGGACTAGCACTGCAGTTCTCATGCTTCATGACCAAAACCACACACTCAAAATCAAAGCACATGACATAATTAACGTTATGCCTGTATCATATTTGTTGAGCAGAGCAAAGCACATAAAAATTCTTCTGAGAGCTAGAAAGTTTGTCCTTGATCAGAAGGGTAGGTATGCTTGACTTCCAAATAATCATGCAATTCTAATTTTTATGGTTTTTTAAGATATTTCATTGCTAAGAAATCACATCCTATGGTAATCTTTATCAGTTTCAAGAAGTGTATCTGCAACAGAAAATTGTGCTTAGTCCATATATCACAAAAGGTCATCTGCCCATGGCCATTTTTCATAAGTAGCTTTTCTCACATATTTCATTCTTATAACAATGACCTTATAGCAATGTCTAGCATATAGCTCAGGGCAAACACAGATTCTCCTTGGGCCAGGGGGGAGAGAGGGGAAATCATTTTTAATCTTCCAAACACACTGAGGTTAATAAAATGTTAATTAAAATATTTTAAGAGTCAATTCAGCTTAATCTTAAGAAACCCTCCAAAATACAGATAGTTTTTCATAAGCTAAACTCTCCTGTTTCATTTCCACTTCATCCTATTATATTCAAGCTGAATGCGAAGCTTTAGAAACTCTTACTTATATTGCAACACTTTTCCACTTGCATGTCTATCCTTTGCAGAGCCATTCTGATACAAGGACAAAGCTACCACTGAGGCAGCTAGTAGTAACATGTCACAAGGGAAAGAATAAAACACCCCGAGGCTCTGTAAAAGCAGCCCAAGAATTTCTATTCATACAATAAATTGAATGAATGGCAATACTGGTTTTCTGAAGTGTTAATTTGCATACACAGTAAGACAATTTAGGTGTGGATTTACAGTTCAAGTAATTGATAGAATGAACACAGAAAGAAAGAGTCTAGGAACATGCGCTTGCGTGGCATGCCATGCCCAAAAACCATTTATTTCGCAGAACAGCATCCTCCAGGCCTAGGAAGCTGATTCATCATGATATACGTCAGTCAGGTGCCTGTTACAAAGGCACCATGAATCACTCCTGGACTCTGGATCATGTTCAAAACGCACACACAGCACAGGAAAAGCGTTCTTGTGCCATGAGTAAAGTAAGCACTTTCCGCATGCAGTCACTATTACATTTTAGTTTTTTAAAAAAGGCCAAAAATAAAAAAAGAGAACCAAGGGAAAATTTCAAACAATCTCAGCAATTGTGACTCCTCCGCATCAAAGTAGTGCTAATAATGCAACATTTCTCATTTTTTTTTTAAAAGCAGTTTCTCTGCAAGCTGGCTGCTCAGCCAATAAACCTAACTGTGCTGGCTCAGTGACCCCAGCCTTTGCACAAATGAGACCAGAGTCCCAGCCAGGCAGTGCTGTGGACACTTTTCATTTGTCTCCAAAAGGCATACAAGAACATACTCCGTTTCTACAGCATTTGTTCAAATGACAGCACCATTCCCAGCTATATGAAGGTAAAATAAATAGGTATTAATAGCCTATCAATGTACCATACCATTAAAGTGCAAAACTCAAAGCCTTACATCAAGTACTCCAAATTTTATAACACTCACATCCATAGAAGGGACTCAGCATTTTCATATAGTATATCCTATCCTAAGGTCCGTACTGTCATGTAGTTGTCTTGTAAAATATTGATACCTTGGCTACACTAACCAGCAAGGAAGAGCAAGGTTCTGAAGGAACTACTGCTCATTCTCCAAGTTCAGATGACACAAATACAACAAACAAAATAGTATTATCTTTAATAAAAAACAAGCTCTCATTTCAGCCCAGGACACACTCAAGCTATCCTCAATTTCTACCACATTGACCCAGCATAGCAGCTTCTCATCTTGCACTGCTTTCCCGGCCCACATGCCTAACTATGAAATAAGACGGAGTCGTGACACAAAGACCAAAGCCAACATGCAGAGGTTGTGTTCATAGACTTCCTGACTGTGCCACAGATCGAAACATAAAGGAAAAGCACAGCTCTTACTGACAGTGCTGCAGAGCAGCAAGCCAGGCCAGCCAAGGACTTCATAACCAAGGAGACTATTTTCCCCTCTGAAACAAGGAAGTCAGGTTTGGGTGGGTATCCCAAACAGCCTCCTCACTAACCACCCCAAGGTGATCCAGGCCTTGGAGGTGTTACCACAGCAGGTAGGAATGAGCTGTGTTTAGACAGGTGTGACCACAGGCTATCACTTCACAGGCTGTAGGTGCACCCGGACCCCTCACTGCAGGACAGCAGTCCTATGCAACGTAGGGCAGCAGGAGGTCACGCAGAAGAGGGGAAGTGGCAAGTACAGCAGTACTGCTATTCCCAGACTAGGAAGGCTGTTGTTTAAAAAGAGAAAGAAGAAGTCTGACTCAGAAACTAAATAAAACCACAGAGATGTTTGATCGTGGCTGAAGTGCAAATCAGAAGAAAAAGCAGTTTAAGGAAAGGATTCCTTAAACTAATTTTGCTGCTGAAAAGCTAAGTTTGGCAGAAATGCTGCAACAACTACTTTGTGATAGTATTGTTTTCCTCCCTGTAGAATTATTTTTAAAGGCACATACTACTGCCAGATTATGTTATGCCAAGGGCATCACATTTGCTTACAGTGTATTTGCTCCTCCTTCAAGCCTTTCCCACTTGGGTTTACCATGCCATGGGATAGCAGCAGTTGCCTCACTCCTCTACAGAGCTGGCCAAAAAAATTTCCCCTTCCCAGAGGGGACAGGGCAACCAGCAGTTGCTGAGAGCCTCACAAACTACTTAAGGCTGGGCTTCCTCATCGAAATTGTTAAAGTGCAAGGTACAGCTTGTAGCAAGCAAGTGTTCTGCATCCCAAACTGCTGAGAGAGGGCACCAGCCCCCAGATGCCGCAAAGCTGAGACAGGTTACTGAGAGTAACAAGTTGCTCAGCCAGCAACCCACTGCTTTCTTCAAACAAATGGTATAATTGAGGAAGGCAAATTGTTCTGCTTCATATGAAACAGCCTCCAGAAGGCAAAAGTTCACAGGACTTCACTTCCAGCTTTTCTTTTGATAAAGCTGCAAGGCCATGTTTCATTTAATGCAGACAGGCTTGTGTCATTTATTAATAACGGGAGAACACAGAAGCAATTATTAATACTTTTCCCTATAACCTTCCAATTAACTGCTTCAATTCCTTCAGAATCCAGTCCTTCCCTTCTGAATCAAAGTACAGGGCAATGAGACAACCCCTGCTTTAAGACTTTCTCTCAGAATATGACCACCACTTGCTTCTCTGGACCACAAAAGAAGTCCAAGTACAAATTTTACTTAACCTCAGATAATATTTTTTTCATCTCTTATTTAATAAGTGTGTTCTTCTGGAACAGTTATCAAGGGTTCACAGTACCAAAGTTAAGTCAGACATTCCATTTTTTCCAGAGTAAAAGAAAATGTCTCTACATCTGAAACATTTTTGTAAATATAGTCCAAAATATGTGCAAGCATCCCAGTTCCCATAACAGTGGATACCTGAAGGAATATTCTGTTTCCATGAGTTTATTGATGAAGGGACTGTAACGGTTAGGTTACAGACATTGTGGGTCCTTTAAGGTTCTTCATCCTAATGAGTCAAACTCTGATTGTCCCATCAGTCTACGACTGTGAAGCAGAGATAGTAACAGCTGGCATTCTTATGGCTGAGAAAATACAAGGCATCAATAGTGTAGGATACATCCTACACACAGGATATGGTGTTATCACTAATAATGCTTATGCTCACCAATAAATAACTGCTTTATGACTACCTTGTGTCAGCTGTCCCTTGACCCTACATCTCTTGCACACAGAGGACCTTCTGAAATGAAGCCAAACTGTTGGTACACTCCAACAGTTACTTACCATTGCTATATTGTGCACAGAAAGCTAATTTTTTTTTTTTTATGGCATGCAGAGCTGAGGGCTCTCTTTCCTCAGTCCCTGCCATTACTGCCTCTAGCACCAGAAGTAAAATTTGCCTCTCTTCTTCCAAAGATGACCAAGAGACATAATGGCAGTCTGTATGAGAGAAGTTGTGTAGGAAATTACTGTTTGGTCTCTCATAAATGGTTTGACTCACTACTACTAATTCTCATCAGGTAGCAGAATTTAAACAAAAAGGCTTTTTTTCATGTAAAGAATATTTAAGTTTCTAAATAACTTTTAAGCTCCCATGGTATCCTATGCCAACAGTGTAAATGCTTTCCAAAGGTGATTAGACACATTCTTGGAGGGTAAGTGTATCAGCGGACCTGTTCAGAAAAAAATGTTTGATAGTTCCCCCAGGCGGGTCCCCAATGCTGTCCTCTGGTCACTGTCCTCTAATTCATCTTTTAGATTAAATCAGATTAAGTGGCTGAAAAGTCCGTCTGTCACATTGCATAGCCTGCTTCTGAATGACCTTTATGTCCATGCCAAAATGGTTTCTGATTTCCCCCATTAAGCTAAACACTCTCAAATTGTACTGGAGAACATGATGATGCTCCAACTGGACCACTCTCCATCTGAACAGACAAATGGTCAAGCACAAGAAAAAGGAAGCCTCCACTACATTTAGCTTTTGGAGATTTGAGGCAAAGAAAACGGAAGAAGGAAGTGACTTTTTTCAGACTTGCATTTGGTTTGCACGGCAAGGTAGCTGGGGGGATACAGAGGTGGCTTCTGTGACAAGCTGTTAGAAGCCTCCCCTATGTCTGACAGAGCTAATGCCAGCTGGCTCCAAGACGGACCCACCACTGGCCAAGTCCAAGGCAATAAGCAGCAGTCATAATGCCTCTGGGGGATTTAAGAAAGTAAAAAAAAGTAGGGGAGAAGATTTTGCAGCAGCAAGAGAGCAAGATGTCAGAGAACTTTGCAGACCCCAAGGTCAGTGGAGAAGGAGGGGTAAGAGGTGCTCCAGGCACCAGAGCAGAAATTCCCCTGCAGCCCATGGTGAAGACCATGGTGAGGCAGGGTGTACCCCTGCAGTCATGGAGGGTCACAGTGGGGCAGAGACCCCCCTACAACCTGGGGAGGACACCAAGCCAGAGCAGGGGGATGCCCAAAAGAGGCCGTAACCCCGTAGGAAGCCCAGGCTAGAGCAGGTTCCTGGCAGGACTTGTGACCCCACAGGGGACCCACACTGGAGCAGGCTGCTCCTGAAAGACTGCACCCCGTTGAAGGGACCCACGTTGGAGCAGTTCATGAAGAACTGCAGCCCATGGAAAGGACCCATATTGGAGAAGTTCATGCAGGACTGTCTCCCGTGGGAGGGACCCCATGCTGAAGCAAGGGAAGTGTGTGAGGAGTCCTCCCCTGAGTGGCAGAGACACCCTGTGATGAACTGACCATAACCCCTGTGCCCTGAGCTCCTGCGCTGTTGGTGGGGAGGATGTAGAGAAAAGCAGGAGTGAATTTGAGCCCGGGAAGAAGGGAGAGGTAGGGGCAAGGTGTTTTAAGATTTGGTTTTAGTTCTCTTTTTACCCTGATTTTGATTGATGATAAATTAAATTATTTTTTCCCCAAGCTGAGTCTGTTGTGCCCATGACAGTAATTGCTGAATGATCTCTCCCTGTCCTTGCCTCAAACCGCAAGCCTTTCATTGTATTTTCTCTGCCCTGTCCAGCTGAGGAGGAGAGTGATAAAGCAGCTTGGTGGGCACCTGGCCTCCAGCCAGGGTCAACCCACCACAAGACCATACTCAATACCTGCCTACCTCAGCTGCAAAATGGACAATCACAGTTCATCTACCTAGATCCCATACTTCTTATATGATGGAGGCTTTTTCTAGTATTCACTGTTGTTCAGCAGGATGAATCCTATGCTATCACTACCAAATGTGGCTGTGTTGAATATTATGAACTCTTTTGTTATTACAAGAGTAAAAAAAAAAAAAAAAAAAAAAACCACCAGAAAGAGATGCTTAACATCATTATAAATCAAAGGTCTTTCAGTTATGACTCAAAGTGTGGATACTGGGAAATGCCATTAATAGTAACATTTAAAGTCAGAACAAGAAACATTCTTAAGCAAATGCAGATAAATAAGAATGCATTGCATGAAATGGATTGTTAGATATCATAGGTTAAACTGAGTTCATACCATGTAGAGATTTAGGAAGTACTTTTGTTCCTCTTTCCAAACTACTTTCTCCCTCTACATCCCAAAGTAAACATACATGAAAGCCAACTCTTACCCATCTGGGGGTCTATCGCTATTATTTCTACATTATTTTCCACCTTAAGCCTGTGCAGCAGTTTTCTTTCAGTCTCGAACTCCAACTCTGCTTTGTCACTGGTCAGCAATACTGTTAATGATTAACTGAATAAATTAGCACCAGAGTTGACAGCTGAACTGTTGGGGAATAAGTCACTATCACAAAGGCTTTATTTTAAATTGTGAAAGCAAACAGTTACTCACAGCTTAGGTGAACACTGGTAAAGAGAGAAAAAGTACATGCAGTCCTTTCCTCTTTTTTTAAAAAAAAAAAAGAACAAAACCCTGAACTTAAAAAGCTTTAATCAGCTTTGCTACTTAAAAATCAATCTTCAAGGGAAGAGGCAGCAAGAGATTAAAGCATACCTAAAAATCCACATAACAACTCTATGGGTAATAATCTGCTAATACACGCTCCAGCATCTTAAGGGCAGCTTATTGCTACACACATCCAACAGCAGAGATTCTAAATGACCAGCCTGCACCAAAACAAGACCCACCGAGCATCTTCTGCAGGCAGAATAAATATAGCTGGCTACTTAACACAAAACCTCTGATAAACCATTGCAAAAGAAAAAATAATTAAATGGGCAATGCAGCTTTGCAAATATGTTAAAGTAACTGTATATATCAATAGCTATTTACTAATGGCCTACACCTCCTTGCATCTGTCCAGCACAATGCAACTACAGTCCCTAACTGATTCTGAAGTGTTAAGATAATGCAATTTTTAAAATTAAAATATTACAAAGGGAAGCAGACTTTTCTGGTCATTGAGATTCTGTATTTCTGTCTTCAAAAGACACAAAAAGCCTTTCTGGGAGCACCTGAATTTCATCTGCCTGTTGCTTATGGATACCATAGTAGTTATCTGAGCCTTCTGTTAGCTGCAGCTCCCATACCACTGTGTTTCACACCATTCTGCTGCTTCTGTTTCTTATTTTCTAATCCAGTACAATATCAGAGTGTAGACAAAGACTCTCCAGAGTGTAGACAAAGACTCTCAACCTCTAGACATGGCAATTTAGCCTGGTTTAGCTGGCTGCTGGTCTTATGTGTCTGGAGGGGGTACATTTCTGTGCCAACAGCTTGCAGGTTGTTCTGTCTGGGATAAGTTGAAGACATTGCTCAGTGAAGAGCAATTTTCCTTCCTACCTTTTAAGCGTGCCCAACCCATACATCTTGTCTTTAATCTTGGTACAGAGCTGGAAACTAAAGTTTAAACCAGAACTCTGTCACTCATTTTAGCTCCATACACCCCCCAGGCAGCTGTCCACAGATGGGTCAGATACTTCAACCATCCAACTAAAGTTACCACTCAGCAGCTACCTCGTGCCTTCACAAGCACCTGCAGCCTGGGTGTACACCACGGCGGGTGCTTCCCAGCTCTTGCCCAGCCTCCTTGGGCTACAGAAACATGCTGCTAGGAGTACACAGCCCTGCAGTCACATGCAGCCCAAATGAGACATTTTGGCAGCTAGAGACACTGAATGCTAATTTGACACCCTTTTCTCTCTTCTTCATTAATAACTCCAAGATGGGGCACTTTCTTTTCTTGCCAATTCTTACACTGTCGGAGCAAAAAGGTGGCAGCCTCTCTCTGGACTGATTATCATTGCCACATACCCAGCTCTGTCATTTGGTATGCTTCACACATTGTCCTCTGATCTGGCAACAGTCCTGAGTACAAGCTAATTTACACCTTCAGTATAATGGCTTTTGTGTCTTCTGCTATTCTGGAATATATTACATACAGCTGAAACAGAAGTCCAGCAATCCACTGTCTGCCATCATCTTGTAAAAAGAACAAAAAACAGGGAAGAGAAAGAGAATATTTGCATTTTTACACAACTGATTTTGTTTCCGGACCTTCCCAAGTCCATGACATTCTCCTTGCTGTTAAATACATGACATCCTCCTTGCTGTTAAATACTTCTTTCCTGCACGCCCTTGGAAGCAACCCAGGGAAGGGTACAAATACTAGACATGCAAGAGATGCAGCATTTCAGCTACAGAAGAATGCTGCTGAGTGTTAAAACGTCTTCCCTGTTTACAAGCAGTTTGCACTTGCTTTACTGAAAGAAAAATCCATCCTCAGTTCTGTCACTCCAGAGACACAAAATGCATAATGAGTGGGATTTAAAAAGCCCAGTCATGAAATCTTCAAAACAACCCCTACAGCTCAAACCCATGTTCCCAAGCCCCAGGGAAAAGCTGGGAGGGGTGGGGGTATAAATGAAGGCCAATTCTCCCTTTTTTCCTGCCTCCCTCTCAAAAACTTTGCAACACATTTCTCAAACCAAAGTCCTACGCCTCAGGCCACACAATTGTCTCACTTTGGACACACCTTAAGGTTTAAGTAATGCTGTGTGTGCCAACCGCACACGAAAATGTACTACTTAAGGGCACCAAGGCTGTCATTTCACTGTTAAGCCACACATACACCCATTCACACATGGTGATTAGTGCATGCACGATTCACCACAAGCACACTTACACCAGCACATGGAGGGGTCAGTACAGCAGAGGGGAGAGCCACAGGGGCAGCAGGACCACCTCTCTCAGCCACAGTGCCAACCTCTGCCAGACTAATGTGACCATGAACCCGAGGTGTTAGTGTGCAAGGACAAACTTGATCAGGAGAGGAATAGAAAATAGCTGGATTATCTAATGTCGTCAGATAATTTGACTTTCTTGAGGGATTTATTACAGCTTCCTCAATATGCCCTGGAGCCAGTCGTGCAGCCTTGGCTATCGACAGAAGCCCAACCACAGGTCCTGGAGAAGAGTTCAGGGGTCAAAATGAGAATGCAACCAACCTGTGAGAGACCTCAAGTGTCCCTTGGTCTCGCACTCAGGTATACAAGAAGCATGACATGAGGTGGAAATGAGTCATAGGAGGCCAGAGGAGCAGATGGGCTAATGGAGGCTGCCTGCCCGCCACACGAAAGTGAGCAGCAGTGATGCTATATTCTATTCCTCTCCAGTAATGAACCAGTGCTGAGGCTGGTGGTTATCGGTCACCACAGACAACCCAGGCTGAGCAACCCAGGCCTTTCCCTGCCGCACCGCACCCTGTGCAGGAGTGGCTCAGCACTGGATCATTACCCATTCAAACCATTAGGATGACTTCACGGTTGATGGAGCAGGTTTGCCCTTTGCAGCACAAACACAGCACTGCGATGTCTGTGGGATCCCGGCCAACTTGGGGATATGGGGAAGTGCCTCTGCGCCGCTAAACAGGCAAAAATTGAAAAGACGGGCCTCCTCCAGTGTCTCCATCGCTCCAACTCCCCACCCACACAGCAGACTAGCTGGGATCAGTAATCCAAGTTTTAAGAGCAGCAGGCATGCTTCTTCCTGCAGAGGGAACATTCTGCCCACTCTTCCAGTGTCCCACCTCGCTCTACCTGTTCTGAATGACACAGGCAAGGCATGCTGGCTGCAGTTTTAACATACGGAGCTCTAATGAGGCCTCTGTACACCACAGCCAGCTTTCAACAACATGCACATGTAAAACCATTCCCAACCAGTAAACACAACAGAGCTTCACATGCTCTGCTCCGTGGGCTTTTTCTATTGCTGAACAAAACTTGCAGTCACTGCAACAGAGCATTCAATTTCCACAAGTTTGATCCCTCTGTGCTGGCTATTCGTTTGCACAAACCCACACAGACCAAACGTAGGGGAGCCAAGGATAAGCACACGTAGCTGCACAGCAGCACTGCAGCAAGACAAGCCAAATTCACAGGGCTGCGGGTTCCTTACTTTAATAAAGAACCTTAACTTTTTAATGCCACATTGTCAGGCACTGTGATGTGCTGCTTAAGTGATAGTGCTTAAATAACAACATGAAACAAATAGTTTCACTCCTCAGACTGAAGACAGCAAGATACAGGATGTAAAATTCAGTGCTCTGACTGACAGCAGTAAGTTACCGATCCAGCTCTTTGTAACCCAAAAAGAAAGGCTGCCACTGATTGAAATAAATCCCCAGTTACTGGACACTAATTATTAGAGATCTACTGCTATCAGGACTGTCAGAGACAGCTGGCTCCTGACAGTGTATCTGCAATATTCCAGAAAGATTTTCAGTCATTTCCTGGTAAATACTCTCTGCCTACTGACTGCGTAGGAAGATACCAAATCTTAACAGGAAGCCTAGCTGTGCTATCATGCTCCTTTTTTAATAATGGAAAAGCACATCATTTCAAAACAGACAGAAATATTGGGCAGTGATCTCAAAGAAAACAAGAAGATTTTTCTATTTTTTTGTTATTCTTTTAAATGGTAGCATTTTAGACACCATCCCCTGATTACAATGTGACTCCCTAACTTTCCTATTGTTATTAATGCCTACACTAGTCCTAGGATTCCTTCTAATTATAGTTCATTACACATTTTTTCAGTTTTGTTTGCTAAGTAAGTTGGTAGCTAGGCTAAGTGTCAGATAGTAACCAAGACACATGATCTAATGCTTCCCTTTGGATTTTGTCCTTAAAAAATGGAAAAAAAAGAGATATAAGGTCACTGAACTAAATTGGCTGAAACAGATTTCACAACACAACCCTACCCTTCCAGCCTCTGAGACCTTCAAAAGATTTCAGTATTTCTCTCCACAGTTACATCTTTGTTTACAGCACAGACATCCTGGGACTCTCCTTTGTAACACCATGCGAGTCCTTGCTCTGGTATGTGGGACAAGACAAAGCACGCCAGTGGTTAGACCCAAGATGCAAGAGTGAGCTTGAATGAGTCTGTCCTGGAGTCAGTCCCAACGTGCCCTAAGACCCTGCCAGTGCAGCACACACAGATCCTGTTTCCATGACTCAGTGCTTCACCCACTACTCCTGGGCAGGCTCTCTGAGCAACACAGGAGGGGGGGATCTGAACTAGACACAGATGAGGAGAAAGACAAAGAGGTGTTGCAACACCAACAAGATGTTTGTGCTGGTAAGCACTAGCAGAGTTAACTGGTAATCAAAACCAAGTAATTGTTGCTGTAACAAACAAGAAACTGCTCTAAGTAATTTGAAAGCTGTGCTCCTGGGAATCGTTAGCATACTAGACCCATAGTCCAGACCTTAGTGGTGGGTGGTGGGGTACAATAAAAGCAAAGCTAAGAAAAATCAGGCATTTCCTTATACATAGGAAGGGGGCAACATGTTAGTAAAGATGTAAGACAGCAGCCTTGGGTAATCAGGTGATACAGCTATTTCCACGTCCTTTTCTTTCACAGCCTAGGGAAAAAGGTTAGAGCTCCCAAGTTGGCCCAAGTCTACCAACCAGAACAATTCCAAAGACACTGGGAAAGACATGGTGTTTTCAATCTGTACATTGTACTCCCAGATCTACAGTGTTGCTCCTGAATCGTCAGTGATACCCCCAAAAGGCCAAGAATCTGGCCTATAAAAATCAACAGGGAAGGTAGTTACGCATGGCAATCACAAGAAACCCCTAAGACACTACAACATAACTCACACAAATACCGAGGGAAAAAGAAAGTGTTTCCTAAAATTAAAATGGGGAACCCATCTTAAGAGATATATACATCCAGCATCTCCTTTCCTAGCCAATAGGACACACTTGTCCCTGAGATACAACTAAGTTCAAGTTAGTCAAGGCTCTTATTTATCTGTTTTGCAGAATTTATCAACCCTGGGCTTTCCTTCAGGCATAACATTATTGGGAGTTACAGCAAAGGTGTCCGAGTTTGATTACACTTAACACAGTTCAGTGTTGCTGGTCCTGAGTTTTTGTAGTCTCGTCTTGCTGCTCCTCATTCTCTCTCAAGAGCTTTGCTCTCCAACAGTTCTGTCTTGACAAATGGCCCCCTCCTCTCTGCCTAATGCGTCACAGGGGAGCTTAGATTATCCATCCTTATTTTGTCTTGAGGTGCATCTTCCCTCCTGCAAAAAAGCTGTCTTTAAACAAAAACAATTAGGCTTTATTCATTTAATAAAGGCTGTTTTGAGATGAATATACATTGTACGATGCGGATTGTTGCATTCTTGCAACATAAGCCACTTCTCTGAGTCTTCAGTGCTGCATCCATATGTGGGATGTTTACTACAACGGCCTCATTGTATTCACACAACTTTGGCCTTGTGTTGGAAAAAAATGAAGAGAGCTTCCAGAATTGCAGAAAGATCAAAGGTTGAAGCCAGGCACTAATGACCTAATAGGCAGAGGTCTAAAAGGCAGCAAACCCCCTAACCCTGCAGGACAGCTTTGTCCTGCACTTGCTACTGGTTTTGGGTTACTGCTTCATCTTTGTTTCTTCTAGGATCTTATTCCATATTTCTGTAGCAGATCTACAGATTCCCTTGTTTCCTTAAAGCGTAAAAATTAGGACCCTAGAACTTTCTTGCTTGTCTCTCATTGCTCTTTTGCAGTCATGCAGTGACCTCCTCTGAGGCTTGCAGGAGCTTTCCTAAAACCAGTGTGAAACTGTGGCATTACAGCCAACAGCAGGTGTGGTTGCCTGACACTACTACCAGGGCCTCAGTCAGTTTTGGAAGCGAGCTCATTGACCGCTGAGTACCGCTTATCAGTTTGAAAACTATCAGCAACAAAAAAAACCCCAGCAAGGTCTTCGCGGCTAAACAAAGAAACAAATGCCCAAGAGTCTCTTGTACAGTTAAACTCAAGTGCTCTACAGCACATAACTAAAATATACATGCTACCACCATCTATTTTTAAGCTGTACAGGAAATAGCAAGCTATTATTTTCTGCTGCATAACTTTCTCTGTAATATTAAGATGTTAATGTTCTCTGTCTAATATAAAAGGTGTTAATGCTCACTGATAATAAGAACTGTGGGGTGGAAGATAAAGTTATCATAGACTCTGGTTGTTCTCAGGGTCGCACTAGAGGGTTTAAATGACCTCATCTGTAAGTTTTCTGAATGCTCCGGTCTGTTTTTTAAAACAGACTCCAGATTTTCCAGACAGAAGAAAGTGTTTTGGAGAAATTACTGTTCTAAGTTTTTATAGCTGAAGTCATTCATTATTTTATTGTTGGCTTTAAGTCAAGCCACTGTTTTACCTAAATATACAGACACAGGCTGTAACGTCTTTGATTCCGTTGCAATTACTAAGATGTATCTGAAGTAAACATCACTGATACGCACAAGAAAAAGGGTAAAAGTGCTATACATCTATACAATAGAGAAGAAGCCATTTAGTTTTATAAAAGGGGTTTTTTAATTCAAATATTTGTAAAAACCATCATCAAGCACATTTTGGGGGTATGAATCCAGGTAATCTATGTGTACGAGACAGCTAGAAGCATCAGGTCAAAAGGATTTTAAGGAATTTGGCACATGTATCCCAGATAGCTAAGGAAGAACAAGTTTAGAAAGTTTCTGCTTCTTGTCGTGACTGGTGCCTACTCCGAATTGGCAGTAGCTAAACACAGCAAGTATTAGTGAAAGTACTCAGGCTCAACAGCTAAGACAATATTACACCAAGGAACACAAGGAACAAGTTACACATGCAGCCATCCACTCACACACACATCAATCTCAATCTCTTTGATGACTCAGCCAGTTGCACAATGGCATAGCCTGTTATTTCTATAAGTCTTCTCTGAGAGGTTTTACACAGCCATGAAGCAGTGTTGTGGAAAGCATGCTGGCAGCAATACAAAGATCTCACTAATGTGAAAGCCAAAGCCCTTCTTATAAGCTGGGTGTTCAGGCTGCCAAGTAATGCTGTTTGTTAATGCTATGCATTACTAAACGTTGTTCCTCGATGCATGATCTTTAAAGCTAATGCTGTGTTTGATGGAACAACAGGTAATAATAATAATAAATAATATTTGAATTAAGTAATCCATAAGTTGATAGCTGTGCTCTGCTGTCCTAAGAAGAGATTCTACTGAGATGTAATTCTCAATTTAAAATATTCAGTGCTAGAGATATGAAACAAGTAGAACTGTTAGCACCAGTGCATTGCTCTTGTTCTACTTTTCCTGTACCTCGGAAGAGGTTGTAGCATTATGAAGCTACTGGAGATCAGTCACATCTCGCACAATGCAGCAGATTTTACAAAAAAACACCAGTGGGTGACAGGGAAATGATGGAGACTAAGGAAAGCCTGCACAACCATTACAAAGCAAGTAGGTTTCTTCCCCTCCTTTTAACCATCGCCAATGTCCCTGTAAGGGATTGTCCCACTTGTCCCCATACGTCCAGTCTCCTGCCAGGGTGGATGCTGGAGCAGTTGACCCCACTGGGGAATGGGGAGCATGGGGCAGAGATCTCCACTGCAGCTGTTCTGGCTGGGTGGGAGGCTCCTGCCCAGCCTATGCATGCATCCAGGGTCAGAGTTGGCACCCCAGGGAGATGAGCCCTGGCGGGATGGAGTGCTGATACAGGCATCCTGGCCTAAGAAGTTAGCTTACATTACTATAGTGTATAGCTTACATTTGCCTTTATTAGCTGATAATGAACAGGACACTGTTGTTTGAAGTCTGTGTTCTCTGGATCTCCACCATGCGGTCTCATTGTTTACAGGATGAATTATCTGACAACCTGGCATGACAACTATCCCACTGGCCACCTAGGCAACAAAACTTTTAGGGTGTCCTGAAGCAAACTGCCTTCATTATAATACTAAAAATCACACCCGTAGGTCAGGAAGACCCTAGCTCAGGTAAAGACCCTTCCCCTGAGCACACATATCAGCTACAACTAGATTGTACAATCGTATAAATAAATTAATAACCCATCAAGAATGGGTAGGAGGTACTACTATGATAACAATGTTGTAAAATGTGTATAATGTGTAAGATGTGTATAACAGACATCACAGTAATTTCTGATGTGCTTGATTTGTGGAAAATCCACCTAGCACCCAGGCATGAAACACAGTATCTCTCACAGTGTGTGAGAATTGGTCTGTTGCATACCAGGTAACAAATCCACTTTTTGAACAACAGTACCAGGCCCTGTGGCTGTACCCAGCTTGCATACCCCCTACCCTATCTCCAGAGTTGGTTTAGCACTGAAAAAAATGCCTTTGCCTCAACACTATGCTGAACATAACACAGAGGTGGACCAGCAATACTATTTAACTTCACAGTTTCAGTATTCAACATGTTATATAAGAGCAGATAGAAAAATATGGCAGAGGATGGAAGCTGTAGACCTTTACACTATGTTCAGGATAATTTTCCAAAGTCTTGTTTTCACAGAAGACCTGATGCCAGAACTTTGGAAGCATCCCAAAATATTAAAAGTTTTTCCAGGTCAGGTGACGTCCTGATTTAGGAAACGAGCCAGGAGAGGAAGTTTTGGAAGATTTTTAAGGTTACATTTGTAAATCTACAGTACAGCCAAGTGGACACATTTAGAAAGCACTTATCCAGTAATAAGCTTATCACAATAGTGATGTTTGTGCAAGAGACGCTGCCATGATCCAGTGACAGACAGAAGATACAAACAGACCAGACACATGGGGTAACAACATGGTTTTAAAGTTTCAATTTCATGCAGAAGACAGCTCAGGCATTGCTCTTTTCCTTCTAAGAAGAGTGTAAATCCCTGATGCAAATAGGGGATTAGCTAGGGACGTTTCTCTTCATGAATGCTGTGTGCAGATTAAGTCCAAACACTACCTTCAGGCAACC
Source organism: Rhynochetos jubatus (assembly GCA_027574665.1). Taxonomy (NCBI): domain Eukaryota; kingdom Metazoa; phylum Chordata; class Aves; order Eurypygiformes; family Rhynochetidae; genus Rhynochetos; species Rhynochetos jubatus. The sequence continues at coordinate 21,421,125 of CM050654.1, forward strand.
TCCTGAAGGAACGGCATTAAATCTGCAAGATGGTTGCTATTCCCTCTGCAGGTTCTGCAGAGGATCGCCTGAGATTTCCTGATATTACCTTTAAGCACAGTTTAAAGCTGCTTGGCAAAACTGTAAAAACTATTTCTCACATCTTTTATTAAGACTGTTGTGGTTTACACTGACTGCAGTTTCAATCATTCATTTTCAATAGTGTATAATGGGAGGGAGTAAGGATGCGAGAGTATAACCAGTTATTGCAAAAGACATTTTTCTGCCAGCTTTCATAAGTATACAGCTGTACTTTCCACTTTCAAATACCATCACCAGGGAGAAAGCCTAAGTTTCCTAAACTTGCCATGAAAACTGCCAATGCAAATCTCACATTTGTGTATGTGGATGAACTGAGTATAGTTACATAACATTGTGTGATTAAGCAATGAATATGATGTACATTTGTTTTTAAAATGTCATGTTATATTTAACTTCTTCCTTAACCACTTTCATGAGAATGTGGCTCACCCTTACAGTATAAGAAAGAATGGATACAGTGACGAAAACTTAAGATTAACAGAATTTCAAGTGATGTTGCATCACTGGATTCCTGGCTTAACAACAGACACTAGGCTTGCGTTAAAGGCAGCACATCAATTCCATCAGGTGAGCTGCTGTCAAAAAAAAGAAAATGCGTGTGAGGCAACAAGAAAACAGCTAGTTGTCAGACATGTCACCTGAAAAAAAGGAAGGTCCAATTTATTTACCTCCCTACAATATGCTTAAGTAACTGCTGGGCAGCACATCAGGCAAACAGGACAGAAGCTGGCACAGCAGCTTATTTACTTACCTTTGCTATCAGTTCACTGAGCAAATCATCAACAGTAATAGTCACTGAAGCTTGGTATTTCTTTGAAGAACTGCTAATTACAATGCGAGGTTAATATTAAATCTCTACAGAGCTCTTAGAACCATAACTAGTTAACGAGGTCATCCTAACCAGGGATCAATAAAAAAATCATTTTCATCTTAAAGACTCTTACAAACTGCTAAATTATCCAGTCCTCCACAGAACAGCAAGGACACTTTTAGAATTCAAAAATATTAATGCATTTTTGTTATGTGCAAAGAAGAAAGTTCAGTAAAAGTAAAGCAAGCTGTGGTTCAACTTAACAGTGTGTACACTTTGTTTTATGTAAATAAAAGCAAATATGTGGACTGCAAAACACATTGTTACCCCACCCTGCTTGAGTGATGACAGTGTTCTCTCCTTCCCATTCCCCCTCTAGAGCCAGGTAAGTTTCACACTCACAGTACCATGTGCTCCCCTCCCCAGCTCCCCAAACTTTGTTATAACAACAGAATTTAACATTTACAGGTATGCGACCAGCAGCCACAGGTAGTTACCAGTTGGAGGAATGCTTCCTGTCATACCTATTTTACCTTTCCCGAGTTTGCCAGGAAAGGTCTGGATTTATTGCTGGATGAATGAAAGGTGAAACACAATTTCCTTCTCAGCCAGGGAGCTGGAGTCTCCCTGCCAACACAGCCATGCTGGCACAAACCCAGTGGAAATGTGCCATCTCCTGGAAGAAAGCTTTTTTCCTGACAATATGGCTATGAAGACAGCTACCTATCTGTCTCTGTTGCTGGCTTTTGCCAAGGCTGGGCCAGCTAATATAGAGGCCAACAGCCTGGACAGTCAATGTTCCCCACACCATTTTATTTTCCTCAGTTCAAGCTGGCTGACGGCATGGCATACATCTGGTCAGAGATGGCAACATCCAAATCCCCATTCCCACAGCAAGCTGGGAGCTGCTATACTCCAACCACAGCACCGCTGCATTCCTGTGCCACACACACAGCTGAAAGAGCCAGGCCAGACATGCCGTACTGTAGGTAGAGGACCTGACACCATATTTCTCATTGCTGCCTTCTCCTAACCATTTACAGGGCCAGATATACAGAATGAGATATAGTAAGTGACCTGGACCCAGCCAGGCAGGAATGAAGAAAGGACAGAATGCATAATCTTTGGGCAGCTGTTACTCCCACCGAAAAATTGCACTAATTATTCCTCATTCCAGAAGGGTATGCATATGCAGGAAGAAAAAGGAAGGCATCAGCCAAAGGGACATAAAAAGCATTATGAAGCAAGCATGCAACCCCATATTCTGTACGGTTTATGTCTGAAGGGCAATCATTCCTCTAGTATGTGCTGCCTCACATGGTACAAGAGCAATTGCTCAAAGTTCGTCAATTAGAGCACAAAAATCCCCTGCTTGTAAGGTAGCCTTTTCTTCTGCTGCAGTGCACTTAGTAATGCAGCTACTCTACCAGCACTAAGATCCATACAACAGGATTCTCAACTAGCAGCACTGCAGGCTCCTTACAAAACTTCACCACCCTAAGTTCAGCAGCCCAGCGGTCCACGCATCACCTTTCCCAGCTCACGGGTGGCTTGCACACACGGTACTGCAACTCCAGCCTTTCAGTTCCAGAAGCACTGTCAAAGTTTTACCTACTTGGTGATCATTGAATCACTTCACATCAGTCAAGGTAAGAGTTGAAAGAGTAAGTCCGAGCCAAGATCTGCAGTCTGTGGATACATGAGTCCCATTGTTTTGAACAGTGCTAGCCCCACTAACCACTCCATCACGGTTTTGTCTTTTCAGTGCAAAGCTACCTCTGATGTCAATGAGCCAACTGACTGGGCAGGCAGTGGTAGCAGCAGTATGGATCTGGTCCAGTGGGAATCTTGCGTATACTAAAGTGGACGATAGCATATGCCTCCTTTATAAAAACCCTTTCACTCTGGTCATGAAAACAACAGATACAAAAAAGCTAACTTATATTTCCACATAAAACACCGAGAAGGCATAGCTTGCTGGAAAACAGAAAACATTTGTCTCCCCTGGGGCCCTTTCAATAATAAAAGCATATACAATCATATACATTTGGGTAGCATGTCCTCATGGACAAAAATAGACTTAGTTTACATGTCAACTCAGTGCTGCAGTCCAAGCTTACTTCTAGAGTAGGTCTTCTTAAGAAAGTAAGTTCATATTCCCCAACTTCCAAGGAAACACCTCTAGGTGAAATGCCAGCCATCTGTTGTTTGCAGCATAATTCCTGGGATTAAGATACGTCTGTTCTACAGCACTATTTAAAACAGGATAGACAATCCAAGCCTGGAAGCTAACAGATAAACAAGACTGCAGAATGCTGCTGGTATTGCAGCATTCAATTCAGCAAGAAAAGGCAAACATATCAAGGGACAATCAAAAGCAACAAGTTGCTTGGGGAAGAAGAGTTTCCTCTTCAGGCTTTCCCAGAAGGCTGAATGGCTACATGCATGTAAAAAAAATATGGATGTGGACATATGTCTGTCTGTACCCAGCATACAAAGCCTTACTGCATGGATTTCTAGGCACCATAAGCTACTCAAAATGTTATTGTTCCTCATCTCAAGTACCATCTGAGTTCAAAATACAGGCTGCAATTTTCAGAGGTGCTGAAAATCTGAAGCAACTGGATGTAATTGCTGTCGCTATAAGGAATGTGAAGGAAGACATCTCTGCCATAGCCTACATGTAACAGCATGGTCTTGGACTCAGGACTCTGTTTTCACGTAAGTCCCAGCCCTAACATAGAGCTCCTTATGCTCTACACTCTTCCCTACACAAATCCTTCTGCAGCATCAGGCGGTCTGATCCATCACATATGGTACATGCAGGGTTTTGGGACAGATGTTATTCAGAAGCCAGGGTGTACGTTTTATCATTGTAGCTATTCTCTGCACCAGCTTCCTGCACGGATATATTTATTTTGCAGAATGCCTCTCTTCTGTTTAAATGCCACAGTAGGTTACCCTAACAGCCCAAACCCATTACCTTTACTTTCATGCCTTAGTTTATTCTATGCCACTAGCGTCGTTCAGACAAGCCCTTAGGTAAGTATGCCCCTTCGCTTTCTTAGTCAACAGGCAAACCAACTACAGCAGGCTTTTACAAGCAGGCTGAAAATTACCTTTGTGAATAAATGCTCATTCTAATTTGAGCCACCAAATTGCATTCACACGGAATGAATACCTGTTACTTCAAAATAACTCAAGTCTTGTCCGTTTCCAATCTTCGGAAGTTAAGAGAACTCAGACCTAAAGCAAGCAAGCCAAGCAAAATATTTCCCTTTTCTCCTTCTCCCTCCATCAGACCAGATGTTAAGTGGTTGCCCTGTCAATGAATAAGCATTGGGAATATGAAAATGAATGCTAAACCTCCAACATATAAAGTACCACACTTAAGAAACGGGTCAAGGTTTGTGGTACAGGATAATGGTCTGTCGTGATGCATCAACATGGAACAGTGGGGACATCCTGTGGCCACTTAGACTCTTTACACTTGAATGTTCCCACTATTGTTTTTAATCCATTTGTTCAACCATTGTTACAAATTAGATGCAAAGTCACTTAATAATGTAAGAGGGCCTGAAGGCAATAAAAGTTTCTTAGCTAACTTCCCACCTACCACTTTACGTAATCCCTTCTCAGCAGTTGCTGTACTCCACCTCAGTTTTCGGTATCTTCCCTTCTTCTGGGTTATATAGTTTCCAAGTCAAAAACAAAGAACATTTAAGGAGCTTGGGCAGGAGTAGGTGGCAACACTAACCCCTGACAGCCATGCATACAAGTCAAAAGCAACATTTTAATTTAATTTATTTAGATTTACAGCAGTATTCATAAAAGGCATGTAATTCTCAGATCTAGGCATTCTGCCAACAGGAAAAATACTATCAGATGAAATACATGTGTAAAGCACCTGTCAATTTTGTAAGCTAAGCAACCACAAGAAAACTAAAGGCCAGTAATTCTTGCAAATCTGAACACAGTTCCTGTCATCCCCTTCCCTCCAAAGGAGGAACAACTTCAGGACAGATACATGTGCAGACTATGAGGTTGAGTGCTCCTCGTGACCAACTCACTGCCCATAACGCCCTCTGTTTTGGCACTTGCACGATGGACTTCAGTTATATGACTCCAGGAAAGGGTCCCTCAGCCAGTTCATGGGACAGCTGTGGCCTCACAAATCGAGATCATCTCAACTCACTCCCTTCTGATCATATTGATTTCATCACTTTTAAAAACAAAAAGCAAGTGAACTTCAAGGACAATTTTTTTTTTTTTGTGGTTTGTACGTGCATATTTTCTCATTACAGTAAAGATTTTCTTTTAAACTTACATCTTCAAGCAATTCACCATCTCTAGTTAAGCTGTCTATGAAGGCTGGGGATAGCCACTGCCAAATCCCAGAACATATGTCCTAGCGTTCCCACGAACAGGCTCTGCAGTTTGCATGGCCCACAATTTGAGTGCATTTAGTGTGGCATTCCAGATGTAAATGCCGCCATCCAGGACTAGCCCCAAGTGTGTTGCAGCTGTGTAATCCACTTAGGAGGTCTGTTCTCCAGCATATCTTCTTTAAAGCAAAACAAGCGTCCCATCCTTCCAAGCAAGACATTCATGTTTTCCAGCAGGAACAGACCCTGTTATTTGCCAGTCAGAGGAGGTGTCAGCTCAAGCAACATGCTGCAGGAGAAACTGCACTCCACGCCTCGGGCAGTTCACTGGCACTGCAAATCAAAACTCATCCAAGCACACTGAGGTGATACAGCATTTCTCAGCTCCAAATACCATTGTCCATTAAACTGAACTCTTAAAATAATCACACTTTAACTAAAACCAAAGCAGTCTAGCTTATTCTCCATGTTGAACAGTTTGCTTAAACTGTGCTTAGACTGCACAGGTAAAGGTTGTACAGATGTTATATTCAAGGAAAAAAAGATAAAAATATCTGTTCTTCACTACCTGTGCAAAACAAGAGTTCATAATGATACAAATGATCAACTCAGCCTAAATCTGCCCCCACAAAAGACGCCTCTCAGCTTCTCTCATACTTGTCATCTACAGCAATATTAGAAATTATCTAGTGATTCATCTTGAAAGTATTTTTCTCGCATACTCTTACTAAAGATTTCTTCCATCTAAATATTCATGCACTAAACACTTGCAACAAAGATTTACCTGTGGGCTGAACCTGAGTTTGCTCAAATCCACTATAAAGTGGGCTCAGAACCACCTGCTCTGGAATGTACATGCAGCTGTAGCCATGACTGCCCAGCCTGTGGCTGGTTAACATTCCCATATAACGCTATAAAAACATTGCTTTCTAGCTGTTCTAGCAAGCCCCTTCTATAGAAAAAAACTTTTGTCTGTGTGCTGGTTTTGGGCGGGACAGAGTTAATTGTCCTCCTAGTAGCTGGTATAGTGCTGTGTTTTGGAATTAGCATGAGAATAATGTCATAACACACTGACGTTCTGGTTGTTGCTAAGCAGTGCTTATACTAAGTCAAGGACTTTTCAGCTTCCCTGGCTCTGCCAGCGAGGAGGTGCACAAGAAGCTGGGAGGGACCACAGCTGGGACAGCTGACCCAGACTGACCAAAGGGGTATTCCGTACCATTGAGCGTCATGCTCAGGATATAAACTGGGGGGAGTTGGCTGTGGAGCAGCGACTGCAGCTCAGTAACTGGCTGGGCATTGGTCAGTGGGTGGTAAGCAATTGTATTGTGCATCACTTGTTTTGCATATTCCTTTATCATTACCATTTATTATTTGTTATTTTTATTATTATCTCTTCCCTTGCTGTACTATTAAACTGTCTTTATCTCAATCCATGAGTTTTACCTTTTTTTTCCCGCCTTTCCCCCCATCCCACAGCAGGGGGTAGGAAGAGTGAACGAGCAGCTTTATGGTGCTTAGTGTGGGCTGGGGTTAAACCATGACAGTCAGTGCTGTTACTTATGATACCACTGGTAAAGCAAAATACATCTGGAAACACAGAGGTGGTCAGAACAGCCGGAAGGGATGTATTAAGCACTGGGTGGGATTTCACAGCCATAAAGGAGGCAAGAGGGACTGCTTGGGCATGCTCTGCTTTATTGCCAAAACCCATGTGCCACACATGCAGGATTGCTGCTCTGCTGCCTTCACATTCTGCACCCAGACCTTTCTCCCTGCCCCCCCCCCCCCCCCCCCCATCTGTAGAAATAATTAGACCCAAGAATGTGCTGATATTAGACACTCACCCCAATGCATCAGGCTGTGCACTTCCGCAATATAGTAGGAAGAAACAAATGAGAAACACCTATGCAAAATATCACCAGACTAACCCACTATTAAAGGTCCCAGTTTGTGCACAGGTTTCTGCTGAGGAAAGGTCTGGAGCTGCCAGTGAATCTTCACTGAGAAAGATAATCTGAGGCCAAGACAGCTTAATAAACAACTCTGAAGGGATTTTACAGAGCCCATGTCTCCTATCACACTTGTATAAGCTGTTTACAACAAGGGACTAAGAAAGGAAACCTCGGGGAGCCACACAAGGGGGCATATTCTTCCCAGAAGAGTTTTGTGATTTTTGGAATGAAGTAATCTGATGCACAGATGGATGAGACGATAAGCAGTTTTTAGAGAGGGAAATGATAACACTAGATTCTGAAACTAACCACAGCAGGTAGCCAGCTTCTGGATAGGTGTTGAAAAGACTCTTACAATCTTCTAAAAGCTGATATGCTTAATCCCTTGCAAAAGGTAGATTTAACTGTTACCATTACTCCAGAGTGTAATACCAGATCTCACAGGTACGAGGCAAGCATAAACCCTCCTCCTGGCTTCATGTGGCATATGATTTAAATGACCCTCCTATTACGAAGACGCATGCCCAAAACTATGCCATGCGTTATACCACCATAAATCCACTGGAAAGCATTTCCCACAGCCATGCAAAGTAACCCACACTTGTTAACATGCCTCTGCAGTAGACTACTGTCCACTTACTTGTTTTACAACATTACCAGAAATAACAGGCCCATTTCCCAAGATTCACCACATTCCCACTGAAATAAGTGAAATGGTGCAGGCAGATGTGGATCATAATGGATTAAAAAAAATATTAACTTCAGCAGATTAAAAATTAATCTCTTTAAAGATTAATTTCTTTCTTAATGCCGAGTGTGATTCTCAAGTCAAACTTGAGATAAAACATTGTGGAACAGCTCACCCTGTTGATCCCTAGGTTAAATCTACACCATATATAAAGGCTGAGGACGCCAGCCTTTAAGTGCTTTCATGTTTTTCTCAGACTATGTCTGTTTTAGGGAGACAGTCACAGAAACAATAGTTAATTACAAATATAACATACCAGGCAGGAGTTACTGTAGCCATTTCAATGAGTCACATACAACTGACCTGTTAAAAAGAAAATAAACTGATCAGATGAAGAGGTTATTATTTTGAAGACTGATGGTCCTTTCTTGTGTTTGTACACACTGTGTTTAGTATATTAGATAAACAAAACATGCCCACAGTCCTGGCAGCATGAGGATGCTTCTAAAACAAACAAACAAAATAAGTCAACAACAACAAAGCCAGCTCAATTGTTGTGCAGCCTCTGGCAATAAGTGGTTTACATGTATATAAACCTCACCAACAAGACTTTTGAACACTGAACTGCTTTTCAGTGAGAAGGCAAGCATCTTCCTCCCATGTGCAACTGAATGACTAATGTCTGTAAGATATATATTTTGCATCACCCAAACATTCCCTCTCACAGGACATAAATAATAACACATGATCTATTACACCAAAACCAAGCAAGACTGCAGAACAGTGATAGCAGGTACACAAAGCCCTCCTCTGAGCTTTCCCCATGCTCCAGTCTCTCTGGGTCTCTTCTGATTACCCATCTGGATAACATTCACAGTTCCCAAAACAGAGACAAAAAAAGTAAAATTAAAGTTATTAAGTGGACATGGGAACATATAAACATGGGCCAGCCTAATGCCATTATTTTAAACTTGCTAATCCCAAGACTGATTCAGAGAAGTGTGGTTTAGAACATTCATGGTAGTCGAGTTGTCTCTTACCTACTTCAACCCTTCCTCCCTCCTTCCTGCTGCCTGCATCATAACCTGTTCGCCTTCACAGCCTGGAGTCATGCCCTTATTTATACAAGTTGGCGTTTAAAACAACCACCTTATGAGCAAAGTTGAAGTAAACTTCGGAAATAATAAAATCAGATCTACAAGATGAACCATGTGAATATACGTGTAAGTAACTCTCCAGTGGCCATTCCAGCCGAGCCTGTGCCTCCACACAGGCAAAACAAATTGCCGAAGCAAGCCGTAAGACTCTGGAGCAGCTACCAAGTAACAATTCACTTGAATTCATGAGCCCGGTGCTAACTTATGAGGAAAAACTGTATGAGAGATTATTAATATAAACGGAAGGAAACAAAACCATGACCATGCCCGTGACTTGTTGTGTAAATCACCATGCACGCGCAGGGCACCACCATATTTATTTTCATTAAAAAAAAAAAGTTTTGCCTCATAACAAGACAAATTTCCAAGAAAGTCCTTTGCATTATTAAGTCCTCAGGATGAGATAATATAAAGTGACATGTCCTTTCTCCTTTGTATGTTTTTAAAAATGATCTCTCATGCTTCAAACGGCGGCTAACGAAGAGTAGCTGACTGCCCTGATCCCCGCCGACAGCCGGTACCTGCCGCCTGCCTCCCTCGAGCCCGCCAGCGGCTGCTGCCCCCAAGCAGCAACGGGCAGGAACGGGCGGACGAAGGTGTCCCCTGGGACAGCGGGAAGCTCAGACTGCGGGTTTCATAAACCTGCTTCCTGTTGCACCAAGTACTACCTGGATTTGAAAGAGACAGCCCCCCGGCCCGGCTGCCGGGCCCGCTCCCACATCGCCGCCGCCCGTCTCGGCCCATGCCCAGGACGCCGCGGGCTCCGCTCGCCCTGACGGGGCCGGGCGCCAGACACCGGCGGTGTCACCCCAGGTTCTCGGCACGGTGCTTCTTTTGGGCGGTACCCCGGATTTAACGCCGGTCCGGCCGAGAGCCCCGCCTCCCGCGGCCCCGCTCCCGGGGCCACCAGCCACGGCCGGCGTCGCGGAGCCCCGGCCCGGCCCGCTCACCTTCGCCCGGCGCCCGCCGCAGCGCCGCTACCCCGCCGGGCACAGACGGACGGGCTCCGGCCGCGCCCCGCTTCAAAGCGACCGCAACGGAGCCGCGGCCGGGGCGAGGCTGCCGCCCGGCGCCGCCCGGCACCAGCACCTGCGCCGTGAGGTGACGGCTCCCCCGCCTGGCGGGGGCGAGCGCGAGGAGGCTGTTGAGGGGGCGCGCGAGGAGGCGCTTGAGGGGACACGCGCGGGGGCTCGTGAGAGGAGGCACGCGCGGGGCCCGCGCTGGGCTCGTGAGCGGTGGCGCGCGCGGGGCCCGCGCTGGGGCCGCCAGCCCCGCCCCCGGCCCTCGCGAATAACGCCCCGGCGGCCGGTCCCTGTTCTTGTTTTACCCCGTTTGCAGCCCCCCTCGCCCCTGTGCCGCCTCCTGCCGCTCCGCGGGGGCCCACGCTGAACACCCGTGAGATTCCTCCCGTGCAGGGGACCCGGCGCGTCGCAGCCCCGGCTGTCCCCCGCGAAAGAAACTCGTTTCCTGACAAACAACAAGAAAAACAAACTACAGCAATTAAAATCGGGTCTGAAGCCGCTTCCCTGCGCCTCCGAGACACCGTTCCGGCTGCCCGCGGCCGCCAAGCCGGTTGCCGCTACCCCGCGGCGCCGCCCCGGCAGAGGGCGGCAGAGGGCGGCCGAGGGCAGCGCCGCCGTCGTGCCGGGACCGCAACAGCCTGCCGTTACCGGCAGCCGCGCGGAGGGACGTCCCGTCAGCAGCTGCTGCGTGAAATGCATGTGCGCGTGTACCAGACCCCATCGACCCCTGCGTGTAACGTTGCGGAGATTTGGCTGGGGTGCGCTCCCACCCTGGCCACGGGGTGGGGGTGGGGCGTGCTCCCCCCACGTGGTCGAGCCCCCGGGGCCGGGACACCCGGGAGGGACCCCTGCCCGCCCCAGCTCCGCCCGCCGCTTGCCGTCCTACCGGCACCCGCCGCCAGCGGCGCCCGCACGGGGATGCCGCTCACGGGTGGACGGACACCGGCGGGCGGGGGCACACGCTGGGCACAGCGCGGCAGGAGCGCCCGGCCACGCCGCAGCCCCGAGCACTCGCAGGCGGAAGACGGACCGCCCCGTCGGGCCGCGGCGGCAGAGAAGGGCGGCGGCGGCATGAGCCCAACGACGAAGTGGGGGAAGGTCCCGATAGAGGCGCCGGGACGGTCCGGGGGCCGCACAAGGCGCGACCCCGTGCCCGTTCATGCCCGCGCCCACCGCCGCTCCCGTCCTGCGCCCCGCGAACCCGCGGGGATACGGCGCGGCCGGGCCCCCCATTGGCCGTTGCTAGGTGACGTGCGCCGCGCCACGTGACCGATGTTAAATGCCGTCCCGGCGGCGCGCGGCGCCGCAGAGCCCGTCCCGCTGGCGGCGGCGGGAGCGCGGCTGCCCGCCCCGGCCCGGCCCCGCGGGCGCGGAGCGCAGCGGAGCGCGGCGAGCATGGTGGCGCGGCACTGACCGCTTCTCCTCGGTGGGGACGGCCGCGGGGCGGCGGCGGCCCCAGCCCCGGCGGGCGGGGGCGCGGGATGACCGGGGTGCTGGAGAGCCTGGTGCCGGACATGCACGCCAGCCAGATCTCCGCCGGCAGCTACCATCAGCACGGCGGCCTGCACAAGCCGCAGGAGTCCCCCACGCTGCCCGTCTCCACGGCCACCGACAGCAGTTACTACACCAACCAGCAGCACGGGGCGGCAGGCGGGCCGCCCTACGGCCCGGTGGGCTCCTACCCCTACGCGGGCGGTGGCACCGCCCCCTACTCCGCCAAGGCCGGCTACGACCTGGGCTACGCGGGCGCCTACGGTTCCTACGGGCCCTACGGCAGCAGGGCCTCCCCGGCCAACAACGACTCCGGTACGTCCGAACCCCGGGGCGGGGGAGTGGGCGGGCAGGTGGCTCGGGGAAGCCGTCCCGGAGCCTGGCGGCCCCTCCAGGCCCGGCGAGGAGGCGGTCGGGGCCCGCGGTGGGACGGGAGGGAGCTCATCCTCGCCCCCGACGGAGAGGGCAGTGATGCCGCGCTGAGGGCAGGGCCGGAGGCGGCAGGGGCGCCTGTCCTCACCGGGTCGTCGTTTGTGCCGCAGCAGAGAAGGAAGATTGCGAACCCGAGATCAGGATCGTGAACGGGAAGCCGAAGAAAGTGCGGAAGCCCCGGACCATCTACTCCAGCTTCCAGCTGGCGGCTCTACAGCGGCGCTTCCAGAAAACCCAGTACCTCGCACTGCCCGAGAGAGCGGAGCTGGCGGCCTCCCTCGGCCTCACCCAGACACAGGTAGGGCTCTCCCGCCGCGGGGCCCCGGGCACGTCCCTCCCCGACGGGGCCGCTCCCCCTTCGCGGGGTCAGATGCGGGCGGGGGGGGGGGGGGGGGGGGCCGGCCCGCAGACCCTCGACGGCCCCCAGGTGGGACTACCGGGACAGGGACGAACAGCTTTCGTAGCTCTGGCGCCGGGGTGGCCCCGGGGAGGCCGCGGCCGCCTGACGCGCCTCTTCCCCCAGGTGAAGATCTGGTTTCAGAACCGTCGTTCCAAATTCAAGAAGATGTGGAAGAGCGGCGAGATCCCGGCGGAGCCGCCCCCCCGCCGCAGCGCCTCACCGCCCCCCGCCTCGCCCCCTGCCTGGGACTTCGCCCCGCATCCGCGCACGGCGGGCGGCGCCGGCACCGCCAGCCCCAGCCCCGCCGCCGCCTTCCTCGGTAGCTACTCGTGGTACCCGCCGGCGCCCGGTGGCCCGGCGCACCTGCCGGCGGCCTCCCCCCTCCCGCAGCCGGCGCAGCCCCCGCACCACCACGGCGGCGGTATCTTCTAGGTGGCGCAGAGACTTGAGCCCGCGGGGCCGCGCCCAGCAGCCGCGGGGCACCGAGGTGCAGCACTGGTGCTTTGGTGAAGCCAGGCTTCGGCCGTCCCGGCGGAGGGAGAGGAGCCGCTCCGCGCCCCGTCCCGTCGCGCCGCCGCCGGCGGCCCCCGTGCGCCCTCGGGCCCGCGGGGTCCGCCCTCCCGCCGCCAAAACAGCCGCGCTGCGGAAGAAGCGCCCCCTCCCTCCGTCCCTCTTCCCCCATCCCCGGCTTTTTCATCAAACCACCGGTGCAGAACTTTGGTTAACTTTATTTTTTATTTTTTTAAAGTTGATAGGTGCCTTTGCGGAAGACCTCACTTTGATGCTGAGGATTAAAAAAATAAAATGTTAAAAAAAAGATAAATAATTTTTATATGTAGATTTAAAACGAGAGCCTCCCGTGTTTAAGTTATCCCTTTGAGCCGCGAACGAAACCGGCCGGCGAGAGGGGTCGGTCGCAGGCGGCGGCTCCGGCGCGGCTCAGCCCCCCCACCAGCGGGGGGGCTCCCGCCCGCGCGGTGCCTCCGACGGGTTTCGTGTCCCTACGGGGCCTCCCCGGGGCGGGCGCCGAGCAGCGGCGAGCCCTCCTCTCCGCTCCCCCCCGGCCCCCGGCAAGATAGCCACCGGTCCTGCCCCTGCGCCGTTTGATGTCTAGAGTCGTGAAAGAAAACAAAACAAAACAGGGTATTTTTGGTTATTTATTATGGAAAACTTAAACACTCTTTAATGTTTCTTTTACAATAAGCAGAGATTATTTAAATAAATTATTGTTTCCATGGTGCCCCCGCTGAATTTCTTTGGGGATGGGGAGGCTGGGGGTGTCGGACCCCGGCGCTCGCTGGGGAGAGCTACCTTCCCTCCATCCCCTCGCCATTGCCACTTGCCGCAAGTCGGCAACCTCCCCCCTTCTTCCACACCCCCCCCTCTCCTTTCCCGTCTACAAGAAAATCTCGCCCCTGCCAGTCTTCTCGGCGAGGCCATGAATCACTCAGCGCTGCCTGCAGCAGCCCGGAGCCGCCCCCCCGTTCACCCCCCCGCCTGCTGGCGCCGGCGACATTTCGCCCGGGACTGGCTCCTGCCGTCTCCCAGACGGGGCAGAGGGGCTTGGGCAGTTCCGTGGCGGGGATCCGGAGAACGCCTGCAGCTGCTCCCCTGGCGCAGCCCTGCCCCGGAGAAATTTCGCCTCCCCCCGCCCGTCGGTGGCAGTCGGGGTGGCAGCCTGCGTGGGGGCTTTGGGCCGGAGCTGGTGTCTGCCCCCGCGCTCCTCTGTGGCCCTTCGAGGGCTGGAGATGGCGGCTGGACCTCTCCGGGATGTGCCCCTGGAGAGCTGGACCCCTCAGGCTGTAGCCGTCTGGGATTTCTCCCCTCATAGCTAAGCCCCCCTGGGATGTACCCCGCGGGGGCTGGGTCCCTCCAGGCTGTAAGCCCTCTGGAAAGCTCCGCACCCCTCCCCGCACCTCTCCCGGCTGTGCCCCTCTAAGCTGTATCCCTGAGGGGTGTACCCCTCCGAGCTGCATCCCTGGAAGACCCGTGCGGAAGATCCCGCTGGAGACAGGACGATGAAGAGGCCCAGGTCGACTCGCCCGGGGCCGGGAACGTGCAGCTCGGCCGGGACCCTCCCGACGGGCTGTGGCATGAGGAGCCCGGGCGGGGCCGTGGAAGGCACGGGGGGGCGGCCGCACAGGGGACACGTCGGAATCGGGAGCTCGGGAGGTCGGATTGCTCCTGAGAGCTGGGAGGGGGGAGTGGAGGGCGAAGGAGGAGTGAGGAAGAGAGGAAAGTGGGGGGGGGGGGGGTGTTGGAGGACGAGAGAGACGGCTGCAAAGGCGGCGAGAGGAGGGAGAGACAAAGGGGGGAAGCGGCAGCAGCTCGCCGGCCCCGGCGCTGCCCCGGCGGCGCGGACGAGGAGGAGAGCCCAGAGCCGCCCCGGGAAACAGGGGGCCTGGCCCTTTCCCCACCTCTCCCCCGCGTCACCCCCCCGCCGACCGTGGGGAGAGCCGGCGGCAGCGGCCTCGGCCGCGCGCTCGGGCCGGGGGGAAGGGATTTCCCCGCTGGCGGGTGGCGAAGCGCTGGGGCGGCGGGCACGGAGCGGGGCCGCCTCCAGGACAGGAACACGCGTGGCAGAGGCACGCGTGGCGAGCGGCACTGTGGAGCCCCCCGCCCCTGCGGTCTGCAAGGACTGTGCACCGGCCGGGCACTGGCGAGGGGGGAGGTGTAGGGGGCTGGGACACCCCTCTGCCAGCTGACAAGTTCTGCTGAACCGCTCGTGCGGGATGCGGGAGGAAACCGTGAGCGCGAGACATTGCATCGTTTTTACAGGCGCTTTTCGCTGTTAAACGAAGTCCCCCCCAAACACTTTTCTCCCGGCCCCTTCCCGCCGTCCCTGCTCCCCCAGCGACTCCAGCCCGGTGCAGCGGTGCGGTGCGGAGCGTGGCTCGGCCCCGTGGTGCCGGGCAGGTTGCTGACAGAGGCGTGGGGTGCCCGGGGGGGGTCCCTGCCTGTCGGGGGACGCTCGTTAGCTGTCCGAGAGCAGAGCACTCCGCCCCGGGACGGCGGAGACCGCGGGCCGCCCCTGTTCCCCGCCCCGCTTTTCTTCGCCCATTTAGTTATTTATTATTTTCTTATTGATTCAGTAGTATTTATTTGCTGCCCGCTAGCAGCAGCTGTCCCTGGGCCGCCCGCAGCTGGGGTGTGCGTGAGGGTGTTCGTGCTTCACCCTCGCAGCATCTCCGCAGCTCCCGCAGCCCCTCGGGGCTCCGCATTCAGCCCGCTGCTGGCACGGGCGCGGGATGCGGCTCACGCCGCGCTGGGGACGGCGAGGGCAAGCGGATGCATAGGAGCGCTGCACCCCCGCACGCACCGTAGGTGCAAGCGTATAGATGTGTGCGCTCGTCATCTGCTCCTTCATGCACCTCTCCTGCCCGGTAGGACGGGGCGGGCACCGCTGTCAACCCTGTGCCCCCGCGCAAGGCGGCAGCTGCGCGGGGCTCGGCCGCCCGGGTGCGGGAAGAGCCGCGGGGAGCAGGGCAGCCGAGGGGCGAGAGCTGCCCCAGCACCCCCAGCACTCCGGAAAGGATACTGGGGAGGGGAGGGAGGGCGGGACGTTTCTGCCCCACGTCCCAGAGCCGACGGCCCCCCCCCCCCCCCCCCCGCCGCTATCGCGCCCAGCCCCGGGCGGGGACGGCTGAGCGGCCCCGGCCCCGGGGCGGGGGGGCGGCCGGGGTAAGTGTCGGCTCCGCGGCCAGCCCGGTGCGGGGGGGCCGGCCCGGCAGCCGGCCGGGCGAGGGGCACCGTCTGCCTCCCCGGCGCACGGGCGGGGCCAGCGGGGCTTGTGCCATGGGTAGGCAATTTACTCATTTGCCCCGGTGAAAAGAAAAAGCACGAGAAATTCAATTAAAGCGGCTCTGGCAAAAGGAGTTATTTGAGGCATGAATGTCTCCCCTAAAGCTGCAGCAATCATGTGGCATTAGACACTTCCGGAATCCTATAGCCAACTTGAAAAATCCCAGACCCCTTTTTTCCCTAATTTTTGCTCTGATCTGTAATTTTATCCACATTTGCACTAGTTTGAGCATTCTGGCTCTCCCATCTGAAAGCCTGCAATTACTATATAATTCTTCGCAATTTCACATGTCCTAATATGGACTGTAATTTTTGCGCAAGACAATTTCCTGCTATTTCAAGCATCAACATTGTCAAAGTTGTATGTACATAATAAATGGGAATATCAATGCATAGTTTTTAGCATAACATCTTGACTCCTCGATAATTATATCCGTTCGGAGCCTACGCAGAATTAGCCTGAATTGCATGGTAACTGCTGCTGCTTTAAAATTTTTAAAAATTACTCATAATTTTCCCAAAGATTACCAAGATCTCGAGTGCACAATGTCATCAGCGTAATGAAGAGTAAACATTTATGCTAATAATCTGCAATTTTTTTCATCAGCTATAAAGACAGAGGCTATATAGCAGAAAATTTCAGTCATATTCTGCAAGAGCAGAGCTGCAAAAAGGCTGCTGCGCTCCGAGGCATGTGCATCTCTGGGGGATCTCAATCCACATTTGCACTCTCAGGATATTATTATTGTGCTCGGCTCCTTTTTTTTTTTTTTCCTTCCTTTTTTCCCCCCCTTTCTTTCTCCCTCCCCGATCCTTTCCCTGTCTCTCACACTCCCTCGCTCCTGTAACTTCCGTAGCCCAAAGCCGCGTTCGGTCCTTTGGTTTGTTGTAAAGCAAAGACTTGTGCCCAGAGCCTCAGGGACTGAGGCGGAAGGTAAGGGTGGCGACACAGGCTCCTTTCTCGCGGGGGTGGGTGAGGGCACGGGGCGCGACGTGGACGGATGCCCCGCGCGGGAGGGGAAGCGCCGGCAGCGGCTCCGCCGGCTCCATCTCCGCAAAACTTCCCGACGGCGGCGGGAGGGCGAGGGACGGGAGCGGGGCGCCGGGCCGGGCTGCGGGGACGCGGCGCGGAGCCGAGCCGAGCCGCGCCGGAGCATCCCGCGGGCCGAGCCGCGGAGCGCTGCGCGGGCAGAGCGGCGCCGGTGCGGAGCGGGGGCCGGTCGCCGCCCGGGGCTTCCGCGGGGGCCGGGGCTGCCGGCGCCGGACCGCGCGCATTTTCGGTGGTGGTTTCGCGGTGCGCGTTTATCGGTTCCTCGCGAAGGGGAGCGTTACTGCCCGGTTGCCAGCCGGGAGCCGGCCGGCGGGAGGGGAGGGCACCGGCGCCAGGGGGGGGACACACACAGAGCGCTTGTTCGCCGGCGCGACACCGGCGGCGGGAGCGGGACTGGCGGCCGGCGGCGGGGAGAGCGGGGCGGCCGGCGGCGGGGATCTCATCCCCCTCCGCCAAACGAAGGGTGCAGATTCCGAATGCACACGGGCTTGGGCTCTGATACTTGATTTTCTTCTAGTTTCAGGGGCCGCTCTGTGCTCTGCAATTAGATTGACACATGTACAACATCCCCAGCCATTCAAAGGGGTTCGCAGGGACACTCCAAAGGGATTTTTTTTTTCCTTTTTCTTTTTGGGTGGAAGATATTAAAGAGGTATCTGTTGTTTGGCAATTTTGCTAAGTCTGTCTTCATTACTTCAACATTGTGCATTTGCTAATTTGGAAGCCCCTTCCTATTGACAGCTCTGCTCCATACACCTGCAAGCAATTTGCAGAGCTCCAATATAGGAGAATTGCAGAGATGGCAGCTCGCACCTATTTTATTTTTTTTTTCTTCGCTTTTCTCAATGCACAGCAAATTTGGCTTTCAGTGCGTTATCTCTTTTGTTAATGCAAAAAGATTCCCTGGGCGAAAAAATTGCTCATAATTACCAGAGAGATGGGGAAACTGCATTAGAATAAATAAACCTGAAATTACTGTAATTATGTTGTGTTTGATGGGCTCGGCTTGTAATCAAGAAGAGAATACAGTGAAATGATGCTGACCCTCTTGGGTTTGCAGCTGTACGCGCACTTTGGGGTCTTTTTTTGCAGAAAAGAGTCATTTTGATCATCATTAAGCTGTGTGTAACCTATTTCAGAAGTGTTTGAAAATGAGGGGCACTTTTTTTTTTCCCCCCAACAAGGAAAAAATATATCCCAAAATTACATTTTGCCATTTACAGGCTCATCCATAAGGTTGTGTTTGCGGGGTGACAATTGTTAAAGGTATAATATTCGAAATCAGGACTTAATCATTGTAATGAGGTATTGTTTCAATATAAGCACCTTTGGATTATTCATAGTTTAATTAATATCCTCATTATGAAAATCTTCGAATCAGATATTTGATGAACTACTTGTCAGCAACAAGGCAGAATTAATTAGGCCTGTATTGAGATTAACATTTTCAAATGTACAATTATAATAGACTCTAACTCAAGACCGCCTCGCTGAGAGAAAACTAATAATTTCTCTATTTGAACCGTTAGCAAGACGTTATTGAATTAGGAGAAGCTAATATATATCTTTAAAGCGCTCCGAGCGGCTTGACCACTCCGTTCCTGTCCGGTCAAACGCGTTCGCGCTCTGGCTGCAGCCGCCGCAGGAGCTGTGCGGGTCTTGCGGCGCAGTGGGGCCGCGGGGCCGCGCCACTCTGGGCTTCGGGCTGCTCGGGACCGGGCTCGGGCCGAGGCACCGGGGGAAACACTCAGAGGGGAAGTATTTCCCGGGCCGGATCCAGCTCTCCCGCAGGCCGCTCTGGGCGCGCCACCGCGGACCTCAGCGCCGCGTGTGCGCGCCCGGGCGCATCCTGCGCTGCCGCGCATCGGCTGCGCGCCGGCCCTCGCGCTGGGGAGCGGGTGCGTGCGGAGGCGTACCTCGGGGCGGGTGGGCTTTGCCCGCGCGGGGCCGCACGCCCGCTCCTCCGCGGAACCTGCGCGCGCCCGAGCCCAGGCGCTCCCCTCCGCCCCGCACCGCTTTGACCCCAGCCGTGGCTGCGGGCAGTGCCCGGCGCTGGGCCGCCCCGGGCAGCGGGGCACGGCTGAGCCAGCCACCGCGAAAGCGGCTGCCGCACCGCGACGGCTCCGCCGCCGAGGGGATGCGCGGCCCGGGGAGCCGGCCCGGCCGTCGGGGCGGGGACCGCGGCTCTCCCGTCCCGCCCGCGTTCCCCTCCCGGTCCAGCAGCTGGGCCCGGGTCCCCCCGGCTCCAGGCCGCCCCGCCGCGCAGGGTCCCGCGGCCCACCGCGACGGTCGCCGCGGGCGTCCTGGAGCCAGCCGAGGGTACACGGGGATGGGCTGCCCGGCCCAGGCCACGCCGCCCCCGCTGCCCCCGCCTCGCCCCCCGGTTACGGCCACCGCCGCCGCGGAGCGCGGCCCAAGCCCCGCTGCCGTTCGCGCTATGATACAGGGAGAACGCGTGTCTCTTTTTCCAAACCATAATTTTACTGTCTCAAAGAAACTTTATAACTTATGTACAAAGATTTGTGTGGGTATTTTTTCCTTTCCTTCCCCAGATACAAAGCAATAAGTTAACATTCTCAATATAAAACTAAACTTTGACATATAGAACACTAAACACAGCCGAGCTCAGTTTATCACATCTTCCGAGGTTCACGAGTAAAATGTCAAGATCTCAGTACACAAAGCATCATGTTTTACAGCCACACGAAACAGAACGGAAATAATAATAATTAAAAAAAGTCTAAATTTGTGCAACATGTTTACAGAACAATAATAATAATAAAGAATAAAATATGTACAGCGAGTAGCTCCTGCACGTCGGTTTGTGCATTTCGACTTCGGGCCGGCTTTCCGCGGGGAAGCCTCGCCGGGGCTGCGCGGAGGTGTGCGGAGCTGCGCGGAGGTGTGCGGAGCTGCGCGGCTGAGCCCGCCCGCCCGGCGGGTCCCCCCCCGCCGCCCTCGGGGCTCTCGTTCCGTCCTCCGCGCCTTGCTTCACCCCCGCGAAGCGCTCGGCAGCTGCCGCGCTCCCACTTCAGGGGACCGAACAACGGGCATTTATTTCCTTTGTTAAACACGCCGGAAACGCAGACCGTTCGGGCCAAGCCTCTGCACGCCAGCGAAGTAGAAAAGTTACTGTAAAAGTTAAAAATCGCATCCTTCTCCTGTGGTGATTTCCTGGGGGAGGAGGGGCCGGGGACCGTGTGCGGTTGTGTTTGGACCGTGCGTCCGAGCCGTGCGCCCCGCAAGCCGGATTGTCCGTTTGTTTCTAGCACTCCCGTAGTGGTAATTTAAGTCAATAAATAAAACCCCTGTCTTCCCCTTTTAACAACAACAAAAAATATACAGATGAGAAGTGAAAGGTACAGAAAACGTCGAGGGAAAGGAGGTCTGGAAATTGTTCCGCTTCCTCCCCCCTTGCAATTGAAGAGACGGTCAGATCGGGGTGGTAAATAAATGACCTACATTTCAACAGACACAGACAGACAGACAGGACAGAGGAGAGGGCTTTCCCCCCACCCCCAAACATCTTTTTCTGATTGTCCCACAAAGCCGCGGCCGGCGCTCGCGCTGCTCCCAGGCTGTTGTGCGGCGCTCGGGGCCGCTCCGTCAGCTGTCGGCGGTGGGAACCGTCCCGCATCACATCTGTGCTCCTGCACCGAGCCGCAGCCCCGCGTCCTAATGGCTGCATGGGCAAGACACCTCCTGGCTGTTTGTTCGCTTGGGTTTCTTTTGTGGGTTTTTTCCTCTCTCTCTTTCCCCCCTTGTTTTTTTTTTTCCTTTTCCCCTTCCCTTTAATTTTACTTAATTTCTTTTTTTTTTTGTATTAATTTTAATTCTTTTCGGGACCGATAGTGCTTGCGGTGGGGGAAAACGCGTTTATAATCACATCAGCTGCGGCTGCTGCATAGCTTCTTGGTGGGCCGAAGGATACCACGACGTGTAGCTGGGGATGTAGGTGCCCGGGGTCCCCGACGAGGCCTTACCGGAGGCGGAGGTGGTATTCCACACCGGGGGCACCGGCGGCGAGCTGCCCGAGAGAGCCCTGCCGTTGGTCAAGGCGCTGCTCTCCAGGCCGGCCCCTCCTTGCTTCATCAGCTTCTTGAATTTGGAGCGCTTGTTCTGAAACCAAATCTTCACCTGCAAACGGGAACGGGGCAGGGTTCAGCTTCCCTCGGTACGGTCCAGCATCTCCCCCCGCCCCGGGTTCCGACGGGCCCCTGCTCCCCGCGGCCTTCCGGCTTCTGCCCCCCGTGGCTGCTGTGCCCGTTGCCATTTTGTGATGCCCAACCACCCGGTAAGATCATCACACACACACCCCCACGCCCGCCCCGACGCGGAGGCGCAGCCGGTACCGCGGAGGCCCCGCGGGGCACCGGCTGCTCCTCCGCGGCGCGGCACGGCGCGGCGGGCCCCGCGACCCGCGGCAGTGACCCGTCTGCATCACGCGTGGGGTCTCCCACGCCGGTGGTGGGGACAGGGAGAGGACACGGGAGAGGGGCCGGCTCAGTCGGAGCTGTACCTGCGTCTGGGTGAGTCCCAGAGATGCTGCGAGCTCGGCTCTTTCGGGCAGAGCCAGGTACTGAGTTTGCTGGAACCTCCTGTTCAAAGCCTGCAGCTGCAAACTGGAATAAATAGTCCTGGGTTTGCGGATTTTTTTCCCTTTCCCATTAAAGCGAACTTCCCCTCCTTCTACCACAGTGCTTTTCTCCGATTCGGCCCCTACAAACCACAAACGATGCAGAACAAATAATAACAACAGCAGCAATAGTAATAATAGCAATAACAGCAATAGCAGCAGCAATAGTGACAATAACAGCGGCAACATCAACAATAACAGTAATGAGGAGGGAAGAAAAGTGAAGCGCGAGTAACGCTAACAAAGGCTCCGGGCGATTATGGCAGCCCAGGCTTCTTCCCAGAGAAAGTTTGCTATTTTTACAGGCTGCAGTTTAGGTTTAATTACCCTTAATTGCATACATTGTTTATAGCGCTACGCAATAAATAATTACGAAGACTAATACGTGCACATCTGGGTTGATTTCTTTTCCAGCCGGGCATTGTGTGCTCTGTGTACTGCTCCCCTGTGATCCTCAGCCTCTCCTGACTAATATTTTGTAATTTAATTTAATTTCCCCCCCCCCGATAGATTTTTTTTTTTTTGATACAAGCACCCTCCCTCCCTCCCTGCCTTCCCTCCCCCCCTCCCCCCCTCCCCAAAGCCGAGTGCACCTACCTGTCTCCTCTAACCGGGTCTGAGTCAGGCTGGAGCTGTTGGGGTAGGACTGCACTGAACTGATGTAGGGGTTGGTCGAGTGGCTGCTGACCGAGTTCACATAGGGGTAGCCCAGCGGTCGGGAGAAGGACGAAGCTGTGCTGTACGAGCTGTCAGGCTGAGAGTGGCCCGCGGAGTGTAAACAGTGCATGGAATAGTGTCCGTGGGACATGGGAGAAGGAGACATTTGCTGGCTGGGCGGCCCAAACTCCATAAAGACAGCCTTCCCTGAGACGGGGCTATTTAGACTCTCTGGCATGGTAGTCATGGTCATTTCTTGTCGCTTGGTCTGTGTGTGTGTTCTCTCTTCAGCTTGCCTTTTTGGGGTCTGTTGTGTTTCTCAGGACAGGAAAGAACCCAATTTAAGCGGAACAGGGTTTTTCACTTTCCATTCATAAGAAAATGGAGTTTGTCTCTTTGAAAAGTCTAAGCATGATGCTGTAGATCTACACAAACTCGCCTAAAAGCTTTGACTCAGCCAAGTCTATGAATATTCATGAGCTGGCGGAGCTGATTGGTCCGCCGTCTTGCATAATCGCTTTGGATTGGTTCAAGGCGCTCGGGGCTCGCCCGGACCCCGGTGAGCGCGGAGAGCCGGGCTGGCAGCGCCGCGCGTCCCCGAGCGCCGGCCGCACGCCCCGACGGCACCGCTCGGCCCGCTCCGCCGGCTGCCCGGCCCAGCTCCCGGCCCAGCTCCCGGCCCGGCCCCGCGCTCCCGTGGCGGGCCGCCCGCTCCCGCTCCCGCCGCCGGCGCCGGAGGGCGCCGAGCCGGAGCTCGGCAGGAGGCAGCGCACCTCCCTCCGCCCTTCCCCTCCGCCCCTCGCCGCGCCGGGGACGGCAGCCGCGCGCCGCCCGCTCCGGCGGGCTGCGGGGGTGCTGGGCCTCCGCGCCGGTCCCGCTCCCCCGCCCCGCCCCGGCAGACGGCGGCAGGACCGGCAGACAAAGCGGGCGGCCCCCGCCTGCCGGGCCGCGCGCACTCCGCGGGCGCGCAGGGGCTCTCCGCTCTGGCCCGCGGGTCCCCGCGCCGCCCGCCCCGCCCGGTTATTGCCGTTATTGTTCCTAAAGCGGGGAGGGGTGGGGGGGGGGTGGGGGGGGGGGGGAAAGGTCCAGCGAAAAGGAAATCGCCCTGATCGGCCCAAACGGCGCATTTGAGCTTCAAATGCAAACTTCCGCGTGCGTGAGCGGTAAATGAGGTGGGACTTGGGAGATCCTCCCCAGAAAGCCCGCGATGAATCCCAAATTACTTTGTTAGGTAATTAGAAAGTGTTGATAATTATTTCTTTCATAATTCGGCGGTGTGGCTGCAGCAGGAAAGCGATCTCGTGAAAGTTCACACGTGCAGCTGTATTAGTTACTGATTCATTTGATTAAATGCTAGTCTCAAGTGCTCTGATCCACAGCTGAAGGCGGCCCCATTAGCATAACACTGATGTTTAATTTTCATACGCATAATTAGCCATATATTTAACACTAATAGCAACATGCAGCCTTCCAGCATTAAACAGCCTGGGATTTGATCTGGCCTGGGCTGAACTTTCCCGGTTACACCTAGAGCTGTCTGGGGTGCGCAGTTATCACGGCACCGCATCTCTGTAATCGAGCACATTTTGGCGAAGGGAGAACACCAATAAAAGTGAACACCCCAAACAAATCGCGGCGCTGATGTCGTTAGAGGCATCACCGCCGACCTGTCTTCCCCCGCCGGCGGCAGCGGGGCCGGGGCACCCCCGGCAGCGCCCGCGTTCAGGCTCCTTCGGGAAGCGGCGGCCCTCGGAGCCACCGGGCGATGACTGTGCAAAGCTGACAAGACCGAGCCCCTCTGCTCCTGGTCTTTTTTTTCACCCGTCATTAGTGGCTCTGTCGGTTTTAATTGCCCATTTCCTAACGCCTCTTTTACTTCCTCCCCTCCCTTTTTTTTTTTTTTCTCCGTTTCGCTCGCGATGCGCGAAGTTCATTCCCACCAAACCGCCGCGGCTTGGCGCGGGAAGGGGCAGCGGCGGCGCGTCCCCCCCCCGGACCCGTCCGGCAGCCGGCTCTGCCCCCCGGCGATGTGAGTGACCGCCCGGGGCGGGTCTGCGCGCTGCTCCGAGGAGGGGACGGGAGCTCCCCGGCAGCTCCGGCACCTTCGCCGGCCTCCAGCCCGGCGGCTGCGGGGACCGGAGGCTGCTCCGTGCTCGCCGGGTCTCCCGCCACCTCCTCCGGTCTGCCGGATGCAGGCGGTCCCGGGGCGAAGCCCGGTGCGGCTCTGTTCGCACCCGTCCTCCCTGCAGCGCCCGTCCCGGGCAGCGCGGCTGCGGCGGGCGCAGCGGGGCCGCTCCGACCCCGCGGGGGCGATCGCCCCGTCGGGGCTCTGGACGTGCTCGCCCGGCAACGGGAGGGGTTGTGCGAGGGTCGGTGCGAGGCGCCGGCTGGCCCCGCACGGCCGAGGCACCTCTCCAGCCTCGTCCTTAATTAGGATTACAAACGTGCGCCGGCCGCTAAACACCCGCGCTCCCGTCAGTTACCGGGGGAACCTCAGGGCTCCCGGCGCGGCCAACCCCCCCGGGACGCGCCCCTGGTGCGCAGCCCCCCGGGACCCCGGCTGCCGCCAGCGCCCTCGAAGGGGGCAGCGCTGCCGGGTGTTAGGGACGCAAATTCCGCCCCCCCCGGGTAGTGCGGGTGTCCCTCGCCCCCCGCGGCCGCAGCGCGCCGTTTAACCTCTGCGTATTCGTGAACCTGCTGGCCGCTTCGTTTGTTTTTACAGGGTTTAAGGCCTTCCAAGCTCCTCTCGGGAGGACGGAGCTGAGCGGCTGCCCCGCAGTATTAGCCGTGTTCGGGGGGGTGTGGGAGGGAAAGTCCTGCTTTTTGAAAAGATGCCGTTAGAAACTATTAGAGCTGGCAGCTCGCCGGACTCGAGTGAAAACAAACAGCAGAGAAAAGCTACAAGAAAGCGGCTTATTTCTGCCCTGACCCACCGAGGGAGCCGGTGCGGGGCAGCCCCCGCCGCCTGCATGCGCAGCCGGGCAGCCCTTGGCACAGGACCGCGTCCGCCTACCATTAAGGGCAGGGTGCTTGCCCCAATCCCGCACCGCCGCTGCGCGGGTCGGGGGCACTTCTGGGTGTCGCTTGCTTAACTCCAAGGCTACCCCGCATCTCACAGGACCGGGTCCTGCTCCGGTAGCCTCCAAGTACCAAGGCCAGCCCCGTCCGGCCCGACGGGGCTGTCAGCAACCGGCTAATGGCAAATCAAAGCCTCCACCCCTGGCAGACAGGACCGGAACGAGCCCGGGGCCCGCAGCTCCTGAGGACCACCGGTTCCAAACCCTGGGCAGAAGCCGGCGCTCATCCTCCAGACCACAAATTCCTCCCTTTCTGTTAAACTGTTAAATTTCTCTTAAATTGCGGAGTGCCTCTCCCTTAACTAACGTGGGCACCGCAGAGCAGTGATGGCCCCAAAACGGCTAATTCTTCAAGCAGGGTAATTATTGATCTCCAGAGAAGAGCGGTTTGCATCTCATTTTTAATCACTTTTTGTGCTGTGCAAAGACAAATTAGCCGAGGCAGGAAGGGGAAGAGCTGCTGGCATGGCTGCGGGGGAAGGGGCTGCTGCCTCTGCCTGCCACCCTCGGGAAACTTTTTTCCATCCTAGTAATGTTACAGCCTGGGAAACAGCACTGGGCTCATCACAGTGAGGACAAATTGACTCCATAACTCAGCTATAAAGGGAAAATACTATGTTCCTCTGTCCTCTCAGCTGCAGTGAGACTGTGTCATACGATACATTTGTCCTGCATAGAATTTGGAAGAGAGGGGACCCGTTCCCTGCCCCTCACCCCAAATAACCCAAAGCCTTTGCACTTGCAGGCTGTGCATGGCTGCTTCCAGGGTCACAAACAAGCCAAGAGGCTTTTATTAAATACTCACCAGGTAACACACAGAAAGGACTATGTCCACAGCCGACCCCTCAAGCTGCTTTTTCTGTCCCCTTGCAGCAACTTACGCCGTACCCATTCCCCACAGAAATTACAGAAACCTCCTCTCTGTCCCGAGTGAAACTGGAAATCCCAGAAGCACGGCGAGTCCTTCCACTCCTTGCTCCATCTTTAGTAGGCTTCTTCCACCAGTTTAGAGAGGATTTCTGCTCCCTTTGAGGTAATCACAATGGTATGTTCAAACTGCGCTGATCTGAAAAGCACATTTAGCAGTTATTAGGGGGCAAATGTGGCCACCCCGCCCGTAAAACCCACCGGGTTTTTTTTCCGGCTGTCAGTGATCAGTTCCACGCCTTAGCACCGATTAAAAAATAAAATCAGTCACCTTTTATTGTCTACAGAAATTGCAGTCCATTTATCCTCCAGAATCTTAAATTCGGGGGATCCTTCCATTATTATTGGCTCTGCAACAAGAACAACAAGATGTATTCGAAAGTTAGTCGCACTCCCGTGCCGACTGTGAAGCAGGCAAGGCGGCGGGGGGGGGGGTGTCCCAGCAGGCATCCCCTGCTGCACAGGTCCCGTCCTCCCAGGGCCGGCTCTCCCTTCCAACACTAGAACCTGAACTGAACAGGAAAACGAAATATCAAGGTAGGAAGTTGCCCATTCCTCTTTTGTAAAAGCGGGGAATTTTAATCAAGCTTTAATTAAGACCCCGTGGATAATAACCAAAGTACCAACCACACTTACAAACAGCAGATAGTTTTAAATATTTGAATTTTTAAAACAGGCTTAAAATGTTCATTAAATCAGGAAAACAACAATTTTCTTATTTCCCTCTAATTGCCGCGCCATTTAGCCACACAGTGAGAAAGAGGGCTTTTCCCCCACCAGCTCTCCATGATTGGTATTTAGCACGTTCAGTCTGCGGGGTGAGGCGCTGACTGGTTATCGGCGCTGCAGTCCCCAAACCCAAACAGCAGCTCTGGCAGGCAGCAAATGACACGAGAGCCACCAGGCAGCTCGCTGGTAAGCCACGGCTTCGGGGGCACAGTCGCATCCTTCCCAAACACAGCCCAAGTGTGCCGGTTGAGTCTCCGCCTTGCCAAAAACGCGCGTCAAGTATGTAATTTCGTAAGATTTATAATAAAAATTTCATTTTCTAAATCTTATCGTTTGGAAGGTATTTCACCCAACTGGTTCCTTAATGCATTTAAAAAAAAAAAAAAAAGCTATTTTAATCTGCTTCCTAAGGGGTCAGTGACGCCGACATCCCCACACCTGCATGGATATTTCTACACCCCAATAAAGAACTGGTACGGATCTGGGCTGCTCTGTGGGTGCTTTTTTGAAGAAAACCATCGCAGAGAGTTACTAACCTATTGTGAACGCCATTCCCTCCTCCATTAACAAATCACTGTCATTGGCTACAAAAGAAAATAAAAACGCAATTATGGCTGTTGGGGTTTTCCTCCCCCCCCCCCCCCCCCCCCTTTTTTAACATCAAATGCAACCGGCACTTGGTTTAACACCCTTTTTGGCTCGCAGGTTCCGTGCACGCCGGTCCCCGCTATGAACCGGAGCACTCGCCGTAGCGATCCCACCGCGGCGGCAGCGGGACCGACCCGACGGCGGCTGCCTCCGGGCCGGGGGCTTCAGCGTGTCGGCGGCGATTTTCCTTTGCCCCGCGACGAACTTCGCCGGCGCGGCTGGGGTGCGGGCGGGATGCGGGGGTGCAGGGGGTGGCAAGAGCGGGGGGTGCAGGGGCGCGGGGACGCGGTACACGGCGGCGGGCGCCCGGAGCTGCCGCCGCCCGCAGCGGGGCGGGGAAGGCGGCCCGCGGGGCCCAGCTGCCCCGACGACTCCATTAAACGAGCGATTTGTCCTCAAAAATACCCGCGCGACTCAGAAAACGAGGCTGGGGCTGCCCGACAGCTTCCCAGCGTGGGAAGTCCCGCCCCGGCATCCCCCCCCCCGGGATGGGCAGCGTGCGTGGGTGCGGGGGCTCTGCTCGTGTCTGCCCCCCTCCCCCGGAGTCGTTTCCTCACCGGCGGTGGGGCAAGCGGTGGGGGGAGGCGGGTCCGGGTGGCGGGGGCAGCTTACCGTGGTGCCACACCTCGGGGTGCCCGTGGAAGTACGACCCGATGCCATGGCCAACGAAGGAGGGCAGACCTGGAAGCCTCCCCGCAGCGCCACGCAGCTGCAGGGCAAAGAGGACACAGTGAGGGAGCACGCCTTGACCACCACCACCGCTAGCCATCCCGGCCCTGGCCCCTGCCACCACATTGGTACTGGCAGCGGCATCACCCAGCTCCCGCAAGCTCTCACCCCTACCCCAGTGCTGGGTCACACTCTGTGCCCACTCAATTTGTGCCCAGACAGCAGCCACGGGAGCTAGTACCAGTGGGTATTGTTAGGTTTCAGAGTTAACACGCCTGCCAGCAGAGGCTGGTAGCTCTTGTGCCAGCCCTGCTGTCTAAGCAAGATGGCAGCACGTTGTCTCCCAGTTCAGTAACCTT
The DNA here is from genome assembly GCA_027574665.1 of Rhynochetos jubatus. Taxonomy (NCBI): domain Eukaryota; kingdom Metazoa; phylum Chordata; class Aves; order Eurypygiformes; family Rhynochetidae; genus Rhynochetos; species Rhynochetos jubatus. The sequence continues at coordinate 21,450,101 of CM050654.1, forward strand.
TTCCATGAGCTCACTGGGAACTTATTTTAACATGGGACAGCTCAGTGTTGCATAGTTGAGGCCCTGGCATACCACTGCTGCACCAGGCTTTCTAGAGGAGAGGAAGGTCCTGCTGCCGACAGGGAGACTGGAGAGCCTTCCCTGTTCCCTCCAGCAAATCTGGTCACGCTAATTAACAACATACTTCTAATGCACCCAACACCACGGTAGCAAACCCAAATCATAACAATTATGGCATTTCAGCTCTGCTTGGGAGATCTGTCCTGTCCTTCATGGCCTGCCTCAGGGAGGAGCTTCTCTGAGAGCTGCCCACAGGAACACGGCACAGCACTGATCCTTACCCAAAGTCCTATCCCAGTCTCTAAAACTGAGAGGACCTGAGATAAGTGGGGTGCCCTCTGGCTGCTGGGCCACTCCGTGCCTGCCGGCTTCACTCTCAGGCTCTGCTCTTCCTCAAGCAGAGGTGGAGCGGGTGACTTAGCTCAGTCAGGAGGGCTGGCCACATCCCAAACTGGAATGTGTGGAGATTTGGGGGAACCTGGAGGTGGATTAGAGTGACAAGGAAGCTGCCTCCACCCCTGCGTATCATCCCCACACTAATTCTAAAAGCAAACAGGAGCAAGACAGGAAGGCATTCAGCCTGAAAAGATTCCACATACAACATCATAAGCTTTGTTTGTTTTAAATCAAGGTAGGCACTTAAAAACGTCAGGTTTGCCTATATTTACACACTAACAAGTGCTTTCTCAGAGCTTCACTACAGGTGGAAAAGCGTGAAAGTTAAGAAACTCAAGTAAATGTGTAAGCTCTCACAGAAATTAAAGCATGTTAAACTCCCCACGGAGAGTCCCTTATTCAGGTGCCAAGTGGGCTCAGTTTGCTGTACGTGGCAATCCCTTCACACACCAGGCTCCACAGACCCAGCAGTACTTGTTCCAGTGCCCATGGGTCACCGTCCCAGAATTTAATGCTGCTGCAGCGGAGGGACACGGTGCTCCACTATGGCGAAACAGTGACGAGAGAGGAGCATTGGGTCAATGGTTAATAATGCTGCAGTGTTCAGACCTTAAGAGCATGTTTTAACAGGATTTGTGTATTAGCTTTTATCTACCTATTGCCCTGATACACAGATTAATCACATTTCTTTCATTAGCTCTAGAGAGGAATAGAAACGTCAGTCTTAGCTGTCTCCAAAATTCTAAGCACTGGCAAAGAGAGTTACCAATAAGGTTAGAAGTTGGACTTCACTTGGTTGTATTCACAGTCCAGAGCTTTACCTCACACATTGTTTACGTGAAAAAAATCAGAAAGGTTTATGCAGTGATGAGCCCTGCGAGCTACGGAAAAGAACTTCTTCCCTGCCTTTCTATCATGTCACCTACATGTGGGTCAGAGACTCGGCCTGCAGGCTATGATGCTGCTGAAGGCCAAGGAAGAGGCACAGGGAACGGTGAGGAGTTGGAAAGGCAGATTACTCAGAAACATACACAAAACAAGACAGAAGGTCTCTGGTGACAGGCCCAGAGCAATGCAGATAATGATTCCCATACTGGTGAAGCAGCTCCCCAAAGAGAGATGGGAGAAGCCGTCCATGCAACATGTGATAAGCTTTTCTTTCACACTGTTCTGCAAGTCTTTTTGCAAAAGCATGAACAATCCCACTGACTATTCAGTTTTGCTGATGTCCTTACTGCCCACTGAAAGGGCACAGTCACTTTTTGAGATGTTTTGTTATTATTACAGGATTTTCACCGCAAAAAATCCATCTTCTGTGGCAAGAGCGAAAGCCATTCTCCTGAGCACCACAGCTACATACTCTCCCATGGGCCAGGGAAGCTGGTGCTGAGGAAGGTGGCAGCAGCAGCTGCCTGCTGGGCACCAGGCACACGAGTGCCAGGACACACAGAAGGCAGTGCTAAGACAGTATCCCATCCTCACACGGTGAAAGAAGTGGTTCTTGTGCATTTCAATGGTGAATTCTGTCGCTTTCTTGCCGAACAGCTTGAAAACAACTCTGTTGGCATCAGTATCTCAGTGGTTACTGTCTGTGATCAAAACAGGGGATCTTGGAGCTCACAGGGCTTTGACATCTGCACTGACAGACGCCCGAGCCCGCCCTACTAACCACTTAATAATGTCTACATACAGAGCTTGGATATTCTTTACACGAAACGTAATGTGGCCAATGAACCTGAAGTGACACAGAGAAAACCTGTGGAGAAAATAAGCTGCAGGTATGAAACTCAGCGACGTTCAATCTGGTTTTAGTATTTGCATGTGCTTCAGAAGCACCTTATAGGGAATTTCACTCCACAAGGACTAGCTTTACTTCAGAGTATTTAAAAAATCCTCTTACATCCTTGTGGCGTTACAGTAAAACTTTCATAAAACCCAAAGCTAGTGACCCAGCTACAACTTGCAAAGGGAATCCTGTAAACGTACATGTACACGTTGGCTGCAAATGCTGGGAGGGAGGACTTTGAAACAGCTCTGAGTGAACTGAGCTGTTGATCTTGGTCAGCCTCTCCAGCCTCCAGGACTCCCAGGCTGTGGAACCTGGTTAAAAAATCAGGATGTCATGGAGTGGAGCATTTTTGCCCAAGTTTGCCATTTGCTGCTGACAACAGCTCAACATTCTGGTCTCGCTGTCTCACTGCACAGCTCAGGATCTGTCAGCGGTGGCCTTTCTCTCCAGCCTTCCCTGGAAGGCAACCTTACAAGATTGCAGCTCCAGTTCCCTGCGCTGCTCCTTGCAGACAAGCAGCGTAAGATCAGGCAGCTGGAGGAGTCCCGACTACAAGCGGGAAAGCAGTGAAGGCGGGAAGCAGGAGTCGGCACAGCTGATCTGGGCTGCCTGGCATCTGCCGTGGGGAAAGAGAGCTGCACTGCTGGGTGGATGTGCCAGTCTGCCTGCTCCCCTTGGCCGTGGGGCTTTCCCCAGGCAAATCACTTCCAGAGCAAAGGCTGGGCACCAGTCATGCTGCACCAACAGCATCAAGAAAATAAAGATTCTTCAGAATAATCACTGTTAACAATATCCATTGACAACATTTATCATCACATATTTTATTCTTTGAGCCATGCTGCATGCTTGGGCAGAGGTGAACCGGGCAGGATTAAAAGCATAATCATTTAATGAGCCCAGTACTTGATTCTATGTTTTGCTGCCATGTGTTCCAGCCCAGTGGCTGAGGAGTCAAGAGTACCTGCAGTGCAGCTCCTCTTTTGCTGGTGGCAAAGCATCTGGTGTCAGGATGGACCTGCTGCAGCCCAGCTGGTGAAGGAACATCCCTGAGAGCCAGGCTGTGCACACACAAGCAGAGCCCCTTGTATGGTGGTATTATACTGCTGAGAGTGGACAGAGACAGAAGAATTGGGTGTCAGTTCCCTCTGAGCATCCTCTTCCCACGTTGCCAGCTGTCAGCTAATTCTTCAAAAGGAGGGGTAAGTGTGGAGACATGCGTTGCCATCCTGCCAGCGGCCCCACAGGGAAAATGCCACAAAGCAGCAACAGGCAGGACCAACTCTCTGTAAAGCTCTCCCTGATACTCTGGAGCCTCCTCTGAAACGAGTTCTTGGGTGAATGGGATAAATCCCTCCTGCTAAGAAGCCGAAAAGCAGGTTGAAAGAAATTCCTTAGGGGCTGGCCCTGTGCAGATAGCCTCTAGGAGCATCTATGGGGTAACAGGCATCCCAGCTTCAGGGGAAAAAACATTCAGTCTTAGGACTGGAACTCCCTTTTTGGTTTTTTTTTTTGGGGGGGGGGGGGGGGGGGGGGCAGGGGAGGAAGGGAAGGGGAAACCCACCCTAAACCCTGCATTTTATTTTCTTTTTACAGAATATTGTGACTTTCTTCTCAAGGCAGGTCTGGTGTCCGGTATTGTAAGCCCTCACCAAAGAAACAAAGTGAAACAAATCCCATTTTCAGCATCGATAGCAACAGCCTCTCTGGCTCTTGGTGGCACGAGGGAAGACAAAGTGGCACAGACTGCTTTACTGCCCAGGCTGACCACCCTGGTGAATTGGTTCCCAGCCAGGGACACCTGTCCTGCAGTGCCAGCTCCCCTCCCCAGGGGTGAAACACAGCAGCATGATGTGAATGGCTCAAGTTGCTAAACAAACCTGTCTTACACTTCTGGGCAGTGTACTTGGGAAACACTGAAAGCAGTAACACACCTACGATAATTGCTTTCTTGCTTAGGGATCCATATGAATGCTTTTTTTTTCATTAGAAGTAATCATGTTTTTCTTAGATACATCGTTAGCAAAATGACCACTGAAGGGCATATTTCCTTTTTTTTTTAATTCTTGAAAACAGCATCAGCCTCAACTAGATTTGCACATGATAAAAATAGGTATTTTGAATAGTACTATATTATCTAATCTGAGAAATTAAAAAAATTATACTGAGAAAATATTCAGGTATTTTTCTCTTAAATAGTAATCCTAGACTGAGGGAATGCACAAGTTCAGGGATTCCCTATAATGACAATAAATGTTGAGGTATAATTAGTAATATTTTTGAAAGCCAACAATTGTTTTTTGAAAGAAAGGTACATTTTAGTTTCAAACTGGAACACAAATTACTGTATTTTTCTTACAATAGTGCTGAACTTTTATTTGAGGTTCTCTGTTTCTGAAAGCAGACATGATGGATTGAAATAAAAGATAATTTATTGCAATGCTTACTTTCAAGTGCAGACAGAAGCAGTGTAATTGTAATTTACAGTAGCTGTCAAGGAAAATCTATCACAGATGACATTAAAATGACTTATTTTGCCTGAGCCACTTATTGTTTAAATGTGCATAATCTGATAGAAACAGATTTTTTTAAAATCTGCTTTATATTCTAAATTAATATCAAAACATATACTTATGAGTTAAACATTTTAAACCATTTATTAATACTTTCATCACTACTGTTTTTTCTTAGGAGTCGGAATTGGTTTATTTAACAATATCACCTTTGTGTTTTTTAGCTCTCTATACTCACAGCATTTCCATGTCCCTAAACTCACTGGCTAAAAAGTAGATTTCAAACTAGATTTGTTTCTGTCTGAAAGAGAAGTTGCAGAAATAGTAGAAGAAAATGGAACACAGGGCCCAATTCTGATTCTAGAGCTGACCAACAGTTTTGCCACCACCTTCAATAAGAACGGGTTAGCTGAGATTCAAACCTTTCTAAGCAAAGTAACTCACGGAATCAGGCAATCTTTTCTTTGCAACTTGTAGCTGATGGGAGAAGGAAGCTGATGGGAGAATTTTATAATCCACAAAATACTCAGTGTCCGCTAATGAGCTTCCATAACAAAACTATGTTAGAAAACTTACCTCCAAAGGTATTGCAGAAAGGAAATATCCAGATTATTTGTGCCTAAGCTACGTTCTGCGTATCACTTGAGCGCCTTTCTAGAAATACTGATGAAAGAAACCTAGGCACATTTCCATTCTGCTGGGCCTAAATGTTTTCCGCTTGTAGGCACTTGTTCAGGTGCCATCGCAGGTATTTATGATCTCTAACTCTTCTGAAACTTCAGATTTTGATGTATGTATGTATTATATATGTCTGTCTGCATGAGCTGTCGAATGACGAATAACCAGAAACACACAGCTTCGCCAAACCAAGGCGATCTTTCAGCAGAGGCAGCGTTAAAGTAGTTCTAAACAAATCAGCACATTTAAATCGTCGACACGATAAAATCTTGAGAAATAAAGTTAATGACCTGCTATTTCATATGCAGTTTTGAACAGCTACTAGCTTTGATTAATCCGCTTTTCAAAGGGGGCACTGACTATATATTTACACTTTGCAAGTAAACTGACCTCCGTACCAACACAGCAAAAATCCAATGTTATATTCAATTCTGTTCTTTTTCTTCTTTTTTTTTTTTAATACAGCTAGAATTAATGTAGTGAATCAGTAATGAAATGCATTATCCTGCATGGAGATTTATCAGATTTTCCAATTGAATGCCATGCTTTGCTAGCACTAGCTGGAGTTCACCTGCATGTTGGTGTGGCGTGTGGCTCTTTTTTGTAAAGAGTTAAGTTGAACACAAAAAAAGGGAACAAAGGTCAGCACCCAGCCGCCACTTGAATGTGAGATTTTTCTTTTTATTCCCCTTGATGTATACTAGGCTCTGTGTTATTAGTCTTAATGATGGAAAATTGTAGTGTTGATACAAATCTTTTTTTCAAAGTAGTAGGCGGGAGCTCCATTTGTTAGTAAGTTTTTTTGTGACTAAAAGCCATGGACAGTACATTTATGTAGCAGTAAAAGGCCTAGATGCTCTTTCCATAGCAGAGCTAATTATTCCTACTGTGACCTTACTGATCTACCCTGTTCCTAGTACATCTCATCTGCACGCCTGTTCCTCTGTGTAGATGGTGTCAGAGAATATGAAAAACCCTATAATGAAACCATTTTCATGATGGAGAAAGGCTACTGGAGTTGCACTTGCTACAAAGAGGCTCAATTATATGAGTAATTGTGATAATTTTCTACATTCATAGCCTTCAATGGGGAAAAAAGAATGAGAGCCACAAAGGAAAATTACTTTAACAAGAAAGTACAGAGAGTAAAAATGGAAGAAGAGACAAAAAGGGGGAAAAAAATAACCAGAAAAAAAGTTTAAAAAATAGATCTGGAGGGAGGAATAGCAAGACAGGGAGAACAACAGAAATGCTCAAAAAGCCTATGTGCAGCTGTGTTGCACAATTAAATTGAATTTTTTTTCTGCAGTTGATGAATGTGACTACTGCAAATGTGCCTCTGTAGTTAGCTATCATTTGTTGTTCCGTGACAGGAAAAGGATAATTACCTCTCAGAGAGAATCAAAGGCTGACATGCCCTTTAGACACAGCCATGAATGCAGAGCTCGATAGAATGCTTGAATAAGAATCCAGTGTTCTGTGCCCCCTTCTACTCGAGAATAAATTTTGTTAAAATGCAAGAGCACCACCAGTAAATTTGTTGAACCCTAGGTGTTCAAAAATATGAGGTGCATCTATCGACTCATCCCATTTGCAAAAATAAAACTACATTTTGAATTCACTTCTATTATATTCATGGACAGTAAGATAGTGAGATATGCATTAAATTTCTTTTCCCAGTAGGGGTCTGATTCAACATTTCCTATGAAAGAACAGAAAGACACTATCCTTTTTCTCCAGGCTAGTTAGCCTATAATTTAAAACTGTCAAAAACACAATTTTATACAAAGTCTTCAATAAAAGCTTCTCAGATATAACCCAAAGAGGTTTTACTAAAGTTTGATTCAGACTCTGTTACAATATTTTTAAAGCTATAAATACATCTAACTGATATTTTGCCGTTCTTTTTTTTCCTTAAAGTATTTGAAGATTTACAAAGAAAAAAAAAAAGCAGCATCCTTTCAAGGTGACTAAGCCTTGCAGCTTTTAAGTGATCAGAATGTATTCAATAGCATGTTGGGACCATTAATAGTCCAGAGAAGTATTGCTTAATGAAATGTATACAATATATGTCTATTTTTTTCTTGGCAAACATTTTAAAATAATCCATAGGTACCTTCAAAAAACTAAGCCATATTTTTATTCAAACTGCCAGCAGAAAAGTCATGACTGCATTTATGTGAAGGCTAGAAGAGATGCAAAATAGGGAAAAAAATCTCTGAATGTGAGCTCTTTTTTCCCTAGGACGTTAGCATGCACCGCTCTTTGTAAGATCAGAAGCTCTCAAGTTAAATATTTTTGTACTTTTTAAACAAAGAGACTTATTTATGTTGGCTAATTCCTTTGTAACATTCCTTATTGCTGTACAATGAAGACAATGGTTTCTAACCTTCTCACATCGTTAGACAGATGTGGTGTAGTTTCCCATACAAATAAAAAATAAACAAAAATGTTCCGCAAATTACATCTGTTAATTTAAATCTACCTTATGAATATCTTTGGCTCTTTCTACAGTTATCTTTGCTGACCCTTGTGTTATCCACTTTAGAAAAAAAATCTCTCTTACCCAAGGAACAACATTATAGCTTGGCAGTTCACATACTGATATCAGACTGAAATGATGGTTTTGAATCATAAAACATGTCATCAGCTTTATACTAAACCACCAATAACCTTTGTCCCACTTGCCAGCCCTCCCTTTACTTGTCAATATAAGGCTTACCTGATTGTGTTTCCAATTACAGAGAAGGGAGCCCCTGGTCTGCAAGCTGCAATTGCTTCATCTCTACATTTCCTGGCAACCTCCACTAACTTTTGACCAGATTTATCCACACTGCCCACCAAAAAGGTTTCAGAAGTGTCACCATGGTAGCCATTGTAATACACCTAAACATATGCAGAAATGTAAAGACATTTTCTTGTTTTGTATCCAGAAAGAGATTGTCTCCTTAATTAAATCCATTCTTTCTAGGAACAAGCTATATATTGCAACAGAGAGACCACAGGCAAGTTGTATTTGTGAGAATGAGACTGCAGAAGTGAAACATTGCAGAGGAAATTAAAAAAAAAAAGCATGAAAGATTGCAAGGTGTGTAAGGTTGCCAATTAAAAACTCAAGAAATGCAACGTTGTGCATCGCTGCCCAGCAGTACACCAGGCGACGACATTGCTCAGCTACAGTACACGATGCTAACAGGGCTGTATGTGAGAAGACAACTGGGGGGCATGCATGGGCTGAAGGGGGCCTTGGGGGACGTTGGGTGCCCACCTGCCCCAGCTGCCCACCCCTGGGACTGGGGACCTGCTCACAGCCCGCAGGGGTAGAGCATCGAGCCCTGGTACTGGCTGTGGGTGCTGGGACATCCATCAGCAGCTGGTGGGGAGATGTGTCCCTTTGCAGCCAGCATCCCCGATGGGGTTTTGAGGTGATGCTGTCCACAGCGGGGTGACAGGGATGCATTGCTGCCAACATCCAGAGGGAGCCCCACGGAAAGCATGGGTCAAATCCCACACCCACCATTGCACGTTTTCTTTAATCCCATTTTAACTGCAGTGTGGCATTAATATTGGATTTTACTTCTGAATTCCAGAGATGAATTCTGAAAGAGAACAAATGTACCACTTTGGCACCGCAGTTTCACGTGCCCAAAACGTAGCACCCTGTTGAATTAATTATGTACTGTCTCCTTTGTGTTTTGGGGGGACATTTCGTAGGTTTTAAACCTCAGCTCTCCAGAAATTCTCTTCCCGGCACAGGAAAACCTGGCTCTGCACTATGGAGCTCTGTAACGCCCCATTAAAATGGGGTTTGCAGCTCTGCAGTACGGCAGTCAGGCACACAACTGTAAGACCAAGCCAAATTTTCCTACGGAAAGACAAATGATAATGGTGCACAGTTTTGATCTTTCCAAACACTTTTTTCCCCTGAACAGTGGGCAACTATCCTTCTAGGACTAATAACTAATGACAAAGCTCGAAGCACTGAACTTTTGCCCCTGTCGAGCCATCTGTGAAAGACAGACTCACATTCTTTTTGATTGATTCCAAACTAAAAAAATCACACCCAAAAACTTATCTACAGAGAGTAGACACCAAGGCCAGGTGTGAGCAGAGATGTGAAGAACATTCAGGCAGTTAGGAGCGAGGGGTGTTTTAGGGAAAGGTGAGTGCCAGTAAGGGCCCAACCGTGCTGCCACCATTCCATCAGACAGCGGCTGTGGTCCCCTGCTCTACCCCGTTCCCTGCAATTCCAGACTGCCATTGAATCTTTCCTTTTAATGTAATATTCATTGGGCAGGTTTCAGTCTAGCCAGTTCATATTTAAACTGAACTAGTTCATTTTTAGCTCCAGCAAGTACAACACACAAACCCCCAGCATTAACATCATCATCCTGGAAAAACAAAAACAGATTTAAAACACAGGAGAGCTTAAAAATAATAATAATATTTACTGCAGCCCATCAACTGCAATTACGTATTTTGACGTTAATAAGCTACAACCCCAGCAACTGTAACACGCTAATTCCTTAGAAGTCAATGAAAGAACGAAGTTGTAAGAAACGTTAACCTGGTAATGGCAGGCTAAAAATTGCACTATGCTGAGGATTCGGTGACGGATAATGCTTTTGTTTCTACACTAAAATACATTTTAAAGGCTACATGATTCAAGCCAATAAAATTTGTATTTAATCTAAGAAATTCTGCCATCTTAATTGTGCAAAAATTGATTTTTTTCTTCAAATAATGTGTACACAGTGTGAAGTGTTTAGACATAATAACCATAATATTATTTAATCGTTTTATAGAACCTGTACACAACTATAAACAGTTTGTTGTTAAGTATTTACTTTGATTTTTATTCTGTCCACTTATGAAACATCTTGGTTTTGCTCAATAAAGATAAGCTAAAATATAATTATAAATGCTGCAAAGTATTATTTTTTCCTCAGATATTTTGGAACTGAGCAATTATCAAACACAGGACAGTTCAGTTTTAAATGATAAGAAAATATTTACAAACATAACCAGCAATTCCCATCCTTGCAGGAATCTTCACATTCACAGAAACTTTAAGATTTATTTTTCTTTATGAGGATAAACAGAAAACAAATAAAAATATATATCTTCAAAAGGCCACTATCATTTAGTCAGACATTATTTGTAAAGCAGAGTGGACAAAATATGCACACCATGTTAATATAAAAATGTTCGTTTTAGTTTATCAAGGAAAGCGTCTCTGATATGAACCAACACTTTTTTTTTTAAAAAATAATCTAAGGAAACATTACAATCCTGACAGATAAAACAAACAAAAAATCAAATGAAAAATACAAAGAAACCAGATGTTAAATTGTTTGCTGTTGCAAACAGATTTAGTCTAATAAAATGAGCAAAGCTACACCAGTACAGCAAAGTAAAAATTTAGGTAAAAATATACTTCAAAAATGATAGATTACATTGCATAAACTTGATATTCAGAATTCTATAATTTGAAAGTATGGAGATGGGGAATGATTTAGTAAGATTAAAAAACCCCAACAAACCCAGTACTCATCACACGTGAGTATACCATGGGAAAAAGGTCACTGACCCTAATTTTAATAGAAAAAATATTTTAGAAAGCTTGAATCTCATGCTCAGGGGTAGGTCTGCTGCAGATTTCTTTGCTTCTGCCAGTATGAAATTTGGGCCCATGGAAAATAGTATCAAGTTACCAAGAGTTTCTTTAATGATTAAAAGAGCTTGTTTTTATGAGATGTTACTGCCTTGTATGTGACATAATACTGCAAAATAATGGTGGGCTTCAAAAGACATCTGTGTTCATATTAAAAATAAACTGCACTTTGGGAAAATAAAAATATGCATGCTAAAAAGAAAAAAAGCTTCTGCCAGAGACAAATAATTTTTTTTTCTAAATGAAACATGAATTAGGTTTCCAGTTTCCGTACTTTCTTGCTCCTAAGAAAATCCAGCCAGTGTTTATTTAAATAGCCATAATTGACCATTCTCTGGAAATATTAAGTCACGGTTATATCACACTATTTCTGTTTGTGCGCAAAAGGTTCAGGGCTTTTATACCAGAAATGGAACACAACACTACCTTCGGGGATTTTAATAAATGTAGGGAACACTGCTAGCAAAAGAGTTGCTGTCCAAATAGACTGACATACACAGGCCAATGTAGCCTCTAATGACAGAGTAAGATAATGACAGGCCCCACTCAAAATCAGCAGGAAGAGGAAGATCAATCTTGGCAGAGTGAAGGAAAAATGCTGGCTTTCTTCATGTTAGCTCATCTCATACATATCTATCTTCAGCTGCTGCCCAGTACTGTGGTGCTCTGCATTAACTACACAGTGGATCAATAACAATTACACCTTCTCAAAAACATGACACATAGCAGGATTGGGTTGACATTTCACTTAGGCCAACATTGATCTCAGTGCATCTGATTCCAGTCCTAAATTCAAGTCAGGCCTGGGTCTAGCTGGAATAAACACACAGTTAAAAACAAAAAAGGAAACCAGCTGCTTGTGCCTTGGCTCAGAAGTAAACAGCACATCCATCTGTGCATCCCCCATCTCCAATCCACTATTCTTCCTGTTGCTACTAGTGATTCTAAAGTTGATCAAAGACTATTTTTTATATGAATTACTCACCGTGACATCAATGTTGATAATATCTCCATCCTGAAGAGGTCGACTGAAACATAAACAGAAAAAAAACCCGGTGACAGACAGGTCCCAACAAAGGGAATATAAGAATAAACACCTAATGACACATACATAAAAAATCAGGGGTAGATATTGTGTGATGGAGGAAGGCAGAGCCAAACAGTATAACCATTTTTAATGTTCAGCTCTCACTACTTCTGAGAACAAGTGTAACTGAATATAAAATAATGAGAAACAACTACCAGAAAAACATATCAACACTTGAAAAATCTACCATTATATTTATTCTTTTTCTCTCACTAGGGTTCATATTTTACTTTGTGAGTAGCTGAATGTATTGCAAATAAAAAAGCCAAACCCACATAAATTCAAATCTATTTATTCCTTACCCTATAGTTATTTTGTTGGAGGAAAAAAAAAGAAGACTGTACTGATTCTCCTCCTGCCCCCCACAACTCTAAAGGCTTTATGCTATTTTTTTAAAGTACCTGGACAAACAGGATAATATTTTATTTTCTACTTCACATACATTTCTGTAACATGTATCAGCATTATGTGGTAACAGGATACGCATCTGCAGTAGGTTTACATATGAGATTTAGTTAAGCTTAAGTATGTGCAGTATTAAACACAATTTATTAATTTCACTGTAACATTTTCATTGTTGGTGGTAAAATGTATATTATTGGGGAAATACCTGTCAGGAATACCATGACATACCACGTTGTTTACAGAAGTACAAACAGATTTTGGAAAACCTCCATAGCCCAGAGGTGAAGGATAGGCATTCTGTCTGATTATTTCACGATGAACAATGGAATCTATTTCTTCAGTTGTCATGCCAACCTAAAATATCAAACATAACATCCTGTTAAAAAAGCAAAGATAGTTTCTCATATTTACTGAATGTGATTGCAGCCAAGCATTTCAATAAAATCTTGGATGTTTCAAATACGCTGCTTTGATACAAAACAGTAAACTGCCTGATATACTTTATTGATATATTGGACCTTTTTTTAAAGAGAAAAAGGTTTCAAATAAAGCATGCAGTAGAAACGAGCACTCAAGGGTTCCTAGAAGTCCTAAAATACTGTCTACTTGCTTCCCATTCTTTTTTCCACATTTTCTTTCTCAAAGACACCAATTGTCCATGGCATTTTGTTTCAGTAGCTGCCACAGAAATGTCTCGTTTCAATGCTTTCAGTCCTTTAAACAGATTATTTTCCCTTTTTATTTGTAAAAGAAAGGATCTTAATTCTTGTAACTGCCCAGAACATTTATCGTAACGTACTTGTGCATTTTATGAAATTGTTTTTCAAGCATTCTTTAATTTTATAAAAGGTTTAAATATGTGGCTTCATATCTTGAGAATATTTTACTTAAAGTTGCATAGCCTGGATGATCACAGTCAATCTTCAAGCGCTTATCCATACTTTTCAGAAATCTTCATTTTTATGCTTCACGTTTTGTAGATTCATTTTTTCTCATGATTTTACATATTAAAAAAAATATAAATCATTCAGCCATTTTTGAGTATCCATGGAGTGGAAAACGCACATGCTTAAAATAACATTCTTCTCGCTTTTCTTTTGGATTGACTCTGTGTCTGGAATGGTTAGAGCTGAAATTTGAAATTTGGTAGGGAAACCTCCCTCATTGAGAAGAAGTGCCTTTGAGGGTTCCTCTGCAAATTGATTTTGATTTGAATGAGTTTTGAGCCTTTGAAAATCATACTTCGTACACATACACTACAGTGGCTGTGATTTTGGAGGACTTTTTAGTAACACGTGGAATACAGGCAGGCTGTGGTGCAGGAGGCATACTTATCCATATATTGAAATATTCAGTGATCACACTCAGCGAATACAGCGGAATGCACTTGCATACTGTGCTGAGGATAAAACCAGGTCTATTTGCTCAGCTTGCATCTAGTTCAGCTTGTGCAGACGAGAAGCGATGAACCCACTCAAGATCAGGATTTGGGGTTACTGTGCAGCTGCCCTGCTTTGCAGTAGCCATTGCAGCCTCTGTGTTGGGATGGCAGCCGCAGTCCCGATGTGCTGTCTGTATTGGATACACAGCCATTGGTTCTGGATAAATAGAGGTTTGTTGCTCCTGCCTTTGCCCACCCATCTATCACCTTCAGCCCATGGACAAACTGAACCAGTATGTACCAGATTGCGTGCTGCCTGCCGCTGCTCTGCTCAAGGAATTTGATGCGGCTTTTGGACACTCCGCAGACAGATCTGTGCTCTCTGCATGGCAGGCTTACACATTGAAAAGTTCTGCTTTTAACAGTATCTGTTTTATTTTTATTAGAACTTTTGCTAGCTGGGCAATGTTGGGGAGGCACCTACTACGCACCTCATCCCATATTTGGGATGGGGCAATCTTATGGTATCTAACAAAATACTTCCATGTCATAGAATTTGCTGCTTTATTACCAAATCTCTTAATTCAAACCCAGGAAATGCTATCTATATAATACCACATTGTATTTTTAAGTCCCACGGACAGTAAATGGTAACATCAAAACCACGCTCAGCCCAACCTTTGTCTCTCTGCATCCGTGCATCATAATATACCTTTGTTATACTGGGGGATGTTACTGCCATTAGCACAGGCGAGGGCTGGTTTGGAGGGCTGCATGCAAGGGAGGTTCAGCGAGACAGCAGGAACAGGTGGAGGGATGGGGCTCTTCACATAAAATAAGAATGCAGAGTTTACCTCATGAGAATAGCGAAAAGAGCTCAGTTTGTTTAGTCTGATGCACTGAAAGCTGTAATAGCTCTATTACTGTGTGAAGGGGACAGACTCAAGGAAGGGCAGGAAGCTGTTTGAATTACAGGGCAGCGTTGGCACAAGAACAAATGGGTATAAACTGGCCACGCACAGAGTCAAGCTGGAGAGCAGAAGATGCTTCCTGTCGACGAGGAATGGTTTTGATTAGGAGGAAGACACCTCCTAGTCAGGGGTGTCTTGGCTGCACCCTTACTGGTGTAAAGGGGAGCTCACCCTTGTCTGTGGCTGACCTGGGCAGCAGTCTTGGCACTGCAACTCCAAGTGCCAATTCCCTCCCAGTCCCATACCTCACATAATCCTTGCCTTACACACTTTTCTCCAGAACGTTCATTACGTGTATGTAGCATTTTGCTATTATGTGTATCTTGGTACATACTACGAACTGCATCATAAGCAACACTGTGCTGTGTATACGTGTATTTTGCACATGATGACAACCAAACATAACGCACATTGCACCCTGATCCTTCATAAACATGTATATGCCCTTAACTTTACACGAGTAAGTTTTACTGTACTGGGAAATAATTGCACGTAGAAAAGCTGAACACGCATGAGCCTATGTAGGATTAAAGCTTCAGGCAGTTGTGTTATCCGTCACCCCAGCTCCAGAATTAAACCTCTGGGAAGGTGTGATGATAGCTGAAAGAAAAATGCATGGTAAACTGATTTTTTTCCCCTTTTAAGTCAATGGCATTGACCTACAGGCCTCATCTATCTCTGCATCTCATAGCTACTCAACCCATTTTACCCTCTCCAGTACGCTATTACACAAAATACCAAGGCAAGGCTGAAAAAGCACTCCTTCATCTGCAAAAACTGGTGGTAGGCTCCTCCCAGTACATTTTAACCTGGGAGATATCCCAAAAAGCATACTGTAGAAACATTACTGGAAACCATGAGGCTTTATTATTGATGCACTCTGGAAAATTGTGAGGAATTTGGCAGCTGTTTTTTCCAACAGCAGCTCTACGATTTGTGTTGTGCTGGACCCGACGGGACAGCAAGGGGCTGAAGGATAGATGGGAATGGAGGAGGCAGTCCAGCCCTTTGGACTTGCACACTTGCAGAGCTGGAAAGCAGGAAGTACGAGGAAGATGGGTCATGAATGTAGCGTGGGCCCTATGAGAAACTCATGTGATTTGGCACGATCCAAACAGAGGGAGAATACAGACAGAGAGATATTATGCCTGAGCCAGCAACTCACTCGAAAGTACTACATAGGTCCAAAATACAGAAATAAATAAACAGGCATATCATGAACTGAATCAAAAGTTAATAAATCCTTCTTTTCTCAGGCTCTAACCTAAAGTTGGATGCACGTTAAGGGAAAGTAAAAAAAAGGTAGAAAAAACCCCAAATAAGTGAAAGCATAACAGACATCCAAGCTGTTATGGAACTTCTGTAATTGTTACCTTTAAACCCTTTCCAGCCAGAAGCAGGACATGACGGGCCAATTGACAAGCTTGACGAAGCCCTTGAATCTGATCTTCATTCTTAATTTCTATGTCGTCTCCCCAGTCTGGTACAATGCCTGTCGTCACATAGTCTGGCTTCTTTATGTGCTTGGAGAAAAAGGATTGAAAATGAAGATCAGAAAACTGAGCATGACAATGGGATCATTTTCTCAGATACTGCCTCCTGCTTCATGGCAGCTTGCCCTTTCTGTCGTAGTATCGACCTTCCTAAGCCATCAGGGCAAACCCTCAAGGCTGCCTCAGTATTTCTTCCACTGCCCTTTTGAACTTAACATTGCCTGTTACTACTGACTTATACAGTCTGTTAACCTTCCAGTGCTGAAACCCCAGATACTGCAGCCCATTTCCAGCACACACAGTTGCAAGTTTTGAAACTGTGAGAGAAAGGCTTAAAACCTCTTCATTTTCTTCTGCAAAGAGCTGTGCATTTTTTGCAAAAGGCATCTAAACAGTAGAACTGATGACACAAACATACAGAATTAGGCTCACAAAAACTCCATATCAAATCCTTAGCTTCTTGCTCAGACAAAACTGCTAACTTCCATGAGATTGATTTATTTTACTAACAACCTAAGAATTTAACTTATTTTAATTCAGAGTTTTTACTTATTAATCTAGTTCACATGCTGCTTATCTGTAGAACTATGCAAGGGTATCCCAATTTGCTGTGTCAAGGAGAGTGTAACAAATATTACTATTTTCTGCACAGAAAGTTCTTGGCTCTCATACAGAGATGAAATTTCACTTCTGATTTTTTTAAATCCTCAGTAATTTCTTGATAATTGTATGAACACATGAAGCGAATAATAATGGTAACATCTTGCACAGAGATGGAAATGCACTTCTTCTTGGAGGGTCTTGGGCTGCCTCACTGGCTGGGGAAGACTCCCTTTACCTACCCCAGCCAGCCTGATTTTTTGCCATGTCGGCCATGGGGCAAGTTTTGCACTGACTTCACAAAACACAGAATCAAGCTGGCAGGCATATAACAAAGCAGGCACTTGGGCCTTACACAAGAAGACCATACAGCATCAGGGTGTAGGAGGAAAGAAGAAGGGTGCAACCAATCAGCTCTAGTGGGACTTTAAATACGAAGACTGTTGTTACTCTTACGGGTATTTCATTTCTACTCTGATTAAAAGTGAAACTGTCTTTAGTGGATTCACACAGAAATTCAGATTTACATTTTGTTAAAACTAATGGTGTATCAACTTACTGCAGTAGTTTGGGACTTAATTGAGAAGAAAAAAATTACATTTGCTGTATTAACAACTCCATACACAGCAACACCCTTGCTTTCTCCTTGGAGGGCTCTTTTCTAGTAACTGCTGAGACCTGACCCTGCTGACCTGTAAGATCTGTCAAGGGAGAAGCCCAAAGCAGCGTACATACAAGTCTATGTATACAATTTCACAACAGCATCTTGAAAAAGAAATATGTTATTTCAATGTGATTTCTGGCATGCTCTGAATAAACTAATAACTTTGCTCTCAAGCTTTCAGAGTTGAAGAATTGGACTGATTTTTAGAAAATCTGAGAACTCTGATCTGTGAACACAAATTTTCAGTACTACAATACATTTCTCCCTCTTTATCCTAAAAGAAGCGTATAAATACAGAAAAAAAAGGTTTGTATTCTACAATTTTTAAACCTTTGAAAATACAAAAAGCATGTAACCCTATGTTCTTTTTGCACACAGAGCTTCCACAGCCTCTTAGGTGTAAGAGCCCTACATCCAGCATCCTTATCTGCTTTCCTATCTAATGATGTCTTATATAAGACATCTATAAGAAAATTAAAAGCAAAATTAAAGAAATTACTAACACACATCCTGAAAAGCACTGTTTAGAAAGGATACTTTGGTTTTCTTTTGGCTAAATGAAAGATACTAAAGAGTTAATCTGTATGCTGTAATTAAACAGGAAAAAAAAGGAAGGGGAAAAAAAAAGGAAACCTGAAGCAGAACACATACTACAACTGCATGAAAACGTTTCTTTTGGCTCTAAAAGAAATAAAAAATAAAAGTACATGTTGCAAGAAAAAAGCCACTCAGGCACAGTAAAGTAGAGTTTGGAACATGCAGTGGGGTTATGGGGCAGCTACCAGCAAGTATTGTATGTTCTTTTCCTAAATCTGACATAATCAATTAACAAAACCTTCAGCAAAATATAAACATTTTTACAATTAGATTGCTGGAGATTTATACATAAAAGGACTCAAATGATCATGAATGATTCCTACTGACTTTTGGTAGGACTGTCTATAATTGTCCAAAACAAGAATCTGGACCCAGAAGTGTTAAGTGTTGACAGATGATTATAATATTCCATGTTTATATTACCATAACTGAACAAGCCCCAGGTTTAAACTCCCTAATAACTAGTTATGCCACTGTGTTTAACATGGTAGGCAGCTGAAAACTCCTCTCACCGGTGCTCTTCCAGACCGAGCAACAGGACGGTGATCCAAACTCTCAGCTGTTGAACAAGGAATACATTTGATCACACCTGCAGCTGCACTCTATACTGACTGAAGAACAGATTAGATAATAGAAATTGCAGTACCTTAGGAACTGGGTGAGCTGGAGAAACCGTGGCTGGCCAAACTATACTATAAGCAGTATTTCTTTGTCCCTGAAAAAAGCATCTTCGCTGTTGATTGCTTGACTGCCTGTGCAGGTAGATATGATTGCGTGAAGAAAAGATTATGTGGCAGCCAGTAACAGAACCTGGTAAGAGATAAGTTAAAAATGGTTAACATTTTTTTCTACCACATTACAAAATGGAAAGTATGCAAAAAAGGGCATCATGTGAAACAAGCCACAGAACTCAGGTAGTAGTCGAGGGTAGTTAAGATTGTTCAAATCTTGTACTGTTAAAGACAGAACATTAACACTGAGAAACAATGAGAACAAAAAATCTCCCCAAACAATACTTTAAAGCTTTATAAAATACCAGATCTATTTTGACTTGATACATTAAAAAGTAGCGTGGGTAAATGCCTCAAAGCTTACAGCCAGGACTGATGCTCCAACTGGCCCTTGCTTGTACCATTTGCATGGCTAGTAGCTGCATTGTTCAAGGCCTGGGGAAACCGCAAATAAAGGACAACAGCAATAAAAAAGGAGAGTAAAATATGATTTAATGTTGATTTCAGACAATATGTTCACCTTTATTTTTGCAGAATTGGTCACAGATTTGAGCATAACCAAGTCAATGTTGCTCTTGTCGTTTGCATCCAGACACAAAGAATGAGGTTCAATTTGTCCTGCCTACCACGGCAAAAGAACAAATTTCAATAGGTATTTTTAATTTTGGACAGGAGACTAAAATTTGTAATTGACTTGGAATATTCAAATCAGATTTTCATTAATTCACATGAGGATTTGGGATGACAGTTCATCAGAGCTCAAACTTAGCTACTGGGCAATGATGCATTTTGCCCCTCTCAAAAACAAAAAAAAAAAAAAAAAGAAAAAAGAAAAAAGAAAAAAGGAAAAAAAGGGCATTGAGGACCAAAGGTTGTCAGAGACATCCAAACCAAATTAATGCATCACAAAAGACAGTGCTAGCATCAAAACTGGGAAGTATACTAAATTCAAAAGGATTATTGACACTGCCCAATTAAACTACAATTACAGGTAGTGCATATTTCCATTACTCAAACATTCTACAATCTAAACAGAGGGTTTTTTTGAACATAAGTTTCACATAATAGTTAATCTCTTTCTGAAAAATGTCATATGTATACAAACATAAGAGCAATCTTTTGTGGCAAGTAACCCATACAAATAATTACTCTTCAGTAAAAAGAATGTGTTTTCATTTAAACAGAAGTAACTAAACATTTTCTGTATCACAGAAATTAAGAAATTACTGCATATTTTGCAACTATGTAATTTTTTTTTTTTCAGAAGAGTTTCTTCCATATCTTGTATGTTTTTGTTGCGCCTTCCTTCCTTTCCTTTGGATGCATTTATTATGTTCACATGCTGAGATTATCCTTCCACACACACACTTGGCTGCATAGATCAATATCTGAATTTGTGTAATACCTGAAAGATTCTAGAGACTTTTATGCAATGCAAGCAAATTTTTACCATTTTAAGAAATTGTTTATAAGTAATAAGGCAGAGTTGGAGAGCGAGGCTCATATCAAGCTCTCAGTATGACTTAGGCACCCCAATGGAAGTTGCCCACTTCAAGTGCCTCCATGGAAGTGGGGCTTCCCAGTTAACAAAGGGTGGATTGGTTTGGTGGTGTTTTAATTATCATTTTATCAATTACCTCATCATCTACTGCTTTCCTAGGCTCTCCTTCGCAAGAAAAAAATCCTTGTCCTTTTGAAAAAAAAGGGGCCATTGATATAAAAGTGCATCAAAAGAACCCAAAGCATCCTACAAACTCCCTGGCCATTTTGCACCCATTTCTGGTAGCACAGAATCCACTGAAGCAGCAACTTTTGGGGCATCAGAAGTAGCAATCAGTCTGCCAGTATAAGCTAAGGCAGCTCTTCTACAGAGTGCAGTGGAAGTACCTGGCTCTTACTGCAGCTGAAGGTACAAACATACTGAAAACCCACACTCACTGATGTGGTCAAAGTCCACGTGGCCACCAGTACGTGAAGGTGTATTTCAAATGCTTGCCTTGACGCACGGCATGCTGCCCAGGCACCTAGACTACCGTCTAAAAGTTCAGTTGGGGAAGAAAAGGTACAAGTGTGCTTGTCAATTATTCAACAGTAAAACTCCAAATGTCCCAAATACACACTCTTAAATAGATTAAACCATTTTATATTCATGGGTACATGCCTATTGACTATCCCACATTCAGAAGGGATACCTTTTTATTCGGAATACAACTTTTACCTCTATTCTCCCAAAGATACACTGTAAGTGTTGTCACAAGATAACAGGATAATAAGGTACTGTAGTCTGTTGTTATTCTACTAACTACTCATTATAAACCAGATGCACATAAAAATATCTACTACTTGAACAGGTGAAATGCGACAACCAAATAAATATCACCATAGTATAATACGACTCCTAAAATACATTGCAAGAATTATAAACACAGGACAACTAAACCTTTATTTGAAATATAAAAAATTATAACAAAACATTCTCCTGCAAAGTAAAAATAAAATGAAATAAAATGGCGTTAAAATATAATGAAATTACTGGTTTATAATGAAAATCTGGACTCCATCCACACATTTCCTTCCTTAAGAAGACCTTCCTAATGTCTACACAGCTCCTTTTATTTTTTACGCTCCCATATTCACAGCTAATTCGATATAGCAACATCATCAATCACTGGAGACAGGAACAACTGGCTGTATTCTCCAAGTCTGGCTCAGATATTCCCTCCTTCCCATCCCTTACACCTATCAAAGCTTTTCTCAGTGCCTTATTTACTTCTGCAACACTGGCGCTCGGGCACATCCTTTTTGTTAAGCTTTCTGTGTATATTAATTACTGTAAGATGGTTCATAAACATGGGATTTGTGCGGCTGCCAGTGGAAACTGCAGCCACCCGAGCGAGCCTGGTGGTTGAAGCCGGGTAGCCTGGTAACACACCAGCACAGACAGGATGCAAAGTTGACCCTTCACACGTTTCTTCTCTCCCCCAGCAGCAAGGCTTCGTCACTTGCCACGAGTAACAGAATATTTACTATCAGCTGCAATAAGGAGAATTACTAGCGGCGTTACCAAATCACATCAGCAGATACGATGTACCGAGCACAGCAAATTACAGACAACTGCTCCTCTGACTCAACAGTGAATCACACTGTGCAATCTCTACACACGCATGTCCCATGGCAGCCGCTGGATTCCTCAGCATACCTTCCAGACCTTAATTTGTATTAATAATATAAATATGCACTGTGAGCTTTGGTGAATTACCAGATAAATCTATCTTGTGTGGAAATTGCATTTTCTCTTTCTTTTAAATGAGTCAGCCAATGGGGCTGGATACAGAATTCAAGTATGATGATGGGTGGGAGCATTTTAAGTGACTGATTTTGCAGCACAATGTGCCCTATATTTATTAGCCTTTTACTCTAGGTCTATTTTAATTGTTATCTGTTCATGCATGCTACACTATATAATGAAATGCTCCCATTTCACTCCCAGAGCAGAGAGTTTTTTATGTGTATCTCTATTAATGACCCTTAATTAAGTTGATTTTAGTCATTTAAATGTGATTTTCCTCTGGTCAAGAAGTATTTTTAAAGGGAGATGTTGGAAATGAACTCTCACATAAGCCCTTTTCTAATGCTTCTGTTTAACAGTTACAGCAATTTATCAGCTATGTTTTCAATGAATGAAGTGTGGGGTAGCCATGCAAAAAACTGCTCATCTACATAATCCATCAAATGTGACTGTTAGCAACCATTTCTTTTTTAGTATTTATTTATGAAAGACTTCAAATTTCCCAGCAATTAGCAAAAATGTTACCGAAGGCTAAACATGACAGTTCCAAGCTACAATACAAGGGTACATCTTAAAAGAGCCAAGAAAAAAATATAACATATTTTCAAATAATTTAGTCACAGTACCAACAGAAGCACAGTACCAAAGTTATTTAGGATTACAAGAATTAACATCCAACTGATTCAGGAAATAAAATCTACTTGCTCTTGATAAAGTAAATCTTACTTAATATATGAACAATTAACAACATCAAAAGCATTGTTCAGAGAACTCATTTTTAGATATGTGAGTTAATATATACATATTTTAAACTTTAAAAAAGAATGACCGTGGAGATTTTCTCAGTATATATGCATTTGAGGGCAAAACATTAGAAAACTTTAATTTGGCTTGTCAGGTCATTTTAATGTTATAATATTGCTCCTTGTGCAAAAATACTAATTTTGCTGAAACTTCAGAGGAAGAAAGTTTAAAGTGAGATATTAGAAATCACTATGGGCAATAATATGTGGAATCCAACCAGTGCAACTAGGCTACAATATATAACTTTTTACTGTTAATTGCCAAATGTTCCCACTTTTCAATCCAAAATAATGGCTGTGGTTTGATAGATCTTTACTTATAATTGTAATTCTAACTGTCTTAATGGAACACTGACTTTGTAATCCCCATGTTGCAAAGGTACGTCCAAGCTTCAAAAATAGGATGGGAAAGATTAAAGGTTCTCTCCAACTCTGTGTAACCTGTGTAGCAGAAGAGCAGCTCACATTTCACAGGCAATAACCTGTGCATTTGCTAGGGTGAAAAAAAAAAAGGGGTGTGTGTGTGCAGAAAAAGAACAACATAGGGAAATGCCTGAGGCATAAGTTGAAACTGATTGGGCAAAGTAGAAGGACAAGAGCCCTTGAAATTAAACAAAAGGAAATTCATTCTGTTGACAGATGTTGATTACATCAAAGCCACGAAAGAACTTTTTTTCTGTTTCTTTCTTTTTCCGTTTTTGCAACTAATACCTGTCTTTTCTGTAAATTAGGGATATAACGTATCTTAATCAACATAACCCAACACATAGTAATTTTTAAATTTAGTAAAAGTATATTGTAACGAGGTCTTAACGACAGGCTTCTCCAAACAAGAGTGTATTCACATGGCCATGTCTGCATACCCGTGCTGGTCACGCCATCATCAGCCCCTTACTTCCAGGGGTTAACTGCTCTGGCAGCCAAATAAAATACAGAGAGCACTGTGTAATTATGGAGACAGTCAAAGGGCAGACTCTATTTTGAAATCTATTTGCACAGACAAGGTCTTCCAATTTCGCTTACAGGAAACAAGCTGGTAAAGGGGGTCTCCTCCTCTCCAGATGCTTTCCACACTTTTTTCCCACATCAGGAAATTGTGGACATGGACACCATGCAGCACTGTTTCCTGGATTGCAGGGCTATGTCATTACAAGGAGAAGAGCAAGTCCATGCTTGTGAGAAGTATTTCCTCCTAATTGCCCATATTAGGGGAAAGCAAAACCCACAAGGACTACTGAAAATGTGACTAGCGGCAATTTGTAAACAGGACGCAGCCACAGCTGTCATGATGGTACTGGAAAAGAGAAAACAGCAATGAAAGGGTAAAAACACTCTGGTTTTAATAGCATGATTAGGGAAATGAAATATTCATCAGGATAGATGTGACTTCAGTTACAACAGCAACACATTGGTGAAAACCTCGAGAACACTGTGTTTATGATTGTACTCTGGTAAACTGAAATAGAGACCGTATCTTGCAAACACTACAATTTTATTTATTGAAATTAAATGGAAATTAACAACAGAAGGTGTTTAGTTAATGAAGGCATTAACAGAACTGCTGTTCTTGTTACTCCCATATGAGCCAATAAAGCAAGTCAGTGGTCAAACACCAACCAACTCCAAGTGAGCCAAGTCAGCCTCTCTGCTGAAACCACTGAGATTCCTCAGTGACACAGAAAAAAACCAAGTTTGGCCCTCAGGACCAGTTTCAGCCCGCACTAATTCTAATTTTGCCCTTACTTCACGGAGACCAGAACATGGCAATTTGCTTGCTGCATGCATGCTAATACACATGAGTTTTTTTATTGCATGCGTATTTCTAAACTATATGGAAATTCTTGTTTGGCTTTTCTTATGATGATTTAGTCTAGAGCTGCACACTAAAATGATGAATCAGTGTCTTCTGGAATAACACTGTTCTAATTCATTATTCAGTCAAACTTAGGGCCAACAAAATAGCTGTTCTACAAGTTGGTAAACTGGGAAACCACAGAGAATCAGAACCTCTTCTATTTACAGGAAGGATGACAGCCTAAGGGTACTTCATCCCAATAATAACAACATTCAAGTAATGGTGCCCAGGTCATGACAAGCCATGACCCTCCCCATAGCTCCTTCAGGAAGCTGGCTGGGTGCCACCTTTTATCAGCAGCAACTGCCAGTGCAACTTTAACAAACAAGAAGAAAAGGAAAAATAAGTTTTATATTCTTAAAAATTCCTTTGACCAATTGAGCAGTTGCATATATATATATACACACACACAGAGTCACACCAAACCAGTACAGGAAATAAATTCACTGACTGAGTAAAATTCTGCTACCATTAAGCAGCACTTTCCAATATTAGTGTAGGATTAAAAAAATGCAGAGTAGTATTTAACTATATCTGAGTGATACATACCATAGTATATATAGTATATAGTATGGTATATATATTATACCATAGTAAATTAATTGTCTATTACAGAAAATGGGACCAGGCTGTACAGGCTTAACTTCAGGAACAGGACATTGTAATTCTCCAGTAGAGCCTTCCATCCTAGTGTTATTTCTACTACATTTTCTCTCTCTGATAGAATAACACAAGTAGAAGATAAAAAGGAATTGTTGCCTAAAGCAGTATCACAGCAAAATGAAACGAATCAGGTACAAAAGCTGGAGAAAGCAATATTAAGAGTTTCACACACAGCTAATACCAGGGGAATTTGGGCTCCAGATCACAGCATCTGGCAAATTTCAACTTCTCTGACTAGCTGGAGAAACATTCCTCTTACGTTACTGCATTCCTATATTGAGTAAATTAATTCATCAAAAAGTGAATAAATTAGAACAAGAAAAGTATCTGCTCCGGTTTGCATCTCTAAATACACCTTTCTATCACTTTATTTTTTTTAAAAGATCATAGAAGTTGCTTTCGCTTGAAGGATTGGTTATTGTATTCATTATTTTGATTTTGTAGCGAAGCAACAACTGTTGGAAAAAGTTACTTAGTTTAAAAAATAGGAGTTGTTTCAGGTTAAAATAACAAGCTATTCAAATAGTCCTTACACACACGCACAATACCAAATCTTGTTGTTAATATGCACCCACCCACAGCTTTAACGTTCATTGAATCTTACTGGGATAAAATCTTTTCAGGCGCTCTGTGAAACAACTGGTTTTCAACTGGCATGGTGATGTCCTGTATGTGTGCCTGATACAGTATTAAATGTTAAAAATAAATCCTACTTTAACCTCTTAAATTTTCACGGGAAAAGGAAGAAATATGTCTGAATCACCACAAACAATGTTTCCCACAGAAACCCTTCCAGTGGGTGAGCGAGGCTGCTGAAGTACTAGTAATCTTTGCGTAGAAAATTTAGGAGTGCTCCTGAACATCGTACCAGGATTTGCTGTGTAGCTTGAGACACAGGAAGAGAACGGGCAGGCAGGAGTCTTTTTCCCGCACAAAATATATGACCCATTGCAATAATTATTTTCAATACACCTGCAGCCAGATCTCTAAGGATACAAGATGATTCCTGAACTGTAAGCCAGTCTTACCTCAAATTAAAAAAAATACAGTGTACACTGCTAGTAATTTTAGGATGAATACTTCAGTAAAGTAAGATTACATTACTACTCACTTCATAAAAAGGACAGCTAGCAGTGTTTCTTGCCGTCTATTAAATGTTGTTAATTACTTGCATTGTCCTGTCTTCACATTAAAACACAAGTTACGTGAGGACAGTGAGTTGTTACTGAGAAAGCATGTACATGTCCTTCGCTAGAGTGAAGAGCGTAAGGTTGGGGAATTACATCCTGTAAGCCGGACTTCAAAATACATGAGCAGAGAGGTGTAAGTTTACAGCTGTTTCTGCTAAACTACTGTGGTGGTGGTGGAAACAAGCTCTTCTTTTTTTTTTTTCCAGGAAGATATTCTGCAGAAGGAAGATGTCCCAATTGAGAGTATGTGACAGATGACTTGTAGCATCCTTATTAAAACATGTATTTTTAAACCTGTCAGTCATAAGTATATGCTATTAATGCACAACTTGGATGCTTACTCATAAATATGTGACACATGGGTCACTGGATGAATTATAATGATAGGATTATGGATCGAATTCGGAAGAGTACGGTATACTGTTTAAAATTTTTTTTTTTTTACTATCTTTCACTTATCTCCTTGCTTAACATTTACAAAGACCTCTTTCTTATCATAAAAGTCCCTGTTTATCAAACAGTGATACAGGAAGAAGTTGTTTACGTTTTCAGAAGTACCAACATACATCACTTACGACAAAAAAAAACAAGCACTCCATAAGAAATGCTCAATCACTGTCAATCATACGCACTAAAATATACATAAACTAAAGCATGTGGTGTGAACTATATTAGATTCAAACTGAACACAGAATTACAACTATAACAAACAAAACCCAAATAATTACAAGTGACTCATAGGCCTATTTACACATCTCACCAAACTGCTGGAAAGGTAGGTAACCATAGAAACCTGACAGGCTAAATTCAGTACTTTAAGATTTGTATTTAGTTTAAAGTGCTGAAAATGTTGTTTCTATTTGACAAAATCCATATTTTTAAAGGCTTCAGGTTTTGCTTTGGTACTTAAATAAATGCTTAAAGTTATTTCATCTCTTGGTTACTAATAATTTGCCTCATATCTGACTTTATCCAAGTACAGATTACAGTTTACTCTTTGCAATATAAAATGTTAATACATTTTAATAATGCAAATTAATATTTCTAATATTTCTTTAATGATTGAAATTAAATAATGATATAAACCAAACATTCCTGCATTTAATATTAAATGTTTTGCATATAGACTTTTCTAAGCTACACACTAGCAAAAAAAAAATTATTCAAATTAACAGTTAAAGCTGGAATGCTAATAGCCTTTTCAACTTATAGTTCTTTTTCACTGACAATTACAATTTTCATGGCTTAAAGTTTAATACTATGATTAGTACTAATGTCCTGTATTTTACTTCATAATCTAAATGAGTAAAATATTATTTTTGTAGTTCACTGGCTCTTATACTTAGGCTGCAATGTTCAGTGTGTATTTCATTATGCAGATGAGCAATGGATGTCGTCTAACGTGATTTAAATGGGTCAACAGTATTTTCCTATTCACATTAATCATCCAGACAGCCACACACACACACACATAAAAGCGCGCCTTGAAAACTAACCTAGGAAATCTCTTTTTATTGCTGACTCTTCCAACTAGTCAAACAACAGCAAACGCATGCTACAGCAGCCTCGCAAAACCAGGGAGCCAAGGCTGGGCGCTGCTCCTCTCGCTGGTGCACAGCCCTTGCCGCAGCCGGGGCCGGCAGCGGGCAGCGCTCCCTGGGCTGCCCGCGGCCCCGTGCCAAGAATGATTCTCATCCCGCCAAGTTCAATGGGAGCTTGTGTGTTGACAAACTGAGCAAATTGGAATCGGCAAAATTCGTTCTTGGCACGGGGACATGGAACTGCGCTGAATGCAAAGGCGTGCTGCCCGCTGACGCTGTGCTGGCAGCCGAGCTGTTCTTGCGTAAATACACTTGTCGGAAAACTCCCACTAAAGTCAAAGGACACAGGATCAGGCCATTTATTTCCAATTGTTTATAAAACACATCAAAATTAAGGGCTCTATTCTCAAGCCATGTAACCATCACCTATGGCCCATTTCATACATGGCACATTGCAAATAAAATGGCAATTTATAAATAATATAGCGCTTCTGTGCAAAGGGAAGCTGTTGCAATAAATACTAAAGGGAAGGACTGTAAGTACAAAACAGGCAGAAAGTAACAGAGTGATAAGGTACCAAACATTCAGACTCATTTATTCAATAAATATATTAGTAGGATTGGAAAAAAAAAAGAAAGAAGAGATCAAGATTGCCTCAAACACAAAGTACTGCTGTGGCACAAAATCTCTATAAAGGCAGAGATGACACATTTGATCATATTCCGGTGTAACAGGGCTGGCAGAGCTTGTCTGGGAAACTCCACGCTGTTCACACCACAGGGCAGATCCTGCTGGACAACATAGGGGTGGTCGGAGCTTCTCAGTGGTGGGATGTGCAGACTGCGAGGACATGGGCAGGCGGGTGGTGGGACTCCTTATCTCCCCCCTTAAAGCTTTACCAGGGACCTCTCCCTGCATCCAATCCACAGATGTAAATGAACAGGGGTAGGAACTGAGCTCAGCTGTGAAACTGAACTAATCAACATATGGCAAAGTAAGAGTTTCCAACTATTCGGACCTCACCAGACTTCATTTTCAACACTCGTGCCCTGGACAAGTGTTTCACCAGTACCTAATAAACAGCTGGGTACACCAGGCACCTTAACTGGATGCAGTAACTGTTCAGTGCAAAGAGCTAAAGCATCCGTGGGCACGGACCTGGTCCTGATTTATGGTAAATTAAACGATAATCACCACTACCGTGACTAAGGTTCAGTCTTCACCGGGACATTTCCTAGGTGTCACAGGGGAGAGATCAGCATATTTCTTGGTGTGACAACCCACGTGCAGGTCAGTAGCTGGCACCTTCATTCCCCCTGCACCCTGTCCCATGTAATGCACATCAGGAGGAGTTAAGACAACTGAAATTCAACATCTGCGCTTTTCCAAAGCATGTCTTTGGGACTGGATCCAGCCCTGCCCATCTGGCACCTTGCTTTCCAGTGAGAAAACATCACACTGGATTCCAAGAGCTATCTGGGAGCCCTGAGTGGTAAAGAAGGATGTGGCTTTCCCCACTGCCCCATACCTCATAGCCAACACCCCAGCTAATGCTATGGGAGACTTCCTGGAGGAACGGCAAGCAGCATTCATCTTGTTAAAGACAATAAATCACAAATTACAACAGCTGCTTAATCCCTAGAGATTGGATTGTGCAGTCCAGTTGCATCTTAGGCAGTGCCCCACACCTTCAGAATCTCAACCTCGCTCCCACTCCTCCTGATGCAGGTTTTACAGTTACCTGTGACCCACGTAAGACCTCCCTATGACATACGGTGCTCCAAGGATGGGCACAGCAAGCCCCATGGCAATCACTCCCCACACAGGCAGACTTAGATAGAATACTTAATTTCTAAACTATCTTCACCAGGCTATTCACTCACTTTGTACAGTTTATTAGACTACTTCATCATCTGATTTGCCAAGATAGGCTGAGTAAGAAAAGGGTCTTCACAACAGATTAGGTCTCTAACTCCTTTTTCTAGACTGAAAAGCATTTGCACAACTCTTTTCTGCACAGATCATAAATCTATATGAAGCAATAAATGTTTTGCTTTACACAAGACGAAGATAATCTAACTTGCCAGCTAAATATGACAGGCATTTCTTCAGAGCAGGTTTAGCTACCCTGTCTGCAAAGATGAGCAGCAATCCATGAAATTCTCCATGGGAAAGTCCCATTTAACCAACTACTAATTTGCAAATTCATCTCAGAACTTTTAGATTCTTCCTGAATGATTGTCCAACATCCACCTTAACTCTTTTTCTGTCGCTGTTTCAGGTCTGTGGTTTAAATACACAGATTTGCAACAGTATTGCCCACTGGAGAGACATGAGCCCCCAGCTAGATTTCCCAGTTGCTCTGACAGGAGCCAGCTGCTTGCAACCAGAACATAGCTTACTTATGTGTTAGGTCACTTGGAGCTTGGTTAGATAGAAAGAGGTCCAGAGGCAAGACTAACACAACAGAAAAAATTGTAAAGATATTAACTGCATAAAAAGAAACATTTTTGCAAAGACTTCCCATTCAATTTGATACAAAAAAAGGCACAGGCTGCATTGAGTGGTGCTCATGGGAAGGACTGAAGAAATAGGTAAAAAGAAGGCTAACAGGAAAGCCATGCATGTGGCAAGAAGTACACATTGGTGCTAACAAGAAAGGCCAGTGATCCTGGCATGTTCTCAGCTGGCTGAACTTCCAGCTGACAAGCTACCACCAACCCCTTTGCAACCTCCACCTGGGTTCCAGAGCTGAGGATGCTGTTGCAGCAAAAGCTGCCAAAGGTTGTCTACCAGCTACCTTACTCTATACCTGATGTAGTGAAACAGTTTTTACAAAAGAGTTATTTGGCCAAAACAGACCCCAAATGAACAAAAGCAAGACTGTCTTCAGCAAGGTTTTAGAAACAGCCACTTCTCCTGCAGTCATTGGGGTACTTTGCAACTGACGTTTTGCCAGAAAACATGTACTATTTAAGGAGACTACTCTACAACCCAAAACAATACCACTCTGGAAACCGCTGGGACAGAGATACACAAGTAAAATAATTCTTGCTGGTACAACTTGATCATTTTTTTGAGGAACTGATTTAAGGTTTGCCAGAAGTGAACTCATCTCATGAGCTAAGCTACTGCTGAATTAGTAGGGTCTGCCGGAGCATGAAAAAACCTTTATAAACACAGAGAAGTCCCACCATTTTATTTATTGATTGTTTTATTTATTTAGGGAACAGCAATTTCTTTTAAGTCTCTGTCTTGAGCCATAAGAAGTATGTAAATAACAATCAGTGCAGAACAGCCAGGAACAGCTCTGAGAGGTACCTAGTCACCTCACAGGTGTTAGTTCAGAAAGCATACAGGAATCCAGTTGAACCTCATCACCACCTACCATTTCATCCACGTTGCAATCTTGGATTGCATCCTTCCTTGTGGAAGGAGGCTGGGAGCTCACTGTTGCTTTTTTCCAACTCCATCTTCACCTGTGCCTATCAGAAAATCTGAGACTGAACAGCTGGAAATGATGTGAGAAACAAACAATTTCTTTGCCATTTTCTTTCAATGTTATGCCATGTCTGTTCACTTTCATAATTTAAAAAATAGATAGGGCAGGACCTAATTTAAGTTTATGTACAACTAAACATGAAACAGATAATCTGAAAAGTGTACACGTTCCTTTAGAGAACATCTGATATGTCGCAATGTATTAATGTATAAATTATGATTGTGTTCATGGTTCAAAATGAGCTTGATCTAAAACTGAAACATAGCTTTAAACAGTATTTTAACCATAAATACCTGAAAGTAAACATCTTTAAAATGTGCAAGTTGGAGACTTTATACAGCTGGTTAGAGTGGCTGGTTATTTATCATCTAAACCTGAAAGAACAGTGTGACTTTCAAAAACACTCATGAGTTTTCTCAGGCTGCACACTATAGGGTATGCCTGCCAAAAGACCTCTACGGAGCTCTGAAGAGTTCTTTATTCCCCTTTTCTAAGGCTTCCATGCAGCAGGGCAGTTTGTTGAACACTTGGTTTCCCACATTTTCCTCTTTGTTCAGAAATTAAGAAGCAAAGGGAAAGACATCTACTGATTTGGAAAGGACAACGGCTCTAAAAGGAGAACACCCCAGGGAATCTGCCATTTAACAAAATAAACAAACTTTCCATACTTTGTTTCTATGTCATAAACATTTCCAGATTGTTTTCCACTCAAATAATGTTTTTAATATGAACTATCTTAAAGGAATTAAAAAAATAATAATTCAAACTTCCCCTGTCCAGGAACATCTGAAGTAACTACCTCTGAGGAACAGCCAGTTATCAGGCAGATACAATCCTTTGCCAATGAACAGTTCAGCCTGTAAACATTACCTGAAATTATTCTCCTAGATCCTTTTAAAAACATAGCATGATAATGCAATAATTGAGACAAAACAGAATTCTGACACTTCTTATCATACTAAACATAGGTACATACTACACTTTCCTGCCTGAATTGTATCCAATGAATTACAAGACCTTCCTTTGTGGTATACGAATTTTCATGCTTACTCTCTCACATTTTACTCCTATTAAAACATGCACTATTCTAGTGATGTGACACATGTTACAAAGCAAAGGGGACTGCACGTGAGTGTGAATATCTACATGATGGGACATTGTTTCTTTCATATCTCTAACCTGATGCAGTAAAGCAAGATGAGGCCAAGATGGGTATTTCACTATCTAAGCTGGACAGAGTATATGGTGCTGATACATAATAAACAAGATGCAGTTATTTTCAACTTGTGATTCAAGGAAACCTAGGAATTTGATGGCTACATGCAAAGAGCGTGAAAAGACTCTTTTTTAGAAAGCAAGTTCATTATCAACTTCTTTCAGGTCTCTATATGGGAATTCACATTGCCACTGGACGTTGCTTAGAAAAAAACAAGCTCAAAAAGCTTGAAGATCACTGAACCAATAGGTGACAGGCAGGTCTGCTCTTGAACACAGACCAACCCTACCCTTTTGTGGATGTTTCTGCCTGTTCAACAGGCATTTCACTCTGACATTTATCCAAGAAGCATCCTGAAGAAAAGCACTATACCGTGCAGCACTGGCCAGCAGCGAGCAGCCAGGGTGGGAGATTCCTTGGGGCAGGAGTGCAGGGGAACCCCAGGTGCAGGAATGACCAAAGGTAGGGACAGGTAGACAAAGAGCTGAGGAAACCTGTGTAACATGGCAAGAGCTGCTGAGCAGAAGCGGCAAAAAGAACAGGCGCTTTGGTGACAACTGTGGAGACAGATGGAAAGGTCAGGGAACACAAAGTTACGCCACTTCAGACAAGCATAAAAAGGGACAAAAGAAGCATTTGGCAAAATGGGAGAAAATAGAAAACCTGGGAATTCGGCAAACACCAAGATATATAGAGAGGGTAAGAAATGACCAATTGAGAAGAAACCCTTATTACATAACAACCTGGTTTTAAAAGTTTTTAAATGGTTCCTCTTAAACAATCTTCTCGAATCTGTTTTCACTCTAGATAACACCAAAGACCAGTGGTGTGACCAGAACTGCTGAATATCAGTGACTTGTCTTAAATGGAAACTAGAACTTGACTTCATACAGAGTCTTTCGTACTTAGTGTGCAACAAATTGCTTTAAATACTGGCAGGCAAACAGCCATTATGCACTCAAGAGCTCATACATAATAATACTTAGCATTTTTATAGTGCTTTTCATCTTCGAAGTGCTTTACAAACAACTCATTAATCTCAACCAACGCACCTGCAAGGTAGATAAATATCTACATTGTAGGTGTAGAAAGACACAGAAAGTTTGATACCTTATCCAAGGGCATGCATACTACCAGACCAAAACTCCCTAGCTCCTGGCTCCTAGTCCCATGAAGGACCTGAACCCTGTCCTGTGTTGAGATCATGCCTTCCCTTCAGTCACACAGCTGTAGGAGAATGTGTCCCACTGCAAGAAGGGTGCCGACAGACTAGCAGGAGAGTCTCTCATTGCTGAAGCGGGCGAGCTCCCAAGGACCACTAGCTCCTACCAGGACCACCGACCCCAGGAAGTGGGAAGTCCATGAGACACCAAGGTGAGACTCATGGTGTAAGTTCTCAAACTGATTCACCACTGAGCAGTGAGCTGAAAAAGCCTCTGTATTGGCAAAAGCCTCAGCTTCTCTCCCTTATTTATTTCTCAAACTGCTGCACAGTCTCTGGGGCAGGAGATTCCTATAATTCAGACAACAGAAACCTGAAGCCTGTAGCCTCCAAGTGCAGCCACAATGCAAGAAAACAACTTCTGCTTCACTCCTCAGGCATTCTTTAACTATCAAAAACTTGGAATGAACTTTGTCTAGCAAGAACAGTAACTCTCTCCCTTGCTGGTGACTGGAAAAAAATTCTTAATGTGATTATACCACATGATTGTACTTTTACCTTTTTGCAGTTTAAAAAGACCTGATTTGGGGTTTTTTTCTCTTTTTTTTTTTTTTTTTTTTTTATAACCTCAGAAATACCAGAAATGCCAAACCTGGAGCAGACAAGAAGCCTGGAAGATTTGAACTGTAATACAATACTTGTACTGTGCTACAGCAGACCTTATATTCCTTTACCTGGAGAAGAAGACTCATCAATTTTTAGTAGACATCTTTATTTCAGATGTTTGTTAGTCATTAGATTTAAATAAGTAAATCTGAGAATCCTTATATGTTCAGTCTTTAAATTTGTGATCCCAGAACTTTAGAAGTTCTCCAGCAACTGTAGTTCCTCCCAGGATAAACAGCTTGTGTTTAAAATAAATAAGTCAGACAAACTGTTACAATAACAGAAAACAATAAATAGTTGAGGCAAACTTTTCCACACTTTTTCTTAAGATATCAAGGAAAAAGGTCTCTCTACAAGTAATGGTATAACATGTTAGTTAGGTAAACATGAGCAGTAAAAAATAAATGAATGATGGCAAAAATGTATGTAGCTAGAAGAGTAATTAACATGTTCTGCCTGCCTGTCCAGTCAACCTGGACATAAGAGTTAGAATAGGAAGAAAGAAGCAGCTTTTAATTATTCTTCCCCGTCTTAATTTTTTAAACTTACAAGAAGCAAACAACTAACAAGGTTGCAATCCAAAATAATAAGAAGAAACAGCTCTTGATCATTAAGCAGAAGCTACACGTTCCCCACATTCAGAAGAATTTTAAGATAATTATTTCATTGCTTTAAAACGGGCTTGTGTCTGACTGCCAGCTCCATGCTTTAAAGTATGCCAGATTTACAACTCCTGATGAAAATAAAGGCATATAAGAGTAAACTAAAAATAAAACACATAGGAAATGCAATTAAATTTAATTAGATTGAACCCTCACTCTGCAATCATAAAAAAATTTAAAAAACATTTTCTAAATTAAAATATCCACCATGATAATATTCTGCAGCTAAAATAACATACCATGTTTATATAATGCAGCTTTTCTAACAGGATGAAACAGATTAAAGAGAAACATGCAAGGACAAAACCAAAATGTGCACCTGTATCCACTAAACACTGGAAACATAAAACCAATAATGTAGTAGAAAAAAACCCCAACAAACAATGTGATAAGACTAGTGCTACAAATTTTTTTGTTATTTAATAACTTGACACTTTATTTGTAAGCAGTAATCAAGAGATGTCAGAGTAACTTCTGTCGCTGCCTGTGCTCTTCCCTGCTTCTGTTTTCATTCTAGGTTAAAGAGTATTTTCTCCAAATTACCAACAAACTACAACTAGATTTACTAGTGGAGAGGTATGCTACCCATCAGTACAAGGTGATACTACCTAAAAACAATAAAGGAAATAATAAAAGCAGGAGGCAAGGTTGAATACAGCTTCTTTCAATTCCCTTGGGAATCCAGGTACTACAAATCTTGAGTTCCCAGGCACAGAGGATCATGTTCATCAGTTACAGCAGCTACTCTGGGCCTAAGTCCAGGTAGGCTGCTTGTCTAAGCTTGATGAAATATAGGCGCCATCAGTTAACAGTAGTGGTCAGGGAGACTCCAGAGATGTGTAACTGAAAACTAAAAAATGAAATTAAAACACTGCTGCAGCCAAACAGCCTCCTTCTAAAGGATGCTGTAATTGTAATGCAGGGAGCATACAACACAGAGACTGCTTTTTCACATATCTAATATGAAAGTTAGCCCAGACACACAAGTATATTTTAACAAACACTGATTTTAAATAGAAATACTTAGGAAAGAAACCACGGTGACAAATGCATACAGCTTGAATAGACACAATGTCAGAAAAAAGGAAAAAAAAGGTACAACTGCCCTGTAACCCACTCCTCCTGCCACTTCATTACCTCAAAATATTTTCAAATTAAATTTTAATGCTAATAAATGTCGTTAGATCAACATCACTGGGATGTGGTGCCTAGAAGCAATGCAAGCTATGCAGGGTTGGCACATCACCACATCAAACTGTCAAAGAAAAGAGGCAGCGTCTCAGCACAGTTGAATTTGCAAGTGCTACAGGAATGTGTGTGTTTGGGAGTGAGGGAGAAGGAATGAAAGGAAAAAAAAAGAGGGGAAGACAGAAAATTATACAATCCTGAATTAAGATCATTATAACTAGGGGTCCTACAGGTGTTCAGTTTGCTCTGCACAGCTAGAGAATACCCACAACACACAATTCCCAAACTTTACAGACACGTGGTATGTTGGTTTTATGTACACCTTAAATTCTGCTTCTGGTCTAGGTAGGGTAATTCAGTGCAAAAGCATGAGTAAAAGGAATACGTTACGTAAATGTAATGCCCACTGTTAAACTGCGTTGTTAGTCTGGTTAGGAGCAGCAGGCATTAGGGCAGACTCAGGCCCGTTTCATTCTGCCGATACTGCACAACCACAAGACCCTCGGAGCTACAGTTCCTCCATCCATCATCTAGTGCTCATGATTTCAGTCCCTTTCGTCTGCTGTAGCTACTTGCACTGCAAGTTCTTGGAGGCAAAAAAAGGTTACACTATATGCTCATAGGACATCTGATCCTGTGATTTTGGGTAGCAAAGCTAGCTGCTGTAAAATACAATATAATTCACAATTTTAGGTCCAGAATTTCCTTAGGGATGATTCAATCCTTCATTCTTTCTCTTCAAATGCTACCTATAAGCTGCCTAGAAGCCTGTGAACAAGCTTAGACACCACCAGAGACCTGTGATATACTCAACTATTCCTGGTATTTTAAATAACAGGACATGCAAGGACCAAGAAGCCAGAGACTTCACTTGGAGTTCAGTCCCGTACATAGGATCGGCAGGGCCATCGTCTGTATTTTTTTTATTTCACCGATTTGCTGTATGAATATAGAGAAGTTTAAACGAGTCATGTGGTTCTTTGCAGAGCAACACTAAGATTAGCATGTTGGTTAACTGCATTTGTGAGCCTGAAAAGACGTATCCCTTCAGTAAGAGACAAGGTTTGCCTTGTGTGCTGCTCAAAGTCAGCACTGAACTGCACCCCTGGAATGGAAATCACAGACATGACTTTCCCTATCAGACTGTCCACCCTATTACATGGTGTGTTGAGCCTTTGCTTCTATGCCTGAAGCCAGGTAAGGAAATGCCAGACAAGGAGAACAACCTCTGGCAGGCAACACAGAAGTTATGCATGCAAAAGCAGTGGTCCTTGCTCACGGACATCCCCACGCCTAACTCTGAAGGCTGAGAGAGCACGGTAAAACTGATTTTGGAAACATGGCAGCAAGCCAAGTCCTTGTGGTGGAACATCCCTGTTTCTTGCTAAAGGTTTTCCCAGAGCTTTCTGGTATTTTCCTTCAGGGTCAGTAGCCTACACATGCGGCTGGACACCAGCCTTCACAGCGAAATGCCGCACTATGGCAATGAGCTGATGCAGAAGGTGGAAAGGTTTCAGAGATCTGTGATGGGACTGGAAAGAGAAAGCAGCTCTTTTCCACTTAAGGAAAGGTCCAGGTAAACTTTAAGGAAAAATGCAAAATGAGTGATACATGTAAAATACATTTCCAAAACAGTTCAATTTTGCCAGAAGGACTACATCTAGGCTTGCCTCACTTAGCTTCTGGTATTTAAAAATCTACCAGACTAAGTACTGGTAGACACAGGACACTGCCAGGGACGTGGCCACCCAAGATAGCAGGCATGCAGAGCGGGGAAAGCATTCGCAAAAGTGTGAAACTAAGTACTCTTCAGGAACTTGTAATGAATTTTATCTCTGTGTGGATTCTAGCTGTAACCGCAATGGTGATGTTCCAGCACCAGGTGATTGGGCACCTTCCTACAAAGAACAAAAGCTTTTGATATATGGGATTGAATGGCTGCGTGAGTAGGCACGGGTCAGCAAAGCTGTTGATGTGGCAGAAAACATCGAGTTTCAGCAGCTAGCCACCAACTAAAACCACTCAGGTAATGCCTAATATCACTTATACAGATCATTTAACTGTAACTGCACCTGAAAACACTGCTGCTTGATAAGCCACCCTCCCTCTTGCATCAAACCAGACCAGGGAGCTGCCGACCAGAACACAGCCTTCACCGTGGCAGCTGGTTTTCAAGTAGACCAACAAGTTGATCCAACTCATGCCACAGCTGGACACCTGCGAATGACTTTCCTTCTTTTCAAGGGAACCTTAGTTAATGCTGATTGAGAAGCCTAAGCTAACGTAGAAACCACACCCTACAAATCTACCCACAGCCAGAAGTGATAGATGTCAGAACAAAGGGGGGCTGTGTGCTGCCAACAACACATTACCTCTCAGCTGAAAGAAGAGAACAATTAAACACTTTATTGAAAGGGGAATATTTTTTCTCTTGTGCCTCAAACCATGAAAGTGCATGTCTGCCCTAGAGTTACTCATTGCTGCACTGTTGAAATGGGAATAATTCCTCGTCTGCCTGAGTATTTTCAAGACAGGGATGAAACTACCTCAGGATCATTTGAAAAATGTTTAAAGTGTACTACAATCAAATGGTTTGAACTTCCACCGTGCAGCATTTGCAGCTGATAGTGCTAATGTTAAATTCTGGAGACATGAGTCTGCCTACAAATTAATGGAAAATGTGAATTAATATTTTCTTCCAGCTAATTGCCCGGCTCATATATTGCACAGTGCAGCCATGCGTCATTTGATCTTGAGAACCCTCTAGCGAAAGTTTTCAATCACTTTTTCTCATCTGTCAAAAAACCTCAGAATTACAAGACATATTTCATTATCAGTCTGGAATGCCAGGAAATGTTTAGTCAAGTCTCTCCAAAACCGTTACCTTTATATGCTACGGTTAATTTATTGAAAAGCATTAGCTTAAAAGTATTGAAAGTCACCATAGGTAAGGATTAATTTTTTGAGTTGTACATTTCTAAGTTTTTTTTAATGGTGATGAAGATAGGGATGACGAGATACTTTTAGCATTTGAATGTTAATCGTGCAAAGAAGAGTTTTGTGATTTATTCTTAACATGAGAGTAATCTCATATATGTTGAAGTTGATGGTTAAAAACACTTACCAAAGAGCAAGCTACAACTTTTTTTAAAAAATAAATGCAATTCCTATTTCAAAACGTATCATCAAAAAGATGCAAACTGATTCAGTAGCACATGGCAGTTAAAAAATCCGGCATGCATGCTTTGATTTCAGAAAAAAACCTACTTTATCTTGAACCCTTCTTTCACTTCCTCTTAAAAATAGTGAAAAGCTTGGATTTCATGAGAACATGAGCATTATCAAGGGCTGCAGACTATGCAAGTTATGGGCCGTGTGTATCAGAAATACTGTTTAGTAAAAGATTCAGTGAAGTTTTTAGGGATATCTCAAGGGACAGGAGTCTTGTATTAGACAGTCATTGATGATCCATCTTTTAACCCAAATTCACTTCATTCCTTAAGTTTGGTTGAATGTTTTAGGTCAACTCCAATTCCAATGCAGGAGTGAAAAAAACAGGTTCCCATTTGGACAGAACGCACAAACTGCTTCCACGAGGACCAGTAGGCACCCTCCACTGCATTCATGAAACAAACAAAGCTGACCAACAGCTCATTGTTAGAGATAGGGAAGCAAGATCAGAGATCAGACTTACATCAGTATTTAACACAGTAAGTAACTCGTTTTACAAGAGTTGTCTTCTTGTCGATTATTTTTCTGTGGCTCGAAGTCTTGAAAGTTCATTATAAGAAATTAGGGGCTTCTGCTCTACAGTAATTTACTTGCCTAAAATGAATAAATCAATAAGAGACTACTAAGCCTTAAATCACCTACGTTGTAGTTGTAGGTATGCGGTTCTTTGCTGTCTTCTACTTTATTTTATTAGCAATGAAGTATCACAGATGCAATTACTGTAATTCTGAAAACTGTCATAATATGTAACTAGACCATTTGCAAGCCAATGAATCACCACATAAACCATACTATTTATTAGTAACAATTGGCATGACACACCGATGCAACGTGGCCATGTTCTGGATGTGTCTTAGTTTTCTTTTACAAAACGGTAAATGCAACTTGGACTTCTACGCATCACTTGTAAAATTCTTTTCAAATGCTATTCAAGAAAAGGTGGCAGCTAAAATGCAGTTCAACCCACTGAAAAATGCTGAAATACAGAATTTCACAAAGGTTTGTGCAAGACACTCACGCTCTTACAAAGTTGTGTACCTTCTCCTTGGGTTGAC
Organism: Rhynochetos jubatus; assembly: GCA_027574665.1. Taxonomy (NCBI): domain Eukaryota; kingdom Metazoa; phylum Chordata; class Aves; order Eurypygiformes; family Rhynochetidae; genus Rhynochetos; species Rhynochetos jubatus. The sequence continues at coordinate 21,491,161 of CM050654.1, forward strand.
AATGCTGCAGTTCTGACACTAGAAAGGCAGAGACTATTCACATAAATTCCCTATATGCCTACTGAAAAAGCACAAGCTGTCTTTTTAACTTCCTATAATCTTTCACTCAACTTATTAAAGATTTTAGGCTAGCCTGAGTCCTTCTGATACGTGGAGGAAGTATTTAACTAGTATAAAAACTTCCAAGATCTCTGCTGTTCAAATGCACTTACCTAGAAACAGTTCCATAATAAAGAAAACTTTCATTTCATCATTTATAAAAACATGACATCAGAAATGCGAAAAAAAAATCTCAAAGGAGGCTATAAAAAAGTAATTTTTGTTCAATTTAGGTAGAATAGATTCCCTTAGGTGAACAGAAATGTAATTTAACTTACTTCTGTCTTTCAGTATTTGCAAATTGTTAAATGAACTGTCCAATTAATAGAAAATTGGATTTAATCAGTCTTGTCTGAACTATGACAGTTTTGCTTTTTCACCCCTGGGAAATGCACATCCACTGGGGGAGCTGAACAAGGTTTGATACCTGAAGGGAAGGTATGAAGGCTTAACAAATTTAAACGGTTTGGCTCTGAACTGGGTGACAGAGGTTGGGTTTCTTGGTGTGGAGGGGGCTGGAGGCAGTGACAGGACATGGACACAAGTGGTAGAAAGGGTGCTTTGAAGAGGACCTCGGAGTACAGGGATGGTGGGACCTGAAAACCCATTACATACACCAAAGCCCCTACACATAACAAGTTCTGCGGTCGAAAGGGTTGGTCGAAGAAACAAACGCTTCTGTCAGATAGCCTCTTTTTGTCAAGCGCTGAAATTAACGGAGCAGAAACTATCGCTGCCAAACGTTCCTGTGGCCTGTCCGTGCTGCGCAGGCCTCAGGGCTGCTCACCACCAGGGAGAGAGCAGGTGCTGCCCCGCTCCGGGCGGTGCCAGCCAGGTGAGACGGCCAGGCCGGCCCTACGCTCTCCCACAGCGCCCAGGGAACGCGCACTAAGGAACGGCGAGACTTGACAGTTGCGGCCGCTGCTGCGGGACCCCGCTGTGGCTCCCCAGGCCTCCCCGACACTCCCGGGCGCTCCGGCTGCCGGCGCGGTCTCCCCAGTGGGGCGGCGGCGGGTCTTTCTGCTCCTCGATTTCAAAGCAAGCCCCAACTCAACAGCGGCGCCGCGGCGGCCGGCGAGAAGGACGGGAGGCGGGCGAAGCTCCGTGCCGGGCCCGCGCCTTGCCCCCCTCCCCCACCCCCCACAGCGGCGGTGGCGCGCACTCACCTCCGCTCCGCAGCACGTTGACAGCTCTGGGCGCCGCCATCTTGCCCATGTGAGGTGGGGTCACGTGGCCGCGGGAGGTCAAGCCAGGCCGGCGGGCGGGAAAGGGGGGAGCCCTGACCGCCTCGCGCCGGGCGCGAGGGACGTGGGGCACCGGGTCAGCCGGCGCCGGTGGGCGCGCGCCGCCTGAGGCGGAGGAGGGTTCCGGCAGGTAAGTGCCGCCCGCGGGCCTCGGGCAGGGTCGTGACAAGCCAGTCCCCTCAGGACCGCCGGCACCGTCCCCGAGCCGGGCGGCGCCCCGCAGCCGGCGGATGTCACTTCCCGCTCTGCCCCGTAGCCCTCGCAGGGTGCAGCTCGTCAGCCGGCGGGCGCGGGGCCCGGCTGCTCCTCGGCTGCGGCTGTGGCGGCGTGGCGGGAGCGCCCCCTTCCCGCCCTGCCGCGGCGGGGAGCCGCGGGGGCTTCGCGAGGCGGCGCGGGCACGGCGGGCTCCGCCGCTGGCCCCGCGGGAGCGGGCTGTGACAGGCAGCCTTCGGTCGCGAGTGCTGCGCCGCGCTGCCGTTAGTGGCGGCCTCGGCCTGCCCTGCGGCGGGATGTTGGGCGGCCGTCAGGTCGGTGCTGCCCTGCAGTGCCGCTGAGGTGCCCTTCTGTGCCGTTCCCATCCTTCTCGGGCTGGGAACGCACCGAGCGGGCCTCGAGACTGCTCTTTCCACCAGAGACGTGGCAGAGACGGCGCTTCCCAGAGCGGGCCTCGGTCTCAGAAGAGTTGCAACCGTTCCATGAGTGCTGGAGCCACCTCGAAATTTCCTTTTGTATTTTTTTTAATAACTTTTTTGTATCCTTGTGAATAAAAAGATGAACTACTCTTTATGAATTAAGTTTTTGCTGTTGTATTCGTTGTAAAGGCCTATACAGAATCTGAGGGATAAAGTTTGAACCCTGAACCTCAAAAATTCTAGCTACACTCATCATTTCATCTGCATGGCCAAAATTCATGTGTTCAGAAAAAATCTAAAAGAGCAAACTTTTCAGTAGAGCTGCATCTTTCCAACATTTTTTGGTACAGGTGTCACCTTAAAGAAATACCACCGTCTTACACTGTGGTAGTGTGGTAGGTTTTGTTTTCAGTCAAATAAAAATCAAACGAAACTTCTAACGTCCATTTATCATTTCTATTTTCCTCTGCTTTGTTTCCTCGCCTGCATTTGGCTTGCCTGTATGAACTTCTCAAACACATTTTGGAGTTGCTTTGGAACTGTTCTTATGGCTAGTCAGAGTTTGAGAAACACTGTCACAGGGCATATATCCGACAGCTGGCAGGTGAGAGCTAAACTTGAAGGAATCAAATCACCAAATGAAAGGATGAGTAGAATGCGTTAGGGTAGTGATTGCAAGAGTAAAAGGAAGAACCCAAAATGTAGAAGTAATACATATATTCTTTCTTATATCCTCACACATGTAATGATCCTTGTATCCACACGCATGTGTAACACACAGTGGTAACCTGTGGGATAAGTAAGCAAATTTTCAAATGAGAACAGAGGCTGGCTGTTTATCTCCAGAGTTTTTAATCTCCTGGTATGCCTGTTAATAGCTTTTAACTTCACATCTACAAATTTTAAAATTTGGTTAACAAGAATAGACTCAAGGCCCGAAGCAGGTGGAAATGCTTTTATTTACCTCCCTCTGCTCTGCAAAAAGCCTGAAAAATCTATGAACTTAAAAGTTACACAGTAAGTATTTCTGCCTTTAAGGAGCAAATTCCAAAAGTTCTCTGATCATAAAAACCCCCAAGTGCTGTGATCCTCTCAGCGGTCCTATACAGAGAGCGCTAGCAAAAGTACATCGCTTAATCAGCTGCCACACACAGCGCAACAGGCAGCCTATCATACAGCTTATATCCAGACCACATAGTAGTTTAGAGATCAATACAATACATCGCACTGCCTCCAAAAAATAGAACAATCCACTCCTTACAGTCACACTCCGCACCAAGTGATATGTTTCATCATCGATATTCAGTGAGGGGAGAATGACAGGATTTTAACAGTAGAAAACCAGCTAGAGACGAAGAAAGCATCGCTGAACTGCCCGGTTACACTTCGTGAGCATCATTACCCACTGCTCACTGTGAGAGGTACGCACACTGTGCGTTTGCAGCGCAGAAATGTGCATGTCTTCACCTTGTTACTAATTCTGCAATATACTATGGTCTTTCAGGAGTTTGAATCTCATTGGGTATTGTTTTATTTTCTATTTGGCAAGGCTTTGGGAATGCAGACACCCAACGATCGGTTCTATGACAACAATGTACAGTGTAAAGCAATCACACATTATTGGTGCTTGGCAGAAGTAACTCGGTGTATGCTGGAGTGGGTGTGCCCGTGTGCCTAAAGAGCACAGCTCACCTCACATAACAGTAGCCATATATGATAAGTAATTCACCGTCTCTTCCTGAACTGGCACTAAAGAAAAGAAACAAAGGGCTCCAAGGTAGCCTAGACTCACCTTTCTTACGTGAGTCAATAAGTATGTCCACTCAGTGGCACAAGAGACCACTGTTAGAGAAAATAAAGTGAATGTTTGGCTTTTGTCTGCAGCCTCAAGACCAAAATTCTGTATTGCAACAGCCTGAAAACTCGATGACATAACAAAATGCAGGAACTGGAGACAGTGCTAGTTATGCTGCTACCGCCTTTGTAATTACCTTGTCCTTAAGTGTCAGGTTATTTCACAAATACTTGTAGGTGTGTGCTAGCGGTTAGACGGGACCAATTCCTTTTGCATATCAGAAACCAAGAAGGGATCGATTGCATTCCAAGAGAACAGCTGTGTGATTTTTGCAGTCTCGCAATGAATCTTAAGCCTAACAACAGTCATTATTCATTAGTCTCTAATTTATGCCAAATGCAGGTTTTTTGCCTTTTACTAAGAAATACAGATAACAGATACAGGTTTGTAGAAGCCTTATACCAGTAAAATGAGGATGAGTATCTCAGGAAAGGAGAGATACACCACATCCTAACACAGCAAACCTGAAAAATCATACTCTGCCATGTTCAAGTTCTGTCACCAAAACAAAATATGTCACTTTTTTCCCTCCCGTATGTAATTTTCTTTTGTTCATATTTGGCAAATCATCTGAAATGTTTAACATGGACAGTGATATTTCAAACTATCCTGAGGCTTCAGGTTGGGAAGCAGCTTTGGAGAAATCACTTTTTTTAAAACACATCTGTGTGTTATGTTTGTCAAGGAGAGTCTTGCACACCCCATCTCACTTAGATTAGCTCTGTGCAGTCAGAGTCAGCATGTTCTAAATGTAGAATCTCAACTTTATTCTCTCCCTAGATACTCCACAGGCTGATATTAAAACAGGCAAAAGATGTGCTAAGGAAGACAGAAAGCTGGGCTTTAAATGCAAGTTTGAAAGCAGTCTGTAAAACAACGGAGTTGTGCCTCACGTATACATGAGATCTTACACAGACAAATACAGAAATACACTTCTAGTTCAAGTATAGCAGCTGGGTACTTCTGGGGTAAGGCTTAGGCTGCTTAGACTTTCCTATCTAAGTTTGTCTTAAAAGATGATTTAGTTCCACAGCAGTTTTGGCTGATGAGGCTGGTGCTGTTTGGGTCCTGCTCCAATCACAGACGGGTGTCCTGTTTTCAGCACTGGTGTTCATCTGGTCCATGGTGAGATAGTTTGGAATCCTGAACTTGCAAAAAACCCCAAAACCTCCTACGTCAGTGATACAGAATATATCCAATCAGACAAAGCCACACCAAACTCTTACATCACAGCTCTAGAGAAATTGAAATGACATGTTCACCGTCCCTGTCATATTGAACTAATTTCAGGCAAAGATATCTTTTCCATGAAACAAAGTTTTAAAAACATGAACGTCACATACAGCCTTAACCAGAAGGCTGACAAGCATCTAAGAATAGCAGCTATTGAACGCAGAACACCTCTCTTATTGCCATACCATTCAAAAACAAAAAGGGGATGTCAGGCTCTTCCCGTTGATCTAGATTTCCTTTACATTTTAGCTCTTTGGCTCCAGCTGTGCAACAACTGTAACAGGAGCACATACCTTCTGTATGAGGAATGTTTACAGCATTAACATGGTCTTTATTTCCTAAAGAAAGAAGCTAGTGCTACTCTCAGAAAAAAACTGCTCCTGCTATATACATTTTTTGCCATGGCAAAGAGGGAATTCTGAAATGCTCTTCCCAAGGCTTTGTCTTCATTGTGTCATTACCTGAGATTCCTCCAATTTGGGTGGGAGCCTTATATCTGAAATGAGCTTTGAAGGGTGGAAGGAGGACATTTTTTTCCCCTTTTCTCTTTGCTTCTCTAGTCTGGAGAATTAAAAATATTTTGAACATTGAGATCTGGAAATTGTTAGATTAATAATCCTTTTTTACACTTGCTTGTACCATTATAGGTGTAACGGGAAGCTCAGATACCGAGTCTGCAGTCTTGTTTCTTGCGATGCCTGTTCCTGAAGAACAAAGAACCTAGTAAGCATGTATTTGAATGAGTAGTTTTCAGCAGAAACTGGTATTTACATCATTTTTCTTTTTACACTGTAAAAAAGATTTGAGTGATGGGGGGCAAGCCCATTCCTACAATTTTCCCCCCAGAGATGTAAGCCAGTGTGATGGGAGATAGCATGCCCTGCCTAAGCAGAGTTTGCATCTATTTGCATTGCTTTTTGTGATAGCCTTCCATTTTTAGTGGTTGCACTGAATTTTTAGCCTCACAGTTCCAAGTATTGCCACTGGTATGGTTAATAGCCTTTCATAAATGAAACATTGTACAGAACTCAGCATTCAACTAAAATCTTTCTGATCATTGGAGAAAGAGTGTAAAATGGCATGGGGAAAACATGTTCCCTGTGACTTCAAGTTGATTTTTTTGGAGAAAACTGAAATATCTGCAACAGATACTTGCTTATGAGATACAGGTTTTAATATTTTACCATGCTATCTTTTTGTCAACTTCAAGTCCCAATTATCCTAGCAAGCAATGTTTCACAGAGCAGTGGCATTGCAGAATAATATTTTTCAACTTGAAAGCTGAGATTCCAAGCTTTTAGGTGATAGGCTTACAAATATAACAGGTATTTCTAGCTCTAACAGTTTGATACTGATGAAATCAGGTCAGAACTGACACTGGGAGAAGAGGTAAAATGGCAAAATACGCAACACAAGATTTTCAAGTCTTCTAGCGTTTGACAGTCATACGATATGATAAAGGAAAAGCATAAAGAGCAACAAAGTCTCAATAAGAGACAAAAAGGAATTGAAAAAATGATCTATATAAGCAGACATAAATCCTTCATACAGACATTATGGGCTGCTTACCCTCCTGCTGACATTGCAGAGAGAGACAATAGGTCAGTCTTGAATTGCCTAAACTGCCACATAGCAGCTTTATGTGTTTGTTCATAGGAGGCATGGACACTTACTGCCCAAGATACTGCTTCAGCTGCACAGACCTTTATTCCCCCTACTACAGCAGTTAAAGTGTCCTTCAAATCCTGCAGCTTCAGGTAGCTTGCTTCCTCAGTTTTGAAACTGTTGTGTTTCTTCAGGTTATTAACTGTTGAGCTAGAAGCTGTTTCCATTTTATCTGCAGTAGGTAACTTTTATGTTTCAAAATAAATGAAAGGGAACAGTTTGACCCAGGTTCCCAAATATAAACATTTTTCAGAGCTTAATTTACCTCTTAAGACAAAATCTTGGATAAGCACAACTGACAATAGCTTTGCGGGAAAAGAAAATTTGTCATTACCCGTTGAACTAAGTTCACCATTTTAGTTACTCTGCTGAATTTTCTTAAAGTAGACTCAGTGTTGCTGTGACTGGAATTGTAAGTGATGGGAGGGCAAGCCAGCAGCCTGATGCCAACAGTGTCTACAGCGAAAAACTTCAAATATACTTACAGATCTTACGTACATTCTGAAAAGAGTATTCAAATGCACAAAACTCTTTCAAATGTTTCAGCATGTAGTGCAAAGTTCCGCTTGATGTTTTAGTGAAGTGACTGAAGAATCTGGATTTAATCAAAATGCAGAAAAAAGTAATAAATTAAATTACATAAACCTGTTATTAGTGTTTGATTCAAGTTCCTGTTAGTGTGCAGTAACTCAAAAGAAGAACAAGAGCATCTTAAGAAACCTAGGGTAACAGATTATATATTTGAACAGAGGTAATTTTTATCCAGGATTACTTTAGGGTCATATTGTGCCTTGAATCGGAGAGGGCTCTAATAGCCTTCGGCTTCAACTATCCAATTCCTACACTCCTAACATCTAGAGCTGAAAAGTTGCGGCTAAGCCTCAGTGTTCATATGTCAGCTCACAAACCCACAAAACGGGATCTCCCCAGTATCCAGCTGCAATTCTCTAGACAGCTGTTACTAGTTCACAGGTCCCCTCTCGGCATGCAAAGGTCAGACAGTACTAGCGATAACTATTTTCTATACTACACCGATAAATACTTGTGTTTCTGTATAGCAGAAGATCCCTGTTTGTGATTATGTTAATACAGAAATATAAAGAGGAGCTACACAAAACACACTGTTATAAATAGTATTAAACTTTTATTTCATAAATCAGACTTGCTGAATAGCTGGAGATGCTCCTGTGTGTGCTTCAGAGACAAGAATCCTGCAGTTCCCTTGCAGGTGAAATTGGTTACCCTGTTGAAAACCATGGAATAAAATATCCAGACTGGCAAGCAGGAAGCTAGGAGTTTCTCAAATAGCATCCCCTGAAACCCGTTCTGTCAACTTTACCATTAATGCTCAGTCTCTACAAGTGCTAGTTCAGACATACCCCAAAAGCCTGCTGAACTAAACTGGCTTATGTCAGTGGAACACTCACTGCTCTCTTGCTGCTCTGCTAGAGATTATTACCTCTTCCTCTGCCAAGGGATAGTCCAGACACTTCTTAGACCACTTCAGGGAAAGTCAGCAGGGCTAGTTTAATTTGCTGATGAAGGTTGTTTCAGATAATTGGCTTAATTAACTGTAATGGATTAGGGAGTACTCACATGGTCTTTCCTGGCAGCAGCACTGCAGAAGCTGGAATCTGCTGCAGGATGGCAGGATGCAAAGTTTCTAGATCTCTAAGAGGTTGTTTATTCATATCTTTGGTGCCTAGTAACAAGATAGTTCCTGTAAACCAGGTCATTACGTTTTGCTGTCCACAGGCACATCCCAACAGTTTAGAATGTCCCCAGCCCATGCTGGAACGAGAAACCATGCTCAGCCTGACTGCACCTTCACCAGTAAGGGAGCTGGAGGCACTAGCTCACCTCTTTCAACAGTGTCAGCATAAAATGGAAAAAAATATACCCATAGGTTATGAAAAGAATAATCTGCCCTAATCAATGTGCAAGAGAAGTTTCATTATTTGTCTAAGGAAAGCAATTTTGTCCTTTTGGCTCAGTGTCTTCTATATCCATCCCACCCCATCAACTGAATATGGCAACCTTCACTACCTCTAGCATCAAGCCTACATTTCATGGCATCTCTCAGCCCTTTTGTGACACCTGGGGGTGATAGCAGACAAACCTCCTTTCCTTTCCCCTATCAGGTACTAGAAGTATCAAAAGAACAGATATCACAGACCCTTCTGCCTTTTTATGCTTCTCCCTTGACCTCTGCCCCAAGAAAAGTAACCTATGAAGAGAAAAACTGTTCAAGTGTGCAAACAGCCCATCAGGCAGTGTTTTTTCCTGTTAGTCCTACAGTTCCTTAAACGGCTTAGGCTGCTTTGTGAGTAGCATCAACCCTAGAAACTCAAAACTTAGGCAGTGTTAGTGTAGACTTGCCCAGAAGCACAAGCAGTATCCCAGACCTCTGCAGAAACTAAATCAAAGCACAGTTCTTCAGCTCAGCTTTCCCACTTCTGGCTTATCACTAACAGCTGATAATGTTCAACAAGAAACCAAAACTACTAACCAAAAAAACAAATCCACCCCATCCCCCCAGATCCCACAACTTACCTTTAGGCTTACTATTACAATCAGGAGAGGTCTTGTAACAGTCGTCATTATTAACAAGTATAAAAGATGCCAATACTACAGTAGATGAACATACATATTATATGTATCATACAGACAAGATACCCTAGACAGAAGAATTACAATTTCTAAAAGAATTTAATAGAAAATGTAAAAACATCCAGAAAACACTTGTGCAAAGTGTTCAATACTGTCCTGTACAACATCCTTGTCTCTAAGTTGGAGAGGCATGGATTTGACAGATGGACTGGTTGGTGGATAAGGAACTGGCTTGATGGCTGCACTCAGAGAGTTGTGGTCAACAGCTCAGCTGTATCCTGGATGTATCCAGACCAGTGTGGCCAGCAGGTCAAGAGAGGGGATTCTCCCCCTCTACTCTGCTCTTGTGAGACCCCACCTGGAGTGCTGCCTCCAGCACCCCTCTGGGGCCCTCAATATAAAAAGGATACCAACCAGTTGGAGCAAGTTGAGAGGTGGCCACAAAGATGCTCAGAGGGCTGGAGCACCTCTGCTATGGGGACAGGCTGAGAGAGTTGGGCTTGTTCAGCCTGGAGAAGAGAAGGCTCCAGGGAGACCTTACTGCACCTTCCAGTACCTGAAGGGGCCTAACAAGGAAGCCGAAGGGGGAAAGGGCCTCTAGTAATGGGACAAGGGCTAACAGGTTTGAACAGAAAGTGGGTAGATTTAGATTAGGTATCAGGAAAAAGATCTTCCCAGAGAGGGTGGGGAGGCACTGGCACAGGTTGCCCAGAGACACTGTAGATGCCCCATCCCTATCTGTCTTCAAGGTCAGGCTGGATGAGGCTTTGAGCAACCTGATCTAGTGGAGGCTGTCCCTGCCCATGGCAGGGGGCTTAGAACTAGGTGATCTTTAAGGTCCCTTCCAACCCAAACCATTCTGTGATTATACTTTTTCTCCATATCCTATCAGACAGTAATAGAGAACCGTCAATCTACAAACTCCAGTTTTGAAAGCTGGACCTGAATCCCATTAGGACCATAAAACACAGTTAATGGATTTCAGTGTTCCTTATTCAAGTCCTTTAAGATAAATCAGTTCTGAAGTCTGAACTACAAGAAAAGATACCCAACTTCTTCCTTTAATGGAGATGAGACAAAAGGACCTCAAGCCTACAAAGTGTCTAGCAGACTAGAGTCAAGGAACTATATATATATACACCTAGTTCCTACAGATCTGTATGTTTCTTACACTAATTAAAGTAGAAGTGTTTTTGGAGTCCCTTCAAAGTCTTGGCTGTTTCCCCAACAGTGAGGTGTTTTCCTCAGATCATAAACCTGCAAGCTTGGGCATTTGAAAAAGAATATGCTCAAGGCCCTTCAGAGACTTAAGTAGAATGGGTCTGATAGCTTATGGGAGCAGGATCCACTTTCCAGAAAGGATAAAGAGCCTATGCACAGGAAGCGTGCCAGCCAGACCACAGAACCAGTCCTGTAACCTGCTCCTGGGACATTACACCAAAGAGTGCACAGGCCCTACACACCATAATAGGATCCAAGTAGAACAACCTGAGGAAGATCAAGTTAGGAGAAATCTGAGATGCAATATTTATATTGCTTAGATTCATGTATTAAATTGCTATTCTGATATCTATTAAGTCTTGCAAACAAAAGAGAGGGGTAAAAGAAAATTCATACAATTGAAGTGATACTGCATCTGAAAATCTACATAGTTTATTTCAGCAAGAAGTGCCCCCAAACCTAAAGTACAACATTTAAAAACCTACAACACAAAAATAGAAAACATTCAAAATGCACAGAAACACAAGTCACCTTTAATGTGATTAAAACGTCACATGAGATTTTTTTTGCAGTTAAGTGGCAATTAAGGATGTGCTTTACAAGATTGTATAGAAATTTGCGAGTTGCCTGTACAGGTAGGATCCTCATGCTTGTGCAAGTCGTTCCAGCACTCTTCGGTAATCTGAAACAAGCTGTTGGAAGCTCTCTTCTAACTGTTCATGTTGCATGTTTAGGTCTATTTGGTTCAACTGATTCGTCAGTTCCTCTGGTCTTAGACACCTTCTCATCTTGGCAAGTTCTCTCTGCTTTTTCTAAGCAATCAAACAAACACAACCAAAGTTTGAACACAACCAGTCATCATCAAGAACATGGTATTTCATTAAATATATTCATTTCAGTATCTAGTTCCCCATAATTGACAAAAATTTTAAGCCTCCTGTGCACAGAAAACATTTCAGGAATTGTTACGTATTATTCAAAAGTTAGCAGGAATTAGCAATAACAGCATTGAAATGCAAGATCATCATCTACAAGCATAAACAATTTGTGTAGCAAGAAGGTAAGGACTTCCCCATGCTGTGTCACGTGTGATATTTTTACCTGTTTCTTAAATACTAAAGTATTGAGTATTTCACCAGATATTTTTTATGCAGCTGATATCAATTTCTGAACTGCTCAGTTCCTTAGTTACTTTCTATTCTTCAGTCTTTACTTGCTTTGTAAAAGCAGGATGTCATCGATATTTCATTAAAAAGAATTAATAATGCATTACATATGCCTGGCATCTTATCCATGTCTTTGGCATGCCTATGGAATCAGACTTTGTTAAAACAACATTTTCCCAAACAATTCCTCCACCAGTCTCCAAGTCTTCTGTACTCTAATTTTCCACTTATCCCTCAAAGGAAAACTTGTTTTCTGTGATTGATGCTGAGGGTCAGGAGGAGGGAGTGGAGACCACAGTAAACTGTAAATAAGCAGGATCAGAACAACTAATAATCATGGAAACAGAGGTTCTGTATCAGAGTCTTGATGAGGCCTCCAGGCACATTTCTGGCCAAAAAAAAAATCAAGAAACATTTCCATGCAGAAAGGCTGTGAAAAGCAGCATAGCTGTTCAAATTTTAGATTCACATTAGCCCTATATAGTCAAAATGAGTACAATATTCAAAACATGTGACAAGTTGCCCAAATGAAGAGAGGAGTATCATCTGAGCAAGCTCCTAGCAGCAGAAAACCAAACCCATCCTTATTCTAGAATTAATTCCAATTCTGCTTAATTAACAGGAATGCCTATTAGGATTATAAATGTTAGCTCTGAAAAAAGGTGTCAGCTTTCAAATGCCTATTATGCCTGATACTGCAGCATTAGGTCATCTCTTAGTTCCAGATTCCAGGTAAAAAGCAAACTGCCTCTGCATGTTTTAGATAACCAGTTGTTTCAATATCCATTTCCCTCCAAATATACTACCAGCACATCCAGGTACACGAGAGTCTGAAACCTGCAATCACTGACATTTTACTTGGGCAGTTTCAAAAGGATTCTTCGGGAGCAAGTTATCGGGCTGGGCAGAAAAGTGTATTTAGTTCAAGTAGCAAACACAAAGTATTATGATTAATAACAGCAGCACAACAGTGGTGGTTACTTCCAAAAGGGATGACATGAAGAACAAAGAGATGATCAAGGAGACATGTCTAGAGCACAGCCCACAAATGAGCATAAAAAGCAGAGTTCTTTACAAATGGAGAAGCCACAGTGAAACTGAAATTGCAGGAGCTGCTCACCCTCTGAACTACCTTAGAGTGAGGCCCTGTTCATTCAGATACCAAATCTTTTATTTCGTCTTATACAGAGAGTGACATAGCTGGCTGTATCAGTCATTCTCATCTAGTAGTGCCGTATACATAAGAATATCCGTATTTTTAGCAACAGCCTGCTTCCTAATGTGACGGCTTCAAGGAGAACAGATCTATTACAGGGCTTTTTTCCATCTGGGGTTTCTTCATACAGTTTTATTTCTGCTACTGTTAGCCAGGAAATAGCTGTAAAATGCTATGCCATTTTTACTAAATTAAGGTATTGGCAATTTAGAATTATTCTACATCTCTACAGCACTGTTCAAATGAAGCTATCAAGTGCTTTATATAAAAAAAACCAGCATTAGAGTATGCAGTAATATTCCTGATTCTTGATTAAAATTTTTCTCACCCCCCCCAGGTACTGTATGTTTATGTCACTATATATATTAAAAACTAGTTTAATTTCAGTTCTGAAGTTTCTGAAAGCAGCACCATGATTAAAAATTATTGGAAACACTGCTTAGAAGGAGTGGATGAGTAAGCTGTCTACTAGGTAGAACTACCGTAAACAAGATGGTTGTATTTCAGAACATGAAACTTAAAATCAAGGAAAGGGTGTTGGCTGCTTTCAGGATTCTTTTGAATCCTCATTGAAGTAACTGAAAAATTAAAAATGCAGTATTCTGAACTAGCAATATTGCATATCTAGCAATACAAAATCCATTCATTATTAATGCATTTATTGCATGCAAAGACTGAAGTGGAAACAGTTGCTAGAAGCACTAGAATTGAAGCTGCTTATGGAATTTTGGATTTCCCCCATAGGGCTTCAGTGCCCAGTGAATGAATTGAAACTGCAACAGTCCTGCTAGCTGAAAAATCATGGCCTTATTTCTAGTCAACACTGAAATTTAGCAAATGAGACAAGACACTCATGAAAGAATAGAAAGTGTTTTGATTAAGGTCTGGCCACTCAGCATGACATAGTATGATCTCCAGATCAGGCAACTGTTTAATACACTGCTGGGTTCTCATTTCTGCTAACAGCTCCCCTAAGTCCAAGACAAGTACAATCAAAGTTTTGCTATTTTAGTGTAACAGGGTAAGTGCTGCTTTAGGACAGCTTGCAAGCTAATCAAGGTACTCTTCTCATACTTCGTGAAACTTTTCCAACAGGGTTTAGGTTTACTTAGCAAGTACATAATTCAAAAGAGTAGATAACGTGCTAGTTATAGCAATAAACCTAGATTTATTTGTGGTCTTTTAATACAGAGACTGATGCCATTAGCAACCAGGATTTTTAACCTTTATCTCAAAAGGTCAGTTTATGCAATACGGACCAACTATATTGAGAATCACGAGAACCATACTTAATAGGAACTAGGAAAATGACTTTGCACTAAGTTTAGTACTTGCTTAAACTTTACTGCTGAAGTTATTTTATATTTTATCTGCATGGAGTTCTGGGTCCGCATGGCTACGTTATTTCTAGCTGGTTTTTTTAAAGACTTCGCTAACAACTAGAACAGGAATCTAACCTACACCTAGCCTGCAGTGTAAACGTATTACAGCATTTACCTCTTCAAATTTTTGGCTTGTCTATTTAAGGTATTTTTAACCTTTTCAAGAAATTGCCTCTCTTCCCCTTAAGCCTACCTACCTGGGTATAATGCCACTTGTAGCTAGATAACAAGCTTAGTATCCTCCTGCTGGAATTCACAGGAAGCAGTCAGGAGCCAAACACAGGATCCTCAGTACTGCTATGTACGAAATTCATTTGCTGCATCTGTATACGTGCCAGTTGAACACTGCATCACTAATAGCAGCTGATTGGCAACATAATTGGCATCAACTACATTTATGGAAATGAAAGTAAAATCAAGTATAATTAGCCTTGAAATAAGTATTAAATGATACTTAAGTCATATACACCTTATAGGGGCCAATCAGTCTTCTTTTAACGTCCAACCGATAGCTTCTGGACTGTTCTGCATCACCCATATCTGTTGCACGCAATCGGAGAATTTCATAAACCCGTCTTGTGTGATGCTGGTGAACAGAAAGAAAAAGCATGTCTGAATAAAGAGCTCACTCAATACAACTTAAAGTGGAGAAATACTGAAATATTAGTTTCCTAGCTTGTTGGAAGACAGAGGCATGGACAAAGCCTTTGTCAAACCTATCCTCCTATCTGGTGGGTTAAATGAATAAACATTCTTGGTTTTCCTTCAAAACCATTTTCTTCCGTGCAGCTGGTGTCTGATCTCTCAAAGTGCAGCACCAGCTGTGGAGGTGCTGCAAAGATGTGCTGTAAATGGGCAGCAGAAAGTTCAGAAGTCAGAGTCCCAAAATACTTAAAAGAACTGAAGGATTGGAACTAGAGTGGCATTAAGCAATATTTTACTGAACAGTACCTACTTTGCTAATTTTAATGATCTTCATATACCTACTGCCCTTCAAAGTCTCCTGGAAGTTCTAAATATGAGAATGAAACAATACTGAAAGTTTTCTATTTACTAGGGATAAAAAAAAGAATTATTAAATGGAAAAACTGAAGTGCTTTTAGAACCAGGATCACCTAGTATCACACCTGGGAATAAAAAAAAATATCCTGTTACTGTTAACTGCTGCATCTGCAGGAAAACAGAATTTAAACTAAAATATTCTTTTGCTGAGCAACAATATAAATAAGATGGTTTGTTTGCTACAGTCGCACATGTTCAGACACTGTTAAAACCCCACATATATATCCTTTTAGGCTGCAGATACCAGACCTAGGAGGCCATGGATGTAGTTTTCTCATACAAGCTACACCATTTTTGTGAACACATTTGATGGGTTGTGGCTTCACAACCCATCCCTCAAGCCCCAAAGTTTTCATTACACTACAGTCAAATACATTTTTTAATTAATGAACTCTGCCTTTTCACTAAACTGAGTTAAATAATTTACTGATATTACCAGCATATTTAATTGTTCAAATTAACTGTTTAGTTCTTGAAGAGTTTAGACCTGTCTTGGTAGCAGCTGTTTGACTACTTTAGTGTTCTGCATTCCCTAGCCAACACTTGGTATTTGTACAAACGTACTTGAAAAATGCAAACCATGCCAAATTCTATCACATTAACAGAATTAGTAGGTAAAAAAAGGCATTTCTCCAAAACCACAAGCTAGGTATCTCCCTTCCACATACATCCTAGAAATCTGTTGAAATAAACTAGAGTGTGTAAATTCCACCCTCCACCTCTATGTTTAAATAGTTACTCTACCAGTTTGATAAGAATGTCCAAGTACAACTGTTCTGATTTAATACCTTATTTACTTTCAGTTTTTGTTGAGCTTCCATCACCATTTCTTGACTGAAACCTTGCATTAACTTCCCTGGGGAAAAGCAAAGCAAATCTTGACAGAGCTTTACAAGAACAAAGTCTCTTAGCTTCACATAGTTTTCTGATGGATCTTCAGCTAGAAAGAATAAAAAAAGCACATAGTTAATATCAGCATTATTTTTCCCCCTCATCTCTGGCATGTAATTGGAGAAATATGAAAATAAAAGCAGATCCAGTATTCATCAGTATGTAAACCACCATGCTTAGTCATAAGTACTGCCATCAAAGTTTTCCATGTGTGACAGTAGATATTAAAGAGATTGCAGAAAGAAAAGTTTCTAGGATTTTGTGTATGCAGTACTGTACAGGATTATACTACACATTTCTAGAGATGGACAATACACACAGTTAATCCAATTTAACTCCTTGGGAAAAGAAAACTACTCTCTGTAAAAACCTTTGTTCTTGTATGTTCCATCTATTCTCTATTTGGATGATGTATCCAGAGCAGCATGGCCAGCAGGTTGAGGGAAGGGATTCTCCCCCTCTGCTCTGAGGCCTCACCTGCAGTACTGCATCGAGCTCTGGAACCCTCAACATAAGGATATCCACCAGTTGGAGTGAGTCCAGAGAGGCCACAAAGGTGATGAGAGGGCTGGAGCACCTCTGCTATGGGGACAGGCCGAGAGAGTTGGGCTTGTTCAGCCTGGAGAATGGAAGGCTCCAGGGAGACCTTACTGCAGCCTTCCAGTACCTGAAGGGGCTACAAGGAAGCTGCAGCAGAAGGGCCTGTATTGACAGCACAAGGGGTAACAGGTTTAAATTGAAAGCAGGAGGCTTAGATTAGATATCAGGAAAAAATTCTTCCCAGAGAGGGTAGTAAGGCACTGGGACAGGTTGCCCAGAGAAGCTGTGGATGCCCCATCCCTGGAAGTGTTCAAGGCCAGGCTGGATGAGAATTTGAGCAACCTGGTCTAGTGGAGGGTGTCCCTTGCTCATGGCAGGGGGCTTAGAACTAGGTGATCTTTAATGTCCCTTCCAACCCAAACAATTCTGCAATTCAGTGATATTTGACAAGTGTGGTAGAACTACTACAACACAAACTAATTATGTTGAAAAAGACTGTTAAAACTATCTTACTGTATACAACTAAATCAACTGAAGACATGTACTGATCATGAGTTACAGTCTTTATTAGCAAGGAAGATCAGGACAACTACAAGGACCCAAAGGGCAAGCTGATCCAAAATTAAAAGGCTAGAAGGACTTAAGCAAAAACTGATCACAGTTTCAGGTTGCTTCCATTCTGCTGAAAGTGGCAGCATAACTACAAAAACTGTTGCTTTAGAAAAAACACCAAGGTTGAGATCTAGCATCAGTGAACATCACCACTGTCCCATATACGACTGTGTTCCCACTTACGAAGTATGCCGAAGGAAAATGCTTACAGTGTTGTGAATGTATTTCTTCCTTACTTATTTGTTTAGACAGGTTTACTACAAATACACACCAAGCCACATTCCCCATGAACAGTCATTTTTCTGTGGACTAGCACTGTGGAATTTATTGCTACACAGCTTATATCCCAGCTGTGTTTTTCCTTTAGTTTTGAGGACCACTATAAATAGCTGAAATCTGTAGTTTAAGGACTTAAACTACTAGCTTATTTAAAAGCCAGTAAGCTACCAAGGACTGGGATAGAAGTTTTTGCTGTGTATATGCAGCACTGCACAACTGGCAATTTATTTTTTGCATTAGCGAACGCTTATGATGATTGTACCAGTTCATGTTTTGTGCATGAGTGGCCTAACATTATGGCAAGTCTTATAGCAGCTATTCTGCAAGAAACTGGAGCTGTACTAAAATTAATTGATTCCACTCCTTTTTACTCAGATTACTTAGAAGAAAGATGAGGCAGTTTCTGTACAGTAAGCATTATCAGCATACATTTCACCCTGTCAGTTAGAATGACAAGTTATAAGCAGAACAAAATTTTTGTTGTAAATGTGAAACTCCATAGTAATTAAAAGGCATTGGCTCTTTCTAGAAGTAAAGTAGATCTTAATTTCCTCTTTTCAGAAACATTAAAGGCTTTACTTCACAATTTTAGATGCCACGTAACCAAATATCTTGGCCATATCAAGGCTGTCCAGCCTGGCTTTCCCCTCATAAAGGACAATAAATAATTCTGTAAAAGCCTTAATTTCCATGACTTTAGTGCCATGTAGAATATTGCAAGCTTTCTCCTGCTTTATTCTATAAAGAAATTAAAACCTATTTTGGCACACATTTACTGTTTGCTACGACTCTGCATTTAAGGCACTGGGCCATGAACATGGTACTGCATACATCATGTGACATGTTAAGACTTGGCATATCCTCAGCTATAGAACTATGGAAAGCTTTGTACTATTAAAAGGAAAAAGTGAAAGTATGATGCACGTGATTTCTAGTTGCATAAATGAGGTTACTTCCTTAGGTTTCTATGAACTGGATTAAAATTATGAGGTGGATTAATTTGTTAGCATTACCCTGCAGCCATGCATTGTGAAAGCAAGTGTTCTACAGTATTTTGATTAGAATGGGGTAGTTATTCCTAAGATAAGGTCTGAGATAGCACCTAGATTTGAACTGCAATTCTTCCTCTATTAGACTGTAACTACTGAAGCCACAGGACAGATGTCATGTCACAGCCATTTTTTATGTTATGTTTTTTATGCATACACACCCTTTTCCCCCCCTCTGCCACTTCCTCAATTTTTTATTTTTAGATATTTTTAGGTGCTCACAGCTCCAATATCATGGGTGTGTTCAGCCAACAATACATGCTCATGGAACACAAATTCTCAACAGATTTTTACTGCCTGTAAACTTTTGGCTTGCACACTAACATCAATATACTATTTTAGTTTTGTGTCTTCCCCCCACCCAAGTTTTGGCTAATAGGAGTAAGCTGAACAAGGAATTTGTCAAAGCTTGATCTCTTGGCAAACTCAGCTGTGTATCTCACAATAAAATGGCTAATTAGCTGGTAATCCGTTCATGTTAGGGATTGAGTTTTCCTGGTGTACTGTTCTTTACTTAAAGGATTTAAGGAACTACATTATATACAGTTCTTTTGCAAACCAGGGTACTATTAATCCTGAACTAAGCTGAAGCTAAATCTTCAAAAGGCCATTTCATTCTGACAGATGAACATGAAAGTTAGGTGGTTAGCCTGCAAACTGTGAATGCTACAAGTTGCTTATTAAACAGGTGAAGGGAGTTGAAAATGTAACACAAACCTGTTATATCAAGTACTGTAGGAGAAGACATATAGTATCTGTGAACTGTTTCAAGAAGCTGAGCACCATGGCCTTCTCCTTGGAATGGTGGCAAGATCAGCATCTGGCTACAGACAAAAGGAGAGTATTTTCAGTTCAAATGCATGCATTTGCAAACATTATAACGTAAAGGCTTAAAAATGAAACGGTATTTTGTTTTAGATTAGAGTACATGTAGCAGTCTTCATGTTAAAATGTAATTTTTAACAGAGTCTTAAAACTGCTAAATATTCAAAACTTGTTTGAGATTCCCTCCGCTTCAAGAAGGGAACAATGCAATAAATCAGTGCATAGCCAGCTAATAATGGGGATTTTTTTAAACAAATCAACACCATTATAAACAAGTATTGGGAACTTCAGCAGTTCCCCTCTTGTGAAATAAAAGGCAAGGCACGAGTGACGCCGCCAATTACCTTACACGTGGCCGGGTTTTGTCTGGGTACACATAGTAATTATAGACTGTCATGTAGCCTACGGTCGCAAAGAGCGTAGCTCCGTCCTTATTATACTTCTCAAATCTGCAGATAAAACAGAAAGCCAAGCAGGTCAATTACAGTCGCGCTCCCATGCAGTGTCCATTTTCTTTTCCATTCTCCAACTGAATTTTCAGTGTCAGCAAGCTACTCTGTGAGGGCCCAATGGGTACACCTGCTATGTTCTGAATGTACAATTCACTTAATTGGTGTGCAGCAACTTGGATAAATCAGGCCTCTTTACAGCACTTCAGTGCACTTGCCTATTATAAAGATGAATAGGTGGCAAGTAAAAGAAAACACAGGCAAAGCTCATTTTACTGTTTAAGCCTACATTCAGGGCTCTAACGGACAACAGCATTTAATTCAGCTCTATTCTCAAGGTTTCCCAAAGCATAATGGAGGAAAACTCAAGCCTCATAAACAATGGTTTTTCTTTCCTGGGAAAAATATCATTATACTGCTCCAATAATTGGCCAGCCACAATTAAAATGCAGGCTTTGTGAAGGTAATAAGGTCCACTGTTGCTTTAGAACTGTACTTACACTAGAAAGTAGTTCCATCTTTCATCATCTACATCAATAAAGCTAGCAGTTTCAATAAACCACATCAAGAACGTCTGAAGCCTTTCATGATATTCTCGAAAGCCTGGACATGTCATGTCGGCCTAGGGAAAAAGCCAGGAGAAGTCAGGTGAAAACTATCACAGATGTAAGAGGAAAAATACACAAAACCTAATTAAATACAATACAAAGAAGCATGTTTATAATTATTGATAAACTGGTTAAATGATAGTATTTATATACTGTAGTTGAAATATTACTGAAAGTGCATCACTGCAAAATAATTAATTTGGTTGCTCACAAGCTTAAGTTCTGCTGATTTTTCTTTTCATACCTTGTATATCTGACACGTTATATCTGCACCAGCTTCCTCATTATGGACAGAATATGTGTGTAGCAGCATTCCAAAGGGCTTGAAGTTGACCTCCTTCTCCAGCAGAGACACAAAGTCATCTGTGTTTGTGCAAAAACCAGGAGGAATGATTTCTCTAATTTTATTTTCAACATCGTCTGCCTGGAGATTATAAAAGAAGGCAGGATCAGTGGAAGACTAGAAAACAACAACACTGATGTCACTATGCACTATAACAAATGAATATAAAAGAGATTCTATGGCATAACAAGTACAGAAAGCATTCCTGTTATTCAGCAGTGACCTTCCAGCAAGTAGAGCTACACTGATAAGATCCAGAAAGGTCCAATTCAGCCACTGTAAGCATCAAAAAAGCTTGTAGATACAGCATAAGTTCATGAACATTTTTACGTTTAAAGATTCATATTTGTCCAACAAAAACCTAAGAGTATTGGTAGCTATTCTGAACGTGCAGCGTATTCAGAAGTTAAGACTGCCAACCAGCAATTCTCCAAGACTATGCTACAGTCTTGCAGATTCTCAGGTGCCCAAATAAGCACCTTGCAAGAGGTATTAGGTGGTGCAGAACTAAGCGGATGAAAAGGGACAAGACCAGAAACGGTAGCTCCAAACAGGAAGGTGGCAGCTAGCACTCCTGCATTCTTGTCTCCCTGCTTGAAATGCCTGCCTATAGGATCAGCTGCAAAACACATTACAAACTCAGACACCAACATCCCACATTCAAATCAAAGAACATTTTGAAAACAAAGTTTGACAAAACACATTAAAACTATAATTTAAGGATACTGCGAGCAAATCTGACCTGTATCTAACATACCGGGGAAGAAGAAATATTCTGACACGAAAATGAAATTCAGAGATTAAAATTACTCTTTTCAGACAACCAAAGAGAAAGTTAGAGACTATCAGCTGAGCAGACTTCATAATCCTTTTCAGATCCCAAAAAGACCACTTGATTGAATACATTTACTACTTCCTTTTAACCATGAATATTTGATGAAGTTTCACAATAACCTATTACTGCTTCTCACCAGGCAATAAAACTTAATGAATTGGTCTCAACTTAACAAAACCGTATTCCTCAATACAACCCCTAAAAGCCTGACATTACATTCAACAAAATGAGCTTACGTTCAATTCAAACTTTCCTCTGGACAATGAATCCAGGTTTTTACTTAATGGAGTTTGCCGTGAGTTCAGCTGTAATGTTTGTATTGTATCTATTTCCACAAGGACTGACACAAGAACACTTTGTGTTAACTTACTAAGCAGCTCTTTCACACCGTTTACATGCATGATGGGTATTAGTTCAAAACCAAGACCCTTGCTACTTAGCATTCAAAACAGGGAAATTAAGATGCTTAGAACAAAATACACTACAAAAGGCTAATACAACATGCTACTAATTCCTGTCCTTTCAAGCACAGTCCCTTAAGTAGAAGCAATGCACCTGCAAGTGAATAGCACTTTATCATTCAGTTACATTTTTAGTGTGGAGAAAGATGGATGTAGTTCAGCACAAACAAGTTTTATTCTTAATGGTTTGGTACTACCAACATTTATATTTATATTTGTAGAGAGCACTATTAAGCCGCTCTACAATACTTGGTGTAAGAACCCAGTTAAAATGTGTACAATCTTTACATCCATTTCGTTCTCAAAACAAAGGAGATGCATTTATTGGAACCTTTGCTATTATTCTTAAAGCAGTATTAGTTAAACATCATCTTTACACTTACTGATCTTACTGCATTACACAATCAGACATTTTTTCCAGAATCAATGAATTCAAAGGTGTTTGTATGGAACACATTTCAGAAATGCTTTTAACTGTGCAAGTGCATTGTTTACACAAATCTTAAGTCTGCACTGCTCACAATGCGGTAGGAAACAGCAACTAAGAATATGTAGTGACTTGCATTTTATATAACTGAAAAAGGCATGTAAAAATCATCCAGAATTAAAACAAGACTTCCAAGAGCCAGTTCAATAACTCAAACTATGTGGAAGGTCTCTAAAAAGGGTAAACACACAGTAGAAAGTACTATAAAAACATGAGGAGAGCAAAATTACTTAAAACATTATAGAGTTCATCATTAGTGATAAGAAGGAAGACAAACTTGCACTTGCTGAAAGCATGCAAGACAACATATCACTGGCTGCCACCACAGAAAAAATCTTGTTTTCCATAAAATAGAAAGAAAGAAGTCATGAGAACAGAGGCTTAGCAGATAAGGTACTAGATAACCCTCTTTAGTTCTATATGACCACAACATATTTTCACCTAGTCCCCCATGAAAGTTCTCTCCCCTTGAAATGGGGCCTGACATAATTTAAGAAAAGAAGTTAACCCTAAAAGTAGCAAGATCTCCCTTTCTGACAGGGGAAATCCCAGAATCCTGTTAGAATGGTAGCACAAGTTTAAGTGACCCAATCTTCAGTTATTAGGTCCTGGAATACTGGAATCTAGAAATATCAACAGCACACAAACACTTTGTTTCATTAATATTCATACTTTTTAATGGAATAACAGGCACTTTCCAAACACTTCTCTAAGGCACTCATAATCCAAGGAGTTACCAAAAATTTGTTTACTACCTCTCCCTCGTATTTCTTGGATACTGGCAAGAGGTTTTTCTTTTTCTTTCTGATAATTTCTTTTATCAGAGCAAGGCACTCGTATCTTACGAACTGGCATGCATGTACAGTATGACAGTTTTGTTCAGAAAGACAATCCAGTTTACTACAGCACTGTTAAACATCGGCAAAGCCACTTATAACAAAGCATCCAAAAACCTGAATGAAGCCAGACCAGAGTTGTTGAGCTTATGGTTCATGGAAGTACTGCCTGTAACATATTACCTTTATAATCAGAATCATGTGAGGTGCTGATGGGGAATTTGGAGTAGGCTTGTAACTTAACTTGCTTTGTAGTAGGACTACTTAAGTGGGCAGTGCCTCTCTATACAATGCATTTGATTCTGGATAATTTTAATATAGAACTTACCCTAACTGCCTGCTAGTACATTTGTGTACAACATGGATTCTGTTTCAAAGTGGCTTCATTTAAAATAATTACAGAAATATATTTGAAAGCTGAATTTCTAACAATTCTATGTATTAATTCCAGCAATGATCAGTAGTATTGCTTAAAACAAGGATGCCCAGTATTAAAATCACACTTTCATTAACTTTTGTGTAAAGTAAATGTGTCAGAGCAGTTGCAAAGCATAACCACAGAATGGTTTGGATTGAAAGGGACCTTAAAGATCACCTAGTTCTAAGCCCCCTGCCATGGGCAGGGACACCCTCCACTAGACCAGGTTGCTCAAAGCCTAATCCAGCCTGGCCTTGAAGACAGCCAGGGATGGGGCATCCACAGCTTCTCTGGGCAACCTGTGCCAGTGCCTCCCCACCCTCTCTGGGAAGATCTTTTTCCTGATACCTAATCTAAATCTCCCTGCTTTCAATTTAAACCCATCACCCCTTGTCCTATCACTACAGGCCCTTGTAAAAAGTCCCACCCCAGCTTTCTTGTAGGCCCCCTTCAGGTACTGGAAGGTGCTATAAGGTCTCCCTGGAGCCTTCTCTTCTCCAGGCTGAAGATGACTCTCTCAGCCTGTCCCCATAGCAGAGGTGCTCCAGCCCTCTGAGCATCTTTGTGGCCTCCTCTGGACTCACTCCAACTGGTCAATATTCTTCTTCTGTTGGGAGCCCCAGAGCTGGAGGCAGCACTCCAGGTGGGGTCTCACAAGAGCAGAGAGAGTAGAGTAGAGGGGGAGAATCCCCTCCCTCACCCTGCTGGCCACACTGGTCTGGATATAGCCCAGGATACAGTTGGCTTTCTGGGCTGCCAGCACACACTGTTGGCTCATGTCCAGCTTTTCATCCACCAGTACCCCCAAGTTCTCCTCAGGGCTGCTCTCAATCCATTCTCCGCCCAGCCTGTACTTGTGCTTGGGATTGCCCTGACCCAGGTGCAGGACCTTGCATTGGCCTTGTTGAACTCCATGCAGTTGGCAGTGGCCCACCTCTCCAGCCTATACAAGTCCCTCTGGATGGCATCCCTTCCCTCCAGCATATTGACTGCACAACACAGCTTGGTGTCATCAGCAAACTTGGTGAGGGTGCACTCAATCCCCCAGTCCGCGTCCCTGACAAAGGTGTTAAACAGCACCGATCCCAATACCAACCCCTGAGAAAAGCCGCTCGTCACTGGTCTCCACTCAGACATCGAGTCATTGACCAAAACTGAGTGCAACCACCAAGCTAGTTCCTTATCCATCTGTCAAACCCATGTCTCTCCAGTTTAGAGAGAAGGCTGTCATGTGGGACAGTGTCGAAGGCTTTGCACAAGCTCAGGTAGATGACATCAGTTGCTTGTCCTTTATCCACCAAGGTCATGACCCCATCACAGAAGGTCACCATCTTAGGCACAATCTGCCCTCAGTGAAGCCATGTTGGCTGTCACCAATCATCACCTTGTTTCCATGTGCCTTAGCATGGTTTCCTGTAGGATCTGCTCCATGCTCTTGGCAGGCACAGAGGTGAGACTGACTGGCCTGTAGTTCCCCAGATCCTCCTTTTCTCCCTTTTTAAAGATAGGGCTTATGTTGCCCCTTTTCCAGTCAGTGAGAACATCACCAGACAGCCACAACTCAGATATGATGGATAGAGGTTTTGCAACCTCATCCACTAGTTCTTTCAGGAGCCGCGGATGTATTTCATCAGGTCCCATGGACTTGTGCACCTTTGGTTCCTTAGGTGCTCACAAAACCGATCCTCACTAACCATGGGCAGCTCTCCATTCTCCCAGTCCCTGCCCTTGCCTTCTGCGACACAGGGGCTATGGCTTGCACCCTTGCCAGTGAAGACCAAGGCAAAAAAAAATTGAGCACCTCAGCCTTCTCTATGTCCTGGGAAATAAGCTCTCCCATTTCGCCACATCTTCCTTTTATCACCTATGCACCTATAGAAGCCATAATGGGTGTGATTTATGTATATATATGCCATTTGAAGAGACAGTCAAGTCCCCTACCTTATGCAGTGCTTACAGAAACCTTTTCCTTCTTACTGAATTATTTTCAATATAAAAAAACCCACCAATGTTTGTCATCCTCCTCCTGGAGATAGTTAACATGAAAATAGAGACTTGCTAAGTTGCCTTTTTTTTTTGTGGAACTGACCTTCATATTAACAGCTCATGTTTGTACTGTTTAACACCATTTTAATGGTACTGCAGTCAAAGGAGGAACAATGGGAAAACGTGTAAATGAAGTCCAAAGCTTTTTCCAGCTTAGTAACAAAGGAATGTTTGCTTTTAATGTAAATCATGTTTGCTGATTTTAGTAATTGCCCATCCATTCTTGTTCATATCCCAAATAAACTTTCTCAATAATATTGTAAGTGCAGGTCCCATTCTGTCTTTACCTCTACGCAGTCAAACTTTTCATTAACTTTAGATGCATATTCGATGCGGAAGAGCGTTGACAGGTTACCAGCAATATAGTACAAGAGGATCTTCAGTCCCTTGTAGCCAAAGGCAACTTCACTGAGGAAGGAGAAAAGAGCAATCAGGAATTCATATGTAAGTTTCACAGAAAAACATTCACATCACAGAGCTTTCATTCAATAAGCTTTGAAATTCACATAATCTTTCCTGGAGAGGTATGTATAAGCTTCCTAGTAGGAAAAGGGAATCATACTGGACTTGTACTATTAGACAGAAATGATGCCTTACACTATTTCTACTAGTTATTTTGCTCCTCTAGTGGAGAAACAGAACATGCTCTTGAACTCAGTAAGGTGGTGTTTGTGCACTTACAGTGACAGCAACAGAAAGAATGCCCGAAATGCCTAATTTACATTTAGCAATATTTTAAATTCATTAACATGAGTTTATATGAATTGACCAATAACATTTATCAAAACTTACTTTGCAGTTTAGTATAATATTTTTGAACACACTACTGCCATTTATACTGCATAACACAGACAACCAGTCATAGCAATAAGCATGGTTTTGGTGGACAGTTTCCATATACTTATCCAACCTAACTACAACCATATAAATGCAAAAAAAGGTACAGAATGTGTAAAAAAGCTTTTTCTACTTTGAAAATGTGAGTTGCCTGAACATAAACACTCTACTGCATTGTGAAGCACAGAGTATCTTCTCAGGAAAAAACCCTGAACTGCAGAAAATGGTCATGTTCAACAAAATAGGTTCCTTTTTTTGTTATTTTAATGCATAGTTAATCTTTTTTAATTGATATTTTCCTTTAAGTTATGAATGTGCTACCATAAAAATCTGAAGTACAAGTGCCAGAATAGGAATTTGCTACTTATACTGACAGGTTGGAGTGTTCTGCCGTTACTAGAAGTATTATTATTGTCTGTGATAGCTGCAGTAAATGTGTAACAGTGTAACAAAATTAACATAGGTAGTTCATCCTACTTGGAATACACAGAATGCTTTCTAAAAAATTGCAAATTAAGGAACTTAACTACAGGAAGTCCACATATACATGCATGTGGATTTTCCTTAGGGTGGGCTTTTTGTCCTTTTTTTTTAAACTATGGCCAGATTGTGGAATATCAATCTACTGAAAATATTAAATGGCACTTTAGCACAAGGGACATAGTGGCTAACTGCCCTACAATATTTAAGTCAGCATACTTGAAAAGAAAGAACACTTTTCTATATTTTCTGTATCCCCTGTGTGTCTAACTGGTTACACAGGTACATATTAGAGGAAATAAACCCCTGAACTCAATACAGTTGACTTTCAGTGAACTAGCACAGCACCAATGTGCATTGAAGTTAGTACTTGACTCCTGTGTTTTCTTCACTGAAAATCCCATGTAGTAATAAATCAGTATACTGTTGCTAGATACCAGGTTTTGGTACACATTATTGTGAAAGTTATTAGCAAGAACTGGTAATTCTTTCCTAATCTTAGAAAAATGTCATGAACAAAATATCCACTTAAACAAGTCATTATAATTGCAAAACCAGGTATGTCATTTTCTGCCAATCTACCTTAGAACTAGCATATGACTACAGGCTCAAACTCTATGAGCTAGGCACAAAGGCCACTGTTTAACTGTACAGTCATAAAATTGATGTGTTGGTATCCCAAGCTATTTTAAATGGCACAGCAGGATTTCTTGGTTTTTAACCACTTCGAAGCAACTTTCTGCTTCCACAGCTATTAATTTGACTCTTGATATTTTAACTTACTCATCTCCAAACAGTTGATGGCTATACTCTGGATTAAACGTTGTGTTGTCATCCTCCAAATCCTCAGGAAAGCGAACTAAGGAGGGGAAGGCAAAAGAACATGACCAGGTTATCAGCTTCAGTTTGTTCCACAGATGCCACGCTAGATGTTCATGCATTCTTCCGCTACAGACAGCTTTGATTATGAACGTATCCACATTCGGCCGGGATACCAATGAAACAGAGAGATCTTGCACAATTTAGATGCACATAATTTGATCTGAGGAAATGAAATCATTAAGCTGAGTAAAACAGAAAATGACAGACAGATATCTGAAATACATATGTGTATCTCCTGAATGTTACTGCCTTTAACTTCATCTTGAACACAGAAGACACCATCCAGCTGGTTATTACCACAGTAAGCCAGCCTGATCATGTGATCAACATTGCTTTCCCACGCTGCTATGCTCCTCCTACATGCAGGTGAAAACACTTCACTGTAGGGAGTTTTCATGGAGTGATGAATGAAAAAAGTTTATGTGCATGTATGTTCACATAAACATTTTGGAGAATCAGCATGGACCTGCAGAAAACAGCTACACCAATATCATACTGGTCCTTGTACCATTTTTTTCCCTGTTTACTTTTCCTCAAAAATTAGCATTAAACAAGGTCTTTTCTGGTCATGTAAGAATATTCACTATAATGGCACCTACTCAAACTCAGTAACTTACCAAACAAGCATTTTATTCACGCTTATGGAGTTACAGCAGTTGCTCCACAGTGACAGTTCTTTCATCATAAAATACATTTTTAATGTTGAATGAGTCAGTATTGTATTAAGCATGCAATGTTGTAGGAGTTAATAATGCTGTGAAAGCTTTTTTTAAAGCATGAATATTGAAGAAATACAGCTTTGTTGCTGCTTTACTCCAGAAAAGTGGAAATAAAGAAAAGTTTTTTTCTGATTATATTAGAAAGGAACTATTCAAGGAGAAAAATGCAAGTGAGGAATGTTCTAGTAACAAGATAAAAGTCTGGCCCTCTCAAAAGCAAATTACAATGGTTGCTTTTCTGTCCTCAGGTTTAATTCAGAGAGCAACAGATTTGAGACAAAGTATCAGTGTTTAAAGAAAACAAAACAACCACAAACCACCACAAAGAGCGATTCTGAATTGTCACCGTGGAAGAAATTAGAACCCCCAAGAGGCTAGCATATGACTGCTTTTATATACACATGGGAAATACATGGGGTTTTTTCCAGTAGTATCGCCCTGTAGCTGCTCATCTTTTCTCTTCATCGAATTTGTATGTGGAATTTCTACACTCTCAGAAGTAAAAAAGGAAACCGAAAATATTGGTTGAGATGGATAATGGGTACCTTGATTAAAAACCCATCAGCAGTCTCCCTGAAAGCTGATAGAGTACCTCCTCAGATTTATAGAAAAAAATCTACTCAGCTATCATTTCTCATTCTTTTTGTTTTAGAAAGGTGGAAGAAAAAACCCAAAACATTAGATCTGGCCATAAAACCTTTATTTGAAATAATATTTAGAGAAGAGAAATACTTTACAATTACAGTGGCTTAAAGAGTTCAGTATCTTGGTTATAATGACATTTTGGCTCACAAGCCAGAGGTGATTGCGTATTAAAAGTGCACTGAACTATACAGAATAGATTGCGTGTAGTTGTTCTGAAAAGTGCTTAATGGGTTCATTACTTTTATTTTCTCAATAAATTATGGTATTTGTATTCCTGAAGGGAACAATTGCCAAAGGGCTGGAAAGATGAAGAATAAGGCATGCCTGTCTAGTTTTTAAGGTTATTACTACTGCATGTAAGTTTGAGATGTAAGCGAGTCCACCAAGAGTTCAGTTATTCAGGCTGTATTCTGGGTGCTGTAGTAAGCAGATTAGCTATAGACAGCAATAAGCAGTTCTCAGAAGAGTGAGATTTTCTCTATTCAGATTTTAAACAATTCATTAAAATATCTTCTGTAACACAGATGTTGGGGGGCAAGGGCAGCAAAAAACCCAACCCAACAACACTTTTCAGTTTTCTTGCTTTTATTCCCCCCACCAAAGAAAAAGGGAACAGTGTTAAAAATACATAATTAGGTATCTGTAACCCTAAAGAAATGAGTTCTGCTGCTACATACACCAGGAAGACTACATACTCAGGGCTGCACCATAACATAAGGAATAGAGAAAAGGAAAACTAGAGGAACATAATGAATACTTCAAGAAAATAAGACCAGATGTAATCCCAATGTACTCTGCTAACACGCTAATAAGTTGCTGGTGATGTTACTATGCAGGGACAGGACTGAACTTCTATAGTTGCACTTCAATTGTAGTAGTCTCAGCAAAACCAGACTATGTATTCCATTTCTTGTGTTTGTATATTCATGTTAATATGGACATATTAAAGCCTGGGTGGATTTAAGTATAAGGAAGTTTAAGAAGATACTAAAATATTCCAATAATCAAATGCACAGTATTTAAAAAGCGACATTACCTAATTTCAGCTGAATTGCTTCATTTGTATTACACTTATATTCAGCCAGCTTCTTCTCCATAGCAGTAAGTCCTGAAGAGAAAGATTTTTTAAAAGAATTAAGAGGTGTACAATTTATGTGTCAATATCATTCAAGAAACAGATTTGGAAAAAGGTTCTCAAAACCAGAAAACACAACGCAAACCCACAAAGACTACTGAACAAGTAGGTAAAAAAAGTGCCAAGATATAACACAATGTTCAAAAGGAACACAGATTAATCTCAAACACTTTTCTGGAACTAGAAACAAGAACTAGAACACATACCACAAACAGCTCTTTTTAGTTTCTGAGAATGAAGGGCGTTACAGTAACTACAGTTAAATGTTCCAAGTTATTACTGATAAAATATAGTTGAAAGCGCTCAGTAAAAATTAAGAATTCAGTGTAACCAATGTTTCTTTTTAAAAAGACATTAACTAATATGTTTCAGGGCATTTCAAGCGTTTGTATTAAGTCATTTCAATAAACAGGTGTTTACAAACTACAGCGGCATATGTACAACCAGCAATTACCTCCTTACCACTTCTCTTCCGGCACAAACACAGAGGAAGTAACAAACTGCACCTAGCCTGTTTTTCAAAGCACAATCCAGCACAGAAAACGTGTCACTTATCATGGTATTTTTCAGGCGCTTTACAAATCCAGTCCCCCCTTTACTGGGGAAGTCTCATCAGAAAGTTCCTCCCCTAAATTCATATAGTAGACTTCAAGTAAAGCCAAGTTTGGTTGGTAGCCCAGTGGACACGCAGGTACATGCCGGCTTACCACCATTAAGCGTGTGGAACCGGGAGCCCGAGGGTGCCTGCCTGCCCCGCAGCAGCACGACCACAGCAAGTAGGGCGGGCGGACAGACAGACGCGCTCCCCACGCAGACACCCGAGCTCACCGCGGTCAGCCCTCGCCGGCACCCCCCGCGCCCCGGCCGGCCCGAGCTCGCGTTCCGCTTCCCTGCCTCGTGACCCAGCCGCAACGCTCCCACGCGCGAGTGCGGCGGGGCCCTGTCAGCGCCGGGTAAGCCCGGCCGAAGCGAAAAGCGTCGACCGTCCGCAAGGCCCCGCTCCCCTCCCCGCGGAGGCGCCGGCAGCGCCCAGACCTGCTCCCCCGAGCGGTCAAACCACCGCCACCCCCCTCCGCGGTCAGGGTGGCAGGACAAGCCCTGTCAGGCCGCGGAGCGCAGGCGAGCGACGCAGGGCCCGCCAGGCCCGGGAACTCACCCGCCATTTCCGAAGAGCGACGGCGGCCAAGTCACCCGGGCAGAACGAATCAGCCCGCGCGCCCGCCCAGCGGAAATGAGCGCGCACACACGCGGTTCCGGTTCCGCTTCCGCCCCCGAGCGCGGCAGGGAGCCAGCAGCTGCCCTGGGCCAGCCGCACCGCCCGCACGCAGGCCCGACCCGGCGCGAGCTTGCAAGAAGTACACCGCTCGATTGGTCGTTTGCATAGCCCCGCCCTCAGGGAGCCGCCGCTGGGCTGGCACGGGCTGGCTGACGCACATGCGCAGTGCTCCCTACCGCGGCCTCGCACCTGGGCAGGCAGCGCGTATGCGGGCGAGGCGGGCCTGCGGGGCCAGGCTCTCAGCGGTCAGTTCTTCCTCAGGTGTCAGGGCGGCTTCCCCCCGGGCAGCTGAGCGCTTTAGAAATGGGTACTTTAACCCGTGGGCTAAATCGAATGTGAAGAGGCCTAATACACAACGTCTTCCCACTCTAGAACTGGTAGAGCAACCTCTTTCAGTTCCGCTCGCTCTTCACGTGTAGGCCTCATGGCTCAGTGTGACTGATAAACTTCAACAGAGGAAAAAAAAACAGAGCTTTTATCATTTGTAAGAAAGCAAGCCATATGCTGAACTTGTTGTTACAGCCGTTGCTGGGAGGGCCGTGGAGGTTTCTGCAGTTTTCTTCGAGGGGGCCGTTTGCTGATGCACGCTTAACTGCAACCAGCGCGCACGTGGCCTTGCTGAACCCGACAGCTTGGTGGACTAGCACTTACCAAAGAGGCAGATTTCCAGCAAGATTACTGCAGCTGTCAGCTGGCACGTAGGCACATACGTACTGCGTGATCTCCACAGGTTATCTTCAGGAAGTTTTTGTTGACCCATAGCCAAACAAAGCTCTGCTTTCTAGAGACAACTGAGGTGAGTCATTGTTTCGTAACTACCGTTATAAACTCCAACCACTGTATTGCAGTTTTGTATCTCACTGTGTTACCGGAGGTAACTGTCCTTTTTATGTTTTCCAGTGACACGTAATAATAGAGATCTTGGTGCGCCCTTGAAATTAAGTGCGTTATTATTTCAGTCAGGTTCTATTAGCACTTCCTGTGATTGAGCTGGCCAAACAAAGTGTACATTTCTCCTTTCTTGAGGCTGTGGCCTGCATGTTTTTCATTTTGAGGTATAAAGCAAGTCAGTGTGCTCCTCTGCACAAGTATTATGAGAGCTTGTCGGAAGGTACTGAATTCTAGCCGGAACTGATTGCTTTGTGCCTGTTTGTTAGAGATAGTGGGCTACTAACCGTTCGCAGCCGTGCTGCCGAGTACGGGTCTGTGAATAGTTTCAGCACTTGGTATCAACAGGTTTAGCTTTGCTGACCCTCAAGGGAACGGCTGCATCTGTTAACGAGTTTCTGCAGCGTAGGGAGGGCGTTCAGTTTTGTGCTGTGGAGGTGCCACCGGCAGCACCCCCGCAAGGCCCCCCAGCCGCGCTGCTGGCGCCTTGGTGGGGCGGTGACACGCCGCCCGGACCGCGCTAACGGGGGTGACCGCACCGCCCGCCGCGGGTCGGTGGGGCAGATAGCGCGGGGGGAAGAGAGACTCGCGATAGCGCTTCTGCCCCGGGTGCCCGGCCGCGAGCAGGCGGGGCAGGGCGGGGCAGGGCGCTCAGCACCACGGCGCTGCGCCTGGGCGGCGGCTGTTGCGGCGGCGCGGCGGGTGGGGAGCGGCGGGCGGCTCCTCCTCCTTCTGGCCGGGCGCAGCATGGCGGTCAAGGTGACTCTCCTCCTCCGTCGCTTTTGGCAGGAGCACACGGGCAGACCCCCCGGCTGCCCGCGCGGGGTGGCCGGGCGGGAGGCGGGCAGCGGGAGGAGGCAGCTGCTGCCGCGGGAGCGTGGCGACGGGGGCGGCCAGGGGAAGCTGCCGGTGGAGACGGTGATGGCGGGGCGGCCCCGGGGGAAGGGGCAGCACAGCCTGCCCTGCCTCCGCCTTCTGAGGGGAAGCGGCGAGGCTGCGGGGCAGCGGGCCCAGGGCCCAGCGGGCGCGGGGCGGGCGGAGCCCGGCGGGCGGTAACGGCCGGCGTCGCGGGGACTCGGGGCGCCGCGCCCTGCCGGGCAGCCCGGCGTTTGACAGCTGTCAGCGGCACTGGAGCCCTGTGCAGCGCCCCGTAAGCGCGGAGGGGCCCTGCGTGGTCTGGGCCCGGGGGATTAGATAAGGGACCTGGTGCTGCAGCCCCTACCCCCGCGCAGGGCGGTTTTCATCTGCGCTCCCCCCTGTAGCCCGGCTAGCGAAGCATTAACTTGCTTGTGTTTACAGGTGCAATCAACCAAACGAGCAGATCCTGCTGAACTACGAAATATATTTTTGAAGGTAAAAAGATCTAATGCTGTTTGATTGACAGGCTTTTATTTGTTGCCCGTTCAGCAGTTTGCTGCGGCATTATACACGTGTCGTGCGGCATCATATGTGTGCAATGCTTGAAAGTTCTCTTTGCAGGCACGGTGTATGGAAAGGGTCTTTAGGCCTGGAGGAGAAACTACTCCTGACACAACTTGTGATTAACCATTTCCAAATTATAATCCTAAATAACTTTATGAGGTATTTTCTATAATGCAAGTCATTATAACCCTAACTAGGTACTGTTACTTTTTAAAATACACTTTTTCAAGATTCTAAAAAATTCTACTTCCATGGCTGTATGTTTTGTTCTTGGGCTTTTTATGTGTTCCACTCACAAATGGATGGAGGACTGGCAATATTTTTAGAAGGTAGAATTTGTATCTTAAGATTGATGTATTTCATAATATTATCTCTTGCAGGGCATAGAATTAACCTGTATAAATAACAGCATGAAGCTTTCTCTGTTCCTCTTAGTTATCGTGAAGCACGATCTGAAAGGAAAATCCAGGCAATCCTAAAACTTTGATAATAAGGTTTGAATCAGGCAGATGGAATATGAAGAACAGCTGTGGTTTAGGTCCATAGTTGGAATACTGATATTTCCAAAATCACTAAAATACCTTTTTTTCTTTCCCTTTTTATGGAATATTATACAGTGTGTTCCAGAAGCTTTACTTTATGAAAAAGAATACAAAATTTAAGTATTAGAGTAATACTGTGAATAATAAAATCTATTATTTCATCATTGACAGGCACCATTTGGTCCTACCATATTATCTAACAATTTCCACATATGATAAGTAGACAGAGATACCACTTCGCCTGAGAGGGAGAAGTTATACCTCAGCCATAATTTTTGGCAGATACTTGCTTTTGTGTACTGGGTTACACTGGCAACATTGCTTGAGCACTAAAACTTAGAACGGTCATACCAAACTCTGAAAACCGAACATTTAGTTTCTAGTAAAAAATCTTCCATCACAGGTTCATTTATTGCTGACATGAAATTTAGCTTTCGTAGATAGGAATACAGTTAATAAAATAAGCAACATGAAAATAGGATTCTTCAATACATATTAATACAATGTAAAAATGTGTGGTTCTAGAATATCGCACAGTTCTTCCAGCTTTTTTGCAAGACACTTTTGCATGTTTGATTGCAAAAAAGCGTAATGTGGTGTCAAAATACAGACTTTCAATGATTCTTGACTTACCATCAGTGGAAGTGCTTGCTTCTGGAAAGAAGTAAATTGTTTGAAGCCCTTGATTTTCGTCATACAGGGAAAAGTGGAGAGGAAGAACATTGTACATCTGGTTCTTGAAATTGTCTCTCTGACAATGCATGTTTTATTGACCTAAAAAGCTAAACCAGTCTACTGGTTTTAAAATAGCTTTTTGGTCTCCTCCATGTCTATCTTACAATCTTCAAAGAAACATGCAAATTAAGTTGTGGGTTGTTTTGTACTCTGAGGAATGATAAAAAAAAGCTCTCCTGTCTCCTCTTGAGTGTCTGAGATTTGCAGTAAAAAGAGACAACACAGACATCTCTGACATAGAGAGTCTGTATTTCTTTTGGAGTATGTTTGATTCTAATTGAGTTTGATAGGTAGCAAGCAAACTTAGTTGCAGACTGTAGAACAGTTAAAAGAGAACCCACTCTTTCTAAGACTAATTTGAAGAGAGTCTAGTTATGAAATACTGCTAGTGTTGCACACATCAGGGGTCAGGTATGTTGTGCTCTTTGCAGAGAGTGCTGGCCTGTTGTGTGAGCTTCAGCTAAAGGGCGTGAATTCCTTCCTAAATTTGGCTTCTCTTGGAAGTGGATGCAAGGGAAGATGTGAACTCTAGGCCTCTTCGTCATCCACCTTATTCAAAGAGACTGTACTTAAATTTCCTTCTGTTCATGCATATCCTCTAATGTGATACATATCCTCTGTCCTTCCCGTTTAAGTTGCATCTTAATGTGTGCTTGACATACACCTTTCTCTCAGAATTTCAGAAGCTTGCTGTTTATTTTTTTATTATTTTAAACTGTTAGAATCTTGAGTTTGACTCATATTACAAAGATGTGCTATTATTTGTATGCAAACCTGTAACTGTGAAATGCAGGCATTGAAATTTTGTGTTTATGTACCATCAAATAAGTTATCTCTCAGGTGTTTGCTAACCACTGACTTTAGTAACAACCTTGAAAGAGCAAAACAGGAATTCATGAAGGATAAAAGAGTTATGCAGAACAACAATTACCAGATTCTAGCAAGCCTTCGTTCTTTTTTTCTCAGGCAAGGCACAGTCTGCCCTTGGGGAATATAGTTGAATTATTCCTCGCCTGCTGAATGCAAGTGCAACCTGTTCCAGCAAGGTGAAGAGTGAAACAAAAACAAATTTCCAGTTTCAATGCAGGAAACTCACCACCCCCATGTCCTGAATCTCTTGCTCATAACTTAGCTTTATTAAAAAAAAAAAAAGGTGAAGAGTACCCATAGGGCTCTTATACCCAGCCCTCTACTGTACAAATAGAGTACAGTTTTTGTTTGTTCATGTTACGTGAGATGGTTAAACACGTCTTATGCATATTCATCAAGTGCTTACCTGAATCTGTCTATAAATGTCTAGTAACAATTTTGTATTTTAAAGTAATTTAATTCAAAACTGAGGAAAATATAGATTTAATTGATGTGTCATGTTTTGTATGCAAATGAAAATATAATTTACAATTGCCTGCTCTGTGCTAAACGATTCTTGTCTGAAGCTGTATGCTGAGAAGATAACTTGAGGACAAATGTAAATGCATTCCAAAAGGGAATAGCCTAGCTACTTTGTCAGGCCTTAACTTACTGGCTCACTACCAAGCTCTTTCAAAATACCATGACCTTCTCATGTGGAGCTCTGTGTGTCTGTCAGTTAATTATTTTGGTCTCCAAAATTTTTAAGAAAGCATCCCCTACATCATTTTTGTTGTAAGCCAATCCACTACATGTAATAAACTCAGATAAATTGGTGTCTGAAGGAAAAAAAGAGGATGACCTTTGCATTTTGACTGTCTTCGATATGCCCTCAACTGTCACGCAGTTGAATTCTGTTA
Source organism: Rhynochetos jubatus (assembly GCA_027574665.1). NCBI lineage: Eukaryota > Metazoa > Chordata > Aves > Eurypygiformes > Rhynochetidae > Rhynochetos > Rhynochetos jubatus. The sequence goes on from CM050654.1 coordinate 21,528,555, forward strand.
TTCTTGAAGATATGCTCGATATTCTGCATGTTGGATGGTCTTTCACACATAAAACTTCCTTTGGATTGCATGTCTTGCAGCAAAATCGTACTTCATAATGCATTTTTTAGTCACTTATGTATATGACTGAGACAAGAACCACTCTGACTTGATTCAGTGAAGCCACAGTTTCATTATATTGCCACGTCAGCAGCAGTGCTTAATTAAAGGATTCCTGTCCACTGCTATGTGTTCCTGCTGGGGGGAAATGATCTGTTTTAGTTCAGAGTTTGTTCAGTAATCTGGTTTACAGGGCAGTCTTGCAAACCTCTGTCATCACAGCTCTAGGGTGGAAGAGGGGGAGGTGATGTGAGTGACTGGTATTGTGGAGGAGATGCGGGAGATACTTAAGCAGGTATTGATGCTTATGCAAGCTCCTTTACGCTGAAGTGGCGTCCTGACTGAATTTATTGGGTTGCACACAGCTGAATTTCTATGAGACATGTGAATGATCCCCTTTATCATAATGCAGTGTTACACCGTAGCAGGTATTCTGTGTAGGTTGTGCTGTTAATAGTATAATTCCTGTGTGTCCCTGGCAGATTAAGGGTCCATTTTGTTATTCTTTCACGTAAAGCTGTGTCAGCTGAATACTGCTGTAAGTACATAGTGGAAAAGGTACAAGTCATAGATACGTCAGTTAATTGAAGTCTGAATTCAGTAGCAGAGATGTTGCACTATAGGTCTTGGGGGGCATTGCCATTTCCTTTTCTGCAGAGAACGCTTGTGAGGTAATCTTTTAATAACTAGAACCTAGAAAGGGGAATAACATTTCTACAAATGAATTACAAACCACAACTATTATTGCAAATCAAAAATCTTGTGAAACAGCTGTGTAGTTTTGTAACTTCACTTTCTCAGAACGAGCACAGTTTTATGTATATGTTTGAAGATCTACATATAGTAATAATACTTGTGTGTACAAGTAGGCTGTACAGTAGGGAGTGAACAGAAGAGATGGATTTGAAACTATTAAATAAGCTTGCTTATAGGTTTTGTGAGCAAAAATGCTGAGGAACAAACTCAGTCATCAAACTGGACTGGGTGACAGTACTTTAGTGAACTAGAAATCTTTTGTGAGCTGCTTTCCTGTGTTCCAGGATGCAAACATAGCTTAACTTTGCAATCTGAAAACCTAGGGCTCATTTCTAACACTGCTGTCATATCATAAATAAATGACAAGAAATTTTTCCCACCACTATACTGGCATCTTGAAACAAGATCTGAGGGACATGAACTTCCATAATACATTTCCCTTTTATTCAACACTTGTGATGTTTTCTAATCCTGCCTCCTCATGTTCTTAGTTCGAGATTGGCATTACCCAGTGTAACTGGACAATGAGGGCATGGAATTTACTTTATGCTAAAAGGTTGACTTTTAGTTTAAAGTTGACCTGTGTGTAAAAACCAGTGATTCATGATTTCAAACAGAAAAGTATTCAGGTAGAACACCAGTATGGACATGTGGCAGTTGTCTTGGTGCACAAGTAATAAAGATGTATTTGGTTATTTTATTTTTAGTTAGTTTTATTAATATTTAAATTCTATAATATAAAGTGTGTGATTTTTATTTGCAAATATATTGTTAATAAAATTAAAACTCAAAGTCAAATTAAAACATTTCAATTCGTTCAATTTCTTTTTGTCTGAGTGTGTGTATTTTTACTTAAATGGAAAACGTCAATCATTAGTTTCAGGATAAAAATTAATCTGAAAATTTAATTATCACAAAAAAAGGAAGGAGAGTATGTATATTTTCCAAAATAATGATGATAATGATCAGGAACAGTTATTTGGAAGGTATCTGCTATTAGAAATTGTAAGGAAATGTGTGTGCTGTGTTTTCTCAGAGTAGCTGCAAATGGAAAGCCACAGCATGGGTGTAATTTTTATAAATTTATGCAATTACCTGTCAGTTTTTGACAATATATAATTGTCTTTTTATTAGAAGATATTGGTCATTATGTGAGCACATCTATTCTACAGGGATAATCTGATTGTTGGTGGTACTCAACTAGTATAGTAACACTATTAGTTTAATCAAGCCCTTTAATTTCAGAGCAGTTACATGCAGACAGTTGTGCACCATTTTAAGTGATATTCAGTTAAGCTACTAGTTTGTTAATCACTGATAATTAGCACCTAAATGGATTCCATTTTGTTTGTGTGGTTCTTTTTTTTTTATTTTCACTCCAGTATGCCAGTGTTGAGAAAGATGGAGAGCATTACATGACCCCAGAAGATTTTGTGCAAAAATACCTAGGACTTTATACAGACCCACGTTACAATCCTAAAACAGTGCAGCTGGTGGCTGGAGTGGCAGATCAAACGAAGGATGGGTGAGAATTTTACTTTCCTTTAGAAGCTTGTAATGCATTGGTCAATGCATTTGATAATTTCGTCTTTTAAAATACATTATTGATTTCATTACACTTTAAGCTTATTTAGATGGTAAATTTTTTCTCAAGTGAAATAGACTATAGATTTTTGGAAATTCAGAAAAATAGTGTTTAACATGCATTTTGAAAGTTAAGATTTATTTTAATGGAGTTTTAACAATGACTTCAAAAGCAGAAGTTTAACTGCAAACAAGTTTAATGTAGTATGATTGCCTTGGATAAGTTCTTTTCTGTATACTCGCATCCCTGATTAGATACTATGTAGAGTCTTTAGGACCTGTAATTAAACATGGAAAAGCTTTCTTATTTCTGTAGCGTGCAATTCAAATCAAACCATTGAGGTCCTTTTTAAAGTGCTGGCTGTTAGGAAAGCAAAAAAGACTAATGACACTGTGGAGGAAGAAAGTGTTTGCCTAATCAAGATAAGGTCGCCACCACATAAACCTTTTCCAACTCTGCTTACAGGTGATATTATTTGCTTTTAGACAGTTCTCTAAAACTAATTTACAAAATGTCCACTCCGCTGAGGTAGTACCCTCTAACTCATCTTCAAAGAAGCTGTATGTAGGCTTCTGCTTTTAGCCTTGGATTGTAGTAGGAAGCATGGACATTGTTAAAGTGAGAAGGTTAAGATGGATCCGAGAAAAGGTCAAGAAGGCAGAAGGGTGTGGGTATTCTGTAGAGAAGAGAAAGTTGCTGTTAAAATAGTATACAGAATGTTTGGAAATACATAGATGTAACCTGCTTTAAACTGAAAGCCCCTTCCTGGGATTTGTGAGTCTAAATCTGACCTTTGACATCAATTAAATGGTTTTGTTTTCCTGTGTTTTGTTTTAGAATATTTTATTAGTTTGTATGGTATCCTGAGCAGCTTGCACAGTACCTATGCTTTACAAATGAAATTGTGTATGCTATATACATTTTACACTAAATGACAGAAGTAGGTGCTCCTGTTTGATGTTATGTTACGTGATTTTTTTTAAATGAAACTGCAGCATTTTGGTAATACATTTGATATATCCAAATAATCTTTCAGTTTGTAGTACTTGGCTGCAGTTTGTTGCATTGTTTGAAAAGGCTGTTTTGTATGTATCTGTTGAAATAATAGTCTAATTGATAGCTAGTAAACCAAAACGTTGAGTATCTTATTTCTCTGCAAGATGTTGGTTATCTTTTACAGTGTGCATTTCTTTAGAAAATGTCTTACAAAAGGATCTTGCTTACAGTAAGAAATCAATAATTTGTTTTATTGCTACAACAGAGCTTGACATTGAGGCATCAATTTTTTGTTGCTTTTCCTGTGAATCTAAGTTTTTGTTGCTTTTAATTTTTTTTTTTAAATCTGGGTAATATTTGAAGTGAGATAATCAAATATGGGTAAGTATGCTTTATTTACTCATATAGGGGAACAGTGGGAGTGGGAATTATTACCATGTGGTCTGCTTTGCAAAATGTTTGTCTGTCTAAATACTTGTCTGAGAGTTACTTCCTTAAATGTTTTAATCTATATTTATTTCTAATCTGTATTTCATGTGAAGCATTTGTTATACCCCCATCGTCATCACTGGTTTATTTACTTTTAAATTTGCATTCTTCCATTTGTAGTGATCTGTAATGTGTCAGAATCCAAACTATTACCTATGTCATCTGCACAGAGAATTTAATCTGTAGCATGAATAATTACTGTAATCTTCACCTGAATTCCAGAATGCATTACATTTTTCCAAGTTACTTTATGAAGTCCAAGGACGTATCAGTGGTCCTGCTCCATACACACACTTGTAAATTAAATGACAGCCCAACGTCACACAGCCAGTCATTGAGAAGCTTTGGGTTCTGTTACAAAGTTTCATTCCTGTATCTGCTATCATATTCTCTTTGCCTTGCTTGCCCTTCAAATAAATACTCCAGAGTGTTCTTGGTAACTTTTCTTTGTTAATATTTTTTAATTTCATTTAGGTTAAAGTTTAGCACTTCAGAAAAAAAGCACATTTTGGAACTGTCTGTCCATAGGAATATGTTTAAAATTTTTTTTTTGCTTTTTTCTGATTGTAACTCGACCCTTACTTAACTGTTTGGAGTACTATCACCTTCTCCGGTTGCTGCGGTACAAGGCTGGTTTGCTTTAGTGGAACTGTAAGGTAGTTCTTAAAACAGGTGACTTCACTTTCAAAGTTTTTTTTTCTTCATTGTTGCAAATGCATGTTCTGAGAAATTAATGTGATGAGGTCTAAATCAGAATTTGGCCTAAACTGCTTTGTCTGCTACTTGTTTAATACAGCGGGATTTCTCTGGTGCTGTAAGCGTTCCTGTGTCTTCAGACTGCAGGCATTAGTTTTGAAATTAGGATAAATATTCTTTCTGAATAATGTACTTATATATGTGTGCCGAAACTAGCTTCCCAGTTACGTAAGTCCGTTAACATTAGTAGGTACTGCAGGTTTAAAATCAAAGATTTTCTTCTCCCTTCAAACCTTCACAATTTTACAGTAGTCATTAAAAATTTTTCATTTTAATTGGTTGTTTCTGGGTACTCTTTTTATCAGCATATCATTCTTAAAACTTGGAGATGTATTCTTAAACGATGCCCTGAAGAAAAGGTTGGTGTTTCACATAACGGAGCATGACAACAGAGCTATACATAACGTCTAAAAGCTATGTTGTGTGGGGAAGAAGAGCAAAGCGTTGTAGTAGGAAAAAAGGAAAGATAGAGAAGAATTGTAAACGTGGCTTACTTAGTGTGCTGTTGAAGGGTAACTGTACAGAAGAAGTAAGAGGAAAGGAATTTTTAAAAATGTTACAGCTAAAATGAAAGGTGAGTGATTTGATATTAACAGACTCTAATGCAGCGGGTTCACTGAATGACACTTGAGTAGCAATTGGGTGGGAAGCCCCATCATTCTGTTTAATCCAGCTCCTGTAATCTCAGCTCTAAGATAATGGAGGATCACAGGGGATATCCCTACTTTTAGGCATTGCAAGTTGACTTTATGGAAAGGAAATTGAATGTGTCTATCTCCTTTTGCTGTAGGCACTGTTAAAGTGAGACCTCTGAAGACGGCTTCTTTCAGGTTCAGGCTTCTACGAATGTGTTCTACAGAGATCGTCACTTGATTCTGTCACTTATAAAGCTTCCTGGTTAGGAATTAATTTGTATGCCAGGTTTACACTTATGTGGGAGGTATATTTTGAAATGTTAGTATTTACAATTATTTTAAAGGATATTCTGTTTCTCTGATACTGAACCCTTATTTATCAAAATCATCCTTTGGATGGAATTGACTTTGTACCTAAAGAACCATTCACTGATTTTTGTGGCTAAAGTGTGACAGATCAATATCATAATTCTATATTTGCTGTATCTTAATTTCTTTCAAAGTCACTACATTTTTTTCTGTATGTTCTGTATAATGCATATATGCAAGAATGTTAACATATTTAACCTTGTTTAAAGTATCTCAATTCTGCTTTATGTGTACTTTGACAAAAACTAGATAAACTAATGAATAGTGTTGCTTGGTTTTTTTTTTTCCCCTCTTTTTTATTTTTCTGTAGGGTACAGAATTCATACTTGGCTCTTTAGGAGTAAGCAATATATCACTGTCAGCAGTAACCCCTGTGGGCTATTGATCTATGAAGAGTACTAAATTCAGATCAATTAGGTACATTTTCTAGGCAAATGTACCATCTACAATGATACTCTATGTTTGAACAGCATCTACTGAAATAGTAATTTTTTGTTTAATTTTAAAAATGTAATCACAATTATTATTGATAATTTATGTGATGCTAAAATAGATATCCCATCATTTATTTCTAGAAGCTGATCTCAGGAACTTGTAACTGGATGGAATATTCTAAGTCATGAAGCCTATTTTACAAGGATGAAAAACATAGTAGTTTTTAATAAACCAGGTTTGCTGTTAAAACCTAAGGCTTTTGCTGGCAGTATTCTGGAAAAGCCACAGTATATGTTCTCTAAATATCTTAATGGATATGTGATTTTGGTCTTGTGCCAATATTATCCTTTATCTTCTCCCTGGCTTAGGACTTATCTTTCTGCAGCTGTTCTTACATACAGCCTTAGGATTCTTCTAAATGTTGGGGTTTTTTTTGTTTTGTTTTTTTTATTTTGTTACTCAGAATATGCTGAGGTTGTCTAGAAAAGTTAGTTATGATTACCCTAAATAAATTGCATACATGCAAGTCTGAGTTTATATGTGTTGAACACAAAGATTTCTACGAAGCATTCCAGAGATGAAGGGGGAACCCTATCTGGGGATACTGCTGCTTCCTTATCTCACACAGAAACAGCTTTCCTAATGCATCCTGAGTTGCATTTTTCTGTATGGTGACTGTCTTGCACACATAGCTCAGAATGTTGTGATCTGCTGTTACACTCAAATCCTTCCCTGTCTTGGTCATGTCTAACTGTCTTTATGTCTAAATGTTCTTATAGTTTCTTTCTTTCTTCTCCTCAAGTACATGACTTTGCGGTTCATGTTATATTTGAAGCGTAATATTTTTTTCTATATGCATAGTAAAGTATAACTTTTTCTGAACCTCTGTTTTTTATGAATGTTATACGTTGTTCTAAGAAAATACATATACTGTATAGCACATTTGTACACTTGCCTTAAACCATCTTTTCTTTCTCAGTAGAAATGCGTATATGAATTAGTAATGTAATTAGTAATGTAAGGACAGCCCTGTAAATTTCATGGTGGTAGAATTTCTGTGGGCTTTTATATCTCAACTTTTAAGTGCTGTCTGCTTACATTTATAGTTACAAGGTAATAAATTATAGGTATCACTGAGAATTAATTACATTTCGTTGTTGATGAACATGAAGAATTCAGCCCTTTTTCTAGAGGAATAAACTGAGTTGCATGAACAAATACTTTTTAAGTTTCTAGTGTAGCGTCTTAACTTTTTTATGTTAGAATTTTATTTTAATAATTGGATCATACAGTTTTCTAGAATATCAAACAGAAAATATCATTGATATTGTGAAAAATTTTTTGAAATCTTTGTAACTTCCATCTTTTCCTTTGTAGGTTGATTTCCTATCAAGAATTTTTGGCATTTGAATCTGTTTTGTGTACTCCAGATGCAATATTCATTGTTGCTTTTCAGTTATTTGACAAGAGTGGCAATGGAGAAGTAACATTTGGTAAGAATATCTAAAAAAAAAAAGCCAGTTTAAGAACGTGATTATAATAGTGTAGATCTTAATACTAGTTCATCACCACTGGTGCATAGAAATGCATATTGTGCAGTACTGTCCTGATTTCCTAAGACTTTGCATGAGTAAAGCCTTTTTTTTTCTTTGAGGTAATACAAGCTGAAGAAATGCACAGAAACAAAATGTATTTTGCTCTATCACGTTGAATCAAGATTTTTGACATTCCTGAAGTAGTTAGTACAATGCTGTTTTGTATAGTGTCATCCTAAATAAAGTTCGATGTAGTGGACTTGGAACTCCTTCAGTGATGCGGGATTTTTAAACTATGTTCTGTATCTCCACGAATCTTTGAAGAATTGTGATTAGATACAGTAACAGCTCAGTATCGAAATGAAGGAGATGTGATCTTTTCAATTCCTAGTTCAGTGTTCCTTTTATTGAGGAGCTAATCTTACTTTAATGTTTTAACTTCCAACTAGATCATATATTTGAAAAATTAGGAAGAAAGTATGTCCTTTAAGTTTTGTTACTCTTTTTTTCCCCTAATCACATAAGCTAGTAATTGGACAAAATTCTTTAGGAATACTCTACTGCTTAGTGATGTTGCTAAATAATTGTTCTTGAGTACAGTTTAAGGACGACTAGGGTTTATTTTTAAAACTTCGTATGTTTATGAAAATTAGATAAATCAATGCTAAGTATTTTAATAAAATGGAATGAGAATTAAATGTTATTTCTATTCAAAAGAATAAAGCTCTCAATAAAGAAAATACAAACTATGCTTGGATTTGTAACCACTTGTTTGTACTATTTCATTCTTACGAAAATTGTTGCAGCTTGTTGAAAAAAAAATGCAAGGGTCTTTTGATGGAAACAAACTGCTTGAATTATGATATCTGTGAAATTGCATTGTTAACTGAAGGGTCAAATACTAAGCAATCTGGATACCCAACATGTTGAAATGAAAATCTTTTATAACTTAAGTGAATGTGAAGTCAGTAAATGCTGTCATTAGGAAGTAGACAAACTACTACAATCAGTGTGACCATGTTAATGATGGTATCTTTAATAATCTCCCAAAACAGGGATATACACTTGGAACCTATCATGAACACACTTGAAATAGTTGGTTCCCTAAATGAACAAAAAGTAATTTCAGATTGTGTACAGATTGCTCAATCAGCTTGAGGATTGTTATTTTTATGAGCACATCATTATATTAAAGGCTGAAAGAACAACACAGACAGGAGAAGCTGTAAACCAGAAATTTGCACATTTTTTTCTGTACCTTTCTCACTGCATTTTTGTATAAGGCTGATAAATCTTGAATAGGAAACTCTTTAGGGAATTTAGAATTTATTATTGGATTCTTTTTTTACAAAACCTATTATATTGCAGTTATTACTATATTTAGTAGTATGTTGTGGCATATCTTTGTGGTACATATCTTTGTACTACAGCTCCCACATTTACTTCTGCTTTTTTGCTTTGTTGTTTGTAACATCGGCTACTTATTTTTACTTCATAAGCATATCATACAAATTAATGTGTTTGGGAAAAATGTGAGTGATGATATGTGCCATGTTCGGAATGTGGTAACACTGCAGTCAATTTCCAAGTCAGTCTTGTGGCTGTTTTATAAATGAGTCCTGCAGTCTTTCATTTTCACACCACATAAACAGGAAGGCACAGAGTATAATTTCCTGTAAAAACAGGAGAATCTATAAAATGAGGTCTTAAAAGATTTATAAATTATTAGAAATACACGGAAATGGACTAAGTTTAGCCAATTGGTGTAAGAATTGCTATTAGACAAGTCAGCTCTTCTTTGTGAGTGTGTAATGTATCCATCTGCCGATAAACCATGTTGGTGATGGGAGCAAACATCAGTCAAGATTCTCTAGCTCAGGTGCAATGCGCTGTGGGTGTGACTGCATTGATTCCAGAGCTAACTCAAGCCAGTAAGCCTTCCAAGAAGTGACATGGGCTTACTGGGGTTTTTCCGTACTGTGCATCTAGAAGAAGGGGTGCTGTAGAGTGGAACACAGAATCAACGTGGGTCTGTTAGGCCAGTAACTTGAATCCAATGCTGGCCTTGCTGGATGTGAGATGGTAATGTCTCAAAATCATTTAGGTATGACTGTATGGAATTTTTAAAGAAATATCCTGATGTTATAAAATTTTCAGTTATTAGGAGAGAGTTAAGTATACTTGTTGATTTTTAGAGCTGGCTCTATATTTGAAAGCCAGGCGCTCCAGCTGGGTTCACATCCCCTTTTTAGGATTTATTTACTGCCATGAACTTGGACCATACTTGAGCGCTTTAGCTTCTTGCAGTCCTCTTGAGCCTCAGTCTGCCATGTCCCTTCAAAAGTTTAGTTTCCAACTCTCCAATGAGGAAACTAGTAATTAAATTGTATTAGAGAAGAACCTCTGTCTTATGAGCTGAGAAATGGAAGAGGACAAAGAGTTTGTGATTTTTTTTTTTAGAAACTATGTGGTAGAAATACTTGTCGGTTAAGCTGTGCTAATCAATGTCTTTGTCCGTGCAACATCATGTGTTAATTGGAATCGTTGAAACAGGAATCCTTCTGTCACTTAATGTCATCTACTTTCTTATTGCTTCCTAACTTTTTTCCATGAGCTTTGGACACCCAGAAATCCTGTGTGTTTGACATCCATAAATGTGAATAGCATGCTGCAGTATTTGCATAGTAGGTCCATTGCAAGAACATGAAATTGGACCTTCTACGTATGAGCAAACTGCACAGCATGCTCCACACACTTCACACGTTTCAGGTGCACTGGACGGGCTGTCAGCTTGGTGATTAAAAGGCAGTAAAATGACTATTTTAATAACCCATGGACACAAGTGACGGTGTAGTTTAAATGACTGATTTCAGGCTAAAGCAAACCTGAATATAACATCTGCTCAAGCTATGTGGTTTGCTTTGATGTTGAAGCAGATAATCCTTACCATGGTTAAGAGGTGAAGTCTGTGACTGTCACTGAAACTTCTCTCAAAAATAGGTTGTCTATCTGGAAGTAAAGGGATTGTTTGTAATTTATCCCTTTGGCAAACCATACAGTGGATCTGGACAGTATCACTTTTAATTGGAATCTACAATTTCAAGGCTTTTTCCAGCTGTTCTACCTTGTAGAGCCACCAAAAGAAAGCTGTTCTCTGCTAAACTGGAGAATTTCAGAGACACTTTTTTAGTTAAATATGCTTGCTGGTATTGGTAGAAAGACAGTGAAAATAATGAGATTTTGAAACAATTTTACTGCCTTTATGTTTGTGATTCATCTGTATTCAGAATTGTTACATTATTTTGGAGATAATTGGAAAATATTTATGGAACTGGATAAGGCTTTTAAAAACATCCTGCAGCTCAAAATCTAACTAAAAATATTTGGCAAAGGATAATGGCCTCTTCTTTAAAGGCTCTCTTAACTGGGGGGAGTATGGGGATTGGATACCTACTAAGGCAACTGTGTGAAAATTACCATGATACTGGTGGACTGAAATAGTATCAGTGTAAGAGTTTCAAAAGTTGGATATACAGTGACACTGAAATCTTGTCCATTTATTTTCTTAAACTAAATTTATTCTGGGAGAGAAAGTTCAGGTTTCCTTTAATCAGGACATGGTAGTTAAGAACACTTAACTACTGTTAAGGAAGTTAACACTACTAAGGAAGAAGGTGAGTGAGAAGAACAAGAGAAAGGAATTGAATATACGTTGTTACAGTTCTTTGCTGCTGAATATTATTTTTCAGGAAACGCAGATCACTCTTAGCACTCACTCCTCCCCCATTTCCGAAAGAGGAATTGGGTTGAAAATGCTAAGATTGGGATTTAATCTGAAGAGTTCTGCTTTCTAAAATATTACTTGCAACCATAAATGCTGGTAACCTTTTAAAATGTAAACAGAAAAGATCTCATAATCATATGGCTACAGACGTGAGGATGTAAGAAAAACACCATGGATTTATCAACTGTGCTGTAGACTGGAACTGCTGTTTTTCTTGGCTTCCTGGTAGCCATACATTAGTTGCTGTTTTCAAGGTGTCTTTTGCTTTAGACATGCAGATAGCATACAGTGGTGTTTCCTACATTATGGCTTTCTTTTGTCCTCACGGTTTTGTGGTTTTTTTGTTTATTTCTTCACTGTTGTATGATTGTTTCAGGTTTAAACCACAGTTTTAAACACTTGTGAGCAGTGCAGGATGGGAGCCACTCATTTTTTATAATACAGTATTAAGTTCATGACCATAGTTCAGCAAGAGGGAATGGAAAAGGAGAACTCCACATTAAAATTCTCTGTATTGACAAATTGTTGTTATGGCTTCACTAGTCTTAACCTTACAACAGAATCACTAATCCTTTTAAAGTAAGAGTGGAAATGTAGCTCTTTCTAGTTCAGCCTTCTCTGCCATTTGTCATTTTGCTCTCATGTCAAAGTAATTAATGTATTATTTGCATCTGGATCACACTTTATATACTTCTGTTGCATCAGGTGCTACAAAAAAAGCCTTTTTGCCTTTAACTGTGATTTTTTACACTTGAAAGTAAAAATGTGTAAAATTTGCTGTTAGCATAAATGGTGATAAATGGCAACATAGGATATGTTAAAATGCATTATGTACATTAAGGCTGAAATATGTACAAGCGGGACTGTAGATGACTGAGTAGACAGGTTTAAAAAAACCCCAACAATTATTAAACAGCAAACCTTTAGGATACTTGTGCTAGTACTTAAAACTATCACATTTATATTTTGGTGTCTTTAACAAGCCTGATTAGTGTTCCAACGCCAGGGAGAGGGAATCGCAAGCTCTGTTAACTGGCTGATGGCACTGGAATTGTGTGAGGTTTCCACTGTGCTACTTGGGAAGCTGATAAGTCAAAATAATAGGTACTACATCAAGGCTTGCTTGGGGTACTGAGCTCATCCCCACCATGGGCCATCAACAAGACATCATAGTGTTTATAACTTAAAGTATTCTTCCTCCTTCTGTGAAATTCGGTATTGCCTAAAACTTGTTTTTCTTATATCACTTTTTTGAGCCCGATAGGTAACAGTATTTGATGGAGGTTGAGCCAGTCGTGTATGCTGCCTGCAGATAGCTGCTCCAGGCATCTATAATTTGTTTAAAATGATTGGTTGGGGAAATTCTGAAGCAATCTTGAGAGAATGCATGTCGCCTTGGAGGTAATGTACTAGTGCACTAGAGTAGTAGGTTTATTGTTCCTGGGGCTGATGGTAAGTTGAGTATGTCATCAGGCTGCTGACTTGTATGGCTATCTGAGAAGCAAATGCATTGCTATAAGCCTGGAAAGAAAGTTATCAGCTCAGTAGGAAAGAATTCCACTGCAGAAGGGTGAGCAAAGAGTAGAAGACATTAGTAAATGAGCAACATGTATTGACAGGGACAATGAATGCATTCTGTAAAATGTCATACTAAAATGAAAGGGTTTAAAAATAATTTGCTGTTTGCCCCCTGCAGAATAGCTCTGTTGGAAACTTGAAGTACTTGTAGTTTATCTTAATTTAGAAGCATTACTGGGTTTTGACTGAGGGAGATAAAAAAAGACGGAAATACCCAGCATCTATACCATAATGTTACCTGGTTTCTTTGTTGTCAGTGGTTTGCTTCTGCTGTGAATTAAAAATAAGACATTTGATCATAATTCAAAGTGGTGAAAGGGTTGGTGATGATTTCTGAAATGTGATTGTCATTTGCTGCTTCTCATCGTGGGAGTTGGTGGTGGTGATGGCCATTTCCTTTAATACAAGAGAATCAGCAACAAAATTGAATCAAAAAAGTATTCTTGATGTATTGTGACGAAAGCATCTACTCTTGGGTAGAAGTAGTGAATTGTAATGCTTATGTGGAGATGTTTGAGAATCCCAAAAGGCTTTGGAAAATTGTATTTGGAGTTTCAGTAGTTTGAGCTGTGACAGTTATTTACAACAGGTACATGGTTTTGCTCCTGTACCCCAGATGTTTCATAAACAAAGCCAACATGGAATTAATTAAGCATTGGATACACTAGCATATCCTTAAACCCAGAATACTGTAACACATGCAGTACACATTACTGGTTGGGGTGATTGCCTGTGGAAGAAAAATGGGTAAGGCACTTCAGTTTTCAGAGAAGCAACGAGCTAATGTGGATACCATTTTTTAAAGCTAGTTGGTCACTACTGGGATTCTTAATGTACCAATACACTCAAATACTAAATAGAAGTATATTAATTAATTTACCAGTAGTATTATTATGTGCTGAAGAATCTTGACTTATGTTGATGGCTAGTTGTAAACGTATTTAGGAAAGAAATATCAGTAGCATAGGAAACCGATTCTTGGTTGTTTAAGTAGTTTACAATTAAATGTTTGAATCAGAGTTATGAAAAGACTGTGGGTTTAAGTCTCATTAAAAATAATTGGAAGATCTGTCTATATGAGCATGTATTTCTTACACAAATTTCTTACAGGAAAGAAGTGAGACTTTTTTTAACCTTTCTCCATGTTTAAAAGAAGCAATCATTGAAAACACAATTTAAATTTTCTGGCCGCTTCAGCATGTTCTTTTCTAAGTTAGTGTGTATTAGAAGTCAGTTTTACAGATGTGTAAGTAGTCACTAGTTGGCACCCTGTTTGTACATTAGTAGCCAAGCTAATAGATCCAATTAAGCAGGCCGGTCCCTGACCCATTCACAGTTCAGTGCCATTTTGCCAGCTCAGTAAGTGAGCTGCACTGATGTGTTTGTGCTGGGGTACATGAAGATCTAGGTAGCTTGTTCAGAAGCTGCAGTGAATCTGTGGTAGGTGGGGAATTTAAATTTACCTGTCCTGGTTCCTTGATCCCTAGCAATGATGAATCAATCGATTAGAAACAAAACTTGGAAAGGATGCACGGCAGAATAAAATAGTTTAACATTATGCATTGGGTGCTTTATCTCTCATTTTCTTAACCCTCACCTTGCATATTGATATCGGAAAGTAGATAGCCGTGGACAACTACTAGTGGTCGAGGTAGTTTTTTAAGTTTCTTGTTTACCTGAACAACTCCTTTAACCTACTTCGCAGCGGAAACTGTGGTTTAAACTGCAGGTTTTTGACTATAGTCTGTTTGACATCTAGGGAAGGACTAAATTACAGTTAAGTCACTTACTAGCCACAATCTGCCCTTTGAATGTGTAATCTCACACTGACTGTGAAGCCGGTGACCTAGCCAAGGAATCCCACTTTGTATGTCCCCGTTCTGAGACAGGTTTGCTCTGAACATTTCCCTTCCCTTCTTCAACGAAAAGATAAAACCATGTAGCAATTTGCTTAGGCTTAATCTACAACTAGTAGAAAGGCTGTAGAATTGAAAGGATGAATGAGTCAAGTAGTACTTCAGCACAGAGAAAGCAGCACATTTACTCCAAGTAAATAGCTCTCGATGGGGTTATTAAATGATATTGAAGTTCTTCCATTGCATTTTGTCTTTCAGCAGAACTGTTTACTCTAAAAATATAGAAGAGGAGGTGTGTTTTCAGCTGAAATATTTTGTACTTTGTTTTAAATTTAAGCTGTATGCCACATTTTGTTTGGGTGGTTAGGCGTTCGGGGTTAGTTGATAAATCAGTTCAGGTACTTGGAGGTAGATTACGAGAGGTGGTCATGTGGTATGGGTAGATGTCCAGTTACACTGTTCATGCAGTTGGATAATCTGCACAAAAAGAGGCTTGCTCTGCAGCTTGGCAGTGCTGGGTATAAACAGCACGTGCTTTCTTTTCAGATGAGGTTTTTGACAGAATTCAGATACACATTTGGCATCAAGATTTCAGTTGTACAGTATACGTACGGAGAATTCCGTCTTCTGAAATGACAGGTTTTTTCTTTACTTCATTTGAACGAGGACATCTTTATCTTCACTTATCTTAAAACATTTTAATAACTGTGACTACCAATTATGTTTTACAGTATTTGATTTTTGTGCTAAGGCCTTATCAAAAGCTTTTAATAAGGTGCTTTCTGCTGAGTTAATTATATGTTTTCGATGGCATTTCTTACACCTATCTTCAATAGACATATTCAGACAGTGTGATTGTAATAATAGTCAAGTTTCAGTCAAACCATACTTAGTGTGACAAATATTGCGTGAGATTGTAATGCAGGTATTCGTGCCCTTGAGAAAGAGCTTAATTTGACTCCTAGCAGAGACGGAGAACCACTATTGATTTTTAACTCAGAATGCAAAACAGCTCTTATTTGTCGTGTATGAGGGAAATTGCTTCTTAATTAAAACTAAATAAAACACTCACTCCAAGGTTTGATGCAGAAAGTATCATGTTGTGTCACAAATATGCTCTTATACAGGTCTGTAAAGTTTGGGTGAGCAATTATTCTTAACAAACTAAACCACTTTTTGAACAGCTGCTTAAACCATCATTTGTTTCTGTCCTTCCTGGAATGTTTTTAGATTTACTGTACCCCAAAGCTCACTTGTTGTTTTTCCCTCCCCCGAAGCAAATGTCAAAGAAATATTTGAACAAACTATTACTCATCTTCAAATCCCCTTCAACTGGGACTGTGAGTTCATTCGGCTGCATTTTGGACATAACAGGAAGAAGCATCTTAACTATTCAGAGTTCACTCAGTTTCTTCAGGTCAGTTATTAAATTCATCCAAAGTAGAACTGAAATTCATTTTCACTTCTACTAATACACTAACACCAATAAATTTTGAGCTTATTCTGTTAGTGATAATTGTTTCCTGATACTAATCCTGACAGTTGTGAACTGTTTTTTCTCTGTACCGGTTCTGTAACAGTGTGTACTCATTGTACTTTAACTTGAATACTATCCTATAAAAGAATGGGACTAAATATACTGTCTATGAAATTAACCATTTTACTGATTGTTGTTAAACTGGATCAAGGGTCTGCTTTTTCTGTCATAAGAATTTCATAGTAAAACTAACCTCCACCAGAGAAAGATTGCATCCTTAATATGATCAGTTGTTACTAACCATGTAACCTTCCATATAAACATTTTAGCTTCTTTAACATTTCTTTTAGTTTTATAAACATTATCCTAATACTTACCCTTTTTTTCTCTCACTAGCATGAGAATACTGCATGCTGCCACACATATATTGGGAGCTTGGTCTTAAATGCAGCCAGCTTCGCAGGAGGCAAATCTGCTTCCCAGAGATGTCCTGAAACACCTTCTAGAGATCAGGCTTTGAAGGATCTCACTTCTAGAACTGGACATTGTGCTAAGCCAAAAAGTTACAGTAAAAGCATGTTATAGATTGAGCTTTATACTAGAAGGAAGTAAAGGAAGACAGTTATAAAGGATGAAGAGGAAAGTAGGAGAAATGTACATTAGAATTCATGAGGAAGGAGTTTGTGGAATTGTAGGTAATTGCACGGAATTCCATAAATTAACATTCAGTGATCACGTCATCGTATTATTTACAGATTTCTGTCCACTGGACCTGAAGTAAAATAGATTATGCACTTCCAGAGCTGGCCTTGGGTACAAAATAGTTTTGGACATACTGTCTTAAAAGTGGGGAGTGATAGATGTGCTGTGATACAATCCGTAATTATTGTCCAGGATAAAAACAAATCCAGAGTAGATTCTAGAAAAACATGCCTAACTAGACAGAATCGGAAGTCTATGTTGTAAATTGAGATAGTGGAGTTTGGCACAGTCTCAAAGCTGTGCTCTAACTGGATGTTACTTTCAAGGAATAAGCTGTGTCCTGTGTTTGATGCTACATACTTAAAATGGTCCCAGGCACAAACATGGGACACTAGTGCTGAAAAAAATCGGATTGCTAGTGAGAAGAATCTTTTTGTTGGGAGCCTAGAGCAAAGTGATAAATACCTGTTCTGTTTTTATGTTTATTGTTCCAAGAAGCTGTCTGTAAAATACAGTAACCTCTTACTGTCATCGTATAATGAAAACCTCTGTAGGGAAGAGTAGTATGGACTACAGTAATTTCAGTATGTACACGTTGGATATTGTTGGATCCTTTTAGATCAGGTTGTTTTTTCTTGGTCTAACAGCATCTTGTGGGGCTTGGGACTTGAATCAGAGCAGGCTTGTGGCACCCCAGTCTAGAAAACCTTGATCTTGAGGTTACAGGACTTGAGAAATTACTGTAAAGGTGCTATAAGCTAGATTGTTTGCCCTCTGCTTATTGTCTGTCGGAACATGGTGATTATTTTAGCTGCTTCTGGAGGTCTGAATGACACCTGAATGTGCTTTATTGTTTGCTTGAATAGAAAGAAACAACTTTTTCTGGACATAGAATTTACAACCATCATTTTTATCTTGAGGTTAGGTTACTGCAGTGTGCTTTATATGAAGGTTTTTACAGGTTGTATAGGAGTTTTAAATTGCCTGAAATGAGTGACCATTTCTGACATTATAGGAGGTAACTGTGGGGGGCAATCTAAATCTATATTATATAATTTTCACTGTCCTCCTGTTTATTTTCAAGTACTTCTCAATGCATTAGTTTATAATAGCCCAGCCATAATTCATCTCGAATGTGTAAGACATCAGCTCACTTTGAGTCTTTAAGATCAGTATCAGTAGTTTCTCTAGCAGTTAAGTATTTAATAAAGGAATAGATAGCAGACAGGACATGGGTATGTGAAGTTTATTTTCAAATCATTTAGTGAAAGTGTGTATTTCCTCACAGTTGAATTGAGGCTTTCTTTGAGAGGCATGAATCTGTGGATAGAATCAGTATGCAGACTTGTTGTTTTAGTTGAGCTTGCCTTTAAGTTAAACTGTGGTTGTGCTGTGGTCTGCACGCACAAACGTCTTCAGGCATGCTGTAAGAACGTGAAATTAGTGAGAGTTTTGTGAACAGTGAGTTATGTAATTTGCTTCTAATCTGCTATTTCTGAATATTCATTGTAGGAGCTGCAGTCAGAACATGCAAGACAAGCCTTTGCGTTGAAGGACAAAAATAAAAGTGGTATGATAACTGGGCTGGATTTCAGTGACATCATGGTTACCCTTCGCTCACATATGCTAACTCCATTTGTGGAAGAAAATTTAGTTTCAGTAAGTGTGAAGAAAAATGCCTAAAGTTCAGGGTTTAATAGCTGTAAAGTTTTAAGATGTTAGTGCTTCTCTCCCACTTTGTCTTCTTATACCTGTTTATCGCCGCCTTGGTGCTAGAGATTCTCACCTTCATAATCCAGTGGGCAGGGTGAAACATGGCAGCATTCCTTGGCTGCAGTAGTGGGCAAGTTTGGCAGCCTGGTTCACGTGCTTAAAGTGCCACTGGAAACAGTTTGAGTTAGTCTGCTGTCTACTAAAGCGGAGCAAACTGTACTTGGCACAGGAAGAACATTCATTTAGGACAAAAGCATCTAATTTTTATATTTGAATATATGATAGATCTCAGAAGGTGGACACTATTTACAGTTTTTTCCTTTTAAATGCTCCTACGTTCTTTTGTTTTTCAGATCAGAATTTGGAAAACAGTATGTAGATTCTAGAGGTAGAATGGTTACAGCTGTGATAGTCCGGCAAGATCTGTAGGTAATGACATAAAAGTTATTAACTGAAAGTATATAGGACAAAAATTATATAAGAATGAAAATTATGTAAAATATAAAGTAATAAGTTTTATCTTACTAATTTACCTATAAATCTTGCCTTGCCTAACTAATAAGGCATACTGTCTTCTGTAAAATTTATAGTATCTACTAATTTTAGAATTGAAATAAATGATCACTGCTGTATGTGATGCAAGAACTCAGTGCTTTTATTCTATTAGAAACAGAGAGCATTAGAAAAATACTCAGTGACACATTTAGTGTGTGTATCAGATAAATTGAATAATAATCTATGTATATGATTATATCCTGGTTTCCTAACGCTCAGTTTTTATAAGAAAATAGTGTTCTGTCTGATAATTCTCCTCTCCTGTTTCTATTAAAAATCTTAAAATTACAAGAATAGAAAAATATCTTTAGTTCTTTCCTTATTTGCCCAAATGGACGTTTCTGTGATTTCTAATAAGATGTTGTGAAAGGGCTTAACGCGCTTAACTACATTCATTTAATTTTTAAAGGTAGCTGGTGGAACTGTTTCACGTCAGGTCAGCTTCTCCTTTTTCAATGCATTTAATGATCTTTTGAATAACATGGATCTTGTTAGGAAGATATACAGCAATATAGCAGGTACAAGAAAAGATGTTGAAGTCACAAAAGGTAAAGTATATTTCCTACATTTGATTAATTTTTTAGTTCTGTGCAAAAATTACAGTTTTTGTAAGCTGGTGTTGCCTGTGGGTTAAGGCAAGTAAGAAGCTGCAATAGTATGCAAGGTTAGGGCTCCTGTGAAAGTGTTTGAAGGGTGATTTTCATCCTCACAGGTTAGTAATGATTTTCAGCTAGCTCATTAAGGAGAAGACTGGGATTCTGGCAGGAGCCACGTTGACATTATTAATTTGAATGGATAATTGCAAGTTGGTATGTTATTGAGGATTTTGCCGCTCCTTGAAAGGGATGCATGGTTGCTGAGAGATCGAAAGTTTCTAAGGAATGTGACAGAGTGGGTTAAGTTTGAAAATCTGTCATCAGTAATCTCTGTGTTCTTTTAGCTTTAGTTACTTTATCCAGGATTAAATCTTTTTTAGAAAAATGGTAATAATTCATAACTTCTTAGTGCTTAATTGCCTGAGTAGTTTTATATATTGTTTATGTCAGGGCATAGCTAATCCTTGTGCATATGAAAGGTTGCCGTATTTCAGTCTTGCTGCAGGCATGAGTGGATTGCTTTTGTAGTCATTTTATGACAGATTTTATCACCGATTTTATTTCCTGCATGGATGGGACCAGCCAAGCCTATGGGTGGTAAAAAGCATGCCAAGTTCCTTTTTTTGTTTTTCCTTGTTTGGCTTATGTTCATATGCTCTGCATACGTTTGTCCCTAAAGGAAAGCATAAAATACGTGTCCTCATCCTCCAAATGGTGCTAACAATTTGCCTACCAGTGTTTTCTGGTGCAGACGTGGAAATACATCTTGCTTGGATTTGTGTTGTGAAAAAAAGCTACTGTGTTTTCCCTGCTCAGACTTGTTCACTGTAACTGGCCCATTATGTCATGAACATGTCATGTAATTTGTCGAGATGAATACCTAAGCTTGGGCTTATTCAGAGCTAGCGGAGAAAGAAATCTGGCCATGAGGACAGTAGATGAGTCAGTTGCCCTTAAAGCTGCAAATAACGGACCATTAGTCGGTTCTGTTTTGCAGAACTTCAGAAACACAAATCACAAATTGTGGGTGTGGTTTTATTAAGCTTGCTAATAGGAGCATTTTTGTTGACTCTGATGAATTCGTAACCGTAAAGAGGAGGTGTGGAGTCAGACTTGCTCTGTGTTGCAAAAGCCTGTTTGAAAATAGAAACTCTCCTAAAGATGTTTTCCCTTTGCATTATGGATTTTGCTTCTTGGTGATAGATTTCATTTTTATGATATTGAAGTTACTTGTGATCAATGAAAGAGGAAATTTGACAAATAACACAATTGCTTTATATCTCTTGCCCTTTTAAATACAGAGGAATTTACCCACTCTGCAATCCGATTTGGACAAGTTACACCACTGGAAATAGATATTCTCTACCAACTTGCAGATCTATACAGTGTTACTGGGTAACATAATAACTAATGTTGTCTTTGTACAATCATTATTTTGCTGTTTTCTGTGTGGAAACTACTCGTTTTCATCTTCATTTTAGAAAGTTGTGTGTTCCATTGTATTTCATTACAGTAATTCATTCAATGTAAGCTAACTTCGGTGTATGCAGGGTTTTCTAAGTGAACTGTGCACATCAGGCACAATTATTGTCATATTATAGGTGTAAATATAAAAGAGCAAAATACATTACAGTAGTCCCAAAAGGCTACAATGCACCGATACTATTAAATTTAGGTGTTGGTGATGTTCTGATGGTCTTAAACACATGTGAAATCTTAGATAGGAATACCTAGAAGTAGTTTAATTTGTGTTTTATGTCCTTCATTCCTAGTAATCGAGAGCTTGCTTGTGAATAATCCAAGCTCCTTTTATCTCCACTTGTGAGCTACAAGAAGGGAATGCCCTTCTAACTCCAAGGATTCCTCACTGCCGTGTATTAGGCTTAGATGTGCATTCAAATATGAGGGGTTTTTTAAACTCCGGATGTATTCTGTGGGGTGTGGCCAGGAATACTGCATTGAATATGGTTGATGTTTTATCTAACAGTAATTTGCTTTTCTCTGCCTTGCGTAAAGGCGCTTGACTTTGGCAGATATTGAGAGGATAGCACCGCTGGCTGAAGGTGCATTACCTTACAACTTGGCAGAACTGCAGCGGCAGGTAGGTAGAAGTGATACATACAACAAAACTGTTGAAGTTAAGTGAATGTGTACAGGTACTTGCATATGAAAAATAAGTGTTCACCACGTGAAAGGCGTGTATTTGCCAGGGGATGGGGGGTCCCAGGGTCTGTCTCAAGGTGAAAGCTTGCATTAATAAAGCCTTTTATCTCTCACTTCTGATGCCTATTGCAAAGAGGTTCCTTTAAGGCCACCAAAATCCACACCAAAATCTAGGATATGTATCGGTGACAGGAAAATCTTCAGTTAGTTCAACTGCTGTGGTTGAAAAATTGTCCTATATGGAATCTAGCAAATCTTCAGTATGTGGGACTTTTTTGGTTACTGTTACTATGGGTGCATGTCGTGGTTTAACTCCGGCTAGCAAAATACCACGAAGCCGCTCTCACAAATCCCCCTCCCCTCCTCCAGTGGAGGGGAAGAATCGGAGGAAAAAGAAATAAGGAAGCACGTAAAATTGAGATAAGAACTATTTACTAATTAAATCTAAATCAATACATACAGATACTACTACTAATAAATACTTAAAATAGTAGAAAATGAAACATACAGTACAATATATACAATATGATACAATTTCCCACCATCCACTGACCAATGCACACCCAGATATTGAGGGATGAAAATCAGACCCCGAGAGCCCGAGACCCACAGCCCGAGAGCGATCGCAGCCCGAGAGCCGCGGCCTGAAGGCCGGAGCCCGGGAGCCTACGCAGCAGATTCCGAGCAAACCTTATCACTGATAACACAGCCAGAAAAGTCAAAACAATCCACCAGCTCCCACACGAAGGAGCCAGCACAGGAGTTGGCAAAGCAGCTAACACAGGAGGGTTAGCAAGTGCCCGGAGAGACGAGTAAGGGAGTAAGGGAGAGAGAGAGAAGGGAAGAGTAATGGCTACCGGACCCTCTTCCCCACCCAAAGAGACCGGAACATGCCGTACTATGGGATGAAATACTTCCTTGGTTAGTCTGGGTCAGCTACAGTATCCGAAGCGGACAAAAGACCTTGAGTTCAGTACAGGCCATCCCCAGCACCAGCTGAGGCCTTATCAATGTTTTCACTTACTGTCCCTGGCAACCAGAGTAAAGGGAGTTAGCCCTTTCCTGACTGAACCCAGCACAGTGCATTGGATCACTGGTTCTCTTTCAAACAAATTGGTCTGAAATGCAGCGTCTGCTCTTAATGTCACCGCTCGGTTGTCCCTGGGCAATTAGGCGTATCTGAGCCAAATGTACATAATGGTAACAGCCTTCCTGTGGAGTCCTCAAGGCAAGAGTGATGGAATGGATTGGCTTGTGACCTGCAGAAATGTGTATAACCTGTATCCAGACTAATGACAAATATTTTTGGTGAAGTTTTGTAATTACATTCCAAATGGCCAACTTCAGGTTTAATTGGTGCCTTTGTGGCACTCACTTTTCTGAGCAGACAAAATAGTAGTTTTGTTTACCTCTGTCGCTTGGCACTGTTACAAAATGAGCTCATTGATTAAAGTTTCACTCATCGCTAGAACAGATTATACTCTAGTCTACATTCTGTGTTAAGAGAGCACAGCAGAGAGCAAAGTAATTTTGTTTATTTTAGAAGTAACAGTCTTTTACTAGACCTTATCATAACTTAACCCTGTATTACCGTATTTAACTGTATTGATAAAATGAAAGAGAGAATACCATCCCAGTGAGGTCCAGCTGTCCCTGGAAAATGAAAACAAGTCTGTAATCACTTTTATGTGATTGTAAAATTTCTTCTTAAAGGAAACCTAAATTTTTACACAAACTCACGCTGTCTTTGTACAGTTGGGAGAAATGGAAATTAGCCTGCTTTCAACCATGTTTACTTTACTGTCAATTTTTTCATTGTGTAAGATTTTCTTAAAGCCTAGCAGCTGAATATCCTATGAGGATGACAGCTACAGTAATTTTCTGTTTATAAATATTCATGATTTGAAAGCTATAGCATTAATTACATTCATTTACATATCCATCTGAACACACAAGTAAACTGCAAACTTTGTGGACACTTACTTAATAACATGAAGGGGCCATTTCCTTCACAAAGACTTTGATTTTTAACATCCAGTGACATATTCATTAAGATTAATGTCTGAATGATTGGATTTTGATGAGAACTCTGTGGAGCTTAGAAGAAAAAGAATAACCTTGAAACAGCTAAAAGGAAGCAGGTGTGCAAAACTAGGAGAAAATTTTTGTGGAATGAAGAACCAGTCCTGTTTCTAAGCCTTTTTGGTGTAGTATTATTGCATGTGGCTTTTATTTACATGAATCTAAAGAGAGATCTCTGTAATTTAGAATTTGGTTTTGTGGTTATTTTGTTTTTATTGTGATTTTTTTTTGGATCAGGAAAATTTAGCAGTTTGGGACTGGTGAGGACATTCTTTGGATTTGTAGTTTCCATTTGCTTGTAAAGGCAGTATGCTTGCCTGATGCTTTTTTATGCTGGTCTGCATGTGCAGTTTATAATTCTGGTGCTACCCAGAGTTTCTCTTTTCTTCTCGTTAAGCTGTATTGTTGGGGGAGGAAAATGCCTTGTGGAAGGAAATGGTGGTAGTTCTATCTTTTTCTCTGTGGAAAAGCCGTATAAAATGCAATTATGGTTTTTTACAGGTAATTATTCCATCTTAAATCTCATAAGTTTTTGTCCTGCATTGTGTACGTAGGGTGTAACATTATGCATAAAGGCAGGTTTTTGCACAAGCGGTGCAGTATCGGTCCAGAGTAGCTTACACGGAGGTACATGCCCTCTCTCTGTGGATGTTCCACTTTGCAGAGCTTCAGTAAGCTGGGAATGCCAGTGTACTTGGCATTCTTGCATCCCTCGCTTCAGTAAGCTCTGGAAAGTAAGTAACCTAGTTAGGTAGCCTTGGTGAGCTGGCTGTGAAACGTGCAAGTGATCGCTCGCCTTTGTGGGGAATCCATAACGTGCATCCGGGCAAAGCCTCCTCTAGCTGTCTGGGGTCTGTATGCATCCCAGCTGTGCGGGCAGCAGCGCAGCTGCTAACGATACAGGGTGCTTTTAAGAAAAACAGGTTTGTGTTTGGGAGATGGGCTTTAGTATCTGCTTTAATGTGGAATTTCAGTTACTGTCTTGGACCGTTATATAACCCAGACAAGTTATACTGCATAATGTAAATTCTTCTCTAATGCCCTTATTTATGTTTGGAAGAAAATTTGGCCCATCTTGCATAATTTACAGTGCAAGTTTTTGAACACTTACATCTTGTTTATCAGTTACCTTGTTTCTAATAATGATTTCATAATATGATTATGAGTCTCTGCAAATATTTTCTGTGCGGACTTACATTTATTTAGACCACTAATACATTTATAGTAGTGTATGTGATTGAGGCGAGTGAGGTCATCATTGTGTCTGTAACTTACCAACTGCCTGAAAAAGTGGAGTGGAATACTTTGGGGAATAACTGACTTTTTGCTTGACATGAAATGTCATGTTTGTGCTATGTATTAATGTATATGTAATCTTAATGTGTATCCCCTGCTGATAGATCCTGACTGTGACCTACTGAATTCATTTTGAGATACTGAATTTTATTTGAGCCAGAAGAGGGTTCCATGCCTTACAGATTCAGAGGCAACCAAATGGAAAGTAACAAAGTTCATCTGAATTTCTGTCTATTTTTCTTGACCATAGTTGTTTCAGTTATACTAGGAAGAATATTTTCTGAGAGAAGTATTGGAAAAATGTTCTTCATTCATTAGGTGTAATGGAACTTATGTATTAATTTCTTTTTTTTTGGTTGTCCTTGACATAAAGCTACCAATTTTTACGAGATTCTTTCTGTAACTTTATAAAAACCAGTTCACAGGAATCTTTTTTTTCCCATGCAGATTTTCAAGCTTTTTTTTGTTTCTTTTCTTTTCCTCACACAGCAATCTTTTGGAGAGTTAGGCAGGCCTATCTGGCTCCAGGTAGCTGAGTCAGCTTACAGGTTCACTTTGGGCTCAATTGCTGGAGGTAAGCGATATTTCTGACTTCTGTTTTCAAGCTTGGGCTAGTTTACCACTGGCTTGCCAGACTACTTGGTCTCATCTAAGGTGCATTTCTCATTTATACACATGAAGTGTAGTAGTGTGGAACCATTTTCAGTTGTGCCATTCCCTTTCTTCTCCTATCACTTCTGTTCTAGTATCCCTCCTCAGTCCGCTGAAACTCTACTCCAGTAACAAATTTCCTTACTGGCAATTCATGCTGGTTTTCTTTGTGCTATGCAACTTGTTTTATGTAATAATGTAATTTTCCTTGAGACTTTTTTTCTAGACTTTGTGTTGTTCTTTCTTATTTCCAACATGTCAGAGATCTTACCAACTTATATGTTCTCTGTGTTTAAATAGATGCTGTAGAAAAGCATCATAAAGAATTATATACTACACCAACAATGATGTTGCAGAAATAATACTTGAGACGGTTTCTTACAGCTGTTGGCGCTACTGCGGTATATCCCATAGACCTGGTGAAAACTCGTATGCAGAATCAGCGCACCTCTGGTTCAGTTGTAGGAGAGCTGATGTATAAAAACAGCTTTGACTGCTTTAAAAAGGTTTTGCGTTTTGAAGGCTTTTTTGGTCTTTACAGAGGTAAGTGATTAAAAAATATACATATATCAAATTGGGGATTTTCTTCCTTCCTTCCTTTTTTTTTTTTTTTAATACCTCAACAGCTAATTTCTTATGGGAAAACCAGGAAGATTGATATCATGTTCAGTTTTGCTACTGTTTCATAGAGTTCAGCATTCATCTTCCCTTGAATACTGTTCATCATAAACAAATGCTGACAAACTGGGCATTTTTGTTATTACTGATTTGCTCTTTGCTGCTTAGGTTGTTTGAAGTCCTAATTTCTGGGGTGTGAGTGTTGTGGGACATGATTGTAATCTCACAAATTGAGGATTGTAACTTTTGGCTGGGGGCAAACATGAGGAGCAGATTAGCATCTGAGGAATAAAAATCCATTTTACTGCAAATGTATTTTGTTACGAGACAGCAGATGCTCATTTTGAAATGCCCCTGTTAAAGGGCATGCCAGATCTTATGCCTCATACTTTGGCAGGCAGTGGGACTTGGTTTTTGATTTTATTCTGTGAACAAGAAATTACATCCTGCTGCTGTATCACCTTGCTCTATTTTACTTTGAAATAGCAACAGTGGAACTCATAACAGTTGTAATTAAAAAACACCGGTTAAGAATTCAAAGCAGCTTTTCGTCAGTTTTATCAGACTGAAAGCTATCTTATCTCTTGTTTTACCTAGGAGAAGGTTCTGAAAAGGTTTTTGTCACATGAATCAGGTGAATTACAAAGGGGGTACATGCTAGCCAGTCCTCTGACATTAGTGTTTAGTTCAATTCTCTATTTTTAATTGTAGTTGCACAACACAGTGAAGTGCACAGTTTTCATAAGGGTCAGTAAGGTATTTATTAACTGGTGCACTTCTTTTTTAGTTGGAGCAAAGTCACGCACTTCTGTGATGGTCGCAGCCTTTTTTTCCGCTTTGCAGTGTGTTGTCGGTGAAGACACCAGACAGTGTTCTTCAAGGACAGTATCTGAGAAGTTTTTGCATGTGAACGTCTGTGGATTCTAGCTAAAGACTTTGTTGTAATCTTGCAGGATTTTGCTATGCACGGGAGCAGAGGGACCTTTCTCAAACACTTTGCAATCAAGGATGAGTCCACTGAGGACTTTAAAGCAATGCTTTATACATGAGAAAAACTGTGCTTGTTTGAAAGAATGTCAGCTTGTTAAACTTCTTAGTAGTCAGTTTCATAACTCTTTATGATAGCTGAGCATAAGAAGTTCAGGCAGTTGTTTTGAAAATGTTACACCTAATGGTCAGCATGTTACAGAGATCTTGGGCTCCTAGAATTGGGTGGTCTGTGGAAGTATATTAACCTAAACGACAGAAACATTTATGGAGTTGACTGTGGGCCTCTTACTGGGTTCTTGTGTTCCTGAACGGGATTATGCCAGCTGTACAGTAATGGTACAGTGTCTACCATTCTACCAAGTCTGCCACAGTTTAAAACATAGATCTAAATGTATACTGGAAAGTTCATATTTTTAAATAAAAACTTAACATTTTTGGTCAAGAGAATTATGACACTTTTGAATCCTGGCATCCAACTTCAGAACTAATGAAGGAACTTGTAAGGTCCCTCACTAGATGGTGCAGGGTCCCAGGTTCTCTGGCACTGAATGAGTGTGCCCTTTAAGTTCAACTGCATAAAAGGAGGGGTGGGGTGGATTGTTTTGTCTGGTAGTTTTTGGGGTTGAAAGGCACTTCTTGTGGTTTAACCTGGCAGGAAGCTAAATATCACATAGCTGTTTGCTCAATCCCCCTGCGTCGGGGAGAGACACATGAAAAAATAAGGTAAAATTAATGGGTTGAGATAAAGCCAGTTCAATAGGACAGGAAAGGAAGGGAAATAATACTAACAATGGTAATGATAAAACAGCATACAAAACAAGTGATGCACAATGCCATTGCTCACCACCTGCTGACTGATACCCAGTCAGTTCCCAAGCAGCAGCCCCTGGCCAGCTTTCTCCCTAGTTTAGATGCTGAACATGATGTCATACGGTATGGGATGTCCCTTTGGACAGTTTGGGTCAGCTGTTCTGGCTGTGTCCCCTCCCAGCTGCTTGTGCCCCTCCAGCGTCCTCGCTGGCGCAGCGGTGTAAGAAGTTGAAAAGTCCTTAGTGTAAACACTGCTCAGCAACAACTGACACATCAGTGTATTATCAACATTATTCTCATCCTGAGTCCAAAACACAGCACTACGCCAGCTACTAGGAAGAAAAATTAACTCCATCCCAGCTGAAACCAGGACAGCACTGCAGAGATGGATTTTCTTTTCATGGTAGATCAGAAATTCAGTCTGGGAGGGCAGAATTTCTTTTTCTTATTGTCAGCCTTTCTTTGTATTTAATAACTACCTTTCCTCAGCCCAGTAAGTCTGTAAATCGCCCAGAAAGTACTGTGTTGGAAGAAAACACTACACTGCATATATTAACTGCTGCACTTTGTGTTTAGGTACATTTGCTCTGAGTTTCCTTTTAAGGAATTAGTGTAAAAATTCTGCAGGCTGACTACTTTGGGGGATTTTGAACATTCTTGATGAATTTTTAGCTGTTATTCTTTTCACTTATCGACTGCATTGATACAGTTTTGTTGGGGTTTTTTTGTTAGTTAACTGGCCAACACTTTTGACAAATTGATATTCCATAACTGTGGAATAACATTAGGAAGTGACCACTTCTAATAAAAATAAGCCTTTTAAGTTTTATAATCTACACATATGCCAAAATGACTGTGGAGAAAAGGGATTTAAAAATAACAGATACTGTTACGTTAGGAAGTTAAGACTGCCATCTACTGATTTTTTCCTTAAACCTATTAGTTCCTAGAAAGGTGTATGTGCTTTTGTCAAATGGCTGTTCATTTTGATAGTAGCTATTTTCCAGGAGCAAGTGCCTTTTCAAAATTGGGTTCTGTCCACTAATGCTTCCTCTTGGTGAGATAAAAAATACTTAATAGTAATAGGGTTTAAAGAAGTTCATGCTACCATGTTGGACTGAACAAGAGAAAATCCTTTATATCTTTAGTTGACTGGAGCCTTCAGAAAACTCAGGTTACTGAGTCAAGTAGAAGTGAGTTGATAATTTATCAGACGTGTGTGTCTCACAATTACTCTCCTATTTTAGAAAGTAATTGCAAGCTTTATGGGAAAACAATACTAAGGGGCTAAAAAAGTCAAATGAACTCTTATGCAGTAGACATATCCAAGGTGCGTGTTCAGTCCTTATCCTTTTCTTCTTCTGTACAGCAACATCATCAGGCTTGGCTTGGTTGCAGAAGGTAGAGCTGGTCACCTTTTCATTACCGTTTCCAACAGAAATCTTAATATAAAATCGTATTGTTATGAATACGCAGCGCTCTAGCAGCATCCCACACATAAATGCCATCCACATCAAAGGATATCCCATGTGCAGAAGGGCAGTTCTGTAGAGCTCTTACAAAATACTAGTTCCTGTATTAGGAAGATAATGTTGCCTTATGATGTCTTTGTTTCTATAGGCTTGTTACCACAGCTGATAGGTGTTGCTCCAGAAAAGGCTATTAAGCTAACTGTACGTATCTTTTTTTTTTTTTTTCCTGGCATCCTTTTGTTTGTTAACATGCACAGGATTTATTTCCTAAAATGTGTGAAAGATGACCACTTACAAGCACTCTAATACACATGGTTACAGATGTACTTGATATATATTAATTAGGAGAAAAAATAACTTAAAATTGTGTGTAATCTATTGTATCTTTATTAGGTTAATGACTTTGTCAGAGACAAATTTACGAAGAAGGATGGTTCCATTCCACTCCCTGCAGAGATCCTTGCTGGAGCCTGTGTAAGTATCCCTCCTGTATTCCTAGGAAAAATTGATTCTCAGTCACGTGCGGTGCAGTTGGAATGACAGTTAATAGGTGTGCTCTGTTGATTTCAGCAGAACTGTTCTTTTTCTCCCAGTCACAAGAACTAACAAAAAGTACCTTTTCTGTTTGGAAAGCTTTGCATGCTCTGAGTTGAGTTCCCTCGGAATTACATGCTTGAACAACTTCTTTTGGCCCAGTTTCTAACTTTCAGGCCCAGCAGTGGTTTTATTCACAAAAGGTTAAGGAGAGGGTGTCTTTGCTCCCTTTCCATACTTTTGCTTGTGTTGACGTTCTTGGGTATTTTGGAAAGATATAGATACTCCTTGAGAATGGATCATAGGGATCATGTTTGCGTTTCTTTCGGGGTGCGGAGTTAAGCTAGAACAGTTTAAAAAAATCTATTTCCTGCTGAAGATTTCAAGAAGGAAAAGAAATATGCTCTTCAGCTCGCTACATGTGAAATTTTTTGGTTCATGAAAATGTCGAAAGTCTGAACGATGTGGTCTTACCTCAGGTGACAGGTACGAGTGCACTTTCTGTTTAAATGCCTTCATATGAAATGTAGCTGTGTTACTCCAGATGCTAACTACATCCATCCTCCAAATACTGCTCAGAAACAAATTTGGGTTTTCGGTGGGATTGAGGGCTGTAATTTAGTCCATCTATAAGCAATCTGTAAGTGGTTTGAGTTGATACTGACGGTAGATTTCTTTTGGTTTTGCACATTGGCTGATTTCATTTGTGGGATCCCCCAACTGTTGTTAACCCTATAAAATGTTTAAGGCTTGAGGTAGGTTTCTGTTGTAGCAGAGAACACTAATAACTTCCAGTTGAGTAGACTGACAGGCTGGTATAAAACCTCCTCAGCTTACAACAAAACCTGGGGCAGAAAGGTTGTTGACCTCTGCAAACTTTTAATTCAAAGAAGCAGCCCTGAAGGGAGGCTGCTTATAGTTCTGCCTGATTGAATTTGGCAGTCTGGTACATGCTTGAGTCTTCACCTGTCAGCGTACAGAGTTTATTTTCTGAGAAACGTGAGAAAGCAGCTCTGATGTATAGCTAGCAAGAGACTAGCCTTTTTCTGGAAAGCTCGGTAACACAGAAAGCACATACAGGCCCCTTATAACAGAAGTGAATGTAATTCATCAGCGGTTTTCTCTGTGTCGTGGTTAAATACGTAGTTAAAATCAAACATCTGATAATCAGCTTTACTATTTTACATTCTTTTGTAGGGAAATGTATAATATGAAATTCAGTCCACATTGCAGGCTTTTCCACTTCCTGGTAGGTATTCCTTTTTCAAAACGACTTTATTGTCTTACTGTAGTGAACATGCAAAAATGGGAGAGAAACTTGGTAAGCTTTGTCAGGTAAGCTTTCAGAAATGTGGATGTTTCTGCGAAGCTGAGCAGATTTATAATCTGTCCAAACACAACCCTTTCTTCTAGCTGACTGTCTTGGCTGATACTCTCATCTCCTTTTCCAAGAGAAGTGTTATCTCACCCAATCTGGGAGAATTTTAAACAAAGCTGGGCTTTGTAGGAGAGGAGTTGGTCACAGTTTACCAACCTCAGGGAAGTTCATTTCTTTGTAGCCTCATCTGGATCATCTGATTTCTTACCAGTTGATGACTTTTCTGGCTGTACTGCTGCTTAATTCCATTGTAGCAATTTCACTTCTTCCTAAATACCCGAATCTTTATTAGCAAGCCTATAAAGTTTATCCTAAAAGTCTGAAAGTATCAGTTGACTAAAGCAGTAGCAAGTTTAGGTTAGTCTTTCTCATCCTCAGTCTCCTTTTCATCCTCGTCGTGACAGCTCTTTTCTCTACTAACTTGCTTGGAAGTAGTGTTGGTCTTGGCACTGCGGGTGTTCATTGTATGCTGCTTTTCTACAAACTACGAGACGTAACCAACAGTTACATCCGAGTAAGTGGCGCACGTAAGCTTGGTCCATTTCTGTGTGCAGAGGCACGCAAGGCTTTCTGTTTGGGTGAAGCTGCCTTCTTCATTTTTCCTTTGTTCTACTCCTTTGCTCTCCGTTAGTGCAAAATGATGGGTTACTGCGCTAAATTCAAAACATGGCTTTCACCTTGTCATAACATCAGAAGAAACAGCATTATGCCTGTTTGTAGTTCTCGGAGATGTACTTATTAGTGTCTCTGACCATCACTTGCCTGTGCTTAGTGTTGAACATTATTCCCGATTCACTGCAATGAAGTACGTTTTCATCAGTTCTGGTGTGGAACTGGTAGTGGATGAGCAAGATGAGCAAGCCGTTTTTTCAGCCGGTTTATAGTTTCCAGCAGAGGCCTTCCTGATCTCTGCAGGCCCACCCTCTGGCGAGCCGTACCACAGCACATGGTACATGCCATAGTCCTCAGCCGTGAGGAAACAAACTGCTTGTGAGGAAGTGGAGGCAGCTTGGGCAGGGCTCCAGCAGACCTGGCAAATTCTCCCCTCTGAATGGCAGTGCCCCATCAAAGCCTACATACGGTGCTAGAGTCTTCTGAGACCCACACATGAGGACAGGTGAAACCTTTGACATTAGGACAGTAGTGATTGAAGAGAACCTGCGTGGGCTGTTCAGTACCCGCAGCTCTGGGCTGTCTGCAAGAAGTGCTACACCACCCAGCAAAGGGGCTCCCACAGCCACGCTTCCTCCAGAAACACTAGCTCCGAGAGACCGGATCTCTTCGGCCAAAGTCTTACTTCTCAGGGTCCAATTAGTCTCAGCTCCTGTAAGGTTATGGAATAAACTCCCGCTCCCAGTAAGAGGAAATGTCTTTAGCCATTAACAAAGCCGTCTGCCCACGCGGCGTCCTGTTTACACCGTCAGCTGCCTGTCTGTTGGCTTTCCTTCCGTACTGCAGGGCAGGGACCTCCCGCAGGCAGCCCCTGCCCTGTGCTCCTTGAAGCCTACCTGCTAGCCGCTGGGCAGTGTAAATGTCATTGGGAAGGGTAGGGTCTGCTCTCTGAGCCCAACTATTCCCAGCTGCTCCCAAGCTGTAGCTGTGTTTGAAACCTGCAGAGTGGCTGCGTGGGGCAGCTCAGTTACAGCGGTCAGGTCACACCTGTCAGTGAAAGGGCGCTGGTCCCTGATGGATGAAACTGCTAGCCCATCCTCCTACCTTCCCCAGAGTACGCTGGTTTGCTAAGCAGCAGCAGCGCTGCCCGCGCTTGCGCATGTTCAGAGCGAACAAGTTCTTTCCCTACTGTTACTGTAATTAATTGAATTACATTTCGTTGTAATTCGGTGATTAGCCTGCATTCCTGCCTTTGGGGTTTTCAGCTACCGTTAGCTTTGAGTTGCTGGGGGACCAAGTGCGGCTTCGGCAGCGCTTTCCCGTGTCCCGACAGCAGCTGGGGAAGCCGGGAGCGCACAGCTGCTGTGGACAGTGCTTCCCAGAGGAACTTAGACGCGTGATGCATCTGAGTACATGGTGAAGGGCAAGGCGCTGGAGGGCACCTGGCTGTCCTCGCCTGGAAAGCCGTGTGGAAGCTGACCTCTAGTGCGGTGTAAATGAGTCACAAGTACTGTCAGCACAGCCAAAGGTGCTGTGCTTTTACGCTGTAATTCCTATGAGTTACACCGGGAAAAAAGGGATTCTTCCCATCACTGCAGGGTGCATGGTGCTTAGCATTTTGAATGGGTGAATCCTGTTTCCTCGGGAAGACTTTTCTGATGATGCTGCAGGGAGGAAGGGGATGCGGGGTGCCAGGCAGAAAGCCCTTCTTGGAGACGTAGGCAGCGCATCTGTGGGTGCTGAGGGCTGGTGTGGCTGGCTGCGTGTTGGCACACACATACACACAGAAGCCCAAATTTACAAACTGGTTAAAAAACTCTTGTATATTGAAACATTAAATGTAACATTTAGTCAAAATATTTTGGTGTGTTTGTGAAAATAATTTTTGTGTGTATTTACACACACACACACACACACACACACACACGTACAGGCTTACCAGGCAAACAGGAATTTGTCAAATATTTATTTTTGGAAAAAATAATTTAAAATGTTACCCTTTCAACAAACCAAAATACGGAATTACAGCTGTCAATACTTTTCCTTCAAAATCTTGAAGATACCCTATGTCTTTTAATATACTTTAAACAGAGTTAAAAGCAGAACTAAACTTTACTTCTTGATCTTGGTCTTAACTGCGGACATTTCAAGGCAGGGAGGAAGGTTTTCTGTAGCGAAGGAGCTGGAACGGTTACTGTAGGTGCATGAGCAGGGGCAGCTTTGCCTTGAGAAAGAAGGGCGAGTTCTTTGACGTTTTTAAACTGGACTGTTTTCAGTAACATTTTATTGTAGCGGCTTGTAGGACATGGTTGCGATCCAGGATGTGGTGGTTTCAAGAAGGAAGGAAGGAAGGAAGGGCTTGAAATAGGCCTCTCCCCCTTTGTAGCACATGCCTCTGGGGTGGAATTGGAAAGGGCAAGAGGTCTCATGTTGCAGGGTCATTTGTGTATTTCCTTCAGCCTTTGGCATGTCACGGGGCGTTTGCTGTGGGATCTCAAACTACATCTTTTCTCTCATAACCTTTGCTGTCAGATTTAGTTCCTTTATTTGCTCCTTGCAGAGTTATTTTACATGACATTAAGGTTAAGTAGAAGCTTTTATTACTGGTATTTTTGATGTGTATGAATAACCTCCATTCAGAAACAAATTTGTCAACCTTTTTTAAAGTGTCTGTTGTAATTTGTGTGCGAGGGGAGGTTTTTAGGGGGGGAAAATCTAGATTCAGTGCACCTTCTCCCAAAGAAATTCGAGGACTGCAGTATGCACCCTGGTGTGTATACACACGCGCACGTGTGTTTAACGTACGGAGCTGACTGCTGCAGTAAGGCATTTTGCAGAATGATGGTGATGATTGCCAGTGACTTGCACAGGAGCTCGGAGATTCAGACTGCAGCCCCGCACGCTGCCAGCTCGTTGGTATTTGGGGATCTTTGTGTCGTTCTCCTCTGCACCCTCTTCTGGGGAGGGCTCTTCCTCCCCTCCCCAGCACTCTTCTCTGCCTCACACGGTCTTCCTCAGGTAGACACGCAACCATTTACTTGAGACAAGCAAACACAGACCCCAGTCCTCACATTCATTAGAACAAAAACCACAAGGAAAAAGGGAGTTTTCCTTGTGTTAAAATCAACGCTTGTCTTATCTGTACTTGGGATGTGCCTAAGGACCTAACGCATTCCTGCAACGCCGGTGAACTCAGTGCTCCTCGTGAATCAGATCCCCAGTTTGCCGAGCTCCAAGTATAGCAGTATGGGAAGGCAAGACTTGGATAGAAGTAGATAGGGCTAGTAGGGAGTATTCAGCTGGGATCTCGACAGCTCGAGCGCTGTTTGAGAAAGCTACCTGTTGAGAAGTTTGTCAGCACCGTGAATACTCAGCGTTCAAAGTGTTAATAGAATTCAAGAGCTTTTCAAATGGTTTCCTACCGATAGCGTGTATGTTAGGGTTTCCCTTATATTTCATTTTGCTCAAGAACCTGATCATCGAATCGTGTTTTAGTATTAATATTGCCATATGTAATTCTGTATTAACGAAACACGACTTGTAACATGGTCTATATAACTAGTATTAATTCTAAATCGTTAAAGTGTGTTGTGTTTAGTCTTCTCTTTCCATTCCTGTATCAGAAGAGGGCTGTTGCTGATTTTAGCAGAAAGGGAGGGAGGGAGGCAGTCGTGCAACTAGGAGAGGAGGATGTTAATTGCAGGAAGATTGAACTCAGGGTAGATAATAGAAATGTTTGTGAATTGGCCTATCTGTGTTTCTGTGGTGGGTGTTAGGCACATAGGAAGTTATTTTGGCTGCTCTGCAGGATGTGCTGATTTATAATATTAAAAATAAAAATTGGCATTTCACACATACACGTAGACAAAGAATGCCTGTTTAACAGGCTGGTAAGCAGGTGACTGTCTAGAAAGAGGGAACTGCTAGCTTAGTGACTAAACTGAAAGTTACCTGAATCTTTTGTGGGGTGCATTGCATTATGCAGTAAGAGCATTCTCCTTCGGGTGCGATCTGCCGAGATTGTTTCTAAAAATGATGCAGGGAAATGGTAAACATGTGAAATTGCTTTTCTGTTTAACGCAATCCGAACAAAAACCCCATCCCACAGCCAACAACGTGTTTGTGAGAACTTGCCAGATGAGAACTGTGTACGTGGTCTTCAGACTGGAAGTTTGCCTGGAAGGACAGCCACTTACTTCCATGCCTAGGTGTGTGTGAACCGTGAAAGAGAGATGAGAAGGGAGCCTGAGGAATGGCCTTGGACAGGAGTGGTGTCAGGGAGCTGGGTGAACACGGCGCAGGAAGGCCAGGAACAGAAGATGGGGTCAGTGTGGCTGGTCGGGGAGTTCAGTGATCTCCCTGACGGCTGCAGTAAGTGTCCACAAAAATGTAGGCTTTGAGTTTCCTCCGGGGGGGGGAAGAAGGGAGGCAATAAAATGAAGATTAACAACCTAGACAATTATGTGAGTGGCAAGCGTTGAAGACCCCAGCTACTGGAGTGGGATAACTAATGAAAAGCAGGGGCTGATCTCCCACGGCTTGGGTCAAGGTTTAGTAAGGCCGTAACAGTGATGACTCTGGGTGTCAGTCCTGAGGGAGGCAGTAAACGGGGCTTGCCGTGAAAGGATGGCAGGGTGCTCAGCCAAGGTTCAGTGAAGGACCAGTCAGCGAGGATTTCGATGCTTCGTGCCCCCCATCCCCTAGATACTACCCAAGTGCTTAGTCATTCTCAGTAAGAGCTGTCGTAACGCTCTTTTGTCCCAAGCCCACAATAATTCAGGTTACCAACTCCTAAGGCGTGCTCAGGGCTAATCCCAAATTCATTCTGCCTGCTGCCAGAGGGAGGAGGATTGCGTTTGAGGCAGAAGGGATCGGCGTTCGCTAGTTCTGAATCAGCGAGCAGAGGAGCCACGTGTGCTGTGCGGGGGGTGCTCTAGCAGGCTGCTGGGTTTTCCTTCACACCCCCACCCCCCCAGCATCACAAAGAGAGTTTATTTCCTGGGCAATTTCGGAGTGCAAAAAAGCTCTAATTGCGGATGTTCTGCATCTTTTTCCTTCGCTGGAATTGGACGGGTTGGATCAGGGTGATGAGGAGGTTTTAAAGTGTGGAAGAAATGCTTCAAGTTGGCTGTACCCAAGTGGCCGTGTGCCATAGAGTTTAAGGAAGTGGGTTTAATTTTTAAACAAAAGGTGGCATTGGAAGAGGGGGAAAGTAAACTGTAGCTGGTTTGTGATGAACGGCACGCTTCTGCAGCAGTGAATGGTAGTACCTACAGCAAACCAGGGAGCAGTGCAAGCACGTCAGCTGAAGCAGGTTCACATGCTTCTGAAACGGAGCTGGCAGGCTGAATCGCTCTCAGGTCTGAAACACGGTCCTCTGAAAGCCTTTGGTTGAAGTGCACACCTGAAGCAGCTCTGCAACACTATTGCTAGGAAGTCTGCCAGTCCTTCCGCGCTGCTGAGAGTATTTCCTGCATGGAAAATCTCTCGTGCTCAGCTCAGGGAAAGGTATGACTGCCATTTCTCTCTCGTATCATATTTTGAAATATTACTCTTCCTATTTAAATTTTAGATTTTGTTGCCACTTAGGACAATTAAAGGCTGCTAAACAAAACTCCAAACACCTTTTCTGATAATTTAAAATTACACCATTAAATACAAATTTACCTTTTAATCAGCATCACTACTAGATGCAAATAACATGTCTACACATGGGTGATGGATTATTACTGAATAAACATAAGGATTTCTTTATATGTGTTCGATGCTTTTAGTAGCACAAGTGTAATGATTCAGTTCAGTATTTCGTGTAGTATTTGCTAACCTTTTGAAAAGAGCCCTGACTTACTGAAAGTGATGTCGAGGAGGAAAGCAGAGACAAACGCAAGTGATACACCTCTGTGGGCCATAAACATGCAGATGTTACTTGTTTCTTACAAACCCATGGTTTCTGATTTGGGGCTTTTAACTTCTGAGGGTGCTTTAGTAAGTAACTCGCATGTATCTTCATGAGAGCATCAGCCAGTGCAGCGAGAAGCGCAGGCACTCAGCACCGTGCGAAAGTCAACCTGTCACCACATGCTCCAGTAACGCAATTTACTTTCTTTCTCTTTGGGTTTGCAGGCCGGAGCTTCCCAGGTCATCTTCACTAACCCACTGGAGATTGTAAAGATTCGGCTGCAGGTAGCAGGAGAAATTACTACAGGACCCAGAGTCAGTGCCCTCTCTGTTATAAAAGATTTGGGCCTTCTCGGTCTGTATAAGGTAAGTCTGTCTGCTTGGAGTGGCTTCATCGTTTCATGGTTTATGCTGAACTTTTACCTTGTTGAAACAAAACCTGTTAAAAACAAAGAAACCTTTTGAACTTAAAACCAATCTCTTCCTGCAGGGCAGCCCCCCAGTGGAAAACTGAAGAAAACCCACTTCTATATTAATGGCAGTGGGATACAAAAAGTACTCCCCCATTCTATCCTTTGGGCTTTTATGCCAAACTACAGGGAGCCCTGTATTGCAGACCTGCTGGCTTCTCGCACATCATTTCATCTGGTGGGGTTGTGTACAAAGTTTCTGTAGCTTTCCCTGTGTGTTTTTCTTACGTTTGTTTTGAATCGGTTATCTCTATTGTTATCTTTGCAGCAGGATATTCTCTTCGTCTTATTAATTTGACAGCAGTGAAACAGTAGCGGAGCTTAGTAGCATTCAGATTTTTACAAAGTTAAGTGGTGGGATTTGTCAATAACGAGTTCTGCTAAAAAAAGCCCGCACTGTACTGTACCGCAGCAGAATGCCAGTCAACAGATTCCTTCCCTGCAGGTATACTTACTACCATCATTACAGATCAGGTGTAATGGAGCAGAAGCTATTAGTTTTCTTAAACAAGGAAGAGCGTTTCTTCTTGTATCTTCTGCCAGTGCAAGGGGTAATACGTAAATTCAGCAGTTCCATTAGCCGTGCACTTACAGAACAATGGTTTGTGTGATTTGTCCATAGACCTGCAATAATACTATAAAAAAGTGCAAAGTTACTTCTAGAGCCGAAGCGTTTGTTTTGAATCGCCCGATGAGATTCATGACCACGGCGTGTCCAAAAGATCACGCTGTTCTGGTACATGGGACAAAGTTACCTTTTCTTCTCGCAGTAATTAAACAATTGAGCTTACTAAAAATGCTGCTGTTCTTTAGAACCGCATCATCGTTTGTGACTAACTGTAAGAGTTCATTTTAGAGCATAAAGTGTCTGCGTGAAAATCACCGAAGGGACGAGTCTCTCTTTGCCAGATCTCCTGCCTAAGCCACGCGGGGTTTGTAATGCGTGCTGGCTGCTGTGTACCTCCTGGGTGCCACCTCAGGTGGGCCCAGCGTGTGCAGGCTGCTGGCCCGGAGTACACCTGGGCCCTGCCTGGGTGCTCCGGCCAGGAGTGGCGCTGTGTCACGCGCACGCTTTCGGGGTATGCAGCCGAGATCTGTGGACGTGCAAGTGCTTATTCCAGCTTTGTACCCGAGGAGTTATCCTAGTTGGTAACGGACTGATGACTGAAGTTCCTACAAGAAGAA
Organism: Rhynochetos jubatus; assembly: GCA_027574665.1. Lineage (NCBI taxonomy): Eukaryota > Metazoa > Chordata > Aves > Eurypygiformes > Rhynochetidae > Rhynochetos > Rhynochetos jubatus. The sequence goes on from CM050654.1 coordinate 21,568,630, forward strand.
TACGAGATATGTTTTATTACGAGTATTGTTGTTTTTACCGCATGCAAAGTTCTGTAAAGGAACTCCCTAATGCCAGGTCGTGGCCAGGAGCTACTCCTTGCAGTGTTACAATGGGCCACTAGTTTTGTCTCCCTGTTCCCTTGAGTAAAAGACTCCCATTTTGTGGCATTTTCCCTCTTTCTGCTGGTCTTCCAGTGCAGCTCCTTCAGTCAACCAGATGAGGAGCAGTGGAGATCACTGTGAGGTCTTACAGCCCTCACTGCTACTGTAGTAGTGCTTTTGTGCTTGCTGGAAATAGTGGCATGCAAGGACTGTCTTGCTGCTTCGTGGTGGCGGGTTGTTGTCAGCAAGACACCAGGACAGACGTCTGTCGCTTTCCTCATCGCGTCACATGTGGAAGGTATTTATCCTGAGTACTGATGTCAGGGTTGATGCTGCCAAACTTAAACCTTGAATCTTCCTCATTCTAGAAGCTACTTTAGATGTGCTGCGTTCTCTTCTCAAGTTCAGCTGTACATCTTCTGTTCCCGAGACATTTTATTTTCTGTGCTGTGTACCTGGCAGATCACAAGTGTTGGTACTTCCTGGACTCAGGCTGCTTGCTGGGTTTCAATTTTAACCTTATTTACAAAATTTGCTTGTATTATGTCTCTCTTTTCGGTGTGACAGGGTGCCAAAGCATGTTTCCTCAGAGACATTCCCTTTTCTGCGATCTACTTTCCTGTTTATGCTCACAGTAAACTGATGCTTGCTGATGAAAATGGCCATGTGGGAGGGCTTAATCTCCTTGCAGCTGGAGCCATTGCAGGTAATTTTGCAGAATGGTTTCTAGAAGTGATTTTTTTCCTTTCAGTAATATTTAATATTCATTCAGTAGCCCCATATAAAGGAAGGGTACGTACCATTGTATCTGATTTAATCTAAATCTGATCAGTTATCCTTGGTGGGAGGCGATGTAATTTTGATGAGAGCTAATTGCATTTGCATAATGTGGATAAACAGCGTAATGCAGCTCAGCAACTTCTAGTCAAATTTGATCTGTCTGTCTCAATGGGGTTTGACTTGTTACTGTGCTCTCAGACTTGAAAGCTAATTTGAATCTTTGATGAACATAAAATGAGATACCATAAGAGAGAGGAAGAAAATGACCTACCTAGTTTTGGATTCCTGAGTAACTGACAGGAAACTTTGTTCAAATGTAATTGCTAAAAACAGGGCATTAGTCTGTAAAGAAGCTGAGCTTAAACTATCATACTCTGAAAATATTACCAGGCTTCTCAAAAATGTTTAGTATAAAGAGAACGGGCAGCTGTGGTAAAAAGTTGTTTTCACTAAATGGCAAGTGGTATAAAAATACCAGCTGTAAGAGCTGTAGCGGTGGGTATTTAGAGACGCAGATACAGACGGCCAGATTCCGCGCTGCCGAGGATTAGGTCACGAGGACGAAAACCTGGTGTCTGCAGCCTCTCAATGGTGAATGATTCAGTGTTGGAGTCTGTGCAGTTAAGAAACGTCGCTGGCCTCAATAGACCTTTTGCTACTTGTCAGAGTCACAAGGAATCACTATATATACATCCATCATGAGCTGTCGCTGTGTAGGGCAGGTTCCCATATCGGCCTTGCTCCAGAGCTTGGCTGCACCTGCTCTTTGCCGGTTCCTATGTTCCTCGTGCCAGAGGGGAGAGAGCAGCTAGGAAACCAGGGCACAGTTGCAGCCCTGCTTAATCTCAAGCAAGGCAGAGCTGCCAGGAACGGCAAATTATGTAGCTCAGAGTGCTCACAGAAGCACATATACATTATTACTTGTATATATATATACACATACACTACATTATTTAACTTGTATCTGGTATAAGGCTCACTGTTCCTATTTTTAAGTTGCAAACTTCACAGTCTCTCTTTCCTTTTCTTTGGTTAGTGCTCCTGGGTCGCTCACATGAAGTGATGCACCCTGTCAGAAACGTGTGTGAATCCTGTAGGCCTAGTTTTATAGTGCATACAGGAATCTGCCCTTCTCAGCTGCCGATGTCCCATTCCCGACTGCTCCCTCGGTTGCTGTTAGGCAGGTGCAGCAGGGAAGAATACAGCCTGACCGTGTCTGCCTGTAGAGGAAAATCTCCGGATGGTTGCTATTAGCGTACGCTCGTAGGCTTATCCACACTGCTTCTGTTTTCCGCTAAAACCTCCTGAATTGATCAGGGACGCTGTAGAGTTTATGATCACCTCTGCAAATCAGTGCCTTGGTAAACTTTTAATTCAATACCAATTTTAGAAGTTCAGCAGAAGTAAAATTCAGTTTCGAAATGCAAAGTCAGAAGACGGTTCCTCTTTTTAAGAGGCTGACATTTTTTCGGTATTCAGAAGTATCTCAGATAACGCAGTTGCAGACTGGGCAGTACGTTTCTGAAAACTTTCTCCTTTCCTTTGACTAGAAAGCCGAGAGTGGGAATTGGAGATTTGTTCTTCCATCACTGCTGGTACTAAGCAGACTTGTAAAACACCTTCATTGTCCTCAGTCCTTTAATGGCTTGCCTACTGAAGTAAGCAGCATCTGTTCTCCTACAGAACAGTCCAGACAGCAGCACAGACACATTCCTGTACAACAGGTGTTTTAACTAGTAGCTTTGTTACTAACACCTTTAACAAAGGGATGTGTAGGATTCAAGCTCCCAAATCGATCATCTCTGTGATCTCCAGAACATGCCGTAGAGTATGAGCAGGTACAGTAGTTGCACAACTAATTTTTGTCATGGTTACCTCATTACACACACAGCATGTGTGTGAATTTAAAATCTGTACCTATCTGAAACCCGTTCGTGACGGGCCACTAGAAGATGTGGAGAGAATTGCTGTTGACAGTTTATTATTTTACTATCAGTTATAGCCTTTAAATTAGAAGAAACCCAAAAGGATTACACCAAGCACAACAGTTTATATTGGCATCAAGTGTAAGAACTTGCATTTTTAGTAACGTCTAATTCTTGCAAAAAATAGTAAAATTTGCAGCTGTATTTTTCAGTTAGAAGCGTTTCATCTTTTAGAGGAGTCTTTCTGCAAATTAAACGTGGTTTTCTTCTAAAAGGTGTGCCTGCTGCTTCCTTGGTAACCCCTGCTGATGTCATCAAGACAAGACTGCAAGTGGCAGCTCGCGCCGGGCAGACAACATACAGTGGAGTTATTGACTGCTTTGGCAAGATTCTGAGGGAAGAAGGCCCTTCAGCTTTTTGGAAGGGAGCTGGAGGTGAGAACTGCACTCTGAATATCGAGGCTGACCCTGAATCTGCAGATTAGCACTGACTTTGTTAAGGACTTGAATTAGAGCAGCAGTTACAAGGTCTGACTCTGAAAAACATAGCATCTTGTTAAAAATGTTTAGCTTGTCTCCTGAGAAACTATCTTCTCTGACCCTGTGATTTATAACATTTAACAGCTCGTGTGTTCAGATCTTCACCCCAGTTTGGTGTTACTCTGGTCACTTACGAACTTCTGCAGAGATGGTTTTATGTCGATTTTGGAGGCCTGTAAGTCAAATATTTGCTTTTCAGCTTGCACAAAACCCTGCCAAGTTAAAAAAACCCAAGAGAACACCTTACTTTTTTCATGCATGTGACCACTTAAACTTGGTGACCTTGAGCACCTGTACTTAAAACTGCAGGATGTGAAAAATCCCCCATCCTCGTATAACTGAAACGTGCATGCTGTTTCCAAAGAGATGAGGCGATCAAGAGCCATTTCATTTATTTTAATACGCTACGCAAAATTTGTATTTCCAGTGTAGCAACATATTTTGTCCATTTCTCCCCTGTCACTGGAAGTTAAAAAGACCCAACAGGGCTTTCTAAAAATGTAACAACGGGAAATCAAGGCCAGAACCGATACGTAGTGTTCTGAGCTCAACTGTACTTGACTACAGAAGTGAATGAATTAAGGTCAGCTTTAACAGTCTGCCACACTCTCACAAAAGTCAGTCTAGATTGTGTAGAGTTATTCAGGCTTAAGAAAACACTTTAAATAAACAAAAGGCTTTTTTTCTTTTTCTTTCCTCAAACAGCAAACCTTCTGGATCAGAACCTACGCCAAAAACTCGCATTTCAGACCTTCCTCCTGTTAACCCCGAGCACCTCGGTGGATACAGACTTGCTACAGCTACCTTTGCTGGTATAGAAAATAAATTCGGTTTGTATCTTCCAAAGTTTCGACCTCCTGGCATCAGTCAGCTCAAGCAAAAAGCAGCAGCTGAATCCTGAGAAGGTGTTTCAACGGACAGAGCGATGCAGCGAAGATGTTCACAAGAGTAGTACTGTATTTTTTCCGTTCAGCTGCATGTTGTTCTGGCTGAACTGAGCTTGCAAATCCAGTTACTCCTTTCTAATATTAATATATACCTGCATTTATTTGTTTATTTGCACACAGGGAACTGACTGCAGCTGTGTTTCTACGCCTTGTTTTAACCGGCGGCGTGACTCTGTAGCCTAGACTTTGCCTTGCACAGCTGGCGCTTCATGTTACTGTACATATTGTACATCTCTGTACAGAGACATCATGGCACCTCTACACCTACGTTTATATAACGGGTACCGCAGTTCCAAACGGTTTGAAATGTACAGAATGTTTTGAAGGCATTTTGTTAACAATTGTGACAATAAAGTACTTAAAAACACGTCAAGCAGTTCACTTCTTTGTGTTTAGAGCAGAGCTGTCCAGCATGATGTATTTTTTCTTCCTCCACAGATCAGAAGTTAAAGATTAGCAACCCATGCCATGAATGCCCAGTACAGGACATGCCTCTGACGGAACGCACGGCCCTGCTGCGTACAGCAAAGGCATTAAAATGCAGTGTGCTGGTTTGTAAGGCGAAGAGAAGGCAGTGCTTGGATGAGCGCTTGCACTGTTTTATTTTGCAGCACTACTCGGTAACAAGGAATTCCCTCGAAGCCCATGGTAAGACTAAACGTGTAATAGATCCCACCTCTGTGGTAGCCTATTTAACACACAGAGATGGTTGACAGTTAGTAGCAGACTCCGCAAGTTTTACAGGATCTATGACTCTGAGTGCTTTCTTCCCCAGAATGGAAAACTTTTTATGTATGTGGGAAAAAAGGCATTTTCTTTATTTCTAGATTGTTTTACTACTGAAAGGTTAGGCTATTCTGGGGAATAAAAAAAAAAAAAAACACCAAAAAAACCCCACCCTTACTTTCATATTCTTTGTATGTGCGTAACTGATGATGTTTAGACTGAGTGGAATGCTATGTGAAAGGAGAGGAGAAGGGGAAAGCTTGAACTGTTTCTGGCTTAAACTTCTGGCAGACATTATCTGGTGCAATTTTTAAATGCCAGAAGGCCAGAGGCCAGTGGGGAGGGAGCCTAGATTGCTGCAGCGCTAGAGGAAAGGTGGCTGTACTACCCCTACAGCCTGAGAGGAGATGGGAGGGTTTCTAGCCTTGCTTACTGAAGTGTGACAGGCGTGTTCTCTCCAGGTTAATAATCCTGGAGTACAGTGTATCCGGCATAAACCAGTCTGAGGTTCTGTGATTGCCTTGTGCAGGTGAGAGCAGGCCCATAGGACTTTTCAGTCAGCTGATGAGGAAATGGCTTTAAAAACTGAAAACTATAAACACAGACGAGTCCTCCTTCAGTTCCAGCCTCTGGGCAAGATGCAGCATCTTTTGGTGCTGAATAATAGTGAGCTAGAGCTTACGATACATCGAACTTGGGGGCTGAGCACTATTCTGCCACGTACATCTATATATATAACCCCATGAGAAGGCTTCCTGTCTACTCCTTTTTCTCGGTTTAAAGAATCACCTGTTCTGTGCAGTTTTCTAGAGACAGGCTTCCCGGGAACTCTCCCCCACATCTGTGTCTCTTACTCTGCACTTTTCTCAATAGATACAAAAATGGTAGGTACCCACTGGCATTTAATCTTAGTCACAGCTTGTTGACTGACTCGATCAAGGCCTTGGGAGACTTCAGAGTGCAAGGCAGCATCTGTATGTCTTACAGCACGGCGCCCGGGATGATCACTCACAGTATCCAGCATCACCGTTGGTCGCAGTGTCACAGGTACGGGCTCTACAACACTTTTCACCTGCACTCAACTACAGTGTGAGGGAGGAACACAAGCAGGAATGAATACAGACCACAGTCGTTGAAAATTGTTAAAAGTTTTCAACAGACAACAGAACACTGCTCGTTAAGAGCTCTTGTGCTTCAGGGCTAAATCACATGATGTGCCTGTTCTTTATATAGTTCACGTGTTTCTCAACCACACATACCTGCTGCCCTAATGCTGAGGAAAACACACAAGGCAAATGTCGAACGGAACAGCATGACTTTGCACTGAAAAGAGGGGGACTTCCGAGAAGCCAGCACTGACGGAAGCCTACATACACTTCACTTTCAAACCCACTGAAAAAGGGAACCCTCCTGAAGACAGAACTGCTGCTACTGCTGCCTGTGTCTCTGTGAGCTGCTTGTAACACAACTGAGACGAGGAGAAGTAGGAAAAAACCCCAAACCTTAAAACACAAACAATGAAGAAACAAGAAGAACACTTCTGGGCATAGAGCTGATGAAGGAATATAAACCCATTCGCTACTTTTAAGCATAAGAACCAGCCCTTCTGGCAAAGTGATAAGCTTGTAGCAGGTGAAGAATACAACCCAAAACCCAAACAATGCAGCTCCCTCTCCCCACCTTGATGGGCAACTTAGAATGGCCTAAGAAAGATGTGCTCAAAAAATGTAAGCTTGAACAGAAATTCCAACCATTCTGTTCAGGCCATCGAGAGGTTTTGTTTCAATACAAATGTTAAAGAGCAATAAAGACCTCTTTCGTCAACTTAATATGGAAAACTAGTAGCAAGTCTGTGGTTAACAATGCAAATCATCACGCTATAGAAATTAAGGAAAAACCTAGTTCCTTATCCTTTGGAAAAGAAAATCCTGACAACAGTGGCCTTTCTCCTTTCGGCGGATTGCCATGGCAGTAAGTGGAGGCTGGGGGCAGAAAACAACTCTGATTTGTGTAGCAAAACGCAAGCAGCAGCTCCCAGGACCTTTCTGCTCTCACACTAGTGAAGGGACAGATGAGGGGTCAGGGCAGCTGACAATTGCTCATACAATATTTATTTATCAATCAGTCTCACCTTTTAATGCACCAATCCAAACAAAAGAAGTTGGTATTAAATATGTATTTCATTAATTCAGGTCTAATTATCAAATAACTTCGTAACTACAGACAAATTGTTATTCACATGTATTACCCACTACCAGAGTCTGGGGCCTATTGATATATAAACAATGAACTTACGTGGAACATGAGCATGCATAGCCACGGGTAACTCGTGGAGTTCAAATTAAAGAACGCTTCGGGGATTTACTACCTAATGAAGGCTACTCTGTGTAATATAGAAAGTTTAGTTTAGAAACAGAACTTTTACTTTTCAGAAGGAGATACTGTTACAAAGTGGAAATCTCAGAAGCCCATTAGCAAATGTACACCAGGTTAGTGTTTCAGCAAAAGCAGCTCCTTGCCAACTGAGTTAACTGTATTAAAAGTTACACAAATCCAAGAATGTGCTTGTAATTTATATATAAAACTTGACAACGCAAGATCTGATTTTCAGTGATCTCAACGCATCTTCAAAGTCCACAGCGGACTCCCTATACTCCTCCCTTAAGCTACTATTTGAACTGACACATGCTTACGCTTGCAAGATTTCACCAGGTCGTTCACCAGCCTACCACTGCTGCCTATTTTTGAAGATCTAAGCAGGTATGCGGGTTGCAGCTTCCTCTTCTGCGTCAGCTCTGTTAGCATTTATTTCTGCCAGTGTCCGACCAAATCGAGTCCACTCATCACTGCGAGGAACGGCAATTTGCTGTTGACAAAGACAACGATATTTAAGCCTACTGATAAATAAAAACTGAGCTCGTTGTGAGCAGCAGAGTGCTTAATGCATGTTCAGAAGAGGTTGCGGTAGCAAAGCTTACTATTATTTAGTGTAACTTTTAAACCAGTCTGAACACCCAAAGCTCTAACTAATAAAAGCAGCAGAATTCGAAATCCTGCGTTTAAGAACGTAACGATGCTATTACAACCTCGCATGACATCTCCATCTGCCAGACTGCCTCCAAGGGGAACGCTCATGCCATGCCCTCATGCAATCCATTAGTTCCATCCTGCTGCAGTACACGTACTTGCAGTAACAACAGCTTCCCTGAAGGAACCGAGTCAAGACTGCTTCACCGCAAGGTTTTTTGTTCCCGACTCAGCTATGGTCAGAATTCCCAGGTGCCACACAAAAACCAGATCAAACCTCTACAAACAAAACCATTGATTCTTCCATCTTATTTCACCAGCCTTACAATGTTGTTTTTACCTTTTCACTGGCTGCCAGATGGCATGCTAAAAAAAGTTACACTCCAATACTTGAAACACACAAAAAGGAAACATGAATTTGGAAATAAAACCCCTCATTCATCTAATCACAGGGGAAAAAAGTTAAAAGCAAGTTGCTAACTTAGAGTAAAAGTCAAAGAAACGTGCTTTGTGGTGTACTTTGCACAACACATAGTATACGTACCTCTCCCACGTCATATATAACTATTTGTCCCTCTGAGTCACCCACAGCAATCTCTCTCCCAGAATGCGTCCATCTCACACGGTTCAGCGCAGGATTGCCCTCCACGGTAATGCTCGCAGTTGGCACCTGTATCCAGTTAAAACACATTGCTAAACACGTGTGAGGATTCCCTAAGCTCTAGATCACGTAACACACCGTGCCCCTCCGTGTCGTGTCAGAAGTGCCCACGTTTCAGCTGAGACAGAGTATGTAGATCTCAAAGCCTCTCAGTGGCCTGAAGCTGTCACCAGTGACGTGACCAAAACAACCCCTCTTCTGTCCCTTGTCTGAAGTACAGCCAACCTCTCTGAAACAGCACATCTGCACCCTGCCGTGAGACAGGAGGCACGGACATGTGTTCAGTCAGGCAGCAAGGCAGAGCCCTGGGATCTCGAGAACGATGATAGCAGAGAGCAGGGGTGAAATCAGCCGCTTTGGCAGGTCAAATCCTGTCCAAGAGCTAGAACCAGGTAACTCCCATTTGAAGCCACAGGCTGGCATAAGGTCCTACAGAACTGCTCTTCCTTCTACATGCAGTTTTAAGCAGGTGAAATTTAAGTACTTAATTAATATACACCAGGTTCTTCCTCTCACCTACCCCCAACAAGTTTCAGTCTCAGAAAAGGTTTATACTACCATCAAGTTTTATAGCTCAAACCAGAAAACCGAACATTCGATTCTTTAAGTTTAGATACAAATTACAATTTCACAGCTACAATAGACTGTTATCCTGACTGCCTCACCTCAGTATCATTGTTGAGATTCCACAGGTCAAGCCTACCCATCCCATCCACACAGGCAAACAAGGCAGGGTGAGTTGGAGACCACATCACATCATAAACGTAATCTGAGTTGTCTTCGAAGGAGTACAGAGGTTTGTTATTCTGAAAAAAGCACACATCACAATGCAACACCCAAACCCTGCACTTCAAAATCCTAAAGCTCACAGGTAAGGCAAAAGACAGAACGTCAACAGCATTATCAGCAGTAACTGAAGAGTGATTCACATTTTGACTTACTTTAAAAACACACCTCTGCAGAAAGCAGCCCCACATTAATGCTATTACTAAAGGCATGCTTTCCAAAGCAATGTGGCTTTTTCGCTGGCTGCTACTACAAAACAACCAGTACCAAACCAATATCGTAAGAGTTTGTAAGTTTAATGCGTTAAGAATCTTGTCAATTAAGCCAGTGATAATGCAGTGGCAGCACTTCAAACTATTCCTGGGAGATACTAACCCTGCTGCCTCTGCTTGGCGTTCCTCAGGTCATCAAACTAACAGGGAAAGAGGTGGGTCAATTGTGAGCCTCGTGGAATTTAACTGACATCAGTTTTAAGGTGCTGTCCCTTAGTCCCCCACAAAATTGTAGCAAAACATTTCCCTTATGCATAATACGAAGTAACTGGTTTTACAACATGATTTACAGTTGATTACACTGGAATCGCTGTTGATAAAGGGCAAAAGGATGAACAGAATGGGTCAGAAGTACACAAATGATGTACAATCTGAAGGCAAAGCTTTATGTTGTTAACTGTAGTTTTGCTCATCAGCTGCCCCCTCTTTGTAGGGCTGCGGTAGGAACCCAGTGAGCTTCACACAACCCGACTTCAGGCTACCCGAGTTTTTTAAGTAGCTTACATTATAGCACCACCTTGTGTCAAGGGCTACGAAGAAAACTACTCAACTATCTCAGTTACCTTGGTTGTCCAAAGCTTTACTGTCCAGTCAAAAGAAGAGGTGACAAAAAGGTGTGAGAAGTCTACAGGTCCAACTGCTGCATGGCAGTTGATACCTGTGATTGGTCCCTGGTGTCCTTCAAACATCTCACTGATTCCAGCTTTGCTGTTTTAGAATATATAACCAAGGTTAATTTATCTGGAAACCATACACCTGCAGACAGAGACAGCACTGAAATGCAACTTCAATACAGCCACAAGAAGATTTTGCCGCTTTGCATGGAGGTTACCCCACTGCAAACGGCTTCATCGCAACAGGATCACAGAAGACCAGGCTTGATTATGGAACTTCACTTCAACATCTATTTTCTGCTAACCCTGAAGTGCCAAAATATACCACAGGTAGGAGAAAGGCATTCAGCAGGTACCAGCCCATGGATACAACTACATTGTTCTCCAAGAAACAGCAAAAACTTCCACTCGTACAAAGAACAAAATCCAGTCCTCAGGAATGAGCATAACACTCCCACTGAGTTCAGAGCAGTTGCCTGTACCTTCTGGACACCGAGTTGAGACACGAAGCAGTAACAGTGTATCCCTAATAGTCTCCTATCAGAAGCGATGAAGAAGGGGGGAAGAGATGGGAAGGGTGTTACACAAAAGTGATACAATTTGGGGTATTTTTGAACCAAAAAGCTGTGCAGCAAGGGCGATGTGTAGCTGAGATGAAACCTGGACACTCAATTATATTTAAGAAAGCAATTGATAAGATACAGTCAGACAATTTCAGAATAGATTGAACAGCAGGAGGAAAGCGAGCCAATTTAAGATTAGTGCGTGATGTTACTGTACAATTATCTATGGAGCGGATACGAAGTTTGGAATGTTCTGCTACAATTCAAATGAACAAAGCCGCAGCGACCTACGCTGCCCTCATCACCACAAACAACTCTTAGTCACTGGAGGCGGCACAGTGCCAATTCAATATTGCAACTTCTTCTGGTTTTAATGAAGCTCTTACACAGGAAAAAGTGCGCACTGGAATTCATACACAGCTACGGCGAACCCCTTCAAGGCAAAGGAGTAAACACGCACTATAAATAATTCCGGGAGCGTAAAGCAAGCAGGGACTCATTCGTTCACTGTCCTTATTTCCTCTGAATAACTCAAGTTTGCACTTACCTGCCATGACGGCATGCCGTGTACACCGAGCCTTCTTCGCTGCCAACGACAAAGTTATTGACATCTCCGATAGGGAAGGACATGCAAGTAACAGCCACAGCCTTGGACTGTTTGTGAACCAGCTCCATGCTATCCTGTGGTGAAAATATCAGCAACTTACTTTAAAAAAATAACTGAAATAGTAACATCTACAAAGTCATTTAGATTTTGCAGTAGTAGCTATGCTTTTCTTTTAAATGTTTTATTTTACTTGCGCAGAATTGGGCAGGAAGAAGAAAGTTATTTCTTGTTAAAACTGTGTTCCCCACCAACACAAGTGCAACAAAAGCACACAAAAGGATCAACAGAAAATATTTGATTCCGCAAGTGGGGAAATATTTTATCAAACATTAAGCATAATTCTGTGTGTTAGGAAAATGTTTATTAATGCTTTTGAGATTCAGTAAGTTGTTACAGTATGATCATCTGTAATAGATGCTACAGATAGCCAAAGTCATCTTACCTGTGGCTGGGAAAGCATGTCCAGACTCCAAGAGCATATTTTCCCATCAGTTGAGATACTGATCAAGTTATGAGCATTCTGGGTCCCAACAACGTTTACACAGTATACTGGGTGCTAAGAAATGTAAAATACCCTCAGAAAAAGGAATTTCCAAGTAACAAACAATTTTAGTATAGTTAATACACAGTACAACATATAACTTCACCATTTAACAAAGCATAAAGGATTGATCACAGTACGGCACAAAGAACACTCCTCTATAAAGCTGATACTTGTTTTTCTGACACTTGGATTTTTATAAACAGCCCAAATCTTCAGTGACATCATTGGCAAAATGCGGACATAAACATTTAAGCATGATCAATCGGGTGCACTGGACAGATTCCTAGAGGTTAAATACATCTCAACAGGGGACAGTCCTTGAAGATACTTCACCCCCTACCGTGTGAGCAGCAGCCGACAGCGGAGTTCTCTGCACTGGGGTTCTCTTATTGCTGCGATTATCCCAGAGCACTATTTGGCCCGAGTACGTGCCACCAACCACCAGATTGGGATGAAATTTTGCAAATGTCGCCGACATCACTGCTGACTGAAAGAAAAAAACCCCAAGAAAATACACAACAAAACCCTATCGTTCAACAACGCTCTACCTAGAACTAAAGAAAGAGGGACCACATTTCAGAGTACGTTCTTTTCCCAGATTTACTCCATACGCCGTTTCACTGTCCAATCACTTCAGGAGTCTCAAACCCTTTGTGAACCCCCAACAGCCTTTCGGTTTTGATTTGTATTCGTAAAACGAAGTTTTGTTCTGCTCTCCTTTCATACCTATACATTTGTATTCCTCCTAGTCTGTTAGCAAGGGAAGGCCCAGTAACGCACAACATTTCAATCATGTTTTGCCACGTTCCGCGGTCATTTTCTTAGAGAATGTACAAATCTGTTTTGATACAATAAAGTTAGTTGTGCAACTGGGGCTCTGACAGTAACCTGACAACACGAGATGCAGTTTTCATTCAACTATAATTTTTCAAAACGATGGCATTTTGAAAACAACAAAGTGGCTATCCCAGGCCTGGCATAATGGAAGAGATTTCCGTCTTCCAGAAAACTACTGGAAAACCTCCATCTGCCTTTTTCTTGACACATGTGTTTCTAGTTTTCATCCTTGCTCCATCTCCTCAGGCCATCTTCATTTCACCGAGTAAACTAAGCTCTAGTACACAATCCCCCTCAATCCCCTCACATACAAACCTTCTTTGCGGTTCAACCATTACACAAGGTTTTTTGGGTTTAAAATAAATGAAAATAAGACAACGGATTCTCAAACAAGACTGAATGCTGACTGATGTCAGAAATTCTGAAAGGGAACAGTGTTTCTAAACTGAAATCTCTAGCTGTCAACATCTGTTTGCAAATACATACGGTTAAATTGAATGCCAGCCGAAGGAAATCATTATGTTGACAAGCATAAGGAAGGTACTTGTCCAATTTCATCAACATAAATCTTTAGTCTCCTGAGACAGAATCATACCTGGCAGTGAAAGACATACTCTGGGGTAGTTTTCTTGTACTTCATATTCCAGACAAGAGCCACCCCATCAGGCTCATGAGGTGCATCCTCGTTGTTGTTGTAAGAGGCTACAAGTAATTCTGGGTACTGAAAAATAAGTGAAAGGCTCAATGTAAGCAAGATGACAAGCTAACGGTCCAGACAACTCTAGAATCTTTGTTTCCTTTTGCCAAAATAAGGTTAACAAAACCACCACCAAAAAACCCAAACCTCCTTACACTGTATGTAAATGAGAGATTATCAGTTAAAACGGCAATTGTTTCAAATTTCGCTCCTAAAACAGCATTAACATTCACATTAGAGCCTTGTTCTGTCTTTCATAACTTGCTTTGAAATGTAAACCCCAGGACTTGAGATTTTTTTTTTTAGTGAAGCTAACAGTTTCCTTTACAAAGCAGTCCTTAAACTAGAAACAAATATGCCAGACTTGCTTCATAATGAAAGCTTTTTGCTCCTTCTCCAAGATTAAGAGCTCTGTTTACCTTTTACAACTACGGAGCGTGCAAGGAACACATTTTGAAACACCGCATGCATCAACTGTACTTACAGAAGGGTCAAGCACATAGAACTAGAAGAGTTTACAGAGATAACTGCTTAATGTAAGTAGTATTTTTTACCTGAGATGACCAGTCCAAACAACTGACAACACGATGCTTTGACCAACGTTCATCAAAAAACTGCCTATTTAAGGACAGTTTTGCTCCTGCTTGAATCTCTCTATAAAGGCAATGAGCAGATATTAATCTTGGATTGCTTTTTCAATTACAGATACGGCGCATCCACAGTAAAGTATTCAACATTCACATTACCCTTCTTTGTCTTCTAAGTCTCTCCCGCTGTAGTCAAAGAAAATGTTGATTTGCTCAGAAAGGGCTCTTTCGACAATCCTTGTAGAATGGTCAAAGAAACTTAAAAATTCTTCAGAATGCAAAATCTGTTGTTTTTCCTCTTCTGTAAGTTCATGAGGGGCAGCTGGAAAATAATTACACATAAATTCTCTGGACTGCATACTTTCACTAATTCTTTCCAAGAAAGAAAAACAGTGTTTATCGTGATGTTGGAAAATTTGTTTCCTAACATCCATAGATTTTAAATACGTTTGCACATTTTGCTAGCTGATTGTTAAAATGTAAATCAGATTAATTTAAACTTAAAGGAAAGAAGTTAAAAATTTATCGATGCCTTTCTTTACAGCAGACTCAGAATGTCTTGAGGTGAACTGTACCTTCTTCCTCCTCCTCTTTTTTTAACGTTTTTTCTTCCTCAGGTTCAACTAATGGTTTTGGTGCAACCACATCATCTTCATCTTCCTCATCTAAGGAGAAACATCACAGTGTGTCTGTCAATGTTTTTAAGAGGAACAGTAACATTACATCTAATCTCAAGCTGATGAAAATGGTATGATTTAGCTTAAAGTGGTTATATTTGTAAAATGTAGTCCCCAGGATAAGGTGATCTCAAACCAAAGGATCACTGGAACACTGTCTCCACCTGGATTTTAGTTGCACTAAATTATTTAGTTGTATAAACTGAAATAAGACACATCAGAAATCGTAAAGAATCCAAAGTGGAAACCTCTTACAAGCGTTTATGATTCCACACAAAACCACGTGGTGGACGCATGTTCTGTGTAACACACTGACATATTAATGCTGCAGAATAAAGAAAAATCAAATGTCTAAAATAATCTGCAGAGCAGCTGCTTACTTGTGATCTGAAACCATCAGAGTCTAATGGGTCTTCACATGGCACGAAGATGGCTTACATTAGCTTTCAGGTTGCTATTCTGAGAGGCAAATTTTGCTAAAGATAATAGCAGGCAGATAACATTTTTTTCTGACATTCTAAATGCAAGTCTCATTATCTGTATCATGTTTGGCAATGAGAACTTTACAGCAAAATGTGTTTTCCCTAATTGCAAGGAATAACAGAAAATGTTAATGTTCGGGAATACTTACAAGGTTTTACAGCACTTTCTGCACTTCTACATTTTATTCCTCAAATACTGTAAACCAGAAAATAACTTTAAATTACTTAGTGTTGTGGAATATGCATTTCCTGGCTTTTCTTCATCTGCTTTCTAGAATAAGCTTCTGAAGAGACTATTTTTATTGGTTAAACAGCTATGTCATCCGTTTGTAAGGGAATGGCAGCAGGAGTCTGCTGCATGCCTCATCACAAGTACCCAGGCAGTGTTCAACAGGGCTTGTTTGCTGCAGCCATCTCTGACCCATGTTCAAAGTTAGCTAACAACAAAAAAAGCAAAGAAAAAACACCACATGCATGCACATACACACACACACACAAAAAGTGGAAAAAAAACCCAAGGGAAGAAAGAAAAAGGGAGGACAAGGGATGGGAACCAGCTGCCAAGCCATGGTCCCAGCAGCCAGGCCAGCTGACTAGATAGCAACAACCAGATGGTACTGCTAGGATTGTCTCTCTGCTATGAGGTGGCAATGGGATGGCACAACATTTTTCTGCCTGACTGCTTCCAATCATGTCTTTCCCCAATGGCAAGCCTGTGCAATTACCAGCACTCCAGGAGGTCCACAGACAAGCCTTTACCCTGCAAACAAAATACAGCTTGTAGGCCATACCAGCTGCCAAACCACACACATAGTGATAGGTTTAAAGAGGTCTGAAAATCTTTCTAACTCCATAGTATAGGCAATAAAAATATAACTGTACCTGCAGGAAAGAAAGCTTTAAATGACACTGTATAATGCACACAATAATACAAACTCCAACTTAATCAAAATGATAATGACGTATGCCAATCCTACATTACTTGAAATTGAGCGATTTTTACGTTCTGACAAGTTTACAGAACTAGGATAAATGGCATGAATGATTTCAATATATGCTCATACTTTTGAACCAAATGGTGAAGGTTAAAATCTTTCCTTTCAAGGGCCTCAATCAGCCACAAAGGAAAACAGTAATCACTGTCTTTTCAGCCAGCCCAACCGCATTTGTCAGCCCTTTCTCCGTCAATGCAGCCAGAGCAATCAACCTGCCAAACATTCAGAATGGAAAAACAATCTGAAAATACAGGGTATAATGCACCTGCCAGTGAAAATGGCCATTTCAAGAAAAGCTAGTGATCTCAGTGACCCTGCTGAGGAGGCGGTGGTGCAAAGGGGAAAGAACGCGTAAAAGAATTCTTAGTGATCTCCACTCTCTTGCACATTGACACTTCCTTACAAAGCATGCCAATTACAGCTTTTGTGCTACTTAAAAAAAATGAAAGCTTTTTTGGGCAAAATAATCACGCAGAGAAACAGAAAGACACCGCTCCTTTTAGATGGATTCGCATGTACAGCGGACTAGTAATCTGAGAGCTGTATAACTTGTAGCAATTCTAAAGAACGTAATTCTTAACGTCAAATCACTATAGGTGTGAACGTTGATTAATTAAAAAATGTAATACGAGTTAACACACACGATTCTGAGAACAACAAATGCAGGACCCCATATTCACATTACAGGCACTTGGATAACACGCACCCACCCCTCCCCTTGTTCATCCTGCCAATCAATCTTGCAGACTTAAATGATGCCTTCAAATTCAGAAATTTGGATTTGGGTCACCCTAGATGCATTATTCTAGCTCTGAAAGTCCCAAATTAGAAATTTCAGCCCAATCCCCCATTAGTCATACTACACTGATTCTAAGTAGCATTTTCAGTGACAGGAGTCAAATTCTTGTCAAATGCAGATGGTCAACCCCTTAGTGCTAAGTGACCTTCTAATCTACATATTTTATTCAAAAGATCATATAGTTGATTGCTCCTGCCTTTTAATGTTTGAAACATAAATGGCATATATTATACAGAGATCTAAATTCCTTCATAGTACTTTCATTGCATACAGCCAGCTGATATTACTGCATTGAAACGCAGGATACAGCACTTATTTTAATATTCTCAAAGTATCAGACTTGAAATTGAACATGTCATCTCGCTGCGATTTATCTGTAACTACATAAATGTAAAACCTTCTCTCTAAGAAAGAAAAGTCATATGCAAACTTTCTCATTAAGGGACCTGGAGGGAAAAAACCCACCACTCCCACATATACAAGTTCTTGACCTCGCTATCCAAAACTGGGATGCTTTCTCACAGAAGTTTACAATCACAAAAGACAGCATGAAGCTGTTAGACAACAAAAGAGATAAGAAATTTTTGTTTCAGTTACTTCTCCCGCCTCTACGTTATCTTCAGTTTATTTAGTATCAGGCTGGTATTTAACAATAATGTATTATCCAGCCATCGCTGAAGGACTGAATGCACTACTGCTGAAAAACTTCCACATCCAGTAAGCCAGGACCCCATGACATAGCAGTGCGTTGCACTGATTTCGAGTCAGCTCTGTAATCTGGAAGCCTCAGAAGGCACTATCTAACTTCATCCTCCTTAGTCACTACTGACTGTCCATACTGGCATTTTATGCCACTCCAATTGTCGGTGTGCCAAATGCAGCTTCGCATTTAAAGCGAGGCTGCAAAGACTTAGAAAAGTCATAGGGCCATGAAGATGGGCAATGGGACTCTGTCTCACATCAACATATTGATGAATATTCACTGTAACATGCTAAGGGATTAACTCCCTGTTCTTTCTGACAGGCAAAGAGGGGATCTAAGGTTACAAACTGAGCAGTAAAGACTGCATAAAACAGCAGCTACTTTAACAGTGACAAATTTCTTGTCAATGAGTGCTGAAAACATGTTTAACGAAGCACTGAATATTTCAAGATCAAAATCGTGATGTGTTTTAGCAAGACAAAGGAAAGCAAGGCTGTAAGTTAGGCTGCACCGAGCAGTAACGCTACAGAGTGAAGTTCCAGTTGTCTGAGTAATCTGTTGCTGCAGAGTAGGTTAATCAAAGTTAAATCATCTGTGAAATGGGTGGCTTTTGTTAAACGGAATGTCTTCATATCAAGGTTTCCCACCTCTATTTCACTGTACATTTAAGGTATGGACAGGCTAATACACGAATATAAGAGTCCATTACTTCTTTTTAAAATATTAAACACCCAAAATGCTACATTGACTGTAACAGCATCCAAGAAGCCTGTCCTATACATCAAATTGTTATTATTCTGCTTAAGTCAGGAAAAAAGGGACAACATTGCTTAATGTTTTCACTCTGTCTTGGAGACTTTACCAGACAAAAATTCCTCCAAGAGTGGTGCCAGTGCACTAATGCTGTCCACAGCTAGTTGTGATTGCACATGGACAATACTGTACAGCAGCACGAAATAAGTCGTATCCCGGTAGCCAGGGAAAAACTTCAGTTGTGACAGCCGAGCAAAATCATATTCCCCTATATGCCTTTTTCTTTGGATGAACTAGTTCAAGGACTCGTTCATTGGGTGACTAATTTCTACGTGAATTTGAACGATATGTTAGCAAATCACAAAGGAAGAGATCGAACAGTACACTAGAAAGCAGCGTAGCAAGAAGTACAGGTAAGGAGAAAACTTTAGCACGAATGATTACAGCACTCTGCGTAGTGGCCAACATGGAGCCTACAGAACATTAAGACACACACCAGAGTTCACATCTGAATTGCACCTCTCTTGCTGAAACCGCTTCTGCTGCCTGCTAGAAAGAAATGAGTGTATGAACAGAAAACAATTTCAAATGTAGTTTCAGAGAGTAGATCTGAAAATATGCTGCCTGATACAGCATGCCACGTAGAGGCTAAATTACAGCCCTAAATAACCAGTTGACCACACCAACTAAAAACGTGTCCACCAAAATTGGACAATGAGGGAAACAGGCACCAGTGTTTTACACAGCATCATGGGAAGTGAGAAATGAGTTTAGATAGTAGAAAAGGGGATGGCAGAACGAGGATGCTGGGGAATGGAGCAGCCTAAACACAGGATGATGATGTTATGATGGTGACAAAAGTTATTAAGGTGTAGTAATGGCGTAGAGACCTAGTCACTTAAGCTTATTATGAAATAAGGGAGAGCAGCACCGGGTATGGCACAACACTTCTCAAGCCAAGAAAAATTTATTTGGTCCCTAAACAGAGAAGATGGCCATCATTACTGTATCACAGAATAACACCCCTTCCCCAAAGGAACAGTACATGCCAAGAGAACAAGGGTGGGGGGAAACATATTGTCTCTGCTATATTCCTCAAAACAGTGAGCCAATGAACTATTTCATTATTTTATGTAAAAAACCCTAAATTATGAATACATCTGCTACAGAAACAGCATGGCTAGAAGAATAAAGCTATTGAAAATCCTGGAGAAAACAAAAATGTAAAAAAAAGTACCGAAGACAGACACATGTCATTATTTTCATCAAAGCAAGAAGTTTGAAAGCACCAAGACTGACAGCCCTGACACCATTTCTTACTGTTTCTCTTCTATATCCTTAGTCACTTGTATACATGGAACCTGGAGGAAAGAGCAGCTGTGGGCTACACCCATCATACAAAAAACCCATAGAACAAGTATTGCAGATTTACCTTCTAAGCCTACCTTGGATGTGGACATCTTCCTATAAGAATGGTGAAACATGTTTATGAAGTTCAATTAATGGGGAAATTTAATATTCCATACTGTTCAGAATACAGAGAATGAATGGCAAAATACTTCCTGTGGCAAAATACTTTGTGCTCTAAAGATCCTGAGAGATCCTGATTTTATTGTTTTATAATATTAAAAAAGAAACAATCTTCCTAAGACAGGCAGTTTCTCAAGTACTTTGAGGTCATAATAAATCAACATATCAGTACTGTAATGAAATGACGTTAGTTGTGGGAACTGTTAGCACACTAAATGCCTCCACCTCCTACGGAAGCTGTCACGTTTCAGAACTGAGAGCTGGGCACTGTGTATGAGAGACAAGGTTATCTACTGTTTGGGGTCAAACATTTCAAAGGGGTGGGGGCAAAGAAACGTGGAAGAGTCATCATTCCAGCAGTGGTACTTTTTGTCCTCGCATAAGGAGGCTCTAATGCCGCTAGCACAAAGGTCACATTCTAGCTCTAGCATCTAAGGCCACATACACGCTGGTCATTCTTTTGTTACAAATGGAGAGAGGGAGGGTCACTGGCTCAGAACAGCTGCAGCCGAGAAGCCTCGTATCTGCAAGACAGTGGGGGGAGTTACTTCATATTTGGATATTGTCTAGGATGGTGCAACATGTCTGCACTATACAGAGGCACGAACATATAAACTTAGTCTATCTCCCTTCTCTAACTATGTTTTTTTCCCTGTTTTGGATTTCTCAACTACTGAATGCAGTCTTTTCCATCAGCTCCTGACAGGAGCGACCTTCACATTTTAAAACCAGAACTGTCCATGTGAAAGGTACTGATTTCAAGTTTAACTGTTGGTTGCAGGGAATCCAAAACAGGTATCTCCAAAGGCCAACTCTGAGGACATGAAATCTCCCCTCTATGTCACAGTCATTTCATTTGCATTGCCATAAACATTTCCATGACAACTCAGGAGCTGTTTTAGCTTAACACCAGTTTTCCCCTATTTTCTAGCTGTCCCACTAGGCAGAGCACTTGTAGCTTGAATGTTTCCCAACTCAGGTTACAATAGAACTACATAACCACTGCAGCACATGGAAGTGGAACTGGTTTCTTAGTTTTGTTTGTTTTCTCCCCAAAAATCAGTGTTAGCACAATTCAATCTACAGCACAAGTGGACCTAACCTGCAGAATGACTGCACAGCCTATCAATTAACCTGCTCCTATTTTCCTTTGTTCAAAAGCACAGCTCCAGTAGCATTTTAAACTCTCAAGATATGATCATTAAGAAAGGTCCAGTCTGCTTTGTTTCATAAGAAAGCGTGAACCCCGGAACTAACCCAGCTGAGATGCAGCTTGTTGCGGTGCAAGAGAGCTACTGAAGATTACTTGTATGTTTAAATTCAGTTGCAAGCTCATCTTTCAAGCGTACTTCGTAAGATTTTCTTCAATTTACAGTATACTCACTAAAATAAATATAACTCAGATTATGAGAAGAAACAAGAAGCAATGAAATTAATTAGATAGAAAATATCTAACTCTGAAAATTCAGTAGGTTGCACTTGTCAATAAAGACTTCAAAATTTTCTTCCCATAATCAAAGTCTCTCACTTAGCGACTCTTTTTGGAGGCAGTATGATTTTTTTTTTTTTTTAACAAAAAACAACCCATACCCTATTTCAGATGTTACCATAAATTGTGAACGTAGAGCTTAATCATGAAAGGATTTAGGCAGTCTTAAGACAGACCTTAAAAATCTACACTGAAATGATGAAAAAGCATCTGTAAGTAACTTTTGGGAAGTACGCATACATAAAACAACAATGACAGGCTCAATAAAACAGCGTTATTTTTAAGGTGGAACGGACCAGGAGACAATGTCTGTACTGAGAGCGCTTTCTGGTACAGGCAGAAATAGAGACGACCCATCTGTGCAGCTTGCCTACAGTAAACCTCAACTACAGCCTATCCACCGAGTGCGAAACAAAGATCACACAATCCCAGGCAGTTTCCACTGACAGAAGGCCGCAGGAGTAAAACCCTTCAAGCACACAAACTGTGAACTAAATCTTCAGATTCCGTGAACCTGACAGAGGGGAGGGAAAAAAACCTGAGGCATTAGAGAAAGGAAAAGGTAAGGGCAGGGGAGAAATGAAAGCAGGAAAACCCAAAACGCCTATCTGTGGAGGGATTCAGATAACATGAAAAATGAAAAAGAAACACAGTCAGAGAAAAAGCATATCCTCTGTTATTCTGTCTCGCTGAAAACTGCGGTGTGAAAGATCTGGGTTGTGTTCTGCAGACATGCTGATCCCTTATACCGGGTACCCAGAGGTAAGAAGGGAAGAAACTTCAACATAAAGTATTGTTGCAATTTACTTCCTTTCTTTTTTTTCTCCTTCCTCCCCCTTAACCTCATTCACGGTATCATCTGCATCTAGCTGAACTTGCCGAAGTGACTTCAAGACACTCCAGACGAGCAGCATACTGGTGCAGACTGGAGCAGCAAAAACAATTCTCCACCGAGAAACACACATTGCACTCTCTATCATCTGTATTACACTTTCCAGTAAATTGTACAGTTTCTGTGAACACCAGCATAAGATTTCAGTTGAGTATTCTCTTCATGTTTTAAAAAAGTGCTTTTATCTTCTTGTGTAAACACCCAAAATTTCACATATCAAAGAGGAGAAAAATGCAAATTATAAATGTAGAATTAGGCTCTAAAATTGCTAGCAACAACACACAGTCACAGTCAGTCATATTAAACAACTGAGATTTTGTTGTGGAACTGCATACAAACTAGGTCAGGATCAGTATTTTCATTTGCAGCAAAATTCAACCGTTGCAAAATTGCAAAGCGAATTTATTAAACTGTGGGGTTTTTTGGAAGAATTTCTTTTCTGAAAAGCAAACAAGGCATGACTGAAAGAAAGCATTTGTTCAAATGCTGAGACAGAAACTCCACCGGTTAATAAAAGAATTAGTTCCGTCTTTTAAAACTCAAGGTATAAGTGCCAGGTATAAAAATTCAAATTCTTAAGAGGCTGGGGGGGGTTAATTGCTAAGCTTGTTGTAAGGATACACAGCCTTCAAGCAAGTTGTGTGTGGATTCGTAAATGCAAGACATACCCCGCTTTATTTACTAGCTGTCAGCTAATCAAGCGACTTGGTATCTGAGTATTTGTGAAGAGCGAGAAAATGCCACCTAACAGTAATAAGGGTAATGTAAAATGATGCAGAATGACAGTGACACTCTTAAGGAAGACCTGTATGTATTTAATAATAGGATTTGTATCAACTGTGGTATTTTGCTAGCTGGAGTTAAACCACGACACAGATCAACCTTCATTCTACCTGATTAAGTTTCAGGACCACAAGTGCTGGTTCTAATTCAGTCAGTCGTCATTATAATAATAAAGAAAAATAACTTGGGAAGTAACAAGTTAACCATTCACCTTCCTTTGGCTGAGTCATAACAGGTGTTTGCGTCTCCTTTGTATATGTCACAATTTCTCGAGGAGGAAAGTCAACTTGTGTAATTTTGGCCATTCCAAGTTTAACAGGTCCACGTCTAAATAAAATTAATAGAGAAATCAGAAAAAAATATTTAACTTCATGAATTACTTCACATTTTTCCTAGAACAATACCTAATTCATCATGTCACAGCATTGCTTACTCAAACTGAAATCCAGTGGAAACTTAACTCTGAAGAAGTCACATGATTATTACTAATATTTTATTATCAGTATTATTTAAAATCAGCAGCTATTTATACATCTACAACAAAGAAAGATGTGCAAATACACATATATGGTTTATAGGATATAATTTTAAACCTTCGCTCTTTGTGGCTGACTAGGGTACTACTACATATATGTCATATCCCTATTTTCAGTGGAACAGATCTGCTCACATGACTCATGTTTGTAGAGCAATGGTTCTAGGATTTTAAAGCTTAAAATCCAGTTTATTCTGAAGGAAAAAGCATTTCCTAGTCCTTTTAACTTTGCTGCCCTTTTTTGTCTAGCTCTAAGATACTCTTTAGAATTCAGAAATGCAAGTCTCATCTGAAACTCACACACTGACAAGTGATTTATTGGTAACACACTATTCCAGAACACAATACTGAAAGCCTCTGAGCTTTCTGACTTTAGTTTATGGAAGATCCCATACATGCAGATATAGCTAGTATCAAACTACAACGCATAATGTACTTCTAAAACCCCCACAACATTAATTCAGTCATTGTAACTTCGTATAAAGGCTAATTTCAGTATGCATTGTAGTATACTGCAGTGATCCAACAGCAATTTACCTATATCAAATTTAGTTTCTTATTATCCACCCCGTCCTAAGATAAAAGCAAAAGAGTAACCCCTTTTGAAAGGTGTTGGTGGGCAGAACCATAATTATTACAGCATGACAGGGGGTTTAGTAAGTGCTTATAAGGAGCTACAGCTTTTATAAACATACTTTTAAGAAATTAAAGAGAGTCTCTCTCTTTAAACACAGTTACTCTAAACTTTTTAAGGAAGTGACATTTGAAAGCTTACATTTTGCAAAAGAAAGACTCAAAGAAAAACTTGAACAAGTTTTGTTATTAGAAATAAGCATTTTGTGTGTATTAAATAAAATAAAAATTTCTCATTGCAAGCAAACTGCACTAATTCTAGAGACAGTGAATTTCTGTTATTTACAGAACAGTCTCTTAAAAACAATTTGAATTCTTAAAGAAAAAAAATAAGCTCTTATTATTCATAACTACATGAAAGAGGGAATATAAGAAATCTATGCAGTACCCCAGATCGGAATCAGAGTGGAGCTGAAGAACTGATGGATCAGTATCCCAATGCAGCGTCCTGATACCCCAGGTTGAACAATCATGCAGCATTAGCAAAAAAGGCCAGAGATTAGTGAAGCAAATACACACTATGAAATGCTAGTTACAGTAAGCTTATAGCTGTTTCACTGTTCACAAGAAACAAAGCAATGTAACATCAGTTAAGGGAAATTCAGCAAACATTCAGTGCAATAATACATGCAGTAAATACAGAAGTTAAAAAGCAAACACAGAATTCAGAGCTATTAGAAAAGAATTAAATTATTTTAAAGACTGGGTTAAAGATCTGCAAACAAACATAGCCTTTATGAGAGGCAAATAAAAATATTTTAAATGCTGACAAGAACCATCAAAACCTTCAAACTCCTTTTAAAATCTGTTGAGATTTGTTCATGTCATATGAAGACAGATTTGTTAATGTAATGCAATCTTGCCCAGAGCAGTAAATATGTGGAGGAAACCATCATATTGGTAAAGGAAATGAGTCAACACATAAGCCTTTTGGTAGAGGGGCAAAAATGCATTTCCACTGGGATAGGGAACTGCTAGAGTTTCCAAGATGTGACATTGCAGTAATTATGGGTTAAGCACTGCCTTGGGCTTATAAGTGTCGTCTGATTTAAAGCCAACTCCATTTAAGATATTTAAATCTCTTAGAAATAGTGGGCTTTATATTAATAACACATTTCAAAGTCATGTGGAATAATGAACTAATAGATCCACTTCAAGTCTTTTTTGTATCAGAAGAAATATGAAGGGGGAAATAACTCCTCCCTGCCCGTTTGTAGCCTTCGTCCATTCTCCAACATTTTTCATTTAGTCTACTGCCTGCTATCAGGCTTAGGCAGAATTTTAAAACAAGCTTATAAGAGATCAACAGATGAACACGCATGGTTTCTCTTAAAAACCATATAACAGCATCTAAGAACTTAAGTATTCTTTTATAACAAATAAAAAACAGAATATGTAATATTTTACTATAAGTCAATAGGTGGTGATTTTCCATTTCCATCCCATACATGGTTATGTTCTTACAAACCAGGTGCAGAATTCCTAAAGCTTAGGTTGATCTCAAAAATGTATGGGCAATGCTATTAAAACTCAAATATGGATGTGTCGTGCACTACTTTATTTTTGTATAAAATATGCATTAGAAGCAGAATTAACTATAATTAAGAGTTACAAATTCACTGTCTTCATATTTAGCAGCTCGTTCTACATAACTGCTATTGTAACCACAGCAATAGCTTAATACCTACATCTCTCAAACCTTTCCATACCTTTTGTGCATCAGAAAACACCATTTTACCATGAAGTTAATTACTTTGAGTATACTTATTCTTTAGGTCTCTGTGATTTTTCTTTACCAAATAGATTGAAGCTTGGAGTTTACTTTGGTGCCTGAGACTTCAAGCTGGGTATCACTCATACGCTGTTCAATCATGCATTTAAAGAAACAAAGAGTAAATCTAAACCCCCAACCTTCAGGCTGCTTCTGCAAAGGATGATATATCTACAGATTCAAATGCCGCATTACCTCAACACTTGTGAAATACTTTGTCAACTTTTTCAACCCCACTTGAGAGAAACTTGGGAAAAGGGCTGTGAACTTAAAAGGCTCCAACTTGTGTGCCTGCTTAAGGCCTAGCCCTTACTGAGGTTGCTTTCCTGCTTTCGAAGCATTCTTAACTTTCAACAGCTGCTTCTGCAGTCCCAGGGATAGCCTGCCTTTTAAAATACTTCAGGTCAACAAGCAGTACAGGACACAGTTAAATCTTTCTCAGAGATCCTCTTTTAAAATAAAGGTAACATTCTAAGATAAAATTCACCTATGGTAGGTGTACCAAAATGATGTAAATATTGTTCATTTTGCTTTCCAGATGTTTGTTATCCCTTTAGTTAAATCAATTTATCTACAAGCTTCAGTGAACAGGAGTTCCTTCTCTTCCACACATGCCTGCATTTCTCTGTATCCAGGCGTATGCCCAGCACTTCCTATATCCCCCCAAAGTATTTTCTGCATTTAAATTAATTCTATGAAACATCCTCCTAACTTAAATATAAACCAACTGTATCAATTTCCAGTTTTGAATTTATACTCTTAACTGAGGAAGAGAGAGAAAGAAGAATCTCAAACTGGGAACCAAAACTCTTTACTGAGGAAAATAAAGCAAGACAGATGGAAGTAACAGCAGGAACACAGTCTGAACACTGTTCTACTAATGACTAAATAAGTAAAGTTACTGGCAAGATTCAGCGTCACAGAGAAGACAAGATTAAACTAACAAAGAAGATCATCTTCGTAAAGTGTAATTGCAGCATGACCAGAGAACAAATGGCCACAGACCAAAAAAACCCAAACCTGAAATAATACTCTAATTGGAAAGGGTTTAAGATTACCAACTATACTAGAACAACTTGGGCTTTCTAACACACCTCATATTGCTATTTGGACACAGTCCAACTTTTCCCATTAACTTTCAGGCTCAAGTGTATGTAAAGCATCAGGAAGCTGTACCAACTCACGCTAATATACCAGGGTATAGACATCTGTCTACTGGGGGAGGGGAGGAATGTGACTCAGTGGCCAGAGATTAAGCACAGGGACACTCACAGTGGCTCTATACAGCCTTCACTTCAGCTACACATTCACACCTCTACGCCTTCCAGACCACAGTCTTCTTAGGCTTTCACGTCTGGGAAATTGTCGAGAGCCAGATTCAAAGTCTGCAAATGCATGATGCTACAGAGGCTTAGGATACAAGTTTTCCCAAGGCTTCATAAGAAGATGCATGCGTACAGTATTACGTTACTGTGGCCGAGGAACACACAAGCAAGAGCACGGCACACAACACGGTGCTCAACTACAGATAAATCGCCAATACATGTTGTTTCATATTGAATTTAAATTATCTATAAATGGAAAGAAATAATCTTCTTTAAAACATGTCATCATCAAGTAAGTCTCATTTTTCTTCTAGATGGTGAATTTAAATATCAAATGATAATTTAATAAGCAATAATCACAGATTTCAAACAACAAACATTTTCTTGTTACTCAGGTAAGGAACAATTATATTCCTTCTTTATTAATATGACAAACAAACTTCAATTGCCTAGTGAATAGGCTATGCGGAAAATCACACCTGGGCAATATTTTTAAAAAAACCCAAAAGTATGGGTTCATATCTGCTGCCTGATGTATTCGCTGTTTTAACTTAATGGTTGCTACTTAGAAACAGGCACCTTGTAACCTCTGTTCGGGTCATTAAAATCTTGACTATTTTCAGGTTAAGACTGCATATAGTTATGAATGTGTAATCCACACACATACAAGATGCTACTGCCGATGCTTCAAGGCGGTGTAAGTATTCACTCTTTCTCCAAAACAACTACTCTCATGAACACAAAAGTAACTGATGATTAAAGCACAGTTACTAAAGCAGTTAACTTCATCACAATGCATACTCAGTAAATTTTAAGTACATGAGAAAATGTAAATTACCAAAATTAATAGGCAAATACTGCTCTTACTCACACACTGTGCATGGGAAACAGTAGAAATACCCTTTAGAAGTAGCGTTTCCCACCTTACCACCCATATATTGCCACTTTGAATTCCTAGTTTCACAGAAATATTTATCTCACTCTTGAGAGCAGTATTTCTCAACCTGTCATGCACAAAAAAAAGTTAAATAGATGTGGCAAATACCAGAACTGAAAAAAAGCCTGTACCCTGCTGGTTGTACTAACATGGTGCTATGTCTGGCCAAATGAGAGAGATTGCAAGTGGTACGGTTGTGTTACAGGGATGGCTGCAACGCGACATAACGAGAAATGCTGTTCTGAGTAAGGAAAAAATTAACATCAGAAGCAAGGCAAAGTTTGTAGACAGCATCTTTTATTAGACCAACTAGAACAGAGGGGAAGAGTAAACAGCCTATCATCCACACACGCCCCCACTTTAGAAAAAGCTGGGAAGAGCCCAGA
Source organism: Rhynochetos jubatus (assembly GCA_027574665.1). Lineage (NCBI taxonomy): Eukaryota > Metazoa > Chordata > Aves > Eurypygiformes > Rhynochetidae > Rhynochetos > Rhynochetos jubatus. The sequence goes on from CM050654.1 coordinate 21,597,534, forward strand.
AGTTGGACTTTTCCAGTTTTCTACTGTCCCGAGACACTCAAGAACATCACCAGAAATCATGCAGACTCATTTTTCTTTAAACTTGCGAGTTTAAACAATGCCACGTTAAGGCTGACAATGTCAAATTAAGAAGTTCAGTTGCATTTCAAATTATAAAGTACTTCTGTAAAGCAGTCACTGTTCAGAGTCAACACTGTAACCTCTTATTATTATATTATAATCAAGTAATTAACCTTTATTTCTTCTAAAGCTTAATTGTTCAGAATACGAGTATTAATCAAGGGAATATGACAAGGAAAGTGACATACCTAGATCCAACAGCGCCATCACCAGAGTCCTGGCTTCCAGCCTCACTTGGTGTACTCACAGATTTGGAAGACGGAGAGGTAGGAGGAGGGACTAAATAGTGAAACAGACAGGTATCCGCTGTTACTACTCGCAGAGGTTGCACAGCTTAGGATGTTTTCAAATTAATTTAACATGAAGTATTAAAAAAAAGTGATGGCAAATAAAAAAATACATGGGTGAAAATGAACAGTAGAAAGAGAGGGGAAAAGACAATGTTAACAATTCATGCTGGACTTCCATGCAATTGTTTGGCATTTATGCATCTGGAGTATACAAAAAGATATGGAGTGAAAGACATTTAAGTGAAAATGAATTGAAAATATATATTTTAAACTGAACCTCTGACAAACGATGGCATCGATTTTAAAGGGTAATTTCCACTAAATCATGTTGCTTAAAGATAAAAGATGGTTGTTAATATAGCTTTGACTTTTTTTTTTCTTAAAAATTAGTCATTGAATGTATTTAACAGTTAATTTTGTTTTAAAATATATAAACATCAAAACATGGACCAAAGAGAGTGGCTTTGTCGTACAGCATACTGTTATTTTTGTTTCAGTCTGATTCAAAGCAACATCAATCCTGTGTGTTATAACAAAAAGTTTCTAGTGTTGGGTTTTGGTGGATTTTCATATTTTCTTCCTTTTTACACGACAAACAGTCTAGAAACTTTCTTTGAAAGTCAGTTCATTTTCAGCACGTAGGTGAAGTCCGCAATTACCACTTTAAAAGCAACATGGTTTTTGGAACTGATACGTAATAGTGATGATATCACACAATCTGATACAACATAGCTATTTTGGTATTTCTTTCACCTTTTCTTTTTAGAAATAATGAAACTCATTATTTAATGAAAATTAGGTTTATGCTTAAGAATAAGGGTGTGTGTTGAAGGTCCACATATGCTTCCTTTTTCAGCAATATGTAAAGCATTCATAGAATGCAGTCACTCCTTAGCAAACCTTAAAAAGAACCTTTCACCAACTGAACAAAAGTTGTGTATATAAATTGGTATCCACTCCGTCAGGGATCAGGGAAGGGAGAATCCTGAATTTAGGTCTGCAACATTTCTAGGGAATTTCCTGAAATCCCAAGTATATTGTGAATTCTTAAGAATGCATCCATCCCAGCCCAAAACAGACACGACTGGTTGACAAAAATTCAACTCTAAACTTACAAAAACCACAGTGAATACTTCAATTGATTAAAAATTCCTTCCGCCTATAGGACAGACTTTTATATAGGTCTAGAGTTATACTTCATAAGTTCACACATACAGCTGTATAAGTATGGGTGTATATATGTATATTTAAGAGTGTGTATGTTTTCTTCAACTCATCATCACCAACTACTGAATAATTTATACTAAAGGAAATGCATATAGGCCTTTATATTCCCATGTTATTTTGTGCATTATCAGAAACGATGACATTTTAACGTCACCCTTTCCTAACTGAAGAAGTGACATTAGAAACATATCTTGTTTCCATTTACAAAAGTCAGCCAGCTCTATCTAGCAGTAAGCACGGCCAAAAGAATTCACCAGCCTAGTGTTGATGCTGCAGTGCCCTCGTGTGGGGCAAACTGTTTTCAAGCAAGTCTTCCCATTAGTGAGGTGAAACCTATTTAAAGACCAAGAATCTTATGAAAAGGCCAAGTAAAATTCCACCTACTCAACAGAGGATGAAACTACAATACCTTCTCAAAAGTTAGTTTTGTTCATTAACTTATGGATTCTTGTATAACGAGCATGGTAGATACCAAAAGCATACTTCCATCGTTAAGGTCCCTTCTCCCATAGGACAGCTACCTCTCTCTGGCAGTTAAAAGGACAGTAATTGCCTTAGGAATTTTTAATACAATTTTCCACGAAGGAATCAAATCTCAAGCTATCCACCTACAGGGACAATGCGAGCTCAAGTAACCTGCACACCCAGCCGGTCAGCTGCGAGAGTTCACTTCAGTTCAGGTGTACGATCCCTGTACTGTTCTACTTTGACAGTATCCAGTCAGCAGAAAGAGCCCGTGTCTCAGGCATGCTACTGCGAGACAGCAAGGAGGACATATTACCTTGACCTAGGATCCAGATCAGATCTGGATATCTTGACATGGAACAGAATGAATTCCTTGTGAATTTGTGCTCGTTGAAGGGTACGGTTAAGTAGATAGTAGAATTCAACATGACACTGGCAGGGGTATGCCCTGGTCTTACACACCAGCACCTCTTTCATAAGAGTTTTCACAAACAGCTCCTCCAAGTCTACACAATGACTTGCTCTGAGGACTGACTATCCTGTAGTTTGTAGATTCTCTCTCACAGGTTAAAAAAAAACAACTGCCACCACATGCATTTCTGCACAAGTCTCCTTAGCTGCCTTAGGAAAGCCTCACACAAGGAAGCGTTCAACTATGAGTCTGCCAAACAAAATCTCTCGTAGGTAAGAACTGATTACTTAAAATGCTGTACACTAGAGCTAACACAACCCAAATGCAGTCTCTAACTGTGAGAGCTGTTCAAACTACTAAAAATGACTGCCGTGAGTGTTGGAACGGGAGCAGCTGTCACGGTGTTTATTCCACGTTCACTTCTGAACACTTGAGTGCTGCGCAAAAGCAATTATGAAGATGTCTATGTAAAGGCAAAAAACAACAATATGCTAACCCATCCAGGAGTGGCACGAATATCAATCATCATGCTTGATAGTTAAGTTTTATAATTAGCCTTGCTATTACTCCATCCAAGTCAGTCAGATATTGGAGAGAAGGAAAATTAGGATGAAAAAGATGGAGAAAGTAAACAAGCTGAATGCACAAAAATACCTGAATTAAAGTTTGGCATTATGAAAAAGAGAAAGGAAAAAATACGGAAGAATAATGTGCAGGGAAAAAAACCAAACATGATATTTACATATTTTAAATGAAGACTCAAAATTATCCACTAAGTGTAAAACGACTTGTACAAAATAGTACTAGTACTGTATACTAAAGCACATCACTTGACATTTGTAACAGAAAAAATAGTACAAAAACACCCCCCCCAAAACCAAACAAAAACCCAACCCAACCAAACAACAAAAAAACCAAACAAAAAACAACAACAAACCCCCAAAAAACCCCCAAACCCACCCCCCAGCGCCCAAAAAACTAAAATGCTAAACAAAAGAAACCCCCAAACATTTATCTCAAATATTAACATTCCTACCAACAGGAGACTCCGGTGTCAACCCCATGCTCTGAAGTAATGCTTCAGCTTCTCTTCTCTTCTTTTCAAGATCAGATTCTTCCTGTACAGGAAGAACTTCTTTCTTCTGATCAGTCTAAAAATAATTTAATAATGAAGTTACAGCATTTAACAGGTATTAAAGAGAGTTTCATTTCTTTTTTGAGATCTCGTAGCTTCTTTTATGCAACTGAAAACTATCATCATATAGGTTAGATATCTGACCCCAGTAATTCTGATGGTCCTTTCTGCAGATAAACAGCAGACAGGAGTCACACAATTTTGTAGCTTTGGTACTGCCTTTAAAACATTTGTATAACATGCAAAGTCTTCTCATTTGTCAAAATGACTAAGACTTCATGAGATCACAAATACCTTCTTTATACTAATAACAAGCACTGTAAAATGCAAAGACTGGGAAAAAAACCCTGTATTATGTACCCATATATAAAAGTACTTTCAAGACACAGTCATGCTGTTCTGATTTTAAACGGCAATAACTGTGTCAAACACTACAGATAAGAGACACTCTTTGATCAAGAAAGTATTAGGACACTAAAGCACATGAAGTGTGTTGCACTTAAGAAAATATGTGTAAGTTGTGAAAGCTGTGACTGTCTATACATGCATTTTAAACTACTTTTTAAAACAAAAACATCAACAAGTTGTTTGGTGACAAAGCTTTACTTTGGACCTCAGATTTTACAATAAAGTAGAAAGTCTTAAAAAAACCCTTTGCAGTAACTCCAGGTTCACAGGGCATTAAGTTTTCCTTGAGTTGTGTTATTATCTGCTAGATTTCATGCAAAAAGAAAAAACAAACCCAAAAACCAAAATTACACACCCCCCCACCGCCCGTAATTTAGAAATAATGCAAGCTCTGCTGTGAGAGATGTTGAACACTCCAACTTTCCACACTCATTTAACTGCTCATTCAACTACAGAAATATAATTCACAGCTTAAGGTGTTCACAACTCAGTCACTGGCAAGTGCATATTTTTGTAAATATACATTGCTGATACAAATACAAGTCTTTAATAAAAGCAGAAAAATCTGGACCAACTTATTCTATCTCCATACCATCATTAAAGACTAATTGCTCCTCACATGACTGCACATGATGTTTCTAATTTCCTGCACAATTCCTTTTACAAAAACAATTCCCAAATTCCAGAGCAAAGCCTCAGCTGATAAGCTATGGCATCACAAATGGAATCTCAGACACAGGCCACACATTGTTACAAGATCATCAGAACATAATTTGAGGCATTTCCTTCTCTTTGTCCACATCATGTAGCTAGCAGCTGCCCAGTCTTCAGTCATATACTAATTCAGAACACATACAAGATCATAACAAAACCACAGAGAAGTCTTGACAAAGTACCCAGAACACCAGAACATTCCAGCAAAAGTTTAATTTGTGAGACATAATCTGCATTCAGAAGAAACAGTCGTAAATCAGTGACTGTCATATGCTTTAGCAGACAGAAATCCAGAAGACTGTTAACAAACCAAGTCTAACAAGTAGCATATATATTCTGAGTGTTGCTTTGATTTTAAAATTTAGGATAAAGATGAGCCAAAGAGCAGAAGAATGCAACATGTTTTTTGTACAATAATAAAACTGATAGTCAGACAATTCATATGGACATCCTCGTAACTGCACGTGAGAAATGAGTTCTCTAAATAACACCATCACAAATCTTTAAGCAGAGCTTTTGTGCAATACTTCACAGTGATTTGATTAATGATGTCCCATGCACACCAGTAGTTTTAGAAAACAAAACTTTATGCAAGTGTAGGATTTAAAAAGAGAAAAAAGTCTAAAAGTCTAACTTACATATGGATAATTCTCAAGAAAACAGTAGGTGTTTGCCCTTAATCAGAAAATGAAAGTGCTATATTTGCACCAGCAACTGTCCATTAAATAGACACTCCCTGAATAACATGTAGAATTCGTTATTACTAAGTGAACCTACCCTTAAACTCTGGGCAAGTTACATATGCAAACATAAGTGAAATTTCAAAGAGAAAATTATTTCTTACTTCTTTTTTCTTTCTTTCTTCCTCCTTTCTTTTCTTCTCCTCTCTGATTTGAGCTAATCGTTGCTTCTTGCGCTCCAACTCCGCCTTCAGTTCGCTTTTGTCAGACATGGTTGAAACACTGACCAACAGAAAAAAAAAAAGCAGTGGTATCATTTAAGGCAGCAGCTTTCCTTTAAATAAGCTATCATTAAAGGAACCGGACTAGCTTACTAAAACCAGAACCGTGAAAAGTCTTAATAATAAAAAATACATTCTTATTTCCACATTTCTGTCACTTAACACATTCTCAGTACTAAAGGGATTGATTTAAAATAAGCAGACAGATCTATAACATGGTCACAGCATCCATTCCTAAGCTAGTTTGGTTGCTGTTTGAAAGAACTGCTTTGAATGAAACATTAGGCACCAAAGACGGGGCTATCTGATCTTGCCATAGGATTCTGTACAGCTACAGAGCCAACTGTAAGACCGAAAACAGCCAGGACGGTACCAACACAACATCTACCTCTTACTTTACACTTCAACGGCTGAAATATTGGCATGCTGTAGCTTAGTATTACCTAAGCTCCATATCCTTCTACATATAGGTGTAGGATTCAAAATACAGATTTATTAAAAGATTCAGTAGGATTGCTATAAATTGTAAAGCAATGCAAATATGACAGTAAAAAAAAAAATCTGAAAATGTCATTATCAATTTTTTCCCCAAAAATCTTTTGTACACTGCTAAGAAATTGGTGGATCTTTTAAAGACAAAAATTCTGCCAAAAGTTTTGTTAGATAACAAACTCAATTAAACACAAATATGGTCAACAATGAACCAAAGGTGACCCCCCCCCCCATTTCAGAAGTTAACAAAGATTTAAAACACAGGTATGAAAAGGTGTGTGAATGGGCTGAGTGAATAAAAGCTTAATTTTACTGTTTTTAAGCAAACCTAAGTCAGTAAAGAAAGTCCAGAAGTGGTTCTACAACAGATGAGGGATCTCTAAATGCTTTTACTGTAAGTAGATGACAAAGACACCAGATTAAGCATTAGTAATTTAACTATTCACTAAAGCAAAATCAAGACTACCTGCAAGTGTTTGCACAGCACATCTAAGCACATCTAAGGAAAGGATGCAAGACAACGTAGGCCTCAGACGCCTACTCCAATATACTGAGCAGTATGTATACTGGGGTAAACGTATGTTTATGGAAGCATAGAACGGTCTGGGTTGGAAGGGACCTTAAATATTGTGTGCAAACATTTAAGTGCTATTAAATAAATGCAAAACATCCACTGTCGGCATTTTGAAGTGGCACTAGGAAGGCGCGCAGTCATCACACTACGGATCCCCGCCCCCCCCCCTTTCTAACGCGCAGCCAGGAAAGCCAAGCGGCACAAACCAAGCCACCGCTGAGGAGAGGAGCGCCCACCCCGCGCCCCTGTAAGATGACAGCGGTACGAGCCGCGTGCCGCCGGGACCAAGCTCCCCACCCAGACCCCACACGGGCCGTAGGCCGCGGCAGCCCGGCAGCGCGCTCCCACCCGCCGGAGCCCCACCACAGCCCGAGGCCCCGGAGAATGCAGCACTACCGAACCGACCGGGGCCCGCCCGGACCCTCTCCTACTAACTGAGCGCGGGCCGAGGCGCGAGCCGCCCCCGGCCCCACCCTGCTGCCGCGCCCCTCACTCCGCAGGGCGAGACCGGAGGACGGAGGGTGTCCCGCGGGAGGCAGCGGCGCCGAGCGCAGTCCGGCCGCCGCACGAGCCCCCAGGACCCCCGCGCACCTGGAAGCGGGACCTCCTCCTGCTCCAACCGCCCCTCGGCCACGGCCCCCAGCTCCGCTTCCGCCGCTTCACAAAGGCGGCGGCAGGTGACAGGCAGCAGCCTACGGCGGGCGCCGAGGACCAAACCAGTTCAGGATGCGCAGGAACTCCCAGGCACCGCGGAAGGACGCGGAGGTCCGTACAGCGCGCTCAGACACCAACGCCCCACTCGTTCGCAGCGTGAAGGGTGGGCGATGCGAAGGAATTCACACGGGGATGGGCTGCTTCCAGAGGCCCAACACCGCCCCCCTCCCGCGGGGCGCTGGCGAAGCAGCCGAGGACAACGATACCCAGCATGCAGCGCGCCCCGCTGCGCCGGCCTCGGCCTCAGCGCCCTACGGCGTGCCGTGGCGCGGGCGCGTTGCATGCTGGGAGCTGAAGTCCTTGGGGGGACATAGCCGCGGCTGCGGGGGGGCGAGCGCCACCGTGTGCCTGGGCGCGGGCGCATGCGCACTCTGCCTCGGTAGCGGCGGCTCGCGCGGTGGCGGGAGTGTGAGGGCGGTGACCGCGGCGGGGCCTCACGGTTTCGCCTCACGGTTTCGCCTCACGGTTTCGCCTCACGGTTTCGCCTCACGGTTTCGCCTCACAGAGCGGACGGGCGGCCCTGAGGAGAGCGGGCCCAGGCTGACGGCCGGTGTGGGGCCTCACGTACCCCTCCTGTTTGGCTTTCCGGGGAGTGCCAGCGGCCGAGAGTGAAAGGAGTCAGCCCGATGCGGACGCTGAACTGTATGATTTTGACCACAAGCCAGACTGGCTGGTAGCCATAATCACCTCAGTGACCTGAGGATAAAATGTGTAAAAGCCTGACTTGCTGTGAGTGTCAGGCTAGGGACAGAATTACCTACGCTAAAACTGCTTTGCGTGGGTGTCAGCAAGTGGGGCTAGGTTGTCAGGTTGATAGGTCATTATACATTAGCAGACTGCTTCATCATCTGCGCTGGAGGAGGCAAAGCCGTGCCAAACCCAAGCCGCATCAATGAGCGTCAGTGCGGGAAGGAAGAATGTGGTTCGGTTTGATAGAACTACTGACTGGTAATAAGTGACTTTGCTGTTCCCCAGTCGTCCAAAATTAATAATTATTTTGCCACTTGTATTTCATGGGAACATCAAGTTTTTCTACTTTTTTTTTCCTAAGTGGTGGGCCACTGACTACTATCTCAATGAAGTGTTTCATTCCTCAGACTGTTGATCGTCCCAAACTGTGCTTACCAAAGCAGAATTAAGGTGGACAACTCGTATAGTCAAGTGGAGCATGTGTTCACAACACAGTATGAAGTGAAGTATTTAGAGGCAATAACCCTCAGCTCCAGAGAGGGTTGAATTTCCTGCTATTACAAATTGGAATAATGTATTTAAAATCACTGGATCTACAAACATTTCTTTCTGGTGAGTATATCTTCTGAACTCCTGCTGATGAGCTCTGGAAAAAGATTGTGTTTGCAGTTAAGCTCTGTAAGGCTGCGATCCTATTATGTATCATAAACTGAACACGTTGGTTGGTACTTTGCTGGGATAGCTCCCAGGCAAACTTCAGTTTCTGCAGGAATCACTGTTGATTATTTACTCCTCTGTAGTCTTCCATGTGAGTTAGGGTTCATACTATACCTTACGAAAAATTAGAAAAACTGTCTGTTGTCTAGATGGCTTTTGATCTCATGCATTTTGTAAGAGTATGGGTGTTACCATTCAGAAAAACCGTAAGTGAAGCTGTCAAAGAAAATTGTATGATGAGCAAGAAAAGGGGTTGCATGTTTCTTCAGAGATGGAAATATGAAGATGATCGTAATGAACTTCCACAAACAGCTGTTGTCTTTGAATTTATTTGCCAGAATTTTTTAATATCGTTTACAATAATGAGTGTACTTGAGAATAGGAATATGGGGGTTTTTTCTGTATTTTACATATATGCTGCTTGTTTGGCCATAAAATGCCAATTTTGTATTTGAAGCTTTCCAGTAATATTTTTCAAGGTTACATTTAAAACAGTGAATGTAGGAGCCAGATATTTCACATTTGTAATGAATTTGGCCAATCAATTTTTTGGTTAATATTTAACACTAAGGCATATTTCTTGGTCCTGAATCTACCTGTATCTGCTGAAGGTTATGTTGTTATTTTTTACATTAGTCTTCCCATTTTAGAACACAGTAACTACAACAGCTAATTTCTGCAGCACTGACATCCCTCTTTTGCTTTGTAAATGGTAGCTATGGTTTTCAAATAGCTGTATCTGAGCCAGTGTAGCAGTGACACAAACACTGGCAGAATGCTAACTCTATACAAATCCATTTGTGATTTTTAGCTGTCATTGACCTCACAAGTAATAACAGTTTGAATTTAAATAATATGATACATTTTTCAGCAGCTGGAAAGCTCATGACGTGGGACGACAGGTTTGGGAAAGCATAAGGGTTGTAGGTCTTTACAAGGGAGTGTTTTCTCTGAGCCTCAGCTTCCTGTTAACATTATCTTTTGTTATAGTGAACTCCAATTTTATAATGTTCTTTAAGAATATGGAGAAGTTATACGGTGAGGTGGACCCTTTCTGTATCTAGGACTGGGAAAACAGCTTGTTGTGATTTTATACACCCGTCCTATGCATTTGGTCTAGGATGAACACGGCTTGACTAAGATGTGAATATCAGCTTCAACGGTGACTGTGACAATGAAACATAATTAGTGTATCACCGAGAAGTTATTTGAGACCTGCAAAGGAATGGTAAAGATACATCAGGTCTCTGCTGCAGATGGGCAGGAATCCAGGCTAAACTCAAGAAGATATCATTTGATTCAGAAGAGGCTCTACTTTTGTCTTTTGGGAGAACATTAGACTTCTGTGTTGCCTGAATCGGAAGAAGGATAGACAGCAAGGGAAGTGGGCCCTCACCTTCCATTATCACCTCATTGTGCTGCTGGAGAAGAGTGATTTGCTCTGGAGCATGAGCCCAAGATCTACGCTGGAGAAGGTAGTTCCGTCCTCAAGTACCTGCCACTGATGCGCTGTTCTCTCTAGCAGTATGAGAGACTGGGAAAAGGCAGCTGTCCTGCCTTTCTCCATTAAGGCTCCATTTTAATGTCTCTTTTTCTTGTCCCCTCCTATTTCAGGAAAATGAAAAGTCCATCTTGTAGACTTACTGGAATTGAAATAAATACAACCATCTCATACCATAATATAAAGATATAACTTTTCTAGTATAATTTAATAGTCTGTGCTTTTCCCTTTAACAACTTACTGCATTGCTGATACAGGTTTCTCTCTGTCCTTCCCCCTTTCCCATTCCTGCTAGATGGACATCTTTTTTTTTTTTCTGTTCTATCAAAATAAGGTGATGGTGAATGATGGGTCCTTTCTGAGATGAGAACACTTTTGCAATCTGGTAACCTTTGGCACAAAACACATACACTAGTGAATGGTCCAGCACTTAAGAGTGATTCACTTCTAAGCATTACAGAAAATAGGTTTACCAGTTGCAAAATTCCAAAGCAAGTTCTGCTTCCTCGGTGTGGTCTGTGGACGGTTCTTTCATTTTTTTCTATTACGTGGTTAAGAAGAGAGGAGATAATGGGAGCTTCTTAAGAGGTCCTGTAATGCACCAAACCCTGCAGTACTTCTGATGGTTTTAAGAGAGAGTATGAAAACTGACAAGAGATCAGCCAAAAGGAACTATTTTCGGATATGTTGTATACCAGGCTATATTCTACCCTCAGGTTGTGCACCTATCTCCCATTAACCTTTTGGGAAGTTTTGTGTATTCAACAAAGGAAGAATATGTCTGAATATTGGTTAAGATGATAACAGAGCTCTTTTTGCCTATATTGTGTTAGCTTTATTATCCAAGAAGATAATAGGATAAATAAGGAGAAAGTGTTCACTTTTTTCCAGAGGCTTTTTTTAAATTTCATTGAGAATTCAATTATTTTTTGTATGTAAGTAAAGGGATTATCTTATATAATCCTAAAGTATATTTTAGCCTAGAATCAATATGAACAGAGGCATACTAAAATACTGAGTTTTACTGAAAACGAACACACTTTTTCCTCCAGTGACATCAAATTATCTCCTTCTAGAAATGTTAAATAATTACCCATATCAGGTACTTCCTAATTATTTACAAATTGTATAAGAGAGTTAAAAAGACTAAGGGACAAGACCACAGGGATTAGAATTTAAAATTCTTCAGTTCTGGTCTTTTATTCTGACCACAAAGTAATATTTATTCTTCTGTAACTGTGAACTGTTACAGTTAACTTCATGTTTTCACATTCTTTTGAGAATTAGTTGAGTCACGGACTCACAGCATCAGTCACTTCTGTTCAATAAAGACTTGTGCCAGGGAGTCATTTTACTGCTCACAGCAATCTAAGTAAAGATAGAGTTTGTCCCTTTTTTTGGTCTTTAATAAGAAACTTGCTAATGTGTTGGAAGAAGGTCTGAAAAATTACATGGAGTTAAACTATACAGCAAACACATAAACAGCCGTTTTTAATCTAACAATTTTCTCACAATATCTCCTGCCTCTTAAATAGATCTTTACCTTTAATGTAAGTTGCAAGGCAGTAAGTACATCATTGGAGAAACCAAGCTCCTAGGCCTTATTTATAAACACCTGAGCAGAAAGGAGACGGCATAGTAAAACTCCTGTAACAATTGCTGCAGCCATCTGGTTTATAGTAAGCGTCCTGCTGGAATGTATCACAAGTTTCAGGGCAAATGCAGTGAGAAGAGACATGGTAACAGGGATGTGTTCCATGTCCCAGGCGAACCTAGAGAGACATGGTCGGAACTGGAAATAGCCCTTCTCTGGCTGAATATTTACAGGAATATGATAGAACTTCGTCCTCCTTGTTCACAGAGGCAATGTGCTAAGAGTGATGTTTAAGCCTTATGTCATTTGGAATGTTTATGAGGGGATTTCCCGTGGATCTTGCAAAGGTTTTTATGCAAGAAATCTTCTGTTTTGAAAATCTGGTTGACTGTCGATCAAGACTGTTGCTGCTAAACTGTGTCTGAATTTGATTCAGATTTTTGTTGCATTTCAAAAATGTTAAAACCAGTCACTGAGAATCTGCAAAATTTGTGTGCATTCCTATGAAAAAAATCAGAGGAAAAAGTTCTAAATTCAAACTACATATAATGTTAGTAAGCATGATTTGGATAGCTAAACCCACCTGCTTGCTAATTTAGGGCTAATGTTAGTTTAATTCTGTATAGTCCAAGCAGGATTTCCTTTGTTTTATTTATAGGTTGGTTTTCTAGACAAAAACATCATAATGTCTTAACCTGCTTGTTGGCTTTTTTAAAAAATCAGGATAAATTTGATCTTTCTACTTTGCTTGAACAAAACTTGACCACATCAATATCCTGTTATTTAATCTATTTGACAAGTGTCTTGGATCATGTGTTCTTGTGAAATAGTCTGATCTGTGCGAGTGGTTTGTTTTTAAAAAAACATTTTGAGCACAAGTCATCTGTTTTGGTTTGAATGGTACATCATTCAATGCCCTTGATTACTGGAGCATCTGTATTAAGACAGAAAAAGAGAAAAAACTGCAAAAGGCCTTCTGTAAGGCTTGTAAATGGAATATGTGTGTGAACTTGCGTAGGCTTAAGTAAGCGTATATCTTTCCCATGACACATGGTTTTAAGACTCAGGAAAAGCATAAGACAATGAAGCGCACACATTATATGATATTAGAAATTTGAAAAGCTGCTGCTTTTAGTTTTTTGAAGGTTGAGAGAAGTGTCCAGTTTCCTGCAAATAAGGTATATTTTGCTGGTATGTATGTGTATAAGTGGATACCCTACCGCTGGCAAAATTTTATCCAATAAATGCTTTCAACCATAGGCATCATCACCACAGGTCTTGATGGCTGTCAGTGTTCAGTTTTCTGTGGAGTCAAATCTGTCATTTCTATCAGAAAAGTTTTTACAAGATATGAGCCTGTTTGTCGCAGAGAAAGCGGTTTGTGTTTTTGTTTTGTTATATTGCTACTGGAATTCTTCTAGCTGGATATTTCTAACAGGAGATTAGACAGCAATTATATGTTAAAGTACGCTGATTCTGCTAAAACAGGTTGTACTAGGTCTCTGGATGTCCTTTCCAAGTCTGTGTTCCTATGGTGCTGTGCGTATAGGAAGAAAAAACCCAACTGACCTAATTCTCTTGTACTACGGCAATCTGGAACCCTATGCAGCTTTAGTAGTTCACAGTCAAACTCTGCTTCTCTGCAAAAAGTAAAGCATTTGAAAAAATTCCCTTATTCAACTACATTACAGTAGCAGAAAAAGATTTTTATAAAAATTAAATTTCATTTCTTTATAATGCAGTATTAAGTATAACAGGGGACTCGCATTTTACAGGAAATAGATTATGTTCAGATATTATTCTTAAAAATCACTACATGTATGATTTGGCAGTTTTTGTTCTGCATTACGTATACAAAACAGGGTCTAACTTGTTAAATTTAATTTTTTATAGTGATATGACAAAAATGAAACAACATTATTTTGGTTTGTACCATGTATGCTAGTAATGCTAGCAAGCTTATGTACAGATACGTATGTAGGAGCAAAATGTACTTACATGTCGGTGGAACTATGTGATATTTAAGCAATACTCACATCAATCAAGAAAATTATTTTTCATTTCCCTATAATTAGAAAGTAGTATATCTTTTCTTGCTGTTCGTTACCCTAAAGGTGGCTGCAGTTCAGGAGTGAGGAAAAAATCCGTTATGGATGCTTGCTTAATTCATCGTATGTGTCCACAGGCAGCTACTGACCAACTGTTGTGATATATTGACAACAGCCATTTAGAGTTCAAGATGAAGTAAAAAATACAGGTCCATTAGATTTTATAATTTTCTGTTTATCATTTTTATGTTTACTGATCAATGTAAAAGTGTGTAGAATTTCTTTCGTCAAGAGAAAGAAGCTTGCGGATAGTATATAGAACAAGTCATCTTAAAAGGGACCATTTTCCAAGCTCATGTCATGGCTCTGGAATTGTGGGGACACGTGACTTAAGTCACATGTTTTTCACTTTGATATCAAAAGAGAAAAAGTGTTGTTTGGCTGCCAGTAGTTTTTGCCATTGGTTTCTGGGTTGCAGACTTATGTTTATTTTCTCTTAGTCTCAATTTCTTCGTGTGTCAAATTAACCACATTTATTTCAATATTTTCTACAGCTAAATCTATGTGAATTGGTATTTGAAAGGAAGTTTTTTGAATGGAAGGCACCATATATAATTTTGAGTGTTACTAAAATCAAATCTGCATGGCATAGGTCGTAACTTCTTTAGTAACAAAGAAATCAACAGCTGAGTCATGTCTTCATGATTTCTGAGATTTTCCTCCTGCCACATTTCATAAGTTGACAGAGTTACCCTCATGACATAGGTATAAGGGTGGCAAATATTATCCAGAGTTTTACAGGAGTTAATACAAAATCAGTCACAGATATTCAAGTGACAGTTAAAAATTGCCCTTACAACTCCTAGTTCCATGATCAACTTAGAAGAACATACTAGTTTTCTTAAATATCAAATAATATTTTAAAATAAACATTTAAAATGACTGCAAATTCTGTATTTCTAAAGTTAGAAGATGATGTCTATAGGGTGGAAATTTTTATGGGCCATTGTTTGAACTCCTGAAATGTCCTAAAGCAATTTTCATATTTATTTGCATTGAGAAGACAAATTACTTTTCATAGAAAAGGATCAAAAGCATCAGAGTGGATAGAGTATGTTAATAAGAGGAGGTGGGACAGTGAGGGTAGAAGAACTGATGGGACACTTACGGTTCAAGGAATTCAGCACTTTTCATTTATGCTGGAAAAAATGTAAATGATGTTATCCTCACCTCCTAGTGCAAAGTTCTCAGACAGACATCACTAAGTGATATCGCTGACATTAAAATGACTGGAATGTTATTTATTTTCTTTTGGAAATCTTACAATATCTTATTGCAAATGAAACAAAAATCCACATACAAAGATCTGTCTGTAGTCTCAGTGCTGGATTACTGCCCTTCTATCTCAAAGCTAATGAAATCCAAGATGTTTGAATCTAAGCTGTAATGAGACACTTACAAATACCTTTCTGCCCCGTTGGAAATGTAATCTTTCTATTGAACATTTTGTCCTGGTAAATTCCAGCTGCAATAGGAATAGGCATTTTGCATTTGAATCAAGAAGGTCACTACTTTGGATCAGATGATACAGTGTACACTCCACTTGCCTTTAGATGAAATTGATCCTTTACAGTGTTGAACATGACTGTACATTTTTTACACCTAATTATCTTATTGTTTCATCTAGATGAGTTGAGAATGCTTACACCACCGTCACTTTTTGATCTTTGCATATATCTGTGTGACAGTTCTCTTAAAAGCCAGTTATTCCCTGGATAGTAATAAATTTTAAATACTCGGTTGCATTTCTTTGCTAAATAAAACAGGATAAGATCACAGTGTTTCATTTATTATGTCTTTCATCATTTGATCTAACTGAATATTTGATAACATTGTGCTCACTTTTGCAGCAGTAAAGCAATAGTTCTATGTATAATTACTCAAACTGGCTTGAGTAAACTAATTTACTTCTGAATACCTAGAAACTGATATTCAACATTTTGGTTGTTTTACTCATAAATAATCCCATTGACTTCAGTGAAGAGAGGCACCATAAAACTGAATGGCAGTTGCAGTGTGTTCACTCATCTTCCTTGTTCAAACGTTCATTACCTTTCTTTGCAAATGTGCCTTGTTATTTTTTTTGTAATATAAGGTGAATTATACTGAGTGTATGTGCAATATCTGGGGCTTTTTCTCCTTTCTTTCGACATGAATATAAGTAAGTTCTTAGTGTTTTCACTTCACATCAAGTGTGTAGGTTATTAGTGGAAAAAAAAGGAAAGATCTCTAGCTATGGAAGGGATAATTTGAAAGGCACAAATAGCAGCTAATCTCTACAGGTATGAACCTGCTCTTATTTAAATCGATGGAAATTTCACTGCTGACTGCAGTGAATACAGGATCAGGTTCTCAACTCTTTATGAAAATCAATTAGATGCATTCTTAATAGACTTTCATGCCTTTGAAAGTCTGTCTCTAAATTACCGCTGGAAACCAGTCAATTAGATATTGGAGTTCATTTTATTAAAATAAATGCTACAATACTGTTTAAAATGAAAGGAAATGCTTTAATTTACTGTCTTTTTATTTATCCGAAAAGATTAAGCTATATTGGGGATTATCAAATCACCTTGTTTTATTTGCTGAAACGTAGAACTCAACAGAATGCTGATGTGACTCTGTGTATTTGAATTGTTTCTGCACTGTGAAGAATAATGCTGGTACTAGGAAGCTTAGAGATGAGAAATTGCTATGACAGGCATTGGACTGAAATAAATTTTAAATAGACTTTTTGTATGGTACTGCAGCGATTGAAAATTCTGATTCAGTGTCTGCTGAGAAAATGTTGGAAATCCTTTAAAAGTTTCTTAACCAATACAAAATTTGTCAGATCAGTAAGAGTGAATGATCCAAGACATGATCACTAAGGAACGCTAAGCAATTTTTAATGTAAAAACTGTGGCTTATTCTGATTTGGATTTATTTTGAATCTTCCATTGTTTACAGGAAATTCAGTGATGGCTGAAGAGTACATGACACAAGCTGGGAGCTGGTACAGCATAAGGTTTGCATAAAGCTAATTTTTCCATTTCTCCCACTTTCATCTTCTGTCGTTCAGGCTCAATAACCTGTTTCCTTAAACTAAAATATTGTTAAATGTTATATTGACCATGAGATCATTTAATGTCGTGTTAAATATTATGCTACACTGTGCTGTATTTACCTGCAGCAAAGCATATTCTTTGAAGTCTTATCTAGTTATATAGCTTTTATAGATTTAAAATTACAATGGTAACATCTATTTTATGTAACTTATGTACATTTTAATTGAAATATTATACAATGTACTTACAATTATACAAATTACAATCATGTATCAATACCTGCATATAATACATAACTTAGGTATAATTCATATAGTAAAGATATTGAGATTATTATTAGTTTTGTTTAATAAAATTAGATGGTGAGTAAAGTCAAAGGATGCTCTAAATTCCTTATAGCTTTAACAGAACCAGAGAAGAGACAAGCTTCAGGAGGAATTTCAAAGCAAAAAATGTTTTAAAGTGGTGTTTCTGGAGTTATGTATTAATTATTTATAATTAGGAGGGGAAAACCACAGATTTGAATGGAAATGAGGAAGTATTGTAAATAGTAAATACTTAATAAACCCAACTGTATCAGTGTATATTTGAAAGCCTGATCCTCAAAAACTACTGAAAGCGTTCTCTTCAATCTAAAAATTGTAAAAATGTGACTTTTTGTCTGAGCACAAGCATGAAACTATTGGGCTAGAGGTAATGTTTCTAAAAAATATTTCAAATTAACAAAAAGTAGGCCATAGAATACAAGTGCCATTTCTGCCATACAAGTGTACTGAAATCAGCTAAAGCAGGAGTGCATTCTGGCAAGTATAAATAAGCATTGCAAAGCCTGATATGGCCAGTATGGAATACAGAAATGTATCCAAGTGAGTAAACATCAAATGAAGGATTATCCTTACTTGTGAAGAATCCATTCCAGCAAGAAATTGAGCCATGGACTACTGCATCTGAAATTTGTAGGACTCCCTAGAGAGCTAAAAGGGAATCTGCAGATTCTGTTATCAGTATGCCAAAGATCTCTACTGTCCGTAGCGCGCAGAAGTACATGTTCCCCAGATTTCCCCTTTTAAAGGACCTCTTTCAGAATACTAATCAGATCTTAGTGTTCTGAGTTTTTAAAAGTACAGCTAGGTTCTCTTTGCTGTTGCTTTGCATGTGAATGCAAGAAAGTTCTGATTTTCTAACTGTTCTAAAATAATGAAAAGAACCCCATATATTCTGAAGAGGCATTAAAGGTAAATAGAAGGTTCTAAATTGCTACCAAATGTGCAAGCTTGCAATAGTAAGAGTAACAACAGGAAAAGAGAAAGGATAAGCATTTGAGGAGAAGTACTTCAATCCATATTTAGCTTGAAGTGGAAAGAGACTGTCCAAAGCAAATAACAGAAAGACAACCAGATCTGTGAAACTAGGTGTCAGCAGACTGGCGAAGAAATTTCTGAGGCCACAGAATAAAAGTGTTAGGGGTAAATCAGAACTGATTTTATACTGAAGGACCTGTCAAAATGATATGCAGCCCTGAGGAGAAGGACGTGGTGGTACTGGTGGATGAAAAGCTGGTCATGAGCCGGCAGTGCAGGCTGGCAGCCCAGAAATCCAGCTGTGCCCTGGGCTGTATGCAGAGAAGCGTGGCCATCAGGTCAAGGGAGGGGATTCTCCCCTACTACACCGCTCTTGTGAGACCCCAGCTGGAGTTCTACGTCCAGCTCTGGAGCCCTCAGCAGAAGAAGGATATAGACCGGTTGGAGCGAGTCCAGAGGAGGCCACGAAGAAGCTCAGAGGCCTGGAGCACCTCTCCTGTGGGGACAGGCTGAGAGAGTTGGGCTTGTTCAGCCTGGAGAAGAGAAGGCTCCAGGGAGACCTTATAACAGCCTTCCAGTACCTGAAGGGGGCCTACAAGGAAACTGGAGGAGACTTTTTACCTGGGTCTGTAGTGACAGGACAAGGGGTAACAGGTTTAAATTGAAAGCAGGAGGCTTAGATTAGATATCAGGAAAAAATTCTTCTCAGAGAGGGTGGGGAGGCACTGGAACAGGTTGCCCAGAGAAGCTGTGGATGCCCCATCCCTGGAAGTGTCCAAGGCCAGGCTGGATGAGGCTGTGAGCAACCTGGTCTAGTGGAGGGTGTCCCTGCCCGTGGCAGGGGTGTTGGAACTAGATGATCTTTAAGGTCCCTTCCAACCCAACCCATTCTATGATTTTATGTACGCCTGTACGGTGTGTAGCCTATTACAAGCTTTGTACTTACACAGCATCAGAAGTTGTTTTAAAGAAGTTGGAATTCAGAATGTATGTCTACGTCCTGCAAAGTACCTGCACCCCGTATGTTAATTCTTTCATTCTAAAAGATGTGTAAACTCAAAGTAGATAGGCAAATTTCCTTCCTTTAGCTACTCTTCACAGGAATGAACCTGTTAAAAACCCTCAGGTATGCGAAGATTGCATACAATGCAGAGCCATCCAATTTTCCTTTTCAAATAACGGTATTACTGCAGCATTCCTAGATCAACAAAAAGTGGAAAATTTCTACTACCAAAAGACTTACATGAGCCAAGGAAAATATTTTGCTATAAAGGGTTCTGGAAGCTAGTTATCCATTAAAAAAAGCCTAACCAAAAAAAAAACAAAACCAAAAAAACCCACAAACAAACAAACAAAAACCACCAAAAAAACCCCAAACTAGATGCATAGTAAAATGTGTAAAAGAAAAAAAAAAAAAAGTAATATTTCCCTTCAGTCAAGGAACTGTTGGAATATATGACTTCACTTAACATTTCTTCTTTTTCTTTCTTCGTATTTTTCTTTCTTCCTATTTTGTATTGATAGTTTCATTACTTGTGAAGCACAGTCATGGTAGGAGCTTATATCCATAAACTCTAAAGTAACTCAGTTTCTTTAAATTAATATTTGAAGTGCATAACTAACGTCGGACTTTAATTTCTTGTGTATTATTGATATGAGGCAACCTCAGATGCAGAGGAAGTAAAGTAGTCCTGCACTTGGGTCACAACAACCCCATGCAATGCTACAGGCTTGGGGACAAGTGGCTGGAAAGCTGCTGGCAGGAAAGGACCTGGGGGTGTTGGTTGACAGCTGTCTGAATATGAGCCAGCAGCGTGCCCAGGTGGCCAAGAAGGCCAATGGCATCCTGGCCTGCATCAGGAACAGTGTGGCCAGCAGGACTAGGGAAGTGATTGTCCCCTTGTACTTGGCACTGGTGAGGCCACACCTCAAATACTGTGTTCAGTTTTGGGCCACTCAGCACAAGGACACTGAGGTGCTGGAGTGTGTCCAGAGAAGGGCAGCAGAGCTGGTGAAGGGTGTAGGGCACAAGTCCTGTGAGAAGTGGCTGAGGCAACTGAGGTTGTTTAGCCTGGAGCAGAGGAGGCTCAGTGGAGGCCTTATTGCTCTCTGCCTCTACCTGAAAGGAGGCTGCAGAGAGGTGGGTGTCAATCTCTTCTCCCAAGTAACAAGCAATAGGACAAAAGGAAATGGCCTCAAGTTGTGCCAGGGGAGCACATATTGGATATTAGGAAAAATTTCTTCACCAAAAGGGTTGTCAAGTGTTGGAATGGGCTGCCCAGGGCAGCAGTGGAGTTACCATCCCTGGAGCTATTTAAAAGACGTGCAGATGTGGTGCTCAGGGACATGGTTTAGTGGTGGACTTGGCAGTGCTGGGTTTGTGCTTGGACCTGATGATCTTAAAGGTCTTTTCCAATCTAAATGATTCAATGATTCTAGAGTCCATCCGACTTCCAAATAAAAAGCTAAATTTTATTGAATTGTGTCAAGTTATAGTTTTATAGGTACCCTAGAATTTGGTAGGTTAGTTAGTGTCAGAAATTATCACCCTAGTTTCTAGAAAACTTCTGTTTCTGTCTGCACTGGTGCCTGAATGTTATATCACAGGATGAGTTTATTGTAATATGTTGGTAGAATTTTTATAATTGGAGTTTCATTAAAACTCCACTTGAAAAAGAATCTTAATACTTGGAAATCTCAGTCTAAAAAGTAGTACCTGCCTTGCTCTCTGTATGGTTCCCCTAATGTCCTATAGTACATTTAACTTACACTGTAAGAAAGACTTTCCTACAACTATTGATCATCAGTTTGCTTTGGAATTGTAAAGAGATCATGGCACTCCAAAGCAGTATTTACCTCAGGGAGTAGGAGTTCCCCTCTGGAATGGAGAACAACTGTGAAAGTTGCCTGCCTGTTTACTTTTCTTCATTCTCCTTCCATGTCATTCTGAATTATCCAGAGGCCACCTGCCTATATACAGATAGGGTTAGATGCTGCATATTGCATGAGTACCTCAGCAGTGAGTCTTTTTCACGGCATAACTTTCTGATAAAAATTCATTAAGTCTCAATGAGCAGATAAGCTTGTTTTGTGAGAATATCCATGTTTGTACCTAACATACTCTAACTATGTCTGACACATGAGTATTTGTTTGGCGGTGCACAAATCTGTGTGTTCCAAATACTGAAGAAAGTATACCCAAATCAAATATGCCAGGAAATGTATGTACCCACAGACTGCAGTAGTTTATCTCTGCTACTCATTTTGTGCATCTACCAGAAACCGGACTAGGTCCTCAATCCAGGCCTGGAGTGCCAGTTGAACATGGCAGTGGACGAAGCTTGGCCCGCTGGTAGACCACTGATGCAGCCTGGCAGAGAAAGGAAAATGAGACACAGTCTAGCAATTGAGCCACTTGATCAGTTGTCAAATGAAACTCTGTCAAAACAGTCTCTTGCCAGAGATATGATATGTTGGTCATACAAAGCAAAACTGAGTGCCCTAAAACTAACATGGAATGATCTAGTTAATCAGTGATATTTACATAATTAATTGATACACCATCATTTGATATCTCTAAATATCCTATGGTATAGCTGATTGATACAGATGACAGTGGTAGTGGAAGAAGGTGTTACATACTGTTATAAACTCATGTTTACCTTCCAGGTACTTTTTACCCAGTATGAAACAATATGTAGTAATATTCTTGAAAATATCCTTGCAGCATACACTTACTTGTATTTTATTATTAAGTACAGGAGAAACGTGCTTGTCATTTTGCAAAAATAACTCAATAGGACTCAGTTAGTAAAGCAGCAGCAGTCTGGAAAGCTGGGAAGCTGCCAGCAAGACTTCTGTTTTTCTGTTTGAAATCCAGTTTGCACACATATTTAAGAGTTTTGACTTTTTTTCGTGTTTTATAGGAAAGCACTATGTTTATAGCTTGTTTCCACTGATGTGGTGTATATATAGTTACATATACTATTTCCTTTTCATCGGCACTTTTTCCTTTCCCTTCAGAAAGGCTTTCCTGGTTATATTGCTAACTGTAATCACGACCGGTTGGTTGCTTTTAAAAAATCTCATTGTACAGTTTTCTGTGTTGGGTGGAAATAGGATCTGATGTTTTGTCTTTCTGATCAATCATCTGATGAATTGTCTTTCATCTTCATAATGTCACCTCCCTGACTTGCGCTTCAAGTGCAGAAAAGAATTGAGGCAAAGAAATGCTGTCAGCTGCTGGTAGTTTTGTCCCAGTCCTGAACTGAACTGAATGAATGAAAAGGCCAAAAGAACTACTGGAAAGAAAGTGACCTATTGCCTGTTACAAAAGTCAGTTCTGTTTCAAATCTTTGCAAAACCAAAAAAGGCTTTATTTTTCAGATGAAATTGTGAAAATCTATGTGAGCACATACATCTCAAAGAAGTCCGATAGCCGCCTTTGCACATATAGGGTAGTTTTCTATTGTATTTTGCAGGAATATATGCTTGCTCTGCCTCTGCACTGAGCCTGCTGGACTCCGTTGGAACATGATGAATATGGTTTGAGCTAGCAGTGACAAGCCCAACCTTGAGCTATTAAAGGTTATAGGTTGTTTATAGCCCTGTGTAAGGGTGTAAAGTGATCCTGTTCTGTGTAGTCAGTTTTGAGAGATGGGTTCTTCCATTATGGACAGAAGAATGAACATTTCATTCCTTACAGTCTACCACCTTGGTATACAGACTCCCCATTTAGTTTCATAGAAAAGATAATGAGTTATCTTGGTCATAATCATAAATACTATATAGAAGGAAAACAGCTGATTGTAGAGGATCCTTTAGTTTCCAGATAAAAGCATAAAATCCAATAATCAAAAGTTGAAGGTAGATAAATTAAAAATATTAATTAGGTACTTGAAAAAATTTGATTCATTACAATTTGGAACAATGTATCTAGGGTAGGAGGAATATTCTATCATCTGAATTCTTTAATTGCTTTTTTTTTTCTGTATACTTAAGGCACAATTTCTGAACCAATATGGGAATTATTGATTAAAGGCCTACAACCTATGATTAGGAGGTTAGAATGGTTCACAGGAGCTAGACTTCACACTCTCTGAACTTCCTGATAAGACTTCTTGCCATGAATTTCATCGTTAGGGATCTCATTAGCCATCCATGGAAAACAGACAGGGGAGAAATAAGGCACCTGTTGTTCCCCATAGTGCTCTCCCTCCCATTAAAGAGAAATTAAAGTCAAATGTGACATAGCAGGAGGTAGTAAAAATTTAAATGAGAGGTTTTGAAACAGAGAAGCTCCATGTCGTCACTCCATTCTAAAAGGGGAGAAAAAATTAAAACCCCCAATCAAGTCTCAATTTACCATGTTTTGAAAAGAAAATAAATGGTGCTGGAAGGTAGATCAATGCTAATGAGCCTGCCATAACCTTTATGGTAATTCTGTAGCTATGTATTATTAGGTTATTAGGTTTCTCTTCAAAATAATTCTGTGTTCAGGGGAGTCTCAGTAGAGGGTTCACTAAGACTTTGGGTAGTACAAGTTGCTCAGATAAAGTTCTAAACTCCAGGAAGCTTGTCTATACACCCCAAGTTCAAGACTTTGCTAAAATTTCTACTCAAGAAACACTGATACCAAAGGTAATCTTTAGCATATGCAAAAATACTAAACGATTATTATCAGTGGCCCTAAGATGACACTTTTCTGCAAGAAATGCCCTTTGAAAATTTTACAGGTGATAACTGAGTATCTCAAATATGCTGTTTTCTAGCAGCAAAACCAGTACTGTAACAGGCACAATTTAACTAAAGGATCAGTTATCCTTAATAACTAAATTTCATGAGATAATCATAACTTTGCAATCAACAAGATGCAAAAACATAAAATCAGTCATTCTAGTGAGATGATTTGATTTTAATGCCAGGATAAACCGTTGTCCATGTGACTAACTTAAGGAAAAGGGAATTATGGGAATTTTTAACCATTTTCCTATTATATACATCTAGTTCAGGAACTCCAGAATATTTACCTCAGTAATATGATACTGTCTTTCAATGATTAAGCTTTTAGACCAAGTAGATTATATTTATTTCTGGTTTGTTTAATTAATGATGAATTATGGGATATAATTTTATTTATTCAGTGTATATGGTTTAATTAGAAAAAATACTAACATTTTGTTAAATGACCTAACAATAATAATAATTATTATTATATTTGAAAACCTGTACCCTTTCAGTGCTAAACTGCCTCAAACTGCCTTCTGCTCTCAATATTATTTGTCTGCTTACTGTGGCGTCTTGCTTTCATTGTGAAGTTCCCTGCATTGTGATGCAAACATATTTCAGTATCTCAAAACATTGCATTTTCCATAGGTACTGTAGGTTAACAAAAGAGAGCAGACTGACAACTGGCTGTAAATTATTTCATGTTGTACAAGTCTGCCTTATAAGCAAGAATCTTAATCCCTGTTTTAACGTTCAGAGCATGTAAACCAAAATCAAAGGATGTGCAAAAGACTACAGAGAATGAATTGCCAAAACAACTGTAATGCTGCACAGTTCTGTAATCACCCTTTTGTCTCTGCTGAAGGATCCTGCATATAAGGCAAATCTCCACTTGGCAAATTCTAATGACAGTTTTTCTTAATTACACATACGTTACAAGATGCACTATGCTCAGCTGTATACAAAACCAGTATATTGCTTCCATTATAGTTGGACATTTACATTAAACCACAAATAGTTTCTTTGCTTATCTGTCTTCATGGCTTGAGAGCAGTAGCCCTGCCTTTTATTAGTTGCAGCATAATTTAAAATAGGGGCTGAATAAAATAATTGACCAAGAATATAGCTTCAGATAATAGTCTATGTGCCCCACTATGTCTTTCCCTTTTCTGTCTCTCCCTAGGCAAAAAGCAGTTATCTTCCTTATGCTAAATCCAATTCCTATCCACAGCAATCATGTAAATCTTGGCATCAGTCTCACAGCAGAATAAAAAGTAAAATCAGCAGGAAACTTCCACATAAGAGCAACAGGCAGCTCCAGGAGGAAAAAAAAAACCAACAAAAAATACCCTCTCAAACTCTCCAATTTATTTTCTCTCAAAAAGAAGAGTTCTACTCATTAGAAACACTCAGGTTTTCTTGTAATTTTTAAGATAATATGCCTTCAAAGAATAACAGCTCATCATTCAGCAAGCTTGCCAGCCTTCCAAAGCCTTTTATTTCAAAGCTTCTTTCTGAATAAACAAATCTATAAAGAGAACAAATTGAAGTTTCTGCTTTTCCTAGTGTTTTGCATAGAGGCTACACAAGCTGTCTTCTCTCAAAATGGGTCTGACCTCAAATTATTAAGTATCCAAAAATTGTTGAATGTAGCGGGTGGGATGGATTTTATGTATTTTACATACAGACTGACTCTAAAGTCACAAAAATTTTTTCAATGAAAATTCAGTATGTTACATCAAAACCCCAAGGTATTCTTTATTATTGCAGTCCTACATATTCAAAAATATTACTAGTAATTTGGTCACGGGTATTTTAAATATGTAAAGATAGGCAAAGGAAGACTTAGTATACATAACTGTAATATAAACACGTTGACAGCATAATAAAATTAAAAGTGTGGTTTGTAATATAATCTGAATTTGTACATATTGGACTAATGTGCAAAATGTCTTTGTATCCAGTTACTACATTCCATGAGCTTACTTCAGAGTGATCAGTCCCTTAAGGCATTAGAAGGAACTGTCTTACTCATACCAAACAGACTTGCTCTCCCCAAAATGAAAGAATGACTGCCAGGGTTATAAAGCAGAGAAAATGTACTCAGGGGTATAAAGATTTTGTTTGCTAGAGCAGAGATTCAGGGAATACAAAGCTAGGAATAACACGTCCTGAGAAGGACTGGAGAAGGGAGCTTGGAATAAGAAGGAAATGTTATTTCGTCAATGAGCACGTGTAACTCAGTGTCTGGAAAGCTTGGTGTTAGGAAGTGCAAAAGAATGCAGTTTGTAGGGAAAATGTGAAGAAATGGCTGATCTCTCACAGGACTGTAATCACCTCTTAACTTGGGAAAGAGACCTGGGCATTGCTGTGAAGAGCTCAAACCACGTGTGGATTCCCTGATAGCGGTTCCTATATTAATTTCCACGTTAGTACCTGAGTAGCAACTGAAAACTACAGAGAGGTTCGGAGTACCCAAGACTCCCTGATGACTGACCAGGCTTACAAAGGAAGAAATCAAAATAGGCACTATGTATAATTCTGTTCCAGAATATTTGCTTTATAGAAAAAGCAGGCACAGAGTACAGGTACAGTCACAGATTGGAATAACTTTACTGTCTCTGAAGTCCACTGAAAACTCTGGAAGCAACTCATAAAATACCTTTTTTCACAGTAAAGTAACAGTGCTGTGGGGGATTTGAACCCCAGTTGGTGTGGGAATGGCTGCCTGCCTGTATTGTCTGTGAACTTTCTCTCCTTTATCTGAGGGTAGGATAACAGTGCCTAGGTCTGTATGCAAACTCTTCGAGCCAAATAATGCTTTTGGTTATACACTTAATTCTTGTGGATAGGCAAATTCTTCCCAAGCATTTGCAGTGCCACTGTCAGGGTCCCACTGCTTGGTAGCAGAGAACAGTTCATCCAGATCCATGTATAACGGTGCCTTCTTTGCTGGGCAGCAGTTGTTACTGTGAGTCACCAGCTGTGTAACTGTCAGTACAGAAAAAAGAGCTAGGAAGTCTTCTGTGGCAGCATTTTGAAAGCTGCTGCAGTTTTGTTTTGCAAAGCCCTTCCAACTTCTGCTTACAGCATGCAATAAGGTGAGGACAAGACTTTGAGTTTACCTTGCTACAAACTTTA
Source organism: Rhynochetos jubatus (assembly GCA_027574665.1). Classification (NCBI taxonomy): domain Eukaryota; kingdom Metazoa; phylum Chordata; class Aves; order Eurypygiformes; family Rhynochetidae; genus Rhynochetos; species Rhynochetos jubatus. The sequence goes on from CM050654.1 coordinate 21,624,872, forward strand.
CGAAGCATGGCATTTCCAGCTGCTACTCTTACTCGGTATGGAGACCTATGAACTGATGGTATAATTTCGTATCACTGTAAATGCAGGAAAAAAAGTGCTTTGCTTGTTACTGAGTAACTGTCCAGCAAACATCTTTGTTCATTGCACGCATCTCATCCTTTATTTGTGAATCATAACTAAAATGTAACTTGAAGGATTTTAAGCAAAGTATTTCCATAAAACCATATAAAGAGAAGAAATGGTTATAAATGGAGAAGCCACTCCCTGTCTGCAGCATATACTCCATGAAGACTGATCTATCTAGTTCAGAGTATGGGCTGAATATACAAGAAGATTGCCATCAGGGAGCAACGAGGGCTGGCTGGGAAGGCATGGAAGTGGCAACCAGGTTCAACATCATCAGGCAAGCTCGTGGTGCTGAGGCAGGTCAGCAGTCATGCTGGAAAGTCAATCCACAGGGCATAACCAGACCCACTGAGGGTCAGAGTCCTGTGATAACTGGGCGTGTCCATGGTGATGCAGTCAGGCAGAAACCAGGCCACAAAGTCATGTCCAGTGGGGCACAGGCAAGGACTGAAGTGCCCAGGTTGAATTTAATTAGAACTCCCACACTCATGGGCAGGGGCATCTGGGTGCCGGTCCCAAGTAAGGCTGGTCAGGGCAATTGAGGCCTATTGGTGTGTTCAGGGCCTGGAAATTTTGTTCCAATTCCTCATTAAAGATGAAGTAATAACAGCAATGAACACTCATGTATATTTTCTTGTATTTTTAATCCTGTTCTATTTTTCTGCTCAGAAACAGTAGCCAGACAGTGTTAGTGCTCCCATTGCCACAGTGATTTATGAGCTATCTCTTAACTGCAACAGCAACTGATGTTTTTAACAGAAGATCAAGCACTCAAACTGAATTGCTAGGATAATACCTATATTGGAGGTCTTTTAACACAGTATTTCTACCAGATCCAATAGTCATAGCAATAATGAGAGAAATGTCCTGGAGAATCAGAATTACACTGAATTTTGCCACTTTGCTGACCTAAACATGAATAGTAAGCTTTGTGAAAAACCAAGTGCCCTGTCTACATCAGTACTCCCACTGTTACTGACATGATGAAATCATTGCCATACTTAGCTGTAGGAGACAAAGTATCTTCCAGTGTATCTCGAGAGCACATGTATGCAAGTCAGATCAAAAAGTAGCACTAGCGTACCATGTACAAAATAGCTTTCAGTAGTGCTGAAACTAGTATATTGAGTATAATGTACCAGAAACCATGCTTACAGAGTCAGTATCCACAAATAGGGTAAATAAAGAAAGAAGCTGTTAGCATGTATCAGAAGGGAAAACTTTCTAATTATTTGAAATTGGCATTAATGTTCACTTTTTCAGGGTCGAATTTTATGTGAGACTGCAAGATCAAATTATTGGAAGGTCCTGGTTTCTTTCTAATTCTTGCTTTCATATCCTGGATATGAACTTATCCCTAACTTGCATACTCTTATGTTCTCTTTGTGGCATCTTTTAACCAAGCTTGTACTCACACAGAAGTTACAAACAGGAGTTTAAAAGTCTGAGGTAGAGCAAAATAAAGATTGATTTCCAACATCAGAGATGTAAAAAGTACTATATTTTAAGTGGACTCGTTAAAAGAATATAAAACTAATTATATAAATTCAGGCATGACTGTTTTTTGTCTACTTACCTTGTAATTTTATTTTAAGGCAGGTGCCTCATCAAATTGTGTATCATTGAAAGGATAGTAGTGCTTGCCACCTAGTGGATTACTGCTTGTATACACATGAGAAGGTCCCTCTACTACAAAAATATTTGAAAATCTGCTTATTAATCACACTATTTGGTAATATCCTCCAGATGTTGCATACTGCTAGATGGCTTTTTTTTTGTTGGAATGAAATGCTAGTGAAAATTGAAATAAAAATTACAAACATTTTCACAACTTTTATCCATTTTCTGATAGCTCTATTCATAGCTATTGCTTGACTCTGAGATAGGCAGAAGATGGAATTTGAGAGCAAATGAGTAGTCAGGATACATGACCAAGGTCCCAGCTGTAAACTCAAACCCCAAGATAGCATATGTTGGTTAGTTGTCTATGATGACTGTATCTGGCAAACATGAGTGAGCTCTGAAATTTATACCAGTTGTTTCTACTCCTTCCATTAGAGTTAGCTGTGGCCTTGTCATGTTACAACTAAAGTTCTGTTACGTGTACAGTAGTATCCAGATTTTATCACCCTTACCTCCTCTTTTGTTAGCCACATTGCTTGGAATGGCTGTCATCTGTTTTTCTGGTCTGGACTTCAGTCTCTTCCTGTATAGTAATTTACCCTTCAGTGCTGCCCACTAGGCTTTGAGAGATCAGAAGTGTTGCTCATACCAAGCACAGTGCAGGAGTCTGTACATAAGTTACAGGCATTCCATCAACTACTTACAGAAAACACTTCTCCACACAAACGCAGTCCTCCTGCCAAAATTGCAAGTCCTCTCTTTCAGGTGTGAATACAACTGAGCTGTTATTAAATTTTTAATAATCAATGTATTGAAAAAATATGGTCTGTTTTACCAGAACTTCCCCAGAAAAATCCAGCCGCCAGGAGACAGTTAAGAGAAGTTATCAGCAACAGGGAATTGTTGGGTTTGGATACAGCACATTTTCTGCTACAACGATGATTTTAACCATTTTTTACTCTTCTATGATGATGTTGGAAACCTTTAGCCAACAACAGTATGATATTCAAGAATAATAAGTTTATGTTTACACTTTTAGAAGAGTTTCCAATTAATCTTACTAAGTTCAAGAACATACCTTGATTCTTACTTGTTACAGATACGTTCATATGGGTGGTTTTGCCATTTATATAATTTTATGATCAATAACCTATTGATAAGTAACTTGATGTGCAGATATTAAATCTGGGTCAGAACCCGTGGGGTCAAACCCTTTTCTCTGCGTTCAATTTGGCTGTTACTCATCTGAGGGTATCTGGATCTTAAGAATGCATTTATGACTGTCATACATCAGAATTTCTGTTTTTCCCTTATTTGGTATGGCAGTCTCATGACTGAAGATAGGTTGGATTTTTTTCCGCTCTAACAACTGCTATGAGGAATTTCTATTACGATCAGAAAGTGAAATAGTTTCTTTCTCTATAGAGTGAATTCTGTGACTTTCTGTTAAATACTAATTATCCTTCTAACCACTACAGAGTACATAAATTTCATCAGGAAGTTCATCAGGAATACTTGGAATTAATAAATATTTAAGAAATTTTCTACAACTATCCTCGTGTTTTCAAAAAATTAATCATAAGAATAATTTGATCTTTTATCAAATTTAAGAGTTGTGGTTTAATATCATAATAGAAATCTGAACTCAGAGGTATCATAAGCTTGAAAAATCATTTTTATTAACATACAAAAAAGAATAAGGAAACTAGACACTGTAATTAAACGTTTGCTTTCATCTGCAAATAAGTACCACGAGTAACAAACCAATAAAATAATTCTTTAACCTTTTGTGCACAGTTAGAAACAGAGGAAGAAATTTCCTGAAATAGAAGCAAAAGAGTCTTCTGAAGTAGAAAATATTTGGCGGTATCTTTTAGTCTCTAAATAAAATATCCATGTAAATGAGTAATCCATATTTACAATATCATATGCAATCTTCATGGTTACATGTAGTAAGAAGTGTACATGTAATTACTGTACATTCAACTTTAAAATGTAATTTGCCCCATCATTTCTCAGTTTCATTAATGTTGTAAAAACCACTGTTCTGCTTCTGTGCACAATACTGCATGACAGCATGTAAATACATTAACAAATAATTTTTTTTTTCAGGCATCTTAAAAAATAACACTTTTAATATTAGGTTTTGCAAATTCCTAAATTTTTATAGGAATCCAAACTTGGAATGTAAGCTTTACAATCATGTCCCTGTAAAAATAGCAGTGTAGAAGATTTCCAAACATGCAGAAAAATCCTAATAAAAAAGCTAGAGTTGCACCTTCCATTTATATATTTGAAAATATACCTTTTTATTTCCCGTGTTGCTACTATTACATAGCTAAGAAAGGTTGCAGGAAAGTTAATGGCAGGCCACTTTGAGAAGGAGCTTTAGGATATGTTTTTTTCAAAACAATTACTCTCCAAAGTCCTATGTATTTTTATTTAGCACTTGAACTAACCTCATATGTTGCAAGGATACCTTAAGGCCTTTTTAATCAGTTTAGAACAAAAGCCAAAATTCTACAGTATGTTCAGTCTGTTTTAAATTGCACACACCGAAGTTGAGGCTTAGGAGCTCACAGCAACTGCATCTCCCTGAGACCTTCCAAAAACCAAAGCAGCCAGAACCTCACAGCTCATACACATGAGATTATCACTGATTATGGTAATTTCCCAGAATGGAATCTTCCAGCTCCCACTGAGTTTCTACTATCACATTTAGCCTCAACGTTGAAAACCAAAAATGATAATCTGGTAGACTCCCTCAAAAGGTTGCTAATTCTTGATTTTCCATTAGTTTTATATCATCAGAATAGAGAGGTAAAGCAATGCTACCATTCCTTTTCAAGTATCACTACCCTTGAATGGAATAAAATGGACAGAAGGCATACTGCTTACTGTGGCTTAACTTTAGCAGCATATAGAACCATTCACTGAAAAGCTGTTGATTTTATACATCCAAGTCAGTGTTGTGACAAAAGAAATCACAGATTTTGTGGTTTTTTTCCCAATATACTGTACAGTTAGAGTCTCTTCCAGAACAATCTTTAGACAAGTGACTACCTTCCACACAAACACACACTTTTATTAGGTGACTTAGTACTATGCAAGGATTGAATGACTCTTTTTCACAGGTGGACGAGACACCATGTAACAGGTCAATATATGCCAACTTAAAATGCTGTGGTGCATGTGAGTGCAGTATAGCAAGCTAGCGTGGTAAATTACTACAACAGTTGAGTTCATTCTTTTCAGAAAAACAGACAGCATAGTTTAGTGTTCTCCAGAAGATACTGCAAATCCCTCTTCCTACCTAATGTTCAATATATAAATTTGTAATAGGATGCATAACATATTCATGTTGTGTCAGTTGAGCGCTAACATCATGTAAAACAAATGCTCTTGTTTTTCTCTCAGAAAGCTGCTATCAGTACTATTTGGACTTTATGCTGAAGCTGTGCAGAACAATTTTAGAGAAGAGAGGTAATTGTGCGGAACTTGAAAAACAGGGAAAAAGCTGTCCGATCCACTGCACGCAGTGGGACTGGAGGAGTGCTCACACGGTCTGATAGTATTCCTTCTGTCATACCTGAATTCTACATTAAGGCATTTAAAAGCAGGTACTTTCTCAAATGATAATTTCCCAGAATAGCATCTTCCAGCTCCCACCATACACCAATACTAGGTGAGTCCCAGTCATCCACAAACATATGTATGTGAAAACAGAACTCTGGGGTGTAGTCCTTGAGTGCCAATGGTACAGCAGAAAAGTTTTTCAAATCATTTACTATGTTAGCTTTCTATGCTGCATTCACCAAATAATTGTTATTACAAATCAAGAAACAAAGCACAGGAACTGGGGTGCTTCTTGTGAAAGAAGATCCAAAATAGCTCATGACCAAAACTGTTTGTACTAATGCAACACTGAACTACAACAATTGCATATTTGCTAAAGTTTAATGTGTTTAAACATTTTAGAAAGCTGAAGTAGATAAAAATTCATGTAGTTTTTTTACAAAAATAGTCAATTGTTTGCTGACTGAAACTGTCTATATTATATCATGAAGAGTGGTTAATTTGGACTTGTAGTGGGCTCTGCAGGTTTTAAGAGAGATTATAATAGAAAGGCTCATAATTTTGCACATGTACAATCAAAATAATCTAATTATTCTTCTATAGTAGTAAAAAATAATAGTTTATATCTGAAAATAATGAATGAGCGTAATACATTGATAGTCCAATTATGAGAAAGAGCTACAAAAATAAAGTGCCAGTAGAGTCTCAAACGGCATTATTTAATTTCAAATTTAAAAAGTCATAATGTTTATACAGTTTGCTTATAGACTAAAGTATGTCTTCATGCCCATGACGATGATTTGACAGTAGTGTGGAGATACCAAAACTGGCTTTCAGCTAATGGGTAGCATTTTAATCAAATCAGCAAAGCTCAGCTGTTTCTTGGAGGCAGCACTTCTCACTTCAAGCTCCTTTCTTCTGTGAGACTGCTAGCAGTCTTCTCTGCTTTCTAACCTAATTTCTAGTCTAGTGCCATAAAACAATAGAACTGTGCAATCAAATAACGATAGTAAAATGCTGCCTTCTGGGATAAAAGGAAGACTTGGGTTAAGTGATACATATTTTTTTTCTAAGTGTGTAGCTATAGCTTTCCAAGTAAGACAAATTCTGCATTTGGATGTCTAAAAAGTTACTTAGATTTTAGTAACGATCGCACATAATCCAAGGCCAGATGTTGCCTGTATACAATATATTTGGTAGAGTTGGTTAAAAAGTTAACAGATACATGCTCATTAAAAACAAACCAAACCAAAAACATAGAAGTTGTTAAAGGAAGTGTAACATTTAATGAAGATTCCAGACAAACTTTCACTTCTTTTTTTTTGATTCAAAATTTTAGACCAAGTATTTTTATGGTGCAAGTCTGTAAAGTGCTGAATGACCTCAAATCCCATACATCGTAGCAGCTGATAAGGGGGTAAATCAGCTTGAGAAATCAGGGCCTTAAGAAAGTGAACATTACTGGAAAAATGATGTGTGACAAACTAAATTCTGCTAATACTTCGTGACTGTGATTCATAACCTGCAAAATCACTCAGAACAAAATTTAGTCTCAACCTTGTTAACTTTTCATGACGGTAAGAGACATAACCATTAAATTAAGAAGTGATATGGAAAACATTTTCCAATTATGTGATTTTCTCATTAAGTGATGTCATTCATGCTCTCATTTTTTAAATGAGGACTGAGCATGAACCAACGTAATACGTTTGGAACTTACTGGAATTTAAATTTGTATGCAGAAAACTTGAGTATCTTTGAGCAAGCCATACTGAAAATAAAACCTCAACCTTTTTACATGTCGATGTAACTAAATTGGAAGGAACCAGCGGGGCTTGACAGTATAGCAGTACTGTTATTCTGTGTATTTTCTTTACATAGTTGATCGTTGGCCTGCTTCATCAAGCTTGAGGTTTTGTTTTCTGGCTGCTTCACTAGTGATCCTCAGATCAGATTTATCTGCATTGCTACTGTCTGTCATTGTAGATTCTGCTTCTGTGCCTTCAGGAGTTCCTCCAATGGGCCGCAGAACTTTAGCATTCTCTTCTGGGGGACGCTTCCAATGGGGCCTGCTCGCCATCCACAAAATAAGCGCCCCAAATATGACAAGCAGAAGTCCAAGACAGTTGACAAAAGTTGCCTCTGGTGGGGATGCATTATACTGAGGTTTTTTCCTTTGGAAAGGAAAAAAAAGTCAGTTGTTTTAAAGATAATCCTGGTCTAAACCAGCAGTCTCCTGCTAGGTAGGAGGTCTTTTTAAAACAGAGCAAAACAATGTCCCAACACTAGACATTGTTCTGTGCAAACAGAAGTACAGTTTGCAATGAATTATATTAATAAACAAGTGAAAAAAAAATACTTACAATGAAAAGATAAGCTTTTCTGTGATTCCCATGAGAGCTGTTGCAATCACCGTTGCAAAGATGGTAAGACCGGAATAAGCATGTATTGGCATGAGAGCTGCTCGGAGAGGAACTGGAGCAAAAGGGAGCAGAAAGACAGCAAACCCCAAGAAAAGCTAAAACCAAAACAGATTCATAGTTAAAGCTACATGGGAAGCAAGCTGTACTTCTCAAGCAGAATAAAAGTCATAATAAAAGTTCCATTTTGGGATGTCTTCAGGTACAAGTTTGAAAAGAATTGGCATTTTTCTTTCTGAATGTGTTTCCCTTCAAAACCAAATCAATATTCCTGGATTAGCACCTGGGAAGCAGACATGGAATATTTTATAAGTAATCCCACCTAATATCAGTGTCCAAACTTATCGGTAATGCTGAAATTGCAAGCAAAGTACCGGAAATATAAGTCTTCAATGTCACTAATTCAGTAGTACATTAAATGTAAGAGTAGCTACATTTTTACAGTCTCTTCAAGTCCTGTTTTCTGCCTCTGTTACAGATTTACACATAAATGAAGATCAGAAGGTAATTTAACCTTCTGTCTTGTGTGGATTAAATAATTTTACTTTATTAGAGTTGTGGTTAAGTACATGTCTTTAGAAGGGCAACAGTCTACATCTCAATATATCAATCAGTTGGCATTTACAGAGTCAAGATATGCGTGGATGTGAAGTTATTCAGGGGATGTGAGTCCTCCCATTAGCCGTAATTTTGTGATGGAAGATAACCCATCATGTCACATGGTTTCAGTCACAGGCTTGCCCAGTAATACTGAGGTTGCAGCCCTTCTTTAGTTTGTCCTACCATTACTCACCCCTACTGCTAAATTAAAAATAGTGCACGCATTTGTATTTAATCTTAATTTCCAGTCTCAGTCCTTGTTTTGTCTTTCCATGCTGGATTAAAGAGCCTGGTATTTTCTCCCTGGGAAGCTTTTTAATACATTTTAAACAAGACAGTTCTTAATCTTCTTTAGATCTGCTAAGCAGTTGGAACATTTTGTGTCTTTCACTGAAAGATAGTTTTTCCAGCTCTCAAATTACTTTTCCAGATTCTTTTAATACCTTAAAAAAATATTCCATAGTATTTAATTAGTTTTGATAATGCCATATATGGAGGCTAAGATGATCTCTTATCACAGAATTAACTTTTCCTTTTGTCACAGTATCGTAAGAATTCATTTTGAGCTTCATGTCATCTTTGAGTACTTCTTTCCAGAGACACTGCTTTTCAAACCAGTCTCCATTTTGCAATTCTGCCCTATCCTTAAATTTATGTCCTTGTGCTACACTGTATTAACATATATTTGGCTTAAATACAATATTTACATTATTGTTCCTGGAGGCATAGTATTATGGGAGCATCTCCCCCAGTATGTTTTCAGTTCTGAGACTGACATACCATTTCTGTCAAATGACAAGTGTCTCCTCCACTAACAGATAGTGCTGTTTTTTCACAGTGCTCAATCACTCAACAAACATCAGTGTCTGACTGGGGACTTACATCCCAGTTTGAAGGAAGTAACACCACAGTTCTATTGATGAGACAGATAAGGCATTAAGTGCCATTGATCATGTTTATACTAGCAAAATTAAAGTTGAATTAAGATCTTATTCACAATTCTTTGTTTTAACCATTAGAAAAAATGCTGATACTGTAGCACAGATTTCCCTACAATAACTGCATCATTAAGACATGGAAGATCTTAACATTGTTCCTTTTTATTCATTAGCTGTTGTTCAACTATAAAGAATATACTCAACAATGCTGCAATACGCTTTCTTTTTTTTAAGTGTTAAAATCCCTATTTCAATACTATTTCCTGTACTTGCCTGAGCAGTGAAGGACAAAAGTCCAGAACCCAAATCCCTCAGCTAGGGAATTTTTGTGCTTGATCACCAGATATTTAAGTCTTTTTTTTTTTTCCTTAGTGTTTTGGAAAAAAAAATAAGAATCACAATTTGAAGGAAAAAAATAAATTTCCATAGTATAATAAGATATAGGCAGAAACATCACATCTGTATGTCTACACTAAGTGTCAGGGCATGCCTGCTCTTCTATGCCAAATGCAAAACATACTAAGTTAGCTCATTTTAGATTATGATAACTGTCATGCTCTGCCAACAGGAGCAGTTAAAAGCATGCACACAAACATTTATCAAAGTTTTGCTGACTCGGGAAAACTGGTTAGCCATTCAGATGTCAGAGCCTTTAGATCTGCACTGCTCCCTGCTGCACTTGTTCTGCTGATAAATAAAAGTCTTAAGGCCAAGAAGTGACTACTTAAAATTGTGATAGCTGGAAAAGAAGAAAAACAATTACTTCATCTGAGACTTCCTTAAGCAAAGCTCTAACTGTATTTAAATATGCTGCCAACAAACCAAATCACTTGCTTTAACTTCAGCAGTTTATAGAGCTTTGAAACACACTACTGTATAACTGAAGTGTAAATAAACTGCCATTATCCCAACAAATAAATAAAATATTCTTTAAAATACATTTTTCTTTGAAGTCAAGGATCCAGTATTTCCACATTTACATGCTTATTTGCCAAATCACAGAATGTAACATCAGTATCCCAGTAGTTAGAGGGTATTAGTAAGGGCCTATTGTGCTTGAATTACTCAACACATTCTTCAAATTTACAGCTTGTTTATAAATACAGTTAGATTCTAACCTGGAGAGAATAAAATATAAGAGCAGTCAGCCCAATCCAGCTGTGCAGACTGTACATGTTAGGAATGTTCTTGGAATTGTGGTATTCAAACACGGCTACCATAGAAACAATTGCAAGAATCATAGCTATGGTATTTAATCCAGCATGTATGAACTTCATTAGGAGTTTGCTGCACTTCCAGGTCCAGGGCAACCTGTACACAATAACAGCTGAAGAAAGAACAGAAACAAGATTTTATGCTTTATAGAATAACTTCTCTCAGATTTTAAGACCATGCATCATTCACATAGTTCCATTGTAAATTACAGGAATAGCCAACCTTTAATCCTCTAAAAAAAAAGTCTATTAAAAGGCTGCTTCTCTAGACATAGCACAACATACTCCAAATATACAACTGAGACTTAAATATAGCTTTTAGGGACATTTTCTAATAGAAAAACCTAAGCATGTTTCAAAACAAGAACAGTAGACAACTTGGTGTTATATTTACTCATTCCTTAACTGATCGAACAGAGATTCTGCATAGGATTTTGATTTTTTAAACTCTAGCAGACACTGGTTTTGTCCAGGCTGAACAAACCAACAATTTCTAGTGATCTAACCTCAGATGGTCCATAAGAACAACTCAGCCCTGAGCTGCTTCTTGCCAAGAAGTATTTCTGACTGGCACGTGCTGCATGTGCTTTAGAGGTGTTGTGGATTGCTCATGAGATGCCTTCCACCCTAGAAGGCACCCAGTGTGGTTCTGTGAGTGCACTGGGTGTCACCTCACAGCTGCCAGAATGGAATGTGCCTCTTCACTCTTTCTATTTCCTGCCTTGCTCCTTCTTGGCTGACTCTGTTGCTTACCTTCAGCAAGTTCTGAGTGCCCACTAGAGTCTTTGGGAACCACTGTAACACAGAATGGACAGGTGCCCATCTGATTTCAAAGGGACCAAAACTAAGATCATCAAGGCCTCTTCACAAGTTGCCTGTGATGAGATCCTTACAGCTCAGCAGTCATTTGCCCTTCCAATTTTTGAGAATTTTACAGCCCACTGGATACTAGAAACTCCAGGAATTAGCTATTTTTCCTTTGAACAGATGTTTTGTTCTGTTTGAAGCAGAAGTAATCAGGTTTGTCAGATAACTCAGAGAAAGCATTATCTTTAGATGTGATTTCAACATGAAAGTGAATGCCAACTTTAAAATAGATTTGCAGTCCTTCTCCTTGCTCTTGTACATAGTCCGCCATGTCCCTTCTCCCATCTATGGCACTTCTGAGACCCTTTGTGCAGATAATTCAACTTTCTATTCCGGCACAAACTGTACTTGGGGTGGGGGGGGGGGGGGGGGGGTGGAATGGAGGGGTGGGTGTTAGTTTTCTGCTAGTTGAATTAAATCAGTTTATGGGTCTGAGAAGGGCCAGAGTTGACACAAACAAACCAATAGGAAGATGAAGTCTGAGTCAAGGAGAAAGCTGAAAGGGAGAAGTGGAGGAAAAAAGTAGGAATATTTCAGCCACAGTGAGCTGTTAGATTGTCTAACACACCTAGGTAATTCATCCATAAAGATCAAACTGACTCTAATGTGGCAGGCCAGGATTTTTCCTTCTTTTCTCTCTAAGAACTCTTAAGTAACATTCCTGTTGTATTCCTTTATTAATATACTGCTGATGTTAGGCTACATCCTCATGTTTTAAGCCTGTTTAAAATACAGGTTACATGATATTTATAAATAATATATGATGAGGAATATTAATTGTGCAAGCATCTCCCAAGACTTAGTGTCAATCTACAACTTTATTGTAGAGTTTACACATGACTCATAAGCAGTAGAAGACTGATCTGAATATGGGAGACAAAGACTACCCTACCCTCCTTGTTCTGACTCACTATTCAATCTTCTACAACCCCCAAAACCACCATGCTGCTTCTCAGTCTGCAACAGAGATTGTCACATCTCTGTAGAAAAAAAATATTCTTTTATTAGATGAGTAATGGGAAATCCTTAAAAATAATTTATTTCACATTTTATTTTGATGGGTTTCTTAATTAGTCCTTTGGGAGATAACCAAACATTATCATTTGCAGGCCAAGCACAAACTAGTATGCAAATACTTCTTTGGAGCATGCCCTGTGTCATTTTTCAACATTTCCACAGGTAAAATAAGATATAATTCCTTATTTACTTACTTAACCCATTCTGTCACACTACTATTCCTTCAAGCCCTTCTTAAAACTTTTTCCTTATGTTTTTTTTCCTGTCATCTTATTTTCAGACACACTGCTGTACTAATATACACACAGTCCTATTGCCCGTGTTTTTCCCACTTCAAGTCTAGAAAATCATTTGGACAATTACTGTGCACTGACAGTGTTCTGTCAGGTATCATTTACCTATAGGTGCTGATCCACAAATAGTAAGTATTAATATGAACACGCCTACAGCTTTTTCATTTGGTTGACAAGATACATACAACACACTTATCAGGGCACATCTGCTTCCCAATATGCACATCATTACAGTCATCCCTTCTACCACCTACATACCAACAATACAACATTTCTACCCTTTGTGTAGACTTTAATGAACTCAAGAAACAGTTGATTCGGTTATTATTTCAAATTCTGCACACCAGTTTAAGATATTCATTAGCTATTCCTTTCTACTCTGAACTACTTAAAGACATCAATCTCTTGTATGTGTGCAATGAGGTATCCTATTCCCCAGTCTCACCCAAATTACTTTGTATTAAATGGCAGACTTCTGTCAGCCAAATGTGAATCGGATTAACAGTGGTACCTTATCTCTTGATATTTCATCTGGTGTACTACAATGTTTCTTCATTCTCTGACTTTGCTTTTCTTGCTATGCAATAGGATTTCCTCCCTCAAAAATGCTCAGTTATCAATGAATTCCTTGTATATGTTCCTTTTTTTGAGCTATGGTAAACTTCCATTTAGTTTACATACATCCTTACCTACACAAGGCTTGAGGCAACATCCTTTCTCAGTGACACAGGGACAAACTGAGTTGCAGAGGAAAAAAATAAAAATGTGTAGGAAAAAGCTGCAGAAAACCTCCCCCTATTTTGTTCAAAAAGTCTGTGCTTACATAAAATAAAGTATGTTGATCACAGTAAGTAGTATAGATCTTAATGAGGTCAACAGTTGCTTATTTATAGCCTGAAATTACACTTCCCATGACCTACTGAGCAATATTATGTAAACCAGCTTCAAAATACTGTTTATAGCTCAATAGTAATTTTTAACTGGAAGCCACAAAACCAAGAACACACGCCACTCGCACTGAAAAACTGAAATTTGCAGCTGATGTTCAAATCACAACATGCCCTTCATAGCCAGAACTAGACAGCCACCCACTCCTGCATCTTCCAACCTCTGACTGGCTGGGCTCCTGCTGAAGAGCGAGCAAGCGAGCACACGTGATGCAAACAACGTGTTCCACTGGAATGAATGTCCGGATGTGCTGGACAAGTTTTCTGGCTGGATGACTGCAATATATCATGCAGTGCTGAAGCAAATGTAAACAAGATTATTAAAAACTAAATTCTAAGTTTGTCCACACAAAATATAGTTTGTCTTCTGTGACAAAGAAAAAATACTCCTGCTCACATTTATACCGTAAGTCACCAGCAGTTCTTCATTACTTAACAACTGTAAAATCTTCCCTGTCCTCTCCCCAAGAAAGTCAGTAGTAAAACTGGGGGAGAATTTCCACTGTTCTCTGCAGTATTTATTTGCCCTTGTTGGAGACTTTACTAATGTTTCACTTAGTTCCTTTCATGTTGAAACTATCAAGGATTTTGCCAATGACTTTATAAAAAATACTGTTGGAAGCTGTTATCTGTGTCAAATTTCCCCATTAGTTTTAATGATATTAGCACAAACTGACAGTCCCAAACGTCAGGATTTTTAAGGTACAGTCCAGTGCCCTTATTTTTGCAGTATTCAGCTCTACTTTAAATATATTCACAGGCTAGATAAGCCCCTCTGTGGTGCTCTATCATTATCTGCTTTTTAAACCTTTACTGAGAGCACTGCATTTTTTCTTTCCTGAACTGATAGCCTTTATCACTTATAGTGTGTCTAACTTAGTGGTTTTCTTGGAATTAGCCAATTACACTAACAGCAAAACACAGTTCAAACTCCAGTATTCCTGTTGGCCTGAAGGAGCAGCCCTTGCACTTGAGAACTAACATAGTAATTGTGTGGGGTGGAAAAAAGGATACTGTTCACGTTTTAAGTGTAATGGGAACCATTTAAAAGGCTGTCCAAGGCTGAACCCTATGCAATCCGAAGGTCATACACTCTATTAAAAAAACCCAGAAAACATCACTCCATCATAACCATGGTACATTACTTAGGCAACAGAATTAAGAATGAATTTAAAAGACATATTTTACAAAGTAATTTACGCTAAGTCTGGGCTGATGAATTACATTTTAATGATGCTTGTGATAATGCACTTTCTCTGGCACAAACCGCGTTCCTGGATCTAGCTTCAGTGGTACTGAACTTTCCTTTCTCCTCTTGGGACACGGGAGAGAGCCAAAAGAGTGAAACTTTCCTAGGGCAGCACTTGTGGCATTTCGATTCCCAGCTTGCATAAATGCGGGCTGACTAGGAAAACACACCTCGCAAGCGTTACTCAGAGTGCAAGGCAATCCCAGGCCAGGGTAAACAAGTGCTTGCAGAAAAAAACCACGTACAGCAGTTTGGGCTTGGTACAAGGGACTCTTTGTCCCTTCTCGGGGAGCGCTGGCTCTCCTGAACCGCTCCGCCGTCCACCGCGGACCGCTGCGTTCCCCTTGCCCCCGCTCCCGTCCGCGCCCCGCCGCGACGCCTCCGCCCCGCGCCCCGCTGCCCGCAGCCCCGGCTCCACGCAGCCCCGGCTCCCCCGCAGCTCCACGTCGCGCCGGCCCGGCCCGCCCCCTCCGTGCCAGCCCCGGACTCGGTCCCCTGACGCACCGATGCCCTGGATGAAGACGAAGCCCGTGATGATGAGGACGGGATGCCAGTTGAACTCCCGCTCGCTGCCGTCCCAGCTCAGCCCTTCGCGGTAGTGGAAGACCCAGACGAGGGAGAAGATGACCGACACGAAGCCGACTAGCAGCGCCGAGACCAGCAGCGCCAAGAAACGCCCGTAGCCCTCCATCTTCCGAGCCCCGAGCACGGCAGCGAGCGCCGCGAAGGAGGGGCCGGACGGGCGGGCGGGGTCGGGGTCGGCGCCGGGCCCGAGCCGGAGTCGGAGTCGGAGTCGGGGGAGCGGCGGGCGGTGCCGCACGCTGCCCGCCTGGCGGGGACGCCCTGCCGCAGGGGCGGGAGCGGGGCGGCAGTCCGCGCCCCTGCGCCCTGCCCGGCGTCGGGCCGGCGTCCCTCGGCGGTCAGAGCACTTCTTTTTCACGAGGAGGGTGTTGCGCTTTTTTTTTTACAAGCCGGTTCCCTCGCCTTCAGAACTCCGCCTCGGAAAAGCCGTTTCTGTGTCCCCCGGCAGGGCGCCGGCCCCACAGCTCCCCCCCTGGCCCCGGCACTGCAGAGAGAGGGTTGAGGTGTGGGTCTGGCGCACGTGGGGGTAGCGGAGGTTGGTGGGTGTGGGGAGTGAGGACAGCGGCGGGCGGCAGGCATTGACAGACGTGCCGTAAAGATAAGCCATAACCGCTAAGAGGTAATGCGGGAACGATACTGTTGAAGAAGCGCAGATAGGACATGCAGCAAATGCAGAGATGGAGCACGCTGTTATCATCATCGCCTTTCATTCCTGTTGGATGCACTGAATGCTGTAAATGTAAACCAGATACTAACCAGTGCATATATGGCCTCTTCATATATGCCAGAGTATTTGGGCATTGCTCTGTTGAATAACATCAAATGTCCACTAGCTAGGAAAGGGAGCGCGCAAACCTTGAGACAGTTCCAACAGGTATGGGAAGGCCAGTTGCAAGGAAAACAGAAGAAAACAAAATAGAGGCAACAGGCAGTGCTAGCCAAAAATGTAACTTGATAGATTAGACCAGTTTTGTCAAATCATGTATGCAATCGCTTTTTCCTTTGCTGTAGAACACTGAGCTGGCCCTGAAGCCTGTCAGATGGAGTTGGACGATATGCCCAAACATATATTCAACACTACTTTTCTGGAATTTGATTAGCTTACTTTTGAAATATATATAGTGTCAAAATATGTATGAATTAGAAATTCATTAACTGATTGACAGAAAAATTACTATTCACTCTGGCTAGTCTTTGAGCTGTCTGATATGCTCAAATGGAGCCTTAAAAATGAAAGGAAACCATTTTATGGAACTTAAAATAGTTTCAGTACAGCATCTGCCAATTCAAACCCAGCACTTCCTAAAGTGTTGGAAACATATACGTAGAGACATGAAGACGAAGCCAGATTGGAGTGGGATGGAAATATATTTCTTCATGATTCCTGCTAATCTAAAAATAGATGTTGAGCTGACATTTTAAAGAAAAACTTGACTTGAGCATCGCATTTATAATGATATTTAGCTTTAATTTGCACTCATTTGGGGTGACCTGCTCTCAGGATTTAAGTGGTTGCTCATTCTAGTGACAATGGTAACTAGAACATCGGTATTGTTAAGCTTCACGAGTCACAGCGTCGAAGGGAAGATCTAAGCCCTGAAGCTTCTGCTGAATGCACTCATGAATGGACTGTCAAGGATGACAGATTATCATTACCTTAGGAGGTAAGCAGGTCATCTCAATATTATGGTCATAAACATTTTATTCAGTTTTCTGTGGATTGCTTAAATGAAGTGAATCTTTCTACTCTTCACTTGCAAACCAGCATATAATAAAACCATAAATCTCCCTCTTTACACCCAAAAAATGTCATGTGGCATAAACAGCATAGTGTTTATACATGATCAATTTTGGGGTATTTTAACGTGTTAAATATGTCTTTTTCTCTACTTCTCTGGAATCCTTTACTCATTCTCTTTTAGACAATCAAATAATCTCTGTGATAATTTCAAAAATTTAGTGTGTAGTTAAAGAGTATTGTAAAACCTTCAGATTTATGTTGACGTGTTGCAGATTGAAAAGCATCAGTTTCATAGTGCTTGCCAGGTCCATGCAGGGAACTGCAAAATTATTACATGTAATTCCAAAAGGATTCATGGGCGCCAAAATGTGCCTGTTTTTCCAGTCATGTGAGCTTGTCTAATAACATCTTTTGTCTCTGTAAAGCCAACAAACTAACATTAAAATAAATATTTGTTTTATTCTACCTTTCATGAACCTGAATCTCCATATTGCAAAATACTTCCAGTTCCCACTGATTTCAACAAGTTTTGATTACATCCAGTCACCCCGACAGTCCTAGGAACTTTCTACCCAAGAGGGTTTTACTTACGCCTAAAACCGTATCTCTCGGAAGACAATTGCTGTAGCTCAAACTGGTGTACCCTGTTAAAGCAGTCAATAAATAACAAGAGCAAACACAGAATTTTATTGAACTGAAAAATGGAGCCCAGTTTTACCAGCTAACTGTGAAGAAATCATTTTTAAAATAGAATGGAAGAAATGTGAAAGCTTACAGAGTGTAAAATAAACCAAACCTGAACAAAGTGCAAAATAAATTGTTAAACAAAGTGAAATGTACTTTATGGAACACCTGTAACGAAGAAGAGATTTCAGAGAGCACAGTTAGTAACTCCTGCCTGTGTTTCTCGCTCTTCTACCTCTTCTTGCCCCACTTGATACGTCTGTCAGATCGGTGTGGAATCAGAAGCAATCTCTAGCACAGCTATGATGTCCAAGGGGATTCATGTTTACACGGCGGTGGGAACCCAACACCATACAGCTGACTGCTGAGGGCTGAATTGTGCATTTGCTGATCTGTTTGGAACATAAACCCCCACTGGCATAGAAATGAAACTAGCCTGTATGGGGCTTTCAAGTCTTTTGGATCAATGAACGCTCGCTTTTGTTAACCATTACTGTGGATAGGTGCCACAGCACTTTGTAATCTTTATTTTACCCCAGAGCCTCCGCTTCCTAGAGCATGTGGGTTTTTGTCCGGTACAGCACCAACTCAGTCAGCGTGGTGCTGCCTCTTAGCAGTTCTGTCAGGACGTCACCTAATACGCATATCTTTCTTTGGGTTGCTGCATTGTCAGGGGCTGGAGCAGGGTGATTCTGACTTCAGACCTGGAAGAACCTGCAAAGTAGCCAGACAAAATAGAACCTACAAAACAAAGATCCACAGGTTATTCTGAAGAGGCAGCAGTAGACTCCTGCCTGTACTGTGCATGCGGTACATGGCTACTTGGCAACTTCTGTCATGCTTGCTATATCATTCATACATTTTGAGAGCAGCAGCCTAGACATAAATGTACATGAATGTTTATCTAAGCAACACATCATGTCACCATAGTTCATTATTCTGTGCTTTTGATGTAACTTTTTAAATACAGGAAGTGTTTAGGAAGCATTTCTTTACTGAGGGGGTGGTCAAACACTGGAACAGGCTTCCTGGAAAGGTGGTTGATGCCCCAAGCCTATCAGTGTTTAAGAAGCATTTGGACAATGCCCTTAATAACATGCTTTGTCAGCCTTGAATTGGTCACGCAGTTGGACTAGATGATTGGTTTATGTCACTTCCACCTGAACTATTCTATTCTATTCTATTCTATTCTATTCTATTCTATTCTATTCTATTCTATTCTATTCTATTCTATTCTATTCTATTCCGTTCCATTCCATTCCATTCCATTTTCCAGTGACCAGTAACTGACTTGTCAGAGCTGTAGTTAGAATGTTAGAGTCTCTTTTACTAGCTACAACTTTATCTCTGTTTTTCCATGCTGGACAAGTCACTGAAGATTCAAGCCTTAGAACAGGACATTCCAAATAAGTTACGGTGTCCCTCAAAGCACTTGGATGAGTTTTTCAGAAGCCTGATGGATGTTCGTCTTGTAAACAAACAAAACTGCTGAGATAGTCCAGCCGGGTTTGTCTTGGCAGCTAATTTAACTAACTCTTGCGGAAGATTTAGAAATTCCCCCTCAGAAATTATCCTATCAGGAGTAATACTGACAAATTAAGTAATTAGTGTTTGAATGGCACTAAGAAGCCAGAATGATCCTTTTACTCTTTTTGTCACCAAGTTCCACATCTAAGAAGCAGAACCATTTGACCTTTGCCACTGAAGGCATTACTAATTTATCTTTGCAAAAATGGTGACTATTGAATGGTAGCCTTCCTAGAAATAATCTTTACTTACTCTCCACCCTGGAGAGAGCTTTCACTGAGATACAGCAGCATTTGTGCAAAATTCTGTACTGGTTATAGGGCAGTCATTATTACCTGTGCAATGAAACTCTGTATTGTGCTTCAATCCATAGACATTTTGATTCTGTGAGTTGTAAAATAGTTTTCTAATAATTAAGTATTTTGTAACAATTCTTGAAAATTGTGGAACCATGGGGCAGTAGTTGGAACCGCCAAAGGAAGATTATAAGATTTTACTGCTTGCACCTCTTATTTGGCTTGCACTTTCCATTTTTTCCCCCCGTTGCTCAGCAGCCTTGTCTGTGAGTATGTACTCAATGAAAAGAGAAGGACAGGATGTGCTCTTTTTATGTTCAGAGCAGATCTTATCAAGAGAAGTTAGTCCTTCCTATCTTTGCAGTCCTCAGGCACTGCCTGGGAAATTCCTCCTACATTTGTCAAGTAGAAATAAAGATAAGGGGTAGCCCTTCTGCGACCCCATTTTTGCTTCTCTATCCAGACAGCTGATTACTGAGACATCATGGTGAAGTGGAAAAAAGAAGT
Source organism: Rhynochetos jubatus (assembly GCA_027574665.1). Classification (NCBI taxonomy): domain Eukaryota; kingdom Metazoa; phylum Chordata; class Aves; order Eurypygiformes; family Rhynochetidae; genus Rhynochetos; species Rhynochetos jubatus. Next base: position 21,645,079 of record CM050654.1, read on the forward strand.
GGTTTTGTTGAAGTAGAAATGCTGGAAGTATGGTGCTTTGGTCAACAAAACAAATTATTTTGAGACAGTTATAAAATCAAGCCAGCTTCCAGGCAGTAGAAAGAAGGGGCAGTGGCATCATAAAAGGCTAAAATAGGAAGAGAGTGGTGTCAACAGTTGGGAGTTTCCTACATCTCTGCCCCAGAGCACGGAAATGTGCTGCAGCCGTGCTGCAAGTTAGAGACTGTCAACACACATACATGCCCAAAGTTGAGGCTAACTGCAGATCCAGAACATAATCAGGAGAACGGCCAATGTATGAGTCTGAATGTGAAGCATCCAAATAAACATGTTAACAGAATGATTTTCCCATCTGGCTTTTGGCAAGCAGCTGTTATGGGGACTGGCTGGTGAGCCTGCAATCCTATGGATCATGTGGAATGCATTGCTGCTCCTGTGTCATCTCAAGTAAGCCAGAACTCTTGAGCCACTCTGCGGAGTAATTTCAGTGAATTTTAGCTTCCCCTTCCATGCTTCCCTTATCTCTTCCTGAGAAAAATGTGTACTTACTCTTCCCTAAAAATATACTTTCCCTGAATATACTCCTTCCTAGGAACACAATATTCCTTCCCCCCTCAAGCAGGAGTAAGGCATTTGTAGTCCCAGTTTACTAAATGAATTGTTAAGCTATACTAAACCAACACAGTCTTAACAATTGTATCATTGTAACTGTTCACTCTGCTAGGATACCCAGTTACTTTATTTAAAAAAACCCTACTTTTGCAGTTCACTTTAATCTCTTATTACCCAAAGAAAGGAGTTTGACTACTTTGAATTTATTTAATCTATAAACTCTAGACTGCATGGACAGCAAATTCTATTGGATGTTATTTTGGTCATCATTTTGTAACTCCAGTAAAGCAGAAATAAATTCCAAGGTTATAGTTGCGTAAATGCCAAGTCTAACAACCAGAAAGGTTCAAGTGGTCCACTCTGAAAATCTGATTGTGAAATAGCTGCAAAAAAAGATGTTCCCTTAAATATTTCTAATATTGATTTTAAATACGGGAATACTTGTTTCCTTCTTTTAGTACTCATGGTCCATTCAGTCTGCATGTCAGGAGAGATGCCTGGGATTCATGTTAACACACAGAAACTTTCATCACGTATGAACAGGGCCAGTTGACAATTACTATATTATTCTTCCATTCTTCAAAAGCAACATTTTTGCAGGAAGTATCTTAATTCTCTGTTTTAGCAGGGACTAATTACATTTCTCCTGTTCATGGAGATAAACAAAACATTCAGATATCCTGTGCAAGTATTCTTAGTGAGGCATTGCTACATACTTACCAGATCAATTCACCACGTTCCAGAAAAAAGGCTCTTTAAAGGTTTTGTGCTGGTGACTGTGGCAATACTTGTCAGTTATGAAAGAACTCAGTTGCTGTTCCGTAAATTCTTTTGTGGTTAAAAAAACCAAAACAAAACGGTTTTGACTATTTCTTCCCCTTTTTTGCTCATATCATTTGGGTTTTGTATCTTCTGGCAACAGCAGAAATCTTTTTATCAAACAGCCTTCAGTGAAACCCAGGATGAATTCACCAGTCTATGACCTGTTTACTTACCAACATTTTCCCTTTTGCAGGCAGAGTGCCCAGAGATTTTGCTTGAAGCAGCTAACAGCGCTCCCTCACACTGTTCTTTAAGAAAACACCCTGTTTACATGCCACTCTGTATGGGTGTCCTTTCTAGCAGGTATTCCTAATAGCAATCTTTCTCATAACTGGGAACTAAATTAGTATGTTCATTAGCTGTTCCATTGCGTGGGATAGCTGTCACAGTTCCTAAGGACAAAAAGTTTCTTACTGGTGAGTTTTTGGCAGTCTTCAGTTGCTGTTAAGTAATATAAATGGTATTCTCCTCAATAACAAGAGAAAAGTAAGAAAAAAAGGGAATAAAATGAGCAAAAAACTGTGCTGTTAAAGTAACAGGACATATCCAGAAAAAAAAAAAAAAAAGAAAGAAACATTTCTCCACACTGAAAATGCAGAAAGTTTGGGCAAAGTTACCTAATTGGGAATGTTGGCAAAAGTGGCTAAGATCCCTTCATATCTCTATTTGAAATACACATTTGAGAATCTCATGTTAACAGTTCATATATACATTTCCATATACATGTATGTGTATATACAAATACTGTTTTTTCCTTGGGCATCTAGTGCTAGTGAAAATAATGGAAGCATGAGCTTTTCAGCATCAATCTTTTAAAGTGTGCACTTGGTCCAGTTACTTGAGACTGCATTTGATCTAAATACTTGAGGCTCTCTCTGCAGACACTGGAAGCCATGGTGTGAGTGGTAAGCACCCTCTAAAATACACAGGAAGTAAGGGAACTCAGATTTTCACACTGATAGTTCCTTATTCCAGGTTTGTAAAACTTGAAACTGTCAGTAAATGGATTTCCTGATCACAAAGCAGTTAGCTACTGCCTATGAAGAGTGAAGAGTAGTTTTCTGTATTTTATTCCTCTTAATTTCTGAATTTATAAATGGGAAACAAACTACATTTGAAGAAGTTAGTTCTGTTTTTTCAAAGCAATTTTGGTTCTCTTTTCTTGTACTAATGTCACACTTTGGTGCTTGCAGAGATAATTATGCTGGGCATGTGCACAAGAGTATTTTTTCCCCTGTAGTGGAAGCCACATGAGTATCCTTAGAATTTCTCCACTTCACAAATCCTCTTTTTCTTTAGTATACTGAATTATTCAGATTGCGTAAGAGATTTCCAAGTACCTAATTTACATTACAAAAGATCGAAAGATAAGTGCCCTAGAATCATCATAAATGGACAACCAACTGTAGGTCTGCAGGTTAGATCTAATGCAGTTATTCAAATTTTGTATCATCAGTTTCATACTGCACAATACTACAGCCCTGCCAGCAAGTTACCAAAAAATGCTTACATATAAAATCTCCTGGGAAAGTATTGACTTTCTCTGGTGGATGGGTTGTGTTTCAAAATTTAACTTGAAGTAAAAGCTGTTGATTCAGGTGGGCTGCCACCAAGTATGTGGGTGTTTGTGTTTGGTTCAGATACAGGGTTGTTTTTACCAGTGTAAAAAATTACTGGGTTGTAGTCAGGATTTTCTTCCTGGTCACATAGATATTTATTTTATTTATTATTTTATTATTCTGCAGAGGTACAGAAGGCAACGCCACTGTTCACAGCTTGAAAAGCACAACCCATAAGCATTTAGCGATTCTGCTTCTTTGGTGTGTCCCAGCCTGTTCATAAGTAGAGTTGGGAATATACTCATGGAAGTGTTCAGGGCTAGTCATTCTGGATTCTCTATTCGTAAATATCTTTCAGTGTGTTTTAAATTAAACAGAAGCATCTCTCCTGTTTCTGAAGGAAGATGTCTGTGTGTGGCCTTCCAGGATAGAATATCTGCCGTTATCTGTAGTGCAGCAGCACACTGTGTATTTAGTGTGATATAATTTCTTACACAAAGCCCATAATACTCTTTATCGAAGTCTGAGCTGCCTTTTGGTCATTACAAATTGCTGCATTTTTCAAACGATAGATACTGACGTACAACTGTTGGTTTAGCAAAATATCACTGCAAAAGTCTGCAATAACTTAAAAGTAAGTGTCTGGAAAGTATAGCAAACTCACAATGAGCAGTATTTGCAGAATTTAATAAATAACATTTAAATGTCTTGCTCTGGGAGGAACTGCTTTAATAATTCAAACAGAAATGAGCATAAAATATCAGTGTCTGCTTAAGAAAGAGATGGATCTTAAGCCTAAGAATACAGATTCGTGTTAGTTTTTTCATTCTAAAATGAAAGCTTGCGTTCTGCAGAATCTGCATAAACCACATGGACCTCCTATGCACCTGACAGGCTGTACACAGTGATGCTGCTGAGCAGCTGGTAGCTTTAGCTGAGACTGAACAACTCCTGACTCTTGACACAGGGAGAACCAAACAACTGGTCGGGTTTTTTTTTATATATGTGTGTGTGTGTAAAAAAAAATATAGATATATAGGAAAGGCAGTAAAAATATGTAATTTATTAATATTTCTCCTTAAACTAAAACAAATGCAACTGGAAAACCTGAGTGATTTTATTTCTCACAGAAAACTAACAGAATAATTTTATCTAAGTGGTTTAATGGTAACTCTGCCATTTTCACAGAACATACAAAATTTATCTTATACAGTTTTACATACTTTGCTTAATTAAGAGTCTGTATTAATGTTGCATAGGTAAAACTGCACAAGACAGACTGCAGCAGATGGTAGATGATCTGTAAGTTCACATCTCTCTCTTTGATGTCCAGTATTTCAATCCAATTGCTGAAGAGAAGCAATAAATGCTGCATCTAGCATTAATGATGGACTGGTGAATACATGAAAAGCCATTATGGACTACAGACAAGTGTACAATGCTACAGAGAAAAAGAAATAATACCACATGTGGTAGTACAAAATATTAAGGTTAAATCCTGCCTGTAAAACAGTAGCTGACTATTTCATATGTATGAAGTCCTTAAATAACATCCAAACTGAAGTCTCTGTAGTTGTTGTTTAGTCTTAAATATATTCAAAAATTCTCCCTCCTTTTTTACCAAATACTCTTTTTGCTTTTTCTGGGCTTGAACATTCTTCGCCTTCTGCAGTATCACATACCATTTGGTAAACGTAACAGCTGAACCTCCTGTTGGGCTTCTGTTCTATATGTAATACAAGGTCTTTGTCAAAGTAAACTTCATGACTGTAAGTCTGAAATGAGAAAAAAAAAATTCTGATTGCACTCTCCATTTCCAGAACTTCCTAATCCCTGTACCATTTTCCTTGGGGAACAAAAAATATTTAACACGGGTGACCTCCATGATCAGACAAGAATTCTGTGTAGATACACGCAGAGTGCTCTTCCAGATAAAGGACAGAATTTTAAAACTTTGAGAAATTTCCCACATGCCTGTTTTAGGAATCTACATGCAATTCAGAGCATCTGATTTAAGATCCTAAGTTGCCTACACAGTCAATGATAAAAGAGGTGCCAAAGGTGCTGAAAATTTCAGATCATCTAAGTTGGATGTCCACCTAAACTTGGACTGTATGAACATTCCCTTTCTCCAAATATACACACAGTCAGGTCCACGCTTAATTCCATGCATGAGTAGTTCAAGTTAAGCTAGTGAGACTACTTACAAGCTGTAAAGTTCAGCTGATATAACTAGTTAGAGGGTGAGTATTCAGGTTGATAAATACTTCAGAAATACCTAACGGCAACCCCTCCCCCAGCCAAAAAAACCCCAAACAAATCAACAACAAATCTTAATTTCAAATCATGGAGTTTTTCAGATAAATGAACTACTGTCTGATTAAATACTTGAAAATTCTGAGTTACCATTATTATTTTGTACAAATCTCATCCATAGCACTTGGCAACACTATATATATATATGCTTCAAAGCTGAACAAAAATGGTTGGGATATGGATATGGGGAAGTGTTAGTGTAAACAAAGACAGGAATTCTCCTCACCACATCCCAGGACTCCAGTAATGAAATCCTCTTAAGTAGGATCCCATGTTCATTACAACGGAAGTCAAGGTGAGCTCTTCCATCAGCTCCTATCTGAGTAACTGCCACAGTGGATAACAAATCCAATTCATCTTCATAGTCCACAATTTTGAATGTCTTGAGGAAAAAAAGAACCTCAAGTTTACAAATCAAACATAAATTCACATTCCCCTCTACCTAAATTGCATAGTTTTTTCTTTCAGATGAAAGCAGAATTGGAAAAATTGTAGTTCTTAAGACTTCAGGTCTGGTAAAGAAAACTTTGCCAGCCTGATAACCAACAGGCATCTTCCCCAACACAAGTTATCCAATGTATTTCAGCAAAATTCAAGACAGGAGAGAAGAAAGTGATGTTCTGAACAATCCTAATGTACAAGGAGATGCATTTTAAATCTGTATCATACAGGAAATAGAAAAAAGTACTGTGAAAGTGGCAGAAGAAACATATTTAAACTCTATGCTCTCCCTTGAAGCAAACATTTTAGAGACAGTATAGCTTAAAACCATTGCTGGTTTTGAAGGTAATGGTATATTAAGGTAATTCCATTCACCTGAACAGCTGTGTGTTCTGTTCAGAGCGCTCTCTCGCTCCACAAAGCATGTGACAGTGAAGACCAAAAGGTGAAGATTGTGAACTGCATTAATTGCCTCTATCTCACTGTCATGAACCTGGTAACATACTCTTTACATTCAAGCCAGTCTTTTTCTTCCATAGTGGAATGAGCTACTAGAATTCAAGAACAGCAGGAAAAAAAATTAGTGTCCAGACACTAATTTTTATGTTTAAAAAACCAAAAAGTGGATAGAAATGAACTGCAGACCTTAAGGGTTATATTGGACTGTGCTGTATTTTTACCATAGTACAGTCTACTTCCTCAGAAAAAAAAGAATAGAAATGACTGCCAGAAACTGATGAATTTTAACTGTCGTGCTTACGTCAATTACAGCTCCCAATCTAGAGAGCTAAAAAATATTCTTTATAACCTCCTGAAGACTCAACACCAAGGCATGTGGAGTTTTCACTCTCAAGAAGCAGTTACTTAAAGGAAAAGCATTAATTATTACCTTCTCCTGCAATCTAATCAAAGTAATTGGGAGAGAAAAACATAGTTTAGAGATACTACATTGAAGACTAGAGAAACCTAAAACAGAGAAAAAAACCACGTATGTCTCTTTTGTTTCATAAAATGCTTTGTAAGAAATGCTTTATAAGAAATGTTTAAAGGAGATGTTTGAAAGGAGAAGAGAGTAATGGTTCATCACATTAACATCTCATTCTGTGCCACTGAAGTTGCACAGAGTTATGACGGTATCCTGGGGCATAAGATCAGTTATTAGAAGAAAGAGACTATCCAAAGCACAAATGTCGACCAAGGAGAAAACATGACAGGCAGAGAGTGGAAATGAAGTAATCAGAAGTTAAGAAGACAACGCCAGCCACAGAAGAGGAATTAAGAACTCAAAGATTAACACAGCTAATGGTTACAGCCACCGCACCTGAAACAAGAATGGCTTCTGGCTAGCTAAACATCTTAAATAATCTGTGAATTGCTCTTCCTCACTACAACAGTTACCTCTTGTTCTGGGTCATCATCCAGCAAGTTAAAACGCTTTTTCACCACTCGACCAGAAGCTGTTACAGTAACAGTGTTGTCCACCTTTGGAGAAAAAGAAAAAAGTGGCTCTGGATTTAGGAGCATTTTCATTTCTTCCTATCGACTTGACAATGTAGCTATTTCATGTCTTTTGCTTTCTGACCCTGTTTCAGTCTCTCAGATCTTGCTTTACTCATTTGCTATGCACAGCCCCAGTGCTGCTGTCTCTGCTTTATGAGGACTCATGGACTCAGTGACTTAGTTGAGATATTACTGATGTTTACTCATACTCTGAGGTTCTCAGTCCAGTAGAGGTGGCAAAGGTTCTCAGCTGCCATAATTTTTAGAACAGAACTGCAAGATGCTGGAAAGAGAATTAAGGCAGCTAAGTCACCACCAACTGGTTTCTTGAACTCTTACTTCCAGAAGATGGGGAAAGTAGCATCTTAAATCATCACTGCTGCTTCCACTGGGCTTCACTAACACCAGAAACATTCACAATTGCGGTATCAATGTCTTAATGCAAGTCAAAAGGAAAAGGCAGAGCATAGACAAGATTAGAACTAGTATTTCTTTGCTCTTACTGCAACAGAAGTTGTCTAAACAACCCCCTCCCCAAAAAGTATGGCAAGTCGTTAGATGACAAAGCTTATGCTTCATTAATTCAATGAAAGTTTTATTCCTGAGTTAGCGTAGGTTTTCAATGCACAAATTTTTTTCCTGCAGAAGCTTCAAAATTAGTATCACTGATTTCCAGGGACTTTACAGTATTCATAAACTACAAAAACTTGTTTTTATGCAAGGCATAACTTTGTATGCTGAAACAAAGTGACAGTTCCAGGCACTGCCGAACAACTTTCTTCACGAGTGTGCTTTAACATTTTTGACATTTAGATTGCCCTTGTGATTTTCTATCACAAAAGACTTCATGAAACAACTGAGATAATTTATCAGCTCATTTCTACCAGGAGGTTTAAATCATCCCCTCTCCACTTGGTTCTACCTTTCTGCACTCTTCTGACCACTGATGATTCAGTTCTGTTCCAGCTCACCAAGCAAGCAGAAAAGTACTCACCTTTTCTGCTGGGCTATTATTCTATTACGTTAATGCACTGATTTGGCTCACCAAGGGTTAGATGAATGCCAAACCTGTCACAAGGGAGTAACAGATGTGCACGGCCAGGAAAAGAAACAGACCTTTGGAAGCAATGTATTGTCTTTGATATCTTTGAAGACTTACCCCTAAGTTATGAGAGACTTGAAATATTTCTATCGTTATGATCAACTTACCTGAGCACCAGAGATGCACACAGTTACTACTTGGTGGCACCTTCTTTTCAACGAAATCTGTCACCATCTTTTAAGTAAGTTTTGTATCAGTTATACATGGTTGTTCTGCACACCATAAAGAATGCTGAAAACTAAAGAAAAGACTGGAGGTTTCAGAAAGCTATTCTGAAAGTTTACTGTTTTCTCATACAGCTTGAAGTCCAATGAAGACACAGAATGTTTTTCAGTAAACTCTGAATTAAGCCCATAAACCCCAGTAATTACTCATATACAGAACCCCCCTATGTATGGCTCAAAATCATACATGGTGATCTCAGACACTAAACTCACACAGTTTTCTCTGTCGGCCACAATCGTAAAATCTTCTGCAATCTCGATTTGATCTGTATTGTTTTTAACTTCCTTAAGCTTCAAGACTCTACAGAAGAATCAGAAATTACAAACTAAGTCGTGTATTCTAATCCACCTACTACAACACTTCCATATTTATAATTTTGAAAAATCAGGTATATTAAAACATCAGAAATAACTGAAATAGAAATAAATTTTATTTGTAATTTATGTTTATCAGTGAAAGTTTAACACAGTGGTCCTTGAACATTTTTCATATGAAAATCTAGTGTTGCCTGCCAGTGCCCACATTCAACACATAGAAATCTGCAGACATTTCTACCAGAATTACTGATTCTGACAAGTTAATTCATTTTACAGTTTCTAGGACTTAATGAGTATTTTGGCCTGCAAATTGTTACACTACTGAATATATGCAGTTATGCAACTTTTCCTCTAATACACGTAAGATTTGAGAAAAAAAAGGCTCATACTTTATCAAATCTGGTCCCACGTGGATTATTCTACCGGACATATCTGGATGGAAATATATCCAATCAGGTTCCAGTGAACAGCATTTCATATCCTGTATGCCATTTTTTGCCTGAAGAAGGAAGGGAAAGCTTAGAATATTACTATTTTCAAAGTCTCACAAATCTAATTAAAGAGGAAATGCTCTCTCCACATACCTCTGAAGATTATTAAGTATTGCTCCTAATCATGTAAGGATGGCAGTGGAATAACAACAACAACAATAATAACAACTCCATTCCAATTCTCACTATATTCCATGGAACAGTTTCAACCTCTAACATGCAATAAGCAATGATGTTGCACCACAGCTATACATGGTTCTGCCCCTCCTGAAACTAAGCAAAATGAAGATTTAGCCTACATTCTGCAAACACTCTAACAATTCCAGCAATTTGAGTGTCAAGGACATGAGAAGTGTCAAGACATGAAAAAACATTAGCACAAAGTTTAAGTTGAGCATCAAACCTCAGGCTCAGCCTCTTTCGTGCAAATATCTGGGGAGTGTGTAAGCCTGGGACAGCTTGTGATTTCAGCTGCAAGCTGGTCAAAATCTTGGAATTCTGGCAGTGGCTTTTCATTGTTAAATTTAGCTGACCCTGATCATTCAAATTTTCAAGTGTATGAACCCACCCAGAAAAAAACTAGGTGAGAAAGGTTTGTACAAGTCCCTTTGAATCCAAATTGATCTTCAGCTATGTCTGTGAAAGAGCTCTTTTGAAAATAAGAGGCAGGAGGGGGATCATTGATTAGATCAGGCAAGTAAAGAGACGAGGACATTTACAGATGAGACTTCTTTTTATAGTGAAGAACCCTGAACTAAGAGGCCTAGAAGCTGCTTGTATTACAGAAGTATCTTCAGGTAATATCCAGATCCAAAATAAAAGCTGAGATGGAGAGCTCACACTAAAGAATATATGATGACTAGTACATAAACAAAAATAATTAGGAATGCTGGATTAAACTGAGTAACAAATTTTTTCTAGGGAGAGAGAGAGAGAGAAAAGGCACAAATCAGGGATAAACTACAAACATTAAGGAAACTTATTCTGCAATTTCTCAAAATGTTTCTTTCGTCATGCCATTTGGTAGGCTGACTAGTCAGAAGTGCATTAAGATGTTACCGTTCGAGGAATCAGGTAATGAGATTCTGCTTGAGCCTTAACTCTTAAGCCAAGTACACGCTGCTGTGTTGCACTGACAGTGCTACGATCATGTTGGAATGAAGGAAATATCAGAAGCACTACTAATTCAGGAGAAAACATTTAACATGACTCCACTGGATAGCAGACGTAACACTGTGGGGTGATCCCTGCGAGAGCACCACACTGGAGAACAAGGGTATTGTTACCTTGAGCACTTCTAAGAAGAAGAGATGAAGACAAATGTGATACACATTCATTTCAGAGAAACTGCTATCTGAATATATTACCAAAGCATTGTCTTTCAGAGAACAAATATGGAAGACTCCTTTATGTTTTTTCTTGTTAGGTGTGATGATATAATGCCAAGGGTAACCTCCAATTTGAAATGCATTCTCCAGAGAAGATGCTTCAAATAGCAAAGGTGGGGTATCTGCAAATATTTGGTAATGTTAACACCATTAGTAGCAGAACAATCATAATTCCATTGATCCTTACAATTCTAAATTCCAATAAAGCTCTTAATTCTGCTGAATTTTGAAGACTGGTTGAAATACATAGGCTGTGATATTTTTTCTAGCACCAGCTATACCACCTCACCTAGAATTCAGGCACACATCTGCAGTTCCCTGTGGAAGGTTACTGCTCTCTCAGATCTTCATGCTGAACCACTCTTCTGATACCTCTGACTTACTTCATTTGAAATGAGCTGGATAAGCAAAGGTGCAGCAAACAATTACATTAATCCAGCTCATCTGAATGAGAGAGGACATACACATGAACAGATCGAAGAGCATATCAAAAGGGTCACTACTCTCCTGGAGAAATAGTGATAAAAGAGCTGGAAACAGACTGACAGCAGCAATCTCAAATAACAGAATTAAATGCAGAGATACCTGAACCTGATTATTCCTTCTCCTTTTGCGTAATACAACAAAATACTGTGGACCACAATGAATACAATCTGTAGCTGAGTTTGTTAAAATCAGTAAAAATCTAGGAATTTTTGTAATTAATGGCAAGTTACCTAGCTTTCCTTTCAGTTCACTTGGGATAAATTATACAGATGCAATATGCCATTCTTACAAGTCTTATGAGAGAATGAGAGAAGCATCTTTGAACAAAACTGACTGTGCAGAGCTTTAAAACTTCTACCAACTAGCTAAATAAAAGCAATGTCTACAGCTGTGATAACTGGATCAATTTTAGACTGAAGATCAGCTCTTTCCAACAGTACAGAGAAGTGCTGAAAAAAAAAATTGACAAAATGTGGAGAAAATCTGCAATTACAGGGGGCATTTAAACAGGCAAAATATAAAAGCCCAAGCTAAATTACTGTGAGGAGAGCAAGGTCGTTATCTGGACTTTTGGGTCCCAAAGGTCTCATCCAAATTTTGACTTCTTCTTGTCCAGCCTAGTCTAGATAATTATCCAGATCCTAGCCAATGGCACTGTCACACAACATCCACAGAGTGCTTCTTTTTCCTTCTTTCATGTTTCCAACAACTTAGCCATTTAGACTGAAAGGAATTGGTTCACTACCCATAGAAATAAAGTCTTCCCTAAGCTGGAAAGTGACTTTCTAGTTGTCTTTTGGACTAATGCACAGGAAATGGGAGATTTTGTGCAAGATATATATGTTCTAAAAACCAAGGCTTCTGCTGAAAACGTAGAGAATGTTGTAGATGGAGGCATAAGCAGAGGACCTACTGATATTAAAATATGTCCAAAAATAAAAAATGAGTCAAGACAATTTGTTAACATTTTACCCTATCGACGACTTCTTTTTAAATAAAGTATATGTAGCCAGGCCCCTCAGAAAATCTGGTAGATGAACTAAATGATGGATTTAAATGCATTTCAACAATATATCAATCCTAAGCAGTACAGGCTGCTGATAAAATATGCCTTTCTTTCTACGCCTGCCTATGTCTTTCTTTCCTGCTATGCGTCACTTGCTTTTCTTGCTCAGCACCTCCTGTTCTCATTGTCTCTAAGTCCTTTCCCTAGCAATGCCAGTTTTCAATCCTCAGTTGAGCTTCTTTGTTCACTTCCTTAAAACTCTCCAGCCTCACCTAAGCATAAAGCCATAAGGTTGTTCATGGCACCACTAACCAGTATTCTGAATGTAAAAAAAAAAACCACACAAAACCCAAAAAAAATCTCAGCAAAGTATCTTCCTCGCTGTTCTTTTAAAAATGAAATTACTGTATCCTCTAATAATAAATGAAGCTACAGTTTTAAATTCTGGACCTTCCAGAAAGTGATATAATCAAGATATATAGGTACCTTTCCATTCCTTCCGCTGTGACCAAAATCCAATTCCTTACCAGTCAATAGCTGTAAATGACATGGTAGGTACATGGTAGCCTGTAAGTTTTGATCTTTATACACTTCCCCTTGGTACCTAACACACCATAAAACCAGCACTGTAATAACTGCCATCCCTTCATGCAATTTCTGTAGGACTAAATAAGCAGAAAAATTACACAGTTAAACTACCGTAAATACAAGCTTAAACTCTGAAACTGTTAAAAACTCGCTCACTGAAACATTACACTGAACGGTGAGTCAGCCATCTCGTTCTTAAAAGAAAACACTTCAAAAACCACAGGAATGCATCTATCTGCAAAGAGCAGCCATGACAAATGTCTGTCACGAGTTCAAACCTTCCTAACCACAAATGCTTGAATATCATTCAAGATCAAAAATGTTTTCTCCAGTACACTGGTTTTAAATCTCAAAACTTAAAACTACAACAATCTATAAGACATGAGAACAAAACCAGTATAGGGCTCCTATTAAAGTTCCCACAGCATGTTTTCCACAGGGCCCCTAACATTAAATTGTGGTTTTGCAGACTGAGACAGAGAGGAAAATGAGGAGAAATTTCCCTCTGCAGAACCTGAGACATCAATTACAGCAGCCTATCTCTTTGTTTTGATAAAACATTGCATTATAACTGAAAGCCATCACTGTGTAAGTCAGTATTTCATCTTTGTTATTTCCTCAGGTTTGTGTAAATGTGGTTTGGTTTGCCTGTTTTTATCTGACACCATTTGTGAACATAAAGATCTAAATCATTTTTTATGTGGACGGTTGACCTATAAAAACTGTTTAATACAGAAACATTCAAAATTAAAGAAATAAAAGCATACATTATTTGATATTCGTGAAACCTACTATTTTTTTTTCTTTGGAAGTGCCCAAAGTGTGAACTTATGAGAATGTATTTTTAAAGTAAAAAAAAAAAGTTTCAAGTAAGTTCTCAGGCTTTGGTCATTCATTAAGATTCTTAGCACCAAATCCTAATCTCAAGTGCACCAACAGAGAACTTAAAGTCATTGCATAAAGCAGAACGTTCCTAAGTTAATGATCTGAGGTGTAAGAATTGTTTTGAATAGATAATTGGTTCTCTCCTCAGGAATTAATTTTATTGAAACTGGCACATTTTTGACAGCTGAAAATTATCAAAATTGTGACTCGGACAAATTGTATTCCGTCCTTCCTCTTTCCCAAAAGCACTTGTGTCTCAGAAATAACGAAGAGGTTTCCACTTAATGCATTGTTTATGAAGTTTTTCAAATAGCTCTGTTGCTGTACTAGTTTTCTAGGTAAGTCCTGTGTAATTAATTCTTGTAACTAGAAGTAAAGCAAAGCACATTTTTACTGTAACATAAACCCAGAAATATAGCTTCAGCACAAGTACAGTAATTTTAGTGGTTTTTTCTTGGTATGAAATAAGTCATAATTAATCCTTGAAAGCCACCAGTCAAGATAATACAAAGATCATAAATACCTGTTATTTTGATGTTAAATGGAAGACCAAATGGATACTTTCCTACGACTCCCACTTGACCATTCCAGTGGAATTCATGTCCCAGATCAAAAGGCTGTTCCATGAACTAAAATAACACAAAACAATTTAGCTTTATTGACGCATATTTACTTGCTGTTTAGTTTTACTGCTGTTACTACCACATTCTGTATCTTGTTAGATACTGCTTAAAGTCTTAGTTTTGAATTCATGTTTGACATTTGATTGGAAGAACATAAACTCAAAACTCTCACTGCAGTTCTGTTTCAGATCTAAGTCTTCCATGCCCATCAGCTTCTAGCCTTAACACTCACCTGTAACTACAGACTAGGTGTGTAAAGAAAAGCACACTCTAGTCTAGAATTTACATAGCTCCTCTCTGTATGAGCTGAAGTGTCTGACCCTGTTTCTCTTCTGTTTTGTCACCTGTAGCTGGTGTGGGTAGAATTTTCTGATAGTACCCATTTGTATCTTCCAACTGTAAATAGATTTGGGCAAGAACTCTATCATTTGGCACATTCCCCATGTACCTATGTGGCATCACCTGAATACTTATGATTTGTTGCCCCAAAATAGCATGGACTGTATGAAAAATTATGTAATTCCTCACCTGTTCCAAGATGGCCTGGAAGTTATAGAGCCTGACCAGACCCATGCTATACATTACAATCAGGATTCCATTAGAAACAGCAACATCCGTCACACTATTACCAAATATCTGGGGAAAAAAGGAAGAAAAAACCATCCTATTAGTGAAGAAAACTATTGAGAGACAATGCAAAGCACTAACATTATGTCCTTAATCTTGCAATCGCTTTATTTTTTTACCCTATGATCAGTGCTTTAGTTCATGAAGTTTTCTGTAACTCATCTGTTCTGTTGAGTTTCTATAATACTTTGCACTGCAGTAACACCTGAGGTTAGATTAGTTGTATTCTGCAAGCAGATGCATTCTCCAATCAAATCTCAGTGTATCTTCGTATCATGTTACCCAGTTATTATCATTTGTGAATAGATGATATTACCCAGCATCCCACAGGAATGTTAGCAAGGCTAACACCTCAGTCTAAACATACTGATTTCAGATCTGTTCTTTCTTCATCACCAGGGTAAAATACTAGTCTAATCATGGCTCTATGACTGTGTACAGCTGTACTAAAACTACTTTATCCAGCTGTCAGAGTACAGAGATCCTCTCTCAATCTAAATGAGAAGCCGACTTACCCCTTTTAATAATTATGCAGTATTCATTTGTGCCACTGCTTAACACATTTCCACTGAGAAAAACCCAACAAACTAATTCTTAATATTTAATGAATAACAACACTTGACATTGTAATTTTTTGTTAATACAGATGCTTGGAAATGTAGAGTTTTCATTTTTAAAATCTGAATCTCTATGTGAAAAAGCAATTAATACAGGGTTAAAACAGGCTTAAAAACAATAATAAAAAAAAAGAAACCCCAAAGCTGTAATACTCTTAAATCTTAAAAATATCGATGATCTTGTGATCAGTTTGGTCCCAAAAGATATATTCACTCCTGAGACCTTGCCTTTTATTTAGTCTTATGCCTCTTTCTCAATGCATTTGTTAGCTCAGGTCCCAGTGTCTTCCAGACACAGTCTAATCATCTTCCAACCTTAAGCTCTCCTTTCTATCCTTGAGACCTTACCTGAACTCAGAATTCACTGTGGTGTACCATCTCAGTAAAGCTGATGCACTAGGTGCATTCTGCAGTCTTGAACGGTAACTCTAAGTCTAACCTAACAGTTAAGTTCCACCGATACGTATCCGGCTTGGCACTGCATTCACTGCTTGCTTCTTCTGCTGGGCGTATTCTCAAATCCCAGATTCTGCCCTGACATTATTCCTAGCTGTAACCATTACACTGATGAGTACTCAGTACAGGCCCAGCTGAAGAAATACTCTTTTAGATGTTACGCCTACTATGACCATGATGAATTCTGCATGCCTTTGATACTGGTAATGTTTTTTCAAGTCCTAAACACTAATTTTGAACAGAATGGTACACAGTGCCCCCACTTTCATGGCCCAAATGAAAAATGTCAAACCCCACTCCTTCATTTACCAGCTCAATCTCAATTACAGCCTCAACCCAACCCAGCACCAGCTAAAATCCAGGCTGAATGAGGCTTTGAGCAACCTGGTCTAGTGGAGGGTGTCCCTGCCCATGGCATGGGGGTTGGAACCAGATGATCTTTAAGGTCCCTTCTGACCCAAACCATTCTGTGATTCTGTGAACAGTTCTGGACTGCAAATGAGACTGTAGTTCACAAAGCTTTGAAGACAAAATTTGCATGTTTGGACTGTTCCATTTGTAAGTTGTATCCAGAGCTCTCTTGACTTAAAACTGACAGTTTTTTTCACCAGAACAGTATGCACTCTTACGGGTCACAAACCAACCTCAGAATAGGTGTTTGCTCTTGCCTGATAAAGCAAGACACATATTTACCTTTTGCCATTCAATAGCAATGATAATACAAGTTTGAACCATTTGTAACTGCATAGAGAATTCACTGACTATTTCTAGGCGTGGGTCAGAGGCACATCTATCTTTAAAGAGGTGAAGTCTACAAACACTTTAGGATTCCCTAATTCTTATGGCTGCTATAAGTAAAGGCTAAAGTCCTTCCACATGTCAAAGAGTAACCCAATAGCAGAATGCATTTGTATTTTTTCTTCTGGTCATTCAAACTAAGAATTTTCCCCCCACCTCCCCTATCAGCCACAAGAACAACATTACTGCTAATTGTTTCAGGGCACTATAATTTACAAGTTGTCATTAAGACTTCTGAAATTCTGGTACAATTGCCTAAACTATACCTCTCATATAGGTACAGTAGAGATCATGATTAATAGAGGAACTGACTTACCTTTTTGTTTATTTCTAGCATTCCAATGAAAGAAAGAGGCAAAACTTGGAATACAGCAAGATAGAACAACACAGATTGTTGGATACCTGCCTGGGAAGGAACAACAATACTGAATATAGTTATACTCGAGGCATTTATTAACGGTAGGACACCTTCATTCATCTTCTACCATGATAACAAAGCATGTCTTCCTCTCTGTCCTTATAACTTATTTTGGATTGATTTTCTAAAAGTTTAAGAATGGCAGTTTTTTCAAACTTACCTGCCGTGCCGCTGCAGGGAGCTTATTCTGAGCTGACTTTACAACCATTCTCTCTTGAGGACTGTCCCAGCTCAGATACCTATTTGTGACAAGAAAGGCCTATCTTAATAATTTAACAATCGTTTAATGATAAATACATTATTTCACATAAAACATACTCTACTATTACTAGGTAGATCCCTGGGTCCAGGCAAACTGATCAGTACCTGATTTGGGAGAGGTGCCCAAGATGTTTGCTGTTTGCAATAATGCAAAACCCACGGAATTAGGAATGTCTTACTTCATACAGGATTGTGAGAAAAATTCTGAAAGTATGAACATTCACTGTTTTAATTTTTCTCCTTCTCTTCACAAATTACTCCTGTCTTATTCTTCAGCCTAATGGTAATAAATTCTTCTGAGAACTGAAAGAAAGATGCAATTTACCAGAAGCAGTAACTGTTCTGCTTTTAAAGAGCAAAATGGCTACCCTGTGGCAAAGAATGCTTCCAAGTTAAAAATGGCTGTGCTGGGTTTAGTCAGGACAGAGTTAATTTTCTTCACAGTAGCTGGTATGAGGTTAAGTTATGGCTTAAACTTTAAACCTTTTTTTCTTATGTTTTACTGCTTTTAAAGGTCCTTTCCTGGTATATTGCTATTGCAATATTAAAGGCTGTAAAATTGTCAGAGAAAAGCCAACAGTAGCCTAGTTTTTGTGGAACTTGATGCCAAAGTTGAGACGATAAAACTTAAACTGCTGAAATTCTTCTATAGAAAACACCATGCAGGAACAGTACACCAGGTAATGTGCTAGACTAACAAACCTGAAGTCAGCCACAGGATAGTACTAAAATAAACATGATTCCCTTTCTCTAGTATAGTACCATGGATTGTTAGTTATACAAAGCTTAGTCAATGTTTAATACCTGAATTTGCAACAGGAACTGGCAAGGTATATTTTTTCCAGTATTTCTCCACTATCGGCAGAGAGACGTAGAAGCCAGTTCTGCACTGTCAAGACTATCAGGGAAGGCTTATAGTCCGATGGACTTGGTAGCATTTCCCCCTACATAACAAAAGGTTATCAGAAAAAGTTTGTACCAGGAGGATACATAACATTTTGACACAGTAACAAGAAAACAGAAGTTAATACACATTCCTCAAAAACTAAAGGTGGAAAGCTGCCTGCTAATTGCATCAGGATCTCTAAACTCATGTTTGTGCCAAACAGTCACCTATCACCAAAACAATCTGCTGTCACACGTTTTGCAAAGCAGTTACCTATTCTACAAGACACACCCTTTAAATGATGTCCTTGCCTTGCAAAAATGAAGTATAACTGCTTATCGATCTCATTGATACCAGCCTTGAAGAGAAAATGGTTTAAATACTGCAGAATGTGACATTCAGCAGTAACTCAACAGTAACTGCTAAGAATGGTATTCACACTGCTTTACTTTTAGGCACCGCAAGGATAGGGCTAATATTCCTAAACTCTGTGGACACTGGATGAGAGAAAACCTCCTCAGGGAGGAAGGAAATTTATATAATCTGTTAGCCAGAAAAAGCAGAAAGCTTTTGGGCAGAGTTGCTTCAATGGATCTTCAGTTTACTTGCCTTTTTTTTTTTATGTGAACAGATCTGGTAAAAACTAAAACTCACACCTATCACCCTTGCTAATTAAAAATAAAGAAAAAATTAAACAGAATTTATGCTGTAAGGAATTAAGAGTTAGTTGCATAAGGATAAGGCACTGTTTTTAAAATCTCCCACGAAAGGTCATAAAAACGCATTTGAATGCACTATGGAGAAGTATACCTCTAAATGATCAGTCAAATAAATAAACACACTTTGCAAACCTGAAATGACCTAACTCCATACAAACATTGAGAAAATAGTTTGCAGGGAAAGAACATTTTATTCTACATATGTTTCATAGAAATATATTAATTTGGTTTTTTGTACAACAAAGCTCTAGTAAAAAGTAATCTTACCAGTGGGCATTCCAGTAATAAAGCATCTTCTATTTTTTCTGATTTAGAACACTTTGGCTTTTGATAAAGTATTCTTGGCTCTTGTGCAATGCTGGAGGAAAACGATTGCTAATCATTAGTCTACTTTATAAACTACTTTCTATCAGCAAGTCATTTCATACAGATACATCCTGCCTTCTCTTCAGGCAGGTCAGAAATATAAATATCTTTACTTTGTAAATACAACCTTAAATTGCTTTCAAAACAAGGGCTAATAAACAATAGTGTAACATAATACTTAAAACTCATTTTCTCTAAATTTTGTAGTTTGGTGTTGTGTGAGGTTTGTTTGGTTTTTTTTTTAATAACAAACTTAAGAGTAAGATTCTCACTTTAGCAATATACTTTAAAAAGAAAGCATATTCCAGAAACTAACGATTATCCTGGAACCTTCCCCTCAAGCTCTTCCAGTGTTGCCTTTCATAATACGAGGGTGCGGCATCATGTGCAGATATTTTAAAAAAACCCTACTACTAGAACAAAAGCTTCGTACTGTGCACAGTTTTCCCCCCAGGTAGAGGATGAGACAAAGATAAACCTGAACGATATTACACAGGTTAACCCAGTGCTGGAACGCATCCAGACAATGTAGGAATAAAACATGGCTAAGTAGATTTAGATCTCTGCTCTAAGTGATAATTTAATTAACTCTCGGTGGTTTTCACTGACAGAGTAATTTGTCTTTTATGTATCATATGACACTGTCTCAAAACTGTTCTGACCACAACTTGCTCAGCAGTGCAGTGCTTCAAGTCCCGGTTACTTCACTCACACGAGGAATGAGCAAGGGCAAGGACTGGTGTACGCAGGACTTCCCGTCCTCTACCCTGCCCTGTGCTGCCTCCTAAGCTGTGCCTCTGCAGCTGATCGTGGAACAGGGAGATACATCAGATCAGAGAACTGATCTGCAAAATACATTACAAAAACCCAGCAAGTACTCTGCACATTTTACATGAACAGTAATTTGCTACTTTAATGCAAAATTCAGACACAATACCAAGCTTGTTACATAGGCTGATTTTGTGACACGGTCACCAGCACACTGCTAGGTACCAGATCACAAAGAACTACTCTTCATTTGGCTTTTCAGAGACAAATTGTAAAATGGTCATAATCTTCCACTCCTATTAAAGTGGTCTGAAGTTATACAGCATCAGTAAGATCAGACTTTCTTTCACCAAAGCAGGTGTCACATTAAGACACATGGCACCTGAGTGGAATTTAACAGATTTATGCACCTGGTTATTTTTTTCTTCATAAATTCCACTCAATTCACGGGGATGAGTAAAATTAGGACATGTCTAAAACAGAATCACAATGTTAAAGCTGTAAGTGAGGGTAACTTTTAATTGTAAATTTATTACCTGCTAATACAGCACTGGTAATTGTCTAAGTAAATCCTTCCTCTTTCATAGGCAATAGGAGATGCAGAATGAGTTGTCCAAACGTTCTTGAATTTAGTACTTTCCTGAAACACAGTGATTGTAACAGTGATGGCTTTTGTAGCAAACCTTGCTTTTGGAAAAATTTTATTTGACTCCTGCAGCTTAATAACTTACTTAATTGAACCTTTCCTGTTGAATACGTAAAGGACAACCTTATTTGTTTTTTCTTAATATCAAATCAAAAGACTTTTTTTTTTTTTTTTTTTTTTTTTTTTTTTTTTTTTAGGGAAGATTTGTCTTTTTTTAAAACCAAATTAAAGATTATTTATTAGCTCTCATGGATGGCACGGGTAATAAATATTTTGCCATTAACATGCCAGCATTAAAATGGGCAACTAAACTTCAATGACAACTTTCAAAATCAAGGACAAAACTCCCCTAAGTGTGAATATGCACTAACTCTTTTATATGTAATCAGCTGACTTTACTGAACATCTGACTCCATTTTGCTGTTGGTTGTTTTGTGTGAGAGGTAGAAAAATTTGCAAAAAGTGCCTGAAACATTAATGGGCTAAGCTGCTTATAGTTCCTTGCGTGCATCAGAGGCAGCAGGAGCTCTAAACCATTAACAAAGTTTCCAGTCTTACAAAAAAAAGTACTTGTGTAAGTCAGATGTGCTCATTTTTATTTCAACAAACCTTACATGCCTATCAATCTAACTGCATAAGCACACTTCAGCTGCCTTCCAGCAAGTATATTTTTAATGTAACACAATTGCCAATTCATTTCCACATACTCACTTTCAACGCCTTTCTATCAGCTACTGCATGGGCGCATCTTAGGGGATCATATAAGTGATACAAAAATCTCATAAAAGGTTATTTCTAAGACCCTTACTAGATTCACAAGTGCTTCCACAGTTTTTCCACCTCATAGTCCTTCCTACACTTGCAGGTCCGAGCCTCACCAAGTAAATTTAACCATTTCTAACTCTCCTCAGCAAACTGCATCTTTTTTCTCCGCAAACCTGTCAGTCACCGTGACCAGGGACTTGTCAAACACCTGGGTCGAGGACTGAGGCTCAGATCTCCCCGGCTCACAGTCGGTTCGCGCAGGGGCTCGGCCAGCGCTGGAGAGCATCGCTGTTACCTGACACAGTATCTTTCTGAGGAGTCCCAGGTTTTTTCTATGGGCGACACCAGCATCTCTGGCGTAAAAGCCGTGGGCCCTGCGGGTGATGAGGCGGCAGACGTTGTGAGCGCCGGCCGCCCTGCAGGCGGCCCTCCTCCCGCCGCTGGTCGAGGCGGCTGCCTGCGGGCACATGCCTGGGCCTCGGGGCAGGCTCGCCTGTCCTCCCCGCCTCTAGCTCACGCTTGGCGGGGCGAGCAGCCTTACAGGGCCCCCGCCGGACTCTCACCCCCCGCTCTGCGCGGCGAGAGGCGAAGCGAGGCGGGGAAAGGCCCGAGCGGCCCTTCGCAGGCTCCCGAGAGACGCAAACCGAGGCCTACCCGCAGGGCTCCGCCGCGCCGTCCCGGGGCGGGGCCAGGGCCAGGGCCACCGCCGCAGCGCGCAGACACCCCCCCGCGGCCAGAGGCCTGCCGCGCCTCCCCGCCACCACAGCGCCGAGCTCCCGCCAGCGCCCGGCGACAGCAGCCCCGCACGACCACCGCCTCCCGCCGCGGCCCGCCGGGTACTGTAGTTCTGACGGGCGCGGTTCGGCGGCGCGCCCGGACTACGCCTCCCGCCATGCCCCGCCGCAGCCCGCCTGCTCCCCCAGGCTGCGGCCCGCCCCCGCCGCGGGCTGGGTTAGGGCGGCCGGCCGGGCGGTGCGGCCGCGTAGGGCCCGCAGCTGGTTAGCGGGCGGGAGGAGGGTTATCCCCCTGTGGGGGTGCTGCTGGTGGAACGCCGCACGGAGGGCCGGGGGCAGGAGGAAGGTCGCAGCGCAGAGATCGGGGGCAGCGGTCGCCTGCCGGTACCCGCGGAGCCACTCGCGTACCGGCACCCCAGGCCGGGCTGCCCCGCCTTACCATGCGCTGAGGGGGCTGAAGTAAACGCAGCGCGGGGCGTGGAAATGGAAGCATTTTGGCCCTTGTTTTTTAAAATAAAGACAGGAAAGTTTCGTTAGCGGCAGTCAGCCACGCAGCGTGCTTGTGGCAGCGACCGCGAGTAATTCCGCAGACCGCTGCGTTGGGTAAAGCGTCCTCGGACTCGCGTGTCTGGGGTGGGGTTTAAAGGATTTGTTTAAAACTCCAGGGTCAACAGCAACTTCCTGAGATGTATGACGCTTCACTTTTATATTTTTAGAGCTACATCCACAAAGTTGTTGCTGTCGTCAACAGCTACTGCAACGAAGTCTGTGGAAAACTCGTTTCCCTTCCTTGCTGGAGTCCAGGTGCCCAAATGGGGTAATGTGGAAGTTACTGATCTTTCATGTCTTTCTGCATCTGTTCTTCAGGATCTCTGGGTGGAACCTTTATTCTTCGCTGATATTGAAACAAAACACAGACTCCTGTGATTTTTCTGGTGCTTTGCAGTTCCTTGGATGAAGTGAGCACAAAGCACAAACTTTGAGGTGTTAGGTTGCAACTCCTTAGAGTGGGTTAGGGTGGACCTACAACATTGCCAGTGACTTCAGAGCTGACAGGGCAGGTTGCACCTAAGCAAAGTCCACGTGGACATCCAGAGTTGCAGGGGTATAAATTCGAGATAGTAGTAAAATTCATGTTGCCCTGTCTCTGTTCCCAGCATCTTTAATGAAAGAAAAACATGGCTTGTGTTGAGACAAACCATCTTTTGTTAGTCAGTACAGTTACACGTTCAGTATTCGGTAGAAAATAGAGTTGAAAATCAATTTAAGTGATTGAAAGATATATTTGGAGACTTAGATGTATGTTCACTGTGGACGTATATGTATACACAAAGACAACAGGTTTTTTCCTCCCCTCCCCCCTCCTTCTTCCTATGTAAGCACCAGCCAGCAGAGGGTGCGCAGGTTAACTAGGAAGTCGCCTTTCTGAGCTAGGTTTAACATTGATGGCTTCCTCTTGATGTGAAACCTGTGAGTAGATTAATTTAGTATATCACTTTCGTGAGGTATTCTGCTGTACAAATAATAGGAAAAGATGTGAATTACCTCATGGAAAACGGGGGGAAATAGGGGGAAAAAGTAAAGGATTGCACAAAATACTTGTGTATTTAATTCCTATGTCCTACAAGCACAGTGATATGTGGGAAGACAACTTGTTTGTGAAGTTAAACAAATGTACTGGAATTTACATGATTGTAGCTTAAAGAATTATTTGTGAATTTGCCTCTTTACCTTATGCAATATTTAAGAAATTTGTACTGAGTGACAGGTATCTTCTTAATTTTCATTATTCTAATTATTTTAGGCAATAATATTTATAAATGCACTGTTTCTGAGTGTGCCTTTAGTAGGTGTTACAGATAGGGAAAAGTAGAACAATTAACACTGAAAATGTTATTACAAATAGATTCAGTATGAAAGTAGAAATTCCGTTCCAAGAATGAATAGATTTACCTTCAGTTGGAATGAAGGTATTCTTCACAAGTTGTAGTATTTTGAATTCAGTTAAAATACTTATTGAAGCTTCATTTTAAAGGCAAAATAGTTTTCAATAATAAAGTTAGAACAGCTCTGGCTTGAAGCTGACATGATACAGTTTCAACAAAACGCTTGTCCTGATCAGCCAAAATCTTTCAACATTCCAAAAACCAATAAAAATGTTTGAATATTTTAAAGTGCCAGCAGAATTGCTATGTTTCTTTAAAATACTGTGATTTTCTTGAATCAGCATTTTTTGAAGAACTTCTTTCAGAGTGTTTTGTCATCTGCATTTGCAAGTGAAAAAAGAAATAGGAGCTCAGGTTTAGTTTAGGGTAGAGCAAATTGCGTTAGTCACCTGTAGCAACTAAACTCCATGTTTTATCCATACAATTCAAATATAATGCCTTTATTAGTTATTTCATGTTCATATTAATTGATTAAAAAGTAAATAAAATACACCTATATTTCTACAGGAACTCTTTCTTTCTTATTGGCCGTTCTTGTCTCTTGAATCTTGGCAGTTGCCATTATTTTATCTTGGGTTGCATCTTTTCAAACTGCTTAATTAGCTTAAAAACATACTAACTAGTGTAGTTGATTTCCTCAGTACTGAGAGGAAAGCTTTCTTTGCTTCCACTGTCTTCTGAGATCAATAGATGCATATGCCAATGAGAATTAATGTTGCAGTTCATAGTCTCAATTGAAGAACATTTTCCCTTTTTTATAGGAATGGTATGATTGCTTCTGAAAAATAAAGGAATAAAAATAAAATTATAAACCCTGTAGTTTTAAAAGATATTGCAAAAATGTTTTATATAGCAGAATAATTCCAACAGGAGTATCAAGATGGAGAATAGTGGCTGAGAAACAATTCTCAGTGACTACCAAATTAGGAAATTAAATATAATTTTTTTTTAACTCTCAAGGACCTTTAGCTATCTGCTTGTTCCTAATAGCTGTTTGTCTGCTTTCTTACTTTTAGAAGTGATTATATCGTACCAACACAGGCTATTTTATCCCAAGTAACATACCTTCAAGTTCTGTTGCTGATCTTCTGGATGTATGGTGATTCAAGTAAATGTTTTCAGTACATAAGCCGTTTTATCTCTCTCCCTCTACCATTGTATTTCCTCTTTGCTTGACTTTTTAACAGGCCACCTGGCAGGTGGTGTAAGAACAGGCTCTTGCTCAACATTTCTGTACAGGTGGTATCTGGTGGGGTTTGATTGTTTTTATCTGCTGTTGCTTTATAACCAGTGTTAACTGTGTCCCTACAGGAGTCAGAATAAATCAAAATAATTTTTTGTTTTGCTTTTCTTTTCCCCTTGGTAGTCAGTGCTGTGTAGTAGTTTTGCTGAAGTTGCTGTGTGCCACAGGAAGGTCTGCACCGTTCCTGGTGATGATGCTTGAGAAGAAAAAACAACTGAGAGTTTTAGATCTGCTGAGTTTGAAAAGTTGTGAAATATCCTGTTGTTACAAATGTGCACAACTGTTTCGAAGTATATCATTGAAAGACTAATCATGAAGCCCCAAGAGGGCATGTTTAGTCACTTGGTGGAATAAAATAAGATTAAGCCTTCACTTCATGTATGAGTCTGGTTGACACTGAAGTCCATTGTCATCCCTCCGATTTGAAATATTAAGAAATACTAATATATATGTATTTTAAAAATAAGCACTGGTAATTCATGGTTATACCGTCTGTGTAACCATTATCTTGAAGACATTTTCACTTTGTGTCCATATTTGCCACTTGCATCTGTTTTGTGTAAGGTGTTCGGAGTTTTGGTAGTGTTGGGTGGTGAACAGAGCAGCTATGCTTTAAAGGAGATTATTGGGTTAAATTGTCAAATGTATAGATAAGCTTCTAGGTACCAAGCAGAAGTAATTGTATTAAGTACAGTGTTTCCAGAATACTTTTCTATCTAGAAATGTAACATGAGGTGTGCATACTCTTCCTAAGGCAGGCCTTTTTCTTTTCTTTGTAACAGATTCTCTACAAGTAGGCTTAGTGATTGGAGATGGAAGAAGCTGTTAGCTTTGGAGCTGGACATCAGCCAAATGTTAAAATATTTTCATCCAACAAGTTCATTGAACTAGGTTCTCAGACAAAAATGACAGGTTATTTCTGTTCTAGTTTGGTTTTTTGTGTCACCCCCCAGCCCGCTGATACCGCTTTCAGAACTCATACTTCACAAGGATTTTGCTGATCAATGAAGTGGTTTACATGTGTTTTGGTGTAATTCACTGTTTAAAAAACAAGACTAGGGCAGTTCTTTTCTCTTGTATCTTGAGATTTTCCTCTGTGGGTATGACTGCTCAGAGGATAGCAGGCAACATCAATTAGAAATGTGTTATTTCAGGTCTAGGTGGCAGTTGATGTGTATACCTTCTGCGTGTCCACGTTCAAAAAGCTGTACTGAAAGTGCTCCATTAGATCCTTTGAGTAGGGGAGGAGTTATAAGGCTGTTTTCTTACAGTTTCTCAAATAAACTGAGGACCTGATCTGTATTTGTAACAACGACAACATTCTAAAGGTTACAAGACAGTGCTCCACAGGGAAAAGTCCTCCATGTTGCTGTTTCTTTAAAGTTTTTTTTCTCTGAAAAATAGTTGTGCTGCCACAAAATACAGGCATTTATAATGTATTTGAGTTTCACGGTAATATCCTTAGAAATGAAGGTTGAATTGATAAATAATTGAACTTAAAGCCTTCCTGAGCATGGCTCTGAACAAGGGAATAACTCCTAGTTCTGTCAGACAACAACATTTCTTGGTGTCATGGCTTCAGGGTATGATCATCTTACCTGACAGAAAGGGTGTTTGCCTGTTTCATTAACAAAATCAGTTAGAGAAACAGTCGACCTGTGACTTGCTTCTGAAAATGTAATTTAGGCTTCCAAGACCTTTAGATGCTTTTTGAACTTTTGGCAGCTTCCAAGACCTTTAGATGCTTTTTGAACTTTTGGCAGCCAGATTGCCCATTAATCTCATGATCTACGGATCATTCTAACTCTCAGGGATATACATGCTTGTCTCCAAGGAGTTCTTTCACATTTGACCCTGTATGCAACAGTAATGCCCCCACCTACCCTACTGTCCTTGCAGTTTCTTGATATTTCAGAATGTATCAGCTGAAATTGTGCAATTATCAGGCAAAGGATCACATTCTCATAGAGAGTCGTATGTCTGGATTTTACTGATGCAAGAACATCTTAGTCATCTGACTATAATTCCCATCTGTGCATCTTTTCATGTTCTTACTGAGGTATTTAGAAAGCCAAGAAAAATTATGTGACTAGCCTAGCAGCTGAATCATTGTATTTTATGTTGAATATCAATGCTGGCACAGGAAATGCAAGATACTAACTCAGGTCTTTTTGAATGATTGAAGGAGGAAGAGGATTTGTAAACAGTTTGCAACGCAATCATGGAATCTTTATCCCGACATTTCTGTAATTTAATAATAATAATTTTAGATCAGATTGTGGTTTGGAGTTTGGGGGTATTTTCTGTTTGTTTTTGTTTTCAAGAGCTTTGCCTTTATGTCAGTTAGACATTTTGCACAAATTGTCATGGTGTCTCAATTTTCATGTCTCGTAATTATTATTTCATAGTATCCCATATATGTTAATACTTGCACATTATGTTATTAAAAATGCGTATTTTTTTTAAAAGCATGAACAGTTTGTAGTAATTAAAATATAAACTGGAATTGTTTTAGTTGCTGAGACACATTAAAAAAAGGAGCCATAATAAACTCGTTAACATTAGACTAGGTTTAATTTTTTAATAGGACTAAATGTTACATTTTCAGTGTATGGTGATTGCCCATATCGTGGTATCATTGCAGTCCAGCAGCCAAAATTTATCAGTGTTTTCATTTGGCATTGACAGCCAAAAGGCAAACCCTATTTCATTTAATCTTTGACAAATAAAAAGAAATTTTAATCTTTTTTCCTTTTTTTTTTCCCCTGTAGGCTTGAAATGAATAAACAATGCCCTTTTTAAAGCATGACTCATTTGAAAGTGCACCTTAAATGAGGAATTGTTCATTTAATTGAAGTGATTCCTTTGCCAGGCTTGTATTGATGTGTACAAATTAATCTTTTTTTTTTTTTATGCACAGTACAAGACTTGTTATCAAATAGTACTGTTTTCCTCAAGATAAAAATCTTCATTTTGTAACCAATTTGCACAGAATGTTTTCTAATAATGTCTTCTACTTGTTCTTTTGTAACTGCATTTTGTATTTCCAGTGCATTAAATTTGTATGTGTGGTTTATACAGAAGAAGCACTCAAAAAAAAAAAAAAAAAAAAAGGCAGGAAAAAGATAGGACTAAGAATAGTTTTTAAAGTCATATGCAGAGCACTTGAAGGAAAAAGGAACAAAGGCACATCAGGGTAAAAGTAGTAGGAGGGTTATTTCATTTTACTCATCTCCTAGAAAGCCTACGTTAATGAGAATATGCAAAAAAATCCCCCCAAACCCCCAAAACAAAAAACCCCCCACCCAACAAGACAAAATGCTGGTACAAGCTACACACGCTTGTTATCTTTCATTATTAATACTGTATGAAAAGATTCCAAGTAAAGTAAAATATAGCAATATAAGAGAGAATTATAAATGTAACAAAAATCTCAAGCACTTTATAGTTTGCATGAACAGAAATTTAACATTTAAAACCACTGATTTCAAAGAGAGCATTAAACAGGGATCAGGAGGATACATGGCAAAATTTGTGAAAGTGTTTCTGGTGCATAATGTTTACACTTAAAAAAAAATTCATTTCCTATCTAAAAGCGTAAAACCACAGTCACAGTTCTAAAATGAAGTCTTTTGAAGATGGTTACCTAGTGAGTGGGGTGAAAAATGTCAGTCTCAATGACAGTACGTACCCACTAGAACAAGTGGTTTCTTTACTGATCGCTTCTTGCTTGTCTTCTTAAAGGTACAATGTCAAACTTGGTTTATTGTTTACTCTGCATTTCTTTCTTTTCCCCCTGCCTGATGGGACTTTGAAATGATACCAAATAATTTCTTCTTCATTCCAGTAGCCTGCTTTGGGATTGTCTGGGCTTTCAGCACACTGAAGGGATGTTGCTATTTTCTAAAAAGCATTCAAATTGATATTATAGTAAAAGATTATTTCTAAAGCTGATATTGGTGCTTGATTATTTGACCAGTTTTTCATGTAAG
Source organism: Rhynochetos jubatus (assembly GCA_027574665.1). Classification (NCBI taxonomy): domain Eukaryota; kingdom Metazoa; phylum Chordata; class Aves; order Eurypygiformes; family Rhynochetidae; genus Rhynochetos; species Rhynochetos jubatus. The sequence continues at coordinate 21,674,682 of CM050654.1, forward strand.
TGACATAAACAATTAAGTTACAGCAAAACTGTAATTTGAGTTAATTGTGTTTTCAGGTCCCTGAACAAAATGAATTTCATTACAAGGCTTTCTGCTTTATGTCTGAGGAAAAGCAAGATGCAACAGAGGCACCAAAGTAGTAGACGACCAGCCGTTCCACTTGGATCACGGATTTTAACTGATCCTTGTAAGGTTTTTGAGCATAACATGTGGTGAGTTGTTTCTTCCAGGCTGACTTTCATGGATTTTTGTGTATAATTTACTATGCTGAATAATGGTATATGTGTGTATATATATATAACAATGGATTGCCAGAATAGATGTGTAAAGGTAGTGCTAGAGAAAATTAAGATTATCAGAAGTCACCTGACAGTTATGAGTTCTCTGTGACTTACATAAAAAGCTACTGAGCAAGTTAGTCATGGAACGAAAGGCAAAATATTGTTATAGATCAGTAATGAATTAGGAGATGGTGTAGAGATAAGATGGTCCATGTTACTCATAATCGTAGAAGGTTACTAGTTAGGTACAATAACCTTCCATACTGGATTAATGCTGCAGTCTAAAAGTGACACCACTTTGAAGGGAACATGTAAATTACTTGTAGTCTTCTAAAGGTGTACCAAACATGTTATGGATAGTTCATGAGAGATTTCCATGCAGTGCACAATTGTCAAAAAAAGTAAATTGAATCTTAACATAAACAAGATACAATATCAGAGAAAACTTCAACACATAAATGTTAACACGAATAAGAATTGCCCTGGTTTGCAGCAGTACATGTCCATCTCTAAAAGATATTGTTATGCTTAATGGAGTCTCAGAAAAGAGTGAGAACATTTGTCAACACAGTGAGAAAACTGAGATTGTTAAGGCTAGGATTTTTGACCATGGAATAGAGATGAATACAAACAGTAAGTGACACAGGAAGTGCTAGAAGGATAGATTTAGATATTCTTCTGTCTAGAAAGTAGAAGACTGTCTACTTAAGATATTTGGAAGAACGTTTTTCCTATAGTTCCTAATTTAAAAACAAGGAATATTTGATGAAAAGTGGGGAATTTAGAAGCTATACAAGAAATTATATTCTGCTTAATTCTTAAAGATTTTTTTTAATTCACACACCACTTGAGAGCAAGGATTTATCAAAACTGGAAAAGGAACTGGATGTGGCCACTGATAACCAATGGGTAACATAATATAGGAGTTAGTTAGGTTTCAGGGTTTCAACTTACTTCATAAAAGTAATCTGCAGTTTTTATACCTTCCTCAGAGGTGTCCCCCGCTGGCAACTGCCAGACAAGTTATTGGATAAGCTTTTGTTCTGAAATGAAGCTTCCAACTTTCTGGGTGGTGGTGGTGGTTGGTGGTTTGTTTTTTTTTTTTTAATTATAATTCTTTTTAGTAGTTAATAATTTATTAATTGGTCCATTTTACTTTTTAATCTAAATTATCTTAAAAGTTTTGTCAATAAAATTCTGATGAATAAAAAGGTCTTAAGGGAGGAATATGACACAGAAGATTGTCTTCTGGTTAATAAAATAATATCTTCATTAGTCTCTAAATTTGGGTTTAACTCATGAGGTAAGATATGCAACTAGATCTGTCACTTAGTACTGTTTTCTAAACTAGATGTCCCCAAGCCATGATCCCCAACACATACCACCTTAAGGCCAAACCTGGAGTTATGTACACTTGTGTACCAAGTTCCTTGGTCAAGGAAGCTGGAAGCTGGCTGGTTATTCTTTTAAAAGAGTGTAAAGTTTATCTCTGTGTTTCGTGAATCTGTGTGCAGTGTAGTTCTTAAGCATCTTCCAGAGTCCTACCAGGTGGAAAAGTCCTGTACTTGTGTGAATGCTGGTTCAAATGTAGGCTATGTAGTCAAGGTAGGAAATGATTTTAAGAAAAAGACCACCCTTTTTCTGTAACATTGTACCAGGGTGAAACTCAGTTTTGTTTCAATTTTTCATGTCTTTCCAAATAACTGATCCTGTGTGGCTTCAGTTTTTCTTGCTAACACTCAGTGACAGTCTAATACAGAGTTATCCAACTATGACGCAGGTGGTAGGGATGGATTGTGAAGCTGGGATTGAAAGGCACAGGATAGTTCAGAATGCGGACCTGCAGATGAATCCATGTAGCTTGTAAGGGAAAACGTGAAACTGAGTTGGAGCAGAGGTTGCATGGAAGTAGAGAAGGTCTTGATAAATCAAGAACCTGGCTCTGAAGTGCAGGGAGGTCCTTGTATCTGAAGCTCACTTGCATCAGCAGGGTTCTCAGTAGGGAGATAAGGGGCATCAAGATGAGAGGTGGTTGAGCTAAATAGATCATGCAGGGTGAGCATGAGAGATTCATCTTGCCTAGCACTGATGGATGAGGATTTATGTCCTTTTGTTTTCCACTCATCATCTTTGGTAGTTCATAAAGTGGCATCCTTGTTTTTGCCTGTGTGTGAATTGGCAGAGAGCCAAGAGCTGCTACCGTTGCTGTTAGGAATACTAAGCAAATTAAATTTGGGAACTAATGCTTTAGATATTTGCTGTGGTGCTATTCTGTCATTTTGAGAGAGAAGTGATGAATGGTGCTAAACATGGGAGCAAAAAATGTCTGCTTCTATTCAGGCTGGTAATTGGCATAGTTTTCACGTTAGTTTTCAGAGATAATTAAACCCTATGTTAGCAAACAAGTTAATGGAGAAGGGCTAAGTTGAATAAGCTGAACTGAAAGTAGCATTGCTTGATCTCTTGTTAGGCCTACTCATGTTAATAGTTCCTGCTGTGGTTAGAACGGATAGCTTGCTTTGCTGCTGTCAATGTTCAGCTTGAAACACTTCTGTATTTAAACACTTCTGTGCTCAGAATTCTTCTGTGTTCCTGCCAGCTTGTACTGCTGAAGGAGCTGCCTCATATGAAGCATCCAAACTATGTAAATAGTTTGAATAAGAACTATGCTGTGTCCCCTCTTTTGCAGATTTTGATAAAGAAGTGCTGCTGCAGTCCTGTTTGGGGTCTTCTGTATAGGGATTTCTAGGAAAGACCTTTCAGATCTTTCTTCAGCTTTATGAATTTCCAGGTAGGGACAAAAGGGGGAAAAAGTTGTTGGTGGAAATGGAGGACTTCAGGCACCTATAGTATTGTGTGTAGAGCCCTTAAAGGCTCTGACAGACACATGATGATGGATTAAAATTGATCAGCTAAAGTTTATACCACAGCAAATTGTCTGTCAGAAGGGCTGACTGTATATTATTGCCATTTGAGTAGTCCCTGATTTCAGCTTGCTAGCTTTGGCAAGGTCAAAAATGGTGATAGCAGTGAGGGAAGCAAATCTTTCCGAGAGGGTGGCTGCCTAGTAGTACTTCAGTCATTCAGTTTTATTCTACAACAGCATGTCTGTCAGAGCCTTGACACTGCACAGGAACATTTGGTATAGGAACAAATACAGGAAGGGGAGAGGCAACCTGCTGGGGACAATAATGAGAAATATTTCAGTAGGGATGCGGAAATCAAGTCTGAGGCAAGCAGACAAATACATACCAATTAGTCTCCCACAATTAACAAAAGAGGATCAGTGAAGGTCTAAGAATTAAATTACCTGTATGTCACCAAGCATGGAACAGGAAGGTGCTCGTTAGCTTTTAGAGACAATCAACTCTTTTAAAGTTGGCACCTTGTTCCTTTTCCCATAGTAACCAATGGAATTTTAGTCATAGGCTTTCAGCTAATTGATTTCAGTAGGATTAGGATTTTACAGATTACTTAGATTAAATTAGATAATATAATTCGATTTCTAAAACTGTTCAGACTGAAGAATTTGGAGGGACAGCTGATTTGCTTTTAAAAGCTGCCTGCAGCACATTTTTGGCCACTCCCCATTGTGGCCTGATCCAAACACAGAATCTGCAGGGAAGGCAGTTTAGTCGTCAGGGTCAGATCTTGGCTTGGTTCTGTGACAATTTAATGGATTAATACCACGTTTAGTGAACCACTTTACACAAATATAGAGAGAGCATAGACTCTGGAACCATTGCAGCACTGCTTGTCTGTTTTAGGAATGTCTTCTTCTTCTTTTTTCTAAATGTTTCCTGTCTGTATTCCCCAAAGAAGTAAAATCCTGTCCATAAATTCCAGCTGTTCCACTGAAATAGGTGGATTATGTTCCCAGTTTCAGGAACAGCTGATTGCTTTGCTAAATCACAGCTGATTCCTTTCCTTATCATAAACATTAGTAGCGTTGGAAGTTTTTTGAATCAAAGTGTTTGTTAATATGTCTATTATTATATCCAGCTAAACATAACTCTAATGGGACACTCAAAGTACATCCCTATAAATGCACTCAGTTTACAAGATATGTGTTAATCCTATTATTAAGGAAAAAAATGCACACTACTACAGCCTTCTTGCAGTTGGAAGATTTTTCTTAATCACTTGAGTTTTACCTAAATAGTAATTAATTTTTATCTAGCAGACACTGAAACTTAGTTTTTAACTGTGAGCCTCCTTGTGGTCATTAGCTTGCATTCAAAAAGAAAACGTATTTCAGAGAGTGTAGCTAATTTGTTACTGTTTTCCCTGGGGGAAAAAATATTATGGAAAATCCTATTTAAAGGCTAGTTCTTCAACTGCCATTTGCAGGGACCACATGCAGTGGTCACAAGAAGAGGAGGAGAGTGCCAAGGAAAAAGCGTCAGAGAACTCCCTTGTGAAAGTCCAATGGGAAGACCAAGGTAACAAATTCATAATGACTTAAAAATTCCTATTTTAATGCTATTTATGAAAGTATTTAAAGATGCTTTAAAATCCAGGAGCACTCTTTTTATTTCTATATTGTCTACACTTGGTGGTGGTTTTCTTTTTTCTCTTTGTTGCCTCAAAAAATTGTCTCAAAGCATGTTTTTGTAGCATTTCAGTTACTTATTTGAGCAATTTTGCATTTGGTGGGGCAGTATGTGCTTGATTTACACAGAGCCTCGGCATGGTGCGCTTGCAAGTTCTGACTCCTTTTGTAGCTCTTCTGAATAAAACTCTTACTACACAGGAATGTTACTTCAGCAAAGGCAATAAATTTGCAGCCAGCTAGGGCGCTGGGGATGAAAGTTCCCACGTGCAGTATTCAAATGCTCTGCAAAGATTTGTGGACGGTTCAGAGAGCTGGTGTTGGTACATTGCACCATAGTTTAGGTAAGTGCCATGGAAGTTGCATTGGTCCCAGCTGGTCCCAACTTGCTGCCCTGGCCAGGCTGAGCTGGGAGTGCTTCAGAAAGCAGTGTGTTACCTTTGTGTGGAAGGTGTTCCAATACATCATGCAGAGTCTCCTCTGTAAATGATTAAGGAATTTCGTGCCTGTCTTCCAAAGGGAAAGTGTGTTCTGCAGTTCTGAAGAATGACAGCTCTGGGTTCACACTGGCAAACCAAACCCTAGACTAAACTCTAGGATAGTTTATGTATGCTAGAGCTGGAGTATCCAGTAGACAGTAACATAGAGGACTGAATTCTTAATTTGTTCCTTTCTTAGAAAGATATTCGGAAGACAATTACTTGGATGTCCTGGTCCTCAGTTTACTCAGCGTGGCTTGAGCCTGCCAAATCAGATAGTGTCATTATGATCCTGTGCTCATTTTCATTGATGTCACTAGGGCACATGTTGGAGTTTATTTGAATTACTTGTGAATGTGTCTCGGATTGTGTGCCCTTCATCACTTTGAATGCTCTGGGGTTGTCATCCTGCCCTTTACTGTTACTTCTTGCATTCTTTATCTAAATACAGGAGTACAATGTTTGTTTTTAAAAATAATGACATATAATATTTTCATTCAGTTTGTATAAAAAGGTGAAAAAGAGCTCATCGTTGCAAAGAAGTGAGCTGTGTGACCATGTGGCTTGTGGAACCTTTAATTCTTTATCTACAGTCAATTAGAACTTAGTTTGTGCTGGTGAGAAATTAAATAATCAGGCATTTGTCTATTGCCAAAAAAATACAACAATCCAAGGACATTTCCTATGAATGCCCCTCTGTTTAGAACTTGAATAGGTGAGCATTGCTGACAGTGTTCCTTCTGAAAGCTTCAGCTTCATTCTGCAAGTGGAAGTATGTTTTGGCCTATTTGTGTAAACAATGAACTAGACTGAAGCTAACGAGCAGGTTATTTTTGGGCCTTGGAAACTACAGTAAAGGGAAAAAGACAAGGCAGACTTCAAGAATACTATTATATAACTGAAATAGAACAGTTCTGGTGAACCTCATTAAAACAAGAGAAGTTAAACTGAATAAATTCATGATACTACCTTTGGGAATCCAAGTTACTTATTAGTATGGCCACTTCCTTCTCAGGCATGCATGACAGTGTTGAAAGATTCTGAGAAGGAGAAAATCAATTGACTAAGCAAGGGATATTTTTGTTTTGTCTCAGAAGGTTATACATTTGCTAGTTTTGTCATTTTTACATGCTTTGGAAAATGTAGTAGGCTACTTAAATATACAAAATGAAACAAAAAAATGGATAATAATACTGTATGCATGGTTATTTCACAGTGGTGCAGGAGTGACCAGTGAAAGAATGAAAAGTAAAGTGTTCTTCAACCTATGTAGTTCCATTCAAAGGCTGTCTTTAGCCATTGTTTTCCTTCGGTTCTGGAATCTGGAAAGTAAAGTGATGGGAATGTACGTACAAGGGTTCTGAGCAGACTTGTAGAGAAGTAGTGACTATAACAAGGGGTGATAATGATTTAAGAACCTTTTGAGTAGAAGGTTTGGTTTTTATATTGAGGCTGAGCAATCTATGAATGTGCAGCTCACTAGTGAAATCTGGTATCTATGACCTCAATCAACTCTGCACTGAGACTGTAAACCAAGTCTGTACAACTAGTTTTCATGGCTGGGTCTTATCCTTTAATGATACAATTGGATGTATTAAATGTTAAATTAAAAAAATTATGCAGATTTCTAGGACAAGGCATTCTGCCACCTCCTTGCCACTTCCCACTGCCTGTCTGTGCCTCTAATGATAATTCTTAGCCTTGTTTATATCTGAAAAGCTGTAGCGATTTAGGAAATAGTATGTTAAGGTTTAAATGAGAGCAGTAGGAGAAATGCACCATATATTTACTCTGTGCATTTAGATTTAAAGAATTAATGGGTCAGTGTAAATAGGTAGGGACAAAATAAAATAGGCAACACATTATGTGATGTACACTCAGCTAGAGATGTTAAGGGTAATAAAAAAACAGTTCTGCAAATGATTTGGGAACAAGGGGAAAAAAAACCCAAGAAAAATATTTGGTTTGGTACTTGGGAGGGCTGAGGAAGGGAAAACCATCAACAAAAGAGACACTGAAAAAGCTGTAATTCTTACCCTTTTATCAGCCTTCCTTTGAAATGGCTAGCTGCAGTCCAGTGGCTAGCACAATTAGTGCTAGTGAGAAGGAGGGAAGATCTTGTTCTCTACTGAGAAAGAACAGGTTACAAAGCACATCCATAGAGTACATGGGTGACTGGGAAAGCAGAAAAGAGAATATTTACTTTTTTAAAAAGGGAGGTGGGAAAAGAGAAGAGTCAAATAATTAGTTTCATTTTCTGGAAAAATACTGGAAGAGATAATCCAGAGCTTGCAGATACTGGGTTTGGAAGAACAAAGGAGATGAATACTGGCCAACAAATATTTTTCAATAATAAATCATGCAAAATCAAGCTAATTTCCTTCTTGGAGAAGGTTATAAGTCCTGGGGGTAAGGAAAAAACAGCACACGTCCTGAAATTTCTGCTTAGTCAGGCTTCTGACTTGCTTTACTTGACATTTTCATAAGCAAGTTAGGCAAGCAAGAGCTAATGAAACTGCTTTTGGGTGAATGAATGCCTAGAGATAGGCATTCAATCCTTTCAGAATGGAAGGCTGTACTGGGCAGAGAAGCATGTTGTTCTGTGTCCAGCTCTGCTTGGTATTTTCATTAGTGACCTCAGGAAATGGGAGACTTGAGGATGATACTGGGTGAAGGGGCGTTTCAAGTATAGTGAAGGATAGAAAGTTCTGGACAAACAGTGGAAAAAAGATATCTGAAAGAGATAAATTTGCTAAAAATAAATGCAGAATACTTTACTTAGGAATAAGTCCTTGAAAAAAACACTAGCGTCTGGAACAATTGGCTAGGTAGTAATTTTGCAGAAGAAGATCTGAGGGTTGTGGTGAATCACTAGCTGAATCAGCAGTGTCATGCTGTTGCAAAATGGCAAGCTGGGAGTTATAAACAGGATTACAGCCTGTAAGCCTTGTAAAATATTCCTTTTGCTCTGTGTTGATAATGCTTTTACCAGAATACAGTACCAAAAAGGAGTAAAGCAATTGGAGACAATCTAGAAAAAAAAAAGAAAATTATCAGGAGACTAAAAACCATGACTTCTGTGGAAAAAAGAGTGTTAGGTTTTGATAATCTGGAGAAGAGATTGCTTATGGGAGACACAGTAAAAGACTTTAAATAAGTAAATAGGTGTTGCAGAGAGAAGTGGGTAATCTTTGCTTTATCTGCTTGGTTAATGGGCCAAGGATTACTGGATTTAAACTGCAAGAAGGAAATTTCAGTGGAAAAGGTTTCTAACTGTACAGTTGGTGAAGGACGGTAATACGTTGCTGAGAAAGTTGTCAGACCTGTATGAAAGGTGCTATTTGAAGAACAAGTTGGACAAATTTCTGTGGAGAAAGGGGGTATGAATTCCCTGACTGGGTGGAATCCCATTCTAATCTTTGGCATTCTAACGTTCAGTTAGAATGTTTTGTGAATTAAAAGTTAACACGAAAGTCTATTGGAAGACTTTCTGAAGTGTTTTGAAACCAAGCCAGTATGTTGCATCTGACTATATTGTTATTTTCTGTCAAAACTGTGTTGTTGAATGGTTGAGAGTGAATTACTGTCTATTGGCTGTGCCATAGCATTTATCACTCCAGTTCGCAGAACTGGATTTCTAATTGATACATTTTTTTTGAGAAATGACTAGCTACCAACAGATTTGCAATTGTTCCTGGAGTTTCATAAATCATTAAATTAATTTCAATTTAGTATTTCTTAAATAAGGAAAACATGGAGAAAATTTAATTGATAAGATGCATTGCTTTTATGATTTGAGACATGAAAGCTTGTCTAAGAAAATTACAATTGCATATTTTGGTGATGCTTTTCTGTTATGTCACTACATTAAAAAAAAATTTTTTTAAACATCTATAAACTGTAAATTTGGGGTCCAAGTTCAATGTTGCATTACAGTATTTTGTAGCTAGGCTCATATTCACCAAGGTGAATTTTTTTGTTTTAATTTCAGATAAATATGAGAGAGAAGCCAGTAAATACTGGAATGAATTTTACAAGACTCATAAAAATAACTTTTTCAAGGATCGCAATTGGCTGTTTCTGGAGTTTCCAGAAATTCTTCCAGAAACAAGGAGGGAAGAGTTGAAAATAGAAGAAAGATCTTCAGAACATAGAAAATTAAATAGTACCAACCGTTTTTCGCAGAAAAATGAAATGTTTCAGGAAGGAGAAAAATATTGGAAGAAAAATTATGGAGGTGGTTCTACTTCTGTACAAGGATATGTATGTAATAAAAACCAAGCAAAATCTCTTACTGACAATCCTCTGGGTGAAAACTGTGGAGAAGAACTTGGCCTAGAACAGCTAGAATCCTTCCCTGGTAGTGATGCCACCCACAGAATATTAGAGGTAATGCACTGCAAATGTTCTACCCATCATACAGAACTCCACTTAATTGCTCAAAAACCTGATAAAGACACTTAGTAAGTATCAAGAAAGTAAGCACTGAGAATTCTACTTACTACATTCATTTATGGCAGAAACTTTCAGAGAAACCTAGGATCTGGGCTTTGTTTTCCCTGTAAAGCTTTTCCCAGATCAGAATTTAGGGATAGATTGTCAGATTCCATTTTTGTCGGAAGTTGGGTTCCTAATTTCCTAGGGAAAGTTAGGTCTTAAAGTGCTTTGTTTTTGAAGTGCTCTGTCTTAAAGTGCAAGAACTTGGTGCATTCTTGCCAAATGGTGAAATTGGATGAGAGTGTTGCATTTGGCTATGCAGTTGGAGAGATGGATTCTCTCTTTAGAAAGGCATTGGGGAGAAATGTGGTCATAGAAGTGATTTGAGAACTGTGGTATGAGCTGTTTATACCTCTTCTGTCCAACACACCCTCAAGTTTAATGAGTCCTACTTACCAACTAATTTAAGACAAAAATAAAATAATATGAGGTTTTGCTTGCTTATTTATTTTAACTTTTTGTTTCTCTTCTGATTTTAGGTTGGTTGTGGTGCTGGAAACAGTGTCTTTCCTATTTTGAAAGTTCTATGGTATGTAGCTCTGGATTTTCAAATGTGAAAGTTCTTTTATCATCATCTTCATTTTCTTCAAATATTGGTGCTAGACCAGTGCTGTAGGAAGTGTTGAGTGGTCTGTTATACAGCCCTGAAATTCTGATTGCTTGCAGTCCACAGATAATGGTTGGTAGCATCATAGAATCATAGAATGGTTTGGGTTGGAAGGAACCTTAAAGATCATCTAGTTCCAACCCATGTCCAGCCATGGACGGCGACACCTTCCAGTAGGTCAGCTTGCTCGAAGACCCATCCAATCGGGTATATTTGCATTATACAAAAATACTCTATTTTGCAGATATCCAACCAGGTATATTTGTATTATACAAAAATACTCTATTTTGCAGATATGGAAACAGAGAGAAGGAGGAATTGAGTGATGCACCAGGGTCATACATGGAACCTATTAGTGTTAGCAATGCACCTTCATCCCACAATATATGCTTAGCTTTAGACAGCATGTAACGAAAGGGGAGCCCCGTTTCATATGAAAAGTTTGGATAGTGATACTGTATATGGAAAAGAGATCATGTGGCTGTATTAAAAAAGATGAGACAAACTTTTGTGTTTTCCTCACAGGAGGCATTAGCTATACATTTCTGATAATTAAGAATCCACTCCTTAGGTATTTTTCCTGGAGTTCTCTATTCTTATGCAAATCCTTCAGTCAATCACATTAGTTGGTGTATTGAACAACTCGTGTTTGTCTTGTATATGACCTGATGGAAACCGCACATCTCTTAGCGTGCCTGGCTTTATAGCACAGTTAGTTTTACTCTGAATTTAGTAACACGAATTTTCCTTTTGTATGCATATAGAAGCAAACCAGTGTCAAGTGTGTGTGTACCCTGGCTACAAAAAAAAAAAAAAATTTCCACTTACATTTGTATCATAACTTTTAAACTGCTTCCCCCTGTCCCCCTTAAAATTGAAGTTACTGCTTTTTAATACAATGCATCATGAAATCAACATCCAGATCAAACGGTGTCTTTGTTTTGACTTTCTACATAGTTCCTATTCTCCTCTAAAAAAATTGAAATAACATCCTAACAAGTCAATTAGGTAATCAGTTTAACCTTTCCCAAGGGACTGGCTGGGTCCAAAGGCTGGCTGCTTGTCTTCATCCATGATAAATACCTAAACTCACCAACTCTCATGATGGGCATGGAGCAGATAAAAATTTTGCTCAGCAACAAGAATGGAATATATTTTGGTCCACAAGGGTTCTCCTGTTGAACCCCCAGAGAGGTCACTACCTCAGCTGTGTATACTATGACATCTTATAGGCACTGCTAGAGTTTGATTCCCTTTCTAAATACACTGTGTCTCCAAAACTTCCAATATTTTTAAAGAGGATCATTGATCGTGAGTTGACCATGAGGTCGTCCCTCAGTAGATTTTCAGCAAGCCCCTCAGTTTCTTTTAAATGAAGTTTTCGGAGGTGAAAAAAATTTCTCCCTGGAGTTACTAGTGTCTGATGAATGGTATGAGGAAATTTGCAGCTGGCTTAGTCTTGGATGGGAAAGGAAGGGAAAACAGTGCTACAGGAAATTCTTATTCATCTTGACTTACAAAACAAAGGGGATAATAGAGGGAAACAACCAATACTGCTAAATCTAATCAAAAGCACAGTGAGGTGGCACATGGGAACCCAAACCTCTGCAGAACTGTGGATGACTTCTGCGACACCCCACCCCTGCCCAAATCATATTGCTAATTAAATTGCATACATGAGCTAATGATAGAGACTTAATGCAGTGCTTCTGTAAGAAAATGCGACCTATTATTGTGCATTTATGTAATACAACACCAGGACATTGTCATCAATCCTGACAGCCCTCTGTGACCTTCTTTCTTTTCCTTTTCACTTCCTCCCTGACAAGGGTATAATTTGCCTTTTGATACTAACTGCCTGTTGGTATTCTTATGAATTTGTCTGCCCAGTGCGTTCATTACAACCTATGTGGCCTTCTATGTGTTAGACATCAATAAGGCATGCTTGATCAAACCTGTGGAGAACCCCAAAGGGCCTTCTGTAGTTCCCTGAACACTGATGTAGACTTTCATCTTTTACAGTAATAATTTTTTAACTGATGTTGGGTTTGTTTTCCTAGCAATACACCTGGAACCTTTCTATACTGTTGTGATTTTGCTTCAGGAGCAGTGGAGCTGGTAAAGGTAATTCATACGCTCGCTTTAGAGTACCTTATAAGCATGTAATTCAGGAGGCTGCCAGGAAGCCGTCTTCATGAAAAAGGATGTGATGGCTTTGACAACTTTTAACTGAAGTTTTCAATATTCCAAAGAACAAAGTCTTACTCTGTGCAGAGAGGAATGAATACCATCAGTAAGCTTGCTTCTCAGCTTGAGCGAGATACCAGACAGAATAGGCTTTTATATGAGATGTTTTACAATGCTGAATAATTGAAGAAAAAAAGTTTCTTGAGTCACAGTAAACGTACTAACTACTACTGTTCTCTCTGTGCCTCTTTTCATCTTTTTCCTGACAGTCACATTCGTCCTACAATTCAGCCTGGTGTTCTGCTTTTGTTCATGATGTGTGTGATGATGCTTTACCCTATCCTTTTCCAGATGAAATCCTGGATGTCATTCTCCTTGTCTTTGTGCTCTCTACCATTCATCCTGACAGGTAAATGAAGACTAAAGGGCAAAGCAAATGGGTTAAATCTCTTTCATCGCTGGAGGTTTTCAAGAATAGCAAAAGAAGATGATGAATCTTTAATTTATTATTTAGTAATCTACAATATATATAAACCAAGGTATTTTAAATGCTGATTCCCATTTTCAGGTTTCCAGAGAAAAGCTGGTCAGGCTAATTCATTAGTAAGCTTCCTGTCGCCATCAAAATACAAGCGATATATTGTAACTAAATACATCCCTACTAAAAGTGACAGTGATTCAAGAAAATTAAAAACTAAAAAACCAGACCATCAGTCTTTTCTAGAAAAAAAGGTTTTTTGGTGTTCAAAAATAAACATTCATGATATAACACCTTACAATATGTTGGTGAAGACTTAGCTTGCTGATTTAGCCACAGGCACATGCTTAGATGTAGGCCTTTTAAACCAAAATGTATTCTGAATGTTGTAATTTGTTTGGATTAAGAAAACTTGATCTAATTTGCGTGCATAGTGTCATGTTGAGTACTGTTAGCCTTGTTACTAATGCCTCTCAGTGTCTAATGAACCAAACTTTGACTGTAAAGGCTGGCTAAGTGTGAAAATGCCTTTTTTTTTTTTAATGGAAAAAAATGCAAAAGAAGACATGTCAGTTAAAATGCTTGACTCTACCTTTAACTAGATCATATGAAGGGAAATGCATGCGTATGTGTGGTAATACATTTATTACTTTAAGAATGCTATTAAAATGGGCTTGGCAAACAGAACGGTATTTGCCTAAGTCTGAGAACTGTTTCCCTGTTTCACTAAGTTATTAGTGATTAGCTTCACAGAAAAATCTTTCCCATATAGGATATTGCTCCTTCCTGTTTGCTCAGAGATGAGCACATGAGTCATGCAAAGCCTGGGTCCAGATTTCAAAAACAATTCAAGCAGTAGATTTTAGAGCTCTAACTGTGGTGATGCTGCCAGGAAGAAATTGGACAATAGAGACGCATTCATTCAATTGCTTTGCCTGTAGAAGCAGTAATCAGATGTTCTGTCAGAATTTCTGTGGATCTTCTCCTATTAGTCATTTGAGAATGTGTTTGTCTTTTTTTTTCTTTTTTTTTCTCCCCATGTCAGCATCTAAAGGCTCACATGGATACTTTTGTGTGTGTGTATACACACAAAGATTTCCGTGTATAATTATCTGTGCTGTAAGACCTGCTTTCCAAAGATTTGTTACTCATTACTGTCATCTCATAGAAATAACATGACTGCATAAAGGCAAATATAATCTAGATTCATCTTGCTCCGTATACATTTTCTTCTGGAAACGTTGACAGTGGGAAATGAAAAAGAAAACCAAGAGAATTGATGATGCAGAACTTAAGAAGGCCCCTCTAATAGCTGTTTGCAGGATTTGAAAGATATTAAACTTTCTTCAAGCTATACAATTAATGTGCTTTAGTCCTATGGGAGAGATTTCTCAAAGGACTTTCACTTTTTGTGCACGCATATTTTTTTTCTATGCACACAGAAGTCAGGTTCTAGGCAAAGTCTGTAATTCTGTGCATAGCTACCTGTCTTGAACAGTCTTTTGTTCTTAGGTGGTGCTGCCTTTTCTGTTTGTGGCAGCATACTTGGATGCCTGTGTTTGGCATCAGCACAGGGGACAATTTTTAAAGCACTTGGCTTCCCCTAAGGGAATTCCATGCTTAAAAAGTATATGCTGCATTTTGTTCATGTTTGTTTGTTTGCAAATACAATATTATTTTCTGCTGAACTGTCTCCAAATTCTGCCCCTTAAAAATCAAGGTAAGTTACCTTGCATACTTGCATACTGTTGCATAAGGACCAAATTGCATCAGTGCTTGAGTTCTGACATTCTTGGGGCAAGGGAGCAAGGCCACCCGAGAGACGGATGATGTAAGGATGTTCTCTGGGTACACAGTAATGGTATGCTGATTTTAGTTATATATATATATATATATATATATATATATATATATTTAACTATAGTATAGTTAAATAGGACTTACTCTTTAGCTCTTTTCAGATACAGCACCCTGCCTTTCCTTTCCATTAATTTTGCATTCACTTTGGCTTCACGTCTTCTATGTGGTCTATCCATTTCCCTGTGGGAGAAAGGGTTGAATTAGGCAAATGGACTTTTGAACCTTGCAGCACTGCCTTCTGTGGTCTTTCATGAGTGTCAAGAACCTGAGCCCTTCAGTTCATTCTGAAAGAATGAGGCAAACCAAAGCCATTATTCATTAGTAACATATTATGCAGAATAACACATATTTATAAGCTCCAAGGTAAGCTTAAAAAGGGAGAATGAAGATTCTCTGGTCTAGTGAAGGGGAAAGAGTACTGTGTATGGTACTCCTACCATACCTACAGCAGGCTGGTGTAATCTTGATAAGGAAGAGCTGATGTTAGGTACCACAAAGATTCACAAACTTGCCAGCATTTTGGATGATGTAGACTTTCCCTTTCTAAAGGGAAATTGCCTTTCTAAAACACTATCTCCAGATGGAGTTCTGTCTATGACCCATATACTCAAAACTGTGTTTTAATCTATCTTTGAGATTCTGTTGAAGTGAAGGAAAAGGGCTCCTTTTCTCTTTCCAGTTTGTGTTCCCTTACAGTTCCTTTTAAATTTTTGGTTCAGAACCTTTTTTGTAAAGAGTTCTTCCTATTCATTAGTTCCTGGCCTTTTTATAGTAAAGGTAGACACATCATCTTACTCCAGTTTTGTAAATTATTTTCTAGATGCTTGGAATATACATAACAGTTATGTTTGCAAATTTCACCAGTATCTCATCTATTTTCTAAGGATGCAAGGGGTTGTAAATAGGTTGGCTAAACTACTGAAACCTGGAGGAATGTTGTTATTTCGAGACTATGGAAGATACGATACAGCTCAACTTCGTTTTAAAAAAGGTAATTCCTGAACACGTAGTTTACCATTCATTTTAACGCATTTTGAAAATGAAGTGACATGTCCATGTTCATTCCTGTTCTAATTTCTTAGGTCACTGCTTGTCAGAAAATTTTTATGTACGAGGAGATGGAACCAGAGTATATTTCTTTACCAAAGGTATGAATAGTTTTATAGAAAGGGTTGAGTGTCTCTCAAGATGATTTGGGTTATAAAAGCTCACCTTAGAGCAGAAATTTAAAGGAGCTTTTATTGACTTTTTTTTTTTTTACTTTGCTTTTACAAATCCCAAAGCTAACTTTCTAAGAAAACAATTCCCTGTATGTGTACACTTGTTGCATCTGGGGTCCTGCAAGATTGCTTGCAGACATCTCTGGAAGTGTCTCTTTGTCCAAGCATCTTGTGTCTAATGGAATGCTCATTCTGTTATTTAAAGATGTCCATGATTTCTTTCTTAATATTAACTTAAACAGGCTTGGAGTGACAGTTGGTAGCAGTGGTCTGATATTTTTTTCTGCTATGTTGGTGAGTCCGAGCATTGAGGCTGCTCTTTCTGCAGGAGCTAAACTTAAAATCCTGGTTATGGAATCTGTTGCTCTTTGCCCATCCATTCACTTGGTTTTGTTGGCTGTCAGCTTAGACTGGTATATTTTAGCCCAGCTACTGGAAACTCTGAAAGTGAACATCACAACACCTTTTTTTTTTTTTTTTAATTTACCTCTGCAACCTAGACTGTACAGAATAGAGATGGATCAGGATTTATCCCACACTCAGAAATTTTGTCAGAAGGAGGATCTGGGACATGTATGGGAAATAACTTGAATTCAAAGTGCCATCTTGGTTTTTAAATGTCTTGGTTTGTGCTTACTCATTACAAAGAAGCTTAAAATTTTCCAGTGGTGACTGACAAGAAGGAGATAATGTTGGTGTAAATGTGTGAATTGTCATTTGGTGGGCTAAATAGTTTTATCTCCATAATACACGAACAGTGACCAAATGGCATGCATCTGTTTTCCTTAACTCTGGCATGCTGAGCCCTCTGAAGAAAGGGGAGCTATGAATGCCGTAAGTAATAACCAAGGTGGTTTGAGCTTCAATATAACATTTTTCACTGTAATATAAATCGAGAGCTCTGAAAATTAATGTCTAACAAAAGACTTCTTATAGGCAGTTTCCTTGATCTTTCCAATAACAAAACAGATTTAGTTCCATCTTTGGTTAAAATGCAGGTTGTTAATTACAACATTCTACAAATGTCTTCTTTTTTTTTTCATTACAATAATTCCTCATATGAGAAAATAGATGAGGTATGGAACATGTTCAACGTGGCTGGATTAACTGAAGTACAGCATTTAGTTGATCGGCGATTACAAGTAAACAGGAAGAAAAAAGTGAAAATGCAGCGAGTTTGGATACAAAGCAAATTCCAAAAACCATTGCCGCTATCTCTGAATAATCCTGAAGAAACCACCGAAAGGCACCGTTATAGATAATTGTACCATCAATAGTACGTATATTTCCTATAAATCTTACATTTACAAAAACAATGGCTAACGCATGTGTGTCAGAATTATCTGGGGGGGGGGGGGGGGGGGAAATGCATTTCTGACTTCCCCTTATATGCAACAAAGGCATACGCATTAATCTAGTCATAACTGTGACCAGGCACTATTTTACTTCCTTGAATATGAATAGTCAGTAAGTATAAGCACATATCTTGTTCCTGTTGAAATTCAAAATACGTAAAAAGTTTTAGACTGAAGCATAATTATTTCAGAGATGTAGAGAAACAGAGTATCTGTTCTCATTATCACTACAAGCTGTGCTGTGTTTGTTTGAGTCATGTCTCAACCACTGTGTGTCTTGCAACTGTATTTCCTCTTCGAGGGGGAAATTTCTTGGTGCATAAATAATGAAGACAAAATCTCTTTCTGATTTGCATGGAAGTTATAATTTCATACTAACTGCATGTGATGTGCATAGTTATCAGATTAGTCAGTGATTGGCATCCTCCACTGTGACTGCCTTACTCTTTGAAGTCTCTGCTTTCCATCTACATGCTCATCAGAAACATGCCAAACTCAAGTTTCTGTAACAGCTTAGTGACACATACATTATATTTAAAGAGTCATAGGTTGTAAACCGAACATCATGTAGGAAAGAATTACCAGAAATGCTGACACCAAATAGTTAACATTTGCCTGGATAAATAAAAGCATTTTTAAAATTATATATGATAATGATAACACTAGAGGGAGGAGCAAAAAGAGTAGTCCAGAGTACATTTTATTAATATTGTTATGGAGTAATGTAATCACACTAAAATGGTGAGCTACATGGCAGCTGACATTTTTGTTGTTTACAGAGAGAGATTGCTTTCTTAGGGCTTGAATCTTTGAAAAAAGACAATTTTTGTTATATTGACCCTGTAGGGAGACAGTAAAAGGACAGGATTGCGCTAGTACATCAGGTGCTTTTAAGAAGAAAACCAGACGCAAACTCTGTTTTCAAATGCAAACCATGACACTGAGACTGTTGAGCTAGTGTGTAAAGATGCTACTTCTACTATTTAAATGTAACTACAATCATCTAGTCACAAGAAAGAAATGACAAGAAACAGGCGAATGAAAAAACTGTTCAACAAGGATATGGAATGCATGTAATCTGTAACATGCGTGCAGTTTTGAGTGCCATTAATATAGTGGCACACTTAAGTCTCTTCTCTTGCTTTTGCTTTAGTCTAAAGGGTAAGCATGTCACAGCTGACAACCCTTTTTTGATGCAAGTTGTTAGCTGCTAAGCTAAGTAGAACTGATTGTCTTCTAGGAAAAAAAAAAACCAACAACAAACCAACCAAATTGAAATGCTAAGTATCTTCATCCCCTTTGACAAGATGAGGGACCTGTGTAATTTCATAAACCCAGGTGTGTTTCAAGAATGAGGTGCACAACGGGGTCTCTGAAGGCGAAATCTGATCCTATATTTCTAGTGTATTCTAAACTCCCGTTATGAGTAAGATACTGTTTTATGAGTTAGCCAGCTTAGTAAGCTTTGGTTAGCAATGGCATTATTGTAACCTGCGATAAAACTCTTGTGGTGTAAATCAAAGGTTAAAACATAGCTGTGTTTCTTCAAGCCCCAAGTCTTAAGAGACTGTAGCATCTGCATGGGAAATGTAAATAAATATCTGCTTACATTTTAATTACATTGCTACCCTGTGCTATTAATCACAGCTTCTGAGTACGCATAGCTCTTAGTCTAGTACAAAGCATCTTCAGTTGTAGAATTTTCCAGGAGAATGATGGTGGTGATAAGCTCTTGAGCATCATGCAGTCTTATTCATGTGTGTGATGTAGATTTTCCATGTGTAGAGGCTCATGAAATGTTTGCTTTGGCTTTCACACTGATATGTTGATTCTGGCAAGGTTTTAATATGCTGTTAAGTTTAACAAAATGTGACATCAGAAGAAACTAAACCCTGAATTCTTATATGGCCTCAAGCAAAATTGGCTGTTTTTCTTCCTCACCTTGCAGCATAAGTATTGGCTGCCTTTTATTCTAAAAGGTGCCTGTTTTAGAAGTAATAAGATCACCTACTAGTTATAAGCATAGAATATCTACTGTAAAGTGAAAAATAACTAGTCTGAATGGTTGTAAGATTGATGGAAGGGGAAAAGGACAAAGACATTGTTCCTGATAAAAACTTTTGAATCTGAGTAAGACTTACTGTATTTTGGCTTCGTAATGTTTGTTTTCAAAAACCTTAATGAAGGACGTGTTTTTAAAGTACCTTCAAATTATCTGTATTAGTTGGGAAAGTTAATATTATGACATTGCAAAGAAAGTGTGCCCAGTACAGAAAAAGGCTGTAAGCTTCACTTCTGAAATCTGAAGTTACTTCTTTAATCAGATATATACCTGAAATCTCTAATTATGTAATTATAGAAGTACACATTATATAAATACTAAAGGTTATAATTGTTAGTTGTTTGGGGTTTTTTGGTTCAGCATGACTTCCTATGCTGGTAAAGCAAACTTGTCAATGTATACAAATGGCAATTAAAGAAGGATAATCTTGTTAGAATTGAGCTTTGGCTTGCTTTATCAATAGTGCAGTATTGCTTCCATTGATATACAGGGATACAGGAGAATGATGCTTGCTGGTTTAGACCTTCCAAGCTTAGTTTTTAGGCAAGTACAAGACAGCTATAAAGTAAAGCAAGTGACCAACCTTTTTTTCCTATACTAATTCTGAAGTATCAATAACACTTAAGTCATATAAAAAATGTTGTGGGTTTTCTTTTTTTTCTTTTTTCCAGCAAATCCAAGACAGGTTCTTGTGCTGTATCTCTAAATCCACTGAATCTGAAGAGGACAACCAAAATGCAGGGCAGACGGGGAGACAGAACTCTAGTGACACTAAGGAAAAGTTTCTTGTATTGGAAACTGCTGTTCTTGTTTTGCTTGTGACTTGGCTATTCTGCACATTCTGCTGTTTAATAATGACTAAACATTTGTAACAAACCATCCTGAAATTTGTATTAAACACCAGTGGAAATCAGTTAACATAATTTTGCTACTTCATTTTTATTTGTGGTACGATCTTTATTCACTGCTCCGGTATGCTCTTTCACCTGTTGACGTATGCCTCACTGCCACTTTTTCCTGTGCATAGTAGGCAGTTAAGCAGCTTCCACAGAAGCTAAGTAGGCAAACATTTTCTGTGAAGTTTGCTGGATGGGTCGTTTCTAGGATTGAAGCAAGAGAGTTTTATTTCCTTCTGTACGGAACAGATTGCTTTTTCTTTCTGTGTGAATACAATTAATTCTATAGATGCTAAATTAATATAGTAGTATTGGCTGTATTGTTAAATTATTTTAAGCCAAATATACCATAGGCTATGCTCTATGTAATGGCAGCGATAGTAGTAGACAGTTCATACGTAAACTATTTCTTCTTCATAGGCCATCTTCATAATGGGTGGTTGAACAACCTGTGAAATAACCCATATATACATATTATGAAAACATAAACATCGCTATTGTTAATAATACAGGCGTATTGAGTTTGCATAGCAAGGTTTTGGTAGCAGGGGGAGCTTCTGTGGAAAGCTGCTAGCAGCCTCTCTATGTCCAATAGAGCCAATGTCAGCCGGCTTCAAGACAGACCCACCACTGGCCAAGGCTAAGGCAATTGCTGTCATAACACCTCTGGGGTAACATGTTTAAGGAGAGGAAAAAACCCCAGAAGAGGCATTTTGCAGACAGACAGCAAGCAAGATGTGAGAGAAAAACTCTGCAGATACCAAGGTCCGTGGAGAAGGTGGGGGGAGGAGGTGCTGTAGATGCCAGAGCAGAGATTCCCTTGCAGTCCATGATGAAGATCACAATGAGGAAGTCTGTGCCCCTGCAGCCATGGAGGGTCACAGTGGAGCACAGACTCACCTGCAGCCTGGGGAGGACCCCATGCCGGAGCAGGTGGATGCCCAAAGGAGGATGTGACCCTGAGGGAAGCCCACACTGGAACAGCCTCCTGGCAGGTCCTTTGGACCCATGGAGAGAGGAATCCAGGCTGGAGCAGGTTTGCTGGCAGGACTCGTGACCCTATGGGGGACCCACAATGGAGCAGGCTTCTACTGAAAGACTGCACCCTATGGAAAGAACCCACGCCAGAGCAGTTAGTGAAGAAATGCAGCCTGTGGGAAGGACTCATGTTGGAGAAGTTAATGGAGGACTGTGTCCCAGTGGAGGGACCCCATGCTGGAGCAGCAGAAGACTGTGAGGAGTCCTCCCCTGAGGAGGAAAGAGGTGACAGGGACAATGTGTGATAGACTAACCACAACCCCCATTCCCTGTCCCCCTGCACTGCTCAGGGGGAGGAGGTAGAGAAAAGGGAGTGAATTTGAGGCCAGGAATAAGGGAGAGGTGGGAGGAAGGGGTTTTAAGACTTGGGTTTACTTTTGGGTTTACGCTTGATTTGATTGATGATAAATTAAATTCATTTTTTCCCCAAGCTGAGTCTGTTGTGCCCATGACAGTAATTGCTGAATGATCTCTCCCTGTCCTTGTCTCAAACCGCAAGCCTTTCATTGTATTTTCTCTGCCCTGTCCAGCTGAGGAGAGGAGCGATAGAGCAGCTTGGTGGGCACCTGGCCTCCAGCCAGGGTCAACCCTCCACAACAGGTCACTTTGCCTTTTAGTATCTGTAAACTTCTCTCCATATTCGGAACAAAGATTGTACATGAGGGTTTTTTTTATATCAGTTATATGCCAGTTGTCCTACCCTTGAGAATCAGCCAGAAATTGGACAAGTCTAAGTCTGCCCAAAGCAATTAGTGTTAGTATGGAGTAAGAGCTACATGGGTTGCCATGGGCATCTTAGCGAGTTCTTTGTCATACCTGCTGGTCCAGGCACATAGGTCATGCGTGGACTGTGCTTTCAGCTGAGAAGCAAACTTCTCTGTCCATTGACCATCCTCCAGCCTTTGCTAGTACCAAGCAACTAAAATAAGAACTTGCCTGTTTTGAAAGCAAGAGGCATATAGACAGGGAGGGGGGAAGATGAAGATGCAGCTCAAAGGCTGACAAGAGGAGTGGGTGTTTTCTTCTGAGAACTGGGCTAAGAAGTAAGTTTGGATGGACCAACAAAGCAAAAATGAGATGCAGAATGAACAGGGAACGGAGGAACAGAACACCATGGGTATCTCAAAGGGAGAAGAGGTATAACAGGAGACAATATGGCAGGGTGAGGACATTGGGCCTAGAAATGTGTGAAATTAAATGGAGCAGGCAAGACGAAAAAGGGGACTGATCTGTCCCAGAAATAGGGTGAAACCTGCATAAACAAACAGATTGGTGTAAGGATTGGAGGTGGAAAGACCTATCTTCAAAGTCTTTTTCTCCCAAGTGCTGTATTTTCACATCTTAGTGGAATATTATAGCTTTGTCTTTCATCCATATGTGCACAATGTGTTTCAATTTATTACAAAGATGGAATGTTTCATTTGTTGTCGTTTATATGTGCCGTGCACATGTTTGCAACAGTGCCGGCAGGTTTATGGTACACCTGCTTTTGCTTTTTCCTTTTCCTTAGGGAACATTGTTTTTGCCTTCTTTCAAGAAGAGCTCTATAGTGACAGAAGCTACACTCCTAACCTCCTGGGAAGCAAATACAAAAGAATAACAGAAGTGTCTGCATCTCGATTGTGTTCCATCAAGGTAGGACAATTAAATTTACTCCATATGTTCTGATGTTGTCCTATTTAAATCAAGACCATATCTGCAGATTATCACCTTGAAGTGCCTCCCAATCTCAATTTCTGTTACGCTTGCATCTGTTCGACAGAACTTAAATGAATTTGTATAAACTAAAATACAATTTAAAAGGAAAATTGCAGAATAATCTTTGTGCTTTTTCTGGGATTACAACAGTTTAGAAAAGGAATATGATTATTACTTTAAGAAACTGACATGATTGCAGAGGAGCACTCATCCAAGAGGCTGAAAATTTAGGTTGTTTGAGGTAGATGCATCATCAAGAATATTAAACCTCATATCTGTGTTACAAAGCTTCATATACTTTATGTTAGCCAAAGTTATCTTGTCAATTGTTACTGTGAAAAAGGAGTTAGCAACAAGGTAGTCCCATTTTCAGGGGATGTTTTATAGATCAGGTTACTATAATTTTGAAGGGAGCATGAAAGATTAAGAAAATAAGTGAATTAGTTAAATGATGGCTAAAACCCACTGATGACGTACAATTTAGTAAATGCTCAGAGAATAATCTGAGCATTCCTGTGTATTGATACTAAATGAACTTTTAAGTTAATTTAAAACACAGACTGTATGTTGCTAGTTATAAAACCAATCAAAATTTAAAATTTATGATGCAAAAAAAAAAGCTATCTAGTTATAAATGTGATGTAACAATAGAATGCTCAATAGCTTCTGCATAAATCCAGTGTATTGTCTTCTCTGTACCATGTCCAGTTCAGTCAGAAAAAAGATGCAGTAGAAATAGATGATGGAAATTCCTAGAGACATGAAAAACCTTGACATGAAGGAGTGTTAGGGAAATTAATGATAGACAATGGAGGATGGCATATGATGTTATGTTTTAGCATTTAGAAGGTCTAGTTTATCCCTTTATACCATACAAAAACCAAGGTAAATTAGTTAAGTTGGCAGGCACCAAACCTACACTGGTAAATATATACAGTGTGCCCTATAAAAAGGCACAGAATCACAATTTTCACGAGGTTAAAAGATTGGTGAGTTACCAAAAATGGGTCATAGTAAATTTTTTTCTTTTTTTGTATGTGTGAAAGGGAAAATCTGAGTATTTACTGTTTAAGATTTTAAAATGCCTACAATAAAGCAAACAAACAACAATTCTACAACCTTTCCCTTTTGTGAGATCCTAACATGGCTCAGCAATAGAGATGGAGAATAAACCTGAATATAAAATGGGTCTAGTAGGCACAGTTTACTGAATTAAGAAAAGATAGAGGGGAAAAAAGTAAAAAAAAAAAAAAGAGAACATACTAATTGGCATGACAACATGTAGTCCTGTAGTAATCATACAGCGGTTAGTATTTTATATAGAATGACAAATTCAGTACAGTGCCTGAGAGAGAGGGAAAGAGACATCAGTCTTAGAACACTTTCCTGTCACGACGATATCACAGTAAACTGGCATTTGGACAAGCCAAAAGCCAAAGAATAAAAGTAATTGGTTTGCTAAAAGAGTATACAATTGATTAATTATGCTTCTGTCAGTTTGGCTGTAATTGGAGGGTCTCATTGCAGAGCCAACATTCTTTTTTTCTTTCTTTAGCGTCAGGCACACTCTAGCCTCCATTTCCTCCCAAATAACAAGTGCTCTTTAAATGGAGGAGCTGCATCTTTGAACTTGAATAAAAGGGTGGTTGTGCAGCGTAGGATTTAGCAGATGGGCTCAGAGAATCCGAACCTACCGCTAGTCTTTTATTCTGCACTAGGAAAAGCTTTGCCATTTTTAATGGCTCTGTTTGCTCCATACCCTGTTAAGCACAGTAGTCAGATGTCATTCTGAGGAATCGGGCAGCTTAGTTTCCAGTGACATTGATTACACTCAACAGTGAGAGGATGAGAAAGAGTGGTGGGTGGAGAAGTGAAAAGACAGTGTGAGGCATTTCAAGGAGGAGGTTTGCACTCCAGCACTTGCATGTGGGTGATAATCCCTCTGAGAGTTTTCACTCTGAAGTGGAGCAGAGTTGAACCTTCTGCGCTCAGTTCAGGTTTAATCTCCATCCCTGCAAACTGCCAGTGCAGCCTGTAGTTAAATGTTCATTTACTTAAAATGAAGAGAAAATAACAGTAGCAAGAATCTGCATCTTTAGAATGGAGCTGATTTCGCAGAGAGAGGCCCTGGCATGTTAATCCCTGGCATAAATGGGTGTAATTTGCAATGACAATGCTAAGCCTGTTTACACAGGGCCTGAGCTAAACCCAGTGATGATACACAATGCTGTTCAAAATCAATCATTTAATCCTTTGAAAATTTTTGTGATCTAACAACCAAAGATATTTGAGTTAATGAAAGATGGTGTGACAAAGCTGTGATTGTCACTGAGCATGACTTGCTTTGAGATAAAAATTATGACAAACACACTTATAATCTTATTTTAGATAAACATTCATCTTGTTATTCAAGAGCAAATATTAGTGAGTTGAATAAATACTTGCTGATAGTTACCAAACTGTGAAATAAGGTCTATTTTTTAAATTGGAAACAGTCTGAGTTGGCTTATACAAACAGAGAAGAACAAAATCACACTGGCAATAAGTCTACGTTTTATTTTACTTAAGTTTACAAGGAATCAATATCATCAACAAGAGCCTTGGTTTTAGTTTCTTTTTATTTTGCATGTACTTATTTTATTAATAAATGAAAGCAAATGAAAAAGGAAACTGCATGGCATACAGTCTGCAGTGCAACACTTAAGATACTTAACTACTAAACTACACTCCTTTTTGCATCAATTGGCTTGAGGCAGAATATCAGAAACAGTAAATATTTATTTTACTTTGAAACAAATAATGTTAATAGAAGGCTTCAGGGTTAAATCTGAAAGAAAAAAAACCTTTGAGTCTTTGACCCAGATTCCCAATGTCATTTATGTCAACATAAGTCCAGAAGACTTAAAGCCTACGCAGTCACTTCAAGATACAGACTAGTTGCTTGCAATTAGAATACAGATTAACTGGTGCCTAATATTCCTTGTAAAAATAAAAATGCAAACATAGAAGTACAAAAACATTCTATCAGTAAGAACATTTACATTAATCATTAAAAAATGAATTCAAAATCAGTTGCACAGAGACAATAGCTTTGTTCACTACTCGTACTTTGTTTAAGGGCTGAAATTTGGTTTGGATTTTAGATGCTCACATATCTGTGTTTATATTTTAGTGTAGGATATTCAGAATTTTTTATCCTACAACATTCTCTAATGGGTAGTAAGTATTAGGAAACTTGATAACCAACCAGACAAGCATGGTTGATTAAGAGAAGTGATTTACAATCAAATGCTTAAGACATGTTCATTTTTGCTGTTTCTCTCTCAAATAGTTGAGAAAATACCTGTGAGAAAGTATGCCTATTCTTAACAGTCCTTTAAAGTCCAAAATAACAAACATTTTGAAGATAACATTGAATAAGACAGTAAGGGGAAAAAATTGCTTATTTAACACAGTCAAGAAGCAAAAATGCATGTTTATGTTTCCCTATCTTTTTAGATTTCATAGAAATTGTGTTGTTCCATTACCAAAAGACTTCACGTATTGGTATGTGTTTCTAAGCGAATACCAGTAAAGCAGTGTAAGTTAAATTTACATACTGCTTTGGGCTTCCATTTTTTCCACAATTGTTTATTGTACTTTTCCTAAACCAGTCTTTCAGATTAAAAAGGAAAACAAACATAATAACACTCTTTGAAAGCCACACATTGTTAATGATAATGCAGGCAAATATTACCTGACTGTTGTTTACAGTGGATTTTCCTGCCATCTGTGAGGTCAAGAATGGGACCATTTTATCTGCTATGATACCAGCATTTTTTTTGTAGAGGTATACTATATGTATGTTTGTGATACTTCATACCATTTTCACTTTTTTGTTTCCAGCAACCCTACTTTCTGATTTACGTTAATAAAGCTTTTGGAGATTCACGAGTGGAATGTAAGTAAGTCTTGATTACATATTACTTCCATTATCTAAACATTACTATTTGTGTTCATAAAGTGAATAAATACAAAGTTCTGTATAAATCTTCACATGTAACTACATGAACAGTGACAGCTTCAGGCCTCTTGGTTTTCATCCCCAGTTTACTGGGCGAGATCAGCAACGAACATGCAGTTTCCCCAGGGGAGCCTACAGCAACCTTTTTCATCTCTGAGTGCTGCCAAGTATTTCAGTGATCCCTGATTTTTATTTCTTTTTAAACACAACAAAACAGTTATTGCTAAAGAGAAGCCTGAAGGACTTAGGTTATATACATACATACCTCTGTGTGTGTGTGTGTGTGTGTTTGTGTGTATAAAAATAAAACAAGAGCATAGACAACATCAGCAGACTGGGAGGTAGAGAAGTGGAAATTGGCCAGCATCCAATTAAAGAAAAGTCCAGGCATGAGAAAAAAGAAATTCTTTAAAGAGGCATTTAATATAAGGTAAAAGAGAAATGTTGTATGCTGAGAAGTTCTTCCCAAGCCCAATTGTAGTATGGAATGAGAAATAAAAGTTATTAATGGACTTCAGGTTTTTGGTCTGAAAAAGTCTATAAGCTGTTAACTTTTATGTTTGGACTTTCCGAGCACTTTTATACAAGGGGCCTGCTGGGGATCCACATTCTTCTGCAGTCAGTATGGGTGCTGAGTCATCAGGAAAGTTGGCCATTTGGTTTTAGGTTTCTAAATATAGAGGTGAACATTTAAAGCCCAAATCTGGGAACAGTGGACACTCTTATGCAGCTTTGGTGACCTGAATGATTTCTTTCTTAATAGTGGTCTTATCAGAATCAAAGCTGTGCCTGTATTACATGTACTCCTGAACATCGTAGTTCCTATGACAAACAAAAAGTAATTAAAAATAAAAAATTATTAAAAGGAATATAGGAGAGTGGCAAGTTTCAGGCTCTGCTAAGCATCAAAACTCTCTCAGGACTTCTCGTGTGCTATCGCTCTATGCAGAGGAGGTGGAACAAGTAGACTTTTGTGGGAGGGAACCGAACAACCACCCAACTAAAGGAAGGAAGCTTAGGTTAAGCCTTATAAGGGGTGAATTTTGACTCTTCAGTTGGGTTTTAGCTACTGTGTTCAGTGGTAAGTAGTATGAGTTTGTGGGAGTCTGCCTGGAAATGGTCAGTTCTCTGAATAAATATTATCCCAGAAGATTTGTACTAACTTAAACTTTGCAGTTGGTAAATTATAGTATGGTCGGTGGTTCTTTCCATTTCTCTGTGTGTGTATGTTGCTACAGGGTTGGTGGTTTTTTTATTTCTGATAAACTTCTGCACACCTTGGTTGGTTTGTTTGGGAACTTTGCTAAAACAGGACCTTTGATATTCAAAATGCCGTGACAGAAAATCAGAATTACAAAAAGGCGTTTTCACTTTCAGAATAGATAAATATGTGTAATCCAGTATTATATAGTAGGAACTCCTTCTTCAAAAAACAAGGTATTACATTGGTGATTCGTTTTTATTTTGGCAGCATCACATGCCTTCTGCATAGATCCTAGCTGCAGGAATGCTTGCGGAGTGATTCGCCACCTGAAAACGTGGGGCAGGGAGGGAGAAACCCTCTCTGGTCCATGATTACCTCTGTCTGGCTCAAGGCGTCCATTGCCGCCGGCGGCAACGCGCCTCTTTGCCGGGGCAGGCCTCAGCCATCGGGGCAGGCCTCAGCCATCGGGCCTGCTGGGTGCCACAGGGGTGGCACGACTCGCTCCTGGTTCTCTGCAGGGGTCTGCTGCTGCAGAGCACAGGCAGCATGGATGCCATCTCCCCACTCAGCTACCAAGGTCTTCCACGAAAGTGAGTCCTTGAAGGAGCTGTGAGGTCTGATGGGTGTAGTTTTGGCAGACCAGGCATGGCCCAGGGCCGCCAGTGCCTGGCTCTGCTTTCAGTGAAGCAAAGGCGTCATTATTTAGATTGACTACAGTCCAGGTAGGCAAAACTCTTAGTGATTTTTGAATTAAGGGAAGGATATCTAGCAAGTGGATAGCAGCAGAGGAAAGACTAGTTTGAGGGAAAATAGGGGTTTTTTTCTATAAACTTGGTATCAAACTTTCATCCTGAGTGTGTTTCAAGAGCTATTATCGATAGGTGAAACAGCTGGGAACTGAACTTCTTGACAGGGTGCGAAAAGCCTGTTAAGTGACAAAGTGCTAGCCATTGCATCCAACATGCAGTGCTTTTGTACAGTGGCAGCTCATGTGCAGCAGATTGGGTAGTCAGAAGAAAAGTTCATTACCTTAGTATGAGATGTGAGCTCCAAACTGGACTGTGCCTTCATTTTCTATGAGAACTTAAAACATGCAAAGTTTGAGGTTTTAAAAGTTAGTCAGCCATGTGTGAGTTACAAAACCACAAGGAGTCAGCAACTTATGTTAAAATTTGAAATGAGTGGGTTTATTTGCTTCTAGCTCAAAGCCAATTTTATCAGTTTCCTTCCAACTGGTGTAAGACTAAGACAGACGATTTTACAACAAAAGGGGACTTCTTGACAATATCACAGCAGGATGATGAGAAGAATCTGTTCCTGATTGAACTAGGGCAGAGGAATGCACTGACACTTGTCTTAAGAGGTACTGTTACTAGTGTGCCCCTAACCGTAGGCTCCTTGTCTGTTGCTCTGTAACACCTGCTGAACTCGAGTTTCTCAGCAGCATGTAGGTGGAGTCAAGATCCCTAGGCTTCAGAAAATAAATGCCTAATACGTGACCTACAAGCGTATTTCTGCTGCCTGTGATAAAGAAAGCAAGAAAGTCCCATTTTATTCCGCTAGGAGAAAAATCAGTAAATGCGACATTATCCAGCTCTTTTTATTGTGACTTTCTTTTTAACATGTTCTTTGGAAAGGACTGAATCCTGCTTTCAGTTATGCATGGTATGCTGAAGGGATTGATTTGGGACTTTATTACCAGTCTCTATTATAATTCTCTTTATTTTGGGTGCTGTCTTTGCACAGGATCAAAATCAGGATGTGTCTGTTTCTCTTAACTGAACTTCTTACTGTTATTTGTCTATTTTATACCTACAACATACAAAGTGCTAGTTATTTCATGTGTGCTACCATTAATATATAATGGAAGAGACCTTTGTACAATTAAAACAATACACAATGCAGCTGAGATGAGAGATATGAAATCAGACTTAGTGGTTGTCTAAAATATAGCCACCTTGAACTCATAATGTTGTGACATGTTGCTGTATTTCATTTGAATTTTTTATGAAAAGAAAAATGCAAAATGCAAGTATTTCCTATATCAACAAAATTGCTAGTGGTTCTTTTCTCCAGTGGAAGCAACTCTCCTGTGTCTTTAACAGTGAGATATATCCAGTTAGGTACCTGTAATTCCCAGTACTGTAATTCAGTTTTGTTTTCTCGTGGAATTCAATGCCATTTTCATTCAGTCTTTTTCTTCGTCTGAAGGTCCTGAAGTTTCAGTCATTCCTATATGAGTTGTGGTGAAATTACATTTCCAGAGAAAATGCAAATTTGGTGTATAAAATATACCTGCGCATTTCTCTAATGAATGTGCCAGTGCCACAAAGGGCCAACAGCAGCTTCTTAGTCAGTGGCTACTATTGTACAGTGTTTAATTTATGCACAAATACACTTCCTCTTCTAGAGAGCATTTCTAATATGATGTTTTTAACATATAACATCTTTTTTTCCCATGATTCCTAAGACCATAACTCAAAATTCATCTAACAAATATTGTTCTGACCCACAGGAATCAAGTAAAAGTTTTGCCACCAACTTCACTCAAGACAAGATCTGATGATAAAGAAATTTCATAGTCAGATCTGCAGCTATTCTGCATACCTGCTCAGGTGTAGATGTGTTAACACTTTGATCTGTTTAATATCAAATGTTGTTGGGCTACATTTTCTGGGACCTTCCTGACATTTGTGGCTTTACACTTCCAGGTAGGAAAATGTAGAATTTTTCAGCAAAATGAAAAAGAAAGAGAACAGCTTGAGTATGTGTGTGCATTGCTGTGTTGTTGAACTTGCTTTTAAAAATTAGTTTTTCAGTTCTTCTCAAAGTGCTTTGTAAAAGATTTAATGTTCATGTTCAGCAGTCACAGGGCAGAAGCAGCACAGAGTCTCTATCTGCTCCTTATAGAAAAGGCCCGTAGTGGAAGCAGCAGGATGACTTAGTACAAAGAATTTTGAAAAAAGAAACTAAGCTGTTCTATGTTCTCATTTATTAGACAGAGGGAACTGCAGAGTTTAAGGAACTCAAATTGCACCTGAATAATTTGCATTTAGAAAGGATGTTCCTTTCGTGTTCAATTGGTTTATTGAATCCGTGTTAGATTCCTGTAAATGCTGCACAGCTTTTGCATCTCCAGTACTTCGCCTAAATGAAAGACTAACCTTTGGAATCTGGCTTGGCGATGTTACATTTATGTTTAGTCTAATAGAGGTGAAGAAAGTCATTGAACTGAATGGCACAAATTCCCTTGGTCCTTTAGAAGCAGCTTTAACAACAATCTCGCTTGGATGTTCAGAGTGACAGGAATTAACATCATTCCTATACACAGGAACATGCATCTGCTTGAAACAGCCTTCACAAATTCATGTGACGGTAATCTTCTGTGAGGGCAGTGTGGTGCCAAAGGAGGAAAAGCTGAATATGCTTTTCATTCCCGGGAGAAATTAAAAAGAAGGCTAGTGCTCTGAGTGGTTAGCAAGCCTGCCTTCTACCGACCTGCCATCAAGAAACTTGAAACAAAGCTCATGTTACAGGGCAAAAATATTTTGGAAATCAGTGTCTCAAGGAGCTGTGGGGTTGGTGTGAATGTGGACTGAGCTCATTTTTTTCCTCTAGAGTTACAGTATTGTTGACAGTGAATTCTTTCTGCAGATAGTGGTCATGAGAAGTTTTGTCCTGGGGGTCAGACAAAACACTATATCAGATGTATAAGAGAAATCCTGGTGTCTGTGTGGGACCTCGGTATAATACACCTAATTCAGTCCCTTTCCATTTCAGCATTTTTGCATAGCGCTCTCAGGTATCTTGTACAAAGTCATTATGGAAAAGGTAGTATTTAACAAGGTGTTTGAGGCCTGTAATATTTTGGGATTGTTTGTGATTTTTATGCAAAAGCAAAATCATATTGAAATCAAACATGAATTTAGTTTGTGAATTACATTCAGGAAGTGCTTTGTGGAAAAATACCCATAATCATTACCAGGGACTAGGGATTTAATATTCTATTTAATGTACCCAGAATTTGGACACATCAGATTGCAAGTAGCATTTCTGAGTTTATTCACAGCAATAACTACTTGCTTGTATTAAGACAGGGTGATAGTTTGGTTCTGATCCTGAAAAGCAGGAAAAAGCTAATGTCAGTGTGAACTCTGCACTCACAATTTCTTTATGGGAACTTTGCAACAACAGTGCAATTGCTCTTTTCAGCCAGAGTCTGTGGTCTCCTGAGTTACTCTGAATGCGTGCTAGCTTGAGTTATTGGCGTCCTGGTCCCCAGATGGATTTCTTTCTTTCACTAGCCTGCAGCATTCCTTGCCAAAAGTACTACTCTAATTCTTTGCCATGTGAACACAGAAGGGCTAGAGTTTGGAATGACAGTGCTGAAAAGTGAAAGCTTCTATAAAAGAGAAATCATAACTTTCCCCCAAAAAACCTATTTAGTCTTTGCTTTCATATTGTTGAATCCCAGGCCAAGAAGCTATTCAGTAAACAGTTTGCCATTGCCGAGCATCAGGACCAAATAGCAAGAGCCATGGGTAAGATAACAACCATCATAAAGGGCTGCTAAAGCCATATATAAACAAAGGATTCTCAAACAACCTGGATATTTTCTACCTGTCACATCAGCAAAAAGGGCACGGCTGCAGTCCTGGAGTTCAGTACCGCTGCTTATCTGTAATTGTTTATGAAACTGTGTAAGAAATTGTCCCATCCTGGTGAATAATCATCTGATCACACTCGGTGTCAACTCATTGTTGGCTAATGGTTGGGTTAGAATGAGGGTGATATGATAACACGCATAGCAGTAACTTTGGTACTTAAGACTCACAGCTAGCATAGAACAACGCTGCGTATTCTCAGAGATGGAGGATACTGCCTGTTTGTCTTATGTTCCTTGCTCTGCCTAGAATATTATTATTCAAGAATAATAAATCAGAATCAGTATCCTATTCTATTTTCTCTAGGCACTCCAAGGTTTCTTTAGAAATGGTTCATCTCTGTCTCAGAAGCTACAGAAAAGGAAGATTTCTTCAATGTTTTGTGCTCCAACATAAGTACCCATATCTGTGTGCATGTGTGTGTAAAATGAAATAGAAATTCCGAACAAAGCAAGCAGACTTGCTTCTTGACCGCTCCATGCAGACAAAATCATAGCAATGCATAGATAGAGCTTGTGTTGCTTTATGCATGCCTGAGTCGTGGGCAGGAACAATAGAGAAATACATATAAAATAGTATGAGAAAAGAGATGTGCAGAACTGTCTTGTTCCTATTTTGTTTGCCTCTAAATAATGTCATAAATAAATGAGTATGTGCAATTGACCATGGATTATCCCTTACCTCTGAGGATCTAAAAACTTGATTTGAAACAAGTTTTACAGGATATTTTATAACTACTTTGGATTTTTTTTTTTTTACTTTTTAATAACTTGGCATATGAATTTATGAGTGTACTGTGGTACTATCATCACAAAGAAGATCAAAATAGTGACTGGAATAAGTGAAAAGGACATAGAGCTGGCACAAAATCTGTATGGAACAAAGAAGTTACATTTATTATCCAATGTACAACTCCCCTTGGGAACTTGGGTCGGTATCATACAAATCATGATGGAATAGGTCCTCTAATGAAGCACCGTTATTATGGGAAGCAGGTAGTCTGCATTTAAAATAAAAAGCTAGGCACAATTATATTGGTTGTTAGCATGCAAGCAGCTGAAGGAGCCCTGTGTGTTATTAGGCACTTACCCTTACTACCTGAAGTGGAATTGTCTGATAGGAAAATTGGGTAGGACTTTCTATGGAAAAAAATGCAAGTCATATACAAAGTTGTCTGTATGAGACTTACGACTCATTTTAGTGCTTTAAGGTGACATTTTGTTGGCAATGAAACAAATATTTTGGCTGTTCCTGAGGTCTGTGAGCTTTATTAAGTACATGAATAACAAATACACTTGATGTAGCTGATCGCAAACTATGTTCCCTTTGCTTCCCTAGGATCCTTAAACCTTGAACGAATCCCATCATCCGAGACAAGCATTGCTTTCACTGTTGTTCCTGTGACAGTTGGATGTGAATGGTGAGTCTATCTTTGGAAGGCAGAAAATGAGATGGTTGTCTGTCAGTGGTCAGGTCTGATAGACAGGGGGTTTTATGTGTTGGCATTACGTCTTATGTAAGATTTTTGCGTAAGTGAGAATAAGTTTTCCCTAGAGAGACAGATGAGGAATAAAGGATTAGTACATGTCTCCACACAATAACTCCTAATGGGAAATTCCAGCCCTGTTTATAACAATAAGAGCTTTGCTGCTGACTTCAGTAGGATCACAATTTTACCCCTAAGGTGCAGTTGTGCTTTCCTAAGAAAGCTAATGTATAAAATACAGCCTCTGCCAGCACATCATCAGTGCAATAGCGTAGAAAGAGGGTAACATTGAATGGCATCGATAGCCAATAACAGCTGCTGCAAGCATCCTGTCGAGCAGTGTATTAATGTTTTTCACCAGCTTTCTGGGTTTGTATAAGATTATTTTCTTCATACCTGAATGAAGCAGACTTAGGATGAGTTGGGGTTCTTTGTGGAGCTGTGGTTAGCATTTGTTTTTTATAATTTTTATTTTTTGAAACTCATCGAAGAATGTCAGATGTTACAAATCTTCCTTGATTTTTATTAATAAAGCACACCATTTATAACTGTTGGTTTTGAAAGCCCTTCAAGACACTTTAATTTTTCATCTCCCTTTTTTGGTTCTGTGTAGTTCTGAATTAGCTTCCTATCCTCAGCGCTCGCCTTTTGTAAAGCAGATATTGTCATGCACACGTTTCTGGAAGGTGCCTTGCACCTCGTGAAGGAAGACATTGGGATCCCAGTCTTCACTGACCCGCTGCTCGGTCGGTAGTGGGCTGTGGATATTGGCAACATTGCAGAGGGTCCTTGGCCAGTGTGCTGCCTGTAAGTCATGGGTGGAAGACTGTGGCTTCATATCTTCCAGGAAGGACTAACGCTCTGTTTTGATAGGGCCATTTAGATGTCAGCTAAGCAAATAACTCCTTGATATGTTTGCATGAGAATGAAGCCTGTAGACAAAATTATATTCTGTAATGGTTTCCTGCAGCTCCCCAGATACTTGTTAGAGTAGTCCGAAATTTAATTCAGCCTCTCCCTATGAAATTGGATCTCTACTTTGTACTTCTGATCGCTTCTCTCAGCTCGATTAATGACATGGAAGCACTTGTTCTTTCTCTGAATAGTGTCTGGGTGCCTCCTGCCAGAGCAATGGAGATCACCTTCTGCTGAGCTTATACACATATGCAGCAACAACAGCCATAGAGGGTGCTTCAGTGCACTGTGTAATATCTTCTTCCAAATTAAGGAAACTCTGACACATCAGTCAATTTTTCACTGCCTGTATTTGATTGCACACTTAAAATCAGCTGACTCTCAGATCAAGTGGTGCCTTGTAGCTTTAAGGTCAGCAATGGCTGTTGTCTGTGTTGGGAATTCTTCTGTCACTGTAAATGGTAAAACAAGACTCATACTAAAGATGGGCTGGAATTTCTTTGCAATGATCCCCCCTGAGAAACTTGAACTTTCTTGATTGCAAATAGGAAAACTCTTGAAGGAGTGTGTGCACATGGTAGAGCGAACTTAAGAAGGGAAGAAAAGGATCATATTGAATAATTTCCAAAAATTAAGTGAAAAAAATCCCCAAACGTGTATCAAACCAGAAAGAAGTAGAACAGCAGCATGAGGTGACAGAGTCCTTTTAGATTCTGAAAGTACTGGAAGTTTCACTCAAGGCTGGGCAAGTTCTGCACTGTGGTATTAGATGTCACCGTCCTGAGATACACAGCTTGGTACAGTGACACCACTTCACTGCCTCATTTCACGCTAGTGTGTTTCAGCCTACGTGCTGATTATCTCCAGTATTTGGCTTTTTATACTACATGCAATGGATTCAATTTTCCTGTTCTTACA
This sequence comes from Rhynochetos jubatus, assembly GCA_027574665.1. Taxonomy (NCBI): domain Eukaryota; kingdom Metazoa; phylum Chordata; class Aves; order Eurypygiformes; family Rhynochetidae; genus Rhynochetos; species Rhynochetos jubatus. Next base: position 21,711,082 of record CM050654.1, read on the forward strand.
GGCAATATCTTTAGCAATATGCCCTGAAATGCCTTATGGATTCAAGCTGTCCCTTAATCAGTGTTGCGGAGGATGCAGTTTGTATCTTTTTCTCTAATATATGAACTATGATACTAGATTCATCCTGGCATACATCTGTCAGAACAGACTTAAAGCATTCAGTTAGAGACACTTCATCACCAGAATGGGGCCAACAAATTGGACACAATCTAAGAAAGGTGGATTGAAATATAACATAGATGGGAAATGGAGGATATCTCAAAATAAGGTCATAATGGAGGACTTAAATTGCACATATATTCAGACAGCAACAAGGCATCTTCAAAATATGCTACAGTATCTGCATACTGATACTGACTTTTACAAATATGCAACAAATATGGATTGTTTGTGGAAAGAACAGCTATGGGTCAAGATGTAACATAACAGAGAAAATAACTCCACAAATATAAATATTTATTATTAGTGGACGGTAACCACTTCCTACTAAAATTGGCAAGAATGATGAATCCAACCCTCTTAATATTTATTGGAGAATTAGGAAGCTAATGAAAGAGTGCAGCAAAATATCTCTTCTGCCTTCTAGAAAAATCAGCAAAGCCAACATTATCAGACCATAATGAAGAATACTCCAGTATACTCAGAGCTACTGTACCACAGATCCACCGCTAAAACCCACCAGTGCTTGATACTGAACCAAGGAGTGAAAAATACAGAATGAAGAATCCTGCACTGACAGAAGAACGTGCAGAATTCTTTTCCATCTGTAGTTTTTGTGATCATTAATACTTCCATGAAACACTATTGGACTGCCACAGAGCAAATTACAAGCAAGAGGTGAATGCACCTGGTTTGATCTTTGAGCCACGTTGATTAGGTGCACGTAACAGTCAATGTCATCTGTGCATACTGTGGCATGTTTTAGTATCTGCTATTACTTTTGGGGTTGGTTTGCAGTTTGAGTCCTTAACTTATGACCTTTTTATTTTTTTTTTTTATTTAGCCATTGATTATACCGCAGAAGATACAATTCACTTGAACTATAAAATCCCTAACATTTGTTGTGGTACTAATAAGCGTTGTGCCTAATGAAAGATGCAGTGAAAGAGAAAGAGAGGAGGCCTAACAGTCTTGACACCATCCTTTGTTGCAGCAAGGGGACAAGGGAAAGATGCCCTGTAATTGTCTTATCATCATATGCACATATACACATACGTAAGCATTTTTATTTGTTTATCTAATCTCTTGGATGCTTTTTCAATGCTTGTCTTATCCTTGGTTCTTGAAGTAAGCAAGGAAAAACTGTATGGCAGGTATTCAATGTTTTTCTTTCCAAAGAGCCGCTAGTATCCCTTGTGTTGAGAAGAAAATGGGACCATGTGGAAAGCTAGATTTCAGTTAACACATCAAAGGGCAGTTTGTGGGGTTTTGCCTAGAACTAAGGTTTCACTGAGTTGGAGGACTGTGGGAATTTCGTGTTCTTCTATACACTCCTGTATTGCAGTCTTACCTCTCTCCCTTTACTTTTCCTCTGCTTCTCTGAAGGGGACAAGTGAAAGCTGTTGAATATATTCTATGGTTCTTGCTGATGAATTAGAGGAACAGCTGCTGAGAACAGTTTGGGAATACAATTTGGGGGGGGGGGGGGGGGGGGGGCAGGAAAAAAGAGATGAGACACAAACAAATTCCCTTAGGATGCCATTCATTCTATATGCAGTATTATACCAGAGGGTTGGAAAGATGGGATGAGCTGGTTTAAAAAGAAGCAATTCTACATACATAGCACCCACAAACCCATGTACTTATAGGCACAAACTTTCACTTTGTAGGTAGAAACTGCACCATTGTATACATTTGGGTTTTGGCATGCATTAGATGTTAACTTTTACAGGCATAACCATTGCACTTTCTTCTCAGTATTTCCCAAACAGGCTAATTCTTACATTCTCTCTTCTGTGTGCTTTAAACAGCATTGGAAAGGGGGAGAAAGGCCTACATTTTGGCATGCAGGACAATCAGAAATCTAATCCAGAAATTTAAAAGGGACTCATTGGTAGGTGCCAGTCAGTGTTCCTGCAACGTCCTCCTGCTCACGTTTCTACATTTTAAAAATACGGTACACAACTGTGTGTTAAGATTGGAAATTAAAGCTGATCCTCCTCAGTTGCCTTACGAGTATCATACACTAACTGAAGCAATGGGCATTTTGCTTTCTTGTCTTGCTACTTCAGTAAATTCCTTCCCAGGTCCTTTTCACCTAGGAGCGTTTGGGAAACACGGTTAAACACGCCTGTCTACAGAAACGGGAGAGCCAAACATCATAATTACGTTGATCTTGAATAAATTACCATTTAGTGTAGTTCTGATAATTCACACTATTTTGAAAAGGTTGATCAGAATTTTTGATGGGGATCTTGGTCTTACTTAACATGTTACGGCCTTTGGCCACACATCCCGTATTTTCAACGAGATGTTTGTGGTTTACCAACTTGTTTCCTTTCATCCCACTGCAGGCCAGTAGTAGGAATTGAATTCTTTTCTTGATTGGAACACATGAAAAACCCCTTATGATATGTATGTTTTGTAAACTACAAGCTTGGTCTGAAAACATAACCATTTTAGAGTTCTAGGAAAGTAATTTTAAATAAATATTTTAAAATGTTATTCTGGAACAGATTATTTTTTTCCATGCTTAGAGGCCTTCTTGGTAGTTATGAAATTATTTTTTTTTTAATTAACTCTCAGTAATCATCTAAAAGTGTAATAGTCATGAAGACTTCACGAATGATGTTTTTGTTTCTTTAAAAGGGATTGCATTGGCTCTCAGGATGAAAGTGTCATCGGATCAACTGTAACTATAGCCTGACAGTTCGTGCTTCTGTGCATGTGCATAGCTTGATATTATCTAAGTACTGGTAACAGTGATACCTACGGCTGCCGTGGATAAACACAGGTTTCTGATGACAGCACCTTAAGCACAGGAGAAAAGCTCTCGTGTGGTTTATGATACCATCATAACCCTGATGTGCTCACAGAGCTTCATTCACAGTGTTTCTTTGAGTTGTTTTTCTGTTGTTCATGTATCACACTTGTTTCTTGTTGAAAATCATAAATATTTTGACTCTTTAATTAGACCCAGATTAAAATTAAGTAAAATACCGTTTACTTCCCTGGTTACTTTAAAAGAATTCAAAAGCTCAGTTTGACATCTTAATGGTTATAAAATGGATGTTTTGGACAATACAATTCTATTTTAAGCAATAATGTAGTGAATCATTTTTTTTAGTTAAATTTAGCACAGCACTATGATTTTTGCCATGTGGTTGATCATATCACTCAGCATGACAGTCAACTCGATCATCCTTATTTAACAGAATATAGTGAGTATTGAATGAAGCTTTTGCAAATATATATACATGCAAGGCAGCTAAAAAAATGTTAATAGCACTTGCCATTATAAAAACCTGGGGTTTGTTTATCTGTTTCTTTTTTTGACACATTTCTGTTTTAAAAATGCTAAAGTTAATATTCTTTCTTTTTCCATCTTCTGAATTATTTTTTATTTTACATGGAGGTTTGTTTTGTTTTCCTAAGGCCTTGGCTGTGTACAACAGTTGTACTGCCTAACCTATAGCAGCCCAAGTTAAAGGAAACAGGTTCTCTAGTACTGAAATCATTACGGGGGGGGGGGAAGGAGAGGGGCAGAAAAAGACCTTAAAAGGTCATCCAGTCCATCCCTGTTCTGAGGCAGGAAATGGGTAACTAGGTCATCCCTGACAGATGTTTGTGTAGGCTGCTGTTAAAAACCACAAATGAAGGGGATTCCACAACCTCCATAAACGTATTCCATCTAATCTAGACTTAAAGTTGAAAGGGTTTTTTTCTTGTTGGTTTGAGGTTTTCTTTCTTTGTTTGGGTTTTGGTTGGGTTTTTTTTTCCATCTAGTGTGCTCTGCTGCAAACTGACCAATTGTTATAATTTGGGTGGGTACGAAGAATTGTTTATAATGGCTTTCTGTATGCTGCCTTTTAAAATATGCATTTTTCCCCCCATCTTATTTTTCTGAGGAAGCCAAACCCCATTCCTTCAAGCTTTCCTTGTAAGTCATATTTTACAGATTCAGAGAGTGGTAGTGGTTGGAAGGGACCTCTAGAGATCATCTAGTCCAATCCCCCTGACAGAGCAGGATCACCTAGAGTAGATTTTCAGAATAATTTATCATTCTTGTTGATTTCATTTCAACTCCATCCAAATTGTTGAAATTGTTCCTGGAGTGCATTGCCCAATATTGCACAGAATGCTCCAGCTGAGGCCTCGGCGGCACTGAAGATTGCAAAATAATTAGGTCCTGCATCTCACATACTGCACACTTCCTAATACATCCTGGAATGAGAAATGCCTTTCTGCAAAATCCTCATGACATTGACTCATATTTAGTTTGAAATCCACTTGAACCTTCCTATCCTTCTCTGCAACCCTGTTGCCTTGTTAAAGCATCATCATATTACATTGATATACTCTGTTTTAGTTTTGTCATGGGTAGTACTTAGTTTCTCTGTAGATTACACAAGCTTATTGCACATACATTGCTTCCCATGTTATCTAGATATTTTGAATTCTGATCTGTTTTCCTATGTCTTTGCAACCCCCTTCCAGATTTTTTCCAAATTTTACAAGTTTACTCCCTGTTCTATTATCCAAGCTGTTCAGTGAAAAATTTAACAGAATAGGACCAATGAGAAACCCCTGAAGGATGTTACTGCAGTGCCATCCTGCTTTGTCAGGAAACTGTTAATGAATACTGTTTGGGAGAAATTTAACTACTTGTGTGTCAACTGTTACTTGATTTTATCCACACCATTTTTTTGTATTGCAGGCCAAATTAGAGAGGACCCAGCTAAAAGTTTTGTTAAAGCACAGATGTCACATTTACTACTTCTTTCTTATTCAAAGGCCTGTTGCCCTAAGAAGGAAATTAGGGAGGTTTGACCAAATAATGATCCTAAGATAATATTTTAACATCTTATCGCTAAATTGTTTTCTTTCGTATTGTTATCTCTGTGCCTATACACAAGCTGCCTAATAACCTGTTAGTATCCCTCAGAGGATTTATGACAGTTAGGTCAGTTGAACTCAGATCCCTAAGACAGGCAGTATTTTCATCCTTTCGAGACTTCTAGGACCTTCCTTGTACTCCATGAATTCTCAAAAAAAAGAAAAAAAGAAAAAAATCCCAAACCATGGAAAAGAAAAAACAAACCCAGAATCGTCATGCAGTTATTATTTTATCTTTTTAAGTGCTCCAGGGTAATTTTTAGCAGATTTTCCTATGGAAACAGTTTATATGATAATAGTGTATGACCAAGCAGACCACACCAAGCCTTTTGAACTTGTCACTCACTTTCCAACCAAACTGGACTGTGTAGTTGTGGTCTCAAAGGTACCACATATCTACATTTTTGTGAAAATGAGCAGGTAAACAGAGTCCTCCATGGCAACAAGGAATTCAGAGTAAATGAAACCGTATCAGGAATTGGAAAACTCACAGAAGAACATTATGAATATTCCAGCCATAAATTTCAGTCAGAGCTTTGCTCTGGGCTAATCCAAATGGGAGACGCAAGGCTGCAGGGAGGCAGGCTTTATCCACTGCTTTCCAAACTGCAGCAGAATCGGAAACTGGCGTGTCTTAATATCACTTAACCCATTCTCTCCCTTTTGTGGTCTGTGCTTCTTGACATTTGTTAACATTTATTGCCTTGCATAGCCAATACTAAGGTTTTTGTAAATACATTAGGCAAAAAAGATCATCGAATATTTAGTCTTCTCTGTGTCGCATGATTTGTTATCTCTCATGTTGGATACTGGTTTTGAACCTTCCTCTGCCTAGTCTAAACTTTACTGGTTTAATTCATTTTGCCTTTTAGGCTTCTTGATTTGTGAGTGTGCTATTCTTTTGAACACGCTTTTAGTCATCTATTCTTGTTTCCACATTTTTGTGTGATTCCTTCTTGTTTCTTAGTGAAATAGCTCCTGATGAAGCCTTGCTGCTCTCTGTCAGTGCTTTCTTTGCAACAGGATAGTCTGCTGTTGTGCCTTTAATACACTTCTTTCAGTAACTGTCAGCTCTCCTATGCTCCCATTTCCTTCTGAATTTCTTCCAAAAGATCTACCCACCCATTCATTCCTTAAGCCAACTAAAATCTGCTTTTGGAAGCCCATTCTTTTTCTGCCACTCCGTGCTTTCTTTGGTATATTGTTTTGAGATCAGCTTTATACATATACCTTCCATCTTTGTCTTAATCAGGAAGTATTAACTGATAAGCTAAATAATATATAAAACAGCCTTTCCTCTCTTGTCTCCTCAACTGAAATCACAAGTTCTCCGTACCCTTCAGGAATCTGCTGGGCAGCTTGTCTCCCCTACTGCTATTTTCCAAGACCTTGAGTGTGTGTGGAGACATGGTGGGTGAGAAGGAAAGGTTGTCCCAAATCTGCTGGCTATGGGGCTGTTATCCTTTTCTCAGGGGAATACAATGTGTCTGGACAGAACCAGAGATAGGACACTGGACTAGGTGGGTGTCAGATCAGATGGAGCAAAGCAGATTCCCTATTCCCAGCACAGGGGCATTGTGGAGTGAAGCTGTAGACTAGCTCTTCTGGAACTGGAAGGGAACAGAGGTGAGGAGTCTGTAAATTATCATACTGACATTTTAATATCTAATGTTTCATGATCCATTAGGCTTATTTTTGATGTTATTTGGCCAAAATTTGAAGGCCTTATTCAGTTATTTACCAAAAAAAACCCCAACCCCAAGAACCAAACAACAGCCCTAAACTGGTATGACTTTGCCTGAAAAAAGCATCAAGACGTGCCCCATTGCTATTAGAAACCGTACACAGACATGGCTCTCTGCAAACTGTCTGTCTCTAATGGCTTAAAATCAAAGGCAACAAAATAAGCTCTAGGCAAGACAGATCCTTCAGGAAAGAAGATACAAGGTGTAAAGAGTGAGACAGAAGTATGAAAGATGTGTGGAAAAGCATGAGCTTAAAAAAAGATGGAGAGGAAGCCTGACAGATAAGAGGGGCCTGTTTACCTGAGAACAGTGTTATAAAAGGAACAGTCTGAGTGTAGGGAAAAATTGCAAGGAATAGCAGACAAGTAGATTGCAAGGGACGCAGGAAGAAAAGCAGTAGAATAAAATAAAAACAGACAGGTGGGGGAAAAGAAAGTGAATGTAGCATCCATCAGGATGGGGTTTTTCATTTATTCACCAGGGAGCATTTAAAACCAAATAATCTATTAAAATGACACAGAGAAGAAGGGATTGTAAAAGTGCCCTTGCTTCTGACTGGAATGTAGCTAATAATATTAGTAGCTAGAACAGGGAGGCTGGAGTTGAGAGGAACATTTCTAGGGTAAAAACCCCCACTGTTTAATTTTTGTGTTTGAAGGGCAGCTGTTTGCAGGCTTCTTAGAGATGTGGAGTACAAATAATCATAGCTGAGGTGGATCACTGGATCTGACTGATGGTGATGATATCAAAGGTATGATAAATGCAGTTTATGACAATTACATGGATGATAAAAATAGATCTGTGCTTACATGGTGTTTGTGTCTATTTCTTGAAAGCGATACCATTTTTTTCATTTTGGCTTCTCTGCATCTTGATATGCTGGTATATTTAGGGAAGATATTTTTGCTAGTATATTATTTATGTATGTTTTTTGTTACCTTGCAACTCAGAGCTGCTAGCGAGTGCTATATTAAAAAAATTATAAAGCATGGAGCGCAGTATATGGCTCAGGGAGACAGCTCTAATTCAGTGAGCCTCAAAATTGATTTAATCAAGATCTAAATAACTTTTTCCTATAAAAATATTATTGCTTTAAATCAGTTTTAGAAAACTTTAACTAAACTTGAAAATTAATGTTAGTACAATTGCAACATTCCTATTTGCTCATAAATAGAAATGCTGTGTGCGAATCAGGTGCAGAAGCTGTTACCATCTGAGACGGTGTTCTATCACAGCAATGCACTTGCTGTCACAGTCACTTGGCATTTTACCTTGTACTCGTGCCAAAACTGCATTTTGAATCTTCTGAGATACAGGACACAGGCTGGAAAATTCTAGTTGTCATTCCAGGCCAGACTGGCCAGGGGCACATAGGTCTGATACAGGGAGGGTCCATACATGTGCTCATCTATGCAGAGAGGAGGAAGGACAGTGAACTACAAACTTCCAGCATTCACCGAGACAGAAAACAGTATGTTCTTCTCCCATGTTATGTTTTCCCAGCATACTACATTCCATCTAACCTAGAAATGTCATAAACAAGTAATTTTGATGATGAAATAATTTAGGCGTTTTCTACTCAAGCTGCTGTACCAGTATGTCTATTTGGTTACAAGAATATTTTTCTGCTGTGACAGTTAAATCAGATTGGCTGCTGGTGTGGGCATAGTTACATGGTATGTGTATGTCCTCCTATGTATGGGGTAGGTGAGTGTATGTGTACATGTGTGTATACGTATATCTATGTATAAAGTTCATATATATTGGCAAACACACAGTGTGGCATACTGTAATAGCTTCTGCTTTAAGAAAATACTGCTACCGGTCTGTTATTCGGAGCGCCAGGATGACAGGGAACTAACAAAGAATTTGACAAGCAAAACAAAACAATCAGTTTCACTGGCACTGCAAATAATTGATGGGCTAAATCAGACTCTAGTATTGCTTACAGAAGAGCATTGCTTGTTGAAGAAAAGGATAGTAACAAGGCCGGGTTGCTCCTCTGTTGAAAAAGGTGACTTGCTGCAAGTCCCAGAAGATGGAAAAAGGCTACATATTAAACATTTCTGATTAAATATATGAAAAGGTATAAGGAAGATATGTAATATCCTTGTTGGGTGTATTTTAGAACTTGATCAAAAGAAGCAGGTGAAGGAAATAGATATTAAAAGCTTCCAAAGAAAAGGCACTAATGATCTCTGATTCCTGACGTTTTTCTGTTTTCTAGTTAATAAAGACTGATTTAAATTTGGAAGCACATAATTTAATACTTTTCCAGGGATGTTGTCACTTGTCATAATTCTGGAACCTCCTGACTTTCATTCCTAGAAGTAGGATTCCTGCTAAATCAAGTACCTCTTCTACCTCTACTTCTTTTGATTGTCCTGTGAATTTGAGGCCCTCCCTCTATTTATTGATATAATTAAAAAATGGTGTTATTTAGAATTTACATGTAAGCATAACGTTACTCATATAATCGGTTACCTGACCTGATCAGTCACCACTCTCGGGTATTGCAGTATCTGCTGCTTGCATGAAACCTAAGCCAGCTAATATCAACTTTATTTTGGGGGGAAAGAAGAGAGATAAGACATACCCAGTTATTAAAAATATGTATTATTTGATGTTAAGAGAGTACATAATTTTCCTGAGGACACCAAAATGTATTTGATGTCTGTGAGTTATAAAGGTGAAGGTCTCAGAATAGGGAAAAAAACATAATCTCTCTGTAATTGGTCCCACAATCATACCATATTCTTTCTCAAGGACATGTGGGATAAACTCTGGGTTTTACCACATGTAATGTTTGAAATGATGTCTTTGTTCCGTAAAAGTTTAGAAGTTGACATTTGACCTGAGTGCGTGGTTATCTTTATAGATGCAACGCAGATGTCTCCAGAAGCTCACTCCTGCTGTAGTCTTCCTTATTTTCACTATGCAGCTCATCTTTTCTTTAAGCCCTTTCCTATGCCATCTGCCAGTTAACTTCTGGAGGTGATGTATAAAATTCACGCTCTGTTTTCAGTCTACATCAGCAGCTCACAAACCCAAGAGATACAGCTCTGCTGTATTACAAAAAGTAGACCCTAACCTATATTTTGCAGCAGGTACCCGTTTCTGCCAAGCAATGGGTGCTGTGTTTAATGAGCGCTCTGGTGGGGAGTCCTGCAGCACATACCCACTCCTGGTCCCTCAGTGAGGTGCCTTCTAACACATCACAAGATATTTCAAAGATCTGATTATTTTTCATAGTGTTAATTTATGACAGTTTAAAAGATACCTTGGAATTTTTATAGTATTTAAACGGCATGTCTGATTGATAGAAGTAGTAGTGTATGGGATCTTCCTCTTCATATCCTGTTCCCGTAGTCAAAGCGCCTGATGCTTTATTAAAACAAGTAACATTCCAACAATCAGAGGAATGACTTGTGGACAACCGTGGCAGAAAGAATGGTTGGTTTATGTATGTTTTTGTAAGAGTAGCAGGGGTTTGTATTAAGCGGATGCAAATGAGTATAACCAAAGGGACTGAATTGCTTTAACTTATTGCTTCTTACCTGGCAGATTTTAAAACCGGCATGCTGCAGCAGGATATACTCATCAGGAAATGAGGTACATGTTCACTTACGCTATCGTATGGATCGTGGAAATATGAATATGTTTTGTTTCTAACCTTGCAAGAAGTTTCAGTGCCAGCTGCTCGATATTAATACTGCACTGTTTTACTTCATGCCTAAGTACTAGCCATTTCCTGGTGTAATTTGCTTAGGTAAAGCCCGAGAAGTCTTCTCTAGGATCAAGTCCTTAAAACCAAGTCTTGGTTGAGGTATCAGATTACTTTTCTCTGCCCAAAAAATGCATAGCTGTTACTAAATATATGTCCTGGAACAGACTTATTTAGCAAGTAAACATACTGATTTTTACTTGTGGTTAATACCAAATTGCTAAGAAACTTGCAGCTATGTTGTGTACTTGTGGGAGGTGGAGGTCTTAGATAACGTGACAGATGTCACTTTAAAAGGCAGAGGAAGAATCGGTGATGTCTGCGTTGTGCGCCGGTCTGCAACCCAACATCGGTAACCTAGTCCTCCCATTCTCAAACAGAGGGGAAAGTAGCTTAGTAGATGGCCAGGATGTCCTCACACAGCAACCACAGAACGAGCACCATGCCCAGCTGATGAACATACCGATTTACGTACGCAGAACGCAATGTGTCTGCAAGCCATTATGTTTTTTTAAGCAATCAAGGTATTGTCGTATTTCAGTTGCGCTCATAAATTACAAGGTGTTGTTCCAGAAGTGACTTTGCCGTGTCTCTCACACCGTCAGTGAAGCCCGTGTTAGTTTTAAGGGAGGAAACACTGAAAATGGGGTGTAAACTCGCTATGTCTGCGCTTCAGCCTAACTCAAGGCAGAGAGGGACGTTCTCAGAGATGCACAGGTCAGGGCAGGTGCCCAGCCGGCAGCCTCAGCCTGCTGTGGGAGGCTACTGCCCCTACTTACCGCAGCGGTGCGGTGGAGACCCCCGCGCCTTCCCCCGCGCTCCGCCACCGTAGGGTGGCGGAGCGCGGGGGAAGGCGCGGGGGGCTCCGGAGCAGCGCCGCGGCCTCCCTGGAGCCACCTCCGACCCCGCCGAGGGGCAGGTGCGTGCGCGGCTGAGCTCGCCGCTCCCCACCCGCACGCCCCTGGGCGGTTACGGCACGGCTGGGCTCGCCGCTCGGCTCGCGATCGTGTTTGCGCATGACCCCTCCCCGCCTGCGCCCTCCCCTCCCCGACGGCGGCGGCGGGGAAGGTTCGCCTCAGACACAGGCGGCTGCTCGGCGGCGGCGGCGGCGACGACGCAGTGCAGAGGTGCGGGCGGGTTTGCGCTGGCCCCGCGCCCCGTCTCTCCCGCGCCCCGCCTGCCTCCGGAGCCCGCTCCTCGCCGGCGGCCTCCCCGCGCCCGTGTCGGGCCGGCCCCCCCGGCCATGAGCGCGGCGTTGGGTGTCCCCCCGCCGCGCCGCCTCCCCCGCCGCCCCCGGCGGCTGCCGGGCTCCAGGAAAGTAGCTTGATGAGTGTCCAAAGTAGCAGTGGAAGTTTGGAGGGGCCGCCATCTTGGTCCCGGCTCTCCACGTCCCCACCGAGCCTGCAGGGCTGCTCCGCGGCGGCCTCCCAGCTGCACGGCGCGCCGCCCGGCAAGCCGCCCAAGGAAGGTAACCGCCGCGCCGCGGGGCTGCGCGGGGGGCCCGGCCCTCGGGGAGGGGCCCGGCGGCCGCCGCCGGAGGTCGGTCCCGGGCTGGCGGGGAGCGGCGGCGGGAGAGGCTGCGTGCCCCCGGCGGCGCAGGGTCGGCGGTGGGCCCGGGGCGACGGCGCTGGGCCAGCGGGGCCCCGCCGCCCTTGCCTCTCGTCAGCGCGGCGGCGCCTCGTTGTTCCCCCCCCCCAGCTGCCGGGCCGCGAAGGGGGATCGGCCGCGCTCCCGAGCCGGCCGCCCTCCGCCGCTCGCGTCTCCTCCCGCGGCGGCCTCCCCGGAATCGGCTGCCCTCCGCCAGCGGCAAAGTACAAGTACTGCGCCGGAGGATGCGGCCGTGGCCGCTGGATGAAGGGGGTCGGGCACTTTTGGCATCATGGAGGTGGGGGAGAGAGAGGGGCCGAGGCCGGGGGGCTCGTCCCCGGGGGGGAAGGCGGCCGGCTTCACGGCCAGAAGTGACAGGGCGCCTCACGGCCGCCGCGGAATGACTGCAACTTTCTCCTGTCCTCCATCACGCCTTAGATGATAATGTTTTTCTCCTCCCTCCCCTGCTCCTCCCCTCTTGTGTTACACCGACAGCGACAGCAGGGTGTTGTGGGTGTTTGCAGGGAATATCTGTATGAAGGTTATGAGCAAACAAGTCCCTTCGCTGTTCCCTTTCGGGTATTGTCTGCTTCTCCTCCTTGCGCTGAAGTGTATTGCCACAAGATGTAGCAGTTATACAGCCGGTGAATTGCTCGCTGCTTTTAGCTAAAATAACTGTTTGCTGGGCGCCGGTTAGTGGCGGAGGAGAACTTTTATACACGGATACTTACGTGCCGAGCAGTTGTATAATTTTACTCGATTCGCCCCACTTTAATGAATGCCATGTAGCGTTTCTTGTAGCGTCTGCAAAACGTCATCGCCCAAGCAGGAAACTCGCTAACTTAAAATAGAAATAATAGCGAAAATGGAGAGTCTTTGTTTTTCAAGTCTTCCTGTAGCTGCTTAATCGCTTTGGGGTTTTTTTCGGTTGATAAGTGATGTAAGGACTTGGTAACAGGGCTTCGACATCCTGAAAGCATGTAACGCAGTTCGTGTTTCTCCATTTTCCACGCCAGTAGTTGTCAGACTTGTATCACTCTGTGTCACTTCTGCACACGCTCCTGCAGGTAGATTGACATGAAACGCTCTAGAAAATACCTGGAAAGGAATTATGGTATATGTTAAAGATGCTGAGTAAAGTGGCAGGCATTTTGTGCTAGTCTTCTCAGCGAAACTGAAGCTCTTGGAAAAACAACAACCACCAGCCAAATACATACCTTAAGTTTATCAAGAGTAGGTTTCTTCAGTGTTGCCAACGCTTGTTATGAATATGTGTGCATATAATATTCACGTAGAGCATATGCGTGAGGTATTTTTGGATGTATTTCAGATGCATGGCATACAAGCCTGAAATTATTATTGCAGCACCACTTATCACTTATTTTAAAGAAAAATGGTGCTCCTTGAGTGCCTCTGTTTTGGCAAGGAAAAACGTTTTTGTGAAATTAATTTTTCATATGATGCTGCTGCTTTTTGCTTTTTTTCTTTCTTACGACTCAGGCTGTTGGATTTTTCTGGGTACTCTAATTTACATCCTCTAGTACAGCTTCAGGGGTTGCAGAGTAATCGAAACCCTGGCGTGTGCGTGGTGCTGTAACACGCTGTTTGTATGGTGTTCCTCCTGGGTCTCGATAATTTTGCATTCTGACTAGGTACTTGTGTTAGAAAATCGGCGTAAGCTGTCGGTCATGCTCGGGTTTATATTTTGCGTTCATGCTCATCAGATGTTATCAGCACACCTGACTTTCTGTGTGTACGTTTTACAGTGGTTTGCCTGAAAGCAGCAGGCCCTGAAATATATGCACGTCAGGTTGGTCATAGTCATTGGCTTATCTATATGAAGGAATGCTGTGAGATCGAACTAGTGTGTGCAGTATTTGCAGTGCCGTGTATTTATAGGAGTTTGTGCTCCCATCAGTTCTCAACTTGTGATGTTAACAGCGGTTACGAGCTTTGGAGCGGTGCACGAGACTGCTGGCCCATGCGGGATCGGAGCTGTGTCACTACTGATGCCTGTGCTGGTTTTGGGTGGGTGATATTTTCTGGATATGGTGCATTCAGCGCTTGGGCTGAACCTGTGGCCTGGCCTTCATATCAGAGGATTCAAATCCCTTTGGTTGGCTTCTGTGACAGTTAGGCCCATGTTGCCTTCGGATGTGCAGGCCTTTACTGAGTGCACGATGTGTGCTGTGGGTTATCTGACCTTACCTGTGGTTCACTGGGGAAGTCTGGCATGAGCCCACATCTCTCATATGGTCTTTTAAAGGTTTTGATTTATTAAGATCAGAAACCCCCCAGCACCTTGTTTAGAAAGTTCTCTGAAGCTCAAATGAGGGGAAAGCAAAAAGAAAAGCCCTGGTATATCTATTGCACAAAGTTATTTAAAAAAAATGCAATGCCTTGTCAGTAGCAAAAAGGGAGTATTTGGGAAATATGGGTGCAAGTAAAGAAAATACTTAATCTTTTTTGAAATGCACAACAGCATTGCAACAGTGGTTTTCATTGGTTGTTATCTTGTCCTATATCTTGACTTACTGTCATGACATCATGGCTTAGCTGTATGGTTTTTGAATTTGTTTTAAGGTTTTAAAATGAAAGGACTGGGGTGGGACTTGAATGCAGTTTATCTACGTGCTTTTATTGCACCAGAACTGTCTCTTCTTCGCATTTCAGTATAGCTTGTAAATGTCTGTAGCTCTGTCAATTGTTTTATATGCCAGTAGTTTATGTGTGGGATATGTGGTCACTTATTCAAAAGCCCTGCAGTAGATGCTATCAGGAATTTAAGAGGACTGTTACACAGTATTATTTTACATACACTATGTGATTATGTGGCTAAATCTTGTGCCACAGCTCACATCATTGCCGTCACTCAACTTCATGTTTGAAGCTTCTTTTGACTGCTTTATGTGTGTAAGTAAAAAGACCAAAGCACATAGCTGGGAAGTGCTGGTTTCTAAATGGGGGATGTTCAGGCTTTTGCAGACATGACAGAGGGACAGAAGAGGTTTTGGGAGATACATGAGAACATTTTGGAATCGCTTCTCTTTTGAGACTGGGGGCTGTGCCACACTGCCTGATAGTCAAGCACGATGCTTTGCAAGTTATTTTTTGCATGTGCTTTTGGCTTTGAATTCTTTACTAAAAGCAAAACAGAATGCCAAATAGTACTTTGAATTACCATGACAGGAATATGAATTTCAGTTTTCAAATTTGAGCCCAAATTATGGCAAAATGGTAAATAAACTCATGACATGTATTTGATGCTCTTTGAAGAACTAACATTGTAGGTGTAGCAAATTTTGTTCGTGACTTTTTTTTTAAGTTGATAAATATATGTATTTGTATTTGTTGTTATTTAGAATGTGATGTTATTTGTCTGAACATAAAGATACAGTTTATTTCCTCCTTAAGTTTCCATTCTAGAAAATGTTTCTAGATGCTGGGTAGCATGTATGTTGTATGTATGTAGCACATGTGCTCCATACAGTCTGTTGATCCGTGAATGCTACCTGATGTTATTAAAACTTCCAGGATTGTGTTTTAATGTTGCTTACTTGCAGTGTAAAAAGTTAGCTGCTTTATTTGCTTAACCACTAAGTTCTTAGTGAGTTTCTTGGTTTTTATCATTCAGCTGTAGATTGGGAATTGGCTGGTTTACATGGAAGCAGAGAAGAATGGGAACACTTTGTGTTTAAAGATGGTTGTATATTTTTACTTAGGATGAGCACAGCAATCATAAAAGATTACTTAGGCGGGCTGTAGCATGAGCAGGTGTTGTGTAAGACTTTATATTCCACTGATACGGACAGATTCTAGCTTGTGATTATTGCTGGTTTTGTTGCAGATGTGTTTCTCATAGTGAGCTGATGCTTATGTCAAATTCTTAGGAGATCTTACAGCACGCCCAAATGAGAAATAGGAAAAGATGACCTTTTTTTTTAATGTGGGCCTTTGTTTGAATCTGATTTCTAAAAGGCAAGTGCTGCAGAGAATAGAGAAAATTAGTATTTGGGTGATTGTTTTAATTCTGTTTTAATTTGCCTAGAATGGAATTTCCCATTAACCTATTCCATTTTAAATGGAGAATCGGTATCTTTAAGGACAGGGTGTATTTATTTATTATTGTCTGCATTCAAATGAGAAGCTTGTTATTTCTCTCAGTCTTTTTTCCCCCCTGTATGTTTTTTCTTGTAGCAAGTAGATTTTTTTCCTTTAGCAAGCTGAACTAAACTTGCTTCTTTGTAAACTCTGGTCTGCAATTAGTGTTGATATTTCTTTGGATTTTCTTAGAGTCTGGTAATCCTAAATTATAACAAAATACTGTTGGGACTCCTGGGAAAGGTGACTGTATGTATGTGCATCACAGTCAAAGTTAGGTCTATACCTGAAGAATGGAGATTATGGAAATAGGGCAGGTTTAAATAATCCTTTATGCTTTCTGTGTCCTTCATATAAGGTGGTGTTTTGAAGTAGTACAGGCTAGATTAGCCCCATCCTGACTTACTTGCCACCATGCCGAATTTTTTACACAAGAAACTGTTGGAAGCTAGTAAATTGTGTTTATGCAGTAGAGTATTTCCTGAACTGTAGCTCCCGTAAAACGTAAAAGCACACAAAGCAGGGAAAGAAAAGCTTTGTCTTTATAAACAACTTTCCTGGGCTTGGTGTGTTTCAGCTGTAACAGGGGAAAAGGGAAATTTGGTTTACCAAATTTCTCTGAGCGAGTGGAGGTGAGGATGGATAGTGGAAAAAGAGGGGTCAGGGTTTCTGTTGAGAATGCCCGTACTGCCGTTGTGGTCGCTGGAAAGTGGTTACACAGAAGCTGGCTGCCATAATATAACCCAGTTTCTCAGGTGCGCTTGCAAGGGGAGAACTTTTAATAGTTGCTGAAGATAACAAGGGATGAGTACTGCACTTTATGTTCGGTACTTAAGGGTCAAGTTCAGTAGCAGTAGAGAAGGGTTAGGGAGCATCAGGTGTTCTGGGTCCTGCATTTCCCTTCACCTTGACTCCATCCTTAGTTAGATGCCTTGTTTGGGATAGAAGCAAAGTGTCGGCTTCCTTCCCAGGCATCTTCTTTCTGGAGGTCTTACTCCTTCCTTTCATTCCAAAGCAGAATGTGGGGATATGCCAGCAGAAAAATCCTGGCAACCAGCCTTTCCCTGGGGATGATGCAGCAGGTGGCGGGAACATGAATGCTTGTAAGCTTCAATCGACCTCAGTCAAACTTAGTCCTAGAAGAGGGGAGCAGAAGGGCTTAAGTGAGGTTGGACATGCTGAAGATTGAGGCTGGGGCTGCGCGAGCCTTCAGGGTTGGGTCTGTGCTGAAGGGATTGACTGAAATCAGAGTGATTATATTACTAATTTTAATCATGACTTAAATCAGTAAGCAGGAAATCCTGATTAAATAATTGTTTTTAATTTTATTTTGCATTTGTGCTTAATTATTTTTCCTAAAGAAAAGTTGATTCTAATTGGTCTAATTTGATCATGCCTCTTGTGAGGCAGGAGAATACGCAACTGTATGCATCGATTTAAGTAGTTATACAGCTTAGATTCTTAATGTTTGAGAAACATAATTCCCCATGCTTTAGACAGATTTTAGCTAACTTTATTAGCTAAATAAAATGAATCCTATTTGTGCTAGATATGTAAGAAGAAACAAATATATCCAAATGTGTTTTGCATTTAAACCAGATTAAGTAGAATTATCTGTAGTTTTGAGATGAGTCAGTGATTTGTGGTCACTGCGCCTTGCAAGATTTGGAGTTAATATATCAAATCCAGTTCCTTCTTGTTCATCATTGGGAAAAGTAAGCCAGGCTTTCCTGCTTTCCAGGTTATCAGTTGTTCTTTAACAGTCTCGAATGAACCAACTGTTGAAGAGGTTGGACAAATGAAAATGCAGAAGTGGGTGCTGGTGAAAGGTGGCCGAGTGCTTCAGAGCTCCGATTCGGTTGGCTTGACGGTGGCTTCCAACGATGTGATGGTTTGGCTGTCAGCACAGCAGTAAAGTTTATATCGTTTGAATGTATTTTTCCCTTGCATGAAGTTGCTGGATCATAAACTTTAAACCTCACCATAGATTCTTACTGCTCCAAGTTTAGCTTAAATGTTTAACACTGGAGTGTGTTTTTAAAATATGCAAATAAGAAAAATTATCCACCCTGTGCTCAAAAGGCCTTTTAGCTTTAACTGGAGAGGCTCTGAGGCTGACAAGTGTCCTCCAAGGGTTTAGAGGGAAAGCTAGGGGTTGTTGGATGATTACACAACTGTGATGGGAATCTGGTTGCTTTGGAATGGGAAGCTTAATTTACTGGTGCTTTTACATGAAACTGAACATCATGGAGAAGGTCAGTATTCCCTGAGACCGCCTCCACCTGCTGAGAGGTGGCAGCAGGAGCATTAAGCAAGGTATCTTGCCTCATCATATCTGCACAGTTTTAAGTGGGTGGAAACTTAAAGGCCACAGTTTCTCTGTAACATCCTTAAGAACAAAGCACTCTGCACTTAAGATTTTAAGAGGTGAGGATGGTGGTAAGAAATTGGAGTGCCATTTACAGGAAATAAAGCCCAACCATAATTACTTGGAGATCGGCAAGTACTGGATTCCCTTTCTTTGGACTTCTGAGGTAATTATGCCTATAATGGAAAAGGAAGGAAAATACCCTTTTTTGAAGAATAACAGGAAATCTTGATGCTTTTAGAAAAATCCCTTGTATGATGTCACATACACCCAACCATTTAGATATTTAACTTTATGACTGTACCTTGAGCTCGAAACCTATAGATGCTTCAAGCACTCTATATCCTGCAGCTGTAGCTTCTAGTGGATTGCAAATTATTATTTTTTTTATAAAACCTGTGAACTATATGTGTAAGGGCAACAGATTAGAAAGTAATGTTAAATATACAAATACATAAGTTGCTCTTCATAACCCTTGTAAGTCTGAAAGAATATAATTTAGATCCTGGTCTTTACTAGGTGAGTCTCTGATGCACTTGGGATCACACAGCTTTAGGAGCAGAGGTGTTTTCCTGTTTCTCTTCTCCACCACTGAACTATTGGAGCTCTTGATTTTATGGAGTCAAACTCAGATGATGCTACATGTAGGATTTCTAGTACTTCTTTCGCTCCTGTGGCTTAGGTGAATCAGGCCCATACACTGCATGGCTGTATTTCTTAAGTATTGGGTTTTTTCTAGTTAATGACATATTCTCGTATGTTGCACCATTTTGTCCTAAATTTTACAGCTGTACTTCAGCCAATACTTTTTTCCTCTCCCCTGTGTCCTAAACCCTTCTTTCTAGCTATTTGGGTTCTCAGGGAGGTTGCAGTCTTTGCTGTTTCTTAGCGTATTCCTAGTAAAAGTGATGAGAGAATAAGTTTATATATTCACTATAAATCAATTGAAAATAAAATCCACACATTATTAATAATAGTCTCTTCAACATTAGTAGAAACAGGTATTTTAAATTAATCTATACAGAATTAAAATAAAAAATGTTTAATTGTTTAGACAGGACACTTTTTTTGGTTGATACTGCTTACTTGCAAGACTCTAATGTAGGCAGTTTTCTTAATAGTATATGGTGAAAAATAGAGTAACTTTAGCTTTTCAAAAATCTTTTACAAATATCGTATCAGTTTATGTAAGAAAACGTTTTGCAGATATTATGCTGGTCTTAATTTATTGGGAAATTCTTTTAGTCTTGATGGGTAATGGCCTGGTTTTAACAGTTCTGTTAAAAGTTGTATTGAAAGATGTACCAGAAGTTTTGAAACTTTTCAAAGTAAAAATCCTTTGTGTTACATTTTCATAATGTTTCTCCTACCTGTATTTTGCGTTGCTTTTAAAATATCTGGATATCCTCTTACCTGAAGAGGAATGGCAGAAATACTTGGTGACAACTAAGCCTGCATTTGCTGCCCTTTGAATTAGAATTTTTAGTGTATAGAACGTGATCACACTTTGAGTTCACATCTGGTATTCAGAAGGTACATGTTTCAACATCCTATACAGTCCAGGCAAGTGAGAATTTACCCTGTGATGAGAGGAGTGTTGGTGGTCTAGGTAGTGTGATTGTCTTCGTAAGGTAATTGGTTTTGGTTTAGTTGTGGTGGTGGTGATTATAGATTATTAAGAGTAGGTTTATCAGTATTCGTCACTAAGATTTTTGTTTGGTTTTTTGTTTCTTTTGCAAGTAAATTACTGCTTGAGCTGACTGTTGTTTGGGACTGGTTACTGTCTCTGGTATGTGTTGTAGAAACCTGTTATTGGTGTTGCATCTTAGTTTCAGTAGTTCTGTTCACAGTTCTGAAGTATCCTAAAAGGCTGTCTTCTAAGTTTTCTACAAGCTTTAACCTTGAATAAAGTGGAGTAATTCTTGTTGTACTACATTTGTATTTAGTATGATGAAGGGCCATTATGAGGAGCAGGATTTTCATATTTTAAAGTTACTTTAGGGTACAAATAGAAGTCATTCCCAAAGATGCAGGTTTAGAATTTTTGAACGAGATACAGAAAGCACTTTTTGCTGTGCGTGTTACTGCATTGGTATGCGATTGCTTTTTGTGAAGTTCATTGCCTGTTTAATTTACATCTGCTTATATAACCAGGTGACATATTACCGCTTTCTAATTAAATTGTATTATTAAACTATTGTGGTACTAATAATGCCTCAGAGAGGTAATACCAGTATTCAAGCTACTAAAAGCAAATACCATGGTCTTTGCTTCCTTACTAGATGGTGTATTCTATTCTGCATCCATAGATACTTTTCAGTCCCTTGCTCGATGCATGCTGTCACATCCAGAATGTTCAAGTGGTTAGTATTAAGGAAGAGGCAGTTTTACATAGAAGTGTGTATATGCGTGATACATATATACACAAAGTGTGTGTGTGAAGTCTTCATGAGCTGTCTATTTAGTCATAGGAATAGTGATGTTGTTAGGACCCCTCATCCCCCATAGCATTCTCATAAAGAGGCTAAGCTTACACAAAAACTTCACCTGCTTTTTGGTAAAAATGTTCCCCGTTCCTGTTGTGTCTTATTACATTATGTACTTCTTAAAAACTTGTTTCATTTTTTCAAATATGTCATTTTGTTAAACCTGCTGGTAAGTATTGCAGGTGATACAGAATTTGGCTGCTTCTTGAGTTTTAGCTTTTTCTATTGCTGTTCACTTTTGAACAGAATAGAAACGTGGAGTTCACAAAAAAGCAGAGTCTGGTGGTGTATTATATTATATTTCTTGTATTTTTCTCCCCATTTGTTGTACTCGCAACATGTATCTGAATTTGGGGATAAAATATTGAAGCTATGACAAGAAAAGAATTTCCAGTAAATGACCTTAATAGTGATTTCCCCCCCACCCCAGTGTCGTGTGATTGAAAGTTGACCTGATTTGTTCTCCAGCTAAATCGCAACGTGCTGTTCTCTCCGAGCCTTTCGCTTGTTTTTCTCTTCCAGAGAAGTGCAAACAACAGGCACCAGTCTCTGCCAGTGTCTGACACCACCTTCCTGCTGTTTTCCTTAAACCTCTCTTTTTCTTCAAGTTGGTTCGTACAAAAAAAAAAAAAAAAGAGAGGGAACCTGCTATTTTTACGGTTTTGTTGTTCTTGCAGCTTTGAAATCCCGTCTTTCCAAGGGAAACGAGCGATGAGGCAGCAGTACCAGTGACTGTCAGAAGTTGCAGAATTTGGCGTTTCGCCACCATCTTTATGGCTCTCTGAGTGGGGGTGTGTGCTCTCTCCTAGACCAGGTCCCTCCACCTGCCTCCTCCCACTGCCGTTTTCCCTTCCTGACTGGTGCTGGGTGACCTGTGATCTCATTCTGCTCCTCTGCTTCCTCTGTGCTTCCCTAAACTGTCATTTTTCCACCTCAAATTGCGATCTCCCTGCTCAGCTTCCATTTGTGCGCAGTGTTGATTTTCCTGGAGGGAGGGTAATCTCTGATAAGGGGAATGGGTCAGTGCGATAGAAGCAGGAACCTTCCAGACATTCAAGTATTGACTGCCCACGCTCAGCTGGAGGTGCACTCGGTGACACGGTTTTGCAGGGATGTAGCCGATAGTCTCTCCTCTGGCGTCCGGTGGCATGTCATTGCACTGGAGCCCTCCCGCTGTACAGCCAGCAGCGATGGCGAGTGCTTCGTGCAGTTACGAGTTCACAGCTGCAGGTGCCTGTGTCTGGAAAGGCTGGAGAGGAATGCTGGTTTTCTTTGGTGTCAGAGTTCTGCTTGACCACCAGTTAACCACGAGAAAAGGTGAAATCCAGTTTTAAGATTGGAGATGAAGGTTCAGATGAAGGGGTTTTGGTAAAGAACAGGTTCTGTTAGCATTTTTTCAGTCTTTAATATTGGAAGTTCTTATGTTCAAGACAGGTCATTACAATTGCTTTTCGTTACATCCATTGGGTCATTGAATCTATTGGGTTTGTTGTATGAATGATTCAAATGTACTGACTGGAAGAGCTTATTACTGGCGAAACAAGACATTTTTAGTATGAGTTCCCTTATTGAGTAAATAATCATGTTAGCGTATAGTACTTGCAGAACAATATTTTGTTATGTGAATGCAGTAAGTGAAAATAGTGAATTAATGATTCCGGTAACTACCAAAATAGGTAGTTACACATCTTAGAGATGTAAGTGGGTTTCATTAGAGACTAAACTGATTTTTTCCTAACAGTTACACCAACACCTGCATGGTGTACTCAGTCATTTGTCTTTGTATTTGCCACCTCATATTTAGGAGTTTTCCTGTGTGTAGACTTCATCATTCATTCATGCATATTAACTGTGGCAGCGCTGGCTACTGTCCCTGAGGATGCATAGTGTCCATCAGCCCTGCCAGCGGCAGTGGCTCCCGCTGGGCACCTGCTGGGCAAGGACCACAGTCTCCAGCTTGACCTTTTTTTTATACCCTGGGAACTGCTGTTGATGCTTTCACCTTCCTGATGTGTCTTGATTCAATTGCTTTTAGTACTTCTTGAACTTCAGCTGTCTTTTTGTCACTGAGATAGGAGCCTGCTAAAGCAGTGAGCCTGGGTCTGCTGGGGGAAGGGAGCGTCGTGTGCAGCAGATACCCATGCACATCTGCAGGCTTGTCGGGGTTTTAAACTTGTCTGATTGTACAGGCACTGGTCTTATTTGGACTGTCTGCTTTTTCTAACTGATAGTGGTTAAGCCTGGCTTAGTTCTGGATCCTCTAAGTCCCTTAGATTCATTGATAGACTTACTCAGTTTTAAAAAAATATTCCACGTGCTTAGCTTGGTGTTTAGTTACCTCAAAGGCAGGAGTGTGGAAGCAGTTGTGTTCAGTTCACACCAGGTGAATTGTCAGCCATTGGTAAGGTGTGCTGCTGGCTCCCGGTAGCACTGGCTGTTCTCTCTGCTAAATCAGCTCTAGGAAGTAGGCTCTGGGAAGCCTGCTTCAGTGATCCAAGGAATTTCATGGTCCTCCCTTTCCTCTGGTGTGAGCTGCTTTATCTCCTGTCATTTGGGGAGGAGAACTTGGATCACACTTGTTTTGCTTAGATTATGGCTGCAGCGCTCCACAGCAGCCAGTGTAGTGTCCTTACCCTTTAACTAAGAAGAAACGTGGTTAGTTTTGTAGGGCAGTAAGTACTATGCAGCTGCGTGGTCAGGTGCTTCTACTTGTTAGTTGCACATAAGTATTTTTACTGATGTCTTGAAATAGGTTTTAAATATATACCTGAACTATGTTTTTATTATTTGCAACATCAAAGACTCATAACTGTGCCCTTTCCTAATTTCTGGTTGCCCTCAGGGCTTTAACTGCATTTATGTTACAAAATACGTGATCACAGACTTTCTTCCATGAAGTCTGTTCTTAGCTCAGGCTGCAAGATGGGCACTTCTCAGGGAGAGGCTGTGTTGGAAAGAATAAGAATCCCTTCTTTCTTTCTTTCTTCTAAAACTTGAATGGAAGTGGTAGTATAGCAGAGAAGAAAGATGGTTTAAAATTAGGCGATGAGCGCTGGATAGGAGAAACGGCTGTAATGCAGCTTTCTTTAATGATAATGCTGAGCAAAACGAAAACTCTATTTCTGACAAATAATTATGTAGGATGTTTCTTTGTGAACTGGGCGGGTACTGAATTTTTAAAAGTGTTCAGTACGCAAAGTTGCAACTGAATTTAATGTATACGGTTGGTATTGACAGGCTTTATGGCTGTGCTGTAAGAAGAATGAGTGCAGAGTTTAAAATATTTTTTCCTCTTAGTCCTAAACTCGATATTTCACTGATTCACTTGTGATTTCATACAAGTCTCTTTTTTCCTTATCTATATCCCTATTGTAACTTGCAGTGCTGCAAGGTCCTAGGAAAATGTCGGTGCAGTCACTACCATGTCAGCACTGTGTGTGTAATTTATCTGTTTAGAGCAATATTCTGAGAAGCTCTTCCCTACAAGGGACTTTGAGGAAATGAGTTTCTTCCCCCATTCAGGGAAGCTTGGAATGTCTTGTCAGTTCAGAGGCTGCTGGTTGAGTTATAAATTAAAGAAAAAAAAAAAAAAAAAGGAAAACCCACAAAAACCTGAGGAACACTATCTAGTTGGCTGATTCTTTGAGCCCCACCTAACCTCTAGCAAAATAGTGAGCTATCCTGCAGGTAGCATGAGGGGCAGGGTCTCCGTTGGATGAGCTGCCTGGTGGTGTGGCGGTTTCTCAGGAAGCTTGTGATTCTGCAGTCTACATCTCGTAAGTTTTTGTTTCAACCTTTGGTATTTTCTGTGCGGTGTGCACCATGCAGTTATTTTGAAAGGAGGAAATGGACAGTTATTGGGGGTTAATACCTTTGTACTTCAGATGCTGTAGTTGAAAAGCCAAAATAGTTCATGTGTCTCGTTACAGTTAGAGGTGAATTTACTGTTCCAGTTTAATCTTAGAGGTGTAACAAGTTTCTTTGCATGTCTGATGTTAAACTGTGACCTCGCGGGGGTTGAAGTTATAGTCAGTCGCTGTGTTATGAGTGAAATAGATTAATGTATTTGGAAAGACTTGGGACATTTTGTTTAATACTTATTTGTAGCAGGTACCTCGCCATGTAATGGCAAGAACAGAAGTTAAGAGTTATCTCCTGGGATCAGCAGTATTTTATGTCCAATGTGTTCCAGAGAGCAGAGCGTTTGTCTCGGTCTCAAGGGTCAGTGGGCTGTCTGTGCTGGGGAGATTTTGAAGATCATGAGGGCAGAAATGGCAGTAGGAGCTACAGAAGTAAGGAGATTAGGAAGTTCAAGGAATTAAGAACGGAAACACACTCCTGTTGACACAAATGCAGCTTTCAAACACCGAATGACTGGTATTATAACTCAGAAAAATAAGGTACATTTATTCTATGAAATTGTTGAGGGGTTTTGGAATAGCTTTCTACCCTATAGGTAACTTCCAGATGAATTAATTTGGGGAAAAGGTGCAC
Source organism: Rhynochetos jubatus (assembly GCA_027574665.1). Taxonomy (NCBI): domain Eukaryota; kingdom Metazoa; phylum Chordata; class Aves; order Eurypygiformes; family Rhynochetidae; genus Rhynochetos; species Rhynochetos jubatus. Next base: position 21,736,642 of record CM050654.1, read on the forward strand.
AATTTGTATTTGTTCCTTCATGGTTTACTATTTCTGAGGAGTGACGGTAACAACCAAAAACTTGTGGGGTAGGGCATTGCTCACTCCTTTCCTGCTCAAGTAGGTGACCTCTGCTTTCAACTTCCTCTTCACTCCTTCCTTAGATAGCAGAAGTTGCTGCTTGCTTTTGATATGTGCAAAAGGCCTGTGCCATTTTAAATTCTTGCAGAACAGCCATTTCGTGGACTCGAGCGTTTGAGCTCCTGTTTTGTTTCCTTATAGCTGAATGCAGCAAATGAAATTAGCTGTACTTTTTGGTCCTTGTCTAGGTAAATGTTTCTTCTTTGGGACTGCCCCAGGCTTTTAGTGGGTTTCAGCACCGAAATGGATAGAGAGGTGGAAAATAGTGAGCTTTTGTTCAGTGTGATGCACTTTTTGACAGTATCACAAAACTGGTGTTATCTTGTGACCCGTTAGTCAGCATCGCCAGCAAGTGACCCATGAACTTGCAGTGTGCTTTTCCCTGCTCACTGCCTCTTCCCCAAAGGGGTAGGGAGTGTCTGGTTTTTCAACAAATGAAGCTGAACTGGGCAAATTCTGCTTGTGTCTTTGGATACCTTTTACGGAGCTGTCTGGAAGCAACAGTAATTGTGGATTCCTCTACATAGAGATGAAATGGGAGCTGGTAGAGGCAGGCAGGCAGCACATCACCTGCATGTGTGCAGCCCAGGCTGTATTAGTTTTTGTATCTCTTGACATAATGTTGTGTTCAAGGCAGATGTTTGCTACCTAGGAAGACAGTCCTTTAGTGTTTCTGTCGCAGATGTCTTGTGTAACTTTGGCCAAGACATTAGGTGCTTTCTGTAAAATATAAATAGGTGTTTTCCTACCTTATAGAGGAATTGTAAGCATAAACTACTTCTTTGTGTATTGTATATTTGTCTATCGATTATAATATTAGTACAGCGCAATACAGCAACACTGATGTTGCCCCATGGGACACTAACAAGGACTTTTCTACTTTTAGATTGACCAAGGATCTCCAGTAGACTGAAGCAACCCAAAGCGATGTCATCGTATTTTCTTCTCATCTTTCTTCTAACTTGGTAGAAAACAATCAAACCAATGCATTTAGTGTAGTTTTTCCTCAAACAGAACATTGTTCTTAACTCTGAAGAAAGTTGCTGCTTGTGACCTTACAACTGTGTGATTAAGTCTTTTTCTTCAGGAAGGTTAGGATCACACTTACGCAGGCACAGACTGTAGTGGTCAGAGATGACAGGAAACATCAGGAGGGTGTATTAGTTGGTTACCCAGTTGCTGCCGAAACTGACAGTTATCTTGAACAAAACTTTTATTAAAAGCACTTTAAATGAGTGCTTTGTGTTTCTGATTATTCTGTCACCGTAGCAGATGTTCAAGTCAGATACTGCCATTAAAAAAAGTTTGACTGAAGATGCATTTGGTTTCCAGTATTTATACATTTATTCTCAATGGACTAAATGCTTCAAGCACTACTTGAGGCGGTGAGAGTCAGCTAGTCAATAAACCTGCTCTCATGTATCAATGTCTTTAGCTGTGAAGTGTACACTGGTCAGTAAAGACTATGCTAACAAACCTACTTGTTTGATTCACTCTGGTTTTGCCAGTCTGCTATTAAATGGTAGAAGTTGGTGGTGTTGAAAATCCACCAAAATCCTTCTGCCAAATTAGAACCTGCTTATTGTTTACTCTTGGTGGTTAAGAATAATCTAGAGAACAGTTGCAAGTGAGTAATACAGATTTTTTAAAAAGCGGAAAATATGACACTTGGGATTGCATAGTGACATGTTTTGAAGGAATGGATACCATTCCTTGTAACAAATGTGTTCAGGATATCACCCATCTAGTTTGTGTATCTTCAGAGTGTTGAGTTCTTTGTCAAGTTCATTCTTCATGTAGTAATGTAACTAACAGCTCAGGGAATCTGGTTTTTGCCAATTTTTATTATTTAAGATCTTAGTTGTATGAGTTCAGAATAAGTCTTTTCTAAGTAGGACATTTCCAGAAGGGATATTATTCACTGATGTTACTTGTCTGTGGAGTACTTTTTGTAGTGGATTTTATGTTTGATTGATACAGAAGGGAAAGATCTTACAGCTTGGGATTTCAGCATAGGAAGTACACGCTGATCTTACCTAACTCAGTGTTCTTTTTAGGAGCCTAGAAAAGATTACTGGACATGGAAGGGGATTTTGCATGTGGGTGATTCTTCCAAGTAGAATGTTCTGCTCTTTGGGCAGGTGTTTCTGTTACTGTGCCCATGAACTGATCTGTTGAATTCAGTTTTTGTCTAGTTAAGGTTACTGCTGTAGAGGGGTGGCAATTGCAAGATAAAAAGCTCTCAAGGTACTGGTAATACAATGTATATTCTTTCCGTTGTCCTTTCCCCCACCAAACGTTATTCAGCAAACTCGGGAAGGGCCTTGTGATTCTGTTGCTCATAGCAGTGTTTGCTGTGCTAACATTTCCTGTACATGATGCACGTGGAGTTATATTAGAAGTTTGGGAAACGGATAAGTAGATGCAATGTTGAATGTTCTGTGGTGTGTCTTATCTTCTCCTTATTAAATATTCTATGCTTGCCAACATGTATCATTAATATGGGAAAACAGTAGCTTAGGAATTTCAGGGGCAAGATGGGAAAAATTTTATATGTGAAGGATTCCCTCAGGAAAAGCTGGTGAAGAAAAGTCTGGCTAAGTACTTACCTGTTACAAGGACTCACATGCCAAATAAACTAAATGTGGACTCTAGTTTTCTGAATAATGAACAGGACTGGAATGAGACACTGCATGCTGTTGTTTCAGAGAATAATGCAAAAAAGCTTCAGTAGCTTTCAGACCCATCGGCACCATTAATTGTTAGACAGACTTCAGTCTTGAAAGCTGTCACAGACATACATACACAGACATCATTTTTCAGGTTTGGGATGTAATTTTTCAAGGTGCTTAGTCAGTTGAGGTTTTTTCTTTCTTTCTTTCCAAGTCTTTCTATTGCGTACATCAGTGGTTATTTTCCTAGGTGCTGTGCTGTGTGTCAAGCAGGTTGTGTTTACACCTGTGCAATGGGTTTGTTGTCTGTGGTGGTGAAGGCAAGTGCAATTACTTATGTGCAATATGTAGGGAAAATGCTGTCACTCAGAAATAAGAGCTCTTGGTTGCTTCAGAAGGCTGGTGCATGGCTTTTGAGCCATGTGTGGCTTTAAGGCAATTCAGTTGTACTTCCAAAGGGTAGGATTGGTAGAGGGACTCGTCAGAAAAGGCATGACCGGCTTGCCTTGGACACAGTTGCATGCCTGATTCAGCCCTGATTACAATAGAATAGCCCCTTGGGGAGCTATTGTCCTCTCTGTTGTATGAATCACTCCCTAAGCTCTGAATGAGCCATTCTGAGTTCCATCTTTGTGGCATATACCCACACGCATGAGTATATGTTGTTGGTTTGTGGCCAAATAAAGGCATTGGTAGGCGACTTGTAAATTCATTTACGCCTCTGCTGCCTACAGCCATCTGATGAGACACATAATGGTCAAGGGATCCTTAGAATAGGGTGCCTAGCTGAAAGGCAGGGCGGATTAAATGTTCTTAAATTGCTACCCACAAATGTCTCCTAGCTGATCTGGAGTTGGCCCAATTGGTTTATTCATAAGTCTTTCGTCAAGGTGTTAGCAGGGGTTCCCTCAGAAGCATATTACTCTCTAATGCAATTTTCCTTTCCAGGTTGTTGGCAAGACAGTGGAAATCCAAAAACTGGCAGCACAGAGATGAAGTCTAAAGATCATTACAATTTTTTTAAACGCTAAAGAATTGATTTCTGTTGCAGAATGATCTATCTATCCAGCAGATAAAGTTTTCTTTGGTTTAGATAAAATTTCTGCACCGTTGGAACTGTTGTGAAAAGTGAAATAAATCACGTTCCAACAGCATTTTAAAAAGTGAGCTACAGTCAATTTTAAAACACCTTTGAAAAATACTTCCAAAAACAAATAGATTGCATCTTGGGGCGCGAAGGGACACAGGGAATGCTTTCCTGTTCTTTCAGCACCAAAGTAATGTTGAAAGGTAGAGTCCAGGTAATCCAACAACTTATCCCAAGTGCACTTCCTTGTCAACTCTTTAGTTCATGGGAGATCTATCAGAAGTAATGTTTGGGGGTTTTTTCCTTCCTGTGGGAAAAGCCTTATTTTCCCTACTTTGTATTTTAACAGTTTTGCTTCCAACAGACATACAAACTGTAATCAGCAGTTGCAAATTTTATAATACTTGTCAAAAACTGCAGTCTTATGATGTTTATAGGGAAGATCTTTTTTTCTTACAATTTGTTAAATTTACAATAGTCATGCTTTTTTAGGACAAAATTTGCCAGTTCCTTCCCTCAGGTTTTATGTAGACTAAAGCCTGATCTCTCTGCCTGCTAATTATCCAGATTCTTCCATACTTTCTTTCACCCCCCCGGCCTCCCGTAAGCAGTAGTCACCTTTCGCTTGCCTGCATCGCTCTGCACATTCTTTTGGACACAGTCTTTCTCATTTTAAGAGCATCAGTTTGTGGAATAGAAATTCTTTTTGGATTGTTAAGAAAAGCATTTTATGTTCACCTGTTGAACCTTGGCAGTGGTAGGGGATGTGTTTGTTAGGGATCAGAAGTGCCTAAATAGAGAAGATCACTTCAGTGAGAAATGCTATTTTTATACTTCTCTTTCTCTGTTTTATGCGTCAATGTTGCTGGCTCAGGTGCTGAGACATGTATTTTCATTGCACATTTAAAATGACTCTTCATTAATTAAATGGATTCTGTTCTTTCCTGACTGTGGGCTTAGATCTCTCTATCTCTCATTGGGAGTTTCTTATCACTTAAATCTTTTCAGTTAGTTTCACTTGAACATCAGGATGTATTTTTCCCCTTTTCTATTGCAGCTGCTGTTTGACTTCAGCCACAGTGAAGGTTTTCAGCTCAAACGTAGTACCCTGAACTTCTTCATGTCCCCTGTTGTTTGGAGGTTACAGTAGCTATGTAGTCCTCGGTAAAAGAAGTTAATCCTCTTCCTTGAGATGTCAGTGATTGTAAGCATTTCTGAATTTCCAGGTTAAACGTTGTCATGGATAATCTGTAGCTGTTATTCTGTTAAGTAGTTTGGGAGAGCTGAAACCCTGGGGACCTTGGTAAACTGTCCTCTAGGTTTTGGTTATGCAACTGTTTTCAGGAGGTAAATACAGTTTGGGGATTTTTTGTTTGTTTTACTTTAAATCTCAGAGATGGTATCTTGCTGTCTGCCCTGTTAACTGCTGATTTAGGTTGAGTGAGACCTTCTTGACTTCTGAGGCCGCAGTACTGCATGACTGTGGCCTCAGGATTGTCACTCACACTGGATGGTGATGCACTTCAAAGCCTTCTGCTAAGGGTGGGCTGTGTTTTTGCTGTTATCTTGGAACTGAACTCAGATCACTGCTGCTTGGCTTTATGCCATCATACTAGCATCTCAACTTGTTTTCTTAGCAGATTAGTAGTTTTCAAGGCTGTTTCCAATTCTGTTTTCTGTGATTTCTCAAAACATGCTGTGGAAGAAAGACTGTTCAAGACATGGTTTAGCAATGTGGGTCAACTTTGTGTTTTGATTCATTTCTTAATCTCACAGCCCAAATGTTCTATTTTAAATGGAACAGGTGTGATTTTTTCTAATTTAAAAATGAGGAAGTATGCATTCACTCCAAACAGTTTGATGTTTCACTGTATTTTTGTTTGCCATGCTTTTTCACTTGATTAGGCTTGGGTTTTAGAGCTCTGCATGTTCATTCACTGGCAACTTCTTCTGGCTTACTTTATTCCCCACTGGCTTTATAAGGTACTGAAGCATATATAAAGTATAAGTTGTAATAAATAGAAAGTTTTACTGTTAATAGGAAGAGACCTTGGTCAACATGATGATGACTTGCTAGTGTTTACCTAACTACAAAATAGTTTGTTATCAAATAGTTCTGTTCTCTTGGAGGCAGAAATGTTAGCTTTATTACCTTATATTCCTAGAGAATGAGAAAGTCCTTTCTGGTTGGTTCTGCAATAATGAAATTCCACAGTTTCGGAAAGAAAAAGAGGGAAGAATGAATTTGAGTGCATGCTTAGGTTGGTTTGGGGGTGTGTGTGTGGGGTGTTCTTTTTTTTTTTTCCTTTTTGCAAATGAAACAAGATTGTATCTCACTTAAACACACATGGATCTAGAGACAAGATGCATCTTCATGTTGGTGAAAGGCAAAAAGGTTGTGTGGGCTTTTTTGTTAGGAGACTGCTTCAGAATTTGAAAATCTGTGTTTTTAGTAATTTTCTGTAGTCTGTTTTGCATTTGATACTTTAAAGCTTTCCCTTTATCTGCTGCTACACGCGTATTCTAGAGCTGTCATACTCAGTTGTTGCGTAGCGAAATTATTACAGCATCAACATAATGGGATAAATGCATATTTAGGATATTCCAAATTGAAATAAACAGTTACTGATGGACTTTAGGGATTGCATTGCAGTGCTGTTAAACAGTGCTTTCTGTACTTAGAATGGTTACCATGCTTAAAGTCTGGTGTTTGTAACTTCAGAGATTGTTTGATACACGTACAGGAGTTTTCTTTAAGGGGGGTGGAGCTGGAGCTGCTTTCCAGGCTGTATTTTTGCCTTTTCTCTCCCCCCTCCTCTTTTCCCACCCCTCACCCTTTTAGCGGGATATTAGTCTAAAGGATGCTACTGTTAGTGAAGAGACTGCATGGTGGTAATATCAATGTTAATGTGAAGTGTTCCTAAAATGATGTTGGACATGATTCTCATACCATGTGTGTTACCCTAAAATCTGAGTGCTTATTAGGAGCACATTGGGAAATTCGATTTACATTTGGGCTATTGTTGAACTGTCTCTCTTCAACAGATAGGTCTCTGTGTTAAAGTATTTTGCTTTGGTATTAAAAGCTATATGCATATAAGTCTGTTAAAGAAACCAGACCAAACCAGTATGCCTTTCATTTAAGTGAAAGGTGGTTTGTGCTGGTCTTGAATTCAGGAGAAAGAGGGCCCCAGTCTAATCTGGGTAGTTGTTCTAAGAAGAATCTGGCTTCTGCATAATGAACTTTATCTTCATTGTAGAAAGCTGACAATGTGTGAAACTGTTGATCTTTCTTCATCTTGAAGCTGTAATTGATTGCCAGATAACAAGAGTCTATTCAGGGTAATAAGAGAGTTGAAGATAAAGATTGAGTCTTGGAGCTTGATTCCATATTTAGGGGAAAAGAAAAACATGTCTGATCTGTCAGGCCTTTGTGTTTGGGTCTGCAGCACTGCTCTAGCAGTCTAGCAGTGTTTGAGACAGAGATCATTGTACATGTATATCCCAAAAAATTCAGTTTTAGGAGGCGAAGACTTGCAGGTGCAACTCTCTGCCTAACTTTTTCTCTGAAAATGTCAGTTTTACTGAGGTATGAACAAGTATTTGGTTAAATAACTGGATCTTTTGCAAGTATTTCTATATTTGGAGGTGTGGGCCCTTGGGGTACAGGTGTAGTTGGACTTCATTATTTTCTGGTCACCAGTTCTGAAAAATTCAAACTACCATGGAGAGTCCTCTGATTCCTTACATCTCTCTTTTGCTGTGGTAGACTATGGTACAATTGATTATACCGAATGCCATGAAAAAGCCCATAAACTGCTTCTCTGAATTTATAACTTTCAATTTCGACATAACCCATTGCTTAACAAATTCTCAGAGGATTTTAGAGTTCTTTTCAAAAGCATTCTTGCAAAAAGTGTCTTTTTCAGGACAAGAAATCAGTATATTTTATATTAGTTTTTAGAGGAGAGGCTGTATGTGGTTCTGAAACATAAATTTATATGGAAGATACTACCACTCCCCAAAAAATTACAAGAGCTAGTTAGCATTGGTAACGTTTTAAGAAATTACTACAAGAAGCAGTCCAAAATCCATAGTAGTTACAAGAAATAAAGTAGATTTTTAAGGCTCTTCTGTGAGTTTCAGGTAATCTTCCAGATGTTCTCTTTGGAAGACAGAGGTTTAGATGGCAGTGGGCAGTTGCAATACCAGTTTTTCATTTGGTGTCATTGTAAATAATGCTGTAAGTACTTGTGTAACATGATTGTGTGTCCTTTGAGTTAGTGAGCTGGCTTTCAGGGCTAGGAACGAGGTTAGTTCAAGTAAGAAGTCTGGGCATATTTTCAAAACTAAGTTATGTCGATCCTGTGAGCAGCAAGGTGTTCTGTGAGCAGGAGAATTTATAAAGTCTGGTGTTTAAAAAAAATTACTTCTTATCCCTCACATGAAGTGCCTTAAAGCTTTCAGAACCTTTAAAAGTAGGTAACTTGCGCTGAGAACTGAAGGATGGTACAGAACTGCGTGTTCCTGAAAAAACAGCTGTGTGTCTGGGAGTGAATGGTGTATTACTGCATGAATGAGGAAGGCAGTTTAATAGCTCTTCCTAGGATTTGCTCTGTGTTGAAAGAAGGTTTGAATTCAGCTTTTCTGTCTTGTCCTTCGGATCACAAGGATGGCAGAGAGTGTATATGTTAAATGTGTGTTGCTTTTTGGTTCTGGATATTTAAGAACAATAACAAAAACCAAACTAAAATGCCCAAACACAACAAAAAAAAATTCCAGCAGAAATAATGAAGAGAATACAGTGTATTCATTAGGATGTCTAGGCTCTAAAACCTGAGCAGAAAAAAAATGAGGGGCTGGATTTCATCTGTGCTGTAGATTGCCCCTTTACCTGCTAAATTGCCATTGTGACTGGTAAGGTAACCTAGGGGTGCTGATCTATTTAGTGCATTAGTGTCTAGATACTGTACATGAGACCTGCAGTAGCAATTTTACCCTGCAGCACTTTGAATGAGCCTTAGCTATTCCCAGTGATTATTGCTTGCCCATGTTTCATAAAATAAACAATATAGGGTATGGTAGTATCTGTTTCTGTAATATACACATGGTTTGTAATTGCTGGAATTATGTCAGTGATTTTAAATAAGCTCTGAACTTTGTGAGCGGTGACTGTCCAGTAGGCGAGTAAATTAAATTAATACTAGTGCCGCTTCATTAAAGAGACTACTTTGGTAAACTAAAATTGGTTATTTCAGAGTGGCATACACTTAAACACTTTTACTGTTACGAAGCAAGACAGTCAGTTAAAGTTGCCTGACAAATCTGATGTGATTAGTTTCTGGGGCTCTTCCAGAGCAATACTTTCCCATTAGTGTATAGATGGCATACATGCTAGCAAAGGTATGCTGTACACATTTTTTTTTGTGGTTTCTTTTTTTGTTTTAAAAAGCCTTATTGAACAGTGAATCTGAAATTTTGTGCATAGAAGTGTACAGTTTGTTTTTGAAACTCTTGGAAGCAGTACATGATCATATTTTAGGGGACAAGAGTTTAAAGAGGATTTCTGATTGTTCTGCACTGTGCATACATGTGGTGAAACAGTCTTTACCCTGGAGAGCTTACAATCTGAAAGAGGTAGAAACTGAAGGAATTTTTACTAGGGAAGTTCAGAAGTGGCGTTACAACTGCTGATAGTAAGCCAGCTGCAGTTTCAGACTGGGTAATTCCCCTGCATTGCTGGAAAAGAGACCTCCAGCTCCATATGTGGGTGTTTGGGTAAACTCCCCCCCTCCAGAAACAGAATGTGTTATCCCCAACCTGCCGCTTGCAACTTGATTTTTTTTTTAGAAGAAGAAGGCTCTGCCAACACCACGTTTCCTGAATGTCCTCTTCACCACCATTTTTCTTATGGTGTGTTTTTTCCATTAGAGGCGGTCTGGGTACTGGGCTCTGTGGTAAAGGAGCACTGACACGACACTTGCCATCATTTGCCTTCCCACAGGAACAAGGGCAGCTTGAATTAGCCAAATAGCAGAACCAGTGCTTGCGTTATCTGAGTGGCCAACAGTGGTCAGACTGTGCAATACAGAAATTTCTGTCTAGTTCTTGAATGTTAAAGGCTTGTGAGATACCTGAGAGTCCTATAATAGTGTTTCGTGTCTTACTGGTGGTGAGGAAAGCTACACTGATGCCTTGGGTGTTGGGATGCTTAGCTGATGGGTAAAGTTAAGGAGCACTTAAACTTTGCAAACTAGTTTTCATGAAAAGGGAATTCCAAAAGTGTTTTTTAATTTCACCATTTGAATATGCATAGTTATTACTTGCAGTCCCTTCTGGACTGCTGTGTTGTCCTGTGGGACTGAAAAGCACAAACATGGTAAGTTGTGTCTTAGTTTAAGAAAATGAGGCTATATCATTTTATATGGTGCTTGAGGGATATGCGGTTAAAATAGTGCATAAAGACTTTGGCATTAAATATCTTACTATTTAAAATAAAGCAACTGAAATGTTTCCAACTGAAGATAAACTGAATGTTCAGGTAGTGGAAAAGATAAAAACAAAGAACACAGTTTGTGTAAACACAGAAGGCTATTTGTCTAGATCATCTTTCAAACTCATTAAACAGCCGTAAGTGATTTAAATACAAATTAGAAAGCTGCACATCATGTTGCAGCCCACTCATGTAGGCTGAGCTCATCAGAAACTCCTTTTGTTCCTCCATTTCCTTCCACCTTACTTTCCCTGCCTGCGCCAGCAGCACTGCTTCACCCTGTTTAGCAGGGTTCTGTTGGAGGCACCACCGGTCCAAGGGGCTCTGTTACTCTGGGCTCCTTTCCTATTGCTGATCCTGCTCCTTGCTTCTCTGCCCTTCCCTTGTACGTGTTGGGGACTTTGATCTACCTTCTGATTTTCCTTTTTTTCCTATGATTCTTACTTGTTTGTCTTGGACATTGATACGTTCATAGCCTTAACAATTTAAATAAGATGGAAAACCAGGGGATTGCAGAATAGGGAAGTTTTATGCTGGAAAGTATTTCGCTTCTGTCAGCTAGTTTTTAATCTATAAATAATTGCCTGGTTGGCGTATTGCATGCTGCAGACTCCATGTCTCTTACACGCCTCTAACAGGTGCTAGTTTTCACAAAAATTGACAAGGCTATTATGATACACAGAGCTTTGCCCAAAATTTCTGGAATTTGTTGAGTGCATTCGTTATTAGGTAACAGATTGTGAATCATTGTCAAATTGAGGGTATAAATCCTTTGCATTAGCCAGTGGTATGTTTGGCTTGTTTGTAAAATACTTCACTGCAAATGTTAGGGAATGTAATTAATTAATCTGTCTCTTTTAGGAGCGATGGATGAGCTTCATAGCCTGGACCCAAGAAGACAAGAATTGTTAGAGGCAAGATTTACAGGAGTAGTAAGTGGCAGCACTGGGAGTACTGGAAGTTGCAGTGTTGGAGCTAAAGTAAGTTCTAAGAGCAGTCATCCAGATCTACCACCTTTGAAATACTAATTTATCTCACACTGTCTCACTTGTATGCTGCCCATGTGATTTACTTGCAGAAGTACTGGGTTGGAAGCAGCTCTCAGGAAAATCCTTGTTAGTCTGTTGTTTTGCTTTGAGATAGGATTGTTCATCCTGAACCTGTCTGTGACATGGACATTGAATTGTTCCTGAACACACAAAAGAACAGACTTATACAGACTCTTGTGGTTTTGCACATGTGATCAGAGATGGAAGTTTTTCTCAGTATTTAAGTGGATTTGTCTGCAGATGGCCAACTACTTACAATTTGGCTTGAAATAGACACAGGGAGTCTAGTGTGACCTCTGTTTTTAAGATTAAACTTGTTTCAAGACTAATATATCTAGATTAAAAAAGCCAATATTTTTCTATTTTTCACTTACAATTTTACCTACTCCATGCAGACTTTCTGCAGTCTGTCATTATCTAAACCTGGATGCAACACTTGAGATCAAACCATGTGAACATTGAATGGCAGGGCTTAATTACTTTTCATATGTCATATATTATCCTTAAGTTGGTAAATCTGCAAAATGCATTTGCTTTCTTACAAATTCTGTTCAGGCTAGTAGCTTCAACTTCCAAGACTGATTCCTGCAATACTGTTGCCTAGCCAGAGGTACTCCATTTTTGTATTTGTGCATTTAAATGTCTTTCACCAAGTATAGCACTTAATAAACTGATGCTTAACGGACATAATACTAATTTTTAGGCACATTTCCCCCATGACCAAAGTACTTCTGAATTCTGTTTCCAAAGTGTTTGCAGTGCCCTCATATTTTAAGTGTTTTACACAAACTTGGTTAGTGCTTTTCACTTCCTATTCCACATTTTAATTGCCAGTCTAGATTACAGAACAAAATACTACCTGATAGCAGATGATGAAATTTCTCGAGATGTCTGATGCATTGAGGACTGATAACAGACTACAGAAAATTGAAATTAGTGCTTTGTGATCTTGCATCCTATCTTCTTTATTGGTTTTTGTGAGTGGCATGAAGGTAACTGTCACAAAGCTGTAAAAAAGGTGACGTATCACTTACGTTAGTGCCATCTTAACCAAGAAGTGAGTTAATTGGTCAGAGGAAGGAATCACTTTGGATTGACAGAATGTGGTTGATGCACTGTTGTTTTCTCTTATTTCATTGTCTTCTAATTATGACTGCAAAAATGTATATTTGCCATATCTTATGATTAAAATTAGATAGAGACAACCCTGGTAATTCTGGCCCATCTTTGTTTCTTCCTTGGCTTCTCTAGTACTACTTACTCCCCTAACTTATTAGCTCCTTATAATTGCTCAGGTGATTGCTTACAATTCAAATGAGTATTTGTTCTTTTTCATTACTAGATCTGCACCTTCTTTTAACCTCATTTAACTTCTAGTGTATTTATAAACCCTTCTATTAGTTTTTGATACAGCTGTGTTGGTCCCTTGCCTCACTGGAAGTTTTTCCTTCTCAGAGCTACGTGTGTAGATACTTCTCTTCTTGTTTCTAAGTAATTATCAAGTTTCTTAGGGTTCCTTTTCTTTAAACTTTGATCTCCTCTGAGTTGCTGCTTATCATTTCTATAAATCTGTTCTAGCCCTTTTTTGTCATCCATTGTTCAGCTGATGTCACTTTTACCCAAATTACATTCCTCTTTAAGGTTCTAGGTTTGTTCATCCAAATTAGCTAGAACCACACACACACACACACCCCCCAACCCATCTGTTTTCCTTTTTCACTCTGTCATGTAAAACATACATTTCTTGTCCCTGACGCATTCCAGGAGCTGTTTGAACAGATAATTGTATCTCATCCCATTGGTTTCCAAATAGGTAGCTGGATAAAGTGGTTTTTTTAATAAATACTCCCAACTGCTTTGATAATTGTTTGCAGGACGTACTACTACCACTGTCTTCTGATTTGCGCAAATCCTCACCTAAGACACTGTTGTTCTTGCCTTTGACCAGAAATACACCACAGAGTATCTTCAGTGTTCAGTGCAATACCTCTTCTTTCTCCTGGCTACTTTTTGTTTGGGTTTGAGAGGCAGGGAGGTAGTGGGGATTACCAGTATCTAGTCCTGTGATTTATCCCACCATCAGTAAAATGGCAATTATATCAGTTTTATTTGTGTTTATTTCTGACCATTCAGTGTATCCAAGCAGACAACATGAAGTGTAGTGGTTGATCTGGGCTGTGTTTGGAATATGCTTTTTAGGGTTTTTTTAATGTAATCTTTAGTCTTGTTGGGGGTTGTTGAGAGAGACTTACCTGATTTTTTTAATAAAAATACTGATAAAAACGCTTTGATCTGACGTACAGAGGTAACTGGGAAAATGTGGTATATGAAGGCAGAAATGAGCAAACTTCCTCTTCTTATATATATCCAAATCCACATGTACCAGATTCTGATTTTCCTAACCTAGCAATACAATACAGAGGTTGCAGCTGGCAGCTGCACTAACCCGTTATTTTTTTTGAAACATTCTAGGTCATTATTCTTCTAATAATTAAATGGAGATGGACTCTTATTTATTGGGACTGATATTTTGAAAGCCTACCCTTACCTACTGAAGAGTTTTGGAATTGTTGGGAGAAAAAAAAGCCCATCATCTTCAAGGTTTTTCAGCAAGCAGGGATGGAAATAGGAATATAGGTTACTGAGGTTATTGTCTTAGCTGACTCTAATGACCAGGAACCAAGACATCACAAGGAGGAACTACATTTAGGCATTGCTATACTGGAGACTGCCTGTGGGGAGAGCCACATTAGAAATTTTGTGGGTTTAGTTAACATTTCTCCAGAAATTTTAGTTCCAAGCTGATCTCGTTACCCAGATGTCACAGATCAGTATTGTCCTACAAATTGAGGCAGTGCTGGTGTTTAATGCTTTGAAGCAAACAGTGTTTGCCTTGGAACTAGTTGTTGTTTCGCTTCAGAGTGTTTGTTCTTTCTTCCTATATGGAAGAGAATAATCCAGTAGTATAAGATTTTTTCTTTTAATAAAAAGAAGCTCAACTGATCTTGGAATTTTCTCTTATGTGAACATGGAACAGTTTTTTGTCAATAAAATGTCCTTATTGCCATTCTGTGTTCAAAAGATAGCTGAATAAATCAGCCTTAAAAAATCTCTAAATAAATATTGTAACTTGAGACTGTTTCACAGGTTTTATCTTGGTTTTTTTTTTTTTCCTTATTAGTCTGAATTTTTTACTTTGGGGGAAATGGTTTAAGAATCTAGAATAATATTGTCAATAGGTTGTAATTTTCTGTCATTGCGTGGATTTTAAGAAAATCTTGGCAATAGCCTAATAGCTATCTTGGAGAATATTAAACCCTCTTTTTCTTTGAAGAATGAAATTTTTAAGTAGTCTCCAGCGCTTTCAGCAGCACTGGCTTTTTTAGCCCATTCTGTAGAATCATATGGTAGGGGTTTTCGTTAGGTGTTTTGCTATTCCCAAATAAGACTGAAATATTTTTGAATATTCTAGGGTTTTACTTGGCTTAAAAGCAATCAGAATACAGAATTTACTGTGCCCTGTCAAAAGATCCACCTGTCAAACTTCTTTTCTCTCTTGCAAGTCACAACTGCTCTATAGATAATTTTTCATTGCCATCATGAAATTTTATTGCTGTTACTTGTTATAACTGTGGGTGATAGTAGTGGATTAGCTGGTTTATAAATCTGTATACAATGTTTAGTTTTTTATTTGTCTTGGTAGGCCTCAACAAATAACGAAAGTTCAAATCACAGTTTCGGAAGCTTGGGATCTTTAAGTGATAAAGAATCAGAGGTAAGTGTATGGGTCAGATTAATTATTAATTCAACATTTTAATGCTAACAAGTCCTAATTTTGTATTCCAATGATGCTGGGTTTTCTATAGAAGCTTTTAAAGTAGAATGCAAAGTACACATCTAGGTAGGAAAAAACGTACATTAGTAAAAGATAGCATCTCTTGGAAAAGGAGATGACATCGTAAAAGTTTCTTTTGATTTTTGGTCATGGAATTAGCTGTTTCTGCTTCTTTATTATCTGTGTAGTCACACTGTAAGGATACATACAGTTTTTGGAGCTGAAAATGTTTAAACAGTTTGCTGTCTTTTGTTTAACAAGTAATAAGGTTTTCATCAGCACAGATAAACTTTGACTAGTCTTTGGCTGCATCAGTTTGCTATGTTTCCTGTAAAAATATGGATTTACTCCAAGGTCAGACAGTAGGTGTCATCTGTATGTGTAAAAGCTGCAGATGTCACTGTATTTCTTAGCTAGTATCACTTCATAATTCTCAAAGGATTCATATTCTTACTAGGTTTTAATGTACAGCGCGCAGACTTCCCTGTAGTAGATGATTTTCCAATTAGTGACCATTGCTGAATTAGTTGCACTAATGCAGCTCTTAAAATTTACCTATTTTGGGGTCAGGGAGTCCCTCTGACAGTTTTGCCTCTGTACATCACAGATTGCGACAATAAGATTATACCCATTGTAAGCAAGAGCATATTTCTAGGCCAGGCTAGACCTGTGTTGGAGTATGTGCCATGACAGAGGGAGGTTTGTGCATTCAACATTATTTTCACATGTTAAAGCTTTATTTTGGTGCCTAATTGTTCATTCACTTAGTCACTATGAGACAGTGTCTGATGTTTGCTTTTATATTGGGCTGACCAGCAAGTGAGTTTAGTTGGTTCCCAAGACTGATACCTTATAAATTAATTACTATTTAAAAAAAATATTTTAAAACTTGGATTCTGAAGTAGAAATAGATAGGTTTGTTTCTGAAGTCCCTGCACAGAACTCCAGTGCACAGTGCTCTAGGTTTGTTTCTGAAGTCCCTGCACAGAACTCCAGTGCACAGTGCTCTAGGTTTCTTCTGTGTTTTCTGAATGGCGAGTCTTAATGACATTGAATAAGGAAATACGGTCTCTTGACCCATTTTCAGAAGTTGTCAGTTGTATTCACCTAAATTATAATTGTAGTATCAAATATGCTAATAAGTTTTTAGTTTTGTTCTTAAAATAACATTTGGTTACTTATATGCTGTAATCCCATGAAAAGTACACTTTTAGGGAATTCCTCTTGTGGATGGTAGCGCAGAAATACAAATACTCACATGGGAAGCAGTGCCATCATTTGATGTTGACAGAGAACTGAGAACTATTGTATTTCAGTATATTTTGGGAGGAGAAAAAAAGTAGACATGTCAATCTCTGAATCACTGAAGTTAATTTCTAGCAAGAATGTCAGTTTCCGATGAAATTGTGATGGTACATTGATGTCATGATTCTGTGCTTTCATCACTCAGTGGCATATTAACAAAAAGCAAGTCTTTCACAGTTTTCAAAACAAGGCCAGTTTCACACATGCACCCCCACCCCCCCCTTTTTGTTTTTGTGGTATGAAATTTTCATTTTTTCTTTTTAAACGTGGGATTGTGAAAATTACAAATATGAGAGCTCTAGTATTTTTTTTTCCCTGTCTGATGGATGTATGAATAGGGGCAACTTATCTGAATAATAGTTTTAATTGAGATACTTCACAGAGATTTCCAGGCTTTATTTAGGATTCATCTCAGCATTGTGAGTAATAAACATTAGTTGGGTGTTCAGTCTTAATATTGAACCTGTATTACAGTTTATTTTAAATATGTACATTACTTTTATTTTATCAAATGCTTTCTTGCTGTGGTACATAAGTCTTAATTTGAGTATATGTTAGCTACTTGTAGCCAACTTAGGATTTAACTACCTCAGATTGTGAAAAAGTGCTTCTGGTAGTCTTCCAATATTTTGGCCTTCCCCACCATTCCTCATTAAAGAGATTACTCCTCCTTGTTTTGGTTGGAAATACATTCTTTTATTTATAGCTAGTATTTTCTACTCTCTGTAGATAATTAATTATTTAAAGGAGGGCAGCTTTGTCTGGGGCTTGATTTGTCCAGTTTGATTAGTTATTCAGACGTTTTGGTCTGCTTGCTTGTAGCTGTTTAGTTGCTGTGGTTCCCAATATTACAGAACCCTCATTATAAACGTAACTTCAGAAGTAACTGAAGGTTTGATCTAATTGGAATTTATAATGTGTTGCAGAGGAAAACAGCACTGCTGTATTTGTTTGCTGTAGTTGTAAAGCTTTGGGGAGAGGGTAAGATTTAGAATAAAGTAATTGTGGAAACTCATTCAGTATGCATATGAAAAATATTAACTACAAAAAATCATTACTGTTAAGCATAGTGGAGATTTAAGTGTTGAGAGACAAAAAAAATAAAAATTTATTACACATGATTTTAATTTTTTTTTTCTCTGCAAAAATAGCTTCCGGAGTTATGCTTTTACCAGTTCTAAAATAATGGTAGAAATTATTTAATTGTACATAAAATATATGCAGATACTTATGTGAGGGTTGGTGGGGTTTTTTTAGGGAGATTAACTAATTAAGAATAGTACTTAGAAGTGTTTATTTTTTGAAAGAGGATGTGAAAAACCGAGATTTAAAACTATAAATATGAAGAGGAAGACACAGGGTAAGCACGTCAAAATTGAGGGGTAAACTGGGATCAAGACTGTAATGTAGGAAGCTCTGCTAATACGCGAAGCTGTGGGTAACTTTAACATAGCTTTACAATCTAACTTTGGATAACTTCAAATCTATATTGTCTTGCTTATGAATTAGTGGGATTTTAATCTAAATCTTGCCATATGTATATCCTGCTGAAGTGACTGAAAGCAGTTTCAGTCTTCATTTACCAGGAGGATACTTCTCAGCCCCATTAGCCTTCAGTTTCTTGGAATTCGTGTGGTTCCATTCATTAGAAAGAATTTTGGAAATCATTTTCTAGTGATTGATGTACACTGTACACTGCCATGTGAATATTATACTTAGAAAAGGTGAACGTGACCTTGTTGGGTAACCTCATTAATAACCTCATTAGTGTGCTAATACTTCTCACTGTGGAAGGTTAAATGTAACACTGAGAGAAATGAGAAGAGCTAAAGGAAATAGACATTTATGAATTATTTGAGTTTCAGTTTGAAAACTATAAACCTCTTTAAATGTCTGTGTTTTTAAAATACAAGACATTGGTCGCTGCAGTTGGAAACTAATTTTGGTGGTGGGAATCTTAAATGTTTAGTCATTAATTAGCTTTCAGACTTTTTTTTTTGCTTGATATGGTGGGTAAAACTGATTACATTTGACTGGTAACTGCAGTACTGAAAGATGGAAAATAAGAACAACATGAAAATGCGTAGTTAAATAGCTTCATCTTAGTTTTATGGAAAGATAATGTTATCTATTTACCTGGCAGTAATTGCAAATTAGTGAACTAATATTTATAAACTACACTTTCTCCTTTTAGAATCGTACAGCCTTAAGATAACTTTGTTTCCGGGAGTCTGCGTTATACAGTTTGCTCATGTGTGATAGAACTGTAAAAGGATTTTAGGGTATTTTAGTAAATTTGTATTTTAAGATATCCACGTGAAGATGTTGGGACTGAAACGTCTGAAATGCTTTTAGTGATGGGTTGAAATTTGAATTTTGATGTAATTTGCTGTATTGAGAAAGCTAGCTTTGAGCACAAAGTGATAAATGCAGTGAAATGATAAAATGATGGTATCATTAAAAAAATTGAAGCATCTTAGCACTGATCTCAGATTTAGTCCGAGATATTGGGGTCCATTGAGTTTTTTCCTTTAGTGTGTTTTTTTTATTTATTATTGTAAAACAGAGTTCATGTAATGGCTTCTGTGCTTTCTCCACTTACTGATATGAGACCGCTTGGAGTCTGAATACACACACAGCTGCAGTATCTTTTCCTTGAACCAAAGCAGCTTGTAGAATTTAACTTACAGTGGGGAGACTAACTGGGTTGAATCCTCAGATCAAGGGAGAGCAAATATAATTTAGAGATGCTTCTGATCACAGCCCTTTCTTCTTCTCTGCGTTCTACCTGCTGATTGTAGTTTATAGGCAACTGTATATAATATTGCTGGAATAAATTTTTAACATAACTGTATTTTTTCCACTGATCATTAATGTTTTTCTTTGACTTTATTGAGATACAAATATAAGGAGGGAGGGGCTGACAACAATTTCCATATTGATAGATAGTCAAATTTTGAGCAATTGCTCTTCAATTCTTTTTTTAAATCCGAAAGATTCTAGAAATCTACAGTTTATATTAATTTGGAGATGACTTCTGCACTTCCAAAAAATGTGTAATATTATTGGCTTCCTATTGAAGCCCCCACACTTTGTATTTATACTGTGACAATGTGTAGAAAATGCCATCAAGAATCAGCTTATTTCACAAAGTACTAACCTTTGAAACACTGACAACTATAATCTGAAGGTCTTGGTAAAATGTAGCCATAAATGAACCCAAATTGGGTGTTCATAAAGGCCAGAATGGATGAAAAAGTATTATTTCATAACTAGTAATGTGTCAAATTGTCTTTAGGGAAGTTATTTGAGAATTATTTCTCACTTTCTTTAATATCTTTTCTAGCTTGTATTTATCTGATTGACCAAAGATCATATTATCTCCTTTAACTAAGATGTGAAATTACATCCCTGCTGAATTGTGAAATCATGTTTTATGAATGAGGATTTAAATTTATTTCACAATAATAAAATAAATAGAGCTGCGGTTGGATTGTGGATGTTTTTGTTGTTCTTCATAGACTCCAGAGAAGAAACAGTCTGAACCTTCAAGAGGAAGAAAAAGAAAAGCAGACACTCAGAGTGAAAGCAGCCAAGGTAAACTAAAATGTAAATTAATTAGATAGTTATTGCATGTTATTAGTAAATAACATTGCATCAAATTACAATGCACAAAGTTTTGACTGTTAGCCTTAAAAATTCTGTATTTTTGCTTGCCTAAGACAAGTGTTGGGTTTTGATAAATTATGTATGTTCCATTTGTCACTGGAAGAATTGGGCAACTAAAACCTGAACTGGGCTGGTAATTGCCTATAAGAATTGTGTACTGCTGCATGGATACAACTATGATACAACTCTACTTTTTAAGAATTGTAGCAGCTCTTCTCATCCAAAATACCTTTGTTGTTTATATTTCTTTTCAGTAGGTAAGAGGGGAAAGGGCTTACAGATTATAGCAACTGATTGCTTGTTTGTCAGGTATATTTTAAAATGTAATTGTATTCTTTTTTATAGATTATTGTACAGTGTAGTTGGCTAGAGGAATGGGGAGATCAAGATAAGACCGATGTACAATTTAATATTTACAAAGCATGTGTTTTGTTGTTCCTCTCTTTCATGTGAGTTCTGGAGTCTATGGCATAAAAATTCATCAAAGGGGGAGAGGAAATAGTTTTGATAACATCTGTATTAGCTTTTGTTTTTTTGTTTTCTAACTGAGCTAGGAAATGTCACTTCAGATACATATCAATGGGCTCCATATCTGGAAGTCTTCATGATGCAACATACTATTAGTAGAATTATGTAGTTTAACTAAAATTAATTTTTTTGCAAGTGTTGCTTCACAGAGACCTGCTTTGTGCAAAGAACTTGAATGAAATTTCCTATTTCCGTTGGTCTAGTAGTCTATCCTTTCTGCTACCAATGTGAGTTGAAATTAGAGATGATACAAAATTTAGGTACTTTTTGTCATAGACAGCACGATTATAATGTCTTGTAATTACTATTTCACTGTCAGCAGCAATGAAACTGAATAGTCTGCACTGCAGTATTCTCAAGGAGCTGGCCTAAGAAACCACAGCTTATTGGAGTGGTACAGTACAGTTGAATCAGAATACTGCTGTTGTAATGAAAAAAGGATCAAGAGACCCATATCTTTTATATTGCATACCTGGGATTTTTACTTTGTAATATGCAAAATAATCCATAAATGTTGCAGAAAAGTGTTGTTTAGAACATGGAGGTAATTGGAGAGTAGGATAAAGTCAGTGTAAGTCTACTCATAATTGACTGTGCCAAAATAGTTTAATGTATTTCTTCAGCGCAGAGTTGTGTAACATGACATATAATAGATTTTTCTATACTGAAAAGGAATGCAGTCTGTCCATTTGTCTGGATGAAAACAATTTTAATTTGATAAAGTGATATATGACAATTAAGCATGAAGACAGAAATCACTAGCATAATTGGAGTGTAGGTGAAGAACTGGGTAGAGGGCAATAGCAGTGATGGGTACACTAACTGGGTAACAAACTAGAGGAGTTAGCTGTGTGTGGTTCTAGGTCTTTGAATTATTATCTCTTAATATTGCTATGTTTAAAGTTTTGAGACAAAAAATGCTGCAAATGTTTCTGTATTTTAGTGACACAAAGTTATGCAGCAGTGCCAGTATAGAGGCATATTAGACTAGAAAGTATTCTTCAGGGCTGAAGCAATAGAAAAGCTTGAAAATCTTTGCTAAAAAGTCTAAAATCACATTTTTGGACCTATGGGTAATGATCTCCTAATTTATTGCAAAAATGTCCTTAAATAAAGAAGAAAGCTTTGGGCAATGGTCCATTTGTCCATTTTCACGATGTCTCCTAGCACGTAGTCTGGCCTGTACAAGAGACAAATACAGTCTCGAGATTGTCAGTCATCTTAGGGCCGAGTAGAAGAAAGCATTGAGGCCATTGGGTAAGGCGTTGGTGCGATCTCTGGAATGTCACATATGGGTCAGGTCCTCACATTGAAGGAAGATTAATTCACATTGGTGCTTCTGAAGTCTCAGTGCGGATTAAGATAAAAGGAATCCTACTCTCTCATTCTGCTCTATTTATCTCCTTGGTTAACCCTGTGAGTTAGCCGATTCAGAATCGGGTTGGGAGGAATGGAAATACTTGTCACCCTCCATGCCTACACTGTTGTTGGCACTTGCGGAATCCTTGGGCTGAACATTTGGACATGTTAACTTACCTGGAGCGTATAATGTTAATAGACTTGGATAATTTGATATTTTGGAAGTGGATGAACTTGGAGATAGTGCTTAAAAAGGCAAAGGACGTAGAGATAAAGGTTTGATCTGTCAGATGTGAGGTGAGTTTCCTGTTATCTAGAAGAGGTCTAGGCTTACTGCTAAACGTACACTGATCTGGTTTAGGAATTGAAGCGTGACTTAATTTCTGATTTCTCAGTGAATGGAATATGCTAATCTCTTTGTTGTGGCCAATCCGTTAATTATCTACATAGGGAGATCACATATTAGCACATCAAAGAAAACAAGTGGTAAGACTTCGCTATAATTACTGTGTAGGTAAAAATGTAAGACGCATCTGTAAGTAAGTTATTTAATCAATTCTAATGTATTAATGTATTTGTTACAGGAAAGAATATTGGGGGGCGTGGTCACAAGATTAGTGACTATTTTGAGGTAAGATTTTTGTGTGTTTATAAAGCTTACTTTAGCATTAAAATTCACTTTTAGCTTTCTTTGGTTATTGTGAAATTTTTGCTTGTGATTGGTGTTGTGGTACCACACAGCCGTTCACTCCCCCTACCCATGCGATGGGGAAGAGAAAATGCAACAGAAGGCCTCTCGTGGGTCGAGACAAGGACAGAGAGGGATCACTCGCCAGCTATGGCAAAACAGACTCGACTTGGGGAAAAATCAATTTAATTTGTTACCTAACAGATCAGAGCAGGACAATGAGACACGAAACCAGATCTCAAAAACATCTTGCCCCCACCCCTCCCTTCTTCCTGGGCTCAGCTTTGCTCCCGATTTTTCTACCTCCTCCCCCTGAGCAGTTCAGGGGGATGGGGAATGGGAGTTGTGGTCAGTGCATCACACACTGTCGATGCTGCTCCCTCCTCCTCAGGGGAGGACTCCTCACACCCTGCCCCTGCTCCAGTGTGGGGTCCCTCCCATGGGAGACAGTCCTCCATGACCTTCTCCTGTGTGAGTCCTTCCCTTCCCTCTTGGTGCAGCCTGAGTTAAAATACAAAACATTTTCTTTCACACTTTATATGGCCAAAAGCTACACTACTAAACGTAATACAGTCTGTTTTACAAAATCTGTGTACTGATGAGCTGTATCATTCAGTAGATATGTAATGTGTTTTGATAAGAAGATTGACTAATTGGAGGACCATATCTTCTCTACAGTACCAAGGTGGAAACGGCTCTAGTCCAGTGCGAGGTGTACCTCCTGCAATCCGATCTCCTCAGAATTCACATTCCGCTCCTTCTTCTGTAAGTTTGTGACCTTCGGAACTGCTGGACATAAATTTCATAGTTTAAAAGTAGCATAATTGAAAAGAATCTATATTCTAGGGAAGAGTTTTCAAAGGAAGGAATCCTGGGAAGGAGTTCATTCTTTCAACACACACACACACAAAAGTATGAGGTTAAATATTAAAACTAAACTTTTCTCTGGGACTTTTTTCTAAAATGTCATTTTTATATACAAAGTAATTATGTAAAATGTTGAATGTTAAAATTTTCTAATGATATCTATTCACAAGCCTCATACAAAAAAGGGGAGGATTTTTGTTACTTATGAGGAAACTGACACCCCCATAATTTGGGACTTCCAAAGCTCAAGTTTTGATAAATCCTAATTTCTTAAATAGTTGATACCTAATTTGCCTGTATAATTTTAAAATTCGTTGGTCATGCTAATGAATTTTTTTCCCTCTTCATATGCAGTGTCAGTGTTAAGCATACCCACATGTGATTCTAAATGGCCAAACAGATTCTGACAGTTACAGAAAGGATTTTCTCTGGTGGTAGACCTCAGCTTTTATTGCATGTACTTTCAGCTTCAGGCATCCTCTTATTTTTCCTAACACTATGGAGTGTAATACAGATTGTGGAATTTGGCTTGAAACCGGTCTCATTCACACAAACTAGTGGGTTTTGGGAAGTTTCATTAACGGGATCTGTGTTCTGTTCTACACTAGCTTCCTCTTTTTGGTTCTCCCAAGGGAAATAACCACTCCAAAAATAACTCACAGTATTTTTGAGTTAAGAAAGCTTAGAATCAGAAAAATAAAGTGTATGTTAGACTGACATCCCCTTATGTCAGTCTTGTATTGTCTTGAATTTTTCAGTCTGTTTCCCAAAAGTGACAGTCTTCGTTTTCTCAGGGAATAATTGAATCCTTTCTAAACTGCAAGTGATACATAACAGCATAGTGATAGCTCTCAGTGCAGCAAGTAGTTTCTTCTGTAATAAAGATACCTTATTTCTGTATTCTGTATGATTTTCCTGCCAAGCACTGTAAACAAGGCTATGTTCATAATTGAATATTACAGTTATATCTAAAATCCTTTGTTTTCATGCATTCCAGGTTCGACAGAATAGTCCTTCTCCCACTTCATTAGCTTTTGGGGACCACCCTATCACACAACCAAAGCAGTTATCTCTTAAAATTACTCAGGTAACTATTTTTGAGTAGAGCTATCCTCTATCACTTCAGACTGTAGAAAAAAAATATTGATACGTTTATTTCTTTATCTTTCAACTACTTCTAAACTCTTAAAGGCTTTCAAAAGCTTTGCTTTTTACAAGCTGCCGAAGTGTTTTTTCTATGAAGTTCGGTATCTTACAATTTAAATCTCTGTGATTAGTTTTGTATTCTGCACTTGCTCTGCTTCCAGCGTTGCAGTTCATGAGTAGTTGGATGACGATGTCGCTGGTAGGCTTTTGCTCAAGATTTTAGCTGTTGTGGGATCTTAGAGGCTGCTCTTTCAGGCAGTATTTGAAGTGACAGCTGCTGTTGTCATATTGCATTTAAAATACGACATTGAAGAAGAACAATGAGATGGTAATCAAAATGATGAAGATGTAGTTATGTCATGATTTTTTAAAGCCAAAAGTGACTGTTTCACCTTGTGCCGTTTCTGGTGTGGTCTGTTCTGTCTTTCACAAGTTGGTCAGAACCTGTTGACCAAATACAGACAGTTTGAAGTGATTAGCTGACATTTACATTCTTGCCTGGTTTTATATGCTTTTTTCTGAAAAATATTTTTTCAGTTAGTGCTGAAATCTTTTAATACTGTTAGTGGTTTTTCCCAGTTGTTCACAGTTTGTCCTTATGAAGAGGGAAATCAGTTTTGAGTAAGAGCATTCCATGTCACTTAAAAACATGGAAATAAGGTGTGCTGGTCTTGTTGAATGTTTTAAAGTAGTTAATTTCTCTACGTAACAAACATGAGAAAAATAATGCTGTAATTGTTAAAGGAAAGGATAAATATTTCAAAATGTTCTTTTTAGACTGATCTCACAATGCTGAAATTAGCTGCACTAGAAAGTAATAAAAATCAAGACTTGGAAAAGAAAGAAGGTCGTATAGATGACTTACTCAGGGTAAGTGTTAGACATGGGATAAAGATATTTATTCAGAACAACAGCCAGTGAGTCTGAGGCAAATATTTTAAATGTTTGAATAATCCTGGTTTAAAAAAATTAACCTGGAATTACCTAAATTAAAAGATGAAATGAGGGTTTAATTTTGGGGGGTTTTTTCCCCTGAAAATCCAAGAAGTCTGTGAAATTAAATGCAGAAGGGGCACTTTTTTCTGCTTCAGTGCCATGGCTTGTTAATGATTAAATATGTTTATAGGCTTTCTGGAGGTACACAGAAAGCTGATGATGATTTGTACAGTTGATTGATTCCTGAAGTTCATAATACAATTTAACGTAACAGCTGTGGTTTTGTTGTTCTAACTGCGAATAGCAGTTATCAGTGGGACAACCATTGGCAGTTTCAGAATGGAGGTGATTGTGACAGAAAATATTACAGGCAATAAATAACTACTTTTAATAAGAAACTGATGTTATACTGTGCTCCAAGACCTGTTTTCAGAAAAAAATGTCTTAGTACTTCTGCTCTTGAAAGAAGTATTGAAGAGGTGATCCATAGAAGTATGGAATATGAAATAAACCTGTATTCACAAGTCACAGTCTGTTTAGTATTTATGTGTGGACAAGTACAGATTAACCTGTGCAGTCATAGATTATAGCATGTAGACTGTTTTAGCAGGTGTTCAACAGCGTGGAATAGACAAACCTAAACTTAAAAAAAAGGAAAAAAGAAACCAAACCACAACAACATTTAGATTTAAGCAAAATAATATTGCTGTGATTTTTAAGGTAGTAAGTTAAATGTATTTGGAACATAGGGAGCTTGTTAAACTTCCTACTCAGATAACTGAAACTTTTATAATTGTGAATTTTTTGTTTCCTTTTAAATTAAAAATGTTAGGATTTCACATGACTTCAGCAATCAGATATAGAGCTTCTGGAGCTAAAATTAAACTTTCAATTTAACACTGGAGGACTGGAAAAGTGATTGGTACAATGATTTTACATATTATTTACATGCTGTATGTTCTGCAATACAAAATGCAGCTCATTGTAAGTGAAATAAAAAGGAAGCAAGGCATCCTTCTATAAATTGGGATAGATCTGTAAAATGAGATTTTCCCTATATATATATGTTTATGCCCTTTCTTTAGTCATGTGAAGGTAGATATCTGTATTTTCTGTGACAACTGATTAAAAAAAGTGTTTTGATGTATTTTTTCATATTTTGTATATATCTATTAGGCTAACTGTGATCTTAGACGACAAATAGATGAACAACAAAAGCTACTTGAAAAATATAAAGAAAGGTTAAACAAATGTATTTCAATGAGCAAGAAGCTTCTAATTGAAAAGGTAAGTTTACTGCTTTTAAAATCTTTGTCATAAAAACTGAGAGGGTGCTGTAGAACTCCATTATAATTCCTTCGTTTTCACTTTAGCTTTTTCACATTAGTTTCTGAGACTGAAACTTCATATGCATGGTCTCTGTCTGGGAGTAAGTGTTTCTATAAGCCTGAATAGGCAAAATAAAATGTTGAGCCTTTTCCAGATTGTGGAAAATGTACCTCTTAATTTAACGTGTGAGGATCCCATAATGAGTAATTCCGATATAGCAAGAAATAAGAATTTAGGATATGGCCAATTTTCTGGACAAACTCTAAGAATACGATTACAGTGGATGAAAAAAATTCAAACATAATCTGTGTGTAAAGGAGACGGATAAAATATCTTTGTGAGACACTTAAGCGGATGAGATAAATTTTGATGTAAAATGATAAAATGGCATGTTAGCTCAAAATTAATGTAAGCAAGGAAATTAAGGTGACCATTTACTTTCATATTACTATGAAAGAAATATTCATATTTAATGCCAGTTATGTTTAAACTAGCAGCAATTTCTTAAAAGTCAAGGATACGTTGTTTCTCTTCTTTAAAACAGGATACAAAAAAGTTTAAGGTAAACAGCAAGTCTGTTCCCTAACACTAGCTGCTGCTGTCAGATGCAAGGGATCCTCTAGCTGATCTGTTAGAGGATTAGGGAGTCTTTCCTCACTAACATGGCATAAATAAATTATTGCAGTTCCTTTAAGTTTCAGCATAAGAGGAATGCAGAGAAAAGATGCATCAGATCGGTTCAGCATGATGCTAGGTGGGCACCTTCAGACTGAGAATATCACCTAGGCCATTTTTTGTGAAAGGCCATGTAGGCCTCCTCTTCAGGCTAGAAGTCTGCACAAAGAACCTAAACTGTGTCAACTTGCCGCTTCTGTGTGTGTAATTTGGAGACATAGTCATTTCTTAAGAGGCAGGCATTTGTAACAATTAAACACGTTTCTGTCCATCAGCAGTGTTCACGGTGTTCGTTCATCTTGTGCTGAAGCAGACTAGGCAGACTCATTTATCACATCCCAAGCATGCTTGTGGTAGCAGTGACTGGTTCTGAGAATGGCATCTGCTTCTGTTACTGCAAGTGAATATGTGATAGCAGTTGCGTCTACCTGCAGTACCTTCCCACGTAGAGATTCCTGAGCTCGGTCGGTTTGGTACAGGTAGTAACAGAGATGCTGTATCAAGGGAATTTCCAGGCTAAGCATACTAGGAGCACTCCTGATACCTAAGCAGGCTTATTTAGTGCAGTAGGCATATACAGACATAATCTTAATTATATGCTGGTACGATGTGGATATTGTATCAGTTTTGCTGTGTTTACAAATAAAATGTTTTGTGAAATATGTAGAACAGTGAACTTTATAGGAAAACTGAATCAAACTCAATTTTTTTGGTGCACAAATTGGCATTATTATCAGTTCTGACAACTGCAGATGTTTGAGTTCTGCAGAAATCAGAATAAATGCAGTAATGAAAGATATTTTTATCTACACTCCTTTTATCCCTTCCTTACCCCTGTGGGAGGGAAGAAACCTGAGTGTTTTACTGACTTTTTGAACACTTTAGTATTACTAAATATGAATATTTTTTGTTTTCTTAGAGCACACAGGAAAAGCTGGCAAGCAGAGAGAAGAGCATGCAAGACAGATTACGCCTGGGGCATTTTACAACAGTTCGTCATGGTGCTTCGTTTACTGAACAGTGGACAGATGGCTTTGCATTTCAAAATCTCGTGAAGTTAGTCAATGCTGTGTTCTTAAAATTCTCACTAATTGTTAGTTCCCTCTAGTGGATTTTTTTATTACTAAGGTTCTAGGATTGGAGTGGCTTTTCATACATTGTATTTTGCTTTGCCTTTGGAAGACTGAGACTACAGTACAGAACTCAATCAACTGAGAGAATGCTAAGGCTGGGTGTCTTTGAAAGGCAGTTTGGTTTCACTTGATTTTAACTACCCTTAGAAAAGCATGAATGTACTAAATGAGCAGCACATAGTTCTTCAGCTCTGCTGGTAGAAAGAGCTATAAAACTAAATTAGTGATTTTTCAAGCAGCTAACGATGTATCACTGGTGATCATTGGGGCAGGTGAGGTCTGTGAAATTCTCATTGGTCACATAGACGCTGCCTGTACATCCATCACTGCAGCAGCTTTTTCAGGCATCCAGCTCCTCAGTGCCATGAAGGAGTGACAAATCTGGCATTCTCAAATAGGGTCTAGTGCAAGTGGGTGGGGGAGAGCAGCCACCTAGAAAAGAGCTGCTGCAACAGGTATTTCAGCAGAGATGGGGCCAAGGAAAGGGTTCTGGGAGACCGTCAGAGATGGTGATAAAATACTTACGCAATGCCTCAAAAGATGGTCTGTTGTCACGAGTGACTCAGTCTTCGGAGAGATATGTGTGATAGGTGTATATATATATGAAGGTAATTCACCAAGAATTTAGTTTTGAAGGGCTGTATGTAGTCTTAGAGTTATGTGATTGTCTAGGGCATTGTTTTTTTCAAGACAATATTAAAACCAATCTGTCTGTGTGTTTTGTATACAAGCTGTAATTGTTTGCCATACCACCAAACCAGTCTTTTATTTGGGAACAGTCAGATCAAAATCAGTATTAGGCTTATAAAAATCATGTTCTCTATTGATTCTGTTACATTTCTTTTGATGGTGTAAATGAAGGTCCACCAGCTCAGATACATTGTTTTTGCTTCTTCTAGTGCAGATATGTGTAACTATCAAAACCAAAACAAGCCCAAAACAAACAAAAAAATCCAACCCACCACATATATCAAAAGTAAATTGTGCCATAGCTTTGGCAAAGTTTTTCCACCTCATGAAGAACATTGGTGGTTTTTTTCCTAGGAAACATTTTCACATGTACAGTAAGTTTTCTAAAAATTTTTGAATGCTTTATCAGTTAATAAGATAGTTCTTCCAAAAGAAAAAAAAAAGGCAAAATGATGAAATTTTAATAAAGCTTTTTTTGGGGTTTACAGGCAACAAGAATGGGTGAATCAACAAAGGGAAGACATTGAAAGGCAAAGAAAGCTCCTGGCCAAGCGAAAGCCTCCAACTACAAATAATTCTCAGGCACCATCTGCCAATTCTGAACCCAAGCAGAGGAAAAATAAAGCTGTGAATGGGGCAGAAAACGATCCCTTTGTTAGACCCAATTTACCACAGCTGTAAGTTTAACATTTCAATCAGTCTTTTACATAAATTCTCAGATATTGTCTGTGTGCGTTCTATTCAAATAACAGCATAAAAAGACACTCAGTATATTCAGCAGCTATATTCTCACTGAGGACTTGCTGATGTTAGGGAAATATGCACCAATGCCTATGAAGATGTTATACAATTGCCCATTTTATTTTTGGTAAAGTCACCAGAGAAAGGCCCATTCTGTGTTTATGCAATGTTCCTTCTGTTTTCCTGATCTAGAGGAGTCCTATTCTGGTTCCCTACTCTTGTTGTGTCACTGATATCTACTGAACTTTCCTTGATCCACATTAGTTTAGGAGCTTCTCCTTTAGCTAGAGATCATTCTATTTTTCATATAAGTCTTTAACTGGTAAGAAAAGCTTTTTTTCAGCCTTTAGTATTTGAAGACATGTGTCTAAAACAAACAGACCAAAATATTGGTTTCCCTTCTAAATGCTAGATCTTGAGAGCAACTGTCAGAAGTTACTGATCCCGTTTCACATATTGACAGTGTTGGGGGTTTTTTGTCATTTAAACATAAAAATTGAGAGATATGGAAGAAATCTCTGTTTTTCAAGTGACACTTTTTTTCCTGCAGACTGAAAAGGTATAAATCAAGGCACAGACAGACGTGTTCTTGACATTTGAGTATTTTAAGAAGCTGCTGCTTGGAGATACCAGTTACTGCCCTTGATGCTAAGAGGCTGCAGCTGATAGTGTGTCTGTTCCTAGTCAGTTTGAATACAAAGTAAATAACTAAAGCTAAAAAGTCTAACAGATTAATCTGTGTTACTTTGCAAAAGTAGGTTACATGTGTTGAACATGGTGACCGGTCACCTCTCACCGGTGGAGGTAGTAATTTTTAGCTCTGGGGGTGAGGGGTAAATAAATTCCTCTGGTTACATCTGCAACTTGCTTATGTTTGGACCATCAGTTTGAAGACAGATGCGTATGTTTTGCATAATGCATCATTCTTAAAGTTCACATTGTGAAATTGTTTGGCTGTGACAAAAACACCATGAACACACAGTAGTAAGACTGGTGATGTGAGCAAATTTTGATTAGTGTTATTTGTGTATTTTGGTAGAGAGCTGAAGAATCATCCCTCAAATTGATTCCTTAGTAATACTTAATGCCTACATTTCTTCTTCTTAGACCATAATTAATACTTCTGAATAGTACGATAAAGATTACAGTCATGTTAAAAATATCTTTTTGTTTGAATGTAATACCTCTTGTTATCGAAAGTAATGTTTAAGTAACGAAGACCTGAAAATTACAGAACTTCTTAATTTGCCAGCTTTTGGCCATGTCTTTGTTCACATTAAGTTTCCGTAATCTTATTGTTGCTTTAGGAGATGTTAAAATATACGTTTGGGAAAAAATACAAATGTTCTAATTATTAAGTAGGACAAGATGAATTACTGATCACGGACTTCTGAGTAGTTTCTGATGTCATGCAGTTTTAAATAATTTCCAAATGGCTACAAACTTCTCAACTTTTCATTTAATTTGGCTTAACCAGTTACATGTTAAATGGCACATGAAGGTGCTTGCTGGTTATGGAATAGCCAAGAGTACAATCAGAATTGCCTTTCTGAATCTATTATAATATTTCTAGGTCTGTTTCAGACCCATGAGGAGGTCTGAGGTCACACAATTGTTAAGCCCCATCATGCTCTTAGGCCTTTACTTGAAAGAGTTTCTTAAATGTTTGTATTTAGGATTCATTATAATTTTGTGTAGTAGTATTATGTGTTGACTCCTCTTTGCTTCTCAGCGCAGAATTAAATGTGTTTTCTGTATCTTGGTAAAACAATTAATAATTGTGCACTTCCATTTTAAAGTAACTTTGTCATCTGATATATGTGGTTCCCTCTTGTTACATTGTGCTTATCACTGTTTCTGTGTTACTTCAGAAGTAATGATCTTAATTAGTATAGTCAAATGGAAGAGATTCTCTTTAAATGAGGCATGGGGAACTGGAGAGCTGCTTGAGATTAATGAATGAAACCAGCAGTAAATCAGTACAACGTATATGTGAGTGATTAGGCAGATCTTCTTTAAACAAACAACTTGCTAGCAACAGTTAGCAACAAGTGTCTCTACCACTGTGGTGTTTGCTTTAGAAAATGTCTCCAGCTGCAGGTATTGACAAGACAAAATGAACTATAGCTTTGTTAGAAGCAGGATTATTGAAGCCCTTCCTGAGAACAGGTGTTCACTGTTTTGAAACAGATTGGAGGTGTTGCCTGAGGCATTCTTAATAAGGACATTGGTTTAGTTCAGCTGAATATACTTTGGTCTCATACAAATTTAAGAGCAGAATTTTTGCACTGAAGTTATTAGTACAGAAGTGGCCATCTGCCAGTGTCCTGTGAGTGGTGGGTTTAGTGTTTAAGTAACATGCCACAGGTGAGTCTAAACGCTGTCCTGCTTTTCCATCATGCTTTCCCTTTTTGTAGCCCAAACCAAAACTAAAAAGTAGTTTCAATTTTGAGAGATCTCTTTCCTACTGAGCAAGTAATGTTAGTAGCCTTACATGAAAGGAATGAATTGAAATTTATTTGAAGAACAAACATTTATTTGAAGTAGAGGTTGCCTTCTTCGCCCTGGAAAAATCTTTTTGAAAACTGTATCACAAATTCTTTGGAGATTTGAGAGATGATAATGCCTAGTCTCCTCTTCTTGGAAGCAGCTGTTGTTTCACTAGACAATTATTTCTAGGAGCAGTGTTTTATTTAGTTTAGGTGGCGTAGTCAGCTTCAGTCATGTCAGTTGTATTTACTTCCCAGTCACCTCTTCCTCTGCTTCCCGGTTCCTCCATGGGAGTCTGCATGCAATTTGGAATAGGAGAGCAGAGGGAGCTGGCAGAGTTTGTTAATGTAGCTGAACAAATGCATCATTTAGAGGGAGCATTCTGTTCTGTGTGGAACAAATAAAAATATTTTCAGAAACTTCTTCAGACTGAAGTGCCAACAATGTTTGGGTTTTTACCGGACAAGTAAAGACAGATCCTTTCCTGAGGCACTCTCTTTCTAACGCAGACATGGAAACAATGGACAAAAAGACCTCATGGAAGCTTTGACTTGGTCAGTGTCTGCCAGTTCTTGTGGAAATTCGAGGAACTGGAATGAGAATAAGGCCGGACCAAAAAAGGAGCACTTCAGAATTTGTAGCCAAAAACGTCTATTGGATGTGCACATGGCTGTTGGGGCATGGCTGCGTTCTGCTATGCCTGTGTTTCCAGGATGATTTTTTGAGTGGGAAAAAGGTGGGAGGAGAGATGGTTGTAAATGTGCCAGGCTTGATCATCGTGACAACCAAGGAACATGTGACCATTTTAGTTTTCTGTCGTGTCTGTACCCACTAGTAAGTGTTTTGATCATATATGGTCATAGAACTTGTGAGGAAGAAGTTCAGAGAAGGTGGATTGTGTCAACCCATTCATACTGTGTCAAAGCCTTTAAAATCTGGCTATGAAAACACTGTTGAATGACTAGAAGGCCTATTTTTGCTCATTAAAAGAAATGTTTAGATTGGTGATAATCAAGCCTTTCGGGCCAGGTAAGTTGTCTGCTTTCTTCCAGCAACAAGTAGAGGTGGCACACCGTGGCCCTACACATCATAGGGGAATTACGCTACATGTACAGAATATGTTCAGTGCTTTTCTGGGAATTTCTGGAATTCGTTGCATGTGTATGGTAGTCTGTTGGTCTGTAGGCTGTAAAAATACAGCATTTATTGCACAGTGATGGTGAGCAGAAAAGATCACAGTCAGAACCAGGCTGTTACCAGATCAATTCATGCAGCCTACTCTAGGCTGCCCTTTCCCAATGCTCCTCAGATTAGCCTCAAGGCCGACTACCCAGCTGAAGTTCATTTAGTGGATGGCAACAGCCTGGTTCTGGCTGAAGTCCCTCCCCTGTGCTCCTCAACCTTTCTTCCTCCACATCTGATGAGACTTGTGTGTCTTGGGGAATGGAGGAGCAACCCCTTCTGCGGGAAGTGATGGTGTCTCCTAGGTGACTGCTGTTTTCAGAGGTGCCTTCAGCATGCTGCTGCCCCACAAAAGGCAGTGGGTGGATGCAGGTGGAAGGCAATGGGCTGATGGGAACCAGTCTCCAGGCTGGATGTTTTCAGCCTGTGCAAGCAACGTGGTGGCCTATAGCCAGGAAACAGACAGCATGCACACTGGCTTTGTTTTACTGCTATTTGTCATGCACTATTTTAATATGAATATAAAGAACAGTATATTTATAGATAAAAAGTAACAAACTCCTACTTCCAAACAAAAAAAGTAAATGTTTCTGAATATGAGGGAGTAAAGTGTTGTTTTCCATAAGTAAACGAACAGAATCCTAAGTGACTACATCTGTGTACAGTTCAGTTAATATGCCTTCGTCCAAAATGTGGTGGTCAGTAATG
The DNA here is from genome assembly GCA_027574665.1 of Rhynochetos jubatus. Taxonomy (NCBI): domain Eukaryota; kingdom Metazoa; phylum Chordata; class Aves; order Eurypygiformes; family Rhynochetidae; genus Rhynochetos; species Rhynochetos jubatus. Next base: position 21,771,344 of record CM050654.1, read on the forward strand.
ACAGTTTCAGATTGCTGTGAATAATGCTGTGCCTCTAATAGAGTTAGATTTGTAAGGAAATAGAAAAATGGAAACCAGTCATTTATTGGGATATAGCATAGAAATGTGGAAAGAGTGACTTTGAATCTTAATATTTTCAATATGACCTCTAACTGGTACTCTGTGCTCAGGAGGGCTATTTAAGAACTTTTTGGAAGGCGGTACTTGCTAGGGCTGCCTAGACACTTTGTCATAACTTTGCATAGAAGTACCAGATTTCCTATGTTATGTTAGTTTTTCAGGGGATCTATGGTTTTAGAGCTGTCAGTGTTCAGTGAACATTCTGGAAGGTCATGTCATAAACTTCATCTTTTCAGTGTGCTTTACTTGTGGTGCAGCTTTGCTAAAGCACCTGAATACTCTTCTTTCTGAGAAAGACAGACTTTCCTATCTGTTTGTTGAAATGCACAAACCTGTAATTAATACTGCAGGCAAGAAACAGGAAAGAATAATATTCAGCCTCGTACACACTGACATCAGTCCATTGCTTTGTTCAGTTGAGAACTTAATCCATGTTAGAGTAATTGGCTGTTTGCGTTGAAGTAATGAAAAAATGTCAGGGTTGCTGCTGTGAGGTATCTAGCATGGCCTGGATGCTCTCCTTGATAGGTCTAGCAGATGCATTAGAGCAGGAATTAGGGCATTGTTTTCTTATGTTTCTTGCTGCTGTTTGGACCATACATTTTGGACCATTGTTGGCTTGCCTAACTATTGAGCATTTGCTTTAATGCTTCTCCTTTCCAGATATAGCATAAATTGTCTAAACCCAGCAGAGGTTCTGACAGGAAAAGAAAGTAATCGTTTGGTCCCAAAATCTGGTACTAAGGGACCTTTTGTCTTTCTTGGAGAGGCAAATTTCTTCACTCTGTTGCCTTCAGAGTGTTTGAGGATGTCTGTTATCTGCGATATAAGGCTGCTTTTCATTCCAGTAGGAAAAAAAGATGCAAGGTAAATTTGTATGATGCTTTTTAAAAGAAAGGATCACTTCCTTCTCAAATTCTGAGGGGATGTGGTCACAGGTGCTGTTGTCACCTGATCAGAGTGTTTCCTATACACTGTAGAACAGAAAGTTGATAAAATAACTCATGTCTTGTGAAGCTGTTTTCAGGTTCTTAGAAATTTAGCTGCTGTGGTCAAAAAAAGAATCCAGCAATTTTACTAATATTCATGGAGAATATTTGGTCAACTCCATCTTCTGTCCTGGCCAAGTCAGAAAAGGGGCAGCAAAATTCAGTATTTATGGAATTGGGAATAGGAAAGGGCTCTATGAAAGCGTCAGCACCACCAGATTTTATCCTGAAGAGATGCACTACTTTATTAGCACCACTTTATTAATTTTGAGACCCAATTAATACAGGCTTTAGAATTCTGAAAACTATGGCAGACTTCATTCAGATTTAAAAGGGAGGAAGAAGTCTTATAGTTTATTAGATTTTTGCAAATTTTATTGAAGTTGGCTTTTGCTGTAAGAGAAATAGAGAAATCTGAATTGGTGTCCGTCGCCCCTGGGGAAACTACTGGTGATTCTCAAGACACCGTAGGTCCCTAGACTTGCAATATGGACAGCATGTGTAACCTTCTGAGCACTTCGTGTAACCTCTCTTCCCAGGACAGTTGATAGTTGAACCCACTAAAATATGGACTTTGTGAAAACATATTATGGTGTTAGTTTAGCTTTGCATCATGGAAGAAACAGTGTATCTGTGCAAAACAGAATGTTTAATTTTAATTTGTTTGTAGGGATTTGTGTGAATCCTTTGAAGTAGGCCCTACCTCTTCCTCCTTCCCCATCCTGTTCCCCTTCATCGTATATGTATTGTTTCTTCTCTGGAACTCAGTCTCTTTCGTTTCTGTTATTTGGTGTTTTGTCTTCTGTGTCTATTTTGTTCATTTGTCAGATGGATACTGCATGCATTCAGCCCGTGGGTTTCCTAGTTACTAATCCGCATTCAACAGTCTAGATCCTCTCGATGATAACTGACTTTGTGTCCTAGCAAGTCTACAGACAGTGAGGGATCACTGCATTAATTGTAGCAAGGAAGATGAAAAGAGAACATGCCAAAGATTTGAATGCCAATTCAAAACTGAATTTGTGGTCTCATGCAAAATGTAGTGTTAATGAACTCGGAATGTATGGTTTTGCACGATGTTCTTTAAAACACAACTTAAAAATCCAGTGTTATCAGTCTTGTCTAGTTGGTTTCTGATCTCCGGCCTTTGGTTCATTAAGTGTTACTGTTGAGAAACAAGCAGTGGAGTGGCATCAGCCAAAATACTGGGATGTGATATGATTCAGGATGCACCCAGATAACCTAACAGGCTGTCTTGAGAGAACAGAAATGGTCTAGTGGGAGAGGCCAGAGTACCAAACACCGAGACATGCTTTAAGTATGTTTTGACCCTGAAATTACAAAACAAAATGTTCAGATGGTTCAAAAATTGAGTCCTAGTACTGTGGTGGTAAATAATTAACATAAGACACTGTATTTACTGTAGTATTCAAGTCAGAATGCTATTGTTTTGTTTACCCATCATAATTATGTTTGGTTTTTTTGGGTTTTTTTCAGTTTGACTTTAGCAGAGTATCATGAACAGGAAGAAATTTTCAAACTTCGATTAGGACATCTCAAAAAGGTACGTATATTGTCTGTTATTCTAAGGTTGGGGTTTTTTTGGCCATGCCCCAAACCATAAAAACTAGTATTATCAAAATTAGGAGAGGGCTTGTTGAGAGCTCTGTGATTAGAAAATATAATACTAAGTGCTGTACAATTTTATGCCCAACTTACCATAAACACTGTGAGTACAGGGAAGTAGTAGTGAGTCCAGCAAGTGTAACACGGTACTAATTCCCTGAATCCTTGTAACAATGTTTAGGCCACTAATACTGCTCTGGTTTCAGAGCTGAGGAAGTGAAGTCAGGCAAATTTGATATATATAGTTTTGACCTTTAAAAAGGTCCCGTTTACAAAGTATTGCATTGCTGAATGAATATCATGTTTTGATCATCTACAGTATCTACTTCAGTTGTTAGCAATTAGCGTACTATCTGTCGCAAGAGAGAATATAATTTTCCTACTTTTATAGAAAATAATTTCTTTGTATCCTAAATTATTTTTGTAGTCAGATATTTTACTCCAGTTTTTGACTTTTGAAAATAACAGCAGTACTTTTTTTCTTGAAGCCCATCATTCTAATACATCTGTGTCATGAAATATTAACAAAATATTGCTTATTCAAGCAAAGCTTTTGAGGAATAACCTGTGAAAAAGAATGACAGTTGAAGCAGGCAGAAATATCTCAACAAGTGTGAAAAGAAAGTACTGTTATCTGCTGAGCAGCAGTTCTTGAGATGTTCAGTCAAAACAGGTCATGTCGTTTTTGCCCTTCAAATGTTGTGAGAGTCTGTTTCAGACCTGTTCTCTTCAAGTGTAGAAGTCACCTGTTATAAATCCTACTATGATAAACTGAACTGGGCCCCTTGAGAGCACTGATGCTGTTTTTAATGAATATGACAAGAAAGTACTTGAATCTGAGGTGGGGAATCTGCAGATAAGCTTGCTGGCGCTAGTGAAGCAGACTGCCCACATAGTTGTTCGTTGTTAATGCTTTAGAAATAGCACTAGCTTCACATGAAATTCTGTTATGAAATTCTGTAGGTTTTTCCCACATTTTAACTTTCTGAGTTCCGGTGGAAATTTCAAGTGACATATGAAGGAAGCTGTTAGAAAGTTGTTCAGTACCTGAATTTTGTTTTCACCTTGTGCACAAATGCTGAGATACTCTCCTGTAAGAAGGAACTTCCTTGACTGAATGCCAGAGGGGAAACAAATGTTGTTTCTTAGCAAATCATGTTTTGATATACCTGAAAATAATAATAAAATGCATACTTGCATTTTAATTCTTATGTGCGGTACAGCTTTTATTGTTAACTAAGAAAACCAATTTTATCTTCTTTTTACATGGCTGTATTTCTTCCCTAGTGCGTCTTCACTGGTTACATATTTTTCTTCTTTCCTTCTGCATATGCTGTTTTGCTGTCAGCTCCTCTTCCTTTTCACTCTCTAGATGCTTTCCTGGTGCTCTTATTTTTGGTGCCCTGTACATGCTGCCACCACCAGTTTTCTTTTCCTTCTGCTCCCTAGGAAATTCTTTTCCAGCTAGCAGCTTTGGTCCTGGAGAGAGAGGCTCTTGTTTTCTCACTTCCTTTTATATAGCAGTGACCTGAGGCAGCTAAGCTGGTTCATTCTTGCTTAAAGGTATTCACAGCCTGAGTGTCCTAAATAACAGCTGGAAACAATGCAACCAGCCAGTTCTCTTTGGACTAACATTGGCCTATGAACTACATTTTGAGAACCACTGAATTGCATAATATAGGAACAAAAAAGCCCAAAAGAGGCATAACGGATGGGTATTTTTTTGTCAGCCTTTGGGAAGAACATAGACAATTGTGTGTGTGTAAGTGTGTGGTATTTGGAGGGGCGGGGGGAGAAGGGCTAGAGTTCTTTATAAAGGACTATTGGGTTATGAAGAACTGCATATCCTTTCAGGGTGTTTAACAGAGAGCTGCAAGGATGAATTTAAATATATAAAAAAAGAGTTTAACATTGTATAAACAGGAAAAAAAATACAACCCTTGACATTATATGTTAAGAAAAACAAACGGTCCACCCAGATCTGCTAGCAGATTAGTGTTGCTTAGTCCAGCTTTTAAATTATAAGGATTTTGATTTTTGTTTTCTGAATGGAGGCTGGTTTGTCTCGTGTCTTGTTTTGGGATGAGAGGTTTTTTTCTTAGCTTATGGGGTGGGATTCAGGATATTCACTGAAATCATCTGGTCCAGACTCCTCCTCAACTCGTTGGAAATGTGGTCATTGAATGTGTGTTTTAGATTATATAAATACAGTTGTTGTTTCAGGATGTGGTTTTATGATATGCAATGTTGGAAATACCAGCTTTTTAGCATTTTCTCTCCCCTCTGCTGACTTGTGCCTCTCTCCCCTTGTGCCATGACTTGTCTCGTTGCTTTTACTAACACCGTGAGGTTGTGCAGTCACAGTATAAATTGGATTGGGGAAATGACCTAGCTTCTTTCCAAACCCAAATATATGTATTTTTGTGTGGCTTGTTGGGTAGTGTTTGGTGGTGGTTTGGGGTTTTTTTGGGGTTTTTTTGTTTTTTTAAGAAAAGATTGATCAGTTTTCCAGTTTGGTTCACCACGTGGCTGTACAAGAGGCTGTGCTGAGGTAAATGATGTGAGGCATTGTTTCCACTGGCACTGCTACTAAAAAAACTTGTCAGATGCCAGGCCTTCTTTTTCCTTTTCAGTTAGAATAATTCCTTAATTATGAGCTTTCTCGTATGCACTAACTTTGTGTCCCCTTCATTCAAACTTTCAAGTTCTAGAGGTACTGACTCTGAAATCGATAAAACTTTCTACATTGTCTTTCAATGAGTATGTGTTTTTCACTTCAAGTATAGATATATACATTTCTACAAACATGGCATCATGAATTCTTTACTCTTAGAGAATCTGAATAAACAGCTATTTCAGTGTTCTTTAATATGTAGCATAAAGATGAGATAATTTTAAGTGCTGAAATGAATTAGGGAATGTACTCATACCTAATGTGCTGCTTTTGAAATTGTACTCAAAATCTTAGGCAATACATACTCTGCATTTCTCATTTTAATAAGACACAAATGGAAACATATTTTTAAAATTAGCTTGGTTTTGGTGTCTTGTATCAACACCTTAACAACATTTCTGCTGTAATGACTTACTCTTTTATTCTTTTCTTGATTTGCACCTCAGCCTCCAAATATTTTAAACATCTTGTCTTAATTTGTCAGTTTGTACAAAATCTATAACTGCACGTATCTCAGTTTTTTTCTTCTTTGTACATCAATTTCAGACCGCTTCCCAAATAATTTCTCTCCTTGGCTGAGGTACAAAACCCAGCTGCCTCTCATTTCAAATAGCATCCCTACAGTGCAGAACAAAACTGCGAACATCCCATTACCTGTGGGTTCATGGAAAGAAGGTTCCTCAAAACAGGCTTTTGCCTTATCTTTTTCTGGCTTTAAGAGAACAGCAGTGCTTTCTTCTAGTTCAGCAGGGTTTTGTAATGCAATGTTCCTCCATCACCACTAGTATTGATGCAGGGGTAAAAATATCCTTTTCAAACGGGGAGTAAATGAGCTTTTATATTTCATTCTTTTCATTTGCAGGAAGAAGCTGAAATACAAGCAGAACTTGAACGTTTGGAAAGAGTTAGGAATCTTCACATAAGAGAACTGAAAAGAATAAATAATGAAGATAATTCACAGTAAGAGACTTAGTGTCTTAATTTTGCATGTCTGTTTTTAAAATGATGCGATGAAATCACCTGTCACAGAAGAGAGGGTCATTCGTAAATTTTTCTTTGGTGGGTTCTCTTTGTTTATGTATGTATGTATTCTAAACACCATTTTATTAAAACTTCAAAAAAATAATACTTATAATTTGGTAAATTTATTAATGGTTTTATTGAATATGCAAGAAATAACACATGTACGCAGCTTTTAGTGCAGGAGAGCTGAACCTAGCTAGACCATATCGTTAGGCTAAAAAAAAATACTTGTAAGGAAACCTAATACAATTCACTTAGCTGACAGTAGTGCAAGAAAATAACAGGGAAGTTTGATGCAACAGCAGTAATTCTGTGATGTAGTTAAAATTAGTTTTGGTTTTATTGTACATGTACCTAGTAGGAAGAAGACAAATGCCGTCTCTGTTGTATTGTACTTCAGCTTGCATGGCAATACATCGTAATGTTGAATTGTTCCTTAATATTAGCTATTAATGTGTAGATTTGAAAGGACTAATTACATAACTAAAAAAAACCAGGCTGTTTTCCATGATGGCGAATCCAAACAGCAACACTACAGTTTCACCAGCACTTTAAGCTGGCACTGTTACTTGAAAGGAACTGGTTCTGCCTACCCCCAACTACTTCATTATGCCCTTGACCTGTTTCCTTTCACATGCTTGCAATGACATTGTTTTTTCTGAAGGGACACTGGAAATTGATCAGGTTAAAACCAGCTCCTCTGATTTCATTCTGCGTATTAATTTTAACTATGAATCAATTTCCTGGTTTAGTTCTTTGCCCCAGTTGCAAAAATGCTGCCATAAGGAGAGGGGGCAGTGCAGGGGTGGAATGAGCAGCTGAGGGAAGGAGATGGTGTGTCTGGGCTTATTTCTTTCTACACTAGTAAATATTTATGAAACAGTAACCTTAAGACTTCAGGATTTGATTTTATTTTTTTAGACACACTAGAATTATATAGGAACTAAGAATTTAAACACTAAGGCAACAAGATGTGGAATCGTACTTAACTGTTCTAATGGTCCCCAAACCTATCCTGCAGGAATACAGAAAAGTGTTGTTACCATGTAGCTGTGGTGTTAATTGATAGCTAAATTGGTGGTGTTTTGGATATGAAAAATAACGGGTGTTGATGCTTACAGTTCGATGGCAGAATATTTCACTTGAAAATCAAATGCCCTACAACAAATAACCAAGCAGCTTTTTGCAGGTTAAGTGATAACCTTTTTTAATCTTCAGTGTTTGCATCAGAACAGTTAAAAAAAAATTAAGAAGAAATAAATGGCACAGAAAAATGACAGGCTTTGACTGTGTAAATATTGCATATGTGGGGCAAAGAATGTCCAAATGACAGTCCCAGTTGAAAACAGAGTTGCAGGACATGGGCAGGCAGAATGCTGCAGCTTCACTGCTCATTTTCTGCAGTCAGTGTTGACACATTTTATGGTACAGAATGAAAAGCTTTAAATTGTGTGTTCATGTTTCTGTGGGAGTTTAGACGTAAGTATTTACCAAGCGGCCAAGCTGCAGCTTACAGTTGTAATACAAAAGACAGAAGTGATGTAGGTCTGTGGCCCCTGCTGTCTTTCCTAGCGTCTTGGCAACTTGGCCATTTGATAAGGAAGAAGGTTCTGAAGTGAGGCAGCTGTTGCGTCCTGACTCAGATCCTGTTGGGTTTTTAACTTCCAGATGTGCTGCAAAGCTGAGCTCTCTTTCTTGTCCTAGCAACGTTCCCCTCTACGTCCCTCTACCCTTCTCTAGCATCCTACTACAAAGTAGGTAGTAAACTTGGCTGTTTGGGGTTCCAGCCTTGACACTGAGGAGTAGGAAATATTGGCCAGTTTAGAGATGGTTAAACCTGTATGCCTGTATGTGTCCTTTACAACTGCACCGGGATAACAGAGCAAGCTGAGAGTACAAGTTAGAGCTTCCCTGTCTGGGTTTAGAGCCCTTGTGCTGCTGGGGCTACCTGCAAGGTGCAGGTTCTGAGCCACGGAGAGTCACACAGAGTAACAAAAGCAGTGGAGAGGAAAGGTGGTAATGTTCACAAAATTGGACCTACTAAAGGCGTACATGTAATACAAGGACCAAGGAAATACAAATTGGATTTGTTAAGTGTGGTTTTAAAGTATTGGGCTACTATTCACATGACATCAGTTGCCTAATGATGCTACCTGTAAATTTATTATTTCTTCTACACTGAGTGAATTACTTACTGTTTATGATTCTTTAAAAATGTCTTTAACGTTGAAATACGTATTTTCATAGTGAGAAAAAGGAAAGTATTGTGTTTGAAAGGGGCACAGTAAGCACGAATAGACTTTTTCCCTAAAATACTTGACTTTCTATGACCATACCTACAAAACTGTAGAGAACATAAAAGGATGGGATGATGTATTGGCAGACTAGCCCTAAACCCTTCCTTTAAGTTTTCCATGGAGGATAATTGGCAGCTGGACCCAGATTCATGAGTGTAGTTAGGTCATCACTGCACTAGAAATGTGATGAATATTCACTCCTTTACCTCTGGTTGGATGGAAGGATGTATTTTCTCTTCTGCACATTGCAGGAGAGAGTGTGGTCCTTTTCTCTGTCCTGCAGCATAATTTTGTGTTTGGAAGGAGTGTTTTCTTCTAGCGTTTGATTAGACACAAGCAGGTATTCAGGCCTTTGGTGTGTTTTTCCCATACTACTCTTTGTTATTTGTTAACTTCTTAGTGTTATATAAAATCAATTTTGTTAAAGAGAGGCAAGTATGTACAACAAGTCTGATCATGCTTCATGTGGAATTGAAAGAATATCCTCCTTGTCTTTTCCAGAAAGCTGAAGTTTGAGACTTCTCTAAAATTTGTCAGAACAAAGCGAGAACCCTTGTATCAAATGTTTACATTTAAGAGTGGTTTTCTTACCCTTACAAAAATAGAGAAAGATAACAGAAAGTTTGCCTAAATTGACTGGTTTGACGATGGTGGTGGTATAGCATTTGTACACTCAGTAGTCAAAAGGTACTGAAATAGGCCGTTGTGCCGTAAGGTTACACATGGTATAATATTGTGCAGCATAGTATATATTGCTAGTAAAAAGAAAGCTCCGTTTGAGAAGTAATACTAAGAGGTTTATGTTTTAGACTCTATTTGTGTACATTAGAATTAAATGAATTTTTTTGTTCTTTCAAGATTTAAAGATCACCCCACGTTGAATGAACGGTATTTGTTACTGCATTTACTTGGCCGAGGTGGCTTCAGTGAAGTATACAAGGTAGAGTGTGTTTGGTCTGCTAAATCTAATCTTTAAACCATGTACATTTAATTTTCAGGGGAGGGAGGGGATCTAAACAAGCATAAGGGTTGTAATGTGGTATACCCTTAGAACACTGGTTGAGCAAACTTCGATTTACCCATAAGGGGAGGTAGCATTACAATAGATTTGTCAATAGACTTTTAAATTACATGCCAATATTTTTCCTCTCTTTATTGGGTGTTGCTTTTATCATATTTGGTTATAACTTGCCCATATTTGTGGGTTTCTTTTTTAGGCTTTTGATCTTTATGAACAAAGATACGCTGCTGTGAAGATTCACCAGCTTAACAAAAGCTGGAGGGATGAAAAGAAAGAAAACTACCACAAGTAAATATTAATGACTTGTGCTTCATATGTTAAATTGAATAGCATTTTATTGATTGTAGGAGGTTAATGTATCCATCTTCTTTTAGACATGCCTGCAGAGAGTATAGAATACACAAAGAACTGGATCATCCCCGGATAGTTAAATTATATGACTACTTCTCCCTGGATACAGATACGTAAGTACATAAAATGGTACATTTTCTAGAACTCTGCAAGGATTTTAGTGCTGTATATTAGATAAACAGAAAGGAAGAGTATTTGAACAAAAATAATATATTCTTGCTTGCAGCCAAAGTGTTTATGCTTTCCTTAAGGGGACTTAAAAAAACCCCAAAACCACCACCACTGGTTGCAGAATTTTGTCTCAGCTGAATATTGCAGGACTTCTATAAAGTGGTGAAAATGGTGTTTTGCAACACCTGATTGGCAAGTCCTACAAGATGTCCTGAGGGTGAAGGGGACAGGCAGCGCTGTAAAGGTTTTGGGCAGAGCAAGGGCTGCAGCAGGGCAGCTCTGAAAGGCTGCTGTAGCTTAGACAAGTTTCCAGGACTAAACGACATCAGGAGCGTTATCAGCCTAAGTGTAGCCCGTGGTGACTGGGCTATACCTCTTTGCATGAAATTTTGTCATATCTTGGGAGATAGTGAATACATTTTTCTGTTGAGAAACATGCCTACATAAATAAGTGTTGCAGGTTTTTTTAACTTAACCTCTTGTAAATATGGATGCGTTTTGGTGAGTACGAATGTTCTGATTGATGTCAGTTTTCATAAGTTGATAGTTACGCCGTGTGTTCTATTAACAGTTTAATTCATACAGTTTAATATTCAGGCAGCCATTCTTAAATTTGCCAGTATCAAACTAGGTTGTCATATGTCCATTTCTCATTGTGCAGTTTGATACTGTATTTCATTTTGTCTCTCTGAATTCCACCTTAGGTTTTGCACGGTGTTAGAATACTGTGAAGGCAATGACTTGGATTTCTATCTCAAGCAACATAAATTGATGTCAGAGAAGGAAGCTAGGTCCATTGTAATGCAAATAGTAAATGCACTACGGTATCTCAATGAGATCAAGCCCCCTATTATACACTATGATCTTAAACCAGGTAAATGAGTAATGTTACAATTGAAAATGTCCTTTTTTAAAAATATATTATTTGTAATTCTAGCATGAAAATATGAAAATTATCTTCTCTGTGTCAGATTTATTGTAACTGAAAGAAGCGTGTACTTCTCTTTCTAGTTTTATTGCCAAAATAATCTGTCCTTTCTTCGGAAAAATGTTTTTCATAACTTTTCTACTTTGTATTATTTTAATTTGAAGAAAAAAATCATACAGCACATAGATACATACATTGATATTTAGCAATATAAACAGGTAAAATCATGAGTTACTCAGTCCTGTCTGATCACTGTGGAATGATGATGTGTAAAGAATTTTTCCATTATATATTTCTTAGCCTGTAAAGGGTTGAAATAGGTAATTAATTACTTTCAACCTCCCAGCATAAGCACTTCAGGACTTTACAGAGGTTTTCTTTACAATGAATAATAAGCATTGTCATAAATGATGTATTCTGTCTTGATTCCATGGCCTTTGTTGTACCACCTTCATGAATGATGCTACACTTCCAAGCGTGGGGTTTGTTGTGTAACTCTTAGTGCAGCCTGTTTGCTTGCTGCTGTGTAATAAATTGTTCGTAGAGATTTCTCTCATATTTTGGAATTGTACAAAATGTTCTTAGTCTCATTAGTTTTTGTTCTCAGAGGAACTTCATCAAATAACTTTAACATCAAGAAATTACTGTACAACTTTAACACGTGGATTAAGATTCACAGAACTGCAGCAATTTCTTGGCATAATTTTGTGGTATATGCAAGCCCTGAAACGTCTAGTGTAGGATTTGTTCTGGGCAGAAAAACAGAAACTTCGTATTAACTGGCATACTGCTACATTTTGGTGTTCCCTCACTATATTTTGGTGTTTCCTCGCTGTCCAGCCAGCTCCCAGCTGAGGGAGCCATTTCAGGTGATGATGAAAACCTAGAGAGTTCCAGAGACATGCAGTGAAATGTGTCAGTGAAGTTACTCTAGACTTGAAGATACAAAGATGATGCAAAGTTGTCACTTATCCCTCATGAAGTTAGATGTTCCTGAAAATGGAATCTGGTTTTGAAAATAAAGCATTCTGTTAGCTTTTTTGAGGTAACTTTTTTTTTTCCTCCTGGATAGGTAATATCCTTCTTGTAGATGGAACAGCATGTGGAGAAATAAAAATTACTGATTTTGGCCTGTCCAAAATAATGGATGATGATAGCTATGGTGTGGATGGAATGGATTTAACTTCACAGGGAGCAGGAACTTACTGGTAATGCCTGGTTTGATTTTGCTATTTAGACTCCGGGTCATTGTTCAGACTTCATACCTGCTCTCTTACAAAGCCAGTTTGGTGAGAGAGCTAGAATTAAAAATACTAATACGGATGACACACAAACGTTTTTGTGTGGTATGGTGAATGTTGATATTCCCACACGTTAGAATGGTAATATGACAAGTAAGATTAAGAGAGCGTGAGAGTGTGTTGTTTGTTTAGATGTATACAAACGTGGAGATGATCACTATGATTTAGAAACATGGTTTCCCTGAAGAAGCAGGTGTTTAATCTTTAGCTGCAGGTGGTTGAAAACATTTGACAGAGCTGTGATGATTAAGTGTGAGTGCTTAGTCTTTGGAAATCTTAGGGCAGGGATTACCAGCAGGTAATGTCCTTAGGACAAGAGAGTATTTACTTTTCTGTCCTAAAGGTTAAGGACAGCTCAGCAGCTGTGATTTGTTTTCTGTGGGCACTTGCATGCTTGTCCAAAAATCTCAAGTTTTAGAACTGACTACAGAACAGGAATGTCAATAAGCATTTCATTGCTTACAGAAAAGTTGTTTCTAGAATTGCACTCTAAAGATGCAGCTTCTTCATGGCACAGTAGCTCTTTGAGCCTGGGTGGGTGGTACCTGTGCCGAGGTGGGTGGAATAGAAAGCCTGTCTTGGCCAGGTTATTAGGTGTGAATTCATTTGCTCTTTCCTCATTCTGCCTGGAGCAAGAACAGAGTCAGGAGCTGCAACCTAACTCTAATGAGAGAAGTCAGCATTATTCCCAATTGCTCTGCAACTTTTCCCATATTTGGAAGTTGCACATAATAAAGTTTTTGCCGTTTCCTTCAGATTTTTTAGAAAAGACAATGCACATACTCATGAACAAATCCCAGTGTGCACGTTAGGCTTTTGCTACTCTTTTTAATGCTACCTGTTTAAACACCAATTTAAATATTTTATTGTGGGAAAGTATGTCAAAAAATGTTGCCCTTTGGATTTCATCTAAAATGCCACAGGTGCTAGTGCTGCTGTAAACTAAGAAATCAAAAAACAGTCTGTGACCATTACAGGCTCATGGTGAAGTTCTGTGTCTCTAAATCACTCTTCGTCTAAGGCCAAAATCTTCATTAAGGAGGGAGATATTTTGAGTGAGTTTGGGGTGGGGGATGAGTCTGTTTAGAGCAGATTGCACTTAACTGTCAGCAGCGTAGTCCTCGGAGGGATTTCCTCAGTTGCTGGGTCTGGTTACCTGCCTTTCCAGGCAGTTAGGTCACATAATCTCTTTCGTAAACTTACAGACATTTGTATTAAATTTAGTTAGTGTTTTGTCCCCAGTAATCTGATTTGAAGTGTGTTCCATAACCTCAGTTCTCTGATCATTAGAAACCTAATCTTCTAATTTACAGACTCTGTATTTGGGGCCAGTTTATACTTGTTTGTTCCTGTGCCAGTACTGTCCTCCCTAAAGTAGGTTGTTTCCCTTCCTAGTACTTGCTCTCTGGTATTTTTATAGTCTTCAGGGGTTTTTTCCCCTCCATTGTAGCCTATCCATTCTTCACATCATTTTAGTAGCTTTTTTTGCATTTATATCACTTCAAGCTCATTTTTCTTGATTGTTGTAATCAGAATTGTACACAAGTATTCCAGATGAGATTCTGTGATGCTGTGTGAAATTCGTGTTTGTGTTGCATTCTTATCTCAGTGTTCTGCTTATTTCCATTTCCACAAATATTTCTTCAAAGCCTTATATGCTGTTGCTGAAAGAATGTCTCATCTGTATTTGCTTTAACAGTTTTTATGCCTTTTTCAATTTCAGATATTAGTCAATAATACTTAACTGCCTCCATATTGATAGGTTTGGAAGGTTTTGGTTTTTTTAAAGGAGGTTCCATTTCACCACTTCTTTTGTAATTGAGGAATGGCACAGGAACTTCCTCAACTTTCAGCTCTTCAAGTACGACTTCCTGCAGATTATAGGAAAGCAAATAGCAGTCACCTTTGTCTACCATATACTCCTCTGGTTAATGTCATCATTCTTACTAAAAACTTAGGTATGGCTTAAAGGCAACTTAGCTACATTAGCTTTGATTCCTAACCAGGCCTTGCTGTAAAATGCCCTATATGGCTTTCATCTTTTCTTGCTCTGATAGACGGAGAAGGTTCATATTTAACCTAGGATCCCTTTTTTTTTTTTTAAAAGAGAGGTGATTGGTGATTTAGGTAAAGAATTAGTTAGTATTTGTGCTTGTATGAAACAGACTCTCTGTTTGACTGACTGACTATACCAAAAAACTGTAATCTCCATTTCAATGGGTGCGCAAGGTGTTGGAATGCAGATCATAAGGCAACGGTATATTTGTCCAAAGATCAGATGTGCACATGAAGTGCTTGTATAATTTGATATTTGGTCAAGTTCTAGTGATGCCATACATCTACTTCCAGACACTGATACGTATGTTTTGTTTTCCAGGTACTTGCCTCCAGAGTGTTTTGTAGTTGGCAAAGAGCCACCAAAGATTTCTAATAAGGTTGACGTATGGTCTGTTGGCGTAATCTTTTTCCAATGCCTTTATGGTAGAAAGGTAGGAAAACGTTGTTTGAAAAACCTGAAGAGTTTTAGTGTAAATGACAGTTTCCGGTAGAATGTGAATCACGGTCATAAAGATGTGGAAGATTACTTATGTTACTTTTTTGTGGTGTGTATTGATAGAAATGTAGAAAATCTTGATTGAAACTTTTTTTATTTACAGAATGGTTAGCAGTTTGTATTAACACTGCAATAACTTACTATAACATAAATATTTATAGAGTCAAGTGGTTGGATAAGTCTTATGAAGAAAATAATGTGCTTATTTTTCAGCCATTTGGCCACAATCAGTCACAGCAAGATATCTTACAAGAAAATACAATATTAAAAGCCACAGAAGTTCAGTTCCCTGTCAAACCTGTTGTAAGCAATGAAGCCAAGGTAATTTTCAGTGTCATCTCTGAGTAACAATTAAAATGTTCATCAAAAAGGATTCATCTGTAAAATTGCTGTTAAGAGTGCTGTAGTAACTAATGTGTAGGGAAACATAATGGAGAACTAGTATTTTGATGTTTTTATTTAAGCAAACTTATGCTGGGACTTCTCAAAATCATTTACTTCTAGGCAAGTCTAGATAGATGTTGCAGAAATTTGCAAGTGGTTTTAAAGTAGGCCGCCTCAAAAATTGTCGGCTTTGTTTTTTCCCAGAGGACCTTATGTGTCTCACTCAGGCTGTCTCACTAGAAGTTCTTGTGAAATATTCTGCTAACAGTAACAAGCTCTTTCTGAAAATAGTGAACGTTATTCTCTGCACCCTTACTGTCTTGAAGAACTATTTGACTACCAAATACCTGGAGGATATGCTTGGTAACACTCTTCCCCTTGAAAGGTCATGGCATGTGTGTATTAACTCAAATCTGAGTTTAGAAACATAAATTTTTAAGATTAAGCATCTAGAAGGTGTGTTGCTGCTGAGTCAGGAAATAATACTGACAGAGTAGTTGATCTGCCACAAAGGTGTGGATGGGCAATGTTCCCTGTATTTCAAAATCTTATTTTGAGACGTCTGTAGTGTCAAACTCCTCTCCACATTCAGAAACAGATTAAGGTGGTTTCCCAAATGGTTGCTGCTGTGAGCATCCATAACACAATTCCAGTTCTGTGAATATGGAAGAAAACATTGCACATGTTACTTGGTTTGTAAAACTATCCCCGTTTTTGAAAGAGATATGTTCATGCCAGAAGCAGTAGAGATATGCTCATTGGAAAAAAATGGCAAGGTAGGATGACTATTCAAGTTTCAGCATTAATTAAACACACTTAGATTTTTGGGACACACACTGAAAAAAACTTAGGAATGTTAAGGTTTAGCTTCAAAAACTGAAAGGGAAAGGAAATGTATTTCTAGAGGCTGTAACTTCCTAAGAAAGTAAGTCTCTTGGGTACATAACCCTGCTGTTACAAGTCGTAGTACATTTCAGTTGGTTATATTTTCCAAAAGTAGTCTTAGTGAGCAAGTTGCAGTTAAGGTTATGAAAATTTGGTCAAAGAATTATTGCTTGTCCTGGGGTTTTTGTTGGTTGGTTGTTTTGTTTGCTGGTTTTGATGTTTTCACCACCGTTTGGAAAAATTATCTCTTGAATGCAGTTGACAATTGCACATCATGTAATAGGTAACATTACATGTTAATAGTTTATATATCCCTGTCTCTTACTTTCACGTTTCTGTCATTTGTAGTTTTTATATAGAGGACATCAGGAAAGAGTAGACAGTTCAGCATGGAGAATTGGCAACTTATTTTACATTCTCAGTGCTTTCCATCTTCTGTTTGTTTGTTTGAAAGACTAAAATAAACTTTCCGTGTTCTCCACTCTTACTAACATTGTCGTGATAGCTGTAAGAGATGTAGGGAAAAATCATTCTGTGGTGGAAATGCTGTAAAACCTTTTCAGACTAACTTGTAAATTGAGACCGTTTATGACGACTGTGTAGAATCCAAATCGTCTTTCAGATTTATAGGCCTGGCAGTTGGGAAAGAGCAGCTTGTAAACTGAAATTCTGATTTGGAAAACACGGAGATGAAATAAATATGGAACCTGAAATGACATTCTTAGTTTTCAGACTGTAGCTGTCCTTTGATCCTCCTCACTTTTTCCTATTCTGTGCAATGCATCACAGTAATGTGTCTACAGCGCCACGGAAGCACGAAGTATTTTGCAAACATTTTGGGCACAAACTGTTAAGCTGAGGATCTTTCAATAACTCTTAACAATTCATTTGTGATGAAGGATTTATTGTAGAATTTGATTAAAATCCATAATGTCCAAGAACATGGATATATATAAACAGAAGTGCATGATTTTTATTTTGTACCTTGTTCATGCTGGATATGTAAATGATAGAAGTAAATTCTAGCAGGATTCTTTGGAACTTGTATCACAGATTTTTTTCCTTTAATCTCCAGTTTTTAATTGGTGCAAAGAACAGCCAGCTGAACAGATTTATCAAAGAAAAGATACGTAATTCTTTTAAATTAAGTTCTAAATTAAGTAATGATGTGCTAATCAGTTCTGTAGCAATAATAAGGATTTTCTATCATTAAATGTTGAACCTCAAGCTCTCAGGAGACCAAATGTTCTGTGTATGCTAGACATAAGACTTGACAGAGACTTTCAGCACAAAAGGATTGGTATACATCATATGGACATAAACGTAGCGTAACGTAGTGTCTCAAGGTTTCCTAGTCTGTTAGTTATTTCATGCTTACTGAACATGGCAACCACCATTGTTGAATTTCACGTTTTGCTCCGTTCCGCCATGGCATGTGGTAATGCCTGCTTTCAAAGGTGAACTGAAGTGTTGAAATTCTGTCCCTGCATCTTCCATCTACTCCATCTGCTGCACAGCTGAACAGTTTTAGAATCTCTCTGAAGCTCCTTTCTACCTTTTCAGTCCTCTGACCTTTTCATTCTGGTTTTTACTAAGCTGGTTAGGGATACACATGCAGAATTCTAGTTGTGTGAGCTGGTAATGTTTTACTTGTAAATATAGTTCCTAAACATGGAAATACAGATTTGAAGTGTGATTATTTGAAGCCAATCAATTTGCTGATTTTTTTTTTCCTGC
Organism: Rhynochetos jubatus; assembly: GCA_027574665.1. Taxonomy (NCBI): domain Eukaryota; kingdom Metazoa; phylum Chordata; class Aves; order Eurypygiformes; family Rhynochetidae; genus Rhynochetos; species Rhynochetos jubatus. The sequence goes on from CM050654.1 coordinate 21,789,405, forward strand.
TGTGACTTTACATTTTTTCATTGGACTCAGTAGTAAAATGTTACACTGTCATTTAGATTGAATTAAATAAGAACAAGAATTTGTTTAGGAACTATTTTATCCAAGAGGACATGCGTATTTGCTTGTAAACATATATAATTATTTGGAATGCTATTGCAACTTCTTACATTTCCTTTTTAGGCCTTTATCAGACGCTGTTTAGCATACCGAAAAGAGGATAGATTTGATGTCCACCAGCTGGCTAATGATCCTTATCTTCTCCCTCATATGAGGAGATCAAATTCTTCAGGAAACTTGCATATGACTGGGCTAGCAGCATCCCCTACACCACCTACTTCAAGCATAATTTCATACTGAAATTTCTCCAACCGAGGAATGGCATGATAACCTTTGTGTAGTTTCCAGATACAGACCTGAGCTTGAAAGCATTTGAGTGTTTTTACATAGGACTAGTTTGATAACTGTGTTTTCAGACTGAAGTCCTCCTACATAGTGTCATTTGTATGATTGGAATGGATCATGGACTGTGAATAAATGTACCCTTCTGAGAAATACCTTGAAACACTGAAGGATGACACTGCCTGTTACACACCAACAGGTATACTGTGTTTAAGACTGAAGAAAAGGTTTTTAGTTTTTTTTCTGGGGAACATTGTAAATAATCTTTTTAATACTTAAAGTACATTTGGTTGATACTGGAAAGTTCTAACATGAAGGGTAGTTTTTCATTATTTAAATAAAAAAGGGTAGTGAGCAAAAACACAGGAAAAATCCCGTGCCTGGTTATAAACTAAACTGCCATCTTTCCAAGACACTGACTGATCTTTTGAAACCAAAGTAAGGAGTGTGAGATGGACAAAGGTATGTTCTGTATCGGATTCCTTAGATAAAATTGTAGTATTTTATTTGGCAGCTCATGCTTGTACCTCCAAAAATGTGGTGGTGTTTCACTGAATTTAGATTGGAAGGGTGATACGGAATTCCTGGTACTTATTTCTCAAATAGATTGCTAATTTTGAAATACGCTCAATTTTCTAAAAATACTATACTTGCTGTGGTATTGAAACTTGTGAAACTTGCCAGGCTTCTAATAAAAGCAAGCAGCAGTATGAAACCAAATGCAAACAGGTCATGTGTAATGTTCTATGCAGGAATAATGATAAATTCCCTTCTAGCTCTATTGTAAATTGTTGTACAGATGTCACATTTTCAGTTAAATTTCAGCAACTTATTCCTGTACAAATGTTTAAAGTATGGCTTTTTCTAATTGGATATTGTATTTTTTTTAAGTCTCCCTCAAGGCGCTTTTAATTGCTGCTAAACGATGTTGCTTTTACTTTTGCGAAAGAATGAAATGACCTCCTTAAGGTGCAAGTCAACTGTACGTTATAGAGAGATTAAGAGTAGGTAACTCATTAACAATCAAGGCATGTAAAACAGATCTGTGTTGGCAACATGCAGTACAGTTCTTTAAGTCAGTTTATTGCGTTCTCGACCTGCAGAGCGCGTCGATACTAGATGTAGAGGTTGCTCATGGTTATTCTCTATTTCAGGAAGTTCCTATCAACAAGGAAATGTTTCTTGTGGCTTGTACAGATATTTTAAAATGTGAAACATTTTCTAACTGCCTTGTATGGTAGAAACTTATTTTTCAGAACAGTGTCTCTCTCACGTTGACTATTCTTTTTACTATCCCATTCTTGATGCTGAATACCTATATGTAATTTTGTCCATGCTGCAGAAAAAGGAGGCTGTATTACCACAGGTTTTCATTTAGTATTGTACAGTTAAACTGTTGCTCTTGTTTCTGATGTTGCAAGCCATTTTGTTTTCATTGTATATAAAGAAACATTAACTGTCTCTTTAAGATGCTGCTGAAATTGTAGAGAATGTAGCCAAAACGGTAATAAACAATGACAGTTGAAATTTCAAGGTTTTCATTGCATGGTTTTGCATTTCAGCAAAAGGAAGTTGGCTAACCATATCATCGAGCTACCCTGAGCTATTTAAAGCAAACTCCCTTTAATTACAGACAAAAGGCCAATAATGGAGTACGTTGAGTAACATTTGGAGGTGCAAGGGAAAGATTCCGTGAAACTTAAAAAATCTGTGATAATGAGGTAACCGAAACATCATTTCACTGAATAGACCTCAGAGAAACAATTTTTAAGTATTTCAGCAGTTCATTCTAGAATTCTTTAACTGTGGAATAAAATTAGACTCTAATAGTGGCTCTTTCTTCTTTGTTTTACGCCTGAGTACTGGGACTGCATCCTTTTCACTCTCCACAGCGTGAGACCGAGCGCAAGGTTCAAGGAGAATATGCCATAGCTTATAGGCTCACATTAGATTTCACTCCTCCTTACTCTGCATGTGTCAGTACTGGAAGTTAAAGTGAAGGATGTTCTGCCTAAGGACAAGATATAAGATGGTGTTAACTGTATTTTTATTTATCTGGAATGTATTATGGTTACCGCTAGTAAGAGGAAGTTTGGCAATCTATTAAAGAACAACTAAAGTAACTGGAAATTTTACAGCTACCTAAAAATAAAGGGGGTTCATGCATTGCACTGATTACATACAGGCTTGTTTTCCCTGTTTTTAGCATCTGGGAATAGGCTGTTGTGGCTCAATACATGACACTTACTCCAGCTTTGCAAATGCACATTTTTGAAACCTAAACACTAACTTTGTTTAAAGTCCCACATAGAAATACATGAAAGGAAAGGAGAGTCACCATCTCATCTTTTGCATCAGAGCTGCGAGGTTTGTACCTCCAATACGCCCCGTTGTGTTTGTGTTGGCATCTTGCGGTCCTGTTAATGAAAGCTTTGTATCCCCACATGGAGTCATTCTGCGGTCACAAGAAGACATCTGAGCCAGTGTGTCTGGTGCCTGGCGTTCAATTTGCGCCTGGGATAGAAGTACCCTCGAGGCTGAGTCTAGAAGCCCGAATTCCTGCTCGTGGAGGAATGCTGATCCACGCCTAGGTAATGCATGCATTGGTTCTTTGGTCTGTATTTCGTGCACATTTTACTAATTTCATGACGAGTCATCCATCACTACATTTTCTAACCTCTCTTCAGATTTAGCAGCAGGTAGACAGGAGTGAACTTCATCAGGCAGTTTTTAATGAACCTTGGAAATAAAGGCTTCCTTCAGTTTAAATTCATAAATATTTTAAAATTTTGCATTTATTGGAAGGTGCTAAAATACTACATTGCTGTGCAGTTAAAAAACCCACTACATATGAAACAGAGGTGACTGTAAGAGAAGTTCTGCACTCTTAAGTGTGATTGTAGTGCTGCAGGTCACTGCAGCCAGAGTTAACAATGGTTGGCTTGTTTCTGGAAAACAACCATGTTTTGGCCCTGTTTTATTTACATTTGCACTAAGGTTGTTGAGATTTCAGTGTGGAACATTATTCACCCTTAACTTGGCCTACACTGGTTGGTAGAGAGCGTTTTCACGGAGGCTAGTTAATATTTTAATCTTCTAAAAAGTGATTTTAACACTCGCAAGAAGACTGGAAGGGCACTGCATTGCTGGCCGACTGCCCGAGTGCTGTTGACCGCACGTGCTGTGGCTGTGAGCAAACCGCTGCGTAATTAGAGGCTTTCAAAAGCCCATAAAGCCACTCGCGCCCTCGGTATGCGAGTCACGGGTGCGTGAGGTGCCGAGCTGCTGCTGAGGGGTGCTCTGCGCTGCCAGACCCTCTGTGGGAGCAGGTGACCAGTGATTTAAAATAAGAAAACCTTGGAAAGGAAAACATGTCGTGGGGTTTGAAGCATCCTGGGTGCTCCTACTCCAGCTTTGACAGCTTCTGGACCTGAGGGAACCACAGGTCTGAGGCGGGGCCACCAGACCGACCAGGGCTGTCTTTCCCATCCCACAGCTCTCTTTGCCAGGCGGGACACGGCACTTCCAGTTTGGGGAGAGGATGCAGGTTCCCAACAGCACTGTTGCTCCAGTTTTGCTCTGGATTTCAGCTCTGCTGGGGTTGAAGCTGCTCCTGTTACGGCACAGTGGAGCTGCAGCAGCTGAGGGCCCTGACAGGCAGGTGGCAGCCACCCCTCCTTACCTGCTGCAATGTTTGCTGCTGAGGGCTTGAAAGGCGAGGGACACTGCTGAGGAAAAGGGGGCCGCCGGGAAAGGTAAGAGGGGTCTCTTGGACATTTATTTCTCTTCAGAGGGCCCTCTGGACTTGCTGGTCTGCTCCAGAAGTGGGAGATTGCCTTGAGAAGGGGGACTGGGAACCCCAGCCTGGGGGGGAGGCCTGGGCAGGGTGTCGAGGCAGGGAAGGCCTCAGGATTTGGAGTGATAAGAGCCTCCTGATTTTGGTGTCTAAAACACTTCAGTCTCACAGTTGCTGTGGTATTTTTTAAAAATATTTTTTCTATGTATCAAGTGTCATTGGAAGGACTCTGGTTTTGCAGGTGAGGAGTGCCTGGCAGTGTTCCACAGTCATGGTCTCACACTCTGCCTGCCAGCCCACCATGTCTGTCTGCCACCATATCGCCAGAGCACTGTCATTTCCACAGTTCCAACGTGATCCTGCCGTGGCCTTCGGCCTCTCCTGAGGCCTGAAGCATACCTGGCTCCAGGCAGCCATGGATTGTAGAGCTGAGGATTGTGTTGTGCTTGTAGGAAAGGGGAGACTGCAAATGTTTTCAGAGAGAGAATGAATAATCCAGCAATTTTGTGTCTCTATGACCACAGATTGATTGAGGGATAGACAGAGCTCCCCCCTGAGTCACCAACCTGGGGGCCTGGCATTACATGCCTGCCACTGGGGCCGATGTGTTTCCAGGTGCCCTTTCCACAAGCAAAAGAGGTTTTATTTGGGCCTCAGTGCTTGCTAGGCAAGGGTCCCTGAAAAACTCCAGTCTCTTCCCGTACCCAAGTTTGGCACAAGTTTACTTACATCCTGACTAATTTGTCCACCTTATTCTTGAAGGTGCCCATCGGCAGAGGCTGCATTACTTATCCAAGCAATCTGCTCCGGTTACTCAGTGCATCCTGTCTTTCTTGCTGTTTATTAACCCTATTATTTCCAGTCCTATGCGCTGTGGCATGAAGAGCAGCTCCCTGCAGTGTGTAGTACATGAGCCTTTCTGTGCAGCCTCCATATATTCAGTTCTGAACTTCATGCATGCTTCTTCAGTATCTTTTGGAGTTAAAATCATTATCCGCTGAAAAAGTGGGGTTCTTGCATTATTTATTTCCGATATTCAACTCCTAACAGAACGTTAGGGAAACTCTTGCTGTTGAAATTAGTTTGCTCTAAGTAATGGAGTCACCTTGCAATCTTTTAATTGTGCTGTTTCTCAAGCCAGTAAAATCCTGTGTGTAAATCATGGGCAAATGCTTTCCCTAGAAACCTCATTTTGTATCTAGTGTCTTTAGAGCTAATCAGGCATCATTAAGAAGTTATATTATCTTTGAATTTCAGAATCCCCTTGCGCAAATCTGTGGCTATCATTATAATTTTGGGGTGTTTGTGGGTATTTGTGCATCATTAAAACATGCACAGGGACTTTGTTTAAACAGTGATGGAGATCAGCACCGTATTTGCTGTATCCTCAAAGGGTGCGCTTCCATCAGCCCAGCTGGTCACCTGGCAAAGTGAGGTGCTCTCTTGCTTTTGTGTGGAAGCTATGCTGTGGTGTTCAGCAGAGCACAACTCTGCTGCCCAGTGAAACAGGTATTTCCCAGGAAGAGAATGCCATGGCCTCAGCCCTGAGCCTGGAGCCCAGTACCGTTTCTGTAGTTCGGCAGTTGTGCTTTCAGCGTAAAAAACACAAGCAGTCCCAGGACACCACCCTTGTGTTTGCTGTTACTCCTCTTGGGAAACTTGTTTACCCATGCACAGGTTTTGCAGGTGTCCTGGCATCGCGGCTTCCTGTTATTTTTAGTATTGATGCACACGGGGGTTGCGTAAGGATGGTCGTTAGCAGAGACACTGACTTCAGTAAGGTCTGGCAGCCAGTGCTTCAGTGCTTGTCAGTACCTTGCTGAATCCATTTCCTAGTTTATTTTTGATGTTGAAATTCTGAAATATTTATAGTTCATGACAGAACGAAAGGAGTCTTTACGCACTTTCGAACCAGTTTCTTCTAAATATTGTTCACTAGTAGAACTATGATAGCTTTTAAGAAATCAGTTGTATGCGGCTTCGTGAAAGGCAGGTGGGTGTGTTAAATACATTGGCTGTATGTTCAAGCATAGGGTTTATTTTTTTGGTGACTCTAGTTGAAGGGATAAAAGTGCCACCCCTCTACAAGTCCATGGCTTGTATATAGTACATGCAAAGATGGTATTTTGTAGTACTCCTAGGTGGGAACTGGCAATATATGTCTGCTGTTGCCCAAACACCTTTTAACGTAAATTTACATACTGTCTGCACACTTTTCACTGCAGTGGAGTAACTGGAGCTGGGGCTTGTAGAGAAGGAGACCCCATGATTCTTAAATATGCAGTGGAGTTCGTGTGTTTAAAAAATAAACAAAGCCAGGACACGAAAAACAGAAACTTGAGAACAGTTTGTTGTAGAAGAGAGTTCATGTGGGGTTTTCTCCTCATGTGAGTAGGTCTCCTGTTCCTTCATCGGAAACGCTTCCAGATAGAATAGTCCTTTGATTTTCTCTGGTATTTCTGTGCAGTTAGTTTTTCTCCCTGTACGCCCAGTCCTCTCATCATGTTCTAGGTGTCCAAAGCCATGCTTTGGCTTTCCCCACTGCAGGTACAGCACCATGCTTAGCAGGGGGTGCAGGCTGACTTCAGCCACCCAGTACACCCAGTGAGCGATACAAATCTGGTGTGCAGCTGGGTGTCAAAGTGGTGTGCTTAGGCAGCTGAACGGTGGTGGTGCCTTTGAGGTGACAATGAAATTGCATGTAGGCAGTCGCACCTCTTGGGTGCACGTCTCGGCACAGAGGGAAAGTGGATGACAGTAACAAGGACGTAAAGGATTCAAAGAAGTAAACCGCGTTCCCCCTGCTCCCAGATTTCTACCTTCTATGTCACCTCCCCTTAGGCTGAGCATGACAGAGGAACAGGACCTACCAAATGGTCACATACCTGGGGCTAACAGTGAGAAGGCACAGCTTCTCTCATTCTCCTACAGCCACGTGAAGAGTTATTGCACAGCTTTGTACATTTGCATAATGGAAAACTTTCTTCATGACAAAAATAATCGCCCTAACTAGTGCACAAACGGTTCTTTTCAGGCTTGCAGCTGTGGCTCAGTGGCAGCTGGCAGAGCTCTCATCCCTGACTCGAGCACTGGAATACCTTCCCAGCATGCCCTTCTATTGCAAAGCCAGGTAAGCAACAATCTAAACATGAGCACTTGCCTAGAGTGAATTTGGAGCATCTCATTCCATTGGTTAAATGTCAATTCATGTACGGTTATATGATACCATGAAATCCTCATGTTGCTTGTAGGGTTACATAAGGATCTGTCAAATGCTGAGCCTGATCTCATAAACTGTCTTCTTAGAGCTGTCAGATGTCAGGACAGTTTTATTACTGTGCCCAAACACATTTCAATCTAATTAGCATATCATAAAGCTTATTGTTCTGTCACCCAGTTAACAAAACACGTACAGATAAAATAGAAGAATTACTCGTCTCTCACTCTTTATCATCTGTCACTGTTCCTGTGGTTGTAATGAACTTCATCCTTTTCCACTTATTTAATACCTTAATATATTGGTAAAATGAAAATCTTAATATATAGGCAACCCGTAAAACAAGACCTGATACTAATGGTGAAAACTGTGAAGATTGAGGGTTTTTTCTCCTTATCTCAGAGACCACTGAGAGGAATTCAGCTGAATTAGGTTGAGATAGCTTTTCTATTCTGGGGCATGCTTTGATGTGCTCTGTTAACATCAGGCAGCAATGTGAAGGCCTCTTTTTTTTTTTTTTTCATTCAGTGAGTCAGGTCATGCTTTTTCTTCCTTCAGGTTTTGCAAAGGATTACTTTGGCTGCAAAGGATTTGCTAGTTTTGTGCTACGGAGCAACACAGAGGGGGCACAGAGATCATGGGGAAAAGCCAATATGAGCTGTTCCTATTTGAAATCGGGGAAAAGCAAGCAGGAGTCAGCTAGGCACGGCTTCAGAGGGATGGTGTGACTGAAATGACACCAGCTCTGCACACTTCGACAACTGTCCAGAGCACTTTCAGACTCAGCCACTACGCACTGGGTGGGTATAAGGTGACTTGCTAGTGGCAAAGTTTCGCGTTGTGTTTCCGATTTAGATACACAGAAAGCAAGCCCAGAGGAAAAACACTGGTGCCTGAACCATCACAACGTTATGAGCAGCACTTTGCTGGGCCCACAGTCAGGGAGTTATATCAAAACTCAGCTTGCCACTGGAGATTTGCATCAGACGTACTGGCCAGCAGCCCGGGGCGGGGGGAAGGAAGCACACAGGTTCCCAGCACCCACCAGATGGCAAAGCAAGGTGCTGTATCCAGACTGCTAAAAGTCCTCAGTGTTCAGGAGTGCTCATCTCTCTGGGATCTGGCCCAGGGTTTCTTTGTCGCCTGCAGGCAGTGGATTTAAATATCAATGACACTAATTTTCCTAGAAATTGGCATGGGGTATCAGCATTTTCTAGCATTTGGCTGTACTTGGCTAGCTATGGATTCAACAAATACTAGGAGAAAACTGTTTCTCTTAGCACTTATGTAAAGCAGGGAGGAATAGCTTGTAACAAAGGGTGGGGGAAAACTTACCAGTTTATACAATCCATCTGACTTTGAGCAAGAGTCTTAAATCAAAGCTTCCAGAGTGATGCTTGATTTCTGTTTAGAGTTCATGGCAGTACTGAGTTGCAGTGTTTGGGAAAAGTATCCGTAAAAGAATTTAACTCTGGCAATTCTTAATTTTGTCTCCTCAATTTTTGTGTTAAGACCTAGCCTGTTATTAAGAAACTTCAGACTTTTAGGGGCTCAAATACTGTAATGATGAATCTGTAAAATGCGTTGATTGATACCTAATCGTTTGAAGCAAGAATCACAGAATATATTTATAATTGAAAGTGGCTGGAAATATGTAATTCAGCTCTTCTTCCCTCTGCTCTAGACTTTATTCTTACTACTGCCATTCTTGTCATTTGAACTGACACAATCACCACTCAGAAGCCTTTTAAAGTATCATTTTATCATTTTCAAGTCCCACATTTCCTTGTGATGGCCACTGCTAACGATTTCTAACATGTTATTCATAGGACATTGTGCTGATAAAGGTGAATTAATGACAGGAGGTAGTTCTACACTGATTTTTAATATGGTGAAAGAAGTAGTGATACCTACTACAATATATGATCTGCAAGAGAGTTTTTCACTTAAAAAATATAATGTAGTAGTTACTAATCCTAATAGCATGGCTGTTGTGGTTTAGGGCAATTAAATATCCTTTTACCATTAAATATTTTGTTGTATTTTTGACACAAGACAAATATTTAATGTGAAAATTATCTGAGTGCTTCACATAAGTTGATTCCATTAGGGTGTGGTTGCATGTTAGAAGTTTCTGTCTTAATAATTTAAAATATTCTCTTGCGCTCATTTGTGTGTCTGGAGGGAAAACGCTGTTTCATAGCTACTGGACTAAAGTCACAAAAGGGGTGAGAGCTATGATGCTCTTCATCTTCCTCCAGGGTTTAATACCACTCAGTTTTACGTTCCTAGCTGGAGATGCGGTTTTTGCCGTCAGTGTAAGCTAACCCAGGGCTCACCTCGAGCCCTTTGCACCCACGACCTCCCTCGCCCCCAGACCAAAGACCACAGACCACACAGCTGTGTGCCAGGTCTCATCAGCTGCAGGCCTGGGTGAAAACAGTGCTCTTGTGGGCTGGGTGCCTCAGCCAGGACTGAGAGCTGACCCAAGGCCCCGAGCAGCTGCATGGGGAAGCAGGTGTGAGCATCAGTGGGCACAGGGAGCAGGGGAGAGACACTTCTGGAAATGACAGCATCTTACCTTGGTGCAAGACAGGCCTTCGCCTTCAGCAGAGGCTGCCCAGCTGCCTGGCTGTGCTCCCTCCAGAGCCTCTGGAGGAAGAGGTGCTTCCCCCGAGTCAGGCTTGCCCTCTCAGCTAGGCCTTGGTGCACCAGCTTTTCCTCAGGAGGAGCAATCGGCTGGCTACCCTACCCACATTCTCATTGTGTGGACTTCTTGCCAGAGATTTTTCTCCTGCCCTCCATAGTTGCTAATAACTTCCTTCTCCAGGCATGGTCCAAGAGTGTGCGGTATCCAGCAGAAACGACAGGGGGAAATACAGACACAATGCAATAAAGCAACTGGAATTTGTTTGTCATAATCCCCAAGGGCATGTTCTCATTAAAGCAACGAGTTGTATCCAGCATTTATGTTCTTTCATGTTTGCATTACACCCCCCTAAACTGCCAGAGATTAGAGTCTGCTTTCAGTGTTGTCTGTGGGTCTCTGCTCAGTTTGAGAGGGAGGAAAACTTTTCAGCCAGGGCTTGGAACAAAGAGCATTCCTCCGCACAGCAGCTATTAATCCTACCCTTGCGGGCAGCATACTAGCTTCATTCACTGAACAAAATCAGGCAAGTTAAGAGGAGGGCAAGGGGGTGAGGAGAGATGATCTCTCACCTTACAGACAGCAAACAGCAGCGATGTTCTGCAGCAGCAGGCAAAGCCACGGGTGGGAGATGTAGGGAACATCCCGCAGTGAGTCAACACCACTTCCCACAGGGCCCTCACATAGCTGGTTAGTTTGGGTTTCTTCCGTGCCATCACACAAATACTTAACCAAGCCAATGCCTTTCTTAGCATATGAGAGAGACCTAGCACACAGCCCATGCTGAGCTGGGCTGTCTGCTGAGGGATTATGAAGAACCAAAATTTCCAAGAAACAATGATCACAGCAGCCACCACAGTGATCTGGGTGCCACCAGCTTTGAAGCACCCAGGGCCATTTCTGCATAATTATCTCTAGAGAGTGGGAGCTTAAAAACCCACCATCTTTTTTAAGCATTCCATGGCTAAACTACTGTAGCAAGAACCTGGGGTTCTAATTATCCCATGGGCATGATAGTGATTATTCATGTAGGTCCTGCATGAATTCAAGCATCTGAAGCTCATATCTAATACTGCATCTGTGTTCACTGTCTTTTGGACACCCAAAGCTGAGCCTACACTGAGCATCAGATGCCTTTGTGCGCTGTGGCTAAGCAATTACATCTGCTCTTGGCAGATACGTACTAATCCGGGATGCAAGTGTACAATGCTTTCATAAGTGCAATAAATTTTTAGTTTTGAGGGCCGTAAAATTCTCACTCAATCAATAGTCTTTATATGTGGTTAGATTAATTAATAGTATTTCTGAGTCCAACAAACCCACTGATACAGGATTAGCAGAGACTGGTGCCATGCTGGGCAACATGTTTGCACTCACTGTGCTTTAGAACTGATGATGATGTTTTGGAAATCTTTGTCTTCTGAGATGGAGCTTCTTAACACTGCGACTTTCTAACCAGGCTTGTAAGGGGGAAAGGGTGTTTGCTTCTAACTGCCCCACTCCCTCCTTTCAGCATTGGCTGGTGCAGAAATGCTTGTTTAAACCCCACCTTCCTCAAACTGGAGAGATGCCCTCATTGATGTTTTGGACAGTACATGGCATGGTCGGAGAGTAGGCTTCCTCTCCATGAGCTCCGGGGGCATTTTCTCCAGGGAGTGAGGGAGTGGGTCTCCTCTCTTTCTCAGCTGAACCCTTTGGTAGAAGACCCAGATTTATGGGGGATTTCTAGAATCCTCCTGAAATCTACTGGTAACTGGACTGAATCAAGTAGTTGGAAATAATATTTGATACCAGGTTTGTAGTGATAAACTGGGAAAGAGGTTAAAGTTTATCCCAAAGAGGGATGGATTAGGTCAAGTGCTTGAGCAGGACAGGGGAGGTAGGACCCAAATTCCTGCCGACTTTCATGCTTTGCCTTTAAAGAGACAGACAGACACATACATACATAAATACATACATATCATATTGAAAATATACTGCCTCCGCCCTGTTAGGAGGGCAAATACCAAACATTACTTAACCAACATATTTCACTTCCAAGGGGTGAAGCATCACCATCTTATTTATGACTCAAGCACACGAGTCCTTCAAACTGTTGATCTTAGAGAGGAGTATTAGATATGGAGAGGATTACAACAGTGGAAGCAAACACTTGCCCTTGTGAATTCTTATGAACTATATTTAGAATTTAAATCCAAGCATAATTAAACAGTGCTAATGAGACAGAAGGACTTAACTTCATTTGGCATTTAATTGGTATCGCTGATTTCCTCATTCATTTTTTCCTAGTTTTAAAGCCTACTTGTTCCAGTGAGAGCTGATGGTAAAAGTTACCCTGCAGAGAGAAAGTATCTGGCCTGGAGCTGAAATTCAGCTGGAAGCCTTTTAAGGGATCCAGCTTTCTTGACGGCATCAATAACTGACAGCAAAGACACCTGTGAATGTGTAGCCAACAGTCAGCAAGGAACACTTTTTGCAGTGTACCCCTGAAAAAATGCCACGTCACACAGTATTAAAAAGATCAGAATGGGAAAGAAAAGACCACCCCCTACTTCCATGAGGGAAACAAAACAGTAAGAGTTGTAATAGTTGTAGGTATATAATCCACCAGTATCAAGTGAGGTTTGAATTCCTTCTCAGTATATGCTCCACCTCATCCAGGGATGTGAGGCTTGTAGAAGAACTCTCGGTGACATTTTGTGGTGGGCGTACCATGGCAGGTCAGGGTGGAAGCCAGTAATGATCTTGCCCAGCCTTAGTTGCACTGAGCCCAGAGCAGCAGCCTGTGACAGCTCTGCTCCAACAGCTGATTTTATTGCTGAGCAAAGAAGGGCAGCTACCTGCAGCAGCAGGAGCTGGACATCTTCTTTAACCTCGTCAAAGCCAGTAGACAATGTGTGCAACGGGCAAAGTCAAGTTTCCCCAAGTCCCATTTTGCTTTTCAGTTGAGTCATTGGTTGGATTTGGGCTCCTTTTTATTATTACTGCCTCAAATGGATACAAATTTGTGGAGGGTTTAGTCCGCATCTGTTGCTGCAAACTGCAGCAAAATCAGCTGTTTCCAAGGAGGTGGCACAGTAGTGACTCTGGACGTTTCAGTGCTGCCATGCGTGCCAGGGTGCTTGTGCTCACTGGCTGACTGGGGTGCTCAGAAACATCATTCTCTTCAGACTTTGCTGTGCTTCACATCCTAGTGGGAGTGCTTGCAGCCAGCTGGAGTCTGTTCTCAGCGACTTTCTGTAGAATAAAGAATTCTCCAAACCCTCCTCCCTGCAAAGTGACCACCGCTAACTAAATGCCCATCCACCCACTGAGCCAAACCAGTTCAAAGAGGAGCGCTACAGTGCCTGTGAGTGGGCTCTGCTGGACGCGAAGGGGGTAGAGTGAGATGAATCCCACAAAACAGCAGATGTTTTTCATCTTGCTCCAGTAATTCAGCACAAGCGTATTCTTTGGTTTGCTGAACCCAAGACTTTGTTTTGTCCTTTTCTGGAAGGCGATTTGAACACTTCCCTACTAAGACTGTTATGCAGATTAAGCCGAGACATAGGAATTATTACAAGGATTTGGTCTAAAGTTCCCTTTGCTCAGTTTCACTGGATGACTCTGACCATATCACCCACAGTGAATGCCCCTCGCTGTTTTGGGACTGCCACTTTTGACCACTTAGGGCTGTGTTGCTGTTGTAGGAGGTGAGACTTGCAGCGCTGCTTCCCCTTCACCACTGCCTAGCTGAGCTGTTTGGTCAGCCCACTGCCTACTCATTCGTAACCAGTAATGCTGGGTTTAACTTTCCAGGGGATAGATCACTTTAGAAGTTGTTCCACTCCCCCCGAAATAGCATCATCTTCTCACAGGTTTCACAGAATAGCATGGCTGCTTGTGCTGCTTTTTCACATTAATAGTCCAAGTGTTCAAGCACTTACTGCTGTTCAACCACAAGGCAGAGTTGAGAAATGCCATTGGTAGCCAGAAGGACTGAGAGCAGCAGCAAGTACAGCTGGTTCACTTGTGAGCAGTCCAGAGCCACAACCACTTGTCCCTTGAGCCCAGCAGAAAAGATACCCTTTTTCAAAAGGAAGCTCTCTCTCTGAGCTGTGAAACAGCGGTCCTGACTGCCTACGGTCGTGAAAATCCCACAGCTCTCGAAGTGTCAGTGACTGAAGCTTTATCGAATTTGAAGTCTATCACTGCCTTCTGCAGCCTTAAACATAATTTTCAATTATATTCCTTTTTAACCATCTTATCGTAACTGCTGGGGAGTCCCACTGTCAGGATTAAACAGATGTTTTATTTCCTGCCAAAGGTGGGTGAAATAATTGTCAGCTCTGCCTCATAGGCTGCCATGTGGGCTGGAAAGGCACCATATGCCCAGTGCTTGGAGACTGCTGCAGAAGGGAGGCTGAGGGCGTTATTTATTATCTGCCTAATCAATTTAAATACTGTCTGTCTTTCAGAAAGCACATTTCTAGCCTTTTTAAGGAGATATGTACAGGACTCATCAAATACCCTTCTCTAGTGAAGTGCACCTGCTCTTTAAACAGCCAGTATCCTCCTTGCATGGCACACGGGGCTGGGAGAAAAGACTTGTACTTGAAACTGCACTGCGCTCATGAACTGTTCTCAGCATCACAGTCAGTCGTAGGGGTTGTTCAAGTTCACCCCCGTGTGTGATAACAACAGCTTCCTATTACTCTTAATCCTTTTGAAGAGAGTGCAGTGCCCCTCCTCCAGCCAGCAACAGGTGCGAGCGAGCTGCTTGTTACTAAACTGCCTCTTGAACAGTGCTGCTGCGCCTTCACCGCGGTGGGATGTGGTGTCAGGCGCGGGGCAGTGTCTGCGGGCGCTCTCTCCTGCCGGCTGACTCGTGATCCTCATGATCACAGGGGGCCAGCCTGCATCTTCCTCCCAAGCTGCAGAGGACTGAGGTGGATGGAGCACAGGCTGTGGCTGAGGGGCGTCACCAGACCAGGCAGTGAATGAGGGTGCTGACTTCTGCCCCTTTCTTGGAAGGTCCAAGAAGTAGTTAAAAAAGCATGGCAAATGAGGCGTCCTAGGCATGAGGTGACAGTAGGACCCCTCTGCTCTGTGGAGTAGCCAAGCAGAGTGCCAAATGCAGTGATTAGTAAAGAGAAAGCCATCTGGCTTCTGTCCTGTAACTGCTCTCTTCCTACATACCACAAGAAATCTGTGGGTTTAGCAACACTTTCTGGCCTTTCTGAATGATACTACAAAGCCCCATCTAGAAATTGTATGGGGAGTAAGGTGAAGAGAGAAAAAGGTGAGGAAGATGACCTAGTGATCAAGAATCTGAGATGCCTTCAGGCTTTATCCTGAAATTTTACCTCTGTAGTACAGGACATGGCAGCAGCCGCTGAGGCAGCAAGTCCCGCAGAGAAAGGGGCTGGTAAAGTATCTATTGAGAGCTGGTGTCGGGCCGTCAGAGAGGGAAGTTTGTGGGCTGACAGGTAGGCATTGCGAGGCCAGGAGTCAAGGCTGAAGCGAGTACTTCTGCAAGTTGGTGAGGGACTCTGGAGCAGACTGCACTTACACTGAACGCCAGAAATGTGAATCTGCCAGGTAAGGATGCACGAGCATGCCTCCGTGTGAGTGATGTGTGGCAGTTTCCAAGAGCATCTGAAAAATATTTGGTTCAGTTTCTCAAAGTTCTCGATATTTCACCCCAAATTCCTCAAAGTCGTCCTACTCCTTTATGAATATTTTTAAAATATTCAGAGGCGCACTGCAATCCAGAAGGTGGTAATTTTTGTTATTGTTTTTGTAGTTAGGAAAATGGTCAGGAAGTGGGTTAGGAACAGTAAGTTCTTTTTCATTATTAAACAGTTAGTGCCCAGAGAGCAAGTGTGGGTTTTGTTTGTTTTTTGTTTGTTTGTTTTCTTTCTGTATAGGTGTTACTGGTAAGATGGGTAAGAGATCTGTTTCAAGTAAAAATGTAACCTTGAAACAAAAGGTAATTGTTTTACAAATTCAGCCATTTCCAGCGCCCAGCATGTTGTTTGGCAATACACAGACTTCCAGTTGGTTTCTATTTTCTTAGCAGTTGCAGTTGCTCCCTGAAAGGATTTTACCCAGGTACTGTTTATATGTACAAAAACCAGCTCCCGTTGTCAGACTTCTGGGCCTCAGTAGTGTCGCTGCCTGGGACCAGGCTTGTTCTGTTCCCTGTGAACACACTCACCTGAGGGCATCAAGAGTGTTGTGGAATAGCTTCTCCTAGCTTCTCTTACAGTTCTAGCTTTTAGCATCATAGTTGGGAAAACCTGACTGGTGCCTCGTAGCTGTTAAAAATGAGCTGTTGTTCATAAAACACCTCCAACTTTTGTTTCCAAGGTCTGACGTTTCTTACAAAAGTTGCGCTGTTTCTCTGAGCTGGCGTCAGTTCCCAGGTTCTTTCTCTAAGTTGTTTAAGCACTGCCTGATGGTATGTGCCCGTCCAAGCCCATACAATGGGTACTTAGAAATGCCAGGATGAGTTTTGACATCTTCAGGTCTTTTTTTAAAGATGACTATTTCGAAGTCTCAAAAAACAGAATTTCAGGGGAAATCAGCTTGAAGGATAAGGGTGAGATGGTAGCAAGATGGTCACTGCTGTCTTAGCTACTGAACTGTCTGTATGCTCTTGCTCGCTCTCTCCCCAGTGAAGAACTGGAAGCTATTATTTCTCTCACACCAGGTGAGAACGCAGTGGTGTTGGCTGAGTTGTTATTTGTGACTGTTGTTCATTTAGAAGCAAGAACATTGAAATGAGCCATTTGTTCATGAAAGCTGCCAGCAGAGGAAGTTGGCTGAGAAATCATGAGGGCTGGAGAGAGATGTCTTCAGGGAGCAGGATCCGGGCAGTGCTGTAAATGACCAGTGGCCCCCATTACAACCAGCACCCTGGTCAGATGTGAAGCTCACAGCTCTGCGTTGCTTTTGCTAGTATCATCTTCCACTGCAGGATTTTCTTACGGAACTAGCGAACCTGTGTTCACTACAGGCTTTGTGGCTTGCGTTCACCACTCGGTTCCTTTTCTTAGCTTCTGCTGGGGTTTCATGGCTCACCTCAGCTGCAGGGGCCACGAACAAAGTACGTGAATATGCAACAACTTGCTGGCAGAGTGAACAGCTCTCAGGCAAGAGGACTGTTACTAAACTGGACTCTTTTGTCGGCAGAAGCGGCTTTCACTGTTGCCGTGGGTTGCCCAAGGTGAGCCTGACCCCTGTGGTCTCGGAAGCTCTCTCTTGTGGGTGAGCTGAGCAGTGCTGGACTGCAGCTTTTAAGATGGATTAACTGCGAACCCAGCATGGGAAACTGTTCAGGGTAACAACTGCACAACTAAGGGTGAAGCATACATTTCAACCCTGTAGGATAAAGTCCCAAGGCTGAGGTTGTGATTATTGGATAGGGACGCAGTCAGCTTTCAGCGCAGGGTAGTAATGTTCGCAGCCTCCTCTTAGGGCAAAGTTGTGCCTTTCCAAGTGCAAGGGCGGGCAGTGGAGAGGCAGGCTTGTGGCCGATGGACAGGGACAGGACTACACTTTGCTGCTGTAAGGTAAGAAAAGCCCACGCAACCCACCTAACCCTTCTCAGCCAGAGCAGGTCTGTGGCCTCTGAACTCTTCATTGATGCAGTTTCACATGCCAGGTATGTCATAGCACAAAACCAGCGCTTTGGTACTAACTTGCAACTGAAATAATGTGCAAAGGCTGTTCCTAAGAAACACCAATCACCCGCCCAAGTGAAATTCTGATTCACTAGCTGCACCCTGGCAACATAATGTATTCACAGGGCCTAAGGAGAAACATGAACTGAGGCATTTGGAAAAGGATGTTTGTTCCTTGCTCAGCTTACTCGCTCTGTAGCCACCATCTGCAGATCTCTCAGCCATCCTGTCAAAGGGCAGATTACTGTGCTTTAACTTCTGTGGAGCTTTAACTCTGCCGCCAGGGCTGCGGGGGCAGAACTCCTGGAGGGTCACCGGAGCTAAATGATGTTTGTTTGATTGGGGTGGTGGCCTGTTTGGTTGTTTTTTGGGGGTTTTTTGATTGGTTCTTGCACCGTAAGTATTTCACTTTAAAACTGTGCTATGGTAGGTGTTGGCTCCCAATTATACCACAGCTAGAAAACCCAGTTTCTACCACAGATGTTACTGGCAAATCAGTTTGAAGATTTTGCTTTCTGAGCTAGTTACTCACAGAAGGCACAGCACAGGGCAAGACACGGTGTGCTGGGCTCTGCAAACATGTACGAAGGCACTGGCAGTGCCATGAAGAATGTACAGAGCAGGAATACAAACACAAGTGAAGAAACACTTTTGCAGTGTGATTCCTGCCTACCATTACAGATTGAAAATGAGACCGATTCTAGGTGTCCAGGTGATGTACCAAAGAATCTGAGCTTGGTGCCAGTGGGGCCTCCACGGTAGGGAGCGATCCTGAACGCATCTATTGGACTAGTACAGACAAAGCCCGTGTGTAATTGGGGAAGACAGGGTGCCACGAACAAACATCACTGATCCTTATCCTGGCACCTTCAACTTAATTCCATAATCAGCACTTACGTCACTGAGAAGTTGGAAGTATTACCCCAGCCTCTCCTTCAGCATTATGGTATCTCAAACGAGTCCCTGCTTGCAAGACCTGCTTTCCTCAAAACAAACGTTCACTCTGCCCTGTGGTTAGCTCGGCTCAAGTCAGCAAACTGCCAGCAAAATTCTGGAATTTAGAAGTAGCTTAAACTCAGCCCATTTCTGCCTTCAAACCAGTTGGTTTTACAGTATCTGCGATTCCTTAAAGTACTATCATTGAGCATCCTTTGGACTAGTTTTGCTGGGGGCGGGAGGGGAGTCGTTGCCGAGACTGCTCCTGTAAATTCGGCACAAAGAAACTCTTGTTCGCCATCTCGTGGCCCTGCACAGCTATTTCCCGGGAGCAAACGCAGCTCCAATGGCGACAGGGGAGGTTAATGTTGGACAGGATTGACGGATGGCAGTCAGGAGCTCAGAAACAGCGCACTGTGCGACCCCACCAAAGCGATGAAACACTCACCAGTAACGCTTCGTCCACACTCCTGTCTTGACCTTGCGGCCTGCGCAGCCCTTTCCTGGAGCAGCAGCACAGCTGCAAAACGCACCTCTTCCGTGTGCGTGCTCACGGTTTCTCGAGCGGCGCTGAAGAGACAGCCCTGCACGCACCACAAACGTACCCACCACCTGCCACAGAGCAGCCTCTGGTGAAGCTGGAAAACACCTTATTCCTTTTACAGTATGTCACACCCGTTAATCATTCCTAATTACAGGCAGTGCTGGGGATGCCCATGGTACATCTGCCGCCTTGTCTGCTGCCGGTACTTGTTAAAGAGCTCCGTGTGTCAATGTTTAAGCTGATAGGCTTGTTCTGACTGTTAATGGCCAAACACCTGGAAACAAGGTTACCTTGGCTGTCAGTCCCATGGTGCATCATAGATCCTTAACCCTCCTTACTCTTTTTGGGAAAAAAAATGTGTCATTAAGAGACCGTTGCCAGAAGTGATTAAGGTACAATTCCATTAAATCTAGTGGATGGAATTAAGTAACAGGGACAGAGGACTTACTTCAAGGTCCTTGCTTCTACATGGCAGGTTTTTGACTTACCAATGTTTATGACCTTTCAGCTGGGAGATTACAGCTTAAATTCTGAATCATCTCCAAATTTGAAGTCATCTTGAGCAGAACTGCTCACGGTTACACTTAACTACTGCTTTACTTCCACTGCTCTCATACCTATCAAAAAGCTGGATCTATCAAGTCAGCAACAAGGGACCCTAAAACAGGTAACTGAAGTGAATGACCAGACTAAGCATCTTACTTGGTCTGCTACTAGAGAGAGCGGCACAACACCTACAAAAGTTTGCAGCCTGCTGTTGGGAAGCACAGAAACATGGCAGCTAATTTCAGATGTTACTCCAAAGGACACTGCAATAGTGTAAGAACAACAAAAATCCCACAACAAACACCCACCCAAGGACTCTAGTTCAGGGCATCTGATTACACTACAGTCAGAAATTGCTCTAAATCTGGGCTGAGACTAGACTTCTATTTCTACTGTTCTTGGCTAAGGCAAGGAAAATAATAATGAGGAGGACTCTAGCTGCGGAAGCATGTACGTTACAGGAAAGACTGTTAGACCTGTGAGGCTTCATGAAGCTCAGTACTCACAGACTTTCTCTGTATACAGCAAAGAGGAAACATCCTTCTCACACCAAGGTTTAATTCTGAAGTACGTGACACAGGATTTCCCAAGGTAAGTCAAAAAACACATTCTGAGAAACAGCGAGCACCCTACTTACTTAACAAGGCAGAGGGATTTCACACTCCAAGCAGCTGAGAAAAGAAACCCCTCACAGTGTAGAAACCCCTCCACAGTATTTGGAGTCTCTCTTTGACACAGGCTTTTGACACGAGGTGATGAGGAAACGCGCAGTAGTGGGGCAGAGGAAAGACAAACACTTAAATAGTTAACACGTAAGTATGAGACAAGACAACAAGTATCAGATAGGGCTTCCGCTCAAACCAATTCTTTGAGACATTAGCAGCAGCAGTTAGATGCAACTACTATTCCAAACAGCGATCAGGCACACTGCATTGCAAAAGGGCTGACGTAGCTGCTGACAGACTTCAGCTCCAGCCTACTGATGATGTCGCTAAAGCTTGCCTGTGTTTGTACCAAACGTATACATGAAACCCCAGGAGCTGAAGGACTGGAGTAGCACAGAAGAGTTTTCCACATCAGCTGTACCTGATACCAGGAGCGAAGGCTACCACCCGGAGTACAGTGCACACGCCAGTTTACACAAGCGTGTAATCTACAGTTAATCTACAATTTTCGTTCTGAACATCAATTTAAAAAGCCAAGTATGAATCATACGCAGTCAGATTTTATGACTCATTGCTGCGACGGATCTAACTGCTAGTGCTGATCCTGCCTGCCATTAACCAGTCTGGCATTCCTTCCTGGATCCATTCCTCTGGAGAGGAGCCCTTTCACAGATCTGTGCTGGAGAGCACTGAGCTAAAACCAGTTAAAGGAGAGTTTAAGATTCAGCAAATAAATGTGCTATTTTGTCACACAAAGGATAAAATTCCAGGAATTTATTGCTGTATGTATGCTTAATCCATTAAGTTGTCTTACAGTAGTCATGAAGTGCCAAACTGTGTGCTACATTTAACATTTCCTGTATTCCCTTCCAAATGCCATTGTACAGTGGGCGTACGAAACAAGGCAGCAACAGTCACAAAACATGGCTTGAGCATCTCTCAAGAGCTTAAAAATAAGCATTTGTGTACAGGCTGAATAACGAGGTGTCAGTTAACGGTCACTCAGCAACTTGAATTGAAATCTCTTTAGGTGGAAGTTCTGCAGTGTTAAAATTTACAACTCACACTAAACATTCATCCCCACTGTAGTAACAAGATACTTGCAAAGAACGAGAACTATGGTACGTAAATGTCACACGCAAGAACCGCTTCGTTTCTGACAGGAGCCAAAATTGCTAATTATAAGCAAGGACAGGCCTAGCAGGCTAAGGCTGTCAGCCTGTATTAAAAACATACACCTCCCAGTTTGGCAGTGGAATTTACTGACCACCTTGACTTTAGTTTTTGGTTACGTACAAGTACTCTTCCGCCCCTCCCACCAGACTCACCTTATAAACCCCCTTTTATTTTCATTATACCTCCATATTATTTACAGGACTCCTAAAGATTAAGTACAAACTAGTATGAAAGTAATGGTAGCTTGCTCTTCAAATATGTATCCCACGGCTAAATAAATACCAAGCCAATCCAAGAGAGTCATCTGGAGTTATGACTCAGACGCTTGTGTATCTGTGACTCCAGACGCTTTCTCGTTAACCGCAGAGGATTCACTTGATCTGTCACCAACAGCTGCCTTAGAAGTTGGGGTAGCGCTATCCAAGGCGAGCGTAGAGGTCTGTTCTACATTTACAGTAGTGCCAGGGTCGGCGGAAAAGCTTCCGGCTTGAGTAATGGAGGGAAGCAGATCTGTAGGCACCGGAGATGCCTCTGTGCCCAAAGGAAGCAGAGGGACACATTTTGGTGGCATTGACAGAGGCGTTATTCCCATTAGATTCAGAGGCGGCAAGGAGGGAAGGGATGGCAAACCTAAGGAGAGCCGGGGCGGGGGGGAGAGAAAAAAAAGAGGCAGTGAGCTGCTGCATACCACAAACAGACCTGGGGACAGTCTCTGCTTAAATTTTTTACCTTCTCTAATCTCCTGTTCACTCCTGGAGAGGAGGACACGTTCTGAACTTGGTGCACACAGGATGTATGTGCGGCACTGACTCAGCAGGCCAGGTTCGAGCCTGATACATCTCAGATTTCAGAACTGAAGAATCAGAATAAACTCATGTTTGCTTCTAGCTCCCCAGAGGACTAGGTATTCACTGCTTTAATACTGGTGATTAGCTTTTCCTGGCATTCACTGAAACTGCCAGAAACAAGAAGGTAACAAGAACCTTATTCCTTGTAAGCTTCCAATTTCTTTTTGCTTGCCCCCTGTGCACCTTCAGCAGTTTTGTTTTATTCAAAACCATAAATCTAGTATTAGTTCACACTTCTGGCATTCAGTCAGGGTGCCTCAATCTCCCCATCTAGCATACAAGGAAACGCCTCATATGTTCTTCTACTCATAAAACTACATACTTTCATTCTTGGCACAACCTCTTTTAAGATCACGTCAGGTAATATGAGATGAAACAAGTAACTACAGACACAGGTTTAGAATTAGTTTAGATACAGCATTCCTTGTCTGCCTAATCTGGGCACTACTGTCAACTCCCGTCTCAGGCAGACACTCAGTCTATCCTTCACAGGACTCCACCGGATGGCTCTAAATGATAGCGTCACGCACCATCAGGGAGAGCACCGCTACCCCTGTGGTTCAGTTGGCAGAAGCACGTACCAGGCTGTATGATTTCTGGAACGAGGTGCGGTGCAGGTAAATTAAGTTTGGACAGATCAGTCAGGTTGGGAAGCCCTGATGGTAATGGCATCAGACCTAAGAGAAGAATGGAAAAGTTATAGCAGAAAACTTAAAATTGGGTGGGTTTGGTTTTTTTAACTGTTTTCTGAGATCTTACTGATAAAGTTGTTTTTATATTGCTCCACATCTTGATTACCATTTTTACATGTAAGAATGTACATTCACCTCAGTTTCAGCTTTCAGTTGCACAGTAAAAACAGGTACCTACTGCAGGAA
This sequence comes from Rhynochetos jubatus, assembly GCA_027574665.1. Classification (NCBI taxonomy): domain Eukaryota; kingdom Metazoa; phylum Chordata; class Aves; order Eurypygiformes; family Rhynochetidae; genus Rhynochetos; species Rhynochetos jubatus. The sequence goes on from CM050654.1 coordinate 21,812,724, forward strand.
GTCCAGGCTAGCAAATACGTAATCCCAACCTGTCAGATGTCTCTGAGGAAAGCAGAATCTTACTCCAAGGAATTAACAGGCTTGCTTTCCAAGTTCCAATAGCTTACAGAGGTAGCCTTTTCACCACAGCACTGTACCAGAAGCCCTCCATTTCTAATCTGAATGTCAGAAGACAATAACAGTATGACATACATAGTATTTCTGATCTCTAATATAGATTAGTCTTTGCTACTTAATTCATAGCTACAGTTAAAGACAAAAAATACACAGAAAAGGCAAGACAAGGAAACTGACATGAAAACAACACGGGCCCTTCCATCACAGTGTTTGCTGGGAACATCCACTCCTAAATTCTCTGCCCTTGTCTGCATACACTTTGCTCTCCTACTCATCCTTTCCACGTTAAGGGCATACCTCCAAACATTACTGACAACTTTCGGTCACATCTTCACCTACCTGTCCCATAGCGTATAAAACATAAACCACAGCCCCTTCAGTGTTTTGCAGTGCACAGATGAGTCCTGCACCAGTGCACCAACTCCACGGTAAAATCCTGTACGATCCTCATCTTACCCACTGTGAATAATTCTGCAGCGCTAGTGCTGGGAACGTTCACCATCATCAGGAAATAGTGTACACCACTTTGTAGACACTCTTACTTCTGTTACTCAATTACTAAATAATTCAGAAACAGTAACTGCAACATACAGGTCTATATTGTTAGCCCTCTATTTATACTAGCACAGAGTGATCAAACTGAGTAGTAAACAGGAGTTTCCTAAAATGAAGGTTTTATGGGTGAAAGGAATGCAGAAATAGGCCAGAGGTGCCTTCTCAGGTCTTCCTTCTTCTGACATGATGTTTCAGTGCAAAAGGACAAACTGGAAACGGCAAAGCCAGTTGCAATGGTAATTTGCAACATACAATTTATGAACTACGGACAGTAACAACATATCAACTCAAGAAACGTTGCAAATAGCAAAGCCAATACCTTCCTGAAAAATCCTGAATGCTGTGTCTATTGTGCAGGGTGCCCTGAAAGGTAAATGCTTGTGAACTTGGTTGCCAACTCAGTCCTGGGTGCTACAGACACGCTCTGTACCTACTCTGACCAAAAATCTTAACGTCATACAGGTCGTGTAGAGATCTTCAACATGAAATGTCTAGGTTGTGGGAAGTTACACACTCCCACCCCCAAAAAGGCAGTGGAAAAGACAGCTCTTCCCTTGCTTCCTTAAGAGTTTGGTTTCGGGAATGTTTTAAAACATTCCACCTACTCACCTGGTAATGTAGTTGCTGGGTTAACTGGTGGCACAGAGGTAAGGGACTGACTGACCTGTGGTGGTAACAATGGAACTGTTGGAACACCTGGGAGAGCACACAGGAAAACAACATTAACGTTAAGCACACAACACTCGCCTTCCGCAAGGAATACAAATAAATAACTGCTTACAGGAGAACTACTATTGCCTTAACCATAAAATGCTGACAAAGAAAAATAGTATTCTAAATAATGAGCATTGTATTTCTGATGCAAGTTGTTTGCAATTATTTTGTGACCAAGTAGGGCACAATTACGGCACCCCAGTCTTTGCTGGTGAGAGAAGTTTGGAGAAGGATTTATTCTCCCTTCTGCCTGGTATTACATCAACAGAGACATCTGTGAACGCAAGAAGTCAGAAAGCCCATGCAGGTCAGAGTTCAGTTACTTCCACACTAACCTGTACTGAGAACATTACTGACAGCGGTTGGGGGCGCACTGATAGAAAGTCCCGACAGACTCTGTTCGAGGCCTGCTGGCCCAGGGGGTAACGTGGCTGAGGGATTTACTGATGACAGCTGAACCTTATTGACAGTAAAAAGAGAGCGACATCATTAGGGTGTGTTTCCACAAGAGCCAGCAGAAGCAGAAAGGCATCATAACCCATTTTCACCAAGCCAAAGAAGTGACTACGACTTACTTCTGTGAAGCCATCTTTGAGGGGACTGAGAGATGCACTAGGCAATTGTCCCGGGAGAGGAATTTTCTTTCCCTCTTCGAATGGGCGTGTAGGTATCCTGTGTAAATATCCGTAACCAATGCCACATCCTAGGCTTTTAAAACAGGAGCATTTAAGAGTCAGTGACGTGACTTTACAACTTCAGGCTGCACAGCAAGCAGTGCACGAATGACACCAGACCCCAACAAGTTTCAAGATAAGTTCTGTACAAGTTCCCCCCGCGCCCCCAAACGCTGCCTCATTTTCTATGGAGCAATAATGAACATGAGACAAGTGGAAAGACATCCTGTAGCTTTTCCAATAAACGTTTAGCACAGAATAAATGTCATCGCTATTTAAACCCAATAGCTACATCAGGTACACAGCTTGGAACACAACTCGCAGTTGCCATCTGCAGTCCTCTGTTCCGGCTGCTGCGCAGGACTTTAAGAGTATACCGCAGCTTAACGACTAGTCGAAGCCTAATGCAGAGAGCAACCGCTGTGCTTTGTGCATTCTTGCACTAGCTAATTTACTGTGTAAATACACACCCATTAGTAACTAAATCTGAATTTCAAGTCCATATAGAATTTATTATAGCTGAAATGCCTTGGCCATAACTCTCTTTTCCTGTCTTTGTAGCAAACTTAAGCAAGCAGCTTTTAGGCTAGTGCTGGAAGAAAGTCGTCTGTGACATACTGTCTGCTTACCTGCCTTCTCCACCCCAAGCAGAATTTGGAGTAATCACCACTTCCCGACAATTATCTGTGTCAGTGTTGTACACGTAAAGTTTTAATGGCTTTGCTTCATGGGTTTCAATAAGGGAAAACAGATCTTCCGACTGCAAAAGGATGAAAATGAGTAAGGGTTTTCCTGTCCTTATTTTATCATTTGGCATTAGAACGACCACCTTCCTAGCCCCAACTTCTGTAACGCAACCTGGTACCTGCTACACGCTGCAGCTGTGGCGCCGCTGTTTTAACACAAGGCCAGCTTCAAAACGTGCTTTCTAGCAACTCGGGAGACATGTGGCACAACCCCGAATTCCAATCTGCTATTTTGAGGATCAGCGTACAAACAAAGTTTCTATCTGACTGCACCAAGATACTCAAGAGCAGTTTTCATTTCCAGAATTGCATTTAAGCACAAACAAGAGGCACCACGCCAGAGCTCCTTCTTGTTTGCATTAACTTGCTTCCACTAGCACTGGACAAAGGCAGAGCTGGGGATGTTCCAAGCTGCCCTGGTACACTTTTTTGTTTTAGTTTAAAAAAATCCAAAAAACTTATTTTTATATACTTACCTCGTTCATGACGGTGTCTGCTCCAATGATATAGTCACTATGAGGTCTAAGTCCAGCTAAGGCAGCAGGAGAATTTGGTTCCACTTCCTAGTTTTAAGACGGAAAGTTACAAAACCCTTCCTAACTGTCAGGGTGCAGCAGAACAGTAGATGCACACTTCACACAAGTGTTGAGTCAGACAAACTGGTCACGTTTTCAGCAGTTAGTACAACAGTCACTGCACTAGTGAAACAACGGGACGACAGTCTCCCCTGGTACTGGACAAGGAGCTCCGACTGTTGTACAAACCCACCGACTTAAATACAAGAGTTGATAATGGACTCGCAGACATAGGGCTCTCGTTCAAGTCTTTCAAACCCCAGATCAGCGAAGCGAGAACAGACCAGTTTGATCTCAGGCTCCCCTGCCCCACTGCAAGTTACTTTCCAGCAAAAAGATGAAATGTTCTAACAGAAGAGCAACACCGGGAGGTCTGTACATACCAAGACATGCCACACGTTCTCATTGGCCCCGTCAAAGCTGCAGAAACGAATGCTGACGCCCAGCAGGCCCTGTCCACCCCACATGTTGCTGGGGGTCACTGACGTTTCTCTCAGTTCCAGCGTTTTGCTACTGTACACCAGCATCCTTACAGGTTTTTCAACATTTGCTTTCAACAGATCCTTGAGAGTGTCATTGTCCTTGTTCTGCAGATGTTCAACAAGAGCCTGGGTTAGTGAGTAACCCAGCAAACACCCAGCCCTACAGCACCGCTTTTGTCTTGCAGAGGTCCTATAAACACCGTGCATTACCAGAATAGGTATCACCCACGCAGTGTCACAGGCAGAACAAGGGAGGCACTGACACAAGCAGCTCGGGGTGGAGCAGTGGGCAGCACTACCTTCTGCTGGTGCAGATGTGTGCAAAGAGTACGTCTGTCTGTCTGCATCCTTATTCTCCAGCTGAATTTCTGACAGAATTTAACTACAGGGTGGAGGAAGTTAATTTCTGATGCAGTTAGGCTTTCTCATTTTAAACTGCAGAGAAATACTTTATATACATTTAAATACAACAAAGGCATTGGTTTACCTGTAAAAATAAGTTTCTCAACACACATTTTGTACCCAGAGTCATAAAACAGCAGCGCACTTACCAATCTCGAACCATTAATGGACACGATGAAATCAAAGAATGGCTCCAATCCAGCTCTGTGCCCCGGTGAGTTTTCTTGCACCTAACAAAGTGTAACAAGAACTTAGCAAAAGTGTACCAATGCTGACTTGCAGGTTAGAATTACATTCTTACTTGTGCAAACTGGAGTTCTCCAAGCTATAGATATCTGTACGCATGATTTTTAAATGTTCAAATATAAAATTCTGGACAAAAAAAAATCCCTCCCTTAAAAAAAAAAAAGTGAGCAAGAGAGACATTTAAAAAGAATCAGTAATTTATAAATTATTGAGGAATAACACGACAGTAATCACTCCCTGGGACAAGTGCAGCATAACAGCTGCAGCAGATAAATTAGATATTTATTTCAATAAAGGAGGTTATGGTCAAAGGGCAAGTTCAATCAAGTCTGAAGAAGCTGGCTAAAAAGCAGTATCTTTTCAGAGAAGTACCACCACAGGACCTTGCTTTTTGTCTTACACTCACTAGAGGCCAAGGAGAGCCACATCTGTGTAAGCATGCGCAGTTATCTCATGATTAAACATTGCCTGTTGGCATCCTTGAGACACAGAGGGCACCCCTACAGCCCATGATTCATTCACATCCCAACAGGAAAAGGGACACAGCAGCTTATGTAACTCAACCACTTCACTAGGACAAGGCCTAGATACACACTGCTCCCAGAAGCTTAGAGGACGCTTTCAATTCCAGATGGAGTAACTGAGAGACATTTTGCCAGCCTTCTTCCCTTCACTATTGCTTCTGTCTGTCGGCAATGCAGGTAACTCCAATATGCCTACCAGATTTTTCCTACAGCCTTCCTAGCAAAGAGTATCTTTCTCTACTGGTAAGCGGATTCATTTTACCCACTCTTTTTTTCTTGTATGTGCTACATTCATCATCCAAAAGATCTGAAAATCGTTACCCTTCACAGTGTAGTTTCTTACATGACGTGTTACCCCATCTGACAGAACTGGTACAAATCTGCTGGTTTGTTCAATACCTCTCAGATTCTGCAGGAATTGCGTTTTCTTAATATTACTCATCTAGAACAAAATATTCTAACATGGAAAAAAAAATTAAGCACGAATCCTACTAAAACTGTCCTCTTAGAGTCTATTTATCTCTGCCAGACACATTCACAAATTCAGAGCTTGGAAAAAAGTCAGATTACTTGTGGGCAGCTTTCTGTAACAGATGCCAGAAGCTTAGAACTTAGTGTCACACAGCCTAAACATTCATTAAAAGAAAAAATAATCCGGAATCCGGAGTTCCAGAGTCACATCACACACACTGATTGCTGTCCAAGATTTGTAAAGCAGCAGAAAGCATTAAACTGACATTATCCCAAAGTACTAAAAATCACTGCGGCAGCAATAACATCCCCAGACCTCACATTTATCAGTTCTAACTGGAACTTGGAGCGTGCCTACGCAAGTGTCTCCTCAGAACGCCTGCACGCTCCTCGGAAATTACTTCCTACAACCAAGGGTGCAGATATTCCCCCCGGGTGCCAGGTATTAACAGCTCCCCATCACTAAAGAAACTTGCAGTCCCGCTACCTGGCTCCCAGCTGCTGCCTCTGCGTTACTACGTCAGTCTGTTGGCTCCCGACGCCTCTGGCGCAGAACCACCAGAGATCAGGTAGCAGGCTGTGCACCACCTCAGAGGGCAGAAGTAGAAGCCAAGCTCTGCGTAGCAGACCCTCTGACACCAGCTGCACAGACACCCCCGGGCACACTGCGGATGTTGCTCTGACTTTAGTGGGCTGTCCCGAGAGCTCATTTTTAACTTCAGCTATTACAACCTTCAATAATGTAGAGCTACCTCAGAACAGGCACCCCAGACAGAAATTTTAGCTTATGAGGAAAGCCAGAGAGAGGCTCAAATACACCATACTCATTATTCTTCTCCAAAGCAGGAAGCACCTACTCACCAAGCCAGCACTTGAGGCCTACTTGCCCAGGAAAGGTTGAACAAACAGTTCATGAAAGCACAGCTAAACAAGCCTGGTTTCCTGTGGACATGCTCCGTAACTGCATTCTCAGGCGGGAAGTTTCTCTTGTAATTAAGTCATTCAACACATCCTCTCCTCGGAGGTGGTTTTTGTAGTAGCTAACGTAGGATGAGCTCGTGCTGTTTGTTGCTCTCCCCTCAGTCTAGGGAGGTGATGTGAAAATAATAGCCTCTCCCCCCCCTTTCCACCATTTACTGCATGTGACTTGTAATAACTCATGTGTTGTGTTTTTAACGAGCCTGACATAAAGGCTTTATACCAAAATGAAACCTGCAGATGGTTTCAGACGTTACTGGGAAAACAAGAATTTTAAAGACAGAACACATCTTTCTGAACCTCATCATCCAGAATCGGTAAACCCAGCAAACAGATACATTTACTCACGTCACATCAGACCGTCAGCACTGGATATGTCATGGCCTTCAAATTATGAAAAGCCAGACTTCATTCACCAGTAGGAGAGCTGCAAAAGCAGTCCTAACGTGGTCCACTCTTCACTCCGAGAGTTCTCCTCCATTTCCAAATGAGCTTCTTACAAAAACCCCGCACAACAAAACGCCTACGCCCTGACACTGCATCCCCGCCCTCACCTCGGACAGATTACATCCTGAGCCTCTACTCAGTAAGGTAATCTTTTAAAACGAGAAGGCACACCCACACTAAATGAGAATGACACGTTCCGCATCCATCCATGTCAGGCTTGCTGACACCTGGGATTAAGGTACGAGTAGTCTGCCCCAAACCGATGAAGGGACTGAGAGTTTCCAAGTTCCAAATGATTGGTTTGCAAAAGTTGAACACCCTCCCCCAAATCCACCACAATCCTGAACACCCCTGCATGGTTTCTTTCTAAGTGGGCACATAAAAACCGCCAGGGAGCCTTATCTAAACGAAATCAAGCTCTTAGAGTTGCAGCAATCCCACAGGCACCTCAGAAGCGTGTAGCTGCGTCCCCTGTCACAGCATTTCCTCATGCTGCCACACAGAGGTTCGTTCAAGCACAAGAAGCTTCCCATCTCCCCAGCCTGTTTGGCCCAACATCACTGGTGGAAAAGCGTTCTTATGCCTGGCCTGGCTCTGCAGCCACACTGCTCTTCCGGGAACCACAGCAACGAAGGATAAGCAGGGACGTTACAGATACAAGGGCACAAACCCCTTACTGATGATGGCAGTAAAGATTCCGTGGCTATGTACATAAACCCCAGGCCTCCTGAGCAGTGTGGCTGTGTGCAGCTTTGCCGTATTCCCCCCGCAGGTACTCAGGAACTTGCCCGTGTAATCGAATAAGGACTGAGAAATAATCAAGTAACACCATCTACGACAGTTGCCAGCGCAGGCAAGATCCATCCACGGCAGCTTGGGAAGCTCAGTTCTCTCCAAGGCAGCTGTTGCTTCTGACGTACAAGTTACAGACACCTGTGGGTAAATGCCATGACTTTCCAACAGCAGAGAAAGACAGCGGAACAGTCTACCCGGGGCAGCTGCCAAACTGCCACCACCGGGGCTTTTTAAGAGCAAGCGAAGAAAACCTCCATCAAGAATGCTGAGCATCAGAGGCAGAAAAGGGCTGCATGACCCTTGTGGCCTCGTGCAATGCCGCAGGACTTTGGTTTCTCTCCCAGATGTCGGCACTCAGGCAGCAGAGCTGCTGAGCACACGGATTACACACAAATTATTTCGCTTCTAATTCACTGCCAAGAATTAAACAGGGAAAAGGTTTCAAGGTCAAGACACTAATTTTAACCTGCATTACTAAAAAGATTTCTTTTCTGGTAAATACATACAGTTTCGTTTTGCTGAACACCCTTCCCAACACCATCACCTACACGGTGTATGTTGTACATTACATGTGAAAAAACTTTATGAGCACATTACGTGAATCAGCACACGGAGGTCAAACAGCTAAAGCACGTGACGAATAAAAACGGATTCAGAAAAATGTTTCAAACAAATGACTGATTATTAAGTCATTCTATATATATATATAAAAAAGGGGTGGGTCCCGCTACATTTCAGTGTCTAGAAACCCCACCAGCGCAGCCCACAGCAACTTTTCCTGTCAAGTACGTATGAGACAAAACCGCCTTCCTTCGACAGCACTTCAGTCCCGGAGCGTTCCTATTTCCTGTTCCAGGAGCGCTGATAATACAGCTCACCATGAAAGCGACCCTGCACCCAGTGCCAGCAGGAGCTGCCAAAAGGCTGTAAGTAGCCTGCTGGAATTACGCCAGGAATGAACGGTGGAAAGCCCTCAGTGCTGTGCACTTGCTGTATGCACTTCTGCTCCTGCCTGACGGGCCCGGAATGAGAGACTTGCTTCCAGTTTTGTAGGGGCGCCGTGCGTACAGTCTGAAAGTCTCACTGGCAGAAACCCGTGACTTGCAACAGCCCCAGCTTGCTCATCCCTCTGGCAACTTCTGTGGTCATTCCACACCACGTAATTTACCTGTAACGCGTATTTTTCATTCACCTGCCCTACCCAAACAAGTTGTTCCAATGACTGAAAACAGTTCTTTTCTCTAGTTTTTCAACAACTAACAAAGTCTTGAAGAACCACTATAAACCATTTTGGCGTTATCAAAGAAGCCTTATCTGAACTAGATCTGTAACGCAGAAAGGCTACCACCGTTTTCCATTCTCATGCATCTGATTACAACACTGAGCTCGGAGAGAAGGCCTGCGTGCGAAAGAATGAGAACAGCAGTACTGCTCGACCCTGGGTCCTACCAAAGGTTGGCCCCTGCAGACGGGCAGAACATTTGTGTTGAGCTCCTCTAGCAGTGTGAGTCCGAGGTGCCCTGCTCAGAGCTGTAGCTCACCACTAGCAAGCTGGACCACGTAAGGAACTACTAATCCACGTGCGCTGAGGTCTTGCGCTCTTCCACGTATGTGAGATGTGGGGCTCACTCTAGACAGAGGGCTGGTCCGGGAAGGTCCGATCCCACAAGCAAGCCCAGCACGGTGCCTGCTCAAGCTACAGTGGCAAAAGCGCTACGGTGCGGGCAAGGCTATTAGTAACTCCGGCAAAGTTAGCGTGTCACCCAGCGCACCAGATTCACGGCCACAACCCAGGTGCCACTCTGCTGGCTGAATGTGGAACACATGCTAAGGAAAGGGCTTCCACGAGGCTGCTGACAAGGCCTTTCAGCCACCAAAACATTTTGTTGCACTCAAACCCGAAACTTTGTGGCCAGAGTCCGAACAAAACCTCTGTAACTACAGAAGAGCAACAGTGCCTTCACTGTGAACGCAGCTCTGGCGGGTGCGACGCCGCTCACTTCAATACCTTGATCTACTGTCAGGGGCGAAGCAGCCACAGCTCAGACCACCGTGCAACGATCAGGACCAAGGCTGGCGTGTAAGCCAGGCCAGGCACCTCGCAAACCGCCGCCTGACGCGTGCGAGCAGCGTTTCCCAGAGGAGGCAAAGGCTGCCCAAAACGCTGCATCACCGCCCACGCTCCGTCCCTCTCGGCCTGTCTGCGAGCTCAAGCGCAGACGGTCCAACCTGACGGCACAGTCCGGGCCGCCCAGGCCCCTCCGGCCGGGGGGAGGCGGCTCGGAGCCCGGCGGGCTGCCGCCGCGGGCCGGGCCGGGCCAGTGCGCGCGCGCCGGGCAGCTCCGGGCGGCCGAGGCGAAGCCCGGGCAGCGGCAGCGCGCAGCCGAGCCCTCGGGGCAGGGAGCCGGTCGCCGGGAAAGGCGGCTGATAGGCGGCCGCCGCCGTGGGTCCCACCGCTGCCACGAGCCGCGGCGGAGGCCCGACCACGGGCGCTGGCAGTCCCGGCCGCCGCCGCTGCCCGAGCGCCTCCCGGCCGAGCGGGGAAGCGCGGCGAGGCCGCCCGGACCGGGGAACGGCTCGGGCCGCCCGAGCGCAGAGCGGCGGGGGGGAAACGCCGCCGGGCCCAAGGGCCGCCGCGGCCCAACAGCCGCCCGAAGGCGCGCCCGCCTCCCCGCCGCCCTTACCCGCAGGACGTGGTAGCCCTCGGTGCCCCCGCCGGGGATCTCGACGCTCTGCGAGGCGCCCATGGCCAGGGGCGGGCGGCGGCGGCGCTGTTCCCCGCACGAAGCCCCGCGCACCGGGGACGTGGCACTCGCTCCCGCCCGGCTCGGGAGGGGCGGGCGAAGGCCGCGCGCGGGGCATGCCGGGAGGTCGCGCCGCAGCGCCCCCTGCCGGGCGCCCCCGCCGCCGGGAAGGCGCGGAGGCCGTACGGTGGCCGCCCTGGGACAGACCGCGCCCGCTCAGCCCCGGGGAGGCGGAGGCCGTACGGTGGCCGCGGCGGACCACGGCCGTCCCGCTCGTCCCGGGCGCGGCGGCGCCCCCTGACGGCCGAGAGCGGCGCTGCCAGGCGCGGAGCGGGGGCGCTCGATGGGAGCGGCCAATTAACGCGTATCACTAACTACTAATAGTGCCAGTGGCTGCACGGGGCACACCCCCCCCGGGCTTCCCTCCAGCGCTGTGCTGCCCAGGGTGGAACCGAGCCCTGGGACGGAGGCTCGGGGCAGCTGGTGCCAGGGACAGGCCTGGCACGGCGGTAGGGGCCCGCCGGGGTGCGAACTGCCGCCCCAGCGCCGCGCTCGGGGCCGGCCTGCCCCAGCGCCTGCATCCCCACGCAGCGGCACGGGCTCGGCGCAGATGCGCGGTGTCTCCGCGCTGAGGAGACCTAGAGGACGCGCATCGCTGCAGGGCGTGAGGTGCTGCTGCTTGGGCGCGTTTGCCTTCGCGCAGCATCGCGGCTTCCCATCAGAACACCACCACTCACTTCGGGCTGGTTCCACCCCGTGAAGGAGGTCCTCTGCCGCCGTCCATCGATTCCCACTGAGGATGGAACTAAACCACCAGATTCATCTGCCGGAGTATCTTGGGACTCGCTCCAATGTTCCATGGCGAAGCCGAGTCTCTAAAGAAAAAGAAACCTTTAGACCCCTCTCAGGTGGAAGAGACAGAAAAGGGACCCGGGACACAGGGAACAAGAGTGCCTGAAAGTATCACTTAGGACCTAATGACAACGAACTCCGTTTGCAGAGACTAACAGATAGAACCTACCTGTTCCTTTCCGTGTCTGTCTCGGCAGCTGCAGTTCAAGAGTAATTAAAGTTAATGAGCTGTGCTTTGTGGTAGAATCAAGAAAACCTAATTGGCATAATTAGTTGTGAGATAGCAAGCGCATCTTCCTGGATAACAACATGTCATAAGAATAATAATGAACGTAATAAATAAATCGGGGCCTTTCTAACGCGTTAATAAACTAACGGAGCAGAAGGCGTACACGTGCAAACGGCGAATTGTTAGTTTGGAGGCTGCACACAACCGTCTGGGTAAGACGGACGGGGAAGTGGCCTTCCTGAACCTGTCAGCTGCGGCTCTTGGCTAAAACCCAGTTTGCAGTAGGTGAAACCGCCACGCTGCCCTTTGCAGAGAACATCCTGCAGACGCTGGCGGCGGCGGCCTCCGCAGAGCTGGAGATGAAGAAAAGCAGCTTTTATTTTTCCCCTCCTTAAACCCTTCTGTAGTGTTGGTGCTGGGCAAACAGGAATAAAGACGGACAGAGACACCCAGGCACATGCTGTGGGAAGGGAGCTACTGGAATAGTGCACAAACCAGCCGGTTTGACCCAAACCGTTTAGAGGCTAAGACAGGCAGAAAACGATGATTTATTGCACAAATGGCCTTAAGCTCAAACATAGACAAATACACCAGAACAAAAGCTTCTGAGGCATTGTTAAGAATCAGTAAATAGATTCATTTTAATTAATGGGTGCCTTTAAAATTAAATTAAATGAATACTGCCAGATTATGGGAAGGCCTGCACCTCCAGTGGATAAAGTCACAGAAGGGATTGTCCCAGTAAGCAAACACCAGAAGAGACTGTTTCAGGCAGAAATAGAGCAGCAGTGTCCAGTGACTGAGGAGGGGATGGGTCATAGGATAGTTCCTGGTTGTAGCGTCTTTTATCCCCTAATCAATGTGTGCCCTCGTTCACTGCTGCTCTTACTGTACTGCCCAAGGTGAGGAATTGCAGGTCAGAGTATCTACTTGTTGAGTTCGGTCCCAGCAGAGCAGGACTCGGGTTGGAAGGAGCCATAGAGGGTCTGATGTAAGAACAACTCATCTGTCAGCAGTGCCCAAGAGTTTATTGCCTTTGCAAGCATAGAGGGAACAAACCACAGCTCCTGGAAGGCATCCACCTGGCTGGGCCCTTAGAACTTCACATTAGCAGAAGGTATAAAGCACAGATCCTTCAGCTCCAGCTTGCACAAATGGCTGGTAAAAGGCTGCTGGCACAGAGCAGCCTGACACCGACCCGCCAGGCTGCGGGGGTACCCACTGAGACTCCCCACAGTCTCACTGTTTTGGAACTGAGGCTGGCTAATAAAAACCAGTCAGGTAGCAAGGGTCAGCACGTGTGCGAGAGGTGTGAGACAGAACCTGTTCTCGACCTGCTGCAGGGAACAGCTGTGAAAAGACCAGACCATGTCTGAGATGTAAAGAGAGGTTAACAGTGAAGCGCTCTGAATGGAAGCCAAGCATCAGTGAGCCTCAGACCAAATAAGCTCCTGAACCTAGGCAGGCTGTGATTAAAATCTGATGCTCTACAAATTAGTTAAAGACGGGACAAATGGGGAGCTTTTGTAAAGCTGTTTTTATGGTCATTAGTTGCTATGCAGCTGAAAAGGGAGTGAAATGCAAGGGAAGAAGGCACTAGCCCAACAGGTTGCTCTCAGGCATAGTCTTCCCAGTGAGAAAGCTCCAGGGCTGGCTCTCCCCTTGTGCTCCTCAAGACACAAAAAGACCACTCCAAACTCAGAAAGCCTAGTCTTGACCGTGTGACCTTTTTACCGCTATAAAATTCCATCCACTTTCATTGCATTATCACTGATTAACGCTAATGCACAAGGCGGGGAAGCAGTTTCTGTGAGATAATTAGGAGTGACTTGTATCCAGCAGAGAAAGAGCTGGAGCTAATAACTGAAAACTCTAACTTGAGAGTATCACGACGTGCTGCAGCTCCTTATGTCAGTGAGAGGGAAGGGCCACGATGTCAGCGGGATCAGACCCAGCACATGGCATGTCTGCAAGGGGAATGCTCAGGTGGCAGAATGCTGGCAGAATTGCTCTCTGCTTTCCCCTCGGAGCTCCTAGCATGGGCACGTGTTGGGGATGTAGCTAGTGTTGTCATGCTCTGGTTATTATCAGGAACAGTTCCTCTGGCTGCTGTAATCTGCATCAAGGACCGCAGATGCCAACAACAAATCAGGGGGAGAGGAACTGTGGAGGTAATCTACAGCCCTCTTCCCCACATGAGCTGAGACCAGAATCAAGGCTTTGAGTTCAGAAACTAGAAACTCAGGTGGAGGCACTATTAATGGAACACAGGGAATTAACTGAAACTTTCCTTACTGTGAGTCGTAGAAGTGATTGACTTGGCTAACTCTCTCTGTCCTCCCAAAGCTGCTGAAGACCCAGTGGTTCTGTTTGAGTCAGACACTGGTCAGTGGTTGTCAGACAAATCTGTATGGGGCACAGGTCTGACAATTAAAGGTGTTACAGTAATAGGTTTCTCACAGAACGGCATTTTATACAGTTTTACTTGCTTCCGATGGCCACAGTGGTTTCACCTGAGACTCAGACTGTAGATGAAACCCCAAAGCAGGTATCTTTTGCTCCTACAAAGCTTTGAAAATGTGTGCTGGAATATTGGAATGGGTTTAGTGAAATCAATGTCCTCACTCCCCTGCCTCCAGAAGTTATTTCGCTGCATTTGTAATCCTTACTCTGGGTGGCTGTCCCATTTCACAGAACCATCAGGCCCTGATTTCCGGCCTGAGGCACAGTGTTAAGCGTTTTTACGGAGTGTACAACTCAGAGCAGGCATAATAGAGGAGAATAACCTTTAAATACGTGTATTCACAATAAAAGGTGCATTGGTGAATGGCTAAGAGAGGGCTCAGAGTTAATGAAAAATGCCAGAATGCTCCAAAGATTTGCTTGATTATTAACTAGGAAATAACGCAGAATGAACTCACAGACAAAGGGCTTGCTTCACTGTTAAAAAAGAAGTCTCTTTAAATGATATTGGCCTGAAAACAGGGTTCATAATAGAAACACTGATAGAATCTTAATTACAGAAGCAATTGCACAGACCGAGGTTCTGGCCACCCAATTTAGGAATTAGAATGTAAGTATTTAAGAGGCTTAATAGGCCTGCTACTATTCAGCTGTAGGTAGCAGCTGGCTTTGGGAGTGCTGTAGCTAGGGATGCTGCGGAAGAAGGGCTCATAATGGAGGATAAATTAAGTAATTTCCAACCACTTCATTACGATACGTACATGCACTGTCAGTCATTTTTGACCCAAGTGGCTAGCCTAAAATCTGGAGTTTTAGAAATTGCTTATAGGGAGAGACTTGGGCGACAGTCAAGGATTTGCTGCTGCAATCCTTTTTATTTACCAAGGACATGTTAAATCCTGTTTTCTTAAGGGTAATAAATCAAACAAGAGAAGTGGGTTTGCTCACAGAATCCCTTCTGCAGCGTGGCTCGGGTCCCCAGCACTTTCTACAGTGAAATGTACTATTTCAGCTGTAGTTCTATAAAGCACTTCCAAGTATTTTATCTTAAATTAAGAAGTCAACTACACTGCTTTGCCTAGAGTTCCTCTCGAGCCCTTTATCTAGTGTTCAGACTGAAACAGAAATGACAGACGTCAGTATACATAAACTTTCCAAAAAACCCCTTAAATCCTTTAGTGTCCCGTCCTGAATAGCGCTCCATTTATTGCACCTGCCACAAAGGTTGAAAACATGGCCCTTCTTGGCAGAAAGTCCTGACCTTTTCTATAGGCTTAGAGAGTTACTGCAAACATGCTGAACATTAAGGAAAGAAATTGCTCTTGGCTTGACAGACTTGACCAGGCAGAAATGCCAAATATAATTCTTGAGTATCAGGGATAAAAGAAATCCCTGCGATGGTTTCATCCCCAGTACTTCATTTGATAGCTTTGGCCTTCACAGACTTGGCCATCAGCGTACAGGAGCAGTTCTAAAGGCCATAAGGAACAGGAACTGCATATGTACCAAGGCACAGAGCCCAGAGAGTTGCCTCTCCTGGAAACCCTGGCATTTTCTTCTGTATCCACAAATACAGAACAGGGACCTTCTGAAACCGGCCAGCCTATCGACACTGTCCTGTGCTACAGATGTGCTGTTACTGGGCTTCTACCACTTTGTCTTTCCCGTGACAGGTGAACAGGGTGAGAGTAGATGACATATAAAGGTCCTAGGAGGTCCCTCTTTATAGGAAGAAGGAATAAAACAAATGTTGTCATGGGGAATTTGAGATAAACAGGACAAATACAGCACTCAGACTCGCACAGGGATGATCTGGCCCCATAGGCTACACATGCTCCCGATACTCCTCTTCCCGGCTCACGGAGCTCCAGCTCTCTGACAGCTCTCCTACATGCATTCATTAGTCACAGAAGAGCACGTTCCTCCATCTTCTGGACAGCTACAAACTAAACACCATTAGCCTCTTTCCAGCCATGCTTGAAACAATACATTGGTAGCTCAGAGAAAGCAATCTGCTTTAGCCTCAGGAAAGGATCTTTTCAGTCTTTGTTAGACTCTGAGTTGTTTTCAGCCCTGACATGTTCTATGAAAGCTTCCACAGCTGTGTATTTCTTAAACTATTTTTAATCCCCCCTTCAGAAAAAAAACCCCAGCAACAACCAACACTCAAATCCCTCTCCTTTATCTTTTCTTTCCCTGAGAAGTCTTTTGTGATTTATTTTCTTCTGTCCCAGTAGCTGATAACTTCTTCAAGCCTCAGGGAGAGGGATTCTTTTATCTTCCACAACAAGGAAGTATATTTTTTGAGCAAAAGTAGGGTCTAGGCTTCTGCTGTTATTTATCACATCACTGAGACAGCAGGATGCCTCTGCTGGGACCTTGTGAACATTATTTATTTTAAGATTAGGTTTGGAAGTTTGAATGCAATCAAACAAACCGGTAACATAGCATGATATGTGCCCTGGAAGTGTCAGCCCGCTATCCCGGCAATCCTCAGAAAAACACCTTAAAATCCCTTAAGAATGTCCCTCGATAGCATTATGCTGTAGGTAGAGTTTGTTAAAGCCAGAGGACCTTTCTCTTAATGAGTTGTCACTGGAAGGAACAAACAAAATCGGTTAAGAGCGAGAAAGCTTGGGATATAATCAGACCTCTGAGCCTTGCCATCAAGCAGTGTCATCCCAGCACAGTACCCTACTTTTCTCCTCAAAAATTTGGCTTTGTGTCCTCTCACATGTACTAATGAGAGCAGTTTGAGGCTGGAATTGAGCTTAATCCTTCCTTCACTGGCTATCCAAGTGCTTCTGGCACCATTTCCAAAGAGGAAATGACACAGGACTTCCTGAGTGAATTAGCAAAAGCAGTGAGTTTTAGAAAGCGAAAACGTGTCAGAAGTGACTTCCACAGCTACCTACGTATGCTAAGATGAAGTAATCTCATGACAAGCTGCAGTGTCCCTGGGTAGGCATCTATTTCACGTGGGTTCCCATTTCACTGCAGGCAGATGGAGCTCAACTTGCTGCAGTGTCCCCAAGGCAGCAGCAGCGGATGTCACCCATGTGTTGAGCCGAGCAGTCAAATGGGCAGTTTGTCATCCAAAAGCACCGCACTGAAAGCCAAATGACACGGGACAATAACCCTTTTCTGTGCTGCTGACAAGAATGATTCAATGGCTCTCTCTAATGCCACCTGCTCGAATGCTTTTCTCAGCAAGCACAAAGTGTGGGAGATGGGACTGGTGAGCCCAGCTGGGTCCCACTGGGATGTGCTGGAATACGTTGGTTTGCGATGCGATTTGCAGGTGTCAATGCAATCAGCAGAACTGGTGGTTTGGTGTAATGTACCAGCTGGAAAGAGCCAGCCAGTTTCTGGAGCTGCCCCTTTATTCCTGCTGTCCTCTTGCTGTTCTGGGCAGATCTCCATGGTATCCGGCAAGGACCGGAGCTCTCTCTTGGCACGCAGGGACTAGCTTTTATGGTAGGACACACTCTGAAGAGCGTGACGTTGTTCCTAACCGTGAGAGACCTTCTTCCTTCCTACCTGTAGGGGTAGCGGTTTGCCACGTGTTAGAGAGACCTGGTGAACAAAGCTTTAACTAGGACTTTCAAAGAAGATTCTGGAAGATGTTTTATCTCTTTTCAGGAAGACAGACACCACCTACCAAGTGTATTTCTTTGAGTGTCTTGTCTCGATATGGTGTCAGACTTGGTGAACTATGGGATGTTCCACGTGGCTTTTAAATCCCATCACAAACTAAGATGTTGTCCTAAGCCCAGGCACAGGGATCTGGGCTGAGAAGCTGCTAAGAAAGATGTGGCAAAGCAACATCAAGGAGAAGAAGAGTTCAACGGCTGAAGAAAAGTGAATACGGATTATCCTGTTGGATTTTTCCTACTTAAGTCAGCATGAAAAAGAAAAAAATGCAGTCACCATAAAGAGTCTAACAAACAGAAGCAGGGAGGAAATTGCTGTGGCTGGGAAATGAGCAGAGGAAAGGCCGTTTACCCACTGGTTTCAATGGAAGCCACAGAACTGCTTAGAAAAGGAACAGTGCTGCAAGAGTCAGGAATTGCAGGCGAAGGCCCAGATCCAGCTGAAAGAGGCACAGGCTCATAGTCACAGCCCCACCTGGGAGCAATTCTCAGATCCAGGTCTCAACGTGAGCTCTGTCCTCACCCAGATGCCTGTGTGCAGTTTTCCCCCCGGCCTTCCCTCCAATTGCCTTCCCTCCAGCTGAAAGCCCAGTAGGAAACACATAATCTACTGACTGGGAGCTGTACACAAACTTTAACGCTGCATTTTTTTCCTATTAAAATGTTAAAGGCAGTGGGACCATTTCCATTACAAATCTCCATTTTGTACAAGCACATTTTGCCTGTTACAATACACAACGTAAGATTTGGGGAGTTGGGGGGTGTGGCAGCTCATTTCAGTTTTACCTTGTTTTTCCTCCTTGCACCCTCCCTGGTAAAACTGGCTTTTGTCTCCCCTTTCTCTCTGGGTTTAAACTGTTCCTCATGCAGAAACTTAGCTGGGAAAATGAGACCTGGAAAGTGACAGTTTCAAAATCTGATTAGCGCAGAATGCAGTTACACAGACACCTTGGGAAAGGGGTTCGGATTTGTTACAGTTTGGGGTTTTTATATACACAACTCATTGACCTAATTGTCATAATGAGAAATAGAGCTGTCGGAGAGGTTTTAAAATAATTACTGTAATAGGGGTGAGAGTTTAGAAAATCCCACTTAATTCAGAAAAATAGGTTAGTTTCCAGTTCCCTTCAGAAGTTATGGTTTGCAAAGTGTTTAGTGCAGTGTGTTAGCAAAGCTGTTGAAACAGACCAAACCCCAGCAACTTTACAAACAGCAACACAGTTTTAAAGGATGGCCTCAGGCAATACCTGTTATTCATGCATTGGTCCAAGCACAGGAGCCACAGAGGACCTCGTGGCCCTGCCTCTTTTCTGTTCTTAGGGAACCCCCGACTCAGTGTAAGAGTTTTCCAATGGTTCACATCCATCAAAAATATCAAGATGACTGCAGGGAACTGTTTTATTTCTCCATTATAAATACACAATATAATTCTTTGTCCCCAGTGAGATACTTCCAGCATGTTTGACATTATAGCTGTTCAGGCCAAACAAATATTAATCATTAATAGACCTAAATCTTGGAATTTTATTCTGATGTCTGGGAAGGGGATAGAAATATTTCATTTTGCCTTTTCTCTGTCTACTGTCTCTCTCTGCTGCCCTTTTTTTTTTTTTTAAGACTTCTATTTAAGACTTTACTAATGAGGTCTCCCTCCCAAACCCAAGTGGAATAAGCTACTCCCACTTCCAGGCATGTGCTAAGGTTTCTCCATCACATACAAAAGTAAAACAGCAGACACCAGAGATCAGGTTCAGGTTCATCCTTCATCCCTGGAGATACTCAAAAGCAATCTGGACACGGTCCTGGGCAACCTGCCCTGGGCGGCCCTGTTCAAGCACAGGGCTTGGACCAGATGACCAGCTCATTCACGGGGGAAGTGCAGAGCCCACTGTGCTCATACCATTACATGCAGTGGTACCACAGCAGCAAAGTTCGGCAGCTGAAAGTTGCTGGATGTTCAGCCACGAAATATGAACCTGAAGTGGTAGCTGGAAAGCCAGGTGCAGGCTGTCATAAGAGATGCAGAGCATCTCCTGTGGTCACTGTGGCCTCATTCTCCCCCAGAACAGTCTATTTCTACAACTGTGGAAGAACAGTATGCTTGGTTCTAGTGTATGCTTGGTTCTAGTCCATTAAAATTGTTCCTTATTTTTCTTTGTGTAATTTCACTACACTTCAATAGAATTACATTATTGTGAAGTCACTATTTTGGTGGTGGTTGTTTGGGGTTTTTTACATGAAGTTCTAAACTACCACCCTATTTATGCTGTTAGGTATTAATCTGTTAGCCACCAACAGGTGACAACCTAACTGCATGAATTAGGAATGCAATTTGTTGATGGTTTCCTGTTTTGTTGGTTGTGATTTGTTGGGGGTTTCTTTTGTTGTTGTTGTTTTTTTAACTAGCAATCCCACTAAATCCCAGGAATTACAGTCAACTGCAAAACAATTGCAACCATTACTGTACCAGCTAAAAGCAATTCAACAGCTGCATCTTCTAAACTGTTACTGAGTCCAGAAACCTACAAATAACACAGCCTCATAATGCTAGCTACAGTTACGATATGGCTTACAGAGCGTGGGTAACTATGAATTGCATGATAAATACCTTCAATTTATAAGGTAGTTAAAAGTTATTTTCAGGGTGTACAAAAGAAAGCAAACCCAAATGACTGCTAAAATATTTCTAACAGTTCATATAGTTTCATGTATATATGTTTGAGATGTATTATTGTATATTGGGGTTTTTTTCCTTATAGAATAACTGATCAAGGTATTAGGTCTGATGTATATACACACACAGTCCTTCTTGAGAAGATTCTGCATAACTTTCTATGTAAAAGCTTTTCAGAAAGTATTTAAATTAAAAAGTGGAAGTATGAGTATGACTTGGGTTTGGGGGGCAAGAACCTACCAGACCTCACCTCCCAGTCATAAATAGGCATTTTATAGTGTAATAGGGAAACAGGCCTCCATTATTCTAAATTCCTGGTATTGCTTGTATAACTGCTGAACAGCTGCCCAGATGCTGAATCTGCATTTCAGAGAGCACATCAGACTCAAAGCAGGTAGAGATAGGATAACCAGCTCACATTACTTGTTTCTACAAGTCACTGCGACAGTTTTCTGTACAGTGTATTTCCCACTATTTTGCTTTGCCCTTTGCCATTTCAAATTACTTTAGTAATGAAACTTGTGTTACTTAGTCTAGGAAACCAACACGTGGTTTGATAGACATCCACACTGTGAGAAAATTAACCTGATTTAAGTAACTAAACATAAGTGAATAAAGTGGGTAGAAGAAAACTTTACCTCTAAACAATTCCTCTTTGCACCTTTTGCTGAGTGATGTGGATGGTAAAAGGTGTTTCAAGTGCCTATGGATGTAACGCAAAAACATTACTGCTAGAAAAGCCCTATGCAACTAAAACTATATAAGTGAGCAGCTAGGGACGGGTATTCACATGCACCCAATGTCAAACATATTCCTACAAAACAACATACTGTAAGCTCATATCTGTTTCAAATGACACGCAATGACTGTCACTTAGCATAGGTTCTGTTAAATTATTTCTTGGCTTCTTCTGGTTTTGCCACTTTGTAAATTATTCACTGTAAAGTGTGTTGTAAATTTACTTTTTGCCTGCTGGGCAATTTCACTGTTCTGAAACTGGCTCTGTGTGATACTCCTTTGGTATACTACCACCAATCATTTTACCTCTCTTTCCCCTTTCATTTATACCTGAGAAGCCCACCAAGGCCAAGGTGTCTGAATTAGTTTTGTTTGCTTGTGTTAGGACACCCTCCCCGTCTACTCTTCCATTCAAGGACAGGTGGAAAAGAGTGGTTTGGTAGCCTAGCAGAGCAGCTTTTCTCATACACACTCTCTCTCTTACATACAACATTTGAAATGATCTGTTGATTCTTTCAGTGGAAGGATGAGCAATACGCAATGCTGGGAAGATGAATATACAAAGCATTATTTACTTTTAAAATTCTGTGGATGTCCTGTAAGTGAAGAGTAATTTGATGTTGCAAGCCTAGAGATGTACACTTGTACATGAATTATCCTCATTTAGAAATTATCTAGGTAGGTAGACAGATGAATTAGTAGTTCACTACATAATTCCAAAACTGAGGTCAGGTCCCAACTAAGGGCCATTTGTTTGTGAAGTTCTTTTAATTAACTGGTTTTGCTAAAAGATGAGAGGGAAAGAGGCATTCCTGTTGTAAGTCCAAGTCATGTACCTTTACCTGAGTATCCTACCAAGTCGCTATGATGTAATCCAGTGATTTGAGTTCCTTCTTTTGACCACTTTGCCAGCTTAATGGAAATGGCTCTGGACTGAGCTACAGAGTAAATAAAAGGGTCTCCAAATTCCCCTGAGATGCTCCATTCCGCCTCTGGACTGCTTCCAGTACGCCAGTAATTGCACAATTATAGCTGCATTATATATAGAAAATCAACATGAGTTCTGAAGTCATTCAACAATAGCTAAGCATAATTATTTACATTACAGACACAGAATGTCTGGAAGGGGAAAAAAAAAAAAGCCAAACCTAAAATTAGGCTTTTGGGGAAGGCAAATTGTAGCAATTACTGGCCTGGTAGTTCTTTTTAAAGTCATGTTGACGTGTTCAAAAGGAAGAAATTTTGTCAGGTTTTCTTTCAACCGCAACGCTTGCCCTACTGCTGCAATCAGGGTCTGTGTGTACTCACTGAAGAAAGCAGAGGGAGCTGTCTCATGGCAATTACAGATCTCACTGCTAGGCAGCCAGGTCACAAATTAGCAATCTGTGACTTCGCATCGTGTCTTGCAAACAGACAACAGGCCTCGTATCCTCGGGAAGACATGACAATATGCACTGCATTATACTGTAAGATACAGCTGGCAACTCATTTATACCTAGCTCCTAGCACCGAGTAAAACCAATAAAAACTACTGACCGTATGCGGTACTGACAGCAGGGAAACTAAATCAGGTTCTTTTGCAGGGGGAAAAAACCCCATCTCCTGTTGAAAAGTATGTAGAATAACTGAAGAGCCATGATGATGCAAAACAGTATAAAAAATGTATTAGCCCTGAACCATAACATAATCAGGTACAAATAATATACTTTTTGGAAGTGTGACCGAGATAAGTGAATGCACCAAACTACTGCAGCAGCCTACCTACTGACAAGTTAAAACACCAGGTTATTAAAAGTCAGTTGCAAGGAATTAGGAAAAGTCATGTTTTCCACAAAGAGGAAATCCTGCTGTAATCAAACCGACCATGGTACTTTGGTTCAGCACTGTCAAACCCAGCACGTGGAGATCTCACTTCACTGTCCAGAGAAGCTGTGAGCATAATCGAGATAATCAAGAGCCGTGGTAGCATGTTTAGTGACTGCCAGTGCCTCAGGTGTGGCAGAAAGCCAAATTAGCTGAGACAGTCAGTAAGGGCCCTTCTTTCAAAGGATGGTCATGGCCAGACAATGCAACAAGGAACCATGAAAAACCTCAAAGCAATGGAAATAAAGAGTTCATGGTGCACAATTTAGTGGTCAGTCTGGCCCTATGCCCACAAGCACAAATGTCAGTCTTACCCTGCAGACAGCCTTTCCAAAGGTAAAGGAAGAAGCTTAATTGAGATTAATACCCTTTTTTTACTGGGGCCCTTTGGAAAGTCCTAATTAATAAGGCAATACACTGAACAGGGAACATAATCTGTGTAATCTTTAGAAGACATAAAAACCACTGACCAACATGACATGGAGTGAGAAATGTCATATGCCTTTCTCACTTTACTTTTTAGAGACACTTTTACCTGTCCAGTTTAAAGCTGGCATTCAGGTTTTTATTTTTCTGAAGGCCAGTATGCTTGCACTATACATCCGCATTATCCAAACTCTTGCTCATGTCACACCAAGTGGATACGGCTTCCAATCAGCTTACACGGTGGTCACAGATGACAGGCGTCTGTAAACCTAAGTTAAAGTAATTGTACTTACATTTGTTGATTTTGCTAGTAGTGACATTTTTCTAGGCTTTCTTGAAACATTAAACTTAGTTTTTCTCCATTTTTTATCACCTGCAATGATCTTTTTTATTTCTGCTCACACTGGCATGGCACAACACCTTTCCATGTAAAACAAGGCAAAAAATTTCCACACAATAATTCCTGCCTCAAACCAACTGTTCTCAGGTGACTAGGCTGGGATCCTGTTAAAAGGTATATAATTTAAGAATTTCACATGTTAGAGATTTAATCATTCTTATACATGCAGAACACACAGATACTTTCAAAGGTAAGGGAAAATAATTTACTATTTCCTTCATTATATATTTGTTTAATGTTACACTTCAAGAATCTGCAGACATCCTGAAAAGTCCTACTCAAAATGTTCAACATATGCAAGACTTCTTGTTTTCTGATACACGCCGAGCATGTATGTGTCCTTGTGTTTTATATAAAGAAATATAAATACACTCACAAATACACATGTAAAGTATGTTTATCCCTTCTGAAATGCTTATATTTGGAAGCTGAGCAGATTACCTAGTACACAGCATAAATAGATCAAGGTGTCTAACATTTTATCTTCAGATTTTTCTGTATCACCATTACTGAACAATGCTCCACTTTTCCTCAGTACGGCTGTCAAAACAGACATCCAGAATTTTTTTCTTTCTTTACCAGGTCTACTTAAAAACTTCTGCTTGCATCTTATCTTTTATTCTAACCGCGACTTTAACGCTGCTTTGTCCAGAAGTCTGATTCTTCCAAATGCTCTAATGAAACCCAAACCCTTCCATGTTGTGCAGCCATCCTTCCTTCTAACCTTTGCCTTCAGCCAGTGCTTGCATCTTCTCATTTCCTCTTCACTAGATTAGTCCTTGAGTGAGCAGCACTCACCATCAACGTATCAGCACCCCAAGCATTACTGTCACAGTTTGCAAATTATAAAACCCTAAGAATAAACGCAGGCAGATGTAATTCTGTTGACCACAGCGAGCTCTACCTAACTACAAACAATCTCATCCTGGTCCTAACATTTAATTGAACAGTCTGTAGGTAAGATGAATATTCCTTAATACTCATACATGATACAATCATCTTCCATAATTATTAGTGCATTATATGATGGTATTTGAATGCTACACTAATGGAATTATAAGTTTCTTTGCAGTGTGTGTTTTCCTCATGCCTAGTTTGCTGCATAGAATTCTTGAAAATACTTGAAAACTGTTCTTAAGAAAACTCATCATCCTTGAAGGATGCTCACCTTAACCTAAACCAATCAAAATCAAATTTGTTATATACATGTTAAAATCAATGACACTTCTATGGATAATGCATAAAGCAGTAAGTAAGCAGTATTTGTCTAAATAATGAAAAAATAATTGTATATTTGTATGAATTAAAAATGGACTCTTATTTTTCATTATATGTGGTAAACAGAAAAAAAACCAAAAAACTCCCATAATAGAATAGCAGGATGCCCCAAAATATAACCTCGAATTCAGAAATTGTAATCACCTTTTCATGTTATACATGAGATATATATATGGTGTACACCATGTATAGATATGTATAGGCTATATCATGGGCCAAAAGCTCTGCCACAAAAGCTTTAATTCAGACTATATCTATACAGGGAAAGAGTTGTATTTTGTAATTATCATGCTTCACTCAAGTCCAATTAGGGGGAAAAAAAAAGGTATTTCCCAGAAGTTACGGCATTCTTATAAATTTTACATTTCAACTATTTTATGCTCAAAGTCAGTTTCTGGTGTATTTTAAAACATCTAAGATTCTAGATGAGATGCATTGAATTTCTTTGATGTTACTGCATTATGCACAGCCTTTTGTTAAAGAATATAAGAATTGAAGTATTTAAGACTTAGAGCCTCATTCTGTTATTTTATTAGGAAATGTTTTTTAATTTCTGAGAATGGGAAAGATTGATTCATGCAATCAGCAACAATTCTGTCAAATCCTGTGGTGGCAAGATTAGGATTCACTTATACACCTTTACAGAATTATTCTTACAAAACATGTTTACTTTACTCACAAAATAAAGCCCCAAATATCTCATTTATTTGTGTTTCAAGGGAACATTTGTACTGTAAAAGACTGTGCATTATAATGCTTAACACAAAGATGGCTGAACGCAGAAACTCAGTCTAACTGACAGTATAAGAATACTCACAGTTTGCTTTGCAAACTTTAAATGCTTTGGTGGTCAGGCATCCCGTATCCTGCTGTTCTGATTCCACCGTGTATTGTCGTGTGACCGTGAGGGCTCCTCTTGCCATCCCTGTACCATTTCTTGCCAGACCAGCACGGAAGTGCTGAGACATAACACTATTCAAAACACCTTTAGGCTTGGTCCTGTCCTGCTTTTTGTTTTACATCCAGAAAAGTAGTTTTTCAGTCAAGTAGATTTTTGATTGCATACAACTATCCTAGTTCTGATTGTGTGCAGATTTAAATATGCTTAGTAAACAAACACTGAGATCAGCCAGTGGCATTGCTAACTGTGCAAGGCTAAGCACGTATTCAAGCCTGCCTTGGAGTAAGATCTGCAGTACAAGAAATAAGTTTTATAAACATATCTGCAGAATAAATAGCAGGGCTTCTACCACAGGGCTTGATCGTGTTCTTTTTACCCATTCCAATGGTCCTGTTTACTTTCCTGGGTCCTCTGTGCAAGTCGGATGAAGGTATCAGAAACGGCACACAGCACCACACAAAGATTTATAGATTCTCTGCTTTTTAGCATTTCTACAGAGTAGGAATGTCTCGAGAGCCCTGTTCAAACTGATCAAGGTTCAGAGCTTGGGGTTCTTCCTCAGCCTGTGTTGGTACAAGCTCACATTCAATTCACAATTAAAACTAAATGGGAGCCTTAGCATTTGCTTTACTGGTTTTAATGTGAGGGATAATGTTTTATGGCTTTTGTCTCATACTCTTAAGGAAACAGAAGAGCTCACAAAAATTATATGAGACAAATTAGACAGTTTTAAGATCGACTTTTATTGAAAAATTAAAACTGCATTGCTTATCGTCTTTATAACTTTGACACTTCTTAAACCACAAAACAGAGATTCTATTTTAAAAATCTCTTCATATTTGTCACCATTCAAAAAACAGATTAGGAACTAAGTCAATGATGATTTCAAAATCCTGGGTTATTCCCAAGGCCCCTGGTTCCGTCCGTCTGTCGTGAATGGTATAATCTAACTATCTTCTCTAAAAAGTACCTTTAATAATACAATCAGAATTTTTCTCACTCAAAATCAACAGCTGTTGTTGATTTTCATCCAATGGTCAGTCTTCTCCAAATTAATTACATCAGTGAATAATCACTGCAGCTACATGTTCAGCTAAGACCTTGCCGATTGTTTATTTGATCTGAATACACCCACACAAAATTACTGTCCTTGTGATTTTAAAGGCAGAATTGCTACCTTAGTGTATATTTTAAACCTCAGAAAAACGAAGTTACTCACCTGGAATTGCAATGCTTTGAATTAGCCATCACTTCTGTATATCCATACTTCCTGATCTCTCACAGTCAATAATATATGGATTCAAAAGGAGAAAAATTCCAGGTAAGCTTTTGTTTGAGAAGCTGTAACATATTACTCAGATGAAAATTACCTACTGAGAAGAAAACACAGATGAGTTTTCTCACCAATGACCGTAACTGCTCTGTTCCAGCTAACCAAGTCGGAAATTAATATGAGCCCTGTGCCTGTGGAAGCAGGTACACGTAATCGGGCAACACACCAGAGCCTGATATTAGAATTAAAAGCTTTGTAAAAATCTAATTGTGGGTATCATCTGTGTCAAGACACAACACTGCTGAAAAGCAAGATAAAGTGCAGAGGGTAGGAAGATAAATTAACTCCCCTGTCTTTAGAAAAAGCACCTCTGTGATAATTGTCTCACTCCGGAAACAGGCAGGAGGAGCTCCATTATTCCATCCTAGCTGCAAACCGTCCGTGGCAATAGGTAAAACCTCTGATGCTTTTGACCTCCAAAACACAAGACACTGTTAAATGAAGAAGCAGAAAGTTTAGTGAGCTAAACACCGTATATGTGCTGAAGAGATCTAGATCTGTTTCTGACGACCTCACAGACTGTCCAAGGTTTGCTGTATGAATGCCAGGAAGCCATATTACGGTCTTTCTTACAGTTTCATCATCAGTTATGTCAGGATGATTCTCTTTACCGAGTTTATATGCTTCTAGGAGATATAACATTTGAAATAAAATTAATTATTTTTAGAACATTGAGATGAATATCTAGATGCAAGGTCCATGTGGTTAAAACATTAAGGTTAGAGGATTAATGTAAGTTAGGGTCTTTAGTAATCCTGTTGCTGAAATATCTTGCTTAGCGAGGTGGAGGAAGTCAGAAATTCCCATCTAAGAACAGGTTGAAGAAATCCCAAGGACCATGGTACTGGTTGTGTGGGAGATTAAAAATCCCACAGTGAAGATAGGTCAGCAGTTGTACATCTTTGCATTGACTGTGTTAGTTCTTACTATTTCTCACAAACATGAAGGAAATCTTTCAATCTTCTGTGGCTGCCCTTTGAGTAAAGTAAAACTGGGACAGCGACATGATTTCAGGCAGAAGCCTGTGAATCGACATGTGACATTTCAAAACAAACTTCTTTCTGTACTCTAAAAAGACCTCCCAGCAAGAGGCCCTCTAGTCTTGATAAATAGCTGATATCTATAAAGAATGGCATTTAATGTTGCGAAAGTTGATACTGAAGTAAATGTTCACACTAAGTACTTCTTTCCTGCAGGCCTCAGGTCATACAGCATGGATGTTTACATCAAGAAATGTTAAGTACTGAAGACATGGCAAGATACCAGGGTTACAATTAAGAAAGATTGAGGTTTAAGATCAGGAAGGAAAGAAACCAAGTACACTGTCTTGAGGAAAATAACATAATGAAATGAATACAGGTGAGATTACTGGGGAGTTTCATGGCATAAAAGTAACAATGTAGATAATATTTTGAAAGTCATACTCAAAAATCTAAAAGACTGACAAATTTATAATAATTTTTAAATTCAACTGAACTAATTTCAAGATGAAGTTTTACAGAAAGTTACAGAAGAGGAATAAGCAATAGTCCTATTAAAAGCTGGAAAGGCTGTGCTATATGATATGGCATTTACCATGACAGCTTCTTCCTTCTCCCTGCTCTGACCCAGCCAAAGATGTGACAGCATCCTCGGAAGATAACCAGTGGGACCTGCAGGATGGAAATCTCTTGGCTGTAGTTGTCCTTCCACAGGACTGAAGGGGGCCAGAGAGGCTGCGAAAATGGCATAGCATGGCTGCATTTCACTGAATGTTTCTAGAATAATTTATTACTGATTGGGGGAGGGGGAGGGGGAAGAAAAGGGGAAGAAAAATCAATTAATTATTGACTTGCATAGAAGATAGAATCATGTATGAAAATATTTGAAATTTGGATATTCCATTTATCACCATGACAGTAACCCAGTAGACAGAGGATTATTGAATCTTCATTTTGTTCCACTACTCTGCTTCCAGTATGGAGTTTTCCACTCGGTAGTATTGATCATCTAATGACTAAAACCAAACAAGCTGCAGATACCTCTGTTGTCTATACTTTGAAAAGTCTAGCCAGTTTAAATTGTTGTGAGAAGCCACCTGTATTTAAAGATTCTGAGATTACTTTTGGTTTTATTAATTTTATAAGCTCCAAACATGTAATAAATTCCATTTCACTAAAAGAATGATGCTGGTTAAAACTCCCACAGAAATGCTATACACCTTTCAGAATCTTCCCACAGAATTTAGTTTAAATGGTTATAGAGATTAGTCCTAAAATACAACTCAAAAACAGGGGCCTTGGTTAGCAACCAGTATTCACTAGAAAAGCATTCAGAACACTGAACAGACAGTCTAACATTACAATAAATAAAACTGAAAATTCTAACAGATTAAAGGGATTTCATCATTTGACAGTCTATACACAATGTTAGATTTCCCTATATTCAGTAAAATTATCTGTAAGTTATTATTTTAAGGGCACTAGGATTTAAATGAAAGTGTCAACTAATATTTTTGTATTTTTTCTTTGGCTCACAAAGACACTAAAATACCATAAACATTATTTAGAACTTCAATAATATATAAATAGGATACATTACAAATGGAAGAAAATACAAGACAACTCTTCAGCATGGTAAATCTCTGCATATAAATAAGCAAATATTTCATATACCTACAATTCAACAGCTACCTTGCTGTAAAACTATTACATTTAAATCCTTTTACACAAAGTCATTTAACAATAATATACACAATCTACACAAATTAACCTCTAAAAATACAGCAATAATATACCTGTTACAATGACTCTGCTACTTTTATCCCCTGATGTGACACTAAAGGAGAAATACAACTATTTTACTCGAAGGTGCTGTTAGAGATTGCTGTTTTGTACGTGAGAGAAGCACCAACAATAAGATTTAATACTGTTATACATTTTCTTTAGCTCCTAAGAATCTACATTTTAGAAATGTTTCTATACGTCTATTTTTACCTGTCCGAAAAATCTGTAGCACATTATCCACGTTATTAGTTGTTGAAGGAAAAGTTAATTCTCTTAAAGTGGAAAACATGCTGTGGCTTAGATCTACGTTTATAACCACTTTTTATATATATATATATATATATATATATAGTATGTATATATATATAATTATATATATTTATTTATACTGTACATATATACTCTGCAGAGTTCTTAATTTGCTATTTTAGTACTTACTAATTTCCTGCTGACTACAATAAACAAGACCAATGTAAGAGTCAATAGCACTTCAAGATAATACATTTTCCCTCAGTAATATGATCTACCAATACATATATGTTTCAGTAGCCTATAGTTGTTTTGTTTAAGGAGGTCTTAGGAGATTGGAACTTACAGCAAGAGAACTTCCTTAAAACATGTTCTGCAGAACTGGGTTAAAAAAATAGCCAGTGCTGGAAAACAGTGAATTAGAGACTTAAATAATTCAACCACTGTACTACAGCTCCTGCCCCAATCTCTCTATTTCCTCAATGAGAAAGTCAATGTCAGACTTAGTTGCTGCTGGATTTGAGATGACCATTCGGAAGAAGTTCACTTTATCGCCCTGAGGCTGATATCCAACCATGGTAGTACCTGATTCCATCATCAGTGCTTTGATTTTTGGTGCCACCTTTACAATTAAAAAAAAAGAAGAGAGAGAGAAAAGAAATTTAAAAATTTTATCCTTTCTTCTCATGTCACAACATTTCTTAATTTGGAAAAAATAAATGGACAGATCAGAAAGGTGCTGTAACAGAAAAAGCTTGAAAAACTAGCTATGTAGGATTGGATATTTACAGGAAAATTGACAACAATAATATCCAGCTTCTTGATTAGTAGACTACTGGTATTCTAGAGTATTTACTATGTAATAATGTTGTAAACTAAATGTACATGTCATTTCTTTGTGCTGAAGATTCTGTTATGAAGAAATACTTTCTGTCTTCTTATGAAAACCTACTCCAGAACCCCTATTTGAGGGTAATGGATGTTTTCCATGAGAATATTATGTATTCTCAATGTCATTTTCCAGGGGCAGGCAGGAGCGAGATGGGAAACATAGATGGAAATTTTTCAAGAAGATCTATGTCACAAATAATATTTTCAGTTAGCATAAGCCATGGAAACCTTCCAGTAGTTTTGAAGTACTGTGCACATACCGCAATCTCACTCCCTCACTTTAATTTACAAGGAATAATGTTCTGACAATCTTAATATTTGGTATTGACCGAGTTCAGTTTTTCCATCCAGACCTTCTTTCTCCTGCTCTACTCTCTGCCAGCCAAGGTCAGACAGCTGGCTCTGTTACTGTTCTGTAGGATGCTTTATAATGTCCTCTTAACATTTAACAGGCCAAGTCAAACATTTCATCCTTCCTTCCAGTCTTATCTTCCTCTTTTCTCCCATTTCTCCGACATCACTGGGTTGACCCAGGCATTTCTATTCTCTTCTGTGCTCTTTGCCCAGCGTGATGTAGACAAAAATTCCTCTAAAAACCCTCCCAAGTTTGCCCATTCTTCTCCCTTCCCAAACATAAAAAAAAAAAAATTGGAATTCATTTTGACAGCTATAAAATCATTCTTTTGTGTCTAGAATGTTTTCCATTCCACTTCTGCCTGTCTAAAATGCTACTACAAAATTAATGTGTTTCACATCCCTCGAGTCCTAAGTAACGGGATACTTTTCCTGGTGGTACCTCTATGATGCCTTCACTTCCCTCTATCCTTTCTTCAAATAAATGTATCTCAAAGTCCTCCAAAGCATAGTCATTTCCACTGAAATGCATTAATGCATGACTAATGAAGCATGTGTAAAATCAAAATAAAGACCTGAGAAGGACTTAGGGATTTCCATGTCCTTTGCCTGTCCCAGCATTTTCAAGTAACTACCCTTCCATTTCTCTTGCTGATACGCTGTCCTTTTCAAACAGGACTGGGATATCTTTGTGCCTAGCTACTTCTTAAAGATTCATAACACTTTGGGGAACACAGAAGTGATACAAAACAGAATAACTGAGTATGTTCTCTATCTAGTTGTATAGAAGAAATGTGACTTCAGCCTCAGTATAAACAGAAGACAATGCCGAACAAATACCAGGGTCATTACAAGCAATTGGAGAACTGACGTCCCAGAATTTGGGCCACGTGCCAACACACCTGGATTATTCTGAATGAACAGAAATTCATTCTTGGGGAATGAACCCCAGAATTTCTTGGGTTGAAAGAGTAGACAATATTTTTACATTTAACAAACCCCACATACCCTGTGTAACTTTTCTCTTCTCTCATCAGAGTCTGGCATGCCCCTGAGACTTGGCGGAATATACCAAAAACATACATTGGTATGCTCTGGCTGCAAAAAGAACCAAACACACACATCAACAAACAAAATAATACAGATCAATCACACACTAAAGGCTAGTCAGTAGCATATTTTATCACAGACACAGAAGACACAATATCATATTATTTTTTCTAGTTCTGCATGTTAAGACGAAATAAATGGACTACGGCACTGCTGGTTGCATCTGCTGTCTTAGATTCCCTATACATTGTCCTATTTACAATCTTTTAGGGTGCTAATGAACTGCAAGTGGTTTTCACCTTCAAGCAGTTATGAGGAACTGTTTTCCAGGATCACAGCAAAGCCAACCCAAAGTTCCTTTTCTTAGTAAATGGAGAGACAAGGTATATTTCTTATTCTATCGACCAAGAGCTTATGCAGCAGCACTAGCAACAGAACATACAGCAAAAATAGCAGATTCTCAGTTATGTGTGTTATAATGTGGAATCTCAGCATGAGTTGGTTGCATTAAGGTAGTCTTCATGCCCTAAACTAAGAAGTCCTCTGCAGAAGAGAAGGAGAGGAGATAAGTACATTAATGGTACGAAACCAGATGCATTTAGCAAAATATCTGCTCAGATGCCAACAGTCACATAGTATTTTAGGAAATAAAAGCAGTTTTGCACAGCTGGCTTGAAGAACTGTGAGAAGTTTGAAGATTGCTTTGGAAATTTCATATAGATTTGGCTCCCACACACAGGTTAATTGAAAGAAAACTTACCTCCCCTTCAAAAACCATCTCAAATTCTTCTCTGTTTTTTATCTTAGTGTAGAGATATTCTGCCAGCTCCAGGCATTTGTTGATCTGATTTTCAAATCCTACTGTACCCTGTTTTAAAAAAGAAGTTAAGTATTAATTATATGGTCATTTTTCCTTCTCCAATGCAATGATCTCTTCAGATAGGCTTCACTCTTAAATATTTTCTGTCAGAGAACATTTAGCAGTATTATTTCTTGTAATTTAAAAGTCAAGTTAATCAACACTATGAAAGTGGCTACATGTTGCCTGTAATCACTATTAGGTTTCGGTCTCATTTTATAATAATAACAGGGGCTTCTGATATTTGTAATAGATTATTTTTAGCTCTTTTTTCAGTTTCCAAAAATATTATGAATATAAAATCTTGGCTTCCCAACTCTCACTGAAAGACTAGGAACATAGAATGGGAACTCAGTTGAAAGGCTAAGAGTCAGGAAGTAATTTATTTCCTCTAAACAGTTTGCTAGAAATTTGCATTTGAAAAAGTCAGAAAGCAAAAGCCTGCAATATGTTTGCTAAATGTCACTTGCCTACCCACGGCTCTTTTGTCATATCTGATTTGTTTTGAAAGATCATAATCCCAGAAAAAGTAAATGAATGTTGATAATAAATAAGAAAAAAGAAAGTTGTCTGTTTTTTCTTTTTTTAAAGGACACTTTATACATGAATGAAGAAGTAAGAAAGACAAGTACAATTGTAAATTATTGCGTATGTGGGGTAAGTTCTTTGTAGTGAATAAAATGACTGAAGGTAAAGTCTCAAGAATACCTCCGGACCTAGGTTGTGTATTTCTACTATGAGGACTGGTATGATGACTCATGGCGGCTAACACTGAAGGAAAAAATTTCATAGCTCCTAATATATTGGTTTCTTAACGTTTTTGTAATATAATCATGCAAACTGCTAGAAACAGATTCTTTCCAATACCTCAGAGAACTCTGGTCCAATAAATCTGAATCTGCCTCAAGACCAAGAAGAAATCCAAAGTAACTAATCTCTGGAGAAATTTAAATTCCAGATATACAGATCAACTTAGCAAGTTTAATCTACATAATTTTTAAAGAATCACATCCACAAATATCCTACTTCTAAATTTTAAATAGGACCCATATGCATTATGGCTTCTGCTGTATTTTATTTCTTTATTGTGAAGTGCTCTACTTCCTTAGTGAGGTCAGTTTAACAGCAGAAGTAAAATCAGCATGCTAGTTTTAACAATATGTGCTATTTAGAAAAACACTCAGTCCATGCTTTAATGGTGTCTGCAGTCAGCACTTAGTAATTAGACCTATAAACAACACACTTCAAAGTCGCTAGTCACAGTCCGATTCTGATGTGTCACAAGCAGTTTCACGTTACTGGATTACAGTACCAAGTTGATTTATTTTGGAGGAAGAACTGAGTCTAAACTGAAATGTACTTAGCCTGGTAATCAAACCTATGCTGATTACTAAAGTAATTGTTGTAAGTATTTTGTGCTGAAGTGTTCTGGGGCTTTTCTGAAGTACTTTTTAAAATAAACAATGACAACTCTACTATCTGTTTAAAAGTAACTGTGTATCTAAAGTTCTGTTAATTTCTTCTCTCAGTCTTCACTACTGAGGAAATATGCACGAAAACATCTTTTATCATCACAGGTTGTTTCCTGCTGCTGCCTAACTCTCACCTAAAGTGAAAACTGGTTTATGATTGTACATTTTGCCATTAGACTTAATACCAATTTTACAACAATATTTAGACTGTGGACAGGTTACCCAACTGAATTTCATTTTGTCAGCAGAAGAGCAAGAATGGTAATATGACGATTGCAGATAAATAAACAAAAATGAAGTGTGTTTTCTTGACTACATGGACCCTCATCTTGTGAGCACATAAGCCTGTACGTAAACCCATGCTTAAATTCAGCCATCCAGGCATACCACCGTAGTACCACTGTCAAATCATCCATCGAGCAAAGTTTCTTAAGAAAACAGTTTTGTTTTCAAAGTTGCTTATAAAATCTATGCACTGAGACGTAACACAACAAAGTAAAGCATCAATTTTACTCTGCTGCTACTACAAGTAAACTGTCATAAAGCACATCATAGGTAAGTTTACAGAATCACAACAAAAGACCATTTCAGTGTCCTGCCCTCATTGGTCTTACTGCAGGACTCCTCTACTGACTTAAACCTTTCTTCTAATTTTCAGCTGAATTTATTCATGGCTAAGAGTGTTCTACGATTCAAATGACCTTTTCAGCCTCAATACTCAGATACCTCTGTGTTTAGAGATTGTAACACAAATATTTACATTATAAAAAGTGTTCCATTACATGAGAATTATAAATTCAATACATTTCTGATTTTTGATCTGAACATTAATTCTTCACCTTTGCCTTCCACATCAACCAGAATTTGAAAATGTCGACATGTCGACCACACTGTATTGCCTTGTCTCCAGTGTCATAGGATACGTCATACTGTTTGTCTTGCTGGAAGAGATAGCCTGCACACATCTGATTGCAGCCCTGAAGTATACCCTGCAATGAAAAACATGTACTTAGAGGACTTAAATGGCAGGTGTGCATATTAAACCATATGCACTAATAATATATGAAAAATCTATTTCAAATGTATACAGAAGACTTGCTATTTAATGGGCCAAATTATGAAATACTGACCTACTTTTGTAAACCTGAGGCACAAAAATAATTTCATAACCTAAGGTGGTTCTCTCAGAAGTCCCTGAGTAGTCATATGGTTTTATACCCCCACAACTGACAAAATATTCTCAGATTAATTTGAATTCTCAGTTTTCGACACTTTTTGACTTTTTGACTTTTTCAGGTTATG
The DNA here is from genome assembly GCA_027574665.1 of Rhynochetos jubatus. Taxonomy (NCBI): domain Eukaryota; kingdom Metazoa; phylum Chordata; class Aves; order Eurypygiformes; family Rhynochetidae; genus Rhynochetos; species Rhynochetos jubatus. Next base: position 21,848,946 of record CM050654.1, read on the forward strand.
TTCTTAAGACTTAAATTTTCAATGTGTTAAATTACACACTAGAATAAAGCCGTGGCCTCTCAGTGCAACAGATGGCTGCAGAAAATGAAGGAAAAAAAGAAAACAAAAGTAATTGAAGGCTTCAATTTTATATATTGTCCAGCTTTTTGACATTTAACATTAGTGATAAATATAGTTACAAATGACCTAAACCAGACATTTTTTGCTTCCAAATAAATATGGTCCACAGACCAATAGCAACCTACAGATTAGTGGTAAAAACCTCGGAGGGAAACAGAGGAGTAAATTACTCTGTATGTTACACAGGAGTCTTACACATGTGACATTTCTAAAGCAGTTTGCATCTCCTTTAGAGTCTGTCAGTGGTTCTTCGAAGAAGCTCGAAGACACTGGAGTATCTGATAAATACAAACACACCTATCAAAGTCTTCATATAGAGAATAAAAAAATTTGCCAAGATCCTGAAATAGCATGATAAGCATGCATGCCACTGCACAATGGCCAGTGCTTCCTTCCAGTAGGTGTCAAAGTGCTTTATAAAGGGAAATAAAGGCTGCAATCTTCAGTTTAGAAATGGGTCACCTGGAAGAGCAATGGCAGACCTAGGGCTGGAACCAATAACTCCTACATCCCGGTTCTATGCACAGGGACCACTTTTTCACTGACCTCTTCTAGTAGCAATTGACATGCCAGAAATCAGTAGGCAAAAAAAATGAGTTCTATCCACAGATAACATGACTTTTTTTTTTAACCATCTAAAAAAAAAACTGTATTACTTAAAAGAATTAAGAGATTTTGCTTTTATTGATGACAATGAAGAATCTAGAAGAAAGCCCTAAAAACACACATGAAGTCATAATAAAAGCAGCAGTTTCTTTTCAACAGAATTGATGAACTTTCAAGCCACTGTGTAAGGTAAAATGTTGCTTTTTATTTAAAGCAGTTTAGACTGTGACCAGTTACTAAGACCAAGGGTGTATGTTCAGTATACCATAGAAACAACGGGGCAGATGCTCAGATGAACTATATTAGCATGGCTCTAGTGCTGTTATTAGAATATGCAAAGATTCACCAGCTAAAGAGCTGACCCATATTGTCTACAGCTCTACCAAAAAAAACCCCAAACCAAACCCAGAAAAGATCAAACAACTTCCTAAACCCAGTGTAATTATTCCTTCAAATGGAAGTTTTTAAATTAAATAGATTTTGCATTACCATCTTAAAAAGTAGGGCTTGATATTTGCTACTGTTTTTTTTTTTAACTGCATAATTATTAAATATAAGGCAGACCTTCTCCCGGACAAGAATGGCAGAACATTGTAACAACACTCCCATCATCTTGTGTGGATTCCAAGTGACTGAGTTGGCTCTGCAAAAAAATTACACATTCAGATAGATCTGAAAAATAGAAAGTTAACCTGAATGTGGTCACCTTTGTTTTCTGCTTTCCGCGGGAATGTATGGAATTTGACCATGATGATTTCATTACGGAGAATACTACTCTCAAGTGTCTTCTTTCCCTGCTATACTGTCCAGGAAAGGAATTTTTCGTGCATTAACACTGCAGTGTCAGACTTCCAATTAGTTTATATTATTGTTAATATTGGCTAATTAGTGTCAGACTATGCTGATTAGCTGATTTAGTAAATTCATCCCCAGAAGACTCCACCTTCTACAAATAGCACTAATAATACAAACAAAGACAGTTTGACAGATTATATCAATTCAAGGTACTGATTGGGGCAGGGGGTGGGGGAGTCGTATCAGAGAATTAAGGGAATAACATGAATTCTGGGACAATACAGTTATTTACCGAACAGCTGCTGAAAAAGTAGAAGACAAAGGAAGGCACTCCACATGCTTACCAGCTTTTCCAGTTAGAGCCACAAGAGGCCTTTTCTGTACTAGCACACATACAAGCTCGTGGACCATTAAAAGGCTCTAAGACATTACATCACAATCCTACCATTCTGTATGTAAAGCTTAAAACTTTTTACATGTAAGCACAGGTGGATACACAAGCTCACCTAATTCACTAGCCAAACAGATGAGATGTTTAGTATTTTTAACGTAGTATCCCAGAAAGTTTAATGATGATGCTAAATGTGCCAACATTGCACATCCATTGACCTCTTCAGCCTGAGTAATTAGTTACCAAATGTCCCCTAGAATCACTGTGTATTCCAGGGAAGGTAAGTGTATAATCACATTTCACAGACTACGCGTATGTTCTTACAATGTGTTGAAAGGAAATTCAAAGGTATTTCCTCCTCTTCTACACCCTGCTCTCAGAGGACACAGACACAACCACAGTTCCTCTGTTCTGAACAACCCAATTGCTTCTTCGGGCCAGTCGGAGGACCACTAATTCCATAAAGATTCCAGATACGATTCCAACCTCTGTCTGTGCTAGGTTAGCCCGCAGCACCCCTCAGCCAAGTGAACAGTGCAGTCTGTGCTATACCTGGGGAGCTCACCACCACTCTAAAATCTCCTGCTTAGGCAGTGCAAGCCAGCAGGTATATAGCTCGGGCTCAGGAGGCAATTATCTTTTAAAATACTTTATTAATAGTTCAGGTGGAATAGCCAGGAAACAGGAATTTATATAACAGCTCATTTCCCTTTGAGAGCACCGTGGTTTCAGTTTAGCACATTTGTTTAACTTTCAGGGTTCCAAACAAAGACAACTTCAAGGCATTTTCGCAAGGAGCATTTGTTTTATTTTAATATGAAGATGTCACACTCTACCCTGCAGAGTCAGCCAGCCGGAGGCTATCCTACCATGGGCAATCCCAGCTCTGTACCGTGGCAGCATGCCAGCCCTTGCACACCCATCTCCAAGCAGGCCAAATCTGGCCCGAGTGCTAGCACTAGACCCCAGATGGGGCCCGTGTCAGACAATTATACAGTACGTGTGGGCCCCATTCCATGTTTGAAGATCCATACAGCTGACTAGAAAAGAAATAATATCATGTTTTGTGACCTGCTACTTCCTGTATTTGCTTAAGATTGTTTCAAATCTTTCTCACTTCCCTGGAAGCTGATATCTGCAGTGATGGGAAAGATCCTGTGTTTCTCGTTCTTCATTGCTTTTGTGATTTTTATTCAGATGGGCAGCCTTTCATGACAGAGCAGTTTCAGACGAAATCTAGAGACAAGGGTTTTAATCACAGCATCTTCTACAGACGACAGCCTTGCCATCGTCGGATATGGGAACATCTGTGCCAAAGACTACATGGGACTCCTCCTGAGTCTGAACTGTAAGGGCTGGGGAGACAGTCATGCCCTTACTCTGCTGTCACCTTGAAAGCACAAATGCTTTGCCTTTTTAAATTTGGTTCAATTAATTAATTGAGGCTGGCTTTTGGCTTCAGTGGGAATCTTGGTAACCTGGGTTACTTGCTTGGGGGTACACAAGCACTCTTTTCTGCAGACTTCACTCTGGCCTCTACAAGAGCTTCCTGCCTGTTTCATATAATCCCCCTTGGCACCAACTCATGTGCCCCTTTACCCAGAGACATAGTGATACCTGTGACTTTCTCCAGCCTCCCTGTAAGCTCCTTCAGCCTTCTGTCTGGCACCATAGCACTCTACTAGCTGTGTGCTATCTTAGCCCTTTCCAGCCATATAGGTACTGAAATTTCCCCCTAAAAATTGCTGCTAATCCACTCTCTACCATGCATTCCTCTCTTTGTTGTACACAAATACATATTTATGTGTGTATATATACAAGCAATAGGAAGCAAGCATATATCAATTTCTAAGCTTTCATTTACAGAACACTCATTTTCAGGCAGAACATACAATCTTATGTTCTGGAAATAAGTGCAAACATCTTTCAGGAGAGAATCTACAAATTCCCACCAAGTCATGGCTTCCAATCACAGGTATTCATGCTCAAACACCTTCTTTGGATTCCTCATTTCTCACCACTATTCTTAAAGCCCTACATTTCAGAGATTGTCTAGCTATCACACTTCATTTTTTCCTCAAATCCTCCTTCACCAACTCCCAGACTTATGATCCCTTCAAAGCTATGCATAGAACAGCCTCCCTTCCTTTTTGCCAAGCAGTATCCTTGTCCTCCTTCAAATCTGCTGAAAACTTACCTTTCACACAGCTGTACATCCCTGTTTTCTTCTGTAATATTGTTTCAATCTTTCTAGTGTAAACCTTTCCTGTCTTGCTTTTGTTTATTTTAGTTTCTAGACTCCTTAATGCAGCAAATTCAGCTTTTCATGAATTTCTGAGGTGTCATGTACCCTATGAAAGTACTTTAATAACTGTATTACAAATAAGCACCGTGTAGTACCTTTCTATTCCATTCAATTTATGACGATGCTTTCGGGACATTAAGAGTCCACCTCCCCAGGCAGCCTGGAAGAGATGGAAAAAAGACTCATTGTTTTCAAAAAACCTAACATATTTCAGTTTACTCACAATCTAGTAATAAATGTTTTAATTCAAGACAAAACACACGTAAACAAAAATCCTCTTTTGCCTGAATAACAGCACTTCATTTAGTTGCTTACGTCTACATGGAGCCAGAGGTTGTGTTTTTCACATATGTCTGCAATCTCCTGTATTGGATCAAAGGCTCCATATACTGTTGTGCCTGCAGTTGCATTTACAAAAAGGGGAACGTATCCCTACAATAAAAATAAAAATATTAAATATAAAATCCAACATCTTTCAGAGAATCATTTTAAAAATGTTGCTATTCCATTTCCAGCCTAAAAAAGTTTTTCTTCCCATGTGAAAGGTACATATAAGCAACAGTAGAAACTACCAAACTGTATACACGGTAGGAACAAACTCTGTTTTTATTGCACTGTAAGTTCACAAAATTTACTAGTCAGAAGGTAATGAATATTATTTTGTCCAGTCTCTTTCAGTGAAGAGATTAAACGTTCTAGTAGAAGACTAGCAACAGTCAACTGAACTCGACACTTTTACAGCAGTATAAATGAAAATTAATTAAATGTGATTTGTAAGTTGTGATTTGAAAGCTTAAAGTTGTTCCTTTAGTCTTTATCTGCTAATAAACAGAACAAAGCAGAACAAAGTAATCCAAAACAAAAGCAATAAATGTGGAAGTATCAAATGAAAGGGAGACAATTTTGAATTAAATACAATAAACATGAACTGCAATTTCATAGAGTACCCAAATGTAATGAAGTTAAGAAAGTAAAAAAAAAATCTTGATTGCTGTAACTTTGGTGGCTTTATACAAAATTAATGGGTTTTTCATTGCACAGATTCGAGAAATAACAATGAATGCCTCAAAAACCTAAACTTATTGGCTATATTTACTAACCTTGCAGCCTTGAAATCTATGGGAATTTTTAGGACTAAACTTCAACAGAATTGTTTATGTTTCTGGCTATTAAAACTTTAAAGTTTGGCTGAAAGTAGGTTTAGTTTCATGTTTTCATACTATTTTCCACATGTTTCCAAGCCATAAAATACAGATGTGGTTCAAGAGTTAAAAATACTTTGGTTTTAAACAGTAAATGAAAACCTTAAGACATACAGATAATTCCCTAAACAATATACAAATGTATAACTAAGCAGCTGAAAATATTATTATAACATTTGTATAATCATAATGTTCTCTTTTAATGTTGACCCTCAGCCTTCAAAGGAAGAGGTAATTTTACTAAGCCAAGCATTTAAGCACTAATTTTTAAAAACACAAACCTTTTGTTTGGCTTCCAAAATTTTTGCCTCCAAATCAGCCGGTATTATTTTGCCTCTGTAATTATTGCAGAAACAGAAGGACAAAGAAAATTAAAGAGTGCATATGGAAATACTAGCTACAGTTCAAATAATTTAATAGGTTTTTCTCAACAGGCCATTAGCAACTTAACACACTTTACCAGTCCTGAAGCACAATACCACAAATTTAGCAGATGAACACATTTAATACATCAAAACCTTAGCATTCAGCCTACCTTTCATTGCATTTTATCAAAATCACATTGTCTGTTCCAAATCCAAGCGCAGCTCCAGCTTTCTTTATCGAGTAGTGACTCTGCAGCAAAACATACGCACATTTAACAGAGCGGCTGTTTAAGGATGAAACATCTTCACAACATACATCAATAAATTAAGAATGAGCAGCATATTAAGCTCACATGTTCCGAGGTAAAGAGAACCAGTTTAGGGACTGCAGCCATGCCTTTGGTTTTGACTTCAGGGAAATACTTGTAGCGTGCAGCCATTATGCTGTACATGTTGGAGATAGCTCCTCCTGTCAGTGAATAAATGAATGAATAATAAAAGTGATAATGAGAAAAAAATGCATAATAGACCAAAGACATACAAGTCTCATTTGCATTATGTAGTGAAACTGGCAGTGAACTATGAAAAAAAAAATCTCTGAAATGCACGGTCATCTGCCTAAACAGCTTAGGGACAGACCCTCTGGGAAAGTCATACTGACAGAATATCCTTACCATCATCTCCGTCAATTGCTAACATTTGTAACACATTCCTAAAAAGTTCACTTTTCATTGCGCTGCTTCTGTGTGACAACTTCTTGTTAGCAAGCGTAACAGGAACTTATCAAATTGTCCGAGACTCAAGAAATGTGGCACACTGGATAGATTTATCCCATCTCATTGTAGATGTAGAAATAGATGCCTAAAAGGTAGTTTTCTACAGCTGAGCTAGTTAGTCTAAGTTTCCTTACAGTCAGTTAAGGGAAAGAGGCACCTTTGCAGGCTACTGTTCAGCTAATCTATTTGGACACTTACTTTTGAATAATATGAATTGAGGGAAAGCACCTATTCCTCTTGGTTTACTGCTAAAAGAGCCCAGGACAGTTAGCTCAGCACTATGATGCAGACCTCAAGATTTAGTAATTTGATTCTCATCCAAAAAGTCTGGGATAGCTTATTGCTCTAATATTTCTTCATCAACAAGAACACAGAGAAAGATCTGTATTTCTCTAGCAGATGGGACTGGAGACCAAGCAAGTGTGCATTCCGGGATCTTATGCAGGCTGTTGCAAAAGGAGGTGGACCTGTCCTTCATCCTCTGAAACAGGAAGGTGTCCCCTCACCCCCAAACCCAGAAATCTGGAGTTTTGCCGGATGCCCACGTTGTCCACACATGGGCCCAGGACTTGGCTTACCAGTCTTTTTGGTCACTGCTGACTGCCTTTATATCACCTGCATGGGAAGACACCTCCTCTTGGTCTTCATAATCATGCTTGTGAATCCAGTCAGATTCTGTCCCAGATAATATGTCCCACAAAGTGACAGGCAGTCACACTTTTTTTCTGACTGTGAGCCCAAACCCTCAGTGACCATGAAAGAAGGCAGTACATGATTCTCTAGAGCTAGTGGTCAGCAGGAGTTGTAGTTGCTCAGCACCTCCACGAATGAAGTGCGAAAAAGAGTGTGCCTAACTATGTACCAGAGCTCGTAGTCAAGTTTTAAAATGTTGGTCAGCTACCACACATAGCCATACTTAAAGATTTTACACACTCACACTGGCTTTTTTGTGGGATGCTTAAGCAATGCATGTACTTCCAGTGGGAAATTCGTACTTCTAAATAACTGCATTGTTTCGTGTTGCAGATATTGTGGGCATTCAGACACAGATTATGTCTATTTTATCCTGTGAAGTTTTAGTCAAACTTCCAAAACAGAGGAAAACCTCACCAGGTGAGAATATCCCATCGCCATCTTTATTTGACCATCCAATAATCTCTCTCATCTTTCGAAGTGTTATTTGTTCCATGAGGACAAAAACAGGGGCAATTTCATAGGTAAACCTGCATGGGTAAAGCAAACAAAACCAACCAACCAAGGTCAGACACAGATCCTAAAAACACATAATAAATTCCCAGTCTATGATTCTTTGTGAAAATGCTTAAGATTCCTAAAAGTTTTCCTACAAATTGTGGTTCTGATATTGCAATCTTTACCCTCAAAAATTCTCAGGAAAACAATACTGGAAATATTGGTCAATAATAACTGCAGTATTAGCTCTTTCACATCTTTCTATATGACCAATATATGACCTAATAATCCCCACCATAGTGCTGCTGACTGCTGTACAAGATATTGTACTGTAAAACATTTGTTACCCAAAGTACCAATTTCACACTTGTGGAATAACATATTGCCAGATCCTTATGAAAACAGTGAACTTCACTGAGCTAAACACAACTCTAATTAGAAGTATTGAGCCAGGACTTCGAAGTCTAAATACAATTAATTATGTGGATTTATTCTGTTGATGATCTCCAAGGACAACTTATTTCTACAACACCATGTGATCAATAACTGTCAAGAGTAATTATAAATGATGATTTTCTAATTACCAGTTACAAAAACCAAGGCAGCAGTCAACTACTGTATCCACTTAATGAGGGCAGAACACATTGCATAGTCTGGTATGCCCTGATGCCACAGACAGACGCGGATGGAAAGTGACAGCCATACAACCATTTTTGGTCATCAAGGTACATGGGTAAATTGCTGTTGCTGTAAACAAACCGTGTCTGCTGTGTATGCTTCCCCCCACCCCTCAAAAAACAAAGTAAAAAAGGAAGCAGAAAGAAACTAAACAAACAACCTGTGATTTCCAAAGAATCTGTAAGAATATGACACCCTCACACTTTGGATCTGACTGATCTCTTCCACTTGGGTCAATTCACCAAAATGTATGTGTTGTCCCTCTAGTACGAAAATGAAATTTTGAGAACAGGTATGGCAAACTTTAAGGAGACACGCAGTATGAAGAAGGCAATGTCTGCCTGAAAGGACTGTCTTTTATTTACAGCTACACTGGTTAGTTCAAATACTTTTTTTTTCTACAATCCGTATTTGTCCTTAGTCCATCGGAGAAACACTATTTTTTAAACATTCCTTTAAGATTAAACAGCATTTGTAATTTAATCGTTGTAATTGCTATTTTCAGAAGCCAAAACACTGCTCATTTTGCTTTTATTATCATTAGAACTGCCAGAGACAGACAGTTGAACACTGATCTGAAGTTTGGGTGCTGCCAGTATTTACAGAAAGACAAAATTAATAAACCAGTTGGTGTCTGCTAACAGTGGGGCTAGGGTTTGTTTGGGTTTTAAGCACTGCAAGTCTAGGATATGTTCCAATCTTCATTTAGGCAGAATGACCAACTGAAGTCAACAAGAACTCAGCAGTGTATAGACCACTGTAGCCTAAACCAAGATACATTTAAGTCAATGTGATTTTCTTCCATCAGTGTAAATACATTTTGAATTTTGGCCCTACACCTTTCACACTGATCCCTACGTGCTTCCCAGAAGACTTAAAGGCGTATACAAAAAACCTCCTTAACATTCTATATATTTTTGTATACAAATTATCAAGTGTTTACAAGGGGAATTTTGAATATACTTAAATCCAAGTACAACAGTATTTATTTATTTTATTAGGTAATTATTTTCTGAGTCTCTAAAGACTGAAAAAGAAATAAAAGAAGACTGCAGATGATTATAAATTATAAGGTCAGTGCAGCTATATTAGATTACGGCTATGATTTTTAAAAATCACATCTTGCTAAAGTTCACGTATTTGTTCTAAACATAAATGATTTTGAAAACTTCAGTTAAACACAGAAAACGTATTTGTCTTGGAAGGAATTGTCTGATTTCAGAACCAATCTCCTGACAAAAAATGCTGATTAGATTTTTTGTACAGTTACAACCTTTTCAGGTATTTCTATTAATTAACTAAAACATTAATGAGCCTCAGCTCTTCACTAAACAGAATACATGAATGGGGTTTTTGGTAGTGACCAGTGATGGCTTAATTCTGCTCTCACCTAAATACCAAATAATTTTATCAGGCCAAATCATTCTATCTACCTGTTTTCCTGACAGTATGTAAAAAGCATTCTGAGAATAAACATAAAGCATTTTACTTCATTTTTCTGTCACCTTTTCATAAGCGTAAATGCATACTACTGAGAATACCAATATAATTCTCTCACCTTGGCTAACAGTGGGCATAAAGAGAATTTCCAGATAATAATACTGCTTGCTAACCTCAGTTGGCTGCTGCATGGTGAGCGAACATCCTGCACTACAGATCCCTAGAGCTGGGTGAGTAACGGCAACTTCGGAAATTTCCACCTGAAGGTCTTATGATTAGCGATTGAGCTAGGAATAGCACATTGACACATTGTTTACAAGTCACTGTGGGAAGCTTATTATGTTTCATTTTATAGACTATCTTCACAGTGACATTTAAGTAACATTTCCTAATGACAATTTAAAATTTTAAGAGAGTACAGATGCTTTGATTACTCAAAACTCATTTGCAAAAACCCCCACATTTTTAACTGTTCACAAATACTTTAACTATTGTTTATAGGTGGAAAAGAAATAATGGTAAATGGAAAACACTCCCTATCATAATCCACTGTTACTGTCACTTGTGTGTAACATGCCTGTGTAGCTGAAATAGGTTAGAACAGTTTCTAGGGAAAGGTCAGAACTTGCTCTTCTGTGCTGGAACACTGCTCAAAACAAATAACATGTTCCCCAGAGCTCGCAAAAAGGATTTGGCTATTTTTAATAACCTTCTCTGTCAGGTCTTTGAATGATATTTTACAAACATCTTGCTTTAACCTTACTTGCAATTACTGTGCTATTTGAAAGCACACCATGTTGACCTTGGTTTGCTGAAAAAAAGAAGAGGGCAATGTATTATTTTGCATTCGCTCAACCTCATATAAGCAAAGCACCCAATTTTCATGTTCACAGCGAAGTATTTTCCAGATATGTTCTTGTTTAATGTGTAAATGGATCAGAAACTAGCTTTACAGAACTACCTATCTAATAATTTACTTTTAAAACCAAAGACAATAGAAACCTCATTTTTTAAAAAAAGAGTTACTCTTTCAGAACTGAGTGCAATGCTCTTAATGATGGCAATATTTCATAATACTATCACAGTCCCACAGAGCTGAAATCTAGTATGTCTTATCAGATTTGTGCAGTTTCACGGATTAGGAAATTATAACTAAGCTAGGATAAACAAGTTAGTCAAAGGCTTGGAAAAAGTGACCCTCTCTGAAGTATGTTCTTGTAAGAGAGGAAAAATTTTTAGGCAAACTTTTCTTTAAAAATGTAATCAATCAGATTTATCTTCACTTTCAATTGTGGTGTAAAAAAAAAGGCACTTTTCAATACTTGTTTTACAATTAAAATCCATGTTGCTGGGTTTTCTTCCCAATCAGCTTTTAAATCTGAATGTTCCATACGAGTTTTTAGCAAACAGGTAATTATCTGAGAAGGCAGTTATTACAAAGAGCAGGATGGTTTGGGCTGGAGCACCTTATGTATTTTTCTTTATTGCTAATGTCACAAAACAGACAGAGCTTGTAACCTACACAGAGCTACTGGTAATCAGCTACACTTAATGAACCATTCACTCACAGACAGGCCAGTGAAAATACTGTCCTTTTTCCAATCTTCAGAAACATTTCCTGTGTTCTGCCAATTAGCAGACTACCCAAAACAGAGGTAGCTTTAGAGTTAAGACATATCCAATACAGGACTAAACCAGAAAGCAGTCTGTTACCTGCCAAGTATTTGGACACAATCACATTTTTGAGCATATGCAAAGCAATAGATAAATAAAAACTGACTAGAAGATTTTTTTGTTTGGGCGTGTACGTGTGTGTGTAATTAATTCATTAGTTACACTCTTTATTGCAAAAATTCAACATAATATATTTACACCTAGCTTTCATTAATTTTGAGGTCAAGAAAAGTTAGAAGATTCTTCATTGATATATTCTCAATGTAACATTTTATACTTCCTGCTCTTTTTCATACTTCCATTTATTTATTTACACAGAACTTTAATAAATCTTAGACTGAGTAATTCCTTCATTATTATCAAACTAATTTTCAATGTTACATTTTCAGTCATTTTGAAGACACCCAGAAGCCGCTTTTTTGCCAGCACTTGAAGGTGGTGTCCCAAGCCTGCTACTTCTGAAGTTAACAGGAGAAAATACAATAAAGTTTTCTGTATGCTGGTGTTAATATATGGATAGCTGCAGAATTAGCCTAGAGACAAAGCTTAAAAAAAGATCAGGACAAGATAAAGACTATCAGTCCAAGAGAAGAAAAATTGTTATAAAATTATTATACTAGAATCAGCATGTTTTACTCACCATGTGCTCTGGGATACTTGCTTTTCTATTTATCAGAAATATAAAACTGTTCAGCTTTATCTAACTGTTTTCACTATATTAATGCCGCATTAAGGAAAAACATGAGATGCTTTTATTGAAGACTCAGCAATCAGCATCTGAAGAAGTTAACCACGTCTACCACGATAGATGGCAGCCCCCTAAGCACCAGCCACAGGCTCTGACAAGCCACTGCTTACATGTTTGTATTAGCAGTTGATGTCAGCCACTCCCCAGCCAAGCCGATAATGTCCAGTCCTGTGGACAGCTGATTGAAAAAGCGAGGATGACCTGGAAAGAGAATTGAGAGCAATTTAGCACAACTCCGCGGGTATCTCTCAGGTGTCAATTTTAAGCCGTCCAACTGTTGTGACACAAACGATAGTTTCACACCCACAACACTTGCTGCGAAGGTTTCAAAGCAAGTCCTGCTTACGGAGGGACCGTTAAGCAACATCTACGGATGTCTCGTTACAAACTTGAAAAATCTTTGGCCAGAGTTCCCGTATGGAATCATTAGCGTCTAATTTAAAAAGGAGAACCCCAGAGCCGACTGAGACTGTCAAACACCTCCGGAACCTGCGCAAGGGCTCAGACTAGACCAACTCCAGAGCCGTCCCCCCGACCCCAGAGCAGGGGGGGCGAGCACTGGCAGTAACAACCTGCAGGTGCTCGGGTTATTTGCATTTGAGTGGAGAAAGAGGGGAAGGTCCGCTCGTGAAGAGCCTGCAGGGATAAGGGAGGGTGTGGAGGAGCCCGTCGCTCGCTGAGCTGCACGGCGACGGGGGCGGCGTTTCGCGGGGTCCCTGCGGGGTTCCACCGCGGCGGGACCCAAGAGCCCCTCTGCAGGGGCGCTTCCCCCACGTGGTTTAAAAGCTGGGATTCACCTCATGAACAAAGGCGTTGCTACCAAACCGAAGTCAGTCGTGTTCCTGTATTTCAGCCTAAGTAGCTTCAACAACTTTTACAAGCAACAAGCCTAATTGTTGGGGGTCTACTTTTCTAGCATGAAGACACGAAATTCCTAACAAATGATGACGGACTCTCAGAGGAGGGGAAGGTGCCATGATTTAGCCCTTACCTCTGCTGTCTTGGGAAAGGACACGCAAATAACACACTGGGGACAGCCCAGCCCCGGAGGGACACTGTCACGTCGCGTTTGGCTCAACACTGGGAACATCAGCATCTTTTGACATAAAGAAATACACGAACCCCCGGCGATTCTGCTCCGAGCGGTGTCAGCGGGAACCTTTCGGAGGCGTGGGCCAGCCGGCGCTGCCACGTCTCGGCACATCCTGACGGGGAGGCTGCCGCGGAAACTGGGACAGCACGGAGGCGAAACGATCGCGCTGCTCCCTCCCTCCTCGGGGCTAAAGCCCAGAAATATCACCATGGCTGAGAGATTTCCTTTGCAAATGAGCACTCTGGGGTGAGGGGAAGAGAGTGCTCGACGTCCCAGTGCAATCAATCCCGGAATAACGATGCAAGCACACAGACTGCAGTGACGCTGGCTTTCCTGCTGGTCACCTGTTCAACAACCCACGGGACTGGGCTCCCCTTTGATGAAGGGCACAAAATTAAGATATGCCCCTGACACTCCTAAATAAATCAAACAACCATGTAAACGGGAAAAGACGGGAAGCTAACCGCAACATCTGTTGTCAAAGTTTTGTTCCTTGAAGGCACCGCGTTGGGTTTTCACAGCTGCATAGCTGAACGGAGCAGAAATCAGCGCCCCGTGCTTCAGGAGTCATTGCTGGCAGCTGCCTAGCCAGGGTCTGTCAGACAAAAGCCTCCCTCTACGAGCTCCCGCAGCTTCAGCTCCACAGCCCTGAACGGCTGCAGCAGGACTGGGGAGAGCACACACTTCCCCCCGCTCCGTTATCGCTCCGGTTCCTGACCTGCTTGGGTACGTACAGCACTCAGGGCTTGTTGCCAGCCGAGCTCTCTGCTGATACAGACGTAAAACGTTTCAGGCCAAACAGCCCGCAAGAGCAGAGGCTTTGGTGTGGAGCCTGGCTACAGCTCACCCAGTAAAAGAAGGGATTATACACCGGCATTTCTATCTGATTCAGAAGGACCGGGACAGGCGGGGCTCCTGGGTAATGGGCTGAAATCCACAGGGTTCCTTTATTGATGATTCCTAGGTTTTCAGTCCCTTTTTCATTAAACGTCTGGTGAACATAAAGAAGAAAAACTGCAAATTCAGTGTCATTTATGCCCTCATTTACCTAATGATATTGCTCCCCGGAGATACAGACAGCTCGCTTTTCATCAAGTAAAAGCGATTACGTCTTAAAAACTTGTTTCTAGGCACTGCAAACAGCACCGAGCCCTGCCCGCCGGGGACGGCTGTAGCATTAACAACTGAAGTTTCTGCGCAGAGACATTTCCAGAGCCCGCAGACAGCCCTGGAGCTGAGCCTCCAGGGAAGCAAAAGCAAGGGTGCGGGTTTACCTCCGTGGGGGGCCACAGAAGAGCCCCAGGAGGATCTCTCCAGAGCAGTGTGTAAGAGCCTACCTGTCCTCACTCCGTATTTCAGCGTGTCCCGGCAGTCCACCAGGATCTGCTCCAGGGACTCGGGGTTGTCCGAGAGCTCCAGGTTGAAGCCCTCCATACCCTCCAAGAGCTGGTGCGGGTGATGGAAGTCCAGCACTTTGGTGGATCTGTCAAACGTCTTCCTCACGTAGTTGAGGAGGATGTCCACGACCTCCAGGAGGAACTGCATGGTCTGCTCCTCCCCATTCTTGGCGGGCAGCAAATCTGCGGGGCAAACCAGTTGTCAGCGTCCTCTTTGGGAGCGAGAGACGGAGACGAACCAGTCCCACAGCCCTCCCAGGACATGGAAGCGGCGGCCCCGACGCAGACTGGCTGTAGCGGGGCTGGCGCCCGGCCCCGGGCAGCCCCGTTCGCTCCCCGGCGAGTGAAACCAGCCGCTGCCCCCGGGGCTCCCGGCCCTTCTCGCCCGGTGGGATCGCCCACGGGAATAGCGGGGACACCTCCGACACACCCTGGCCAAGAGCACGCCGAGAACCACTAACGCGGTGCGGGGCACTCACCTCCCGGGGGCCAAGAGCACCCCAAACCCGCACCTGCCCTTCTTCTGCAACCCCCCTCGTCCGCAAAGGGGCGAATTCCCCTTTCCCACCCTCCTCGTCAGTGGCTCTGTACCAGCAATCACAGGCTGTTTCATTGCTATTTTACTGAGGAGGAAATAAAATATAAAATTACGCTCCTCCCAGAGGCTGGATCTGGAGTGACCCCGGAGGAGCCGCTGGAGCTGAGCTCCAGAGGATCAGCCCAAAGTACATAAAATTTCATTTCAGGAAACTTGTACGCATTGCCCATGCGGCTCTCAGCAAACACATACACACACCCCCTTCACTTCCTTCAACAACAACGAAGCAAAAGCACGGTCTGAAGGTGGCTGCACTTCCAAGGGAGGCGACAGCAGACTGCTAAGGGACGTGCCCGAGCTGGAACAAGCAGAAGCTGTAAAGAGCGTTTACCTCTGGCATACAAATTGGAGAAGTCTGTCTCGGTGCGCCGGAACCTGGACGCCTTCTCGCTGTTCTCGCATGCCAGCAGGCTCTTGGAGGACTGCCTTTCTTTCAAGGAGCTGACAATCCGGCCCTTGTCTTCCAGGCTGTTGGTCCTTTGCAGGAACCCTACATTGTTATTGCAAGGTGCACAGGTCAGAGTTTTCTCGCTTCCCAACATGGTTAGAAATATCTCGGGCAGCTCTCTAGACAACAGTTCAAAGCGGTGTTGGCTTTGGATCTAACTAATGAGGTCAGGAATAAGAGTATTTATGGGGATTATTTGCCTCCAGGAGGGAGAGCTCAAAATGCCATCAACTGCAAAAACCCAGCCATGCAAAAAACAAATTTTCGTCATTTAGTGCAGTGGTAAATTCTTATTAAGTTGATCAGACAGATTCCACTTCAGTAATCAGCCACTGGAAGAGAGTTCAGGATGAGTCGATGCTATTTCAGCCTGCAGGCGAAGTTTATGGACCTAGCAGACAGGGGCAATGATGTATGATTAAAATCAGGGCCACTTTCAGTTCTCCTCGTCGTGCTCTCACGCACAAAAGGCATGAGAACATCAGCCATCCTGGAGCAGCCGTCCCGAGTGCGCCAGAGCTCTAAGGTCACCAGTAGACCTCGTTAACACCACCTTCCTGTTATCACTACGTGTCCAGGAGATGCGGATTTTCCACCTGAAAAAATGCTTTGATACTAACACTAATCATTCTCAGGCTCTCCAGGAGCTTCATTCTCGCCGGAGACGCAGCCCTGGCGCCCAGGACCAGATCTCAACTGCTCCGATTGTGTGCAACGGCAATAATAAATCCCGTGGCACCAAGAATTACAGCGGTGGGCGCGACGCAAGCCCCGTGGCGAGTGAAGATACATGTCTACTTTAACAAGGCAGGGAGAACAATCCATTTTCAGGGTTTGATCCCGCTAAAACACGCGGAGTGTTGGGCTTTTCTTTATTAAGGCAGGCAAAGGATTTTGACCTCCCAGGCTGCAGCGAGCGTGTCTCATGTGTGGAGGAACCAGTACGGCAGCGCCGACCTCTTTTTTGGGCGGGGGGGGCGGGGCGGGAAGCTCGTCGCGGCTGGCAATGTCCGCCAGAGAGAAGGAATTTGCAGGGAGGACATCCAAAGCCATAACTTCTCACTCACGTCCCCCGACGCCGCTTCTCCCCGACGCCGCTTCTCCCCGACGCCCTCCACTTTCCAGCCATGTGCCTCCGCTCGCCGAGACCCGGCGGCGAGGCTGGACTGCGGGCTCCTGCGCCGGCCCGCCCGGGCCCCCTGCAGCTTGGGCAGGCCCCGGGGGCCGCATCTGCGTGCGGAGAGCAGGGAGCGACACTGAGCCGCTGGGGTCCCGGCACGGTACCTGTGCCTCGGACCCTGCTGCCAGCTTGGCAGTCCCGTAAGAGCCACCGAAAACGTAGTTCCCGGCCGGCAGCCCCTTCTGCACCATCGGGCATCCAAAATGTCTCCAAGACGGTTGTTCACAGGCAGGCTTGTCTAGCCCATCCTTTCAGTGAACATTTCACTTTCTGCCTTTTAATACTGATCTTCTACTAATCAGTTTCTATCTGTGAGGCTTTTAGGAATACGAGCTATATGACAAAAACCTGCTTGAGGGAATTTTCTTCGTGCGGAAGTTCAGAAGAGACGTCCGGGATCGATGACTTCTGGTTTTGTTTTGTAGGTACTGCTTTTAAGGGTCCCTGCAGCGATCACTAGCTCCTGCAACAGCTAGTGCTGCTCGCCTGCTCATGCGGTGGAGGAGCTGATACCGAAGCAGGTGCAGTCTGGCCCGAATTCCGGAGCGATTCTCTTTCCCCAAGTCCTGTGGCTTCACTTTTCCGCTTGTCTTTCTTCTAGGCTCTCGGTGGCGATGCTCAGTAGGACGAGTTACTTGAGAAGAGCTGCCTGCAAGAACAGCCACACACCCCACCGCACAACTGCCGCTCTTCCCGGAGGCTCTGCTGGGAGAGGAGGGGGCACCGCTTCAGTAACCGAGAAGGGCTGCAGTCGCCTCCCGTTCGGCTCGGAGCAGGCTCAGAGAGGCCGGGACTTCGCCTATTAGTCCGGCCTAACTGGGGCTGCGGCAGCGGGGCGGCGGTGACAGTCCGCCGGAGGACGGAACTCACCCCTTGCCCAAGCGATTTCACTGCGGTTCTTGCCCGCAGGGGCTGCCTGGCCCCGTTATTCTCTTCCGAAGCCGGCGGCAGGTATCAGCTAGGCTCGGAGAGGCTTCGCACGGGGCCTGTCAGCGTGCGCTGCGTGGGGCCCACGGGGCCGCGCGTGGGGCTGCTCGAGGACAGAGGTTAAAAACGCATGAAGGGAAGAACTTGCGGCCGCCCGGCAGCAGCTCATTCGGCTGCAGATAACGTGTCGTTCGCCCAGGTCCCTCGGCAGCATCTCACGGGCCCGGAGGGTCCGGTACACGGGGAAGCCTAGCGCTGCAGCCCCCCTCTTTGGGGCCGCCAGACCCTCCTGTTCCCCTAGCTCCTCCCGCGGGAGGGTGGGGGGCGCTGCCCGGCGCCGACCCGTGTCCCATGCTGCGGGGAAGCGCGGCAGCCGGCCCTCCAGGGCTCCTTCCACGTCCAGGGGGAAGCACATGACTGCAGTGAAGCTTTCGTCTGTATCCTATGCGGAAGGTAGGGTCGGTGTAGGAAAGATCCAGCAAGTAGCAGCGCGTGAAATAGCATCCGTGCTGCTTCTCCCGTAGCAGCGGTGAGCGCAGCCTTTACCAGCAGCGGCTACCTCCCGCAGGTTCTCTGCTCACAAATATTTTCAGCATTTAAGAGACCGAGGTTTTAAAAGCCGAGTGAGACCGGACTGGCAGGGAGTCCCTCGGTCCCCAACGTGACCACAAACCAGCGCCATTTCTCCTCACACCTCGCACAGAGAGCGTGTGGACGCCCCTCCGCCTCGCCGCTCTGCAGGAACCTCAGCTACCGCGGCGGGGACGGACCTGCCGGGTTCCGGCCGGTGCCGTGGGCGCGAGTCGATGCACGTCGGTGGCGGCTGCAGGAGATCCGGGTTCAGCAGCGTGACTTGGCAGCAGAAAACTCACTCGCTCCGGAGGCGAGCCGACTTTCTAACTCACACGGCTGCTTTTGAGATCCCGCTCCCCTGCGTTGCTCTCTGGGATGGGAATCATCAGACGGCCGAGGCGAAACAGCTGAAGAAGCACCTGAGCAATTTTACTACCTCGAGTATTTCCACTGATGCCATGCAGACATTAGCAGGATCGGTCCCAGCAGCGATAATTGCCGAGATGGGAGTGAAAGGTGTAGCCTGCGACTCCAGGCACAGGGGTAAATCTGCCCGTACTTTGCCCAACGTGACAGTTCATTAAACCGCTTTAATATATGTTTCTCTTTTTTTAAGTTCAGAGAGGAAGAGCGTGGGGGTGTGGCAGCGGCAGGGCTTTTTTCAGGAGGTGGCTTTCAACCAGAAAGGAAAGGAGCTAATCCTTAAATCGGTCAGTTGTTTGAGAAGAAATGACATACACATCTTGGATGCGTAATTACTGAAAATGTCAAACACAACAATATACAACGCAGGCGGAAGAACCGACTCATTGTTCAAGATCTGCCTTTTCTCTGAGCTCAACCCTTATTTAAAGTTTGCATTCAAAATTAATCGGTTTCTGTGCGACACACGCAGGAAGAGCAATTCCGAGGCGCCTGGTTTACTACGGCTTTGTGACTGCACAATATTTAGGGTCGGGAGTGATGTCTTGTGAAAGGTAAGGACAAGGGGATATCATCCGTAGTAGTCAAACGTCAACTTGTTTAACACGTGTAACGAGGATTCTTGGCAACGCTAATGCTTCACTTTATATATTTACCAAAGGCAACCTTCCCTCTCTGTGGAGGTGTTAGATTCAAGTGGGAGGGCCCATTGGAGCAAAAACAGTGGTCGCGACTGAATCCGATTATTGCAAAACACCGTCGCTATTCAGGGTATATTTTTCGTGTAAAACAGAAAAGAGCCAGAAAAAGAAAACCGAGGTCCGAACCCGAGCTCAAAATACAGGAGCCCTGCTTGTTGTGAATTCCCTTCACAAAGCCTCTACTACACTCTCTTTTCCCTTTCTCAAATCCAAAATGGTGGGATATTTCATTTTCAGCGTATTTGATCTCATTGAGGGAAGCTGCGCTGTCCCTCTGTAACCCCGGTAGTCTAGCAACACGGAACAAGCCTAACGGTGCGTTACTTTATCAGTTCTGCTTGCCGGGCTAAATTAAAATGATGATGAAAAAGCCCATCGCTCCAGCCACTGAAGGGACTGGTAGGGAAACGCTCCATTAAACCCAGATCAGGAGCTATTTATAGAACTAAGCGACTACTCGTTAATGTCGCCTGCGGGTACCAATGAAATCGCTAACAGACACAGGGCTAAACATCGCACCCTGATTCTTTTCCAGTCCAAACTTCCATGTAACAAAACGTTTAGCGAATGAGCTTCGACTCGGGCAAATAGGGCAAGAGGTTTAAATAGATCTTTGGTTTGAAAAAAGGCCCTTCTCTCTCTCGAATTAACACACGCACACCCCCCCCCCCCCCCCAGCAAGAGGTAGCTGGGGAAAATGGAAAATCATTTCTATTCATAAGGGGCGCGGGCTAAGCTGAACGATTCTACCCATCAGTAAATGAAGATTTGGCTGTTTGTCTGTGAAAGCGAAGGAGCTACTGAGAAATCTGGAGAAGGAAGACAGCTTGTTATCTGCAAATGAATCTCTTGCTATAACGTTGCGATCTGATTGTGCATTTGTTTCCCTTCCTGCATTTCATGTGCCCGCACGCTGACTGGCTGCCAGCGCTATCTTACCAGCACAGCTAGCTGACGAATTGCTCTTTAATAAGGCTCTCGTTAATCTTTTTCCCCCAGGAGATCCGTATTTTCTAGTCAGATAAGGTTGAAAAATTTCAGTGAGAGCCGGCCAAACCCTCCCGCTCGTTCCTCACCACCGGCCTCCCCGGCTGGCCCTGCGCTCCCCCCGCCGGGGGCGGCCGGCTCCTGCACCCCCCGTTTATCGCAGGATCGCAGGAGGGACGGCGGGGCCCGCAGCCGTCTCCCCGTCCCGCGGCGGCCAATGCAAACCCGAGGAGGGGCACGGCGGCCGGTGTCCGCGCCAGGCCCGGGGTGCGCAGCTGCCGGGCGACCGGCAGGGGGCACCCGGGGCTGGGGGCGATCGGCCTGCGTGACCCCCGGCGCTGGCGGCGGGGACGGCCTCGGGCCCCGGCGGGGCAGGGCGCGTCGCGAAGGGGGTTGTGTGAGGTGTCGCATAGCGAGGCACGGGCGGACTTACCGCATATCTTCAGCCCGATCTTCCTGGTGCACCCGTGAGCCACGCCGCACCACGAGTCGTAAGCTGGAAGAGAGAGCAGAGACGTTCCCCTGGGGCGGCGGGTCTCCCCTGCCGCCCCGCCGCACAGACCCCCCGCTCCCCCTTCCGTGAGAAGGGTCTGATTCCCGAGCCCGGCGGCGTCGGAGCGTGCCGGCTGCGAGGCAGCTGAGGCTCGGGTGACAGCGAGGTGACACGATGGCGCGCCGAGAGGTGAGGGAACGGCACCCGGCACCCGACCATCTAATAATTTACTGGCGGGGCTCCAGGGAAGTGGCAGCTTAAAATAAAGTGGCGTGAAATGGGGTCACAAAAGAGTTCAGGAATTAATTGGGTGAAAAATAGTATTTGACTAGATGATGGGACTTGCACGACTAAGCCTCGGACGGACTGACGGGCCGACGACGGCTGCACTAGGGACGCTCCCCGCCCGGCCTCTGCCCTGGAGCAGCCCTGTACCCCGCGGCTCGCCCGGCACGATCCGGTCCGCTACATGGCGGCCCCGGGGCTGGCAGGCCCTCGCCCGCCAGCCCTGCACGCCCGAGGAAACGCCGCCGAGAGGGGGCAGCGCCGGCGGCGCGACCGCACCGACGGGGGGGGACAGGCTCCTTCCCAGTCCCTAAGCCGCGGCTCGGCTACGCCGTGGTCGGCTCCAGCTGAGCCCGGGGGAAGCGAGGAACGAAGCCCAGGGCTGGGGTGGAGGTGGCGCCGGCCCAGGGCACAGCCGAGTCTCTCGCCGCTGTGGCAAGGCCGCGGGGGGGCGAGCGCCGTGCCTCGCAACCCCCGTCCCTCCCCGCCGAGTGTCGGGAGGCCCCAAGCCGAGCTCCGCGGCGGGTGACGCCGTGTGCGGGGAGGAGGCGGCTGCAGACGTGGGCACGGTGGGCATTGGGGGATCCGGGGGGTGGCGTTGGGGCGTGAGGGGGGAAGGCGGCGGGGGGCTGGGACGTGGAGCGGGTCACCTGGGCGGGGAGGGCAGCGGCCGGGCCCGCGGGGAGGGAAAGGCGGGGGAAGGGCCCCAGCGCTGTCGGCGGGCGGAGGAGCCCTCTCGCACCGGCAGGCGGGAAGCCGCGGGCAGGGCGGGTGCTGCTGCCAGCGGCTCTCTCACTGTAGCCGCGTTGCCGGTTAATTCGATTTCTGCGTGCGCCACCTCGGCCGAAGGCAACAGAGCCTGTCACCCCCGCCTGGAACAAGACCCGGTGCTGCCGTTCGCCCCCTCCCCCGTTACTTCCCGCTGCAGAATAATGACAATAATGACTCCGATGCTCGTGCCTCGTAGCCCTTTCAGGGTAAAAGCTATCCCCCGCGCTGCCGTGCCTGACAACCTTTCATTTCTTACTGTTGCCTGCTCTTTGTTTCTGACGCTTTATAGCATCGAGCCCCTTTTTGTTTATTTTCGGTAGGCGACAGTCTGAATTGCCTGGCAGGGCTATAAACCGATTCTCTATCCACCTGCAGCAGCCTCTGCTTCCCACTCACACCTCAATAACTCAAGGCGCTTTCAGAGCAATTAGGAATACAAGGCTTTGAAAAGCTACAATTAGCATCCAAATTTCGCTTGATTACAGGCTTCAACGTAGGCTGAAAGGAAGCTGCAACATTAGCATTTATAAAATGTAAGGGGGGGGGGAACCGACACCCGCTCTAAGCCACTGGTCTAACTTCACCCTTTAACTGATTCATTTGCCCCACACTCGTTATAACATCCCGATGTTTTGGCCATCTGGGGGTTCGGTTTATTGTCTAAATGCCTCGACCGTGGCTGTCAGATAAAGGCAGCGCTGGCCGCTGAGGTGGGCTTTTCCTCTCAGCGTTTTATTCGCTGGACCAACCTCTCCCGCTCTCACCAAGAAGATGGTTTCTTTGTGTAGAGCACTTTCCGCACCTTGCCTAACGGCGCGGAACAGGGCTTCGCGGATTTATCGTTTCGTTTCGAAATTGGTCTTTGCAATCCCAAGTGGAGAAAGCCTCCAAAATACTTTAAACGAAGAAAATATTAAAACCTACTTGTGGGTCGTAAATTAGTTGGGGTGGGGTCCGGAGCGTCGTTGGAGGACGAGGGAGCGGAGGAAGCCATCCCTTCAGACAAGCCCCAGTCCCCGTAGACCGGGTTTCCTCCAATATTCCTCTGAGGGGTGAGCAGCAAGGAATTTGCTGGAAGGAGGAAAAGGCGGTTTTAGTAGTCTGGTCTCCTGGAGAACGGTACCGGAGTCCCGTCCGGACGCCGGTGGGCGGCAGTCTGAAGCCCAGCGTAAGCCGCGCAGGTCCCGGGGCGGCGGCTGGACGGGCCGGGGCCGCGGGGCCAGGCGCAAGAAGCGCGCCGGGAAAATGCCTCGACAGGCTGAATGAAGAGCGAGATCGTCCCTTCGCTGGATGCCGAGGCGCTACCCCCCGCGCCTGAGTGACGGGTTTAGCAGAGCATGAAGTCTATCGCAATTACATCGGTGGTCGCTGAGCAGGGCAATTATGTGGCTCGCGTCAAATGAAAACCAACGTGCAAAGCGGGCTTCGAAATGACCAGCCCAAATGACCCACAATCCCGAAAGGAGCCCGTTTCTGTGCGTTATCATCCGATCCCCAAACACACGCCAGACAGGCTGACGGACAAACCCCCGCCATCACAAAGGTGCGTGTTGCCCAGGTCCAATGACAGGCGCTATACAGACGTGTGTTTGCACACGTTTCAGCAATTCGGGACCACTACGTGCTGGACCAGCACGAACCGGCGCTCTCCCGTGCCTGCGCTCGCTTTAGCGGCACAAATGGCAGGAGAAGGCATGTCTGTCTGGGAGAAGGAAGGTGCTGGACCAGCCCTCGTTCCTCGCCAGATGTTCAGCTCCTTCCTGGCGGACACGGCGCTCCGATAACCGATACAGAGTCGCCGATCGAGAATTGCTGGGTCAATGCCCCGCTCGCCTCTTTGTCCCCACGCCTACCCGCGATTTATTTTATTCCCCTTGTAACGAAAATGAAGGTCGCAGTAACGAACGAACGCTTTCTTTGTTAGCCGCTTTCTTCTAGTCTGTAGCTACCGATCATTTACACTGCCGGGCGGATTTACGCCCGCGTGTAAACGCAACGGATCAATGATTTCATCGAAAAACGGGTATTTCACTCTTTTAAGAAGAAAAAGAAAACAACCATAAAGCAGAAGAGATTCTCTAGACAATGCCTGGCAGTGAAGTAACAGGTTAACACAATGTCTAAGGCGCTGGCAGTTGTAAATACCCGTTATCCCTCTATAGGTACGACAGCGACCAAACCCGATTTTAGGAAAAAAAAAAAAAAAAGCTCCAGATCCTAAAAGAGGTTCCCAAAGGTTTGGAAAAAATAGGATGCTGTTTAGAGCAGACTTACCGAGGGGGCGAGCGGACACTTACTGCCGGAGTCCAGACGGGCAGGGCGACTCCAGCCTGGGAGCGACCCGCCGCTTATAAACTCCGCCAGAAACGACGTTGGAATACCAATCGCGCCGCGGAATTTAATGCGAGATGACCTTTTTTTCCAGAAGTGCTCGGATTTGCTTTTTTAAAAGCGTGAATCGCCGGTTGATCTGCTTCGACGCAGGCATGAGTCACAGGTCTGCCGCCACCCCCTACGCGCTGCTCCGCACGGGGGCTGGGGACCGCCGGGGCGGCCGTTTGGGGCGGGGAGGGGCGGCCCACCCGGCCTCGGTTGCCGCCGCCGGTCTGCTTCGCCCCGGGGCGGCGGGGCTGGCTCCCACGGCGGGTGGGGCTGCCCAGGAGGGGCGGGGGCGGCACCCTAGGCAGGGGTTTCTGCCTTGCGAGTCCCTCGTCGAGTCCCTCGTGCGGGCGTCGCCGGAGGCTTTCCCTAGATAGCGGTGGCTTGACCAGAGGTCGTGGGCTGTGCTAACAGGCGGCCAAGCACGGCACGCAGCAGCGTACCGGCAGAGGCGACGGGGACGAAGTCCCGCTCCGACCGTCACTGCCGCCCCGGCACTGCCCTGAGCACGGTACGGGCCACGAACGAGCCAGGCGGGTTCCGTGTGTGAAACGCAGTTTATCAAAGCAACCCCCCGCCCCCTTCCCTGTGCCGAGGGTTCAGTGTGCCCCGCTGGCTCAGTCCGCGGCCCCCGCGGCCGGCCGCCAGCAGCGCCCTCCGCCCCGCTTTCCGCCAGGGGGAGGCAGAGGCACGGGCACCGCCGCGCTGTGGGGCTTCCCGGCCGCAGGGCAGCACCTGGTTCCCGTGACTTGCCCTCAGCGACGCCGATAGATTACCATTTTATACCAGACATCCTTTTGTTAAAACGAGAAACATGAAGACAACGGCACCCCCGACAACCCCAAATCTGTGTTTCTCCGTCCCACAACCCAAACACCCTTCGCCAACACTTGGTGGTGTTGAGCCCGGTGCTACATTTAAGCACGTCGCGGCAGCTATGCAGACGCCTAAACCAAACCCTTCTCACAAAGATGGCACGTAAGGGGCTGGGAGGAATCTGCAATGAGACGGGAGGAGGGGAAACGGCCTGATGGAGCCAGAGAATTTCATCCCTTACGGGGGTGCTGGGCAGCGCAAGGAGCAGCAGGGACGTGTCCTTCTTGAAGGACTCAAGGGAAGAGCAAAAACTTGCAAGCCTTTTTTGCAAAGGAGACCGGCCAACTGCCAGCATTAAGTAGCCAGGACGGTTGCTTTGCTGAGCTGACCTACCGTCTAGGAAGTGGACATGAAAAGAAATCACCAACAGCACAAAAGCCAGCCTTTACACAGAGCTTTAAAGGTATTAACAGCCCTAGCTGACGTGACCTTTCCCCATCTATTCATGGCTATAGTTTTAAAGGGGTTTCAACCAATCGGGCAAAATGTTGGCTCGGTGCAGAGCATGATAAATAATAACTGAGTTAATTGTCTTCACAAATGTAAACAAACATTCATAGGAAATCATGGCAGAATTGCAGTGCAAAGAGACAACGAAAGACCACAACAAACAAACAAACCAAAAACCAACTCCTAAGACATCCATCGGTCACTGCAAGAGGCGACCTGACTGCATCTGTACCCAGCAGGCACACAGCATATGCGCTCATTCCTTCCCTTCCAGCCTTCCAGACGTGCGTGTGTCTGGAGTAAGTAGACATGTTTTAACATAAATATTTACATCCTCGGAGAACCTGCGACCCGTCAGGGGCAGGAGCCAGAGAATGAGGACCAAAGAGTCGTTCTGGCACCTGCATGCCGCCGGCGTCTCCGCGCCCCGCCGCTCCGCTCAGCACCGCGGACAGCACCCGCCCTGGCCTGGCGCAGCGCGCTGCCCGGCCCGGCCCGCGAGCTCGGCCCCGGGGGACCCGGCGAGGGAGCAGCTCCGCGCGGCCCCAGGCGGGTTCGCAGCCCCCCTCGCTCTCGGGCGGGCTGGAGAATGTCCAAACCCACCCCTAGCGGGCCCGGCACCGCCCCCTGCCGCACGTGCCCTCTAGGTGGTGCTGTTATCTCAAGCCCAGACCCCGGCAAAGCCGGCCTGCACTGAGACCGCCCGGGAGCGGCTGCTCAGAGCCGGTGCTGGCTAGGGTCTCCTCCTCCCGGCCCCGGCGGCGATAGGAGGAACGGGAGGCAGCAAACCCTGGCGCTCCGCGGTTCCTCCCCCGCTCATCTACAGCGCGGCTGTACACCACGCATAGAAATGTTTGATAACTCTCATTTGCAACGGCCCCCCTTAAAAATCCGACCTAAACCGCTCCAGCTCTGGAGGCTTGGTTCAGTACTCGCCGCACCGACCGAGACCTTCGAAACACCCTTGCCAGGTGTACACGCACAGGCGCGTCCACTCGGAGCGGTGCCGGTTTTAGTGAGAGTTCAGAGCCTTCCCGTCCAGCTGTGCTGCCGGAGCTTTCTGCTCAACCCCTCTTTGCTGTTGCCTCGCTCCGTGTGTCAGTCCCTTCCCTGCGGCTATTGATCGAGTGCACTGTAGGCGCAGGTTACAGACCCACTTTGTAGGCTGGAGCCCCAGAAGACTCGGTTTTTGCTTTGCACCCTGACCTTAGCTGAAGATGTGAAACACACAGGAAAACCCACGGACCCACAGTACCAGCAAGGCAGAGGGATGCAGATGTGGTGAAACCTGCAACCAGCGCATTGGTTGGAACTCGCTTTAAAAAGCCAGATCACAGGGTACCTTTTAAATTCACCAGTGGATGCACTAACTGGACATGCTAAAATACGAATCTTGAGTACCCTGGGTGGGCACAGGGTTGAAAGTGCTGCAATAAGTATCTTTAGCAACAAAGACCAGTCAATGATTATATGGTGTTCATAACCGTGGGCGTACAAAAGATGACTGTTGAGCAGAGGAAAATTGTTTATTATTGGTATTGCAGCCTGTGGGTTTGAAGTCATTGTGTTAGGGGCTGCATACAACGCTTTAAGAGAGAGGAGCGCCTCCTGCCTACACTGTAAGGAGCTCACAGTGTAACTACACGCCAATGGAAAAGCAAATAGGGGAACGGCACTGTGCTGTAACCTTTCCTGTTTCTTCATATTGTGACATGAAGTCATGTTATATATGTATTTATCTGCAGGCAGGGCAGTAAATGAGTCTTCTGATGATTATTCTGATTGTGGTTCTCTCTCTGCTGCCTTTTAATTGCCATTTTGTTTGGATTGTGAATATTTTAGCTGGTTGGGATCAGGCATGAGCTTTCCTTAAAAATGTATACAGCAGTATGTTCACTGAACATCTGTGATGTTCCCGAAATTGGGGTATTCACACAGTTATAATAACGTGTAATCCAGTACATGATTACAAAATACATTAATTGCATCAGGTATCTCTTTTCCCACCATTTCTGGTACAGAATTATGTCTCATTTACCTGTATCTTTGATAAAATGGAATAATTTAAATGATAAATTTCCTTAACTTTAGATAAAGAAAAAAATGGAAAACTGAAACTAAGTATTGTAAAACTTTCCTGGCTATCACTTGCAGTGCTAAAAAAATACAGATATAAATTACTGTATATCTGTAACAAAACAAAACAAAAAAAGAACATGCAAAGAAAAAAATAACAAAATACTGCTCCAATTTCTTGGCCCTGTCCAGAAAATTCTGCAAATGGAAATTTGATTTAGAATGGATTTATACTCCTATTCTACAGATAACTTTTGCTGTTCTGTGGCACTTGATAAAAATGTATTGAAGGTGAACGGTATGTTTGCTTGGGGTTTTATGATCAGTTAGTCACTGATGTACCCAACTGGCCCATATTTAAGGATCATGTCCATCACTCAGATTTCAAAGACAGCTCAAGATGAGCTGCCAGCTAGAACATTCAGCACTGCTGTGATGAAGGGCATTTAGAAAAGCCTAATCTGAAGCACATTGTTGTACATACTTTGTGGCTTCTTGTCTCAGGATGTCCCCTTCCTGATCCATGCTGGCACACGTGTTGCTGTCTGTTTTGATCTGCTTCATCTGAAAAATATCCCGAAGAACAACCCACATCCTGAAACAATAGCAGCAGCAAATCCCACCTCCCAGTACTCCCAGGCAAACATGGAAGTAAGCAAAGAACCCCCTTACTTCCAAACCATAACAAAATAAAACCCAGCAGAAAACGTTATTTATCTAGATGGATCAAACACAATTACTTAAGTTGGGGAACTGTGATTGTACCATGAAAAAACTAACAAAAATGATAGTATACTCCAAAAATCCACCAGTTTTAGGGAATTGCAACTGTATGCCCTGTGCTTGAAACAAAATTTATTTCCTGCCTTCCCCAATAACCCTGTAGAGCCAAGAACGTTAATTCCTGGATTTTCCCTTTGTGATATGTTGTAATAATTGTTCCATGTCTCACCGAATTATATCTTTTTATCCCATAGGAGGGCATCAGTTTACAGTGAGAACATTCAGTAATTTCAGTAATGCTACTGCAGGAGATAATGCAGTTTGGGTCTCCAATCTCAGAATGAATTTTAAGAGTCAGAGTTGGATTTTTTTAATACATGATTTATTTAAATTAAGCATATTTCATGAATAATCCTCAGGAAACAAGAAAGATGGGCTTCTCTGCTACTTTAAAAAAATAATTCTCTAGTCATAACTCAAACTCAGGTATGGGCTTTACTAAGTCTCAAAAGTTTTCTGGATCATTACAGTTGTGAGCTTAACTAGGCTTTTTATCTTTTTCTTTTTCTTTTTTTTTTCCCTCCTTACTTTTTCCCTTTTCCCTCTTTTCTCTGTGGTGGATAAGTCAGGTTTTGCCTTGATGAGCTTGTCAGTTCACCCTGAATACCCATCAGTACTAGTGAGATAGTAGGCCTTCTGCAGCACCATACTTGAAACCTTGAAACCCTTCACTCTTCTGGTTTCTTTTTAGCTACAATATTACAGAAATCAAAGTAATTTACTTTTCCAAAAAGGAAGGTTAAGTGCACCTGATTGAAATTAAATGGGTTAAGCAGAAAACCAATACCTAAATTTTATAACAAGGTGCAAATGTAGCACAAAACCACAAACAGGATAATATGAACAGCTACGACATGGACAACGGCACACTGTACTCTGAGAAGTTAAGGTACTGAGTTTGCCCACCAGAGAAAACAGATAGGCAGGTAGGAAAAACCTTCCTTTTCTCTGTTTCATATTCCCTAATCTGAGGGGATTTCATTGGCACCCTCACAATAAACAGATACCTGTTTTGAGGTAATGGAGTGCATGAGTTTTAAGCAAAGCCATCAGCTGTTACACACACCTCTCTTTTTTAGTATTAGTATGGAAGATTATGAGAGCATTAAGGGGCAATTTTAAGGAAAGACCACTTTTCCCAGATCAAGAGACAGGTGATTCAAACTGAAGATATTAGCTCCCAGGCAGAAAATCAGATTAGAGTTGTCATGTTACAGACACATATTCAGAGCTATTTATGTAATAAATTCTCATCCTCTATTTAGGCCCTTCAAAACTTTTCTGCAAGCCCACATTTACCTAATGGTCTTGACTCCTCTTGCTGTCATATTGACAGCTGCACCAGAAGATGACCACAGGAAAGAGCAGAGCTGCTGTCGTCTGGAGTGGTCTTACCAACTAGAACAAGAGACACAACTTAGCCATGCTATCTTTATCAGTTCATATTCAGCCACAACAAAGGTTTTTTAAATCTTATGCATATCAGATAGAGCACAGCACTGCTCTGAACAGTGAATCAAGCATAACCTTCCTCTTAGGGGTATGTCATGTTTGCAAGTGTTTAAAGGAAAAGTCTGGGAAGGGATTCAAAAGAGTACAATGGATAGTGCTCTGGTTTCTGAGAGCCCTGTTCTCTACAGGACAGGTAACAAGGCTACTTGCACTCCTCTCTGGCTATAATGAGAAAACACCAAGTTTTCTTATATAGGTACATCTATCTAAGCATGAGAATATTAAACAATTAGTTCTCCAAGACTTATAAACTTAGTCTCATTAGTACTTGAGCATTCATTTTTCATACGAAAAAGAACACACAAAACATTTATTCAATAATATCTAGACACATCGTTGGTAAACAGTTTTTTCTTACACTAAGGTAGAAGGAAATTATAGCATGAAGTGGCTACTATAGTCTTATAGTAAGTGGCTACTCTGTAGTCTTAAACACTATTATCAGGCCTTAGAAATTCTGTAGTGAAAAGCAATACTAAAATGTAATGTACTCATGTGTTTAATAAAGTATGTTTATTGTATCTTTTCTTCTGCCTATCCCAGAACAGCATGTTAGCTATGTTTGGTTTTCATTAGTTGACTTTACTGAATGTGATTACACTCAGACCAATTCTCCATCCCCATATAACTTCAGGTTTTGTACAATAAAATTCTTACTATTTTAAAAAAATAAACTGTAAATACAGTAAGAGTTGGGTAGAAGCCTTTCCCGCAGTAGTACAGCTTAATCAAAGTATTTTTTCATAATTTAAAGCAAGAGAATTGCACTACCTGTCGAGGCAGATGCATACGTTTTTACAGGTATGCCAGCCAATTTATATCCAGACATTTAAAAACATCTAACTTATTATCTATTTCTTTCAGCATCGGAACAGGGTTCACTTAGTCCTCAACATGTGGACACCAACTGACTTGAGGTAATACACATGGCAGACATCCTATGTAGATGTCTGCGTTAAAAATGGCAGAAGATATTAGCACAAAATGTAAACCATCTTGAGTTTATATATCCGATCTATTCTTGAGATACTCTACTAAAGGGGAATTTGATTCTCAAGAGCATATTTGAATCATTTTGAAGTTTTAATGCCGGTCCAGAAAAATCAGCATATTTATAAAGTAGGACGAACAACTCCCAGTCTACAATTTTTCCTTGTCATTTTTAAAAGCATGAATATGAATTAATTAAGGTCTTCAGCAAATTGTTCTTTCTTAGAAAAAGATCTCCAAAATAACAATCAAGCAATAGGAGCTGAATGATGTGGACACTAAAATGAATATTAGTAATTCAGGGATCACAACCTCAAAGAGATTGATCTTTTTCATTCCTTTCAGTCGGAGTGAGAAGGGAGGTGCTCCACTTCTTTCTGGAAAGCACCTGGCTTACTTATGTTTTATCCATTTCTTGAAACTAAACTTTTGTTCCTTCTACAGCCTAACTGTGGCCAGAGAAACAGCTGAATATCTGCAGTAAATTTACTCAAGAGTCTCAATCCTATAATCTCTTTATGCAGTCCAAATTCACTCTTGGTGAGTTTGGACTTCCCCAGTTGAGTGCGAGTATTTCACACTACAGCGACAGCTACCATCACTACTGTAGTTCATGCCATCTCAGTCTGTAACTTTTATAAAGGTATAAATGTTATAAATGAATACTAAATTGGTACAAGCCACAATCTTATCAGTTCTGTAGATTTTCTGATCAGTTTTACAACTGGCAGTTATTCAACAGTGCTGTATGGTTTATCTCCAAATCTGGACAAGAGACTTTCACTGAAGTTATACATTTTTACAAAGACTTCAGGTAAGGCTTTTCAGTTGAAATACTCCTAACAGCTATTTCACTTATGTCAAGGCTATAAAAATCATAACAATTTTCAGCAAGCAATGTTTTCATTTTAAGGCAGCATTTCTGTCACTCAAAACTACATCATCATTTTGCAGACTAGAGTGTTTCATGTAATTGTGCTGGAAGATTCATTTCATAGAATCATAGAATGGTTTGGGTTGGAAAGGACCTTAAAAATCATCTAGTTCCAACCCTGTTGCCATGGGCAGGGACACCCTTTGCTAGATGAGGTTGCTCAAAGCCTCATCCAGCCTGGCCTTGAAGACAGCCAGGGATGGGGCACCCACAGCTTCTCTGGGCAACCTGTGCCAGTGCCTCCCCACCCTCTCTGGGAAGAGCTTCTTCCTGATATCTAGTCTAAATCTCCCTGCTTTCAATTTAAACCTATTACCCATTGTCCTATCACTACAGGCCCTTGTAAAAAGTCCTCCCCCAGCTTCCTTGTAGGCCCCTTTCAGGTACTGGAAGGCTGCAATAAGGTCTCCCCGGAGCCTTCCCTTCTCCAGGCTGAACAAGCCCAACTCTCTCAGCCTGTCCCCATAGCAGAGGTGCTCCAGCCTTTCGTGGCCTCTTCTGGACTCACTCCAACAGGTTGATATCCTTCTTATGTTGGGGGGCCCCAGAGCTGAACACAGTATTCTAGGTGGGGTCTCACAAGAGCAGAGTAGAAGGGGAGAATCCCCTCCCTCAACCTGCTGGCCACACTTCTCCTGGTACAGCCCAGGATACGCTTGGCTTTCTGGGCTGCCAGTGCACACTGCCGGCTCACGTCCAGCTTTTCATCCACCAGTATCCCCAAGTCCTTCTCCTCAGGGCTGCTCTCAATCCATTCTCCACCCAGCCTGTACTTGTGTTTGGTATTGCCCTGACCCAGGTGCAGGACCCTGCACTTGGCCTCACTGAACTTCATGAGGTTGGCACAGGCCCACCTCTCCAGCTTGTCCAGCTCCCTCTGGATGGCAACCCAGACTTCACCAGACCGTCACCACTTCTCAAATATGATGGATAGAGGTTTTGCAACCTCATCCACTAGTTCTTTGAGGACCCGCGGATGTATTTCATCAGGTCCTATGGGTGCACATTTAGCTTCCTCAGGTGTTCTTGAACCTGATCCTCTCTAACTGTGGGCAGCTCCCCAGTCTCCCAGTCCCTGCCCTTGCCTTCTGCGACTTGGAGGGTATGGCTTGCTCCTTTGTCAGTGAAGACCAAGGCAAAAAAATCATTGAGCACCTCAGCCTTCTCCATGTCCTGGGAAACCATCTCTCCCATTCCCTTCCACAGAGGGCCCACATTTTCCCTGATCTTCCTTTTATCCCCTATGTACCTATAGGAGCCCTTCTTGTTGCCCTTGATGTCCCTGGCCAGGTTTAATTCTGTCACGGCTTTATCTTTCCTCACCTGATCCCTGACTTCTCAGACAAATTCCCTGTAATCCTCCCAGGCTTCCTGTCCTTGCTTCCACCCTCTGTAGGCCTCCTTTCTGTGCTCCAGTTTGTCCAGGAGCTGCTTGTTCATCAACACAGGCCTCCTGGAATTTTTACGCTACTTCCTCTTCATTGGGATGCACAGATCCTGAGCTTGGAGGAGAAGATCCTCAAATACTCGCCAGCTTTCTTGGGCTCCTCTGCCCTCCAGGACTTCGTCCCATGGAACTCTGCCAATCAGTTCCCTGAAGAGGCCAAAGTCTGCTCTCCTGACATCCAGGGTAGGGAGCTTGCTGTGCACCCTCCTCGCCTCCTTAAGGATCTCAACCTCCCACATTCCATGGTTGCTGCAGCCAAGGCTGCCCTTGAGCATCACATTGTCTCCTGTTCAAGTGGTGCAAAGAAGTGTAGCGAGTCTAATATTCCTAAAATACTATGTTTTGCTCAACTGACAATCTGTATCACAGTTACCATGTGACTTGCTGCTCCAGTGGGAAAATACTTTGATTATTTGGGCATACATCAAGTTCACATGTGTCATCAAATTACAGAACAAGGTAATTTTTGCATGTATAAATTTGAAAATATTACAAGGACTACAAAAATTCTAAGACCTGATATTAATGTTAGTAAATTTGTAAGAAATTTGTAGAAATTTGTAAGAAAAATTAGGATTAAACTGTATACTTCAACATGCCTATTGGAGAATCAAAATTATCAACTGAAGAAAAGCGAACTCTACAAGATATTTGCATGGAGAATTAACAACAAAGTAGAATTCACTTCAAACATTCACGTCCACCTTCATTGATTTTTGATTTCTAGATACAAGTAATATAAATAAGGTTTTAATAACTGATCATTGTATTACTTTTTAAAAAAAGTAATGCATTTCTATAGTCTGTTGAGACATAAAATAAAACTTTCACTGAAGCCCTCTCTAGAATTTCTTTACACTGGCCAAATCTTCTTGTCTGCTGCACACAGCTATTGATCAAATCAGAATTTCAGACCCTGCAGCTTCATAAAGTGCTAACTTAATTTTGGAGGAATTATTCTGTAGTGTGTCTGCCATCAGGTGTTAGCTCCATGTCAATTTAGCTAGAAGGCATCCACCATGTATTTATTGAACTCTGTAATGCACTGGTAAAAGCCAAATGTTGTCTTTTTGTTGCTACATAAAAGACTATTCTCTACAGAACTATATACAGGAGATAACAGAACTAAAAACATGGTTCCCATAGCCTGAATTATGTTTACAGGCAAATGCTTTACCGAGATAAGCTCTCATCCCACAGGTGAAACTTTCTTCATAAAGCCGGATAAAAACAGGTACCAAGACAGCATATTCAGACCTGAGGGAAAAAACCAGATCTTTTGCACAACTGAGCTGCACAACCACAAGTTTTTTATAACATCTACTACAATTCAACCCATCATGTGTCTCAGTTGAACAGTCACACCCACAAACCATAGGTAGCTTTAAGTAAATACAAATTGTACCTGTATTTTCTTCTATAATCTGGGGAAGAATGCTGGATGAATTCTTATTTTTCTTATTTTTCACACTTCCGGATGAAATATCTCATATATATTGCAAGAAATTTTCTGGGTATGGGGGAGAAAAAAGAAAATGAAGCATATAAATATGAGAAACACTAAAAGTTGCATTATTAATCACCAACTGATCTCTAATGAGCTTTTACAGCCACAGCAAAATAACACAACCTGTGATAACCCTACACTAAATATTAATTCTCCACAGAAAAAGGGTTTGGTTGAAAAATTAACATACATGAAAATGATGGAAAAATAGTTCTAGACATAATATGATACATTAGTAACTCACTCTTGAAGTTGCAAATTCCTCATTTATAAAGTATCAGAAAGGAGCAGTCATTTAGCTTGCCACCTTTCTCCTTTCCTGCTTTCCACAAAGTAAAAGAAATTTTATCTCACATTTTAACAAGCTTTTTATTATCCAAGCTTTTCAAGGAGTATGATGAATAATGAATTTTTCTTTGCAATTAATTTCACAGCAGAAATCCAGATAATTAATCCAGATCAAAGTTGGGTTCACTGACAAAAAAAAGTTTTGCAATAGCTCCAAACTCTAGAACATGTTTATTTTTAAGTCATCTCCAGCAGACAAAACCGTGAAGCTCAAATCTTGTTTTCTCTGGCTGCCTGAGATGCTGGGTTTTCCCCTCTCTGTTTGTGTTCATCCTAGGGAATGGCAGATCATGCTGACTGCAGCTGCCTCATCTGTGTCACCAGCCTCTTTGGGACATCTACTGTGTATCAGAAAGGCAAGCTGGGATAGAAAACATATAGTTCCTGGCACATCTTGCTAACCTGCAGTTGAAAACTGTGGTTGTGAGCACATGAAAAGAGAAGCCACAGTGGTCGGAGGGGAGACACATTGCTTACCACTTATGATCCAAATCCTAAGCGGCGTTATACCAAATATTAATGATTTTCCACACAGCAAAACGAAAGTACATTCTCCTCCAGAATTATAACAATATTGCAGTAAAAATACAGTATTTTTCACCTTTCCATGAATAAAGCCAGTGAGCTTCCAGCCTGTACCATGGCAAAAAAAGGTTATGATATGAACACAAGTCCCAAGAAAAGGTTCTTTTGCATACATGTTTTTAATTTAAAAATACTTCGTAACAGGGAAAGTTCCCACAGAGTAAGTACTCACCTGCAGTTGATAGCATCATTCCGTTCTTTGACATATGTTAAATGATGGTAACAGTGGAAATAATATTTACTGACTTTGCATCTCTCAGCAGTTCCATTCATTTCCTTGAATTTTTTTTTTTTGTTCACAACTCACAGCTCCTCTTTTTAATGCTTCTTTGAGAACACTGAAAACAAACAAGTGGAAGTGCTCCAGTGAGCATATGAAGTTAACTATGTTACAGCATAAGGAAAGTTTATTTCTGATTATTGAACATTTGAATCCCCTCAATTATTTGTCATTGGAAGCCTTACAAATAGATCAGTATTATCAGTAGCTTCCACAAACACCACATCGCCATCAGCATGACCAAATTACGCAGTATTTATGTTGACAGTTATCAAGGTGGTGAAAATAGTACTCCAAGAAATAAACCCAGAGATTCAAATGTGAAAGCTCATGCTACAGCTACAAAAGCTGGAGTACTTATCTAGTGTTCTACAAGGCTTCCCTTCACCTTTCAAATAAAACCCAACAATTTTACAAGTCCAATCATAACAGTATAGGGACATGATAGAAACAAGTTTCTTCAAACTTGTTTGATAACCACTCTCAGAGTTTCTCCATAATGGTGCCCACTCCAGAAGAGTGTACTACTTCCAAACATTTGAATCACCATTTCTGTCCAGAAGAGGTATTGCCTGAATAGTTACCTGTCTCTTTCAGTGCCACATGCAGCCCCAAGCAGAGCTGGGACTTGCTGCTACTTTTGCCTCCATATGGGAGAAAGCATCTGGACTGGAGGGACACCTTGTCCTGAACATGTTTCTGGTGCTGCTTTGATACAGCTTTAATGTCCTCCTTCAGTGTGCTACCTGAGCAAACTTAAGCTTGGGAATCTTTGAACAGTGCAAGGTAGCAGGGCTCATGAACAGAAAGGCAGTAGTTATTATGTTCCAACTTTAGTCAACTGCAGGTATTGTTTAATGTTAGATTACAGGCAAACTCCATTTTTTTAGTCCAGAACACGTTTGACTAGAGCAAGTATTCTTTTCAAGATAACCCATCTGGAGAGCCATACAAATGTAAAAAGCAATGTTATTACATTATTGCTTATTACATTGTCACTGCTTATGGCACTGTTACTACAAATGCAAAATACAATTTTTAAGAGAGTGCCAGACCAAGAAAGTGAAAAATGCCAAGCTTTCAGATTATCTGGTGCAAGACGACACCTACTTCAGTTGATCAGATATTTAGGTTAGACAGCAGGAAAAAAACCCCACACAATGTCATTACAAGGATATTCAAACACCGTAATAGCCTGCTCAGTGAGGCTGTGGAGTCTCCATTCTTGGAGATACTTTGAGTAGACCATTGGACCAGATCCCTCCAAGGTCTCTTGCAACATATATATTTCCACAATTCATACCCTCTTTTCAAGACTACAAAAATCTGAGTTAGCATTTGCTATGCATACAAGTTCAGCACAGAAATTCTAGAAATTAGGTCTCAGTACACTTTCTGTACTGAAATTGCCTTTACACTGCCTCTGCTAGGCAGAAGCAGGGTCTTGTCACGAGGCATCATTCTGATGAAATGAACTAACAGGATATCATGACTTCCAGATTAGGAGTATAAAGAAGCATAGGAACTGGTTTATTTTGGCACATCCATAGTTTTCTCTTAGCCTTATATGAACTTTAGATTCAGCGCTTAAGGTTTTCAAAGCTATAAAGATAATACAGGGCAGAAGCCTGCACGCATTAATGCCCTTGATAAAGTTTCTCTTGATGTGTAGGCTCAGAATCAACCCTTAAGAAATATTTTCACACTAACTTTTAAAATTATTGTTTCTAACTCTGAGTTTACATATTCTATACAAAACACAGACATATTACATTTATTTATCCATATGTTTATCTTTAGTAGTAATAAAAATATTAAAATAATTAAATGGCAAGTCACAGAACATGAAGGTGTTGAGTTCCCATAATGTAGCTTACACAATACTATTAATATTTTTAAAATTTGACCTAAGTAACAATGGTGCCAAGTGAGCCACAGGTTAAAGAGTTCATCCATGTATTTCCAGTCTTTCAAAATTAATTGGGTGACAAATGGTTGCATTATTGAGCTCTAATTGCTTAAAAAAGCATGTAATTGATCAGCAGCAAAACCAAAGACATCTTACCATGGTACTGCTTGAACTGATTCAATTCAATTCTGAAAAGCAAATACAAACCAGCTGTTTCACATTTTGGTTCATCTAATACAAATTTTGTTCCTCAACTCTAAGATTTCTTTAACTTGAAGATGTATGGTGATCTCTTTAAAAGTCTCACTTCAAATCTGCACTACCGAATTGCTCAATCCCATGCTTGCTTAGATTTCACACTGACGCATGTGCTCATGCTCTACCTGATTTTGTAAGAAACCACAGTACATTTGTATGTCTTATTGAGATCGCTGAAACTTAAATGTGGGCTTAAATGAATTTCTCAAGGGATTCCTTAGTAAGCAAACCACGCAAATGCTGCTATTATGCTCTTCAGCGTTTATGAGGTGCTAGAATTTGTAATTATTTCCGATGGCCTTAATTTTCCAGTGTTAGCAAACCTTCATCAGTACAGACTATGTAGTACCAGCAGATCACCACAACAGAGCAGTATAGAACAAATGTATAAAGATTATTAAAAATGTGTCTGATGTATACTCTATCGTTAGAGAAACAAAAAAATCTAGCTTCTATAACTTCCACATATCTTACTCTTGAGCCTTATGAAGATCTCATTTGCTACATGTCATTAAACCCACGTTTGAGCTTACCGCAGTTACTTCACACCTTTCATAAGATGGGTACCTTGGCCCATTCCTTGGATAACAGCAGTTTAAAACTTACCTGGGAGACAACAGAAAGTATACAGCCCCTCCTGATTCACTCAGCTATTTCTGGAATTCAAGGAGTGCAAGTGGGAACAAGATAGCTCTAGAAACAGAGTAAAGCTGTAGACCATGCAGTCCCTTTCCCTCTGTCTAGCAGATCCCAACCAAGGTAGCTAGGAAGGGTTGTTTGACATTTTACAACTGTAATATGGTGAAGTTCTTCAGAATGAGAAGCAACAGCAGTATCTCGAGTTGTACAATGGGGACACCCAGATATCACTGTTAATTCAAAATGAAAAGGATTTATTGCACTTTCACAAGTACCTAACCTAAAAAAGCCACTGGTAGCTAGAAAAAACTACCTTTTTCTTCAACTGTAGCTATAGCATAGTTTACATAACTACATAGAATCAAACCACACAATTTTAATGTAAAAGCTTGAACAAACATTTATGAAAACACTCAAAATTTGACACATCACAAGAATGATGCCAAGTGCAGAAAGTACCGTACTTAACCTACTTTGCCCTTCAGAATGTACACTTTTTTATTATATTCTAATTTGGTCTACTGGGTGGATTGCTCCTCTTTCATCCACTAGGCCTGATCGAATCAGTGCAATAGAAGAACTGCTGATGCATGAAATGATAGGTCAATGTAACCTTGTCATGGAGTAATCTCCTTGCAAATCACAGTAAACAAATAAAACAATTCATTTTATATGGTCTAGGTATTAGGCATAAATTACCAAAACCTAAAGCAGGAACATTTTTACTTCAAATATAATGTATTGCTGCATACTACTATATCAAAAACTCATTCAAGTAACCTCCTAACTTACAGTAAGAGGAAAAACATTCATAAGTCAACAGTGGTTGTAGTGGCCATTACCAAATCCCTTCATCCACTGTTGGACTTTCCCAGATCAGTATAACTGATTTCTCCTTATGGCCTTCATACAATGAAGGCTTTCTAAAAACTTTTGGCATCCAGATGTATCTTTCTTTTCTTGCCTTGTCCATTACAGATGTCCCTCTGTTCATCTAAACAGCAGCCATAGTACACT
Source organism: Rhynochetos jubatus (assembly GCA_027574665.1). Lineage (NCBI taxonomy): Eukaryota > Metazoa > Chordata > Aves > Eurypygiformes > Rhynochetidae > Rhynochetos > Rhynochetos jubatus. The sequence goes on from CM050654.1 coordinate 21,889,103, forward strand.
CAGCACAATCATAACAGATAAAAATTTTTTATGCATTTATTTTTTTTTCATTTTTAGTTAATCACAACAAAGACAGCATTATATTGTTCCTAATGTAGTTAAAAAGAAATGTGTGATTTTATTCTTAACGGTGTTAGATGTTCTATAACCACCTCTGATGTGCATTGTTACTAATACAAAATCTTTGTTTAAAACTTTTAGAATAAGCTGCGTATATGTTTGTTTGAGCATATACACGTATTTCTACAGACTAGGGTTGGTAAATACAACTTACAGAAGCTTACAAGGCTGGGGTTGTGTAATTTTGAAAGTATATGCTCTCACAGTTTTTATGTAGTGATAGTAAAATGTATTAAACAAAATTTAATTGGTATTTCTACCTGTAGTCTTCAATCTTGAATGGTTTTCTGGAGTGACAACGGTATAGAGGACAAATTATATGTACCACTGAGTATCTAATGTGCGCTGAACTTCTGAAGTGGGTGTGGGGTTTTTTTCTTTCCTAAAATATCCTTAGGGAGTTATAGGGATACTTAATTAAAAAAATGTTTGGTTTTATAAACAAACACAGAGAAACTATTTTAAACTTTAGGGATCAGTTAATGGGAAAAAAAATTACATGATTATTTAATTTTAGACAATAAATATTTAAAATATGCATGTTATACGTAACTGCATAGTTTAACATGAAAAAAGAGTGGGAAATAATTTTAAAATCTGAAATATAGTGTTTGTAGTTAGGCATTTAACATGGGAAAGAGGTGTCAGAAACAGATGTTGAAAAGATTTCATTTTTCATCTGGGACATGTGAGGGAACACACATGTTCTCATGACAGGGTACTCTTGTAAGAGTGATTTTTCAGAAAGTGCATGTCAACTACACAATCTACACAGTAAACCCAAGAGACTAAGCTACAGTGCCATTACTGGTTTTAATCAGGGTCTGCTTGGCCAGATGAAAAGACAAGATACAAATATTATTTCTTAAAAACCTGAACAAAAGTTTCAAAACAAAAAATATTAGATATTAAAATATGCTACTTATGCTCTCATAATTAGCCTAATAACAAACACACTTCCCAGTGTTTTAAGAAAAGACTTGGAAATTATACACTCATCACTCAAGAAAACCTCCACACTATCTGTAGTTACAGATAGCTCTTAAGAATATACCTCTGGACTGATCACTTCTAGCATTCCAAAATCTGAAAATAAAATTTAAAATTATTTCTTTATGTTTTAACAGGTTTGGTGACTGTATCCACTACAAAATCTAGTAAAGCTATCTGAAGGCTTCTATAAACAGAATCAGCTGGTTTTCCTTTAATCTTACACTGAAAGGGCCGATGACACAGTAGCCATATGCCAAAAAAATATTAAGAACATACAACAAAAAGATCTGCAGCTTCTCTGGTTCAAAAATAAAGCTATATATTTTGTGGTCAGTCTTAAGGATACATTTTCCAATAACATGCAGATCAGGTGCTCAGAAGCTCAATAACAAAAAGCAGAATTCCTCAACTCACGGTAGCTGTGCCTCCTTGAAAGCTACAGACCAGTGACTCTGCTCTTCTTGCCAGCACTGGCATTTGTATATGTTTTCCCCTTGCTGCTGTCTCACTTTGAAGCAGCCAATGCACACCGTATTTTGTTGCTGGTTTTAGCCTCTCCTCACAGAAGGCACACAGCTGTCAGGGAAGCATAATGTTTTATGTTTGAATTCCACTGAAGGGCCAGACCCTGCTCCCTTAAAAGTCAGAGAAAGTTTTTCCTTTGACTTAATTAGGAGCAGAAAGGTTGTGAATAGCAAGTTTCTTCAGTAATGTGTGTATTTCAATGGAGTAAAGTAACAGGCAAAAACCAGTGCCAAAAACCTGAGGAACTGGCCGAAATTCAGACATCTCACCGACACCTCAGGTGTGATCCTACTTATCCTTCTGACAACGGATGGGAAAGGCCACTAAAATAACCACGGCAGCATAGCACAGGCAATTAGCACATTTCCCTATGGGTGCCAGTAACTATGCCTATACTTATGAGATGCTCCATATATTACGAGGCCTCTCTGCCTTCACCGAGCATTGACAGCCACGTAAGCCCACACTTAGCCTGGCACCAAAGAGTTGAACATTTTCTCCACCTCCAAGCTCTGAGCCCTGTGAGCAGGCAGCATCACCACACAGCTACTGCTGCTCTTACCCTTGCCTCACTCCCACCTGCAGTTGCTTTTTTACCCTGGGAACTGACGAGACCCAGTCCTCTCTCCCGCTCCCCCAGGTAGGTTGTTTTCCAGTTGACTCGTGCCAGCTGGATCTGGTTCAAAGACACAGTGCAGGGGACAGTTCAAGAGTAGGAACAAACAGCTCAAGCAGAAGTGTGTGTGCGGGAAGAGTACTAACTACTGAACCTGGCCAAAGTAGCACAGACTCCCAGTGTTGAACTAAGCCTCTCCTGTGACAACATCCATCACTGGAGCAATACAGGAAACTTACCACATCTTGTATGTTGTCTTGGGAATATATACTAAGAGCATAAAAACGTGTTAGGAACTTTAAACTGAGAGAAATAAAGTATTAGAAGGGCTATCACCTTTCAGATATGTTAAGCCAAATATTTTCATCTTTTTGTATGATGCAATACAGGGACAAGGTAAGTCAGGACTACCTGCTTGTCCAATTACATTTTATTCTTTAAATTAAATTGGCTTTCATGTTCTACAGGCATATTAAATGTTCGGAAAGCAGTAAGCCCTGGTATTTTAACTCACTCCTTTAACAACAAAGTTTTCTGCTATGGGAGAAATGCTTCTCTGCACTTCACATACCATGCTCCAGCCTACGGTGACATTTTACAGCCAAAGTCACAAGTCCCGAGGAACACAGCTCTGAATGGAAATGCTGGTGCATATCTTCAGAAACAACAAACCAAGACGCCACCAGTGCTTACATCACTGTGGAGCAAGATGCACAAACCGTGGTAGAGAAAAGCTGGGAGTTTTGATACCACCTGGACCTACGGTTCTGCGCAATGAGTTTCAATTTGCCACAGAAAGGTCCACACTATGCCTAATGCTCCCCTTAGGTTTATTTTCTCCCCGGACTATCATCCGTCCCGCAGCAGAGCGGCGTCCGCGAAACGGGGCGAGCCCACCTGCGGGAATGGCGCCCCCGGTGCCCTGACACCGACCTCCGCGGCGGACTTCCGCCGCGACAAGCGCCGGGCAAGCGGTACCTCGAGTGCTCGCCTCTTACCTGCGGGTAAGACGCGGCGGTGGCAAAGAGACCCAGGCCCTGCAGGAGGGCGGCCGCGCTGGCCGCCTCCCCCAGGCACAGCGCCCGGCGGGCGGGGCACCGGGGCGGAGACCTCTTGCTGCGGGGGCGTAGCTGCCACCACCCGGCGCAGGGAACGGGATGGTTACCGGGGGCTCGGTGCCTGCGGCTGCTCCGGGCGGCAGGGGCTGGGCTGTCTCAGAGGCGAGGCCTCGAGTCCGCGGTAGCCCGCGGCTGCGCCAGGCGGTCGTGCGCCCGAGGGGCGTGGTACCCGTCCGTGCGGTTGGGAATGGCCCGGGGAGCGGAGAAAGGCACCGCTGCGTCTTCCTCAGCGCTAAGGGGCATCCAGGGAAAACTGGAACGGACATAAAGCCATCATGCGCTTTCTTTTCAGAGGGGATATAATCCAGCCACGCAGATAACTAGCGAGAGGCGTTGCAGACCCACAAAGCCTAAATCCAGGCATGAAGGGATGAGACAAATCTGTGATGGATCGGTCTATGCGACCATTAAACACAAGCGAAATGGGATTGCAGCTCAGGAAGTTTCTGAAGCACTGTTCCCCAGAAGCTGAGAGGCCATGCCAAGGGGAATGTCTGTTTTATATATGCCTTGTTTTTAATCCACTTTCCTTAAGCATCTGTTACTGGAAAACAGGCTGCTAGGTTAAACAGGCCTTTGGTCTGGCTCATGATAGTTATGAATCTCCATTATGTTTACCATTTCCCCTGAGAAAACCGTTTCAAGCTTCTCTGTTCCTGCTTGCTGAAGGAAGATACCAGGGACTCTTCCTGCATTTGGGGGCTCTCTAATGATTATTTGGTTGACTCGGGCACACGCGGTGTAAGGTCTTACACACACCCGCAAAGGCGCTGAAATTACTTTAAACAGATGTAGCTGGGATACTGTTAAGTCTTTCCTGAGAGCATTTCAGTGGGGTGGGGAAAATACTCTGACCCCAGAGGTGTGAATCAGAGCCCTCCTAAGAGGTTAGGAAAAGCTGCACCTTGGTGGCAGAGGTGTTAATAACCCCCTAATCACTGAGGGCAGAAGGTGGCAAGATGTGATCCAAACTGCACTGTTCAGTTGCCACAGGCCACAATATCTTACGGGCATTAGCCGTCTTACGGGCATGTCCAACATGCCACCTGTCCCTGGGCAGATCTGGGAGGCTGATCCAGTGTCTTTGTGAACCTTTTCAGCTGAAGTGTTGCTCATTGCAGCCTAGTTCAAAGTGATTTCCTAACGACTTATTTGAAATGAAAATTAGTTTGATAAAAGTAAAAATGTGAGAAGTGTGACTTTACACACACAGATGTTGGAATTTATTCAGATTACTTGGTTATGATTAATAGAGGATTGGCTTCTGATCAGCAATTTAAAGAATGTTGCACCTTTCTAAAACAAGTACTGCTCTGTGTCAGCTGAGCTGCGGAAGACAAATCTTGTCTTTTTAAAAAGTCTAATTTTGACACGGGATTGTAACCTGTGCATAAGAAACTTCTACAGGAGGAAAAGGAGAACAGAAAGTCAGGTCAGCCACTTAGTTTCTCTCTGACTGATGTAAGACTTCATGGCTTAACCGACGAGAAGGACATGTCCTGCAGGCGAAAAATCAGATGAGACTACTTTATGCTTTTGATTTACCTTTTTGAATAAATGATGATAGATAAAAGTGATATCGCTATAAAAAAGTACTGTGGAATCAGCAGCAAGTCAAGAGGTTTGGCTGCTTTGATTAAGGTTTTTCATGTGGCATTGAGATGGTAGGAACTCAGTCATTTCTGCAGCAAGATTTCATGAGAGCAACTGCTCTTACTGCTTTTGAGATCAAGAGCAACACATTCAGGCCATATTAAGGATGGTATATTACATAGTCTGTTAGTTTTAAAGGGGTGAGGCATGTCTGTAATTGGAGGTAACAGTGGTTGGATCATTTATCTTATTCTGTGTTACAAAATGTGCTTTGTTGTATGCTGTGCTTTCCTCTTATATCTTGTAAATAGGAAGGAATGTTTTCTAAACTCAAGTAGCAAATAATTAACCCATGATTGGCATATGCTCCATAGGTAGAGGCTCTGCTGTGATTTAACACGTGGGAGCAGGATGAGGACTGCAGCACCCCTAGACTGTTGCTCCCCAGAAGGAATTGTGCGGAAAGGAACAACTCCTTACCTAGAGGCAATGGACAAGCGCAGCAGTTCCCTTGAAGGGTGAAGCTGCTGTTGTCAGAGTACGCAGTCAGTGCAGGGAAAACAGAGCTGTGTCCCAGAACATCCAACCTGCTCCGGGGTGGCTCATGTCCCTGTAGGGCACACACAACTATTGCAGCTGTTTCTGGACCTTGTGCAGGGAAGGCAAATTCCACGTGCCCATACCCCATGCTGTCTTGCAGATCTGTACAAAAACCACGGGGAATCTAAGCCTACATCATCATTCTAATTGTTTTTACCAACATCTAAGTTTTTCATCTTTGATAGTGTGTGTATCTTAATTAGGAGCTGGTTCTCAAGTGTATTGAAAAGCAACCGAACAAACCAAATAATTGTATAATTCTAATACATCATTCTGAGTATTCAAAATACCTAATTGCTATAGCTTATTAAAAACAGGCCTAAACTCACCCTCCTCCTTCCCTTTTTTCGAACATGCTAAGTAAGTGGGAGAGGTTTTAACATCTTGATCAGAATCCAGATCTGAGTATTAGAGCTTATACCTGACACCTATTTTAAAGTCTAGGATGAATGAATGCATATAATAAAAAGACAAATGAGGTTCTAATGTACTTAGACACTTTATAAAGAAATATTTTTATGTAACATACTATTCTGCTTTACTGGCTGTTTAAGACAATATTTCTTAGCCAACTAAAAATGGCTTTAATGAGGAAAATAATTGAATGGTAAAACTAGAAGGTAATTCCCACATTTAAGTCTCAGCGATTTCAATACTCTGCAATCACTTTACTTAGCTTAGGAACCTTTCTTCCTCGTGTGTACAGAGGTATTTCAAAATAGCATAATTGTGCACAATGATTTGGTTTTTTGAGAGACAGGCCATGAAGGCAATGCAGCAGCTGCATCCTGGAACACCCTACCGAGACCTTTGGGGCTGTAGAACAAACTCAGATGTGGGGAAACTGGGGGAAGTGAATCAGCTAAAGGCTTCTGAGAATTCCTGTGTCTTGTGTCTCCCCTCTGCATTCAGGGGGCAGAGAGGGGAACTAGGACTCTTTCTCAGTGTTGATATTTGTGAGTGTAAGCAAATGGGGCCTATGAAAAGGAAAGGTTCCCTAACTGCTTTGTGTTCTGCCTCACCCCCCTGGTTGATAGAAGAGTAATAATTTTTCAGATCCATGAACCTCTTTTTTCCCCTTGTGAGAAAAACTTCTACAAGTCCTTCCTCTGATGAGGAAAAACCACTTCCTTGTAGACCGCCAGGATCCACTGAGCAGGTTTAGTGTTCTTTGTATATTTAAGATCCTATTGGGGTAGCAGAGTTAAAGTTCCAGTGTTTACATGCATTAACTGAGCTGCTCTGGCCAGTTCATGCTGTGTTACAGAGAACCTACTTCCCCTAACAAGATTGCTTACGGTTCTGGTCTCTCTAACTTAACTATTCAAGCACTGAACATAGCCCTGATTACACTACTTTGCAAGTAGCTTCTTGGCATCATTATACAATTTATTCAAGCATTTTATTAAGAAGCTCAGACATAGCCTTAGGTCTCATGTAGGCACATAAGAAGATTTGGTTAATATTTTGGAAAATGTAAAAATGTAATCTTTGCCTGCTTAAAACTATTTCTTTTGGTTCTTTCAGAGCAAATTAACAGAAAGAAGTCAGTGAAGCCACACTGCTGAAGGATCAGGCAATGCTAAGAAGAATGGGCCTCCTATATTGGGCTGCTAAGGTGACCAAGCAATGTTTTATAACATGTAAAGTAAGCAGATGTCAAGTGTTTGGTTATTCTTTACAGGGTTCAATGAAGGCAAAGCACTACCACTACTCCTGGTCAGGAGGAAAGCAAATTATTTAGGTGGGAGGGGAAGAAATGAAGCTGTTTCCACACTCCTTTGGGATTAACATACAGTAGCTGAGACCACCTGACATTCTCAGGCTGTATTATCTTTCCTGTCTAATCTTGAGTGAGTAGTGCACATTTTCCTTTCTCTTCTTCACATGTGCATCCTAGACTTGTGGAGAGCTGTCTAAAGTAAGGAGGAATGTGGTGGTGTGACTGACATCTCCTTTCCATACGGATGCGAGATCTGCCCGTGGAGGTCACAGGCATGCCATCTGATCCTGAATAAAGCATGTGGGATATGACCCCAAGTGAAGATATGGGCTGTGGTCTAATAAAACTTCTTTTAACCTGCTTTGTAATTAGAGCCTGTTTTGAAAGTGTGCTCTGTAATGGCTGGTTCATGTTAAAAAGGAAAATGAAAAATGGTTTTGAGTAGTACATAGGTTAATACTGGAACTCAGTATAGCAGCTCAGTACTGCTATCAGAACAGGGACTTACAGATAATAGGAATATATTGGTTTTGCAGGTAACCCTACCTTTTCAAAATACAAAAACATATGCACACACTGTTTCTGATGAAGCTGGTGATGTATTTGTAAACAGAAACATTCAGCTTGTTAAAAATATCACTGGTTATGGCATTTGACTTTCATTTTTCATTTCAAATATAAGTATCTCCTAAAAAAAAGTAGGTTTCTTATTAATTTTCCCCCTTGTGGTTCACCATTCTTCTATATTAAATGCTACAGTGATGTGATACTCAGTTCAGGACATCTCGGTTTCCACCATGGTAAAAGTCTGTGATTCAGTGGCAACAGGAAATTATAAATATAAAAAAGATTGCCTTTTATGATGGGACAGGCTGACAGGAAGGGCAAATAATGATGAGTGAGTCACTTGCTCAGTATTGGCATCAATGGCCAGCAAAAGCCGGTGACCTAGAGAACCCCCCTGGAGAAAGGGGGTTAAGACAAGCTAGATGGAGGTTCCTACCTTAAGGCAGAAGTTACATTATGTTGTTAGGCTGGAGAGAACAATTAAAGCCAAAGCGTAGAAGGTCTGTGCTCACTTGAGGACGAGGTAAATCAGGCTTTGACCACATGCCCTTGCAGGCACAATAATGGACAAGAGGAAAAAAAGTCACCCTTAAGTGAGACATCTGCGCTAGCAGAAGACTTTACTGTAGGTGCAGCAGAACAGACAAGATGGCACTTTTGCTGGTACAGCTGCCTTTGTACTCTGCAGGAGAGAAGGCAAAAGTGCAGGAGAGGAAGGGTCGCTACAGTGATTCACCTTTAATATTGTTTCTAGTATACAATATTCCTACACTGGCAAACTGTTCCTTGGTACAGCTAAAAGGGACAGATATCATAAACTGATTATGATTTTTTGGCGGTTCACTTAGATGAAAGGAAATTCTAGCCTTACTACCAGTAACACAGAAATCTGAACCTATACAGAGTCTCTGTACAAGGCCTCTGCACCATTAAAGGGCACACTTAAACTGTTCAGCAAGTAGTGACTCAGTTCACACCTCAGTACAAAGTCACCACTTCTTCAAGAGTTCCTGGCCACCAACTCCTGGCCACCACTGTGTTCCAGTACAACGCAGCGTGAGATTCACCGCACAGCCACCTGCAGAGGAGATGGACCCTGCTGTGTACCTACGTGCCCTTGAGTGGATGTCCGGAACCTTTCGCGGTGAGCACACAGGATTTGTATACAGCCTCAGGTTGGGCTCCCATTAACATGGCTGAGCAGTGAGGTAATCACCAGACCTGGGTCAGGGACATGCTGGGATTCTGTGTGTACTTAAGTAAACATGTACCGCAAAAAAATTAAGAGATGATGAGAAGAAAAACACATTCGATGACCTCCAGGCTAAAGGCCAAATCTCACTGTCCATAACCTCCCACTGACTTGTCACAGCCACAAGGTCAAAATATGTTTTCTTTGGTTTTCATTATCCATAATGAAACAATTATATGACTTCAAATCAGTTGGGAGTAAATATCAACAGGGAATAAACCCCATATATTTATTTAAAAGACCCTCTGAATTACACACACTTCATCTGATTTTCTCTGATCAACACTATTAATTCAATCAGCCCAGGACCTTGGATCCTTCTTCTCTGTGCTGCACATTAACACTTACCCGACAACTCTGAGCCTTGCTGGTAGCTGAACACTTCCAGGTCCTTGGTGGCTTGGATGCTGGTTAAATGCCAAGTTATTGAAGATACCTGCTAGGCGGTCCCTTTGGAGGAAAGCCTTGCTTTCAAGCTCAGTAGTCTCAAAGACGTAGGGACACTGTTTGGTAAGTATTTTTAAGATGTTTGGCAGGAAAATCTAAGAGGTCTTTGAGTGGTCTCCATCATGTGCCAGAGTGGCAGACCCCACATCTTTACCAGAGAGTTCACAAGAATCTCATTAAAAGTGTAAAATATTTACAGAAACTAAAAAGGAGGAAAAAAAAAAGATCCTACAGCAAACCAGAAGATCTGACAATAAGCTAGGCATTGTACTTTTGTTTCTTACCACTCAGTGCTGGGATAAGCTGAGAAGATCTAGTAAATGTTACACGGCTCATTGAAAAGTGCCTAGATAATTGTGCACAGAGATATGTTTACCCTATTTACGAACTTTTGAGTGGTCTGTTAAAATCCTTTAATATCACTGAACAGTAAAATACATCTTCTGCCTATGAGTTTCAAGACAACAGCAGTTGATATTCCCTATTTCTTCAGTATTCAAAACTAATATATTATATATAGGTAAGAATTTACAAACTAAACCAGTTAAGTTGTAGTTACTTTAAAACTTAATGCAATCTCTCAAAATCTGCAAATAATTTAAGATTAAATACTTCTTTCAAAAATTGCATCTATAATTTAACATGGAAGGAAGAATTACATGATGATGGTTTTGGGAAGGATGTCAATATATTTTTAAAAACCTTTTATTCTATTCTTTCTGTAACAGTAGTTGAGGATGTGTGAAACATAACTTTATAAATTTATTGGATTATTGCAGTGAGAATCTGGTCAGTGAGGACCAAAAAGTGAATCCTGCAACCTTCTCCCAGGTGAGTGTCTTATTCAAATCAATATGAAAGCTTAATTGTGATAAAGCCCCAAATTTGGATTACATGATTTGGCCCTTAACTAAAAATTATTTGATTAACAACATGTTAAATAAAACCATCTGAGGAACAATGTTGCTTGGTGGGGGGCTTTTTTTGTTGTGTGGGGCTTTTTTGTGTGGGGTTTTTTTTTTGTTTGTTTGTCTACTTAGAAGTTTATCCAAGTGTGAAAGTCACTTTTCAACAGAGAAAACGTGCCAAATCTCAATATTTTAAACCATATCCTGATTTTTTGGTAGAGATTAATTACTTTGAATTAACTACAAGATGAATTAGTTTATATGATATGTCTATTATACCAATGACATTTAAGATTTAAAATTCAGCAATGAATTGACCTTGAGCAGCATATGTACCTCAAAATATATAATTAAAAAGAATATTAATCATTTAATTTTATAAAATGAACAGCTGTTCTAGTTGATTGGAAACAGCTAAAAGTGTAAAATGTATTTTGTGAATGCAAAATTAAAAGTTAATTTTATTATAGAGTGCAATTTGCCAACTAGAAATAAATTCTTGGTATGTAAGCAATGTATTTTTGTAACGCTCTACCTGAACATCAGAAAGGTCACATGTATATTTAAATGCCATATTACTATAAAAGTTTAACGATTTCAATTGAAAAGCTATCATAGGATTTAGCTATTTAGAGTCGCATATGAAACAGCTATGATGGATATGCCTTCTTTTTCCAATGAACCATTTAAAAGCTTTAGAGCAAAATAATGTTTCATTAAATATTTTTTATACTCTAAACTGTTACTTTTACTTACTCTGTGTCATGAAACCCTTATTTTCTGCCTTTTTTTTGGTACTATTCACACAGATTAAGATTTTCATTAGCATTTGGCATTGTGGGTTTTCACTTAAATGCCTCTCTCATGGCAAGTATTCAACTAATTTTGACAAAATGTATTTTTAACCAGTGCACTTCCATGCTTTCAGTGCAGCCATCAAACAGGTATTATACAAGGTGCACAGGCTACAACATGCCACTGCTTTTTTTTTTTTTTAAATCAGATACCGCCAACCCCTTGACATGATGCTGGCACTGCCTGGGCTATGGTCTTTTGCTTAAACCCTGAATTACTCGCAGGGTCACACTTAAGTGAGTGGTAGAACTTTCAGTATTTCAGTACAAGTTGTGTGCCTTGAGGAACGAATAAGAGCCCAAAACAGCCTGGCCAGACCAGGCAACATAGATGCTGGGTAAATTCAGTCTGTCATCCAACCGGAGAAAAATCTTTCCATAATGGACCAGCTCAGAAATCATTATGTCTACAATTACCGGGCTATTTTCTGCTAGTTACATCTGTGCCAATAGGAACAGTTCTCTAGTTCTTAACCAGGCTAAACTGGTGCCAGAAACCATCTAATACGTTGCTTCAGCTCACATTAATACTTCATCTTGATCTTGGCACTTACTTAGCAGTGAAAGTCCATTACTGTGTGGCAACATCCAAGTCCGTTATTCTATCCTGTAAGTGGACCTTTGGTTCTCTGGGATACTGTTGTTTCCCCTCTACTGCTACCAACAAAAGCATTTTCCATTACCATCTCTTTTCAGTAGGTCTGATCCGAACACAGAATTGAAAGACTATTTAGTGAAACAAACTCTCTTTTAAAGCAGCCCTCAGTTCTGTAACACTACAGTCTTAATGTAACAGTATCAAAGAAAGGAAGCAGGTTGCCAATGTGTGCCATGAAACACTGTAAAAGGTAGAAATGTTTTGTTATCCCTGATGACATCTTTAAATCATATGTCAGTAGTAAATGGGATGAGCTTTTGTCTCTAAGACTTTTTTGACTAAGGACTTCTGGATCAGGTCCATCAGTTACCTCCTCCACTGCTGTCACTCATTTTGTAACACTAAGGGCATCTTCTACTTAATACCCTTCAATGGCATGCTTCTAGAGCCTAAAACTTTGGCAAGAGAGGTAACCAATGAAGCTAAATGTTTTACAAGGTTTTCTGTAATAGGACAGGTTGTAAAAGATTCTTCAGTACTAAAGACGATAACTGCTTGGTTATCAACTTAAGAAGTTGACCCTCAGAATATGGTGTAGGAAATTAATTCAGAATCATAAACATTAAAATATTGTTGAGGAGCTGTACCCTGGTAACTGTCCAGTAACTCCTCATTATTTCAGATGTGAGGGTTCTGGTGGTATTGTCTCATCTCATTATTTCCTGAGAGAACAGATTCTTTGCAGTGTTTGACACACAGACAAACACATCAGTTTTACCCGTTCTGTTATTACAAACATTTACCGAGCTGCTGCTTTTCTCAATTCAGAAGTCTGTGGCAAAGGGTATCTCTATCATTATGGTCGAGCCCGAGCTTGTTTGACAACTGCCACCAGAGGAACCCATCTGAGGCTGAATGGTTCCAGATCAGTCCCAGTGACGTTTCGATGGCACTTTTTACTTGGTTGTCTCGTTAGGTAACCAGAAAATACAGCTGACTTGGTAAACGTATGAGGAGCAAATAACATACTCTCAATGTTAAAATGCAAAGTTTAGTGAGTGACTAATCAGGTTCCCCATTTGTTTGTTCTACACATAGTTCAGTTAGAAAAGGAAATGGGGAGCTTGCTACAGTAAAAAAGGTCATTATTTTAAAAGAAGTTTGCCAGAATGAATGTTTACCTGAACTCATACTTAGGTGATGCCAAGTGAGAAATAAGAAACCCTAAAAGCTGTCACTGACTACCAAGTACTTTAAACCACAGGTTTGCACCACATACCTTCCCCTGTTGCAGGACAGCGACTGCCATTTCGTCACACTGGGAGGGTAACGAGCTTCTCGCCTCGACATGCTGAAATTTTACACGGAGTTAGCTTACGGAAAGCCCCTTCTGGCCACGCTGTGCCGATGGCTGGTTGCCGCAGGCCCTGTGGCCTGGACCTTTCTGAGGAGGGGCATTACTAACTTTGACTACTGCCCGGCTCTGCTCAGTATACCCCAGCCTGCAGTGCCTGACCCGTGCATGCGCTCCCAGCACCGGCACCAGGTGTTTCTCTTGCCTCACAGCTTCGTGTGTAAGAAACAATATAATAATTCAAACCCCCAAACCGCCGGGCCACCCCCAGTCCGAAGAAGCTAGGGATTTTAGAGGCGTTTACCGTGAGCAGCTCCCAGGTCACGGTGCGCTGAGCTCCCCTTGCCCGCGGCGATGAGGCGGCACCGGCCCGGCCCGGCGATCAGCGCGAGCCGCCGCCTCAGCGAGAAATGGCGGGAAGGCGGCGGTCGCGCGCGGGGCCCGCGGCGCTCTCCGGGCGGGCGGGGGAGAACCCGGGGAACGATCAAACGAGACCGACGCGGCGGGACCTTCCCTGCGTGACCCCAGTGCTGACGTGTTTATTTCACGCTGGAGTCGCGGGTCGCTTTACAGAAACATCTCATGCTGGAGCCCGAGGGCGAGGAGAACACTCGTATCCAAACAGAACTATTAAATAACCTGTACACAGAACTTCAGTCTCTTCCCCTGAAAGCACCGAGGCTCGGGCCCCGGCATAGCCGGACCGACGCTGCCGCCCGCCCCCCCACGGGCGTCCGCTAGCACCGACATCCCCGAGGCGGCGGCCGGGGCGAGGGCCGAGGAGGGCGCCTGTCCCGGGACGAGGGTGCACGGCGGCTCGGGGGCCCGCAAGCGTCCAGTCCCGGGCCCGAGGGTCCGGGCTGCTCCCGGCGCCGCTCCCAGCCGAGCTCCCCGCTCGCCGGGCCGAGAGCCGACCGGCCGCCCTCTCCCCGGCCGGCCCCCCCCCCGGCTGAGGAGCGCCTTCCGCCCGGGTGCCCGCCGCAGCGCGGCTCAGCTCGGTCCGCGGGTGCGGCGGCCGCCGCCCGGCCCGGTACGGGCCCGCCCCGCCGCCCGGCGGTCACAGGTCGCGGCCGTCCTCCCGCTTGACGCCGTCCGCCGCCGCCTTCAGCTTCTTGTTCTGGTGGGTCTTGACGTGCTTGGCCAGGTGGTCGCTGCGCATGAAGCGCTTCCCGCACTCGGGGCAGACGAAGCGCTTCTCGCCCGTGTGAGTCCGCAGGTGCCGCTGCAGCTCGTCGGAGCGGGTGAAGCTCTTCCCGCAGAAGAGCCAGTTGCAGACGAAGGGCCGCTCGCCCGTGTGCCAGCGCAGGTGCGCCTTCAGGTGCGAGGTCTTGCCGTACACCTTGCCGCAGCCCGGGATGTGGCAGATGTGCTGCTTCTTCTTGCCCGGCTCCGCCTCCGGGGCGCTGCCCGCGGCCGACTGGCAGTTGGGGCAGCGGCAGCGGCGGCACCTCCTGGCCGTGGCCGCCAGGGGAGACTTGGTCTGCAGCAGGGCGGCGATCTGCGTCTGGTACTGCGCGAAGTCCGAGTGGCCCAGCACCAGGCTGCGCGGCAGCGCCGCGGCCGCGGGGAAGCGGTGGCCGCAGCCGCCCGGGCCGCCGGCCTGCTGGATGCTCCACCAGGGGATGTCCTCGGGCGGCGGGTTGGGCGAGAGCTGCCGGCAGGGCTGCGCAGGCGGCAGCAGGTTGGAGTAGCCGGGCGGCAGGGCGGCCTGGGCTGCGTAGGGGACGTAGGCGGGGGGGCAGCTGGACGGCAGGGCGGCCATGGAGGAGGGCAGCATCTTGACGGGGGAAAACTCGTAGGGGTAAGAAGGGTCCGCCGGAGGGGTGAGGGGCAGTTCGTGCGCCCCCCCGAAGGAGGGCTGCAGGTGGTTCTTCTGGGGGGTCAGCCCCAGGCTGGGGTGCGGCGGCGGCAGCCCCCCCGGAGAGTGCGCCGGCATCTCGCCGCTCCACGGGTGGAAGATCCTGGAGGGGGATCCCAGCGTCGGGTCGTAGGAGACCTGCAGGAAATCCGAGGGCGCTGCGCCCGGCTGTCCGATCCGGCTACAGGTGGCGGCCAGAAGAGCCAGGGGCGAGTGCTTGGCCAAGTCTGGGGAGGCGCTGGGGGTGCGATCCTGCGCGGGAGCGGGAGGGAGGGGAGGAGGGAGGAGAGCGCGTTACTCGCCGCCCGCTGCCGCCGGCCCGCGGGAAACTTTCTGCGCCCCTGGCCCGCGCCCCGGCCCGCACTGCCGGGGCGCCCCGCCGCTCCCCGCGCCGCCGGCAAACTTTCCGAAACCAGCGCGCGCTAAGCGGGCCCGGCCCCCCCTCCCCCGCCCGGAGACCGGTCCCGCCTGCGGCCGGTGCCGCCGGCCCCGCCGCCTCTCCCGGGGCCGGGGTCGCCGCGGAAGCGGCCGCTGCGGGCAGGGGGGCAGCTCCCGCCCCCCGCTCCGGGACGCTGCCGGGAGTCACCGCCGGGCTCTTGGCGGGAGAGGGAAGCTGCCGGCCCGAGCCCGGCCTCTTCACCCCCGCGGGGGGACCCTCCCCACCGAGCCCCGGGAAGGAGGCGGCAAGCACCGGTCGCCGCCGCGCAGCGCGGGTCCCAGCCGTGGGACGCGGCGCCGAGGGAGCCGCCCCGGCCCCCGGGCGCGGGTACTGACCTGGAGGAAAGCCTGGAGGGAGTCGTTCCGGAGGACAGCCACCGCGGCCATGGCTACTGCGCCCGGGGTGAGGGGAAGGCGCCGGGGCACCGCCGAGGCATGGAGACGCCGAGGGGAAGACGAGGAGCTGCCCAGTTTCCTTCTCCCTCTCCTCTCCTTCCCTCTGATCTCTTCGGCTCCGTGCCTGTCCCACCCCCCGCGCCGCGCGATCTCCGCGGACTGTCTGACGGCACCAGGATCACCTCCAAGAATTTGATAAGGACTTTGCTGGGCCGCCAGCCAGTCAGAGGGAAGATTTATGGCTTTGAAGTTTGCCGCTACCCAATCATCAAAGAATAGCGGCTCTTTCAGAAGCGAAAGCAAATCCTTTGAATCCACAAAGCTCCTATGGTGTGTTTGTTGGTCTGGATAAAAGAACTGATTATTAGGGGGGATGGGAAGGGAGGAGATAAAGGCGGGACAATTAATGAAGTAATCACTATGTGGGAAATGTATATACACAAATAATTGGATTTTCTTGATCAAAGGACCCCTTACCGCCTGGAGACCCTCGCACTGGATGTGCAAGACACTGGATCTCTCCCTCTTTCCCCCCCCCCCCCCCCCCCCCTTCTTTTTTGCAATTAAGGATTTGTAGCAGAGCCCTAAAGTGACAATGTGTCTTTGTTATCGCCCGAGAAATCTG
This sequence comes from Rhynochetos jubatus, assembly GCA_027574665.1. NCBI lineage: Eukaryota > Metazoa > Chordata > Aves > Eurypygiformes > Rhynochetidae > Rhynochetos > Rhynochetos jubatus. The sequence continues at coordinate 21,905,688 of CM050654.1, forward strand.
CCTCCGGATTCCGCAGATAGTGTTCCATGACCCAAAGTAACAGTGGGAGCCCAGAGAGTTCACCTGATCGGGGCTGGTCGATCCCAGTCGTAAAACTTCCCCGGAGCAATTGTCGGCGGTTCCTCCCCGCTCCCTCCCTCCCTCCCTCCCTGCGCCCGCCCTTCCCCCGAGGCTGAGGGATATGCCCTCGGTATGACTCCGCAAACAGCCGCACGTTTTCCCCCCGGTAGCTGGGTTTGGTTTCGCTTCGCTCAGCCGGCGCTGACCCGGTGTCACCCCCAGCCCCCGGTGGCGCGGGGCCAGCCGTGCTCGGAGGGGGACGGTTCCCGCAGACACACACCGACAATCCGACGGGAAAGTTTCCTCTCGCCCAGCGGAGCCGGGTGTAAAAGACGGCATTTCTTTAAGTGAAGACGGGAGTCTCCCTTGGCAGTGTTTCTGGAGGCGGGATGCGTGCCCGCGGCGGGCGGACTGCGCCCGGCGGCCCCGCTGAGCCGGCCCGGCCCGGCCCGGGGGCGAGACCAGGCCCGGGGGCTCCTCGGGAGCACGAACGCTATTACCGGGTCTCTGCCGCCACCATCTCGCCCACCTCCTGCCACCAAGCCAAGCTCGGCCCCGAGGGCTCTGCTCCCTCACCTTCCGGCCTGTGCAGATACATACACACACGTGTGTGTCTATGTGTCCTACGCCGCTCTTCCTTCGACCGTGCGCAAGGCTAGTAGCCACCGCCGGGCACATCTGGGTCACAGCTTAACGCCACCGCCTGCTGCTGCGCTCACAGCCCGCGGAGCTGGCGGGGCCCCTCGCACTGCGCCGCCCAACAAAGGGGCAGGCGGGCCCCGCGCCCCCCTGCGCCCCTCCGCGAGCCGCTCCGCACCGCGCTCCGCTCCTCGCCGCTTCCCCATCTGCTCCGAGGCCGCCGCAAACGCGTAAGCCGGGCCGTTTGGCCGGGTACCAAACCAGGGCGTTGGGCTCTGTGCTGGGGGGCGAGGGGCGCCCTCTCGGGCAGATGCCGGCTGGCTCTGGTCCTCCGGAGCTGTTTGCCCAGGTAACTCGATCCTCCCCGCGGTCGCTGGGTTCAATTGTATTCACACCGCCCCCGAAGTCTCTTTAAACGCCAGCACACAGAGATCTTTATCTGGCTTTCCTGTGGAAACAATCACTGTCCGCTCAAAGACTTCCAAGAGTTGTAGGGCTTGAATTAGATCGGTTTCTTTGAAGGGATTAAAGTGCCAAGTCCTCTCCCACGGCTCCATATTGAGTCCTGGGGAGAAGTAAAAGCTCGACCCCGTGTAACACTGATCCCCTACGCAGCAGCCACTTCAAGCTCTTCCCCTGTGCCAGGTAACCGCTTCACCAGGCCCGTAACAGGGAGATGAGCTCCCCGCGCTCAGCGCTTTTACCGCGCACCGATGCATCGAGGCCCGGCTCGCCACCGCCGCAGGAGCCCGCGGCCCGGCAGCAGCCCCCGGCAGGGCGTGAGGCTGCGGGGCTCCCCCTCTGCCTGCGGGGTGCGGGTCCAGCACCTCTATCCAGTGCACTCAAACACACCCCAGCACCGCCGGTGCGCGATCCGGCGGGGGCAGCGCCGCGTCCGCACGGAGCATGGCGGGAGACGGGAACCGCAGCGAGCCTCGGGCCGGCAGCGCGGCCGGGAGGATGCGCACCCGCGCACACACCGCACACTCCCGCCCGCAGCTTACTGGCCGGACTCCAGCCGCGCCAATGGAGCTGCATCGGGACAGGAACGCATCTGCCTTCCCCCTCGCGTCTAAGCGGCGGCCAGGGCAGCCGGAGCCGACGGGGGAGACGACGGGGGGACCCCAACCCGCATCTCTGGTCCCCGGGGGGGCAACAACCTGCCAGACAAGCGAAACGGCGGCGCTCGCACCTGCGTCGTCCCTAAACTTCTACGTTCCCAAACTTGTGCCAACCCCGGACTACTACGGGATGCCCGGTTTAATTCCTCCTTCTATTTTTGTCCATTCGTTTTACCAAATAATTGCCAGGATAATAATCTGAGCAACATTTATAAACGAAATGAGAGTCGATGGGTAAATCAGGAGACCCGGAACATCCCAAGGTTCCCCCCAACCTTTAAGGTACATTATTTCCCCAGATATCTCGATGAACCAAAGTGGTTTGTCACGTTACAAAAGAGTTAGTGGAAAGTTGGGTAAGTTTCTATACGGATGCCACACTACAAATGCCATAAATCTGCATCCAAGAAAGCACATTACTTAAAAATCGAGAATAATTTCTCATTTCTGGAAGAAACCAATGGGCTGAATAATGAAAGTTGCAGTCATAATTTTCTGTACAAATAATTAGTGTTCAGACTCGGAGCATTTCAGTCTCCTGAAATGTATTCTTAATGAAGTGATGTTCAGAGCTGTCATTAAAAATGCAGGGCTGGAAGATCAAAGTACAATATTTATTTTAGAAATTTGTTTCAGTTATCAGGAGATACAGGTATCAAGGCCAAATGTCAATTCAGTTACACAAAGCACCGCTTCCATGAGCGGTCGCTGCCGCGACATCCCGGAGTAAAGCGGAGGCACCCAGGCGGGGAGCGGCGCGGGAGGCGGCACAGCGCCCGGCGCAGCGCCCGGCGGAACGGGGGGAGCGGCGGCGCGGAGAAGCGCACCCGGCGGGGCAGGGAGCCCCCTGCCGCAGCCCCGCGTTGGCCCGCAGACGAAGGGGCCCGCCTGGGCCGCGGCAGCCCGGGGGGAGCACGGCGGCCTGCATGCAAGAAGAGCTGGAGCCTGCAGAGCTCCAGCCACGGGGCTGAGCGAGGGGAACACGGCTCCCCCAGCCCCGCTGCCCCCGGGGCCCCGGCCGCTACGGCTGTCGGGGAGACCACTATCTCCCCCCAGAGACCAGCCCGCAGCTACGGGGCCCGAGGGGCTCAGGCTGTGCAGTTTTGGGTGGTAACTGGGGGTATAAGGCAGTGGACATAAACCATGAGTCACTATCACCATCCTCATAGACAAGAGTCTTCAAAATCAGGATTTTTCAAATTCAGGCATCCCAGAGTGGCTGTCCCACCACCCAGGGCTCTGTGGACCCTGGTTGGAATGCAGGTAGTGGAGAAAAAGATACTTGGGAATAACAGCTTCTTGGGTGCCACAGGTCCCCTCTACAGTCTCCGCTGCTCCTCTGCCTCCTGGCCTTGAGCACCCCAGCCTGAAGCCTACCCCAGAGCCAGTCCCAGTGATGGCTCACACTGCCACAGACTCCCAGGTCCTCTATGACACCCCCAGCCTCACCCAAGATCTCTGCGGTCCCCTGTCACAAACCAGCCCGTGGTCCCTCCTATGATCCCTTCAGTCCCTCAGCTCTTCCAGCACAGCCAGGAATGACTCTGGGAGCCTGCATGGGCTCTGGCCACCTGCCTGCTCCCAGCTTGGGGATCTGGGGCTCCCTTAGACGAAATACTGTTCTTTAGCAATTGTGACAAAGAATCAGAAACAAGAGCATTTTTAAGGGAACAGCTGCATTAACATTCAGCCAAGCCTCCTAGTCAAGTTCTCCATGAGAGTGTGGCAGGCTTCAAACCTGTACAGGCTTTAACTAAGCTTGCTCCTAAAGCCAGTGTCTTCAATCCCTCATTCTGTCTGGTTTAAAGCTTTACTAAAAGAAACCATCTATCCACAACAGCAAGAAGTTTCACCAGAAGGTAAATTAACTTATGTATATAGCTCCAAGCACATGTGGATACACTGTTAACAGTTCCGTGCCATTATTATTATTTACTTCAGCACATTCACAATTTTACAGTAGGCAACATGACTGGCATAATAAGAAGAGTCACAAGTTCCTATTTTTAACATGCTAGAGTATCTGGTTTGTTTGTCGGCTGCAGGTTACCAACGAAGAGTTTTAACACAATTATATCTGCTAAGTTTTAACAGTTTAATTTGAACATCAGTTGTTGAAAATAATAATAAAAAAAAAGATTAAAAACTGTGATGGCATGTCCTGCATTTTTCTGTGCACAAAGAAAAAACACAAAACCCTTGACAAGATCGGCACATGCAAAGGCATATTTAGGATTTAAAGGCTTGCCTCAACATTTCCCAGTCTAGGTGTGGATTTCACAAAGATTAATAGAGGATTTCCCAAACTTCGGAAAGCTGAGCTGTCCTTTAAGAAAAGTAGAACAAATTTTATGCCTCACTACAGTTTTACTGCCTGTTGTTAAAGGTTTAAATATCTTAATGCATTCATCTTCTGCTCCTTCCTTGGCTGGCCCTTGGTGGCTCCTCCTCCTGCCTTAGGGAACATTGGTGAACACTTTTGAGTATACTTCCTCCCCTTGCTTCCACACTTCAAAAAGGAGTCAGACTCTTAACTGTATCAATATTGAAAGTGTTATTCTTGGCTCCCCTTGGAATGCTTGGGACACCTTTCAGTTCAAACTCTTAGGAAATGCCTTTCTGCCTCTGGCATACATGGCTGCATTTTCCTCACCATTCTAATACCTAGAAATGGACCGCTATAAAATGGAAAGCAAGCCAAGACTCTGGCGAGCAGCTGAAAAGGATCTGCTGTGTGCACCCTGCCTGTCCTCTCGTTTTGGGATACATTAGGTAAAAAAAGCCTGACCTGTTTTTTTTTGTGGAATGCATTTGTTTGGGGAAGACTGGATGGGAACCTTTTATTTTTTGAGTATGGATACATATAGCTACTCTTTTCTTGCATTGTAATTATTCACTATGGAATGAAAAGGTAATTAAGCTGTTATTTGCTTCCTTTTAACTACAGAGTATATTGTCCAAAAACTGGGTCTCATGGTAATTAATTTCACTTACTTAGTATATTCATTGACAAATCAAACAGCTCTCTGTGTCTACAGTGCGTTAAAACTGGAAACAGTACAAAGTTCAGACAGAAAGAGCATTGTTCAACCTACACGTAAATACTGGATGATCATATGGCTGCCACACTGTTATCGATTTGGCTGAATGGATTAATGCAGCACTGTAAAAATACACCTGTTACTTAATGAACTTGCGCTGTAATTTTAGAACAGTTTGGTTCAGAAAAGAGTAAGTATTTTCTAATGGAAATATTTTTCAGTATTTCAAGAATCACTTTTGAAATAACCCATTCAAGGACTACTGAAGAAGAGCGTATGAAAAAATGCATAATCCTTCTTACAAAATGCAAGTGCTCTAGATACAAAGCCTTCAACAACTCCACTGTAGTTGGGAAAAAGAAGACAGGAGGAAAAAGCCCAGAAGTGGGATTGTGAGGATCAAAACAGGGACACAGGTGTGGGACATGACTATGGCATCGAAGGTGTGTTGGGTAAGAGACGCTGCCTTCACACCAAGGGAAATAATCTGAAGAGCCTCTCTACAGATGCTCTGTGCATAGGGCTTTTAAGGTCACTTGTTCCAGCAATACACACATGTAGTGAGAGGCAATCAATGCTTCTTGTGCCTAGTAACTACAACATACGTAAGTGCCCTCCATGTGGGGAGAGTTTTTGAGAAGGACCTAGAAAAGCCAAATCTTGAAACTGAGAGAGGATTTTTTAAAACTTGCCAGTCTTCTTGGCTGCCACCACAGGCCCAGGATCCCAAGGAAGATAGGGGGAAGCTTCAACGACAATTTTGAAATGACTTGTCCCTCCTTAGCTGGACATAAAGACTTAAGGACACTGCCCTTGTAGACTGACAGTAAAGTCTTTTTAGGAATGCAGTCCATGGTATGTTTCTGTGTCACTTCATACCTTGATGCCTTAAGTGATGCAGAATAATACATAAATAGGTAAATGCATAAATTATGTGAACTATTCAAATATAAGTTTGCCCCCTTCTAATTCTGAAAATAAAAATACCCTCAATAAAATTATTTCAAATGTATAAAATGCTTGAATTATGCTTTCCATCCTCACAGAGCTATAGTCTCACCATAGTCTAATGCAATAGAGTCAGCTTCCTTCCCCTTCTTTACAAAGGGAACAACCGTGGCCATACACACAACAGCTCCAGGCTCAGAAAGAGAATCTCCTTGCTTCAGTCCTGCACATAGATTACTGGACTGCTCCTCACCCAACACAGACAAATTACTCCAGCTCAGCTCAAACCTCAGGAGCACCGGCTGAGGCACGTACCTCCTTCTGCCTGGCCATGCCAAACCAAAGCAACCAGTACTAATCTGGGAATAAATCACATTTCACTTCACTCTTCAAGCAGCCCCTGTTGCTCAGGGGCAAACAACTTGACCAGCAGTTTGAGAACCCAGCACAAGATGAAGAGAAAGGATACTCCTCTCAAAGCCAAGGGGTGTCAGCACGGCCGTGACTCCTGCTTCAGTCTAATGAACAGCGACATTTTTCTCACACTTCTGGAAAAGACCTTCAAATATGTACATTTTTTGTCTTCTCTCCCTCTCTAAATCTCACATCCCTATTTATTCTACTACATGCAGGAAGCCCCCATATTCTACTAGGATTGAGCTGAGAGAATTGCATATTACATATGAAAGAAGGAACGGTCCATGGTGAAGGCCATGGCGAAGGACAGATAATGCAATACAACTGAAATGTATTTTTGGTCTAAATTATCTATTCCTTATGCTGGGGAATGAGAGAGAGACCCCAATGCGCAAATGATGCAGCTCTATCACATGACCCACTGTTAAACCCAAGTAAGCAGATTCTGGAGGAATCTGTGATTGACAACCACTGACTGCTCCTTAGGAGGCCACACTAAACCACAAAGAACCATTTTCCAAACTTTTCATCTTAAAATAAGAAAGCCTGGAAAAAAACCAAGTGCGAAGTCATGCAATTTTTTCAGTGTCATCAGACTAACTTTACAAAATGCTGTCTTCCTTATCGATGCACTTGAGCATGGGGTTGAAAAATAATATTCTTTTTCTGTCAAATTCTTACAGAAGCCAGTGGAATAGAGGCCCATAAAAACTGAACCGGGCTCATGATTTGCTACTTTTTTTCATTTCCATCTCTACGCATGCTAAGTGTGCTTGGCACATGGAGTGATTCAGAAAGAAGCTGCTCTATAGTGCCAATGATTCTCTTTAATGAGACAGTTATCAGTTGATTTATGAATTTCTCCTGCCTGTTCTCATTTACTTAGCTCTAAATTAAGGATAAGATCATTTGCATTCTAGAAGTGAAACAGTGTTTATAAAGGAACAGAGTAATCAAAATCCCTCTTAAATCAAGTTTTAGAAATACATACAGTGAGGTTAGAGGTAGTTCTAGCAATGTGCATAGCCTTATCCATTAAACTCTACAGCACAGACTCAAGAGAAAGCTTTACATACCCAGTTTTATCTAGTTTTCCGTATTAGTGTAGCATTCCCTTATCTCAGGAATTTAATGTAGGAAGAGACAAAAGGAACTTTCTGCCTCAGCTTTCTGATACCCTGATGGCCTCCTCCTGGGAGATCCTATGCTCTCTGTTAATTTAGATACCATATGCCTCACTGGTCATCAATTCAGATGCTGCTCTCCATTTTACAGCCCTCACAAGGATTTTGATCACACTACCTATAAAACTAATCACTTCCTCTGTTTACTGTTGCTCTACCAGTCAGACAAACCCCTGCTGATCAGTATTTTTATACATACTTACAAATAGCATGACCCAGTCAGTTTTGTTCTTCCCTTTTGTATATGCTCCTCCACTATCATTTATACACTATTTGCAGTGCTCAAAGAAAGCATCAAAAACCGGAAAGCAGCAGAGGAGGGATGTAGGAAAGAGCAAACAGAGCTACGTAGACTGAACTAGCACTACTGGTCAGATGTCTGGAACTGGGAGGGAGTAGTCCAGATCTTGGTACGTTAGAGCAGAACTTTATCTCCACTGACATTCCTGCATTCCCTTGATTAACCAGGATCAGACCTCCTATTTGGATGTGTCATAGGGTGGATATGTTTGATCTCCTAGTCTTGTGCAAGCCAGCATTTTGGGAGGGGTCAGAAGCAAAAGGCTAACCCTCTAGGTGGAGGGGCTGCAAAGGTAACCTCTGAGCAGGCACCACGTTAGTGCTGAGACTGGCTGGAGAAGCTGAGTGTGGACTCACACACTGACACTGGGGTCACTGGTAATGAGAATACCAAGATGAATGGAGCAGTTCACTCTGCTCTGAGTGATTGGTTGTAGCTGTTTTCATCTCTGTGGGGTGTTCTTTTTTGCACTAAAATAACATTTCACTCAGAAGCCTCCTACACAGGCATATACAGCCTCTGACAGTCAACCCATATGTATATTCAACCTAGGTAAGATGTGGAAACTTTATGTCTCCACTGTCCTGTTCTCTCCTGCCACCAGCCAGTAATGCCATTATTTTTCACAGTTGACCATTCTTCTTTTTGTAAACTTGCCAAGTTTATTAGTGATGGTACGTAAGGAAGGAGAATAGCACCAAGGTGTGTGGGGCACATTCAGGATAGTTTTCTGAGTAACAGGAGTGGAGCTGTGGAGCTGGGGGAAAAGATGGGAATTGGATCAACAACCAAAGTCTTGGGACAGCCCTAAGTAAGAAGGTGGTCAAACTGTGCAGTGAGTGTATTGGGAGAAGCCTTCGTCAATATGAGCACATCGTCTTTAAAACATTTATCTTCATAACTCCTCAATAAAGAAGTAGCATGTTATTACTCCATTCTTACTAAAGGAAACACAGGGAGACCACATACCTTGTCCTATGTCACGTATTAACCCTACTGGAGAGCATGGGACTGAACAGCCCTACTGAAGGGCAGAGGCACACTACTTGGGACCATATCACCTGATGTTCCACCTCATTCCCCTTACAAAATCCAAACTCTTTTTGAAATCCCTCCCATCCCCCTGATTTCATGTCAGGGTCTTCTGAAACTTGTACACTCTCTCAGCAACTTTGAATTATGAGCAGATACTGATCTTTGTGTGGGAAAGACAGCCATGGAGTAAAGCCCAGATAACCTGGGGCAGGCAAACAGGCAGCAATGAGACTGTATTGAGGCAGTGAGGAGACAAACACGCAGCTTATGCAAGCTGAGCAATAAGCCAACATGCTCACAACACGTAATTTCTACTCTTCCTGGTGGGCAGTGATTAGAGCATATAATAAGTAAAAACCAGAGTCTAACACCTTTGCTTTACAATGACAAGATATGTATGAGGCAGGCTGTACTGAACAGTCAAATGGGCCTCTGTAACTTGAACACTGAACAGACCGAGCAGAGATTCCTAGATACTTGGTAACTTTTACAGCCCATCCTTTCTCTGCTTTAGCAAAGTCTTCACTACAGGATTCTGTCCAAGGCTCTAGTTTCACTTGCCAATCACCAAAACAACCACTCAGTGCTGACAATCTCCCCTGCAGAAAGACCTGCAAGCTTTGCTACTGACCCAACTCAGAGAATTCAGTAACGCTACCATCTGCATTTCCTTGATCTCACACATGGGAGCAGTCAGAAGAGCTAACTTTCCTCCACCTCATGCAGACCCTCCCTCTATGCCAGTTTTCTCCTCACCTCAGCCAGTGTTCCACCCTTTCCCAGTGAATCCTTCTACCACTGTAGAAGATCAAACACAGCGGACATAGATCTATGGCAGGTGGTTATCTCCAGTGCCAACGGCTGGCTGCGAACAGCTGAGCTATAATAGCATTGTATGTAATACAAATTTCAGGTTTTGATTTTAAAAAAGTGAATAGCTTTGTGGCCATCACTGTTTCCTGGCTATCAAGAATGTGATCCTCTGCAAATACATGAGGCACCGACACATAACCATATTGCTGGATCAGTCAAGTTTTAGGACAGTTTCTTCCCTTACCAGCTCCTTGTTGATCCACGTTTGGCTGGTTCCCTCTAACAGTCTCACAGGCATTATTTATGAAGTAACTGGCACGTTCACATCATGGAACTCTGGAGAGTTCAAAAGAGGAATAAAAGTTTGGGGCACTTTTCATTCTTGGTCATTCAGAACAACTCAGAGGATGCAGAAAATTATTTCTATCTAACCCTTCCTGAATGTCTCCAGTTTCAATCCAGGTTTTGTTGTTGTTATTTACACCTATACATTGATATACAAAGAGCTTAATGAAGACTCATAGGATATTGAGAACAAACTTGGAATCCTGCCTCTCAGAGTGTATGTATGTGAGCTATTGTTAAACATGATTTTCCAGCTACTGATTAATTATTTTGTCAAAAACAAAACCAGTGTGATTTCAATGAAAGTACCCAGATATAGTCTGGCTGAGCAGACAGATGATGTATTTATTTGTAAATAGGCTGTAAACATCTGAGGTCTTTACGTATGGAGAAAATAACAGTATCTATATCTAGACATTTGAGTGAAACTTGTGTTTTTACAGGATGGAGCTGGCAAAATCAAAACGATGTATTTTGATCTCTGGTATTTTTTCTGATATCTCTTGATCAGCTCAATTTGAAGGTGAAAACATAAGAGTATGTTAGAGATACCCAGCGATATCCATCTCTGTGTAATTTGTCTGAAACCCCAAATAGTTTCTTACAGCATAATGAACCCCAGAAAAATAAGGAGAAAATAAGGGTTTTTAAGACTGTATCATTCACACAGAAGTAAACAATCCCCCTAAGATGCAGGATACAACTATTTTTGCTACAATATGCTTATAAATATGAAGGATAAATCATAGCAAAACTATTTACGTCAAGAGATTTAATAGCATATTTATGGAGGTTTGTTTGGAGAAATATTTGCTAATTAGATACACTATTTATCACCTGCCTATGATTTTATCACCTACCCAGTAGGCTATCTTTCTGGAGTTCCAACTACTAAATTTCTATCACACTGAACAACCATTATTTTTGAAAACTAATAATCCCAGATTTTATTTTCCCTATTCCTGTGCTGGCATATTCTGTAAATTTATGACAGGAAAGATTCTTTCCAAAGCTTACAGTATATTTGTAAAAGATAAAGTGTTTAATGGTTTAAAACTTGATTCCTTGGAGTACTGCAGGACTAGAAAAAAAGACATTTTACTCTGAACCCTCAAAAAGTGAAGATATTTTTGTGATTTTTGAAAGGGGAACCAGATCCTAAGGTACTAATTTCAATATCATGGCAATTTCCTATTGTAGAAAAGATAGGAATTTTACATCTGACACATTTATCTTTGGTTTTGGAATTCCAATTACTACTACACTTTTAATTTGGTATTGTAAAACAGCCATTCTTGAGCAGCTTCCAAAAAAGTGGTTTTCTACCATAGGTGTTTCATGCGTCCTAAGACGCTCTGCAAGATGATTTAATGCTTTTTCATAATACATGATGAGGTTAATCTTCATAATTTAATAAAGGGTGCCTCTTCCATGAAACCCAAAGGCTGATGTCCTTTTTTTCCTCCTCTCTCAAGTAGCTTCCTGTCTTTTCTTCTGAGTCTCCCTCATCATAGTTTTCTACTCCAATTGTCCCCAAGTCCATTAATTTTTCCCTTCATCAAAGATCATTAGTACTTTTCACGCCCATCCTTTAAAATTCTTCCAAGTGTCACCCAGAAATTGGAGGCAACAGAGATTAGCACTGTAGGAAGCCACAGGGTAAAACAGGAAGGCTTTGCCCTCTCAGAAATAACAAATTATGTGCTCTCCGTTTGGTTCTGTGCAGCAGTTGGAAGAAGCAGTGAAGCTGGCACCTTGTCACTGTTGCTGTGGCAGAGACAATGAAGAATCCGCCTCTAATTCTTTTTGACACAAAAGAAGACAGGAGAGAGAAAAACCATGACCACCTTGATCTTCAGTTCCCCCTTCCTGTGAGGGCAGGATGACAGTGATGTTTCCCACACGTCGTGGCTGAGCAGAAGAAAAGTTAAGGATGTTTGCAATACTGAACATTCCCAAGAAAATACCTAATAGCCCTCAGAGTATCATCCATAGCTCGAAAATACCCTAAAAGAAAGGAAAGTAGCCTTTAACCTAGTTGAATCAATACCTGTCATAAGCGCTACATTTCCTTTGAAAGTTTGTATCACCGTACTTTTAGCCTGTCAGCAACATTTCCAAGTACTAAGTGTACTCCTCTTATTATCAAAGCAAGGAAATACTTATATCCTCAGGACTTCCATCTGCAAATTAAAAATAAAAGAATTTAAAAAATGTAAACTACAAATGAAACAGTGACTGGAATTTCTTTCTAAAAACACTGTATTGAGTTACTAACGAGTTTCTAATAAAGAAAGCTCTTTTAAATTACTTATACCTAGTGGTTTCATGACAGGTACGCTCACCTTCTTGAATTTTACTGTTGCAAAGGGGGTGCAGGGTGTTGTCCCTTTTGCACTTTGCCTCCTATTTTCTTCATAGGTTGTAGATACACTCTAAAAATCATTGGGAATTTCCTGCTTAAATGAAAAAAATATGCAGATCTAAGTTCAACAAAGGTAGCCGTTTCTAACAATCTCTAGCAAACACAACACAGCTGACAGCTGAATGTTACAAATGGGGCCTCATAAACAGGGCTTAACAATTTTGTTTAAGATCACAAGTTCCCAACCAACACTTGAGCCTCAGAAGAATGTTCATTAGCTGCTATAAAAGCAAAATTGGTAGGGCTTTGTGATTCAGTGGAGGGCCTGAAAGGCGCACACAGGCAGACACACACCAACACACTGGAGAGTAGTATAAATTCTTCAGTTTGAATAATTTCCACTCTTTTCCTCTCACTAATATGAAATCGTGTTTCGTTTCAGTTAAAACCATTTTGCTGCTGTACATTTAATCATGTTCACATTTCTTTCCAGTTTAGCTCCCACTAGTCCCTTTACACAGCATCCAGCACGATTTTATACGGTGAAGAAAAAAAATAATCTGTAGCTAGAGTTGTTTTGTCCCACTGTTGTTTTCTTTAATCTTTTGTTCGATGCATGGAGAGATGCTAACCTTTCTGCGCTATCTTAACCGCAGTGATCTGGGAGCAAACCAAATGAGATTTAGTAGATATGTTTCTGTTGTCATTATTAAACTTCATATGCTTTGCTATGTAGGCAACATGTTTTATTTCTCTTAACTTGAAAGAGGTTTCTGTCTTATTGTTGCAATTTATTAAGGGCAAACAATCTAGGGCTTATAATAGGCCTGTAGGCAGAACAAAGCCCTTGTCAAATGGAAGGGTTGGCTGCTCAGCTGGGTAGCATGTAAATGTGCAAAAAGAACTGTTCCGTTCAAAGACACTAGACATGCTTTTTAAATAAAACATCTCATATAATGGAGAGTTGCCATTTAAGTGTTGTGTTGGAAATGTTAATTTAAAAAAAATTAATTTAACTGAAGAAATAGAGTTGCAGTCTATTTTTTTGTAAACTCTCCTAATAAACAAAATCCCACGTCACAAAGGTTTTTGCTAGAGCCTGAACATTGTATGTTTGTAAAATGGCAGTTTATTGTAATTTTATAACACCGTGTCGTGCAGGTCAGGGTAAGTTCATTGATTGCTGTTTTCACCTGGGTAGACCATGTAAACTTGATCTTATTCGAGATGTATATATTTTTTTTTAATGTAAGAGATCACTCTGCCCGTTACTTTGACACAGTATCATGTCTAAAAAAGTAAACCAGTTTCTCATTCTACAGCTCATTTAAAATTTCTCATTATGTGCCTCCTTTGCAAGAGCTGAAATTAAAATGACAGATAAAGATAACAGCATAATAGGCACTTTTTTCATGCACTGGTCCACTTGGGCACAGGCAGTTCCTTTTTTCCCCTCTCTGTTGAAATGGATAATCAGGACAGTATCATCAATTAGATTTTTCACTTTAACTTTTCATAATGTTTCCAGACTTCACTATTTGGCAAAGACAATTGGGACAGATTTCTTTATTTTTTCCTCTGGCCTAAAACTCAAAACCCCCCACTTCCCAAACTGTTACCACCGAAGAGTTTATTAAATGGCTGAAAAAGACAGCTGGTCCCACCATCTGTTAAAAATTTTCAGGGGCCAAATGAAACAGGTTACACCTTTAGCCATGCCAAGTCTTCCAATACCCCCTCCCTCTCACAGCCTGTGGAGGGCTAATCTGAATTTCACGCTCTGATTTTGCTATTGCTAATGTCTGAGCTTCTTATGTGTGCTTCTTGTAGTTGCTTATATTAGTTCTCCAGCAGTAACAAAAGCTCCCCTCTCCTTTCAACCTAGCTCATTTGCAATCAACGGAATCCTGGTCTATAGTCCCCTTTACAATAAGATACTGTACCTTGAAGGAAACCCACAGAGAACCTAGTATCTGACTTTTTGGAGCAACAGAGAAAACCAGGGGGACATTTGTGTTGTTTTGCAGCCACTTTTCTATAAATGCTAATGGAAGTAATTCAGATGTGCCAACAAAGACAGAATCTGTAACACGCTGCAGGTGTGAGGGGGCTGAAACAAAAGGGATGCTAACCCTAATGGTATTTCTTGTCATTAACAATTCTTTGATGTTCATACTCGAGGCTCTCTTTTATCTTGTAGTTTTTCAGCCATCTTTGTTAACATGCAGTGCAACTAAATCTTTCTTTCCCTAACCTTTAAAGACATCTGCAAAATGTTTATGCTAAGTTAGTTTCCATAGCATCTTTCTGTAACACACATTGAAGTAAAATGAGATAAAGCTTGCAAGGTTATTATTAAAACATCAGTAAGTTCCTATCATTAAGTGAAAGGAGCAGATCAATAAAAAGAAGCTCTTAATGTTACTTTAATAAGGATGAGTTTCTTGTAACAGGACTCAGGATTAACTTCAGTGTAACAGAAGTGGTGTTTATAATATAGCAGCTCTGTTGATAAGAACCAGTTTATTTTACTTGCACTCATTAAAAAAAGAATTACAAATATCATAACTTCCTATATTAAAGAGCCTTTCACTATATATTTAAGGACATTCTAATTTTCCAGAAGGGATTTCTCTACCACTAAGTGGGCAATGGCATTCAGTCAAGGCACTGTAGGTGGAGTTTCTCCATATCCATCTGTCTTTCCATGACTTACAGATGGAAAAACGCTGTGTCTTTTAAAGTGTTCAGCTCAGTGGGATGACAGTGAAATGAAATGAACAATCAAAGCACAGAAGATGCCAATCTGAACTACTGCACAGCACTACCAGCAGACCCAGTGTTTTGCTCTCATCCCATCGGTCATGTCCTGTTAGATCATATCCCATTTTTTAACAGCCTGTTCCATTATTGTTGCAGCATGCTGGAATGTTAAATGAGCAACATAATCAATCCATACCAATTTCCAATTGGAATTCAGCTGTAAATCTGCACTGAGTTAAAAATGCTGGAGATTGTAATACAAGTTATCAAAAGATACAGCTTTGTGAAGCTTCCCATTTTGTTTTTCTTCCAAAACTGCACTTCTAACAGATCAATTTAATCAAATAAATTAAGTCTGTGCCTGCATTAAATACAGCACTTATCTTTGAATTTGGATGTAAACTTCCATTACACTAAGCCTATGGAAGAAGAACATAAAGAACAGTGGTTACATTCGTACTTTTTCTTCTTTTACAGCTTACTTTCATCTTGAGGCATAAAGGGAAAATAGGAACAGTGTAGTTAATATGTCGTCTTGTCCCAGGTTTCAGCTGTACGGATTGATGGACTGAGCTGCTTTTTCTGTTTCATCTACAGCATTCAGCAGCCTTAGAAATGTGTATGGCAATTGATCTTAGATTACTGACAATTTTATCAAATTAACAGATGATTTTTAATTATTTTTCTAGCTGTAGCACTGAGGAGTGCTCATTCCTGGGGTGATAGCAACTAGAAAACTTAAAGTTTCTGTGTCAAAAGATTTTGTGATCTCAGTAAAAGCCATTCTGTCAGAGAAGCCTTTACATAATCTCTCCCATTGTGTTAACTGTGTTAATTTGTTGCTTATAACAGGGAGCAGCAGCAAGAACAAAAAACACTGAATAAGCCATGTCACACAATTTTGTGGAAGTACCTCCTCTGCATTCCACTCCCTTTGCTAGGAGCCCCAGTGTAGCATACTGCCATTTCCCAGCTATACAGCCATGCCATACTCCAGCACCCAGCTTTCTGAGGATCACTTCCACCAGACCCACCAGACCCTGATACCGCCGTCCTGGCCTCACCCATCGTCACCAGGGCATTGCACAGCATGGCTCCCCAGTTCTGCTATTCCAGTTTAGACAGGTCTTCATCGGAGACTGGCCATGACCAGTAGCACAACACTTTTTGGAAACAGCCTTGACAGGCCTCCCTCCCAGCACTGTAATCCAGCCCAATGGACTGCATCCAGGCTTTGTTGTGGTGATATTACTTTCACTGAGAGATCAAGATGAGACCTTCAAGCCTACTTTTACCCTACTGGTAATAGGTCAGAAACTGGGACTCGGGTCTTTTGCAGAAAAACGCAAACATGTTGATCTACCTACTTGCCATCTCTATCTGCCAACTATTTTATAAAATATTATTTAAATTATTGAAAAAAAAAATTCTCTCTGCAATTTGATTAAAAAAATAGGCCTGACAAACACAATCAAGAAATTTAATCTGTTACTGGCCTGATCGATAATATGTAATCTGGTTTCTGGAAACATTACTCCAAGATGCGTTTTTCACTGATCTGCTCCTATGCTCTTCAGCATCACAGCACGAGTACTGCAATAAACACTTCCCTGATAACATAATGTATATATTTACTGTTTCCACTGATGCTGGATTTATACATGTAATAAAATAATTTCCAATAATTCTTGAGAAATCCATTAAGACGAGAGTAAGGGCAGCAGCCGGTGTTTATAGACATAGTGCACTATTACTTTGAATCGTTGCCTTCCTCCCTTACCAGTTTCAGTGCCCAGCACGAAGGAGACACAAAGCCTCTCACCGAGTTCTGTAACCTTTAGCTCTGTCCCAGAGGACTGCTCCCTGGCCTTTGATTTTCATAGCACCCTGTGCTACTTTTGTCAGTCTGGGAGTCCTGCTTTGTTGTCAAGCAGAAACTTGTTAACCAAGCGTTCTGCTACAACTCCTCTCAGGGTGAACAGCCTAAAAGAAAAGGCACATTAACAAAATGAATTTCTAGTGTTAACAACAAAACTGACACTATTTCTCCTATTTTGTTGTCAGAGTTAAAAGCAGGATGGAGAAGTTGACATGGAGATGCCATGTCTTGTGCATATATCAGTACTAAAATTACTTACCCTGTTTCTTATAGGATGATGCTTTTGTGCCATATGGCTTTATTTTTAATTGTATGTACTACAAGTAACTGGTTAACCAGAAGACATTTAAAAATGCCACAGCTTGGTTGCCTCTCAAAATTCGCCTTCCGTTTTGAGAAAAAAAAAGGAGTGAGAAATAAGAGTATGGTAGACTTCAGGTATTTATCTCACTGCTAACTATTTTACAGTAAAAACGCAATACCCCCATATGATTACAATTCTTACAAAAGGAGGGAAAAATTATTCAATTATAACATTACTTTTTTTTTTAAAAGGTGAAATTTTAAAATTGGGACTTAAATCCCACTTTACATCCATTTAAATTTGGTGTAAAATAGCTATTAGTACTACCCAGACATCCTGACTTCCAACCATTTGCCTCCATCACAAAACTACCTTCTTACTCCCTCTCCATGAGATCATATAACTTTTTCTCAAATGATATATTTCCTAATTTTCAGTAAAGAAGAAACTTGTGAAGAAGCTCCACTTACACCGGTGGACTTGAGTTCTACGACATGAGATTTGATCATCTGTCCTCATACGCATGAAATCAAGCAAAGATCAATGGAAACAGAAAAGAGACCGTTGTGTATTAAAACTGCAGGCTTTAGGCATACGTCTTGCGCTATCAGAGACAACCACATAACAAAGTATATGAAACATTCTGTTTTCCTACTGTTTATTGAATTAAGTATCAAGTAAGAATAGACCAAAAGACTCTACATAACTTCAATTTCTTATTTATCTCTATTATCTTCAATATTTAAAACCATACCTGTTTTTTATGATGATTGATAGAAGTTATAAATTAAAAAAAATATTCCTTCACAGTAATGGATGTTGGTTATGACAATGAAGGCAGAGGTTATCCAGTGAAGACTATCTTTAAATAAGGGACAGCAAAAATTGAAAGGATTTACAATATAGAAAATAGGAGATCCTTATAAATCTTTATAGTGTGCAACCATTTATATTGAATGGGAAGTACAGTGGGGTATGTAAAAATTAGTACCAAGTGAATTGGTAGCTCCCTTTTACCCTCTGACAGCCCAAGTCAGAAGGTCTCCAACTCAATTGAAAAGAACCACGTTTAGATACATTCCTTTTGTTTAAAGCTGAAAGAATAAATCCACTTTGTGTGCATGTGTGCACCATGTATGGCATTTAGTACCACAGTGTACCAGAAGTCAGGAACTTAGTGCAATTAAAATGCAGTGAGATAATTGCTTGGAAGTATAAATATTCAGTTATCTAAAATACAGAAAAATGTAAGTATAGAATCATGTAAGCATTATGCTTATATTAGCAACTGTGCCAAATGACGCAAGAGAATCAGCAGTTGCCTACTATTAAGAAGAAATTTTCCTTCCAGGAAGATGAGTTTGTGATTGTCCAGCGTGGGTTTCTTTCTGTACCTACCAGAGAAACAATTGCTTCTGATTCTTACCACCAAAAGGAAAATCAACTTTTGGTTGGACTGTACTTAGCAATGTCTTCAGCTTTACATTACTTATAGCCATATTTGATAAGCTTCTCAGTACCAACTCCTTGGAGGGCCTGGTAGGGGCCACTTAAAAGACCCTCATCGCACAAAAGCCCTTTCCACCACTCTTACAGTGTATGGGTGAGGGAGGTCACAGTGGGGGCAAATTTAAGATGGCTGCAATTTACTCCTATTCCAAAGTCCCTTTATGTTACTAAAGTGATGTAAATGTTTAAGTGAGAAGCACGGTTAAAATTACCAAATGAAAGGGGCTAATCTCCAAAAGCTCCCAGCCCGATTTTTGTTGGCAGAGAGAAGTTTTTAAGCTGCCATAACTGAACGGCAGAAATTGTCCTCAGCATGAACCGGTATCTAGTGCCACCAAGGTCTACAGAAGAAATCTACTAAAATCCCTTGTTGAGCTTCACCCTTTTCTCTCCCATCTGCTGAAAACTGGTTAATATATTACACACTGTCTAAGAAATTTTCTTCCTCCTAACAGGATTTAAACTCTTTACTTTCATAAAATATTAAGAACAGGATACGTTATGAACTACTAAGCAAAATACATTAATATTTCAGGATAATATATGTGAAAGGAAATTAATCAGAACAATGCTTCAATGGAATCAGAACTAAAGGAGAAAATCTTCATGTTGATGTGCTCCCACTGACCAGGACCATCACACTGACGTGTCTCCTGCACTCCTTTTCATGCACAAATCCATCGACCCAAACACACATGTCTGTCAATGTGGGAACAGAAGTTCAACTCTCTGGCTGGTTTAAATGCGACTGCCATGGCTCTACAGCAAGCTGAGGATATGGCCTTTAATAATCTGGGGGCATGTATGATGTGCTCTAAAATGAGGATGAGAGAAGGCCCTCTCACAGGGGTTATCTGGTGAGGGTAAAGTGAATTAATCCAAACCAAATGAGGAAAGGGGGCTAAGGTAGGAAATATTAAAATGCACAGACCAGCTTTGTGCACAGCTTTTAGCCACGAAGTAGCAAGAATGAAAAGACATTGTTCAACAGCAGCTTTTAGATAGAAACTTCAGCATAAAAATATTAGTGACATTAAACTAATTTGAAAAATTATAGCAGCTGTAGATAGTGACATTGCATAAAACTAGGAAAATACTGTATTCTACCCTTTTCATGTAATTAAGGACTGCTAAAAATCTCTTTGAAGTCCATTTCTGATGGCTATGGTTGATACAAGCTTAACAATTGGGAAGAAAAAAGAAGAAACCTAAGGAATGTACTTAGGGAATGTTTGCATTTTGCTTGTCCTTTACTATTTAAAGTTCTGAAGCTGCTCTTGTTAACTTGGGCCTCCATTCAGCAAAGCACTTAATCACATGCTGAAATTTCATTGATTTCAGTGGAACTTAGGCTTTGGCTTAAGTGCTTCACTGAATTATATCTTACTTTTCACTTTCCCTTCCTTCTTTATGAAATTAATAGAACTACTCAGAGTAATGTATTACTCAGTATAAGGTAAACTGTTGGGTTTTAGACAAGTGACACAACACCTAACCGGAAACCTCACTACCAGTTAACTAAAACAATTGATAAACTCTAATTACACATAATAATGACGTGAATTGCAGTAATAACAAAACTTCATTTTCCGAAATAGTTTTCAAAAAGGAAGGATGGAACCACAAAACATCGATATTGCTAGGACTCCATGTGATCTATGCTAATATAAGATCAGAGTAAGTAATTTGACTCTTTTAAAATAATGTTATTTTCCATCCAGTTATGTTACAAATTAGTGGAGACTTTATACATAGCATAGCGTTATATGCTATTTTTGATGAAGTGTCATAACAAATACTCATTCTTATTACATTTTGACAAAATGTAAAGAAACTGACCTGCACACATGCATTTGTATTAGTTGCCATTCATATTTGTACCGCATTTTTGAATTAATTCATCTACAGCTACTCATCAATTCTCTTTTGTTTAAGGAGTCCCTAAATTTTAAAGGCTTTAAAGTGCATCTACCCAGATGTATAGCAGAGGAGAATGAGGAGTGAACTGAAGGACTTCAATCTCTGGCAGGATTTTAACTTCTAGTTTCAACATTCTGTTATATTTTGGGTGAAGACTGAGTCAAGCATTGTTCTTCCTGGAACAGCTGAATCCTTGTCTCATCCTTATCTGCTCTGCCTAACTTAATTTCTGTGTTTATTAGGAATTTATTTTTTTTTCCTCATTACCTTTTCTCCTTTCAAAACCTATTCTGTCTCAGGGATGCCCAGACTGCCCTTGGGTCTCATTTCCCATGCCATGTTTCCTTGTCCTGTGGTCAAAAAGATGGTGCCAGTGAACTCTGATACTAAGGAATTCCGTATCTTAAGGAACAGTTGTGAACTGCACCTCCACAAGGAAGAAGGTTTGTTAACACAGATGAGGGTAAACCCACTGGAGGGGAAATAAAAACAAGGATCAGAGTCAGGTCTATAAAATACATGGTCAGATTTAATCAGCATGGTTTCTCAAAAAAAAAAAAAAAAGTTTTTGAGCAAATTTGTAAGGCTGTACACATGAACATTTTATTTCCAAAAGATTTTACAAGAGCTTGTATGGAAAAGAAGCAAAGAATTGTCACAGATCAAAACTGTGGGTCAGAAACAGAAAGTAAAGAGTGAGGTGTAATAGTCAGCTTCTGTCATGGAAACCGTTACCAGCAAAGCATCTCAGTGTTCCACAGAAAGTTACATACTGTTTCATTAAGGATTTGGAAAGAAAATGAAAAGCAAGTAGAAAAATCTGCAGGTGATGTTTTTTTTCCCCTAGTACATATAAGAGGTCTGTGGAAATGTAGGAATCACTGCAGCCCAGAGATACAGGTTAAGAAAAAAATTTAATACTTGCATGGGTAACAAGAAAAACTAGTCATAGTGATGGTTTCAGTCACAAGGACTATATGGAGCAGTAAGTGAAATGTTAGCTTTAGAACTGTTTTGCTTCTTAAGAAAAATATTTACAAGGTAAGTTGAGACACAAGTATTATTTTAGATGATTTCACTCTGTACTTTCTTGTACTGTTAAAAGCCATACACAGCACAGGAAGTTATACAGGATGATGTTTAATACCAGTCTAATGAAATCCAAAATGTTTCCACTATGACCCCACATACAAATTTTCAGTACAGAGTTCTTTTAACCCAGTTCAGTTCCTTGATCTTATTTTTCACACAGCTCTACCAGCAGCTGTGCCAGCACAACAGAAGGGATGACACAGGGTGGGAACAGCAGCTGGGGGGAGCAGGGAAGAAGGGGTCAGAACTGTACAAACTAACCTTGCTGCTAAAGAAACGTGACCGTTACCAACAACAATGCATACAGGTAGCATTGCTCCCCTTTACTAGAACTGCTTATAGAAGTGCAGCTAAATGGGACAATTCACAGCTGCAAAACACATCTAAATTAGTGAAAGTTACTAGCTGAAATTTTATTTTTTAATATATTCTACAAACAGACATACACAAAGTTGGAAGAGATTGATTGGAAGAGATTACCAGCATGAAAATCCTCTTACCAGTATGAGTCAACAGAGTAAGTGAGGTTCAGCTTTGAGCAAAAGACACACCTCTTGAACGAGGAGGAGATGGGGAACTGAGAATGCTGTCATCTTCAGGGATACATTCAACAGCTGACAATGAGTTGTAATACTCGTCCTCTCCATCCAGCACTTTGACTTGGCTTCAAAGAAAACAGACAACATTTATTAAGTTAAAAAATTAATTCTGTCAATATCTTCTGAACTAGAAACTCTTCTGTGGATGTGAAAGAGTGCTAATACAGAAAGGAAGGAAAAAGATGGGATGATTTGATGAGAAAGATAGAGCTTTTATACATACTTTTCCTTTGCTATTACTTTATGATTATACTCTGAATGGTTCTCAGGATCAGTGAAATGCAGTAGTCTTTCAGTCTGAGCGTACAGAATGACAGACCAACTATTTGCATCAAATAGGCATTTCATTTGAGCGATGTGACTCTTTTGTCTGTATATGTGCCCCAAGTAGGGTATGATTTTGATAACGTATTTCAGCTGATGGTTTGCTGTGAATACAAGCCAAAGAGCACGTCACCGATTTCTGGGGAAAGCCCTGTTGATGTCAAGGGGCTTTCATGTTCCTGTGATGTATGATGAGCACTGCAGTCCCATGTTTGTGTTGTTATTCCCTGAACGGGAATACAGACTTTTCTAAACTAGAGGAGGGACATAAAATAAACCAAAACTTGTGCAGCTGTGCAAATTTTAGGCTTTAACCTTGACTCAAAGACCTCTGATTCATATAGTTATATTCAGTGGATTAATTAAAAACAGAGGAGATAAAACAGAAATTTGTTGTGTATTTTTGGAGTAGATGCATTTGCGAGACCAAGCATCCATTAGTTCTCCCTAGTCCATGTGACCAGTCAATGAAATATTTTGACAACAATATAGTAGTCAGCCTGGCTTTTGTAAGTGGTTTTCGGTGACTTCTACCTATCACCAGGCCATAACTGCTCACGTAACAGTGAGAACTGGCTCAGTTCAACAGAGAAGGAGCAAGTCCCTTTTGGGCTGAGTGGTCTCTGTCAGTTCTTAAAATGTGCTCCCCCAGGAGGGTTGAAGACCGTTATGGGAGTGCTGCTGCAAAGCTGGCATGGCTTCTGTCCGTGTTCTAGGTTGGAGAACTTTGGTATCAACACCCTTCATCTGGCACCTTTCACTAGTGCTAAATGCACTTAAAAACATAAAGAAAGCCATTTTTCTGTGTGGTAGGAATACTCGGAGAGAGCTGGCGAGCACGTTTTGTAAGAATCAGTTCTAGTGCCTGCAGACAGCAGTACATGCAAGTTTTACATTTGCTTCTGCAGAAAATGTCCAATGTCAATGCACAGAAATATGTTAATTGTTTATTTTTAGAAGCCTCTCTAGAAAGTTTTGCATATTCTGTAATATCACAAAGGACTTCTTCTGTTTACAGTTGCTTAGAACTAAGAAGATAGATATTTACCCAAGTTTTCTTGGCTTCCTCTTGCTCCCTTGATATTCTAGAGTTCCCTGTGGAGAGGGCCAAGAACACACAGTCAAAGCAAAGCAGCAAGTCGTTAATTTTTAATTCAAAGTGATTTTGTGTTGAATGCAAGCAGATGCTGATAATATCAGAAGTCACAGCATAATTTTTTTGATCAAAGGGCTCAAGTGAGCCTGATGAAGCATGCATCTTGCTCGTCTTTGATAAACCACATCAATTATTCACCGTGAAGGCAGACATCCTGACATGAAAGCAACAGATAAAGAGCATAAGCACATGTTCAAGACGAGAGCAGAAGAACGTGGGGGTGGGGCTGGAGGGGCTGAAACAGGTATTAATAACAGAATTATTAACTGGAAACAAAGCCAGTAAAACAGCTTTATTGCCACTTTGAACTCACATTTAACTGGTTATAGTACATGTTGTCCTCAGGGCTATTCAGCATTTTGGGCTGCTGACATCGTCGACGAGGTGTTCTCAGCTTCTGTTCAAGACAGTTTTCTGAACCTACAGTAAGATAACACAATTTAGTTTTAAGCTGTGCCAGGTGCTGTGAATGTCTTAGTGTATTTTAGTCTGTAAACAGTCTTTTCTTCTGTCCTATTTGGTCCTGGATTTATTAGTAAGCCTGTCCTACCCAAAGTAAGAACACAGAAACTTGGGGAGCTTTGTTTTCTCTTTTGAAACTTAGTTCAAACACAAGTTTTTAAGCAGAACTTCAATTCTACTTTTATAACATTTTTTATTCTTCCATATATCTATATCACACAGCTCCTTATTCCTTTCACACCTTATCTTAGTATCTTCTGTTATCTAAGCAGGAAATGAGGTATACTGTGACTAGCTAGGGATATTATCATTCAGCAGCAGTAAACGCGTTTTTCTACAGTAGATAGTAATAACGCCTTTTGACTGATGAGACTTAGTCTATTATCATCATTTTTATTATATAAAAAGGCTACCTTCTTGACATGGCTCTCTATTTAATCTGAGTAATAGGACTGGTTTGGAATTATGCTTTCTTAATATAATTTGTGATGTGCTGTAAAGTAACAGTTGCTTAAAGTCATCTGGAGAGCAGAGTTTGAAGATGAAGGAAGTATTTCAGAAGGGGTAGACTCTAAAAAAGAACTTAGTCTTTTTATTCCCTTTTTTTTTTTTTTGTATTAAGGAAAAAAGGCATTGTGGTGTGTTGTACTCTACCTTACCAGGTGTTTTCTCTGGTACATCCTCTAGATTACCAGGACAACTATTTTCAGGATAAATCAGAACCACTAGCTTACTACAAGACACTGTTGGGGGAATGGTAAGGTCATTTACTTTTCAAATGATTCTCCCAATGCCTTTGACTTTTCTGTTATCTCCCTGTTAAAAATTATTTTGGTGACAGTATGAACAAAACCAGTTTTTGGTGGCACTGAAGGAAGAATATACATCTTCTCACATTTGCATTCCATACTGCACAGTAAACTTACTCCAATACAAAAGACCAGCACAAAGATCAAGTAGCACATGAGTTCCTTTAAACACTTCAAAACCGAAGCCAATATAACTTGTGCGGATGCAGGGCTCCAATCTCACAAATCATACGTAATATTTGGCCTTAAGGAGCAGGTAATGTTACAAAGGAGGTTTATCATACACCCAGGATTACAGTTTAAAACTATCGTACTTTCCTGCAATTCCTGAGGGAGGTAGAGGAGGTGTTGAACTTCAGTATTTTCAGCCAAATGACTGACTGTTCTGGGAGTCTTTCTCTTTTTCACCGTCTTTGTCCCTCTCAACAGTAAAATTTGAAATATACCAGTTTCCTCTGAGTGTGGGGCTGCAGTGTCTGTGTGGGAGGGGAGCACTTGTTTCATGCCAACCAACATGTTCCCTCACAACACCTGGGAAAGGTGGTGGGTTAAATGGCCAGAGAACAGACTGCAGAGCTGGGTCTAAAATTCCAAAACAATTTTATAGAGAAACGTTATATTTCTCCAGTAATATAACAACTTTTAAATAATACGCTCATGCTGCTTACTAATTTAACACCCAAAGCTTTAACATTTTATACTTTCAAGTTCAGTAAACGTTTATAGTTTTGCTAAAGGGATTGTGACAGCTGAGGCTGAACTTTTGCTGCTTACCTGTATTGTATATAACCAGACAAGGCAGAAGGTGTTCCAGAAAACTATTTTGGGGAAATTGGGTGCCCAGGCAATATCTGTGTCTTTGGAAAATTTTTTCTCTAATATCTAGATAGGACGTAGGTGCAATTTTGCTCTCTCTGAAGTCTCTGGAAGTTTTGCGGAAGACCTGCCCTACCTACATTCTACTCTGTCATTGTTTGCTCTGAAAGTTACTCAAACTGATCTCACAGCTTTCTGTGTCAGGACAGGAGGGTCTGCAATTTTTGCAAGCAATGTTTTCAGTTGTAAGGCCACATGCATTCCTTTTTATAGCAACGTAGTCCTCCAGTACTTCTCCACAAGCAATTCTTTTATTCCAGCAAGAGGCTGGTATGAATACTTAGGTCCTCACAGTTCTGCATAATTTCACACAACTCTCTGCAGCTTGCCAGAAGTAAAAACACAGCACACAAATATTTAGAAAATTTTAAACAGTACAATATTATGATGAGGTATTGTTTTTTAATTTCCCCCAAATGCTGTTGTGGCCTTCATGTTACTTTTTCAAAACACCTATTTGTATAGTCTTTGTTTCACAAATGTCTTTTATTCTTTAGGATTCTGACACACTAATATTTTGCTCTAGCTTTTTATCTTGACAATTATTTCTGTGCATTGTACGGGTGGTCTGCAGCTTGTGTCTTCTGAAGGAAATACCCTTTCAGTGGGCCCATTTGTCTTAGTGTTTAGTAGCATACTACACAAACAGTACAAAATCTGCTAGCATTTATCATAAACTGCCATATCTGGAGACAACGGTATTAACATGTGCTCAACACTCAGCAGTTGAGTAGGCATTTTAAATGCTGTTCTAAAATATTTTGCTCTGATGACAAACTTACTTAAAGCCACCAATAAGAAAAAAGTCACTTTTCATATTCATAGCAATAGCAGCAGCCCCAGTATCATTAACAAAGTACAGCCTACGCTGCACCCAAATTGTGCCAAGTGTCTCTGGCATGTCCAGGCTCCTGAGTTTGCTACAAATTTAGAGACCAGATGAGTGAGCACATGCACTTCCTTCAGGTTGTTCTTTAGCATCATTTTTTAAGTAAGAAAGAGATCCGCCCTGCTTTGGTCTGGAAGAAAACATTTCCTTGTAACTCTAAGGACAGAAAATCCTTAGGTTACAGTTTCTTTATTGGTAAATTCCTTACTGCAGTGCAGAAATAACACAGAGCAGGCATAATGCCTTCTGCCAAGTGCACTGTGTCAGCCGATCTCGCAACTGTAGGGTAGCTGAGGTTCTGGGCATCCTCCTCCTTTCCCCACTCGAGCCCAGAGAGGCTGATACACATGGGTGAGCAGGCTCATGTTGCTTACAGTGAAGGGAATTGGAAACTGGAAAATGGGTAAATCTGTTGGCGTTTCAAGTATTTATAAATAAACAAACTGATGGTGTTTTCTTTTACTCCTCTATTACCACCATTTGCTATCCTTTTTATTTCTCTGATATGTAAGAGCCCAAGCTCAATCCCAGGATCTTGCAGTGCTCAGACAGATTAAAAAGACTGTGTGTTTTCAACTAAATGCAAAATCAAACATTCGAGTTACATTTTTAGGAACTGGGAATTGTGTAGCTGGAAAGCAGTTTCTCCAGGAGAGACTTGGGAATCACCACGGGTATTCAGCTGAATATGAAGTAGACTGGGTGCAAAGCAGAGGCCCATGCAACAGAAATAGGAAAACGGTTTTATCATTGAGTGCAGAATTATTTTAAAGTGGGTGCTGTAACCTGCAGAATATTTTGAGAACAAGAACAAGCTGAAATCTGGAAAACCTGCTGTATGGTGAGAAATTTAAAAAGACTGTTCTATTTAATTTTTTTCCAAACAAGGTTAAGAGGTGATTTGAAGCAAGTCTAAACCTTGGTATAGAAAGTGGAGGGTTTTTCACCTTTGGAAAAAAAAAAAAGTCTGAACTGTCCAGTGGGCAGAAGTGGAAGAAAATTTCAGACCAGAAATACAGGACATAGTGAAAGCAATCAGTCAGGAAAAAAAAAAAATCTAGCTATATGATGGAAGCTCAGGTTGAGATAGAAAGTTTTTATAAAAGGTATGTTTTGACTCAAGCTAAAATTAAAAACTGTTCAAGATAAGACACAGATCCCTTATAGCTTAATATGATTTTTTATCATGAGTCTCAATCTACAGAAGATTTTGTATTGATCTTTTGATTTCTGGGATATACTTTCACCTCTGAATAGCCAGGCGATTCTTCTTTGCTTTCCTATGGCTGAAATGGAAATATTTTTCTTCAATTAGCCCTCACATCTATCATACTGACACTTTTTATGACATCTCTTGGCTTGGAGATGATTAGCACATTTCTTATGTCACATCTTATTTAGATTATTTTTCTGTTTAAAAATCCATCCTTTCCACAGGACTCTTTCAGAAATACACAAACAGTAAGATTTAATGAAAGATTTCCAAATGCTCTTTAGCACTGACACAAGGACTTCTGCATGTAGGCTTTGGGCCCTGACCAGCACTTTCAAAACACTACCTGCAAAAAGGTATTCTTTTAACGACTTCCCGTGAGGCAGATGACTTCACTTGATATTCAGTGAAGATGTCATCTTCGATGTCCTGTTTGTCCCGCTTATCTTGGTATTGAAAACTTGGGGACCAGGCACTGGGCACACTTTTCAGAGGAACAGAATCATCAGTTGTTGCTCTCTGAAATGAAGTAGGGTCTTCCTAAACTGCTCATGATTAAACCCTTGCTTCAAAACCCCCCTGATGCTGATAACCTCACCAAACATTGCTAATTTTTCCTATATAGGGAATTCTGCAGAGAAAATGGTGATGAGGCAGCTACAACTGCATTTGGAATTTCTAAAATCCACTGACGCTCAGTCAGATTGTTTTAAGGTTGGTGCAGCACAGAGGGGGTTCTAAGCTCTAGATGACATCTCAGTTCTAGCAAGGAATGCAGAAAAAGGATCTTTGCCAAGGTGTCAGTGCTACACAGCAGACTGTGTCACCGATTCCCTTGCTGAAGGGACTCCATCCACTACAACACATATCGAAGGGTGGAGATGAACACTCTCATTTTCTTTCTGAAGCCATTTACCCAAAGCAGGTTCAGAAGAGGCTAGCCTTGTCTCTTTTTCTGTTAGAGGTGAACACAAACTTAATATCACAGGATGGGTAGTCCTTCTCTAATTACTCAGATGGGAAGATTTAGAGTACAAGAAGGGGCAGCCTGCTAAAGGAAAGGTAATAGGGCCATTAAGGGTCATATATATTATTAACAGAGTAAGCAAATAAAGTAGATAAATCAGTATGACCAAGAAAAATAGTAAGCATGTGGCTGATTTCCAATCTATAATACCAGATGAAACATGAAAGTGCAACCCTTAATTATAAGCAAATATTAGCACAGACTCATGGGATCTCATCATAACATCTCAAGGTCTACATTCATGAAAATTTAAGCAATGTTTAAAATCATGTTAATTTGTTCTTTGTTTGTTTCTTTTCCTGCCAGTCTAATTTATTCCAAAAGACTTTGGTTCTCAAGCCTGGATATATTGATCATGCCTATGTAAAGCATTGTTATAGCCTGGGGAGAAGACTTTTGTGGAAAAACTTGTCTTTGTTCTCCTTTGATAATTTATATGTATTTTGATGTTTTCAAGCTTTTCCAGTTTTGAATCATTTTTCAAGGCAGCAAGTTAACTTCACTTTTTCTCTTGAAGTCTTAGGCAAATGCAGAAATGACCTCACAGACAATGATAATATATATCCTCCTCCTGGACTGGATGCTAAGTGGATAATTACGTGCTGCATGTGGATTTCAAGGAACAGCTACATTTCTTCTGTGCCATACAAGTCTGTTCAAGCAGAGGACTCAAGGGGCAAGTGACTCTGGTCTCACTCATATAAATGTTAAATGGGAGTGACTGAACGTCACTTATGCAGTAAAAAATGCTGTAAATGAGCTAGCCTGTATGATTTTAATTATTTCAGCTTTATTTTAAAAAAGGAGACATTTACAAAGGGCACATAATGGTGTTGGGCCATAAGTGTTCACGCAAACATATTTTCCTCCCTTTCTCATTCCCATGATTCTCCACCATTTGCACAAATTTGCATCACACCATAACTGCAAAATGGGAGTAAAATGAAAAACTTGCCTGAGCAGCAGAGTGAATACTCAGGCAGTTAGCCCCCACTGAGCTCCTGCTGTGCCTGCCTGCCTGCCACACTCAAGCCAGTTAGCGCCGAACTATCTTGCACATCCCTGTACTAAATTACGATCAGTGTGACGTTAGCACGAGCACACATTAAGAGACACCAGGCCCATATCACAGGGTATTTGTCTACTGCCTGTTAAATGTTACCAGCTATAAACGCATCAGAAACAAGGACAAGAGAACAGGTCTGCTAGGTTTCACAGTACAAGTACTGCAGTGCAATCTGTAGCTTCATTTGGGAATGATTTATTACTATTAGCTTCAATTATCAGGTTATCAGGTCCTGGTTACCAGGTCTATGATGTATACTATACCTTTAATTATATTACAGTAGTTCTGTAAAAATGTTGGAGGCTGACAGAAAATAAACACACCGTCTGAAAGATTTTAACCTCAGTATAGGCAAAACCACACCAAGAGACAGCAACTCAGGGTAGGAGAGAATAAAGACTACATAGTGATTTAAGTAATAAGGTGTCTCTAACTTCTTTTCCCTTCTGAGGTTAACGAGAGGGGAAAGAGAAGACTACAGAAAAGGGAAAAGGACAGGGAAAAGACAGAAAAGGAAACAACCAAGTACGATACTGAGAAACTAAGGAAGAGAAGAAAAGGGAATAAACCACCATTAATGGTGCAACAGTAGAACACAAGTTCTGGCATCAGAGGATTTGATTAACCTAGTAACATCAGAAGCCTGGAGGCATATTGACATATTTAATATTATTAACAGCTGTAATTCTCTCCAGGATACTTCATGCTTACCTAGCAGTACCTTCAGAGCTCTGCAAATATTCACTAGGGCTATCCATTCTGTTGATACAATGAGATATTGTATGATGAGAACCATTCTTGCCACCAAATTCCCTCAGTCCCTTTCTCTACAGAAGTGTGTCCAGGAATATTTATAGGGGCTGGTGCTCTTCATGCTGCTAGTGACAAGCAAGCATGGAAAGAACAATAAAACAGATCTCCTTTGAGGAGTTACAAGGCCTCAGCCCTTGCTGACTCTCACAAAATATCTTACTGGAGCTTCACATAAGTGTTGCTAAGGGAAAGGACATTAACTATTTAAAAAAAAATAAATTGATGCTTAGAAAGAGTGATTAGTCCTTAGCAAATTCTGCAACTCCGGTGTACTCAAAGCTCTTACTTGGATTTGGTAGGTAAGAATAGTAAGTTAAAATTAATTATTTTCAGTGCCAAGTGCTTTGTAGTCTAAGTCTATAGCTCCAAATGTAGTTACCAGATTCACTGAAAACACAGAACCTGGAGAAGTAAAAAGTCCTATAATAGAAAGATTTAAAATAAAACAAAACCAAGCCTCAAGATCACCTCAGATCCCCCCCACAACGGTGGTGAACTAGAATTCTGTTTATTCAGATGGAGTGTGCTCACAGTGCCAAGAGCCATAGACTGCTAGGGAAATTAGTGTAGCCTCTTTGATGTCATGTGCATCCCAGAATCTGTAACACACTGCTAAAACTGTGAGCACAGCCTTTTGTTTATAACCCTAAACAGAACCATTTGAATACACACACTGAAAGAACTGGTAACAGAAGCAATGCATTTTCTTCCACCCAGTGATTCATTACTTACAGCTTCATTTTGGATACTGCAGTTCTATGCAAAGCCATATGCTTTAGATTATAAAGCACACTAAGCAAATCATAAGTTTTTCAAGATGGTATGTAAAGGCTGTTTTTGCATCTGTTTGTTGCCAAAGACCCAGATGATACTGTAATTAGAACAACAAATACTTTATGTGAAATCAATCATTTAGCTGTCTCTGAACCTTGAGACAATGGCTTTTAGATACACTTTGTTGGGAAACAAGATCCATAAATAGTTAGAATCTTGGCTTTTGTTGTTTTTTCCCCTTCCAACACAATTCTGATCATTCAGTATTTGTCACTTCTTTCAGTTTCTATTGTGACTGATTTAACTGTAGAGGGAAAAGGCAGAGATTAAACAAAGCATACCAAAGAACTAAACTGTTAGTGACGAACAGGGGTAAGATTCAAACCTGTCAGCAAACAAGCATGGTCCTGAGGACATGTCTTCCTATACACGATGAATACAAACAATCCCTCATACATCCTCCATGCAATAACCTCTAGTAGTGGGTTCCAGAGGTGTGGCAGGTAGTCAACTAACCAGTCAAAGCCCAAGAGGTTTACACAGCTATAACTTTAACTTCAGGAAAAAAATCACGCCAAACCATCCTGAATGGCAGAAACCACTTCTGCACAATGAAGAAAACTTAAACTCATGATTATTTTTCTTCCCCTCCTTAAACTTGATCCAAGGTGGTTGTGGAAGTTGCTTTTTGGTTAAATCTTGTGATCTTTTCAGAAGAGACAGTTACTGATGAAACCCAGGACGTTTCAGGCATGCTGGAATTACTACACATCACAGCATATTTTGTCATTTTAGAAGACCTGCTTAATCCAATAGCCACCAGGTGATAAGAAACAGCTATCTATATGTGAGGTAAGTGATGTCTCTCCTGCAGTTTGAGTGATGCTATATAATCAATATGAAGAATTTTTCAGGGGAAAAACCTACTGAGAGCAATTAAATACAAAGAGATCACTTCCAGATTGGGAAATCTCTGAGCCATAAACCATGCTAGGCTGGAGAGTGTTCTGGGCAAATATCTCTGCTTGCCCTACTTTTGTACTATACCCTAGTCTTCTGCTCTTGGTTGCTGTGGGAGAGAGGAAATTAGGCTAAATAGGCTTGGGCTGGACATGCTCTTTTTTTTGGTGAGGTTGATAACATTCAAGTGACTAGGAAAGAAATCCACTTAAAATAAATTCAAGCAAACTAAATCCCCAAGAGATATCTGAACCTGAGGTTGAGGTAACTCCTCCCAAGGTGCATATCAGTGTCTTCAAGGCAAAGACCATTTTGAAGTCAATTGCTTATGTCACGACAGTTGTATTACACTTGCCTTTTTGTTAGCCCTGCACCAGATCAGCCTGAGCTTCTGTAAGGCAGAAGTAGAAATCCCATGCAAGGAGGAATACAAAGGAAAGCCAGGCATTCTTCAATTTTCCTCGACATACCCCGTTTTCCCTTCTCTGTAAGTATTTGTCTGAGGAACTAGTCTTGAAGTAGAAACACTGGAACACCAACACAGGCACTGTGCACCCAGAGGCTTGCCATGATGCAAACCTGTCCCATCAGCATTATCTCATGTTTGGGACTCACCCTGTTAGGGCAGTATATTCATTTAGTGAAATGAAAGAAAATAGGACTAGAACGTCAAGTGACTATTTTGTCCTTCTCTGCCTTCCAAAGTAAAACTGCATCTCATGTTGGAGGTATGAGAAATTTTCAAAATTGCTCTGAAACAAAAGATATCAAAAACATTTTCACAAACAGCATCAACAACAGAGCCATCATTAGTACTTCTGCACAATAAGATGACAGCTATTCCCTCAAAGATGAATTAGGATGATGATGTAATCAATCTGATTGATTAAACAGCTTTGGCAACCTTAAAGTGCAAATCCTAAATATCATAACAGTAACATCACTTTTAGAGATGTTCTCCAAAGTACATTTGGACCTGCTAAGGCACAAGTTTTTAAACTGCAGATTGTGGATTTCAAGCGCTGCATATCATGTGCTAGTATGTCTTAGAAAACTCACTGGACCTTGGCACTGGTTCAGCTTGTGCATTTTAGCTAAGAAAAGCAAAGCATATGGGGAAGAAGATGAAACAAACATAAAATGTAAACACTGCAATTAACTTTTAAAAATAAAAAGTCAAACATTCAGTGCATTAGAGAACAGTAACAAATCACAAATACCTTTCTATTGCTGCTTCTCTACAGAGCCAACTACTGAAGCTGCCAAAAACGTATCATACAAATGTGGGGAGTTTGTGTAATCAAAAGTAGGGCAGGAGGCAATCTGTAAATTCACACTCAGTTAAGACATGGTTCATAACGGGCCTGTGTTTCAGAGTTGCTGTCCTAGCATACAGCCTGGATGCTTTTAAAGGTAATCCCTCACCTTCTTCCAAACTGTAATAATAGCATTTTTATCCCAT
The DNA here is from genome assembly GCA_027574665.1 of Rhynochetos jubatus. Lineage (NCBI taxonomy): Eukaryota > Metazoa > Chordata > Aves > Eurypygiformes > Rhynochetidae > Rhynochetos > Rhynochetos jubatus. The sequence continues at coordinate 21,939,854 of CM050654.1, forward strand.
ATCCTCAGAGATTAAGCCACTTGATTGACTTTGAATTCTGGACACACAGGAAATTTGTATTAATTTAGCATAATGATGAGGCGCAATAAAGGCTCTGTGGAACCACAACAGCATGGTCTCTAAGGTTTTGTTCGTTACAGAAACACAATTTGCATATCTAAAGGCTTGAAACCATGGGTCCATATTGATACAACTAGTATCTCAAATTTGAGTGTAGCAGATTCAGCATATATTTCAAAGAATAAATGGTAGAAGCCAAAGATAAAACTCTCAGTAGATTTCTTCATTAAGAAAGAAGTTTTTCCTGAATTCAAGGTAGTTGGCAGAAGTAACTTTTAAAAGAAATATTAAAGAAAGCTTGACTGAAGCCTGCAAAAGTGCCACGAGTTAGATATTTGCTTCCCAGTGTTGCTACAGTGATTTGGTCTGACATTTGTAAATGCTGGAAACAAGGAAGTTATCCTGGCCTCTTAACTGCTACTGGTACTCCTAACAGACCTACAGTTAGTGAGAGTTCACAAGTGATCTACAAATCAAACTCTGGCCAGTAAACGCTGAGGGAATATTTTTAAAGAGAAACTGAAGAAGCATGAGCAAACTATTCAGTCAATGAGAGAGTTCGAAAAATATGTAGGACTAGAAAAAACCTTCAGGCTTTAAAGGTGTCTGTATCATATGAAAGAGCATCTAGGTTTTTTAACTCCTTCCAAATCCAAATCACAAGTCTTTTATTGTCAACTTACAGTATGAATCTCACGGTACAATGTTAGACATGTATATAAATAAGGGGTCATTATTTCCAGAGGTTTAATTCATTAACTTTCATCCAGAAAAGATACATGGGAGCTTCCAGTAGTAGCAAAGTGTATTCAGAAAATGTAGAAAAGATGAGGGAGGTCTGCAAAGAATTTCAACATGACTTGCAATCCCAGAGCCATTTGAGGCTATGTATTCCATGATACCTAGCCATACCATCTGCAGAAAGAGTTAGGGGAATGCAAAGCACATAGAATACATGTACTTTTCATCCAGTCCTTCCTAAAAACATTCGAAGAAAAATCTGGAAAAGACTTCAGCTCATGGGAGCAGAGGAAGACATACACATATGTGCACATATACAAATAAAGTGGGTTGACTTTCCAGTATTATAGTGACTTGCTTATGTGACAGTATGTTGTTTTGTTCTGAAATCACCTTTCTTGACAGGGCACAGCTTGCATTAGTGCATCAGCTCACTGTACTATATTCCCCACTGAATACAGTCTTTGTACTTGTCACCTATTATAAATTGGTAAATGTTACAGAATTAGCTGGTTTTACTTTTCTCATCAATTCACGGCTAATTCTACTCATTTTGATGCCATTTTATTCCTCAGAGTTTAACAAACTCTTCTTTACCAAACTGACTGGTGATTTCAGGGTTCAAACTGAGGCACTAGGAGGGCTGATTTTTAAACCATTACATTCTGGCAAATCAGGGTCCTTCATGGTATCTCAGTGTAGGTACACCAAATTTCTTGCCACTCTGGAAAAAACAGACTAAGTTTCAGAAATTTTTGTGGGTAGTCGATCTGGATGTTTTCCACCTCTTTAACTACTACAGACCCCTGATTTTTTTCCAATCCCTTTCTTACAACTCTGTACTAGATTCTTGGCTGGTAATTGAATAATATATCCCTATAGAATAGCTTGTGATATAGCAACATCAAATTCTGTTTGTGTCCTGATTCTGTACTTGGGTCTGTGGGCATTGCAGAGCATGCAGAGTTGTGAATTAACGCTTCATTAGTTACTGTATACTAATTCCTTGTGTGAATAACCTATGAAGGACCACACAGAGTTACAACATGAGTAAACTAGTGCATTGCAAGCGTACCTATTGCCACAGAATGACACTTCTGATTTATCTGTTTCGGGTAGCTGAGAAGTATGGCCATATTAACATAACTCTGTTCCATATCATATCCTGCTTCTCAGTAGGACTAATTAGCTTAGGCACGGCACTGCACTCATCCAGCTATACTGCCTCCAGGGTCTGACTCACATCTAGCTTGAGCAGCTTTGCAAAACACTGGCATGCGCTGAGTCGCTATATCATAAATTTATATTGTGGCTTATTCTATACTAACTTTCCCATGGAGACAAAACCTAAAAATCAGTTTTACCGCTGCGAACAGTTATCAGTGTCCTATTGAAGTAATGCCGTAATGACGGTATCCTGTTCCCAGCAGAAAGGCTCATATCCTGCAAATGCTAACCTTGATGCACACACACACTTTCACTACTAGAATTAGTTCCTCTGAAGCCAGTCCCAACACTAAGCACATGAATAGAAAGCAAAAAAACCCAGGAAAGTATCAGAAAACCCCATTGATATTAACATGGTTAAGAGAAATATGGTTAAAATGGAAATGTGTAATAGAATTTTAAACTTCACCCTTTAGAAAGGGCTGTCTTAATTATTTCAATTATTGAAAGGTCCTATGACATAAAGAGGTTATGGGCAGTCCAAAAAGGACTGTCGTGGTTTAACTCCAGCTAGCAAAATACCACGAAGCCGCTCTCACAAATCCCCCTCCCCTCCTCCAGTGGAGGAGAAGAATCGGAGGAAAAAGAAATAAGGAAGCTCGTAAAATTGAGATAAGAACTATTTACTAATTAAATCTAAATCAATATATACAGGTACTACTGCTAATAAATACTTAAAATAGTAGAAAATGAAACATATAGTACAATATATACAATATGATACAATTTCCCACCATCCACTGACCAATGCACACCCAGATGTTGAGGGATGAAAATCAGACCCAGAGAGCCCGAGAACCACAGCCCGAGAGCGATCGCAGCCCGAGAGCCGCGGCCTGAAGGCCGGAGCCCGGGAGCCTACGCAGCAGATTCCAGGCAAACCTTATCACTGATAACACGGCCAGAAAAGTAATACACATCTCTCTTCATTTGTAGAAGATATAATAAATTTTAAAAGTCCAGCACTCAGTCTACAAAATACTTGCATTAGCTTATGAAGCAGTTTTAATCCAGAGATAATTCAGAACCACACACTTTCTACAAACACACAGTAACATGTAGGAGTACTTAAGCTAATCTTTGATGAAAAATTCTTGTGTTAGGTACTTCAATAATATAAGCACAAGAATAACTTCTGCTTTCATGGAAAGTATCAATTCCATGTGTAGCCACTCAGCATTGTCTAAATTAAGTGAATATGAGACTGGTGGGTGGACAGAGGCAAACTGAATATAATCAGCAAAATTTATGTTTTCAAATAATGTACAAAAGACATAAATCACTTCAAAGAGGTCCATAAAATTATGATTTGAGAAAAAATATTTAAATTATAATATAGGAAAAAGCAAAAAAAAAAGACTTCTGGACCATAAGTTACAGTTCATTGTTTGCTTTCACAAGGTAGAGTGGCAGGAAATTATCTCCCTCTCGTCATGCATTTCATTTCTGATTAGGTGATTTTGCATTATTTGTAACTTCAAAAAGCAGCCACAAAAATCGATGTGCCAAAGATACTTTTTCTTCTCTGAAGATGTAACTTTCTAGAAGAAAATGGACTACAATAAAGCCACATATAGCAAAAAAAGATTTTCAGTTTTTGCTGCAAACGCTCAAAACTGAACCAGCCAGCAACCTACGTGAAGTCAATGCGCTATACCACTGCATAATGTCAAGTGAGGCCTTGTAGGATGGGACCAGTATTCTTTAAAATATATGTTATTATTTAATGATTTATCCCTTTTTATTACTATCAACCAATAACATATTTGTTCAAAACAAACTGCTGTTTTTCATCATTATGTTGACATCGTTTCGTTTAGAGCAATCCACGGTACAAAAAGGGCAAGATTATTTACACAGAACCATAAATCTTTACTTTTCTTTCTAAAATACTTAGTAGAGGTTAACTACATTTATGTATCTATGCATTCTGCGTGCGTCTCTGCTATTAGGACTTGATCTGGAAAATTTACACAGAGTAACAAATGACTTTAGCTAGCTGGTTTGGTATATAAAGTCTTAGCTTTATGCATTTGTGAATTTATTTTTTAGAGAAAGAGGGCCCTAGTTTCAAAATAAAGCCTTGCAGGGTAGAATGCAAGCAGGCAGGCTAGGCAGTGGCTGTGTGGCCTGTGGTGAGAAGGCGCCTGTATCACCTGACATTGCCAGCAAAGGGCTAATGTCCTCATTACACTTGTCCTTTCTCATTTCCCCATGGCTGCAGGCAGCCAAGTCTAGGATAACAGTTTGGACATACAGAGAATTTGCAACTTTGGGCTTATGAGGGATGAATTTCCCAGTCATCTCTGCTGAAGTGTTAAATTCAGATGTCTAGTGATGACATTCTAAACATCATCTTTACTTACTTCACTGGAGCTCAGCACACAGAGGGGAAGAGATAGTCAATCATATTGTGAAGAGCTACATGATATATTGCTCCTCTTACACAAGAAACAGCAGTAGCTTGTACCACTGTTCAAGAAAGACTGGTGTTCCCAAACACCTGCTGTGAACCTGGGCCCACAGAAAAGAAGCTGAGCCCATCAAAGCTCATCCTCGTACTGAGGGTAGGAGAGGGTTCAAGGGGTCCAAGGAGCTGAGACAGCACACCTGATTACCCTTTCTAGTTTTATTTGTGGGTGATGAAAATAGTCAGAAGTAAATGTTTCATGTCCTGTCCTGTATCACATCACTGAAGAGGAGGCAAAGTTTGTACTTCATGTGGCACCAAACCCAATAATCCTGCCTGCAACTGCACTTTTCTTATCCTTTTAAAGAAGTTACAGCAAACCTGTGGATAAGAAGTGGTCTGCTGCTGCTGCCAAGTGTAACTAAGACGGCATCCAGCCATATTTCTAACATCTAGTAAAACCAGAACGATGGCAATTTAACTCAGTATCCACCAGACAAAAATGCTTATTGTCCATACTCAATGGGAGTAAAAGTGTCAATGATATCACAAGAAGTGTCTATGCTTTTTTCTTTTTTTTGATGGTATCAGAAAGTCTCTTCTAGATTACTGGCATTTGAACATGAGAAACTATTCAAGTAGTGCACAAAGTCAATACAATGATCTCACTAGACTTGCCAATGTGTATAATGGGTTTTATCTTTAAAAATAGCCTAGTATTTAGTTGTACAAGCTCCAAATGGCGTTTAATCGGTGAAAATGCTTAAAGATTTAAAGGTGTTCCTACTTCTTGGCCATTAGCATGCCATGCCAGGATAATTTAAGTCTGCTTTCAGTTTTGGGTACTCAAGATCACAACCCTCCTTATTTCTAAAGGGGAGGGATTTCCACCTATGTGGAAGAGAAGCGTCCCAGTAAAAACTATAAAGCACAGCTACTAATGGGCTGTCTTCAGGAAGTGCCATGACCAGACAACTGTAACTGCACCTGAGTTAGAAGTTAGGCTTTTTTTAAATTCAATTATTTCTTTACTAATACTGGAATTTTAGGGCAACAGAAACTTTTTTTGTGAATTCAGGTCATATTAGCTAACAGTTTCAGCTGAAATAACATGAAAAAACTTCAGAGATGTTGAAACAATTCATTCTGGCACCTCAAAAACAAAAACATTTTGATTTTGTCACAAGGGGACTCCTTTCCCAAAACAGAGGAGGTAGTGCTGCCACCCCTCATATCCAAAAACTCAGTGATTAGGACATGTTCTTAGGTTGTGAAAGATGTAGCTTCAAACACCTACTTTAACTGATTTGGTACAGGGACTTGAACCCAAACATCATGCTTCTCAGGAGAGTAACCTAACTGCTGGGCTAGAAAATACTCTTAGGTAGGTTTCTCCCAGCCTCATTTGTTGAAAGTGTCCCACTTTGCATAAAATAGTTAAATATTCATTGAAACAGAGATTGAAAGCCAGGTGCTGCCCCCCCTTTTCCTCTGACTGCTCAAATTACCAGGATCTTAAGTCATTCACATGCTCTCTGTTTCTGTGGCCTACTTACTATTTAATGTACATTCCACTGATGGGAGAAAGGGGAGAAGGAGAAAATGCTTTCTTCTCTGAACTTCTGTGTCTGCCTTGGGCATAGCCCAGGCCGGTGAAAATATGGGTTGGTGAAAAGTTTTGAGCCTTACCTTTGAAAGGGCAGTAGTATGGAAGGTAAGAAATCATCACTTTCCAACACGTAGAGTAGTTAAAAATAAAGTAGTTTAATGACAAGAAATAGTATTATTTAAAGGAAAAAGAAGTGAGACATCTGCATCTATTTGTATCCAGTGTTTATCCCTATTGGCACAATTAATAAAAGCTATGCATAAATCACACGAAGTTCATTAAATCCACTGGCTCAGGCTGCTGACTAATTGGTAAATACACGCTCGATAAAAATGTAAAATGTATGCCAACTCCACATTTTAAAACTGGTTTCTAGTTAAGATGTCTCTGCTTCCCAGTTGCTTTTCCAATGGAGCTCAATTTTCACGGTCATTGGTCTTAGGGAAACAATAATACCCACAACAGAGCCAAAAGACCTTAGGCCTTAGAGTGGGAAAGCAAAAAGCTGCTCTGTTGAGCTTACAGAGACTAAGGAGTTAGCTGTCCTGTGTCTAGGGCGATTTTCTAATGTACCTGTGAATCTGAGGTCTGCTGATGCCAGCTGTGCACATTTCAGTAGGCTCCTTCAGGCAGTTCAACTCTTTACAAATGCAGCCTTTAGCACTAGCTTCTGCAATGTTGCCTTCAGCTAGACAGATGTGAAGGTACCGTTGCTTAGTGAAACATTGATCGAGTTGAATCTGGCAATTCTGATAAATTAAAGGTCCGTAAACTATGCAGACCTGCGCAGAGAGACAGTCTGACACTGTCAGAATTAGACACAAACCAAACTATGAAAAACACGACAAGCGTGAGAGTGGCTGAGGCTGGAGCCATCTACACCAACAGCTCCCTGAAGGTCACACAAGACCCATTTCCACATATTTGGACGGGGTGAGGCCTCTGTACTCCCCAGCCCAGCACATCCTCCTTTTCAGAGGAGGGTGGAACCCAGCCAGCCACAGATTTTTACAGATAGGGAGATCAGCAAAAGACTTTAATACTTCTAACAAATCCACGGAAAGCCTTATCTGAAGGGACTCTTTTTGCCACCATCACTGATGACTGATTGTGGAGGGCCTTCCTGACATCAAACAATCCCAGATACGGAGAGGTCTTGGGAGCTAGCCCAGTGCTTTGCCTGGGCCTGACCTCAAGTTTTCTGTATTTATGTTTTTTCCAAAACATGATTTAGTACAGATGTCACTGGACACCAGAGCTCTTCTCCAGGGCTGGAGTAGAAAATCACAGCATAAGGGGGAGATACAGGGCAGCTCAATTTACAGTACATGAGGTTGTTGATCTGCATAGCAAGGAGAGGGCAGAATCCACCCATCTCCATTTTTAGCTTGATTAGATTCACATTCAAACATCAGTGCTGTTTCCCTCTATTAAGGCTTATCCAAAGCGCTTGGTTTGATTGTGAACAGCCTGATAACTAAGTGGAGTATTTTGGGTTAGAGATAGTTTAGGACCACCTCTGCCTGTACTCTCTATTTCTGCCATTGACTTTGACAGTGCCTGAACAACATACTCAAAGCACTTGCCTGACACAACACTTATGGTGTGCATGTTTGAAACAAAGGATGAAATAATGTTGACAAAGAGTATTACGAAATTGATATAGATTTAATAGTGGCTTAATGAAAGAAACAGGAATATGAAACTCCCTTCTTCTCTAGACAATGTGTGGTGAAATAAACTGTCTGCAACGGAGGCAAAAAGCTCAAAAAGAAACATTTGGAAACAATACAATGACATATGGTCCCATATGTTGAATCTATAACGCTTCCTACTTCCTTCAGGGTAAAATTCACCCTTCTCCTGTACAAACTCCAAGTAACTGGGATTTGCCTGTAAGGATGAAGGAAGGAATAAAATCTGCCCTCTTTACACAGACACGAGACATGGCTATGGAGCAGCTTGTCTGCAGTTGCCATTTCAACCCTGGATTGGAACAGCAGTAGTAGTGTTTTTTTGATACTTTTCTGGGTATTTATACTTGCTGATCCACAGGCTCATCCTTATCTCTTCCCCCTGGTCAAGTCTGCTCAGGGAATGCTTTCCCAGTAGGGTGCTCCATGGCAAAGAGGACATGTGCTTGGCTTTCTGAATCATGGTAGGACAGCAGAATAGCTAGAGTTACTTTAAAAGTTTTGTATATAGACAGCTGCACATTGGTGCTGACAAGGCATGCCCAGGGCTCCAGGACAGCTACATTCTACAGCAGTTTTAGGTGATACCTTTACAGCCTTTAGTTTTTTGAGATACATGATTTCCACTCATTATTCCTGGTCATATGCAGTTCACCAATCCCTGGATAAGGAACAGGGAGAGGAAAAGGCCTGCAAAATCTCACAACATCACAGTCCTTATTCTTAGACTCCTTATTGATGGGATGTTTCAAACTTCAGATGCTCCAAAGATGACATATACTACTATTTGCCTAGTCATTAAAGTGCAGCTCAATGGCCATTTTATAGGTCATTTAATAGTTTTTTTAATTTTCTTATTTGTCACCATCTCTAGTCTGTTTCAGGAACCAGTAATTACCTGTGTTCATTGATCTAATTCTTTTGTATATGAATAGTTTTGATGAAATTATATGTTACTAAAAAGTTGTGTATTTGAAATTGTGTTCATATTATTTTAGATTTGTGTTAAATACCATGCCCTCATCAGCCATGATGCCTTCCATCGTATGAAGAGGTACCTTTGCATTTTGAAAATGGGTATCTCTACAGCCTGCTAGGCCTATCTTTACACATTCAGCCAAATTCAGCAGACTATGTCCTCTGCTGCCGATTCTCCTCCTTCTGTTTTGACTAGATCATGCAATTGAGCAGACTGCTATATAACTCGGAATAAAAAAAGAAGAGAAGATGACTTTGTATTTTACCCAGATATGTTGTAGTAACAGGAATGACCTGTGAACATCGGAGGGAGGAACACTGCAGTGACTTGCACCTTCACTGAAAAAAGTCTGGTTAGATGATGTCTAGATTCTTCAGCTCAGCTGAAGTCCATCAACAGGGAGAGGGACTCAAGAGGTATGTTCATGAAGAGAACATACCTTTTCATCAGAGAAAGTGTAGCAGGTATGAAATGAGATTAATCAACTCACTAAAAATGTTCATTTAGCAGAAATCCTGCTGTGAAATGGGAATAAAGGCAGAAAAGCCTTTGTCCTCAATTTGGTAGGTTAAGGGAACTAAGGCAACATGCCAAAATCAACCCAAAATTTTTATTTTCCCTTAGCTGTGACTAAATAAAGCACAGGTTCATTATGTCCTGAAAGATACCTTTGTTCTTTACTTTTTATGTCAAAGTGTGCATTAAGAGAAGTTTCTGTGGTACTGGCATTCTTAAGCATTTCATCCTCCACAAATCAATAAACCTAAACATAGGCAGTGGCATCCTGCAGTGCCCAGGCATAAGATGAGAAGTCTGAAGTAATTGCAGGATGCTTCTCTGAGCTGATAGTCTGGCAACTGGCAACATGCAACCTCTGGGAAAGACATGTCCCATTACCAGACACCAGCTGCAACATCTGCATGTAGCAGGACAGTGCCTGAACCTCAGGGGCCCCTCAAGACTTTAACATTCAAAAAACTCAGAGATTTGTGAAAAGACTCTCACACTATGGCTAGCGCACATTTGACTTCTACAAATGGTCAGTAATACTCGTATCACACACACGGCTACCAGCTAGTTGTCACAGACTTCTGGAAGTTTGTTTTCTCAAGAGCAGAAAAAAATCAGATGTGCCTGTACAGAGCATCCTGGCTTCAGGAAAGGTGCAAAAATGGGCAAGAAAATGACAGTGTGTGCCGCAGATGATCTGGCTATGTACGGACAAGATGCTTGTTTCAAGCACTGCTTTGAATGAGTTTTTGTTCTTGAGTATTATCTGAGTTGAGTCTGAGGTTCTGTTTTTCTCCCTTAGCTGCCCAGCTGACTCAGCTCAGAAGTGCTGTTCCAGTGATGCTGATCTACAGCAAATATCAGAGCCTAGCACCCAGACCTCTGAATGTGCGGTGTGGCACAGACAAGAGACAAAAACTACAAAAGACAAGGAAGGATGCAATTAAGAACGTAGGCCCTGAACCACAGTAAACTCCTGGAATAAACTTCTGCCCAGTAAGTTTCTAGAAGGCACTAAACTAACCTTAATGCTGATCCAAGCTGAGTTTTATTATCTGACAGATACAGAGCCAACAGTATACCCTAACCACATCCACGCAGGTACTATACACACTATGCTACAGGAATGAAAAGTCTTCCCTCTTTGGGAAATTATTCTGTCTTGAAGGGAAATGATGATTATCCCTCTCCCAATCATCACCACTTGGGTTTCCCCAGCTCTGAAAAGGGCAATGAAAAGGGCTCTGAAAAGGCTTTTCCCTGGCTGTCAGAAACCATTCCAAAAGCTAAAGCAAGATGAGGCTGAGGAAGGAGTGGTATGGAGAGGGAAGGAATGATAACTCCTGTATATTTATCTCCAAAACTACTCCTTGTGTCAGTTATTTGCCTCTCTTTGGTTCTTGTTTCTGTAGGTCAAAACACTTACCAACAGCCCCTCTCTCTGTCTATTCGGGGTCCATGACACCCCTATCAGAATGTGAATCAGCAGTGTGTCAGCTGTGCTGGTGGTGAGTGATGCTGCCAGCCTCCCCCCACTGTGATGTTTACACTATTGTGTTTTAAAACAATATGTGAACTTGACACTAGCTGCATTAGACCATCACCAATACTTGGGCAAGTCACCTCTCTTCCCATTTAATATTTGGAAATACTTAAAGAGTTTGAGGAAAATATTTTCATGGAATATTTGATGTAAAAAATGCTTCAAGGCAGATAGATTTTTTTTTTCAGTTAACATTTCAAAATTGCTTCAAGACTGGATGAAGGATCTGATGAAATACTTAGATGTTTTAATTTTCCAGCTGGAAAATGAAACTCTATTAAATATTTAAAAGGTCTTTTACAAAACACACAGAACTATTAAAAACACTACCTGGGCTACTCTGCAGGAAAGGGAACAGAAACAAACATGCCTGGAGTACAAGGCCCTGCAGCCACCCAGCACTCCACAGAACAACTTTGGTGAGTGTAACCACATCCTTCCTCCCTGGGGAGGCTGTTCCCCACAGAAAGCACAGAGCCAACGCACCCTTGCCACATATTTGAAATGACAATTGGAGAAAAAAAGCATCAACTCACCCAGGACAAAGCTTGTGTGAAATCATCCTTAAACTGACTGTAAAGAAGGGGCACGGTGTGCAGTTACTGCATCTATCTAGTATTTCCTGGAAAAGGACATGAAGCATATATCCTCACTCATCATCTGGCCAATTGGCTAAACTGGCTTTACATACATGCAGCTGGGAATGGTTTATAGCACTCTCCTTCACATTCTTTCTCTAGTGACTGCATTTTTCCTCTTACATCAAATTTCCTCTTGCATTGAGAGGGCAGCTCCTGGGAACTTTGCTCCATGTATGTGTGGAACAACTGGTACCCACCTGATGTGTTGCTACACTATTTGCTCTACAATGGAGTAGTGCTTTAAAAGTGGATAGAGGGTTGCAGAAGAATTGCAATTTTTTCATCTGCTGACAGAAAAATTTAGTCCTGATCTGCAGAATCAGGGAACACAGCAGCAACAGTGGATGCTTATTCAATCTTCAGAGTGCTTTACTGCCTTCTACAGTAGAATTACTACCACCTTAAGCTAGAAGATGGTCCACTGATCAGAGCCCGTTTTTTGAACCTGCAGAGGACAAGTTTTACTGTATAATGATGACTACTTGCTGCAGTTACTACAGAAACACATAGGAACCACAGACCTACAGGAAAGAATTAGTGGGGCACATGACCGAGCAGGATACAACATTTTAGACTTTTCTCTCCACCCTGGCAGGCTCAGCTGTGTCTCAGTCAGCTTTGGTGGATACATACCCTTCAAGGCACAGCTGAAGAAAACCCATTCTTTCTGTAAATCTCAGGTATTTTTCAGCCTGCTACAGCAAATGATGCAGTTTATTCTCTCACAAGACTCTTCAGTACTAGCAACACTTGTTTTAAGCTCTCCCTGTTTATTTTTCTCATATTTCAAAGGTAACTCTTCACTGCAGGCTCACTCCTCCTCCCCTAAAAGTGTATCCCCTACCCTTTAATATTTGTAACAAAGACTTAATGGAGAACCAAAAGTCTACAGTCTTAGAGATCATGATGCACTAAACGTATCTCATATGTCTTGCTAGGGCTAATTTGTCTACATGGATCGTTAGGTTGACACTGCACTAAAGCTTCCAGTTCCAGTGCATCCGGAGCCAGTTTTTCCAGTACTCGCTACCCTGCTGGGAGCACACAACCCAAGGTACTTCACCTATAAATTCCATAATAGTGAAATACAGGAATTAGTCTGGCCCAAAGACATGACAAACTCATGACTTGACTACTCTTGTCTAAAGTTTTCTACAAAGCAGCTGACATTTTCTTTACCCACAGTGGCAACCTGTGTACAAGAACTGATCAAAATCCAGCCAACAGGGTTCCCATGAATCCATCTATTTTAGGGCCTAGCACTGTTGCAGGCATGTATGCTTAGGCAAGCTGGAAACCATCTGTATTTCAGCTTCTTGGATAATGAAGTGGAATTTCCATCTTAAAAGCTGGTGGTACCTTTCAGTTGTAGAGCCATCTGAGATGCTTTGACAGAAAAGGATACTACAGTGATACTGCAAAGTACCATCAAACCAGAATTTGGCCTAAAATATGAACTAAGTCTCACAGTTAGAATCTGTGGTTGAAATGTGTCAATTCTTAATTTCTTTCAGAATCACATCTTCACTTTGCAATGACTTCTTTTTCATCTGCATGGAAGATTTTAAAAATAGGACTGGTGTTTCCTTTAATTAGTATTTGATACAGTATTAATATTCCTATTTATATTCTACATGCCATATGGATTAAATTCTCATTACTTTTGATCTTAATACTTTTAAAATATGTAAATCAGCAGACAGACACCCTCTTTAAAGCAGTGTTTGCACACCACATCTATTATTGCCTTGGGCAATAGGAAAATATCTGCATTGCTAAAATTCCGGAATTGTGAGGAAATCTTGAAAAATCAGATATTAAACTGATCAATCTAGACAAATTATATAATGACCAAATAAAATGCAGTTCTTTAGATTCAGTTGTATCTAAAAGTGACATTAAGAGTGGCCAAAGACCATTACAGAACATGTACTTAAAAGGGATCAACTAAGTTGATTTCTGGAAGGAGACGAACGTTTCACAGGTTGAGGTAATCCCAGATGCAATGCCTCAGAATAATACTACAATTTTTAAAAAAACTTACCGAGGAGAAACTTATGGGACTTATCAATACAAACAGCAGGCAAAGAAGATACATGGGAGTGACCTCTCTATTCACCCTACAAGTAACCTCCAAGGACATGGCAAGTATTTGTACTTTGTGCTGAATGAACATGGACTAAATACTGGTGTTTATTCAAATGTCATCTAAGAGAAGAGAGCATTCCTTTTTAAATTTAATCACATGAGGCCATGTTTGGCAGGGTTCATACCGAATGAAAACCTGAGCCTGAGCTTTTTAATCTTAAGGCACAACGATAGTTGTGTATAGACCATGACTCCCCTGGCTGCACAGCAAGCAGAAGGTCCACAGCTTGCTTCCTGAGAAGGCAAATGACGTTTCATAAGTAAAAGAAGCAAAAATTTGGCCCTTGCTCTGAACAAGTTTTGTTTAAGGCCTAGCCTACACCAGCAAATGCTACCAATGAACTTATTTCTTACCATCATCTGGGTAAAGTCATCAGCTGGAAATACTGCTATTTTTCTGACCAGAACAATTAATTCCATCTGGCAGACTGCTTTAAAAACTGCTTTACTGTGATGAGATGCCTTTCCAGCAAGGAGGTTTGCTGGCATACATCTGCAGTACAGTTACATTTTCAAAGTCTTCTAAATGCAGATACAGCCTAACAGGCAAGTTCTGTGCATCATATTTTCTCCAGTGAGGAGACTGCTAACTCTGCTGAACTAAAGCAGGCTTTTTGTCAGGTGCCCTCCTGCATAGGACGACACTAAAAATATAAGATTTGTTTCACAGAAATCTGCAGGCTGTAGTCATACATGCACCCCAAAAAGCAAGCACATCAGTGTCCTTAAACTTCCAGGAATTTGATAAGCACCACAAATATTACTCTGAAATTCTTGTGCAACCAAATTAAAATGTTTTCTCATAGTTGTTTGTGCAGGCATCATTAGTAGGGTATTGCTTACCTAAACAGCAACCGTACATCCACAATTGTGTTTAGAATAACTAGGTGACAAAATGTCTTAGAAGTAATTTAAATTTTCCCTTTAAATATCTTAATGACACTGTAGGGGACAATGTAGCACTTATTTATTGAAGCTTAAATGCTTTATGTCCTTACACCAGAATTATTGCTCATTACTGTTACAGAACACAGATATTCTATATTATCTTTATCTTAAATGTGAAACATATCAAGTTGGAAAGTCTGTTCACAGCCATGCAGTTGCCTATACTGTTCAACCCAATTCACTTTTCAAGTCGTACTATAAACTTCTAATTCTAAGCAGTCACTTGGAATCCACATATCCATCTTTTTCACACTGAATGGTCTTATTGAGGCACCGATTGCTATGGACTTTAAACAAGATGTGTGGATTACCTGAAGTACTGAGCCCTTCATCATCAACTTCTGCCTCTGACTGCTGCATTTGTTATATGCAGAAGGAGGAGATGTTGCATACAAGCCTGTGAAATTCTACGTTAATAAATCAAGGATCTCTTGGCTACTGAACTCACAGCTCTGTTCTCTAGTTAGTTCACAAGTATTTCATATCAAAGGGATGCAAATGTGAAGGTTTAGAAATAAAGGACTAGCTTTCAAATTTGAGCCTAAAAAGCCTGACAAGCAATACCGTTAATAAGTTGCATCACTTTTACCCAGTCTCCCTTCCTGAAACTTAAGCACAATACTGCACAGTGGGACTCAACTTCACTTTCACCTCTGCTCCAGGTAGGAGACTGACTTTGTTCAATGATACAGCACCTACAAAAAACTGCATCAGAGTATTTCATGAAAGTGATCCCATCAACAAAAATTCAAGTAGCTATTAGAAGTAAAAACTTTGCCTCACTTTCCATTTTTTTCATTACTAGGATGTAGTAACTTCCTGCCTCCTTCCCTGCAATCCCATGACAACATGGCACATTCAGATGAAAATAATCTTGGACTATCCCACTGGAAACAGCTTCGTAAGCACCTTTGCAAATGCCAGCTGAATTGTGTAGGCTTTGCGTGATGGTGGAGTCATGCTGAACAGCTGGGTGGGCTGTAACTTATTCCAGACTCTTGTGGCAGGTCAGTTCTCCTAGTAGAGAAGTGCTGAAGCCAACCACTTCCTCATCTCCTCCGTGATGTTACATACCCACACTGAAGTAGACAGAGGAGACAGTGATAGCATACAGACTACTTTCATGGGCCATGCAAGAGAAGGGGCAGTTCTCAAAAGCTCTCACCCTCCTGACCCAGCAACGCAGGCCACACATTCACATGAGAATAAGGCACAATCAGGATATCATACTAACAAAGTATTGTTTTCAAACAGCTGAACTGTTTTAGATTAGTGATGACTTCTCTTCCTGCGTCCTAGTAAAAAGAGGGCCTTCTTTCAGTTCTAGATCACTCCTGGCAAGTCAGCCGGGAACATGCAGGACACAATGTACACCAGCTTCCAGCACACTGCTGCCTTCCTGCTCTGAGCTTTGTCATCAGCTTGCATGAAAACAGGCATAGGCCCTTCCCACCAAAACTTGTTTTGCTCAGTTTGTTTTTGTTTCAAAATGTCCTTCGGGGGAAAGAATCTGGTCAAAAATCCAGCCACAATTCAAACTGTTTATAGAAAACACACTTGGGGCTCCAATCTGTGGGAGCAATATTTTTAAATGTTTGTGTTTTTTGTTTCTGATTTGTTGTTCTTACTCAATGTTCTGATGTTGGTATGAATAAAGCCAGACAAAAACCCAAGCATTAGTTGAACAAATGTAATCCAGATACAATGGGCCAGATTTACAGACCAGCCATGCTTATTGGTGGTGTAGCATGAGGATACATGATGAAGCTGAGCATAATAGGCCCAATTTACAGTCACCCTGAGGCCTCTTCACAGAGCACCCTAGCCCAGAAGGCCTGTTTGTTGCATGCAGATCCAGCTCTGTGTCTTTGTTCCTGCTTGTCTCAGGGTAGGCATAATTCTAAAGCAGGGCAGCACAAACCTGAACAAAAGCCACTAGGAGAAAAGGCTGCAGTCCTCGAGAAAAAAAGCTGCTTCTCCCATATCCTTTCCTTTTTCCCTAGTTTCAGTTATTGATGTTGAACTGGAGAAACATCTGCAGATATGGGGACGTCTTCCCCTGCTACACATTTTCAGAGGTTATGAGAGGCATTTGCCCTGCACCAACCCAGTGCCAGCAATCTTCCAGTTTTTGAAGCAGTAGCTTGCAAAGGAAATGGTAGGCAAAGCCTTTTACAGTCAGACTCAGCTCTCCTACAGATCATATGTACCAATGATAATTTTCAGAAGAAATCTGCAACCTCTCAAACATCAAACCTGTTACTGAATGGTTTGAAAACCCTAGTTCTTGTTTTCCTGCCCCAAAATGACTTTTGGAAACTCTTAATAAGGTGACACCCAGTTCTACTGAAAATGCATCCTGTAATGTTTGCTCATTACTTTGCTGGTAGTAATGTTCCTCCAGTCAACCCAAATTTACAAGTCTTTACCTTTCAGTAAAAATTCAGTATTTCCCTGCTAGAGAACCCCTCCAAGCTTTCTTCAGCTCAGTTTTATCCTTCTCATTGCTCCTCTAAACATGTTTGTTGTTCTGAGTTTGGCTTTTTCTGACTACAGTAAATGAAACTGCAAATCCAAAGGCAGCCAATGATGCTATTATTTCCGAGAAATCTTATTTGGAGAATTTGTCTTACAATATCGAGGGGATATGCATGTCATCTGCCACTTATTTTTTTAACAGAGCATAAGAAAGAATACAAAAATACAGTTTCTTCCAACGTCTTGTGTTATTTGTTCATTAGCTATGGGCTCTAACCATAGTCCTATCTGTGACATACTTCCTCTTTCAGCAACAAGGGATAAAAGATCTTGATAACCCACTGATAAAGGCTGACCGTAAACACTGATCTTAAATTGTCTGCCAACTCAAAGAATAAATCTGGCCCTGGTTCTGAGAAGCAACTATCATTTCAGCTGAAACCTGTTCATTTTAAAGAATCATGTCCAGAAAGCAAGGCACATCCTGTTCTGATTCAGATCACCTTGCATAGGCATAGGATGTCAAGAAGAGATAACTAGACACCACAAAAGCCTCTAGAAGAGTATGAACCTGACTTAGAACCCTTGAGCAAATTCCAGTACATTTGGAAAGGTAGATAAGATGCAGAAAGTCTTAGGTTAATGAATTCAGGCCTGACTAAATTAAAAAATTTTAAGCTCTTGCTAAGGTCCAATATTGAATAAGGAGATGGATGCAAACAGAGGAATAAGAAGTAACATTAGGAAATAAAACTGAAAAATCCTTCAATTCTTTTCTGCAGACAAAAACTGCCTGAAAGTTAAGCTTGACTCACTTCAAACCAAACTTTTTAATTTATGCTTTCAATGACCCTCATATAATCCGCAAAGAAAATTACAGCAGAATTTAACCCAGTGTGTATCAGCAGTTTAAGAGTTATTTATCTAGATCCTGTTGAGATCATCAACATTTTTACAAATGTAATTTCCAAAAGGTAGAGGGCATTATAGTTGTATGTACTGGATCAAACAGTGAAGTAAAGAATGTAAGACTAAGTGCTAGAAGTCCAGTGGGGGTAATCTCAATTTCTCTTGTCTTGGTTAACTTCTGGAAGGTTGTTCTAGAGCTGAGTGAATTGCTTAACTGGCTCTGCTATTTAGAGTCTTGTGTTTTACCTTGTCTCTTCTCCTGATGTGACAGTATGTATGGACATATTTTGCTCTCTTTTTTTTTGTTTGTTTTGGAAAGTGTCCAAAATTCATAAATAAGAAATGAAAAAGGGTTACTGAAGAAAGGTTATATTACACAAGGGAAAATTTCCCTTATTTCATCTGGTCCGTTTTTTATCATCAAAGATTTTGGACCAATTAATGCTCCACCCTTTCAGAGACACACACTTCCTAAGCATAATGAAAAACTATGTTGACAACAACGATGTAAAATGTTGCAAACTAATGAGGCATTGATATGGGCACTACGGCAAAGGAAACAGTTCATCAAGTATTACCCTTCATAAAGATTTTGCCTTTCAAAACAGGGCATGAAGTATACCTCTCCTACAGCAATAAAGTGATGTGGTCCTTTCAAATGCTTTAAAGCTAGAATTAAACTTTTCCCTGAAAAAATTTCAGCAGCTATATATGGGAAAAGCAATGCTACAGAAAGCAGTAGTACATTTCCTTGCTAAGACTAGCAAGCGTTCTGTCATTACTGAAACTAAACCCTATTTTTTTTTCATTACTTTTGCATGTCATCCTCTTCTTCCTCCTTTCTCTACCCTGCTTCTCTGCATCAGTTTTCTTCTTAGATGTTATATTCTCCTCCACTCCACTTTTGGCTTGTTTTCTGCTCAATGACCTCTGTCCATGCCTCTCATCTGTTTTTCCTATATGTAGAGTTCTGCATGGTTTCACCTGTCATGGGCAGTGTCTTCTGCCCTACTGAGATACCCTCTCTCCAAGAAAAGGTTAGGTTGGTTCTCGTTTCCTTTTTTCCTCCACGTCTCTTTTTTTTCCTTCTTCTTTTTGGAAATAAGCAGTTAGAAGTAAGCTGAAGAAGTTGCTTACCCTTGCAAGTCACACCACAAATCACTACAATGTTACAAACAAGTTACAGAATTTAAGCTGCAAAGTGACTGAAACTCACTGCTTTTCTGACTGCATGTTTGTTTTGTGGGTGGAAAGAGATTTTCTTCAATGCG
This sequence comes from Rhynochetos jubatus, assembly GCA_027574665.1. Lineage (NCBI taxonomy): Eukaryota > Metazoa > Chordata > Aves > Eurypygiformes > Rhynochetidae > Rhynochetos > Rhynochetos jubatus. Next base: position 21,959,022 of record CM050654.1, read on the forward strand.
TGTCAATGATTGCTTGTGTGGTGTGGTACCACCATGTAGGCAATCTTTGAATTAAAACATTTAATGCTGCAAGTTGTTTCTGATGATGAAATTTGATTATGAAAATCCTGCTTCATTTGCAATGCTCTGAGACATTTCTACCTGTGACTCTCTGTGATGACTATGTTGTTCCCAGGGAATGAAAACAGACCAGTTTGCAAATAAAAATATCTAATCTACTCATGTAACATTTGATTTTTCTAAAGCAGTTAAGCTCCTTTGGATATGAAGCTGAGGAATTCACCCTTTTAGGTCTCTAAATCAATGATCAAAAGGCAGATAGCATGAGCTTGGTACAGCAGACAGAAAACTGATATATACTATGGACTCACCTAACAGCTGTTCTGAATACCACTGCAAGGGGCAGACTCTTATGAGGAGATTAAGAGCAGTACTACTTCCAATTTATCAGTTTCTTATGAATGAAAAATTAATTGGAAGCACATGGACCACAACAGATGAAAGAAATTGATATCACTTCATCTCTAAATCTGATGAGCAAAATATAAGGGGTGAGCCTGAACTGGAATCTTATACCTGTGCCCTTTTGGGACATTAAGGGAGATAGGATGCAGATCTGAACTTCATATATATCCACCTGTCCCTGACAACAAAACAACAGCTCCAAGATTTTTGTTACACAAATATACCTTTTACTGATTTTTAACTACAGCAGCTGGTTGGTTTGAATTTTTATAACTATGCCCATATATGCTGCTACTCAATATAGCTCACAGGTTTTTGTAGATCTGCAGGAAACTTTGTTGTTGTTGTTGTTTTTGTAAATAAGCCTTTTAAATAAGCCCGCAAGCTAACTGTTATTCATTTGATAGTCATGCTCTTTATCATAACTAAGAATATACAGTAAAGAACAGCATTAAAAGAATGTAGAGAAAACAATTGCACCACTTTGCTGCAGGCACTTTTGGTGTTTGCAAATCCCAGCACTACAAAAAGGGGCTGGAACAATGTAATATTTTTTTCCTCATTCTGAATGTGACAAACACAAGACACTGGTGAGAGGGAGCCCCAAGAATAGCACTACACTCATGAAGCCACAAAGACCCAAAGACGTACTTCCTAGCCTTTGGAGAAAGCAACTAGCTGCAGCTGAAGGTAAAGACCTGGTACAGCTTGCCAACTTAAATGCCAGGCAATCACACCTATTCTTGATATTTGATTCCTAACAAAATGTAAGAGTCAGATGAGGGAGGACGCGTTACAGATGACCGAGTCTTCTGTGGATATTCTTGATGCTGTTCAGCTTGTTAGCTAGCTCTGCATTCTCCCTGTTAGACCTAGCTTGGCTGCCACGGCAGACCAACATGGCAAGCAACAGGCAATACTTACTAACTACCTAGTCACGCTTCGTGCCTTCTCACACAGAACAGTGATTTGTACAAGGCAGGGTGAACCTTAAAGACAAAGAATGGGTACTAACATATTTTTAGAAAAGAAATATTAGAATTCATAAAACTGTTCTTTCACATACGTTGTGTTACAGCTAAGGTATGCCTGTTGCCTGCCTGAGCACAAATAGGGAAGCAGCTTCTCTTTCTCCCACTGGCAGCAGTAACAATACTTCCTGTGATTTTGCTATTCTTATCTTCCCTTAGGGGAAAGGTGTTAGAAGCAGGGAAGGTGAGAGTGTGGCATTATTTTTCTGGTGTACTGCCAACATCAGCCAATGCATGAGCACAACTGGATTCTGATAATCCTCTCCATCTGCAAGGAAGATTCTCAGGAAAGATAATCCTTGCTTGGGCACAGAAATGAGCTCTGCAAGTTTGTAATTACTGCTCCAAGCTAGTATTTGCTATTGCTGTATTCAGCTTAACCATTATAATCAACTGAGGTTATCCGTGAGATAACTGAATATAAAATACTTCTAAGGGGTAGAAAGAAGTAATGACGGAGAGCCAAGGAACACAATCGTGGTCACGAGCAGAGCTAATGAACAACTGACATAAGGTAATTTCTTTCAACCCAAATACTTCACAGCCAGTTCATGATTTACTGAATGGAATACCTATTTATTGAACTGTATCGGTGAGTAACTTGTAATATCTAGATCTCCACGTATGTGAAGTCCTGCAAATATTTTGTCCTGAGTATTTACCCTTTACTTGTCAGAGACCTTTTTTTCATTTACATTGATCAACCATGCAAACTATATACCATGTCTTGGGTTTCTATTGAGGTGTATACAATTTTTGGCAATTAATCCCAATCCACTAGAATAATTACCCAAACCAGAATACAGAAAAAATACGAACACATGCAAAGTACAAAAGATATTTTTTTTCCCAGAAATGAACTTCTTGTCGTACTTTCTGAGCTTCCCACAACTCACGTACCATTCCATCACCATCACGGTAATTATGCTACTGCTTTTACTACTGTGTTTTCTCTTCATAGTATCTTTGAAGAACTGTAAAAATGTAAATAATTCAGGAAAACATACAGTGTCTTCTAGAAAGAAAGATCTGAAATCCAGCTATTACCACTTTGCTGTGGGGAATTCAGCAGAGTGAATTCACATTTTTAAATACCAGCAAAGAACCAGAAATTATTTGGTAACATAGAGCTAGCAGAAGAAATCATAGTTCTGTCAAAGTCAATGATTGTCTTAGACTTTTTCCAACAAAATATTTTGGAATAAAGACACTATCTAAAGCTTTCCTACAGTGGGAAAAGTCAAATCCTTAACTGTCCCTTTCTTTGCAATTTGCAATAAAGAGAGAATTTGTAATAAAAAAGTATTATTATAGTTATTCTCATAGGACAGATCTTCTCAAAGCTTTGTACCTACTGTATGTATTCTAAATTTATTTAGATAAAATGGTGCAGTTTTATAGAAATAGAAGAGTAATGAATTAGGAACCACACTATTTGCCTGAGTAGATCAGTCATCTGAGATACACTGCTGGTTCAGAGCAACCGTAACTGTGGCAAAATAATAAAAATAAGGTTGCTGGAGAGAAATTTAAAACAATAACAACAGAATGGCAAAGTACTGCATGATACAAAGCTTCACCACCACCAAAGAAATGGCAAAAAGAAGGCCCCACACAAAACTGTATGTCATGGATAGAAAATGAAGATAGAAAAAGCAGGTGAACTGCAGTTCGGATCAGAAAGACAGTGTTAGGCATTATGTGTTAAGACAAGAAACTGAATCCCTGTTTAAATTTGGGGTTTTTTTGGCACAGCATTACTGTGTATATATTATTCAACTTTATTAGATTTCTCATATTTCTTATTATTTTTCAATCAATATTTCAGTGAGAGATCTGCTGTCTCCTTTTACTGCAATGCAGCCATTACAAGCTGAATTTCAACTTATTTTCTGTAGAATAAGTACAGAGCTGTCTCTGAAGAACTTTACTGCAGTTTATCTGTGACGTTTACTTGCATCTTATTTTATCTCTCACCTTTGATACTAATCAGTCATGGCTGCAGGTCAAATCTTTTTGCACTGGAAACAAACATAATAACCAATCCAGAAGTAAACCAGCCTATAATGAAATTCACTGCCTAGGGCTAAACATAGAGCTAACGTGTTTAACAAATCAAAGCTTGTATTTATCACTTGTCACTGTTTGTGTCTTTGTCTATTGGAGGAAAAAAAAACAATTAAGAAGATGAGCAGTAAAGAAAAACTTAAGAACAGCCCAATTTCTCTTCAGACTGGTTGGTCTGTTACTTTGGCAAAATGTAAATCATGCCATCTCTCAGTAGGAAGAGGTTTAACAGAAAGTGGCTATGGGTGAAGCAGTTCAGCGTACAAGTTATCGGTACAAGTCTCAGCTGAAAACTTTACATAAGACTGAGAGAAGTTCAACTGACTTCATTTACGTTTGCAGTCAGATTTTCTTAATCCCCACTGGAAGTATATGGTGAAGCACTGAAACCCTGAAACTGATGTACTGTTTGTCACCCTAATGGCTAGTGAAACTAACAGGCTCCTGCCCCGCACAAATGCAGAAACCAGAAGCTCAGGCCTTCCACGAGCTGGGAGGTGATGGTCCCTCTTGGGGCCAGGCCCTGTGACCCTGTGCAACCACAGCTCATGCATGCACTTAACCCGCGCTGCATGCAATTTGGCCATCCTGCTCAGTCTTTCTGTGACCCAGTGTAAAGGCTTTTGAAGTGAAAAAGAGGCTTTTGTTTCTGCATTAATTGCAGTCTTCACAGGATCTTTGTGGAAATTCCTTTGCCAATCTACTCCTGAGAATGGACAGCCCATGCTATTAGACAGCTGGATAACAAGATGTGAGTGAATAGTCTGCTTGACTAATACAAAAAGATGTAAACTCATTTCAACCATTCTTCCCTTTTGTGTTCCGCCCCCCCGCCTGCACTAGTGCCTCACCTATCGAGGCCTCAAGACAAATGAGCAGCCTGTCCTTGCCTTCGTGCTTAAGCCTGGATGCAGGCTCGGCCCTTCAGCAAACATCAACAGTGCTTCATAACTGGGTTGTGGACCAGTGCAGAAACCTGTCACGTTCCATTCCCCATTGGCCTCTGTGTGCCAGGTCCACAGCACTACAACCAGGCTGACACACTAGTTCTGCCTGTAATGTAACTGAAAGGGAATTCAAAATCAACCTGTAACATTGCAGAATAATGTTTTACTGTGAAAAATAAGTCTTTGCGTTGTTTGGACCACCTAGTGGATGGCTTTTTTTGTGTGAATAACAGTTTATGTAGTACAGACCTACATTATAAAACACATGTATTTTATACACATGTTCTTATTCCAAAAAGATATTTGCCATTCCACTTAGTTTTCACAATAGATCTAACAATATTCTCTTCTTCAAAGTATAATGCACACAGTATGACTGAATACAGATTAAGCAGCATGTGAAAGCATTTGAACTTCTGAACGCAAGCCATGCTTTCCAAAGCACCTAAGGAAGTTGTTACTCTTCAGCAGGTTTACTTCCTTAAGAGTTACTCATTGAATTGTGATTTATATGATCATCTATCTGAATACCTTCACGCTTAACTGAGAAATTCCTTACTTCCCTGTAGTTGCATGCTTATTCATTTACAAATACATGTCTCTTAAGTAGTTCAGATCAATGTTGCATTTACCGCTTCTTCAAATTCTGTTCTTCTACCACTTCACATTTTTTGAAGTCTCTCTAAATGACTGTGTAATGGCACTGAATCACATGCTTGCTAAGGGTGTAACTGTGAGTTTCAGTCTCTATCTGCTCTACCTCAGACACGATGTCTTTGATTTCAAGGAGACTAGTTGCAGGGTAGTATACAATACCCAGTGAGAGTATGGATGACAGATTCGGGCCCTGACTGCTTTCCTCAAGAGGATTTGCTGCAATGAAGATATTTCTGTTTGACGGGTGTATTGTTTAACATGTAATAATTTCAGATAGTAATGCACGCATCCCCTGCAGTCCCACACTATGGACTCTACACCCATATGGACAGAAATGCACGAAGACAGATAAATGGATTTCTCAACCTGCTGTGTTCACATACAATTCTGTTTTTAACATGGAAAGCGTATTATGCCTGTGTAGAAGACTAAAAACACTGAATTTGCACTTTTTTCTGTAACAGAAGGCTCTCCCTATAAATACCTGTCTTCTTGCCTTTACATTGTAAATTGTTTAACTTACTGCTGTAAAGTTAAACACAGAAATTGAAGGATTAGGGCTCAAGTATTCAGATAAATATTTGTAGACTTACAAGAGGAAAGATGTCCCATTAAATGTATGAACAGAAGTGTTCATGTATGTCACAAACTTATAAACAACTAATTTTCAGTAATAACCTGGAAATGAAGGTATTATCGTTTTTATTTTGGCTGTAGTTACAGATACCACATTTTCAACCTACGTCATCTTAAACTGTGGAGGGTGTTCTATGATGCAGCATTAAAGTCTGTATTCACAGATTTGCAAGGACATAATGATTACAATAACAGGGAAAAGTATTCTGATTGGTAATGATTTCCTGGAATATTCAAATATAAACCAGCTAAAATTCAAACAAATGTCATAATACTTTACTTCAAGTTTTTAAACTGTTACCGACCATGGCAAAAATAATGTATCAGCAAATAAAATAAATTTAAAAAATTCCCACTGCATAGATTGTATAATTATTGCAGACTTTCCTGTGTTACTGACTGAATCTTTGTGCGTGTGAACAAACAAATTGTCTTTCATTCTGCCAAACATAAGAGATTTCATTACTGTCTTCCAATTTTAAGGCTGGAAGGCAAAGGAAAGCTGAAGCTCCTGAAAGTCAATTCGATTTCATTAAAGGGTTTTTTTGAGATTATTAAACACATTTTTAGTAGAAATCATATTTTAAAAATCTTTATACGTCTGCCTCTGTAATTCAGGTACTTCAGGGTTTTTTATATTTCCAGGTGGAAAATGTGCAGCAGAAAGTTAGTTCCTTTATGTTTCCTGCCTTCCAAGGGTTTGTTAAAAGACCTCATCAATATATAAAGCAAGTTACATGCTGACAACACGTAGCTTATAAATAGTAAACGAAAGACCTCTATCACTTTACTATATTTCTTACCTTCTTTTTTATGGGATCTCAAGGGACTTGACAACTGATGATCTGCAACTGACTGGGATTGGCTAATTGATTGTGAATCATTCGTTTCAAACAAATGTTTTCGAATAAATGGAGAAGCAGAAATCTTATCCAAATCCTTGTGGAATAAAAAATGCTGGTTTAGGCACATAAATATTTTGATTCCATTCTGCCATGATAACTTAAAGTTGCGATCCCACAGAGAGAGAAACTTCTTGTTTTCTATGACTCTGTGAAATGTCTAATGCTAGATTTGTTACAGAAGATTCTTGTGGCTTTCAGCAACACTGATTTAGCACCCATGTCACAAACATTTGTTTACTTTTTCCATTTAACTTATTTATCCCCTTTCCTCATGCAGTTAAATCATAGCATGCACTGTATGCTGATTTCCTCTCATAGTTAATTTGTATCTTTAGAAAAAAGCTATAGGAAGGTATTAATCTGCTTAACATTTCTAAGTACATCATCCAAGGGATTTTGTTTTTTTAATCTTACATATGCTCAGCAGAGTTACTGGCAAAAACTGTACATTTTCTCCATTTCATCCTTTCAACATCAAATGGTAAGCAGCAAAAATTGGATCAGACTTCAAAGACTATGCTGTGCTCCAAGTCACAGAGCGACTCCTCCATTTCACATATTGAATTCGAGCAGGATATCAAAGTGCTACCAAAGAACCTCAGGTCCTTACTAAAAAAGAGTCTCTAACATCTGTAGAAAGTGAAGTGCACAGACAAATCACCTCAGGGAGCAGCTAGCATTTATTCTCAGCAGCAAATTTCCAGCCTTTTGATTCTCTTATTCACTGTACCTCCCTGTCTTTCTACAGAACTAAAGTTCTTAGCAAGCAGGCTTTTGTCTCAAAGACTTCAAAACATCACTAACGGTTTCATGTTCAGATGCCTGTGCCAAGCAGCCATGAACACATTGCAGAACTGTGGACTCAGGAATTTGAAGTTATAATGTGAAGTTATTTTAGAATATAAACTTAGTAGTACCTTTTTTGTTTGTTTGTCAAGAAAATCAGGCACTGCAGGACAAGACTGGTTACTGGTTTGCTGCCTAAAAGCAAAGAAAAATAAATTATGTAGTTTAAATATTGCAATTTCTTCATTCTTATAGAAGGTTTACTGACATACACATTTTTTGTTGATTTTCCATTTTCTCCCTCCCCCAGTTTCTAAATATGCACATACAATCAATTCAGAGAAAACACAGACCAGTCCCATTTCCTCTTATAAGGAAGTGCATGTTATGAAACACAGTAACAGGCTACGAGCAATGAATTTGTCGTTAAAAATTTGTGGATGCATGCATATGTGTAAAATGCATTTATGAGAATTCTATGAAATTGAAATCGTATTAAAATTAATTTGACAAGATTTTACACAAAACCTTTTTTTTCAGGGCTGTGAAAAGCTGTTTTCATAGAATTCAAACTCAGACACTCAAAATTTGACAGATGAGGAAGAATTGAAACACATGGCTTTGTGTTCTCCCAAAGCCTTTTGGGTTAAGCACAGAGCAAGGTGTAAGAGTTCTTAGATTTTTGTCTGTATCTGTTACTATTTTGTGACCATCACTTTATGGTCACCATAAAAATATTAAAGGCCAATTCCTGCTCTCATTAATGCTAATTAAACTATCACAGAAACCTTCTGCAGGCCCTGATCCTTTTTGGCAGGCCTTTGAAGTCAATGGATCTCTTCAATAGTGAAATCCACCCAGACAGAACTTGCTCCCGAATCTTTATTTAAAATCATAAAAAGTCGCTACCGATTTCATTTGTTGGGTAAAAAAATGAGGTTCATAGATATTATTTGATATGCTTATGGTCCTAAAACTGGGATTAAAAGCAAGATTTTCTGGTTGCCAAAACACGCATCAGCCATTGTATCATTATGCTCCAATCCCCTCACAACCTTTCTGAAAATACAATTAACGGCAGCTGTATTTCTACTTATAGATGAAACCATCTGAAATCTAATTTTCAGTCACAGTTTTTTGGTTTAGACATATATATCATAGCTTTTTTCATAGACAGGGAAAAGCTTTACAAGGTACTAAGCAGCTCTTTCAGTTTTACACAGGTATTACAACTGAATGCATTTCAGCCCTTTCAGTCACAATGGGAGCGGGAGAGATAAAGAACAAAAATTGCTTTACCGATTAAAAAATACAATGTATGTTATCTCAAATTTCATTTTTTGTCAATACTTATGTTTCAGTCAGCTACACTAAGTTACTCATGTAACAATAGAACAATATGTTGGACTTTAAAAAATATGTCTGGCAACATGTATTTTACCTTTCAAAATGCACCTTTAAAATGTACCATTTTAAAATACTTCAGATTAAAATCACACTATTGAAGGACTTGAAATATTTCAGACATTTATGCATTGAATTTGATAGGTATATATCACCATGCATATGTATTAGAAAATACATTTATTCTGTGACATCCACAGAGGCTACACAGTATTTCAAGCCTTATTTGCAACAGGGTTTAGGCTCTTAGGTTAATTAAGTTTGTTTGAATGTATTACCCCAGCTCAAGAGCATTGGCTTGAGTTGTTTCAAAGTAATCACAACAATGATGGCATCACGGCTGCCAGTAAGCTACCTCAGGGTGTGGGAACAAAACGAAGCATTCATGAACATGGTAAACATTCAACTTTTCTTTAAGGTTGCAATAAAGCTTGTCAGGTTTGAGGAATTTAAATTCCCCTTTATTCTTTGACACAAAGAGAAGGAAAACATTCAGTCCAAACTGTAATTTGAATTTAAACTGGTGTTTTTCTTGGAGGAAATGGAGGTATCCATTTAAAAGAAGCAGTCTCATTTTCTATTGGCACACTTCTTGTACAGGACAGTATAAAATATGTCTAGGACTCTATTTGATACTGCATTTGTGCACATACCATACTATCTGTAAAGTTGTTACTATTTATCTTGTATATATATTATTTAGATAACCATTTATTTAGTGGTATTAATTAGATGACTTGCCTCTTTCCCCCAAATTTACTCAAGTATTTGCTGAGATGATTCATTGCCCAACACCTAGTAGTACATAAGATAAATCCAATATGAGTTAAAAATCTTGAATAATCCTCAAATATCACTGTGGTGGATGTTAAGATCAAAATCTGTGGTTGGATCAGAATGTTGCAAATGGCTTACAATGCCAAAATTGACTGAATCATTATCTAAATTTAAATATTCAGATTGTGGATCTGGATCCAAATCTGCTGCTTGAACGAATCTCTACCTTCTATAATAATTTTTTAAAAAATAATCTAATATGGTTTTGCCAGCACTTTATCTTTGCCAGGGCTAGAACATCATCTAAATGTCTACAGCATAAAGACAAATTTCAGCAACTTGCCTTCCGTACAGCTTAAACTAGCAAAAATCAGCCTGTGGAAATTTGAAGCTCTTAGACCCTGACTCTCTGTCAGGATCCCAGTGATGCCCTGTTTCTCACCAAAACAATCCTGAACTGGGTTGTATTTGGTGCAAGATACACCATCCTTCCACAGAATGTACTGCTGCTGACATAAGTATGTACTTCATGATCACTAGATTTTGCTTATGAGCTTTTCCTTGTATTTTTCTCTCCCTGTCCTGTTGAGAAGGGAGGTGTGACAGCAGCTTGGTGGGCACCTGGCAGCCAGTCAAATTCATCCCACCACAATGTCCAACTGGCAGGGAACACTTCTGAAAACACGGCACCAACTGCAGATGCTGAGCACCTTGAAATCAGCCTCTGAGCTATTCTGAAAATATGGCTAGTATGCAACATGAGAAATGCAACAGCAACAGGAGGGCAGCTCAGCAGCAGTTAGTTCATAGGAGCCAAGCAGTGATGATAAATAACATTTTCCAATGTGGCATCAGGCTGATTTTGAGGTGCAGGTTATTTTCAGGTCTTTGAAGAAATTGCTTGTCCTATGGTTTTCAAAAATTTTTATTTTCCATAGGAATTTGCAGGAAAGCAGCGTGTGGGTCAGACAGATAAGGTCCAGTAGCACACTCGCCTGGGAAGGATGCAGAGATCCAGGTTCATGCGCCTAGTTTCAGCCAGACAGTACAACAATGCTGCTGACTTTTCAGCTACTGAGCTATAATAAGCCTCAGTCTTCACACATGGACCATCTATAAATCACTCAATTAGCAAGAAACATTGACACAAAAAGAGAAGCATTGATTCTTAGGGTCTGTTGGCACATCTCTATAGGCACAGACATGCTATCCTTAGCACTGAAAGCAGTCAGACCACAGCAGCGTAAAGCTAGTACAGTAGTGCAGCCTATTGTATGCTGGAAGAAAATAGTCATCCCAGCCGTTATGAATGTTAAGTCATGGGATTTGGACTTTCATAATTTAAATGCTTTGGAAAACGTTAGAATATCCTAGATATTCTACTAGAAAGAATACAGCTCATTTTGCAGCAATAATGTATTCCTGAACAGAACAACTTTAATCCTTCCAGCGTGGGTATATGAAAAATTCCAAAGGGATGGGGAAGAAGAAAGAGAAAGATGACCCTGAAAATTTGTGCCTAAATTTCCATTTACACCTTTACAAATCATGAGCAATTATTTTAACATATGGACTGTAATTAGAAGCTCACGACAGCAGAATCAGGTCCACTGGGTTCCACTGCATGCCACAGGAATTGCAGACCTCCTACTGCCATCACAAACAATAACCTTAATGTTTGCTATGATTACAACCAGGAAAGTGAAGCAATTAAAGAAAAGCAGGATGATTTTATACCAGCTTTTACTGTGGAAAGAAATGAAAATTCATATGCAAAAGATGACTTATACAAGAAATCAGTGTGATCTTGACAGAAACTGGAATTCTCCAAGGAGGAAATTATGGAGCAATGTGAGAAAGGTGTAAACAGTAAATCACCAGGACCTCATGGCCATCATCTGAAGGTTCTGAAAGAAATAGGTTTAAAATGTGGAGATGTGACCCTTTCAAACAGCTTTCCATGAGGAATAGAAGCACACTAAGATAGTGGGTTTTTTTTCTTTTCCTTTTAATCAGAAGACTCCAAGGAAGGTTTTGTTATTGACTGGCTGAACCTCATTTTAGTGAGAGGCGAGCTGCAGACCAGGTGAAAGAAAGCATAGCAGAAGACAGAAGAGGTTTTATATGGAACAGTTTAATTCACATGAAGCCAGTTTCTGAACTGATCTGTGCTCATGTGACTGAAATCATATTTATTCTCTACTCTCAGTGATACACAGGATAGTATGTTTATGTGCTAACCCAACAGTGTCCATGTAGGTGAACCACACTGCATGCTATGTCAATGGGCCTTCAGCTGCTGCAAAACATTCAGAAACGAGCATTATTCATTGTTCAGGCACAGCAACATCTCTGTTGCAGGTAGAGCTGACCCAAGGAGAATTCCTCTAGAAAAATTTTCATTCTTACTCCCTACACTGATGCAGCAATGGCTGCTGGCACTAAGATGCTGTAAAAGTGGCTGACTGGCAATGCCAAACCCACTGGCACAGAGATCTTACATTTCAAGAACTCAGTCTGTTAATAAATTTTAAAAAGAACCTTGGCAAATCATCTAAGCCATCCCCATTTTCAGAGAAAAATCAGCTATGTCTACTTTTTTCTGTTTGTTTGTCTAAGCTGATTTTTAAAACTTAGTGATGCAGATGTCAAAACTTGTCAAGGTAACCTACACAGGGCTTAACTCTGCTTACCATCAGTGAGCTTTTCTTGATGCCTAAACTAACTCTCCTGTGCTGCAATGCAAACCCATTATTTCTTGCCTGATTCTCAGTGGAGAACAGTTTGTTCCTTCTTCACATCAGCCTTTCATGACTGGAGAAATGATACCACACTGACCAGTTATGGTCAACGGCAAACCAGACTCAACTTAGGGAAAAAAATATCAGTTTAACTTGTTACCTATCAGTTCAGAGCAGGACAATGAGACACAAAACCAGATCTTAACAATAGCTTCCCCACCCCTCCCTTCTTCCCGGGCTCAGCTTTGCACCCCATTTCTCTACCTCCTCCCACTGAGCAGCACTGGGGGATGGGGAATGGGGGTTGTGGCCAGCCCATCACACACTGTCGATGCTGCTCCCTCCTCCTCAGGGGAGGACTCCTCACACTCTGCCCCTGCACAAGTGTGGGGTCCCTCCCACGGGAGACAGTCTTCCATGAACTTCTCCAATGTGAGTCCTTCCCACTGGCTGCAATTCTTCACAAACTGCTCCAGCGTGGGTCCCTTCAGGAGTCCTTCAGGATTAGTCCTTCAGGAGCAGCCTGCTCCAGCACAGGCTTCCCACAGAGTCACGGCCTCTTTTGGATACACCCATCTGCTCTGTCGTAGGGCCCGTCCCGGGCTGCAGGGGGGGGTCTCTGCTCCCCTGTGACCCTCTGTGGCTGAAGGGGCATAGCCTGACTTCTCACCATGGGCTGCAGGGAACCTCTGCGTGCTCTGGCCCACCTCTTCCCAGCCTTTATGCACTGACCTCCAGTATCTGCCTGGCTCTCTCTCTCACATCCTGCTCCTCTCGCTGCTGCAGGTTTTGCAGTAGTTCTTTTTCCCTGCTCTTAAACCTCTTATCGCAGAGGTGCTACCACCGTCCCTGCCTAGCTTGGCCATGGCCAGAGATGAGTTCAACTTGGAGCTGGGGAAGCTTCCAGCAGCTTCTCACAGGAGCCACCACTGTAGTCCCTCTCCTGATACCAAAACCCCACCACACAAACCCAATACACAGAGGTCTTGACAGTGATGAGAAAATGTTACAATGCACATGTGAGGAAGCCTGTATCCTCATTGCTACTACCCAGTGTAAACTTTGGAGCAGAGTGCCGTTCCTGACTGACATGCATGTTGTGGTTCATTACAGTGCATGTACCTCTGTTTCCAATTCTAATCCTGCTCTCTTAAATCCCCATAACCATCACTCACTTAGTACTGGTACAAATTTAGTAATCATATTCTGCTTCATCAGTCAAGCCATTAATGAGTACAAATAGACCCATTTCTGGAACTTGACTTTCAGATGCATAGTTCCTGTAGAATGGAGAAACACTGATGATTATTCTTTGTCTCTCATCTTTTCAAACACCTACGTGGGTATGCCTGTGCAGTTTTGTTCAGGCTTTATTATCCAATCTTGATTACCTACATCTCACGTGAATGTCAAGCGTTTTACTAAAATGAATGGTTTCTGAGAACCTGTGCTGACCAAGGCATGAACACGATGCTGACTAGCTAAAAAGGGAAAGACGTAAGGAGAAAAATCACAATGAATTTGACTCAAGAGAGTAAACTGCTCTTGATGTCAGGTATGTTCTACCCTGCGTACTTAACACACAGAGCTCCACAAGGAAACAAAGGACCAAGGGATACTCGCTGACAGAGCTAAAGACATAACTGATGTGTAATAAAGTCACTATGTGGAAACAATGCTTTCTGCTGGACTATACAGCATAAGGCCACTGATCATGTACATGCAGCTAGCATATTGTGATATTGGCTGTTAGTGAGCTACAGTTCAGTGAGCTAGAGGAAAACAAGAACCATACAGAAAGTATTTTCCAGGGTAAGCATCAGATCACTATTATTTAACACAATTTTAATTTGGGAGGGGAATGGATAAGATGGCGGAACATGCAAGTTACAGATGCTTTGACGAGATTCTAAAGGGATTGAAAGGCATTTGAGGATGACAGCTCTGTCTGAATGACAACACGAATGACGTAGTGTAGATTAAGGACCTTAGGCACTGAGCTGTAGACTATCCTGCTAAGAACAGGAACATTTATGAAAAATATATTCACTAAAGATCTGTCAGTCTAACAAGTTAAAAATCACAAGACATTTTAGAAAGTTACTTCTCCCTTCTCCACAGATTATTCCTGATCAGCTCACGAGATCCTTAAGACTAACTTGAAATTGTGGCTATGCCATTGCAAAATGCAGTATCTTTGATTTCACGCGATGCCCAATAGTAAAATGGAGACAGATGTGAGGTGAAGCTGGTGTCCGCGCTGGCCTCTTGAGGGGACACCCTGTCACACTCCTCTCCTCTCTGCTGCCTGTTCAGCTCTCTGCAGATGGGTAAATCTATTCAGCAGGGTTGTAAAAAGGCCTCTGAAAGGTTTTCACTTTCCTCATTTGATTTTAGACTTGAGCATGTTTGGTTCTTTAAAAGAACTCTGCCTTTTGAAGTTTTGAATGAGCTACTACGGGAAAGGGTTTGATTGTGGTTCAGTCCCCTCCCAGCTTGCAGGCCTGCAGGTTCCTCTCACTGGCTGATGGTGTCACGGAAAGGCTTGGCAAGTGATGCATACACAGACTGGGTTTTGGGGTTGGAATTCAGATGCAGTGTCAGTCTACCAGGTGTACAATTAATCCCATGACCCTTTTTTTGGTAGGAGTCACAAGCAACTCCACAGCTCTGTGGAACTGAATGGAAAATAGTTTTTTCAATGAGACAAATCCACTTTCCTGGTAGTGTTTACATTATTTTCCTATGCCGCTTTCTCTTCCTATCAGAGGGATTTGCCAATTCTTAATGTATCTTTAGTTACTTGTGACATCAGCTTCATACAGGAAAGATTTTTGTATCCAGTTAATACTGGTTTTCAAGCAAAGCAGATAAATGCAGGAAACATTCAACATACAACGAACCAACGTGTGCATTTAATTAGTGTCCTATGTCATTTGTTAGCTTGAGTTTGCTTATGTCCTGCATTCACTGACTGAGGAGCATGAACTAGGTTTAGAGATTCAATTTCCTTGAAGGAATTCAATTTTTTTTTAAGTGCCCACTTCTTCTGATCACTTTAAAAGTCGTTACTATGCTGGTTTTGGCTGGGACAGAGTTAATTTTTTCACAGTAGCTAGTATGGGGCTATGCTATGGGTTTGTGCTGAAAACAGTGTAGGTAACACAGGGATGTTTTCATTATTGCTGAGCACTGCTTACACAGAGTCAAGGCCTTTTCTGCTCCTCACACCACCCCACCAGCAAGGAGAAAGGGGCTGCAGAAAAAGTTGGAAAAGGACACAGCCAGGACAGCTGATCCCAACTGACCAAAGGGATATCCCACACCATATGATGTCATGCTCAGCATATAAAGCTAGAGGAAGAAGGAAGGGTGGGGGACATACGGTGTTTTTCTTTCCAAGTAACCATTACATGTGATGGAGCCCTGCTTTCCTGGGGATGGCTGAACACCTGCCTGCTGATGGGAAGTGGTGAATGAATTCCTACTTTTGCTTTGCTTGTGTGCATGGCTTCTGCTTTACCGTTAAACTGTCTTTATCTCAACCCATGAGTTGTCTCACTTTTAACTCTTCTGATTCTCTCCCCCACCCCACCAGGCGGGAGTGAGCAAGTGGCTGTGTGGTATTTAGTGGCCAGCTGGGCTAAACCTTGACAATTACTTAGTAAATCTGAGTGCTTTATATATCTTATAATACTGTAACTTCTTTTTTTAATGGATCTTTGAAAAAGCAGCAGCTTGTCATACATTTAAATACACAGTTATATTCCTGTGCATACAATAGAACAGAACTGTGTATGATTTCACTTTCTGATCCTGGGTACCTTTAAGCTCATTTTTCATTTTCCAAAACTATGAGTTAGGAAAAAAACCAAACCAAAACCAAACAAAACACAAATGGAAGAAATGAAATGAAAGGAAATGAAGAGAAAAAAGTATTTTATTATTCTATACTTCAGTTCCATGGTATGTGAAGGCACAGTGAGACTGTCTTCCCTAGGGACAGATTACCAGCTACTGTGTTAAACATCTGCACTATTATTCAGCAGCATTCCTGTTTCCTACAAGTTTCCTGTACGACTGAACAGCCATATGCTTAAAACAGAAGAGCCCAGAAAGAGCTACACAGAAGTGAGGCTTGATTTATGGGAAGTTATCCAATATAGTCCTAAGATTCTGAATATCCCCTGTAAAATGCTGAACATTTTCAAGTCTCAACCTAATCATTGGAACCTGAGGCCATTGCTGAGAAATTTGTAGGCAAATAAGCTGCAGTATTTGTTGGGGTTAAACTTGAGAACTGCCAGCAGCAATGGCAGTTCAGCAACTTCAGGCAAAACAAGGTATGATTTTATTCACGCAGATTCACAGAGTGGTAGGGGTTGGAAGGGACCTCTAGAGATGATCTAGTCCAATATATGGACTGATATATTTATATGACTGGTTTTGAATAGCAATCAAGACTGGGTGCAAGACCTGAACAGCCAATGCATTTTACATGGGCACCTTCAGGCCATATATCTAAAAGCATTTAGACCTTGATTTCAATGTAAGTTTGGTGGCTGAATATCTTTAAAGGTCTGTATATTTGTGCTTCATAGAGCCCAAATTCACCTCAACAGTTACTGAACCATAACATCTTTGTGAACCTCCAGGGATGCAAAATTAAGCAATCTATACCTAGTCCAGAAGAATACATTTGTTTGGAGATCAACAAGGATTTCCAGAAACAGCCTAATGCAAAAAGGGAAGAAAACCATTCCTGGCTAACTACACATAAAACAGATGAAGGAAAAAGTTTAAAGAGGCTGTGTGCCCACAAACAAGTCCAGGTGAAAGCTCTAGGTCACTAAAAAAGGAAGAAAAAAGTGTGTTTAGGTTGTAAATAATTGTAATTTGGGATGCCAGATAATAGACTGTGTATTAGCTTTTGCTTTTAACCATCAGTGCAGACTGGAGAACAAATGATCATGCAATCATCAATAGTTCTAAAGGGATCACAAGATACACACCCCTTAGGTACTTAAGAGACAGAAGGAGCTGCATGCACATGAAGGGAATCATAACCTGGGAAACTCATTCCTCCAGTGAGCAGTGAGGCAATGCAAAGACAGAGCTATGATGGTCAACTGCAGTGGGCTCATTCTTTTCCCTGGAAATCCTGACCAAACCCATTTATTTATTAATTCCTTGTCCAATGACCTGAACCACCTTCTTACTGAAAACAGAATACTGAAAGGGAGAGATTCTGCAACACTATTAACCTACAATAATGCAGGTGGTTACACCAGAACAAAATCCTACAATAATGCACCAGAGCATGGAGCAGATGTTATGTTAGCATGGAATTTAACATAACTCAGTGTTATGAGCATACACAGATAAAGAAATACCATTTTGGAGAAGTTAACCGTTATTAAAAAAAAACAAACAAAAAAACCAAGAACCAAACCCTTCTTAATGGAATAACAGCATCTCGCTACAGGTAAGCAAGTAATTGATTTCCTCAGAGAACTCTGAAGAGGTGTAACAGAACCTGTGTTTATCTGCTATATTGGAAGCATATAAAGTAACAGAAGTAAGAACTAGAAGAAGCACTGAGATGTCCTCATGCCCAGGCCACAGCAGGAGAAATCTCATAACTCTGAGTCACTGAAACTTGCTAAATCAAAGGGATTAATCCAGCAAACATAGCCATCTCTCCTAAAACACTGTTGGAGAGACTTCGACAACAATGAAGATGTAGCAGACCACTCTTGCCTCTCACATCCAAGGAAGTGTCAGGGGGACATTTGTCTGGAGTGACTCCATTGGTAAGGAAGGATAAACCACCCTTCCCCTGCAAGGAGGAGCGTACCACTATCATGCTTTACAGTATTCCTAGGCTTTCTGTCAGTGACTTGTCCATCTGCTTTTTACAGTTCTTTTCCATATCTCATTGCTGATTTGCATGGAGATTTACAAAGGAGGGTAACTTCCTACTCTTGAGAATTTAGTAACAGGCACTGCTGTCAATTCTCAAACGCTGAGCACTTGCAATCCTGTCTGCAATCTACGGTGTTCTGGGTACTTCTCAGAAGTGCACAGAAAAAGGACAGCAAGCCAAGACAACTAGCACTTCAAATAAATCTAATACTGCTAACTGGGGGAACACTGAGATGACCAAACTGGTGGGGGGACTGGTAACCCACAGGTGCTCATCCTCAGAGAACGGCAGGTTCTCTATGAGCTGGCTGAATCATGATGACATACCTGCTCCTTTCAGGTCTCCTTGTGTGGAAAATGACTTGTATTAGATAACAGACAGCAAAGGATTCAACTCACCAGTGCTCTTCACAGCCAAAATGAGAAGTAAGGCAGCTGCTCGTAAGCTGAGGATCTGCTACACAGCCAGCACTGCTTTTCAATCTTGTGTAGTTTTTACGAACAATATATCCCCTGAAAGCTAAAAAACATAGTTATGAATCAGAGAAAAATTCTGCAGAACCTGAAACACAGCCTGGCATCTGACTCTGCACTGCAGAGCTGAATGCCCTCAACTTTTACTGAACCAGTGGGCAGAAAGAACACTTAGCACCTCACAGGGGTGGCTCCAACGTTTGCAACGTTAACAGCTGGAAATTATTCAGGGCCTTACAATCTCAGTATTATAGTGACCACTTGGCATAGCCCAGGCAAGGAAAACAGGCCTTAAAATGAGAACATGCTTAATTTAAATAGGAATCCATCTTAGAATGTATTAGAATACGTAGCAGAAAATCACTCCAAAACCACCTTCTTTAATCACAACTCCCATGATTTGAGCTAGTCAGAATTTTAGAGAATCACAAGTTTTACCTGCTTTTAATGTGGGGTAAGGGGGTGAGAAGCCAGGGACAGATATATTTGATTAAAACTGGAAAAAATAATGTATTATCCTATTTTTCAATTAATGGTAACCATAATAAAACATCTAAAATGCCTCTCATACAAACAATCAGGAAAAAAACCCCTACAGAGATTGGAATTTGTACCATTCATAAAAAAAAAAAAAAGCAAAACAATCAGTAGAAATACTAATTCAAGTAGCAAGCATGCAGTGAAATGAAATGACAAAGAAAATGACAGTGAGTAACATTTTTAAGATAACTACATCATTTATTTCCATGGAATTATCTGGATTTGGGTACTTAAATAAATTAATTACTTCTGTAGTTTTATCTGACATGAATGTGCTTGAATTCTTGACACCTGTGAGCAGTTAGTCATAAAGCTCCAGCACAAACCACAGGTAGCGATGTATACTGCACTTGGACAAAAGACTCAAAAGTATCGCAATGTACACTTAAACCCATAAATTTAATTGTTTTTTGGGGGGTAGGGTTTATTTCAAGCATTATTTTAAGTAGAAATACCTTGATAAAAGGGGAGTAAGGGCTGAAAACAAAGTATAGTGCAAATTCCATAGCTGAAGTGTATGACAAGCAGTTGCTGAATAGGAAGACTGAGGCAACTTAAACAGTGAGACAATATGTGAAAGAAAATTGGAGCTAACATCAGAAAACATATGGTTTTGAGGAAAAAAAATCCCTGTCCAGGGAAAGCTTTTAAGAATACTAAACACATGCAAAAGCATGTGTCAGTTTGGGGAACAATTACCCGCAGGAGGTGAAGAAGAGCCCTCTCTCATTGGGGTTCCTAGAGCCCAGGGTTAAATATTACAGTGAGACATCGGATAGGCACAGAAATGGGGTCTAGGGCAACCTCAGGTAGGATGAGGGTCATGACAGCACTGTAGATTACAAAGCGAAATCAGGAAGTAGAATAAATACAGAATACAGAATGAATTGAGAACAGACAGTGATCAGAAGATTAACAAGTTTTCTCTCTATCTCACGCCTCTGATTTTATGAAAACACTAGCAGTAGGCATTATCTACACAACAGAGAATAAAGACCCTGTAGAATCTCCAATCCCTCCATTATTACCAAATTATGAGATAATGGATTGATTTCCCTTTCCGTCCATTTAACTACTCTTATAAATTTACCTCCCCATTCATGTGGGGTTTTTCTTGTCTAATGAAAAGATGATGGAGGAAACAAAATAGAACTACCTTGATTGCACCTGCTCTTTCCCTAAGGAAAGGGCTGTAACTAATCCCTTCTTTTCTATTGTAATACCTGTATAGTGTTAATGGGCTTTTCAGCCACCTATGGCCACAAAAACATGTGGTGTTGTGTTTATTCCTGCAATATAAGAAAATGAAACCATCTGAACAGTTCAAGCTGTGGTATGCAACGCACCACAACAATCTAAGCGTTTCAGTTCTACTGAGGTTTCCAGGCTAAGAAGCAGCAAAAATTGCCTTTTAATGAGAGGCTACTGAAATAACCATTCACTTTACAGAAGGCATGACAGAAGTTAGGCATGCTGAGGTGTTGTACTGAATACAGAGCTCAGGTATCATGAGGCTGAGGAACTTTCCGCCCTTAATAATCAGACTGGAAAAGTCTGCCTGTCTGGCAGAGATGAGGCAAGCTTTCACTTGCCCCATGTGATCAGGCTTCCAATCCTTAACTATCCCCTACTGACCAGACAAGGAGCCTACTCTGATATTGGCAGCAGACAGCTGGCCAGCAGCCACCTCTCTGCAGCTGAAACATGCTGACTATCAGACAGTCGATGGACTACTATAAAGAAGCACTGAAACAAATGAACTAATAAGATAAACTTCAGTTTTATCCTTAGTAATTTCTCAACTTTTAGTAGTTCTTTGCATGTGTGTGTGTCTGTAAAATCAACCCTAATACCTACTGTGATTTTATTTCTCAAAATACCTTTTCCTGTTTTCCCAGAGACTCCTATTAATCTCAGTATAACCACTTTGGTCTTTCCTCCATTCACTACACAAAACCTGCTATATCTGATTTATAAAACATAGTTTTTACCCTGTCTTTTGTTTTCATATGTATTTTCAAAATCAGCTCCTCTTTTCTGCAACCTGGTTTCTAACATTCTTATAGAATACCTTGAATCTGACAGGTAAATGGCTGTATTTTTCCTACTTTCCCTTTGACTCATGGGATAACTGAAGTAGCACGATAAACAAACTTGTCTCTCCCTCAAAAGCTTCATTGAGCATTAGCAGAACCGCATCTTTTCAACATTTATTAACTGGATCTATAATGTTTCAAAAGAAATGCATATGCAGAGAATTCTACTGGGGGAGTCTGAGAGGCTGGGAAGCTGCTCCATCACAGCAATTTGCATTACTGACTAGTGCTGGTTTTGACACTAAGCACTTGGCTCAAAGAGTGTGAAATTAGCAGACTCATGTTGCTACTGCTCCGTGAACAATCACTGCATCATTGAAGAAGAATGATTACCAGCTGTCACCTCATTTTCACCTTACCCAGTCTATATTCCAAACTTTCCAGCAACAGCATCTTTAACCCTGATCTTTACATAGCCAAAAATGACAGGACCAGGAAAGCAGCACAGAAACTGAACTTCATTTTAGCAATTCTATTAGCAACTTGGTGTTAAATGTTTTATGTGCCGCAATTTAGAACACGAATTTTTACTTCTTGTACTGAACAATTCTCACACAAAGCAAGTCTTCTGTCAGCTCCAGCACCTAGCAAACCAAGAATATATCTACCTCAGGGAGTCTGAAATTTTGGTGTCTTGCAGTTAAAAACCTCTATTTTAAGGTCTAAGTACCAAGACATATACATTACACACAATGTTGCACAATTCCAGGTAGGAAAAGTCCAGGCATTTTCTCCCTGATTCCCATAGGAAATATATAGTTACAGAGCAAATTGTGAAGCACAATGTAGAAAGATCAAAGCTAAACAATCACAGGTCTATAGAAGAAGTATAAAGCAAGGAGATGAAGTAGTATTCTAAACAGCAGAAAGATTCATTCTCAGTCATGAAAAAGCATGTTAAGCAGATATTTTCTACAGAGGCACATTTTTAATCTATAATATCACCCAAAATAGCATGTAACAGCAACCCAAAAATGAAAGCTCATGCTTGTTGAAGAGAAGATATTATGGTAGTTTGTAATCAGAAGGTGATTTGCTACAAACAGCATCTCACTTTCTTAATTTGCCTGGTTAAAAGAGCATTCAGCAGCTTAACTAACAACATCTGAGAGGATTTGGAGCCTGTGAATCTGATTCTTCACTCCATGCCAAATTAAATCTAATGAACAATAAAAGGGATGGAGAGCCACATCCTTTGCTGGGTCCCATGAATACCTCCCCTCTTTTACCTCTCACTCTGGATGGATATTGGGCGATGCCTGTTTAATAGCAGAAAAAAACAACACTTGTCTTAAATTCTCCTGCAGAAGCATTACAAGAAAGCAAGTCACGAGTTCTCACGTACAAGCAGTAACAGTAACAAACAGTAGCAAGCAGCAACTATTAGGAAGACTCACCAAGACTGGCATCAGGGCTGGTGGGTGGCACTGGTGCACATCACCACTTGGACATATGTGCTTTAATTACCATGCATTACAGTCTCTGATCTTGAGACTTGGTCAAAGAAAAAGAAGTGAAGATGACTGTGAAACTCTTTGTCAGTATCAGCAAGGGAAAGGAGTAAGTTTTCCAGTGTATTGTTGGACAATGTATGTTGTTGTCCCTTCCTGATTTTAGCAAGGGTATGAAATCCAGTAAGATTCATGAAAAGTCTCCTTTTCATCTCCTCAAAACAAGGGAGGAAACCAAAAGGAAATGCAGACATACTTACATCAACATAGCTTAGCGCAGAGATGAGGATTGAATATACGACCTCATACTTCAGAGCCATAAGGCCTTCTCACTTTTCCTAACATGTTCCCTGCACATGAGCAGCAGGCTTTCAATGATTACTAGAGATATATACTAAAAGTGGAGAATTACTGGATGCCCTAAGCTAGTACAGCACACAAAGAGATGGAAGAGTAAAGTTAACCAGAGCTCTGCAGTCTGTATGAACCAGGCTGCTTTAACCCTGAATGTGAAATCAAGGTAATACAATGAGTCCGTTCAGCTGCCATTAAGAGGAACACATACATCTCTGCAATGGTTCTTACACTGACAGTGTAGTTAAAAGGAAGAAAATTAATGATATAATGAAGTAAAACTGGATCTGCTACTTAGTGGTGCTATTAGCTTAGCTTAGCTTAGTGCTATTTTCAGGAAAATTTAAAAATATATACATTTTTAGATATATTTATAAAGTGCTTAGAAGTTTTTTGGAACATTTTACTCGTGAAATTCTTGGATCTATACAACAGCATTAGCTGAATACATGTACACACACATAGTGATATAAATAGACAGATAAATATAGGGTTTTCAAGAAATACTTCCTCGTCTTCTGTTGCAGCCAACATTAAATCTTTGTTATTGAAAATCTCAAAAGTAACACTTTTGTTAAAAGCTTGCATTTATTATAAATGTAAAGTATTAAATTACAGCTGTTCTAAAGCCCCCTTTTCTATTATAATGGAGTAAATGTTGCCAGAAGCACATGTTAGCGATATGTCAATAGTGAGCAACACTGCATGGGCAGAAATTACAGAAAGAAAGCAATTGTCAAAGGGATGCTTCATCTGGTTTCCTTCTGAACGTCCATCACTTCTTATTTAAAAAAAAAGAAAAAAAAAAAAAAAAGAAGAGCCCAAATCTTGAGTTCTTGATAAAGAATTTTCCAATACAATGTGACATATGGTGAGTGTGCGAGCACGTGTTGGAGGAGGAGATGGTGGCTCAATAGATTAGTCATTTGCCTTTCACCTCTGGAAGCATAGTTAAACTCAGTCCTGACCAGAGCTGCACAGTATATTCCAGATGGCTAAAGTGGGCCTAATTAAAATGAATTCAGTGATGTCACCTCAGATCTAAGTGAATCGCATGCACCACTCATTTGGCATTTTGGCAATGTCAGTTCATAAATGAAATAACCAGATTAAAATCTTCCCTTAAGTCTTTTGGGACAGGAGTCCCACTGCATGGAAATCCATGCTACCATAACTAGAAAATGTACTTTTAGAATTGTATTATCTGTTGTTTTAAATTCTAATTAATGTATTATTCTAATACAAAGGAACATTAAATGAGACTTGCATGGGAGGTAAATGAGTGCAGCACCATTTCAATCAGATGATCCAGTGGATGTACACTGATTTAAACCAGCTGTGAATCTGGCAACTTAGTTAAAAAAAATTCTTTTTAACAAAATATTTTTCCTTTTACGTAGATGTAAATCAAAACAATATAAATCCCAATTACAAAGAAATACTCAGAACTGCAAAGTATTGTTAATACAAACACTACACAAAATCAGTCTTTACAATTCATCTCCAAGTTAAAAATTAGCATTTTCTAACCATCACAGTTTGGGAAAGTGTGACTGGAAGAAGTAGGAAAGACCTTGTGAAGCCTGTGTACCATTTTAGCCATGAGTCTAACCACATGTGTGTGTTCTGATAACCTGTGATGTAGATACGCTGAAGTAGGGTAGCTTTGTCTTCCCCTCCTAATTTAAATTCACAAATATTTTGTTTCCTAGCAAGGGTGTTTTCTCCCATCTGAACTAATGACTTTTTTCATGTAATATAATACACTCAGGAATTTTATCCTCATGTATTTTGTGAGGGTTGTTTTTTTTCTAAGTTTGTTTTTTCTTCCAACATTTCTTCAATGGATAGTGAACTGCTGGGCCCACAGAGATCTCCAGACCACCAGCTCATGTATTTGAAAGGCATCTGTTTATTTTTAAAATGCAAATGCAGCCTACCTCAAAGACTGACTTGCAAGAAATGAACAATCTGAACAAGTCAAGAGGTTTCCAATCAGGAGCTGTGTTCCTCCTTTATATCAGGCTATGATCACTTGCTGTCAAAACCACTTAAACAATATCCTGGAATCTGAATGAAGTCCCCCCACAATTAAAATGAGCAGGATAATCCTGCAAGAATTATTCAGGCAAATCATTTTTCACACAGTTTAAAGTAATGATAAGGTCATTTACAAAAGAAATCAGCGCCTTTGAAATGCTGACTTGTAGACAGAGGACTGCCTGGAGGAGGGCCATAGATAACAGTGAAGACTGGCCTCCTAACACTACCCTCGCAGTCTTTGGAACTGATTCTGATGAAGAGAAGGCCCAATAAGGTTAATACCCCTACTTTGATCTCTGTCAAAGCGTACCAGCAAGAATTAATTTACATTTCAGATGAAAAAGGTTGACAGCATGAAAAGGCATCTTGTTTCTGGTATGTGAATGTGCTGTAATAGATCGGGAATTCTGAAAGGAAGTTCTGAGGAAGCTAAAGGGATAAGCCGAGCGGCTGCTTTTATTGGGAAAGAGATGAAAGGAAAACAAATTTCAATATGCGCTGTTCTGTAGAAACATGTAAGCCAAATGCTTCCTAAATTTCAAGGCCTGCTTAAGCAGGGGGGAGGGGGAGGGAAAGGAGAGGGAAGTACATATATTTTAATTATACGCTTTTGCTAATGTCTGGATGACAAATGCAAACAATCTATCTCACCCCCTGAAATGGCTCATTTTTAAAAAAACATACAAAGGTGCTCATACTCCATTTCACTGAAAAGCTACCTTGAACTACATACTCACATTATAAGATGTGCAGGGACAGGAGAGATTTGAAGTTGCTTTTGTCTCCATCTCACTAGGCACTTGGACAGTGTAATGTAAACAACAGAAAGACTGTCAGTGTATTTTAAAACCTGGAAAATGGCCACCATTAGCAAGCATGAGCTTTGATTTGAAACGCAGAATAATTAGCATGTAGAGAAGAGAAAATGTGCACAAGAATTTTCAAATAAGAAGTCCTAGATATAGGTTTCCAAAGGCAGACAGAAACGTGTTGGGGATTATTATTATAACCCTTCAAATGCAGTGCCTGAGATAGGAGGAGCAGACAGCCTAATTAATACAAAGGTGCACTGTGTCACTCTTAACCCCATAGTCCTAACGCTTATTCACCCAGACTGATCACTGGAACTGTCAGGTTACAAAGGAAGCCAGTGTGTGTGTTGGTGGGAGAGCGCTAACAGCATTCTTCCAGCGTGAGGTCCAAATTCAAGGGTATGCATACACCCCCACTGCCTCTGCTCTGCTGTGGTCAACGCAGTGTCTCAGAGATGGCAGGAGGGAATACGGCACTGAACCTCTCCCGTGTGTGCAGACAGCAGAATGGGTCAATTGCTTTTGCTAAAGAACTGGTAATGAGCATGCACCTCCTACACGCCTAAGAAATCTGGCTGGATAAAACTCGTCAGGCAGAATGTCCCCTGAAGTCTCCAA
This sequence comes from Rhynochetos jubatus, assembly GCA_027574665.1. Lineage (NCBI taxonomy): Eukaryota > Metazoa > Chordata > Aves > Eurypygiformes > Rhynochetidae > Rhynochetos > Rhynochetos jubatus. The sequence continues at coordinate 21,985,751 of CM050654.1, forward strand.
GTGATACTGCTACACACCAGCTTCCCACTGAAGCCAAGATAACTCTCAAGGAACCAGTAATAGTGGGACAGGGATGGGTCAACTGTTTCACTTTCCTTTTTATGGCAAAAGGCTGTTGTAAAAGTCAGGAAATCAAAATCCAGGTATGGCCAAGTGTAAATGTAGCAAATACTCCAGAAAATGGTTGCAGGGCATACTTTCAGATCTGCTCTCTGTGCTACCATGAAAACAACAGACAATGACAACACAAAGGAGAGGAAGAAAGGGAAAGAGTGCTTATGAAGTCCCTCAGTGCTTGTTGTAATGGAGGAAAAATTTATCCTTAACAGTTCTCCAGTTAATAGAATCTTCTGCATTTGACCCCAGAGCTATAGTTCATGATTCTACGTAACAAAGTGCCTGCAAAGCTATAAGCTATTATTTTAGCCTAACTATACTCTGTTCCTTTCTGTAACTAGACTGGTACCCTGTTTTCTGATGAAAGTCACAGTGATGCTTAATTTCGGAGTAGCAAACTTGGACAAAAGAAAAACAAATTAGTTTACTGTAAATGGCTTGAGGACAAAGTAAAAGAATATTTAGAACACATCTTTTTCAGATTGCCTTTAGATTATATGATACAGGATAAAGAGGTAACAAAACTTAGGAATTATAACAGAGGAAGCTGGAGGAATAAAGGTGGTACATTGCCTTATCTGTAAACACAATCGCTGCCACTCATTTTTGATCGCCTACAGTCTTTTAGCCTGGGGTTGGACAGGGAAGGTGTATTACCCTGCATCATATGGAGGCAGCTTCGTATGTGCAGCATCTGAAAACACCACTGAGTTCATGGCACTGGTTCTTGGATTTCTGTGCCATATGGTACTCTGCTCTCTAGTAGAGACCTACACAGCCCTATGGGCCTGTTCCTCCAATAATCTCTTTAAAGTTTATTCAAATTCATATTGATATGGCTGCATAGGAGTCTGGCAGAGAGTCAAAAGATTGGCCAAAGCTGGCAAACCCAGCAAGAAGTCGAAACGAAAACCTGGCAACCTGCCAAGACCAGGGCTCCACACAAAGGCAGAGAAATGCGTGTCCAGTGCCTCCCATCCACACTTCCAGTCATATCAATCCAGTGCTTCATATCAGCTCTACATATAGTTGAATCATACTGACTGTGCTCAGAAGAATCTTAAAGAATTAATTCAAGAGCTTTTAGTCAGTATGTTTTTCTTCCAGAGAAGTACTTAGAAAAAGCCTGAAGTGTCTGATACCTGTCACTGATGTCATTTGATACTGAAGAACAAACGACCATAAGTAGTGTTTTTGATAGCTTTTGTTTGGACTGTATGTATTTCTCTTGGCTATAAACACTGACACACGAAATCACCCACAGCAAAATAGGTGTTGGCAATTGAAATAATGTTTTAATTACCTGCTTGAATATGTATAGCTGCATCAGTTCTTCTGTTCCTTATTTCCTTGTACTTCCTGCGAGCTTCATATCCTCTCCAGGCTAAAAATACAAAACCATGTGCTGGAAATTACATTTATTTAAGGAAGTGCTAGAGAGTCCACAGAGTCAGAGATGTACTGAAACTTTCATCCCTCCTGCCATAACCACTCCAGCCCCCACTCCCAGTACCTCTTCCCCTCCCACCCACATGTTGAACTCTGGGTATTCACATTCCCATAACTTCAAACACCGCTTCACTCGTCCAAATTTTAATTGTCACCATGTGCTCACTGATGTCCTGATCCAAAAGGCAAAGGTGCATGATCATGTCAGCACAAGAAAGCCCCTCCTCACACAGCTCCCCAAATTCGATACAAGGAAGCTTGCTAAAGGACTGATAATCAACCTCTGAGGCCCAGCTTAGATGTGTCATCTGGAATTCTGGTATACATGGGGGCGGGGGCATGCTACCACATTTCATTTATGTACTGCATGCTAGCGTAGACATACCTAACAATATTTTCATTTTGTTCACAGGAATTACATTCAAAATACTAAAATATTTAAAGACATTACCAAATACTAAGATGACACCTTAGAAGTGAATCAGTAATTTTTACATCAATTAGCTGGAGAGAAAAGCACCTCTGGTTATTTCGCTTTCATAATAAACTATTATGAATGAATAAAAAATGTACGTGCAATTTAACAGCTTGAAATGCAAAGACACTCAGTGAAACAGGGAATGTGAACATTTACCTGACTGTATGGAAACAGCACTGTTTTCTCTTTTCTCTTTGACTTTCTTGTACCTCTTCGCTCCAAGCCATCCCTTGATATATGCTTGCATGACCACTACCCTCCCTATAACTTCTCGCAGGAACAAATTTAACTGCTCTATATGGTAATACTTTAGAAAAACCTGAAATGGAGCAACAACAACAACAAGTATCAGTATTACATGCAGGCAGTAGCATAACCTCTTGTACCCTGCCTTTTCGTTAGTCTTATGTCAGCTTATCTTAGGGCACTGTTACTGAGAAAACTGGTAAAATACTGGTTGCTGATATCATAGCAATCTTGTGAATCAAATATTTGTTCTCAGTGTGCCTGTGGAATCTCATTATTCCACTGATTATAATCATCCCATTGCAAAATAAACCACATATTTACTCCTTTTACAAAGCAAATTGGTCGGGGCGGTATTTTCAGATATCAACAATTTTGAAGTATAGCCACTCTTGGCCATGGGAAGATAAATCCTGAGTGAATTTAGTTTTAGACATAATATTACCTAACAGCATTCTCCTTCAGGTGGCAAATCCTATGGGTGCTTACATACATTTTATCTGGGTCTCGAGCAGGAAAATTCTCCTTGTTTTTCCTTTGTGCACTGTACATTTTAAACCATGAACAAAGGCTCTTGACAGAGCTGGAAGGGTCTCACCTTAAACTCTGCAAATAGATAATGTACTAACCAGGTTCACACGATGGGTCAGAGCATGAAGTTCCAGTCATGCCACGATAAAGAACAGAAGGAACTTCAGGGGGGCACTACCACAGCAGGCACTGACAGAGGAACTCTCCTTATCAAGGCAGGCACGTGCAGCGTGCGCCTTGGGGAGGTACCCAATGCACCACTCCCTCTTGTAGCACTAACACAGCTGTCTGGGGAGGGCACCTGGGAGGCTAACTGGAGCAAATTCCTTGCTCTTTTGTTCGTTCATGCAGTGCTTTTCAAACCATCAGTAGACATGTTTAGCTAAAAGGAAACTATCCCTGAGAAAATGTTAACACCCTCTACCTTGGTTTTCCCAAGAATCCAGTTGTCTAGTTTAGATTTCTCCAAAATGGCAAGACAGTTTTCTCTGCTACCAAGAGGAGCCTCATGTGCCTTGAATGCAAGGTAATAATACCTGTAAATCCAAATGACAAAGAAAGAATTGACTTGACAATCAATATATATTTTCACTGCCCTTTTCTAGCTCACAGCTGCATCTCTAGAATCGATGGGCCAAATTCTCCCTTATACTCAGGCTTCTTCATAAATGATACACAGCTGACATGAACAGATATTTGAGCATATAAATGACATACATAGGAAAATAAGTGGTACCACAGCACTGACAAGAATTTGCTGCATTCTACAAGTCCCCAGTCGCTGTAATCATTCCACTGCACAAACCAGTGCAACTCAGGAACCACCCAAGGTTGCTCTGAATTTTTCAGGTGAATGAGTGAATGAATGACAGCAAGAAGAAGGAAAAGCACTAGAAATCAGAGTAATAGAAAGGAAGGGAAAACCAAAACCTTTTGCATAACATGTGAAATAAGTACGCCATCTACAGAGCTGCATAACATACTTTGGCACAGTTACATCTCACTGCCAGTCTGCAAGTTCTGTTGAATAAGCCTGTGCTCCCTGAGACATTCAATGGACCTTTACGGATTTCTGAGTGGGAGAAAAGTCAAATACTAGCACCAAAGAAAGAGAAAAGCACCAGAAGTAAGTTATTCATGACCTGATGTCTATTTCTTATGAGAAATGCCAAAAAGGGCATTTCAGAATCATTCAATATGTTAGCTACTGGTATTGGTCACTTTTTCACAAGGCAGTATAAATGGACTTGACATTCTTTAGGAAGCATAAATCCACAGAAGCCCAAGGCTCCTGAGCTTGTAACAAGATCACTCCCATCAGTGGAACTCAGGGAAGCTTCCCATTTTCAGTAAGCCTAGTAGAAAGACTGAGGATTCTGAACTGGTGAAGATAAAGGCAGCACTAGGAGGGCAGGCAGTACAATGATACCGTGATACTGATGGAGTATGGAGCTGAAACGTTGCCGCTGTATATGAAGAATAAAGATCAGTTTACAGCCAAAACAACTCCCATATCAATCTTGATTTACAGACAGCAAGATGCTCAGACTGCATGAATACCCACCTGGGTTGCACACCTCCAGAAGAGGTCATACATATGCATAATTAAACCAATTGGCATTGCTATCGTATCAGCAAGGATTTTATCAGTGCTGATGGTTAAACAAAACTAGCAGCTATTTTAAAAGAAGAACAAGAGAATTACAACTTGTATGAAGGTAAGAATTTTGTTTACTCACAAGGATTTCTGTGGTTATGATTAGGTTTTTAAGCCAGTAGGCATGATGTCTTTTTTCTGTTTGATTGGAATAAACAATTAATTGGAATGATTATGATCAGTTTTAGTGGCCTTTGGAGCAGGCCCATACCAAACAACACTGACTTTTCTTTTGTCCATGTTCCCTTGCAAAGAATAGCCCCTAACAATTATGTGAAATAACATTATTGTGCAAATAGTTAATAAAAAAGGGATGCAAACATGTTTGAATGGAACAGACATTAAGAATGAATGGACCAATCCCTACCTGTAAAGCCACCATGCATCAATGAAGAACGGTTTTATAGTATATAAGTAACTACTTGCAAACAATGATGTTAAGTAACAGCAAGAACAAGTGCCAGTTAGTTTACAAAAACATGAAGAGAAGAATCCGACCAGTGAATCTCAATGACAGATTCCTCCGTAGCCACAGAGGCAAGAAAATATCCCACCTCCTACTGAAGAAAATATGGAGAAGCCATTAGAAAAAATGGAATAGAGCAATTTTTTTTTTTTTTTTTTTTTTTTTTACATCAGGAGAAAATTATTTTCAAATATTAGTTCCAGTTAATGTCTAGCTATTAGCCACTTGTCACAAGCAAGAAAAAAGAACCAGTGAAATAGTCAATAAAGATCAAAGGGGAGCAACACGACATCTGAAGGCAGCAGCACTGGAATCAGCCCTGGACCAGAGACATAGATATTCACCAACCGGAGACACTGCCCACTCTGAATGACGATGGAAGAGTATGTATTACTGAGTGATTTTTAATGCAATGAATTTCTCAGTAACACGATACTGCAAATTCTTTAGCCAAAACCTACTTTCAAAATACTAAGAGTCATGCCACTTAGTAGGTATGGAGAAACATGGTGCATTTAAAACAAAAAAGTACATTTCCTCCACCTTATTACTGAACTTAATGATGCCTTTTTTTCACAAGACAAACGGTATTATGAGTTGCATTAATAAAACTCAGGTTTAAGATATACATATCACAAACCATTTGTGATAGCATGCAATTTCAACACGACAGATACATCAGGGAAGTTGCATTAACAGTAAATTGCTGTTTGCTTCAAAAGACCGTTCAGCTAGCCATGTTATTTACACGTGTCTAATAAGCAGTTCCTTACCTTAGACGGAAGGAAGGATTCAAGTGAGTGACAATATTAGTTTTCTGGTTGTTCACACATCTTTTAAGGCACTGATGCAATAAAATGCTCAACAGGAATCTCAGAATTTTTGAATTTAACTATTTTAGCAATGATATTCTAATTACCAAAAAGTCGACTTTTTACTTATGACAAATAACTGTCTAAAAAGTATTTCTGAGCTATGCAACTTACACGCCTGACTATACCATTTTATGACAAACTTCAATATCCTTTAAATGTAGTACCCTCTCCATTAGCTCTTTTTCATGACCTAGAGTGTAGTTGCTTTTTGTACTCAGAAGAAAAACATAAATAAAACAATGCCCATTTTTCTTATCAAATTCTGTTTTAACAGACATTTTTTATAAATTTAAATTTATCTGTCTTGTAAGAAACCAAGCCATTCAGAATGACAGTAACTTTATAAACCATGGAAATTTCAGGCAAACATATATTACAATGGGTTTAACTGTACTTAGTAGTCATTAGTCATAAACCAACATCTTTTAAAGGTTGAATTATGCCCAGACCAAGAATTGCAAAGCTAGGACATACAGAGTTAAGGTTAAACCTTAAAGACATACAGGTATGCTAAGATATGGAAAACTTCAGAATGATGCCATCCATTAACTATCTGATTATGGCCAAGGCATTTTAGTGTTGGTGGGCTTAGATTAGATAAACTGATTGTAAACAAATGGTTCAATTTCTCTCCCCTCCTCAAAGGGTGAACTGTGGAACTGTTCAATAAACAGCATTTAAACAGCACCTTAACTACTATACCAGTGTCTCTTACTGAAGTTCCCTTCACATTCCAGACTTAAAGGCAGCATCAATTCTACACAATTAAATCAAAAATGTAATGATTAACCCTTTTTCTCTTTAAAACAAATCTTTGTACTAAAATATAGTGGCTGAAGGTGTAGAATGGACAATGGTATGTGAAGAGAATGAGGTGCAAAAGGGCAAAATCCTTTTCTGGACGGACCCCCAGCAACAATATGGGCATTCTCAACATTTCAGAAGATGTTTGTTCCTTCTTAGCCCTGGAGTTGGAAAGTTAAAAAAAAAAACATTTTTAGCACTGAAAGAGCCATTAAATAACTTTCAAATATTCCTAACTTGCATTGGTTGTATCTTGCCTCTTTCAGAAACTTTCACATCTGAATTCATACAATTAATAATTATATATGTGTCTATACTGAGAGTATGAATGAAAAAATATAAATGAAAAATGAAAAAAATCTATTATACTCTTGAAATTCAGTACGAGATACCTAATACGTATGCAGTAAATCATCAGATAAACACAGAATCACAGAAATACTCTCAGAAAGGCATAAGCGTGTAGGGTTCATAAGGGTTTAACTGACTTTTCACTCCTAGAGATTTCATATCTTCTCCATCTTGCAACCATCTACCAGTGTTCTGTGAATGACGAGAGCCTAGAGTGTATGTGGAAAGTACAGTAGTTTACCATATTTTAAGTGTGCAGGAACATTATACAGATCTGGTGAAATCTTAAAGCCACTGAAAAAAATAGCAAACATTTCTGTGGATAATAATAAAATAATCTCATGTGGGGGATGTTACAAATTTGTTTCCAATCACTTAGGGACCGAGGCGCTTCAAGCATGACAGCATTTAGGCGCATTAGACTCTTAAGTCCCTTATCTTTCGACCCGTGGTACAGCATATGCCACATTACATAAAAGGTGCGTACAGCTGGGGGATACGTGGTGAGGATGCAACTGCATATCCCATCATCTCATGTGAAGCTCCAGGGGCCCGGGCACTCGGATATAGCAAGGAACATCCCATCCAGTGGGACTTCCAGCGCGGGAAGGGAAGCACACCTCCCTTCGCTGCTGTGCTGCGTGTGGGCACTATGCAGCCCCACAAGCCAGGCACGCCTGGCAGCTTGTTCAGGTTAATAATGTCTCTCTGAAACCTGGGATTCCAGCCTGGGAAAGGGTCCGTGCTGCTTCACATCAAACACGTAAGGGTGTGAGACAAGGCCAATGGAGACAAGTGCCTAAGACTTGACAGGTCTACAGTGTTTACAGGGGCTGCAGATTACATTTTCTGCTTTAAGTAGAAGAATATGTATATTTATATACATAAAACAGATGGTTGTATACTTGGCTGAAGAAACATTGTGTGAGCGAGTTACAATTACGTCCTCTCCTCACCATCTGCTTTTTAACCCAATAAACTACCTCCACGTTTGCAACACTGAATCTGCTCCACATGAAAACAGCAGACAGTAAAGAGTAACATTAGACAGAGCTTTATCTTTTGTTTACCTCCCACCTGATAAACCCTGAATGGTTCTGTTCCCTGCCTTTGATTGTTTTGTCCTCATATTTCCTGCTAAGAGTTTACAAAACAGCATTATTGAACAGGCAGATAAGAAGCACACCTATTTGTTTAATAACATCAAGGGAGAAAAAGTGCTGGCTCATCCATTTTGTTGTTCAGTTGCTCGAAAGGATCAAAATACCAATTAACTTGCTGGCTTAGAAAATCTTTGATATCCTCACATTTACTGACATTTTGAAACTCTTGTTCATACTCGCCTAATATCTTTTTGATTATGAACAAAGAAGTGCCAATCTGTTTAGCATTTGACCTGTTTTCTCAAACATTTTTATGTATTCAACTACTTAGTTCCTAAAAACACTTGAGTAGTCATGGCTGTAAGTTGAAGAAAAATTTTTCTTGTTCCATTGATAGCTTTTTAAAACATTGTTCTGGGTTTTTTTTTTTGTTTTCTAGAGCACAACAGAATAGATTTGTTTAAAAATAAAGCATGAACTGAACAAAAGAGCATTCCCCTCTCCCGACCCCTGTTTATATTCTGAACTCAGGAACTCGTCTATGCTGTTGGGCAAATTGCTAAATTTCCCTCCACTTCGCTTGTCATGCTGACTTTCTTTTCTGGAAGAATTACATCAAATTGGACTAAAAACTTGGGGAGTATTTGAGAAGATGTTAAACACAACTTGCCCTTATCTGCAGGAATGGAAAGCTACAGTCAATGCTGCTTTTATTACCATTACTTTTCAAGGTGGTACTGAAATTCGGTGCACTTTTGAATGAAAAGAATCTACTGATAAGAGGAGGCCTAATTTCCTCTCAATTTACACTAATTTCAGTGGAGTTAATATTAGTTCACTTATGTGTAAATTGGATAAAATTTAAGGTTAATAATTCTGCCTTCAGCCTCTTCAGGATGTTGCAAAGATGTGTTAGTGATCACAAAAATTAATCTCTCTGTTAAACCTGCTTTAGGATGGCATGACCTTACTAAAATTAGTTATGTAACACAAAACAAGTGGGAGGAGATTGGGCCTGAAAATTAAATTGCTTTGATGGACAAATGAACACATTAGTTATCCTTTCTTGAACATATCTCTAGTGTTTTCCTATTACATATTCATTTGGCATACTAATATATTACAAATCAGAAAATCCTGTAATTTTTCAGAATGATTTGATTAAGCTATGGTTTATCATTCAACATCTCTCCGTGCAAGGACCACAGATTTCCAAGCCCAAATGACTGATTTACACATGTAAATTTATGCCATCTTTGGGTTTTAGAAAGGTCTGTGAAACCATTTACGTCTCTTCTTTCTCAAAACCATATCAGCTCCTTCCCTCTAGCACCATATGAAAGACTCACTTTCAGTAGATTCATTAACTCTACATTGCCTGGATGAGCAACCCCCAGTTCAGAAAATATCACTAAATGCTTGACTTAGTCCTTCACTACTGTTCCTAACTGTTGAGTAGTTGCTGCTGCCCCACTAGTGAACTATCCTACAGACTGGGAAAAAGTAAATAGAATAGCACACAACAACGTATTTTCAAGCTAGAGGAAACCATAATGATCACATAAACATACTGTCATCATAAAGAAAACAGCATTTCCTGAATCTAATTTCTAACTTTTTGAGATTAAGAATAATATTAAAGCCAGTACTAGGACAAAGGTTCTTTATAATTCATGATACATCCAAGATAAATGACTACAAGGCTATGAAGCTATTCTGAGGAATATTTCCAAATCTAAAGCTTTGATATCAGTTCATCCTTAAGCATGTGTACATTCTTCATATGACAGCTGAAGGGCACTGACGTTCAAAATCCTTATGTTACCTAAGCATGATGCATAATTTCCACGTGTTGCCTCTACTGAGAGAACCATGGGGACAGGCTTGCTACTGAATACTAAGTGCTCACTGCTGGTCTCACATTGATTTTTTCCACATTAGAGCTCAGATATCTCTTGTCTTTATCTCTGATAGTCACTTCTCCCATTAGAGAATCAGACCATACATGTAAAAACCAATGCCTGTAGAATTTCCTGTACTTAAGCATAAAATATATTTGATTAAATGGAGTTTTAAAACAACAGCCGTGTTATACAAGTCTTACCTTTTCACAAACTCATCAAAGAGGATGCGATGAGAATACCCTTTTTGACGTATTTTGACTGTTTCCAGAATTCCAGTGTATCGCAGCTGCAGTAGAACTCGCTCGTGAGAAAATGTCAGTGCTTCTCGATCATCGTTAGGTTTAATGCAGCGAATAAAGTGAGGCTGTCCAACAACCATTTTGGACAAAAGATCCATGAGGGAATACTAGTGAGGAAAGCAAAAAGGATACGCACACCTGACAAAAAACTTCCATGCAACTACGTAAGCAGGAGATAGGGATTTGTAAAGAGTATGTAATGCTTGATTATACTTTAGTCTGTAATGTTAATCTGCACGGACATTTTATTAATTTTTAAGTTTTTGGCTAAAACCTAGAACCCGTTAAAAGTTTTCAATTGTAAAAAAAATATTATTATTCTAGTTCTTCTTACTTCCTACACCTTTCTCTTCGTCTCTCCTTATACCGCATTTCTGTAGTTGAAGACAACCCATACTAAAAATTTAATTGGAAAATGTCCCAACTACAATTCTACTGTAGGCACGTTTAACCAATCAAATATCTCCAACAGAAGAACAAGCTTTACTCTTCAAACAGTCATAGAAATTCACAGAAAATCATGGGGAAAGGGTTGCAAGAAGTCATCAGTTCAGTCCTCTGCCCAGAGAGAACGCTAGATGTATCTGTACCATTTCAGACACATCTCTATTTAATCCATTTTTCAAAATCACTGAGGATACAGAGTGCACAATCTTCCTGGAGAACCTACTGAAGTTCTACATTATCATGACTGTTCATAATGTTCTTAACATCTAGCCTCAATCTTCCTGCTGAAATGAAGGCCCATTATTTTCTTTTCCTATCCACCCTGGACATGGAAAACAATTTATTCCATTGTATTTTACACTAAAATGAAAAAAGCCTGATTAGATCCTATTATCTGTCTTCCAATGACTCCTCTGAATACTGATACACCTGCTCCATCCTCACCTCATTAACCCACTGTACAATAAGTATTTGTTGCAAATACACTCAATCTCAAAATCACAGTTCCAAGGTGCCTGTGGTCACTTTGCTGTAGGCCACATCCATATTATGGTGTACTTTCACAATCACTCCCCCACTCAGCTGTTTTTTTCTTTTTATACAGTTTCTACACAGGTGACATCTGCATAGTTCTTTGCAAGAGCACTCTAAAACCACACTTGTAGCCCAGGACAAGTATGGCTGTGTGTCCTTGTACCCTCCACACTGGGGCAACATCTCAGTATACACCAGCTTCCTTTATGCCTTTCCTTATACCATTTTGCATAACAAAGAAAACAGGTATTCCTGCACGGCATGAAGCTTTGACCTGGCTAACCCAGCACTGTGAACTTCCCCAGTTTGCGTGGTACAAGTGCAGCCCAGGGACCAACTGTTCAAAGCTTTTCCACTCTGCAATGACTACAAGAAAAAAAAATTAACCAACAGCCTTGGATTGGCATGTGAGTTTCCTGACCCCTAACCTTCCAGTTCCAACATTCTCAATGCCTTCTTTTTACCTGTTTGATTTAAACACACATGAAGAATGTACATTACCCCAGACGTAATTACTAATGATAGAATGGCAATCCATATGATTTATAACAGTACTTCCAACAGATAATTTTTACATATTAGCCCAAATGACAAATCTTAAACTTTAAAAGTAGGGATGCTGAATGCATATTGGAAAAAAATACGAAGACTTTAGTAAAGACAGCTATTTAATTTGCACAAAATCAGTTTTCTGTTCATAAAGAGTGTGTTCCAGTCCTTGAGCATTTTAGATGGAAATAGTCTAGACTGTTATCTAGATTCTGTTATCAATGTACTTGGCGAAATTATAGAAGTACAAATATGAGGAGACAAAAAGAAAAGGAGAAGGAGAAAAAGAAAATTCATAAGTCTACAAAGCCCTCACAACTGAATTAAAAATGTTCTCTTATTATTCTCTTTGATCTCACAATCCCACAAGTATTTTAGATATATCTTCTGTTATTACCGAAATGTTTGTTTACAATTTAACTTTTGTACCCTAAAATAGGAAGCCATAGTTTGCCTCTTCATGTTAGTTGTTTCCTCAGGGTGTCGCATAACCTCCATCGTGTCAACCTGGAAGACAAAACACAGATGTTAGCGCTGTTCCAGAAACACTGCAGACCCGACCCACCCCACCTTGCCCATGAAAGCTGGGTTCAGTTTTTGCTACAGTCATCACTTCCAATGTGAGTATGTCAGAGTACTTATTCAGGGGTAGGAAGATGTGCTGGTTTTGGGTGGGAAGGAGATAATTTTCTTCACAGTAGCTAGGATGGGGCTCTGTTTTGGATTTGTGCTGAAAACAGTGTAGATAATACAGAGATGTTTTAGCTATTGCTGAGCAGTGCTTATACAGCGTCAAGGCCTTTGCTGCTCCTCACACCACCCCGCCAGCAAGGAGGCGGGAGGTATCTCCTCAACAAGAAATTGGGAGGGGACACAGCTGGGACAGCTAACTCAACTGACCTAAGGGATACCCCACACCTTATGATACCATGCTCAAAATGTAAAGCTGGGGGAAGAAGGAAGGGAGAGACGTTCAGAGTTTGTCTTCCCAAGCGACCATTACGTGTGATGGAGCCCTACTTTCCTGGGGATGGCTGAACACCTGCCTGTCGATGGGAAGTGGTGAATGGATTCCTTGGTTTGCTTTGCTTGCCTGCATGGCTTTTGCTTTACTGTTAAACCTCCTTTATCTCAACTCATGAGTTGTTTCACTTTTAGTCTTCGGATTTTCTCGCCCATTGCACCGGAGGGGGAGTGAGCGAGTGGCTGTGTGGTGCTTGCTTGCCAGCAGGAGTTAAACCATGACAGAAGCCAGCTTCTCACACGCAGGAAATGCAATGATTTCAGAGAGAACTGTAAGTGTTCTGAATGATTTCACACTTTTGTTATGATTGTATAACCCTAAACCAGTGAAGCAGCTATCAAGAAGCAATATCTTATGAACTAATTTCTAAAAGCATTCCTCTTATCATCACTATAATGAACTTCATCAGTCTTATTTTCTATATAAGAAGCATGATCATTTTTGTAATAACCAGGAAGTAAATTGAGCTGCTTAATTTTGCTCATGTATGGAAACAATGTTGTTGGAATATAAGTGGCAAACAAAGTAGGTAATCTCAGAATGCAGAAGTCTTTCCTTGCTCCTGTTATGGTTACTATTAATTATTTTAAATTGCTATTTTGATGCCAAGAATTTCAGCAATCTTACTCTGCTGAACGGCCGTAGGTTCAAATACTGCTTTTTCAGCATTTCAGAAGTTAATTTTAGAGGGTATACATGGACAGCAAACACATTGCTGCTTGTATATTTTAGTTATATCGTCAGTACAGCTGTTCCTATAAAAATGAAACCAGAATTTATGAATGAGTATAACCATGGTTACCAATCACAAGCAGATTGTGTTGCTGTATTACAGCTCAACAAAATTAAAGAAAATCAACCAGCATCCTGTTTGCATGGAGCATTAACAACATTTTAGCATTCACTTGCTCGGTGGCAGTTTACCATCTGCTCTGACCAGGTGGCATTTGTATAAACCAGATAATGCTGTTGTCAGCACCTGTGCTACACTTCCTGGACTTTGCTCCATACAATCATTTCCAACACTCACTGACTTAAGACCACTCTTCTGAACACTAAAAGTAATTGTTGAAAGATTACAGTTCTCAATAAAGTAACTGTGCCTCTTACCTTCAGGAGATATTTAGGAGACTGCATGCAAAATATAAAGGAAATGAAGCACGAATAATAGATGAAGAAAATGAATTTTGTGTTGGGGAAGCAATCGAAAGAAAACTTGTGAAGACAAGATTCAGAATACAGATGGTGCAAAGGCAGACAGATTTCCTTAAGGATGACCATAAAAATTTCAGTATGCTTTTATAATCTGTGATGTTTTAGCTCAGAGTGGTGTACATGCCCAGAGTACACATCTCAAACTAATACATGAGAAAAAAATGCAGTTTGATTTCAGTTTTAAGGATGTTAACAGAAAACTCTGTAACATACCCCAGGAAAAAAACCTTATCAACACAGATAGATAACATCAAACATTTTAAGAGGTCACCTGACAAAGTAAACATCAATGACCTAATCTGAACAGCAGGCATGTCCATGAGGAAGGATACGGGAATGTTTCAAAACTATTTTGGCAAGACAACTGCTTTTTGAGAATTGGTATTAAATCTCTAGTAAAGGTCAGGTAGAAATAAAAAACCACACCAGTGAATTTTGACAGTATGTTCAGACAGTAAATTCATAACTGGTAACATTTAATGTTTAAAGACAGACAATTTAACACCAAATCAAGAGCAAAAGCAAATAGTTTGAGGACTGCACTGAAGCCCAAATGCCAAAGAATTTGAGCTTTTAAATTGGACTCTGGTCTGTCTAGAAAAGCAGAGACTCACTGATATTGTTGGAGGTTCAGCACTCACTATCTCTTAGTCCTAACTGGAGTATCTCCTGGCTAATCAAGAGTGAGCTTAATCTTTACCTTTGGGGCAGTAGGATACTGTAAGTATCTCCTTTTCACAGCTGCTGATTTTCACCAAACCTGCAGAATCTTACAGTCTTTGAGACTGCCACTCTGTCAAATATGCTTTACTACAGCCTGCTGGGTTCAAAAGGGGTTTGTTTTGTTTTGGGTGTTTTCTGGGGGAAGGGAGTGAACGCACAGAAAGACAGATGGTGAGAAACACTAAGAGAGGAGACCTAAAACACTTTTTCTCAGAAAATCAGGGTAAAGCCTGTACTGTGAGATCCTTTTCCTATGGATGGAGTTGTAAATTCAGATCTGTGCAGTCTGTAAGGACTGGGATCAATTTCCAAACCTTTTTGACAAGAAATATTTGAAGTTTCCATTAGAAAAATTCTGACAGACCCTAAAGCTAGGGAGATTTTCTTTTAAGAAGTTTTAGAAGTTCTGCCTCTGGTTAATTTATAACACTGCGTGTCTATGAAGCCATGCAGTTTTATGGTAGGGCAATAATCGCATGTACAACAGGCAATAGGCTTTATCACAACTGGCTTGTCAGAAAATGATAGAACATAATAAGAATGTCATGATATAATCTTGTGTTTTAAATCACTAGCTACTCATTTGAAACTAAAATGAAGAATATTTCAACTGTTAAGTCACTTTTTTTTACATGACAGTAGTAGTGACATATAGCATACATTTATACGATTACAACTGAAATGGAAAGAAGCTTGACCTACAAAAGCCAAACCGCTCAGTCACTAAAAAACATTGCTTATAACAGTTTTGAAACAATATAAAAAGAACAATTTATGACATCGTGTCACCTTATGAAGTCAGTGGAAATTATTACTTTCGCATATTGACCACACCTGCTGCTGGCATGGTATGAAATACTGTAAAACCAAAAAATACATTAAGCAACAAAGCCTATAAATTAAATAATAAATGGAAATTTCCAAACAAAATTATTATGTTTGGATTTTTAAAACAAATTGTAAAATAGTAATTTAAAATATTTTTCCTGAAGTGATCTTAATTAGAAGTTTAATGAAATTAAGAAATTATTTTTTTTAGCTAAACCTTATTCCAATTAACATTTTCTGACTAGTGCTGCACTTATGCATATCTTTCAGCTCCTTCTTTAAAAATTTAAAGTGTGAGTAAAAACCACTTAAACACTACTTAGTATAACTGACTGTGTCTATTAAAGCTCTAAGAGAACTGCTCTATTTCATTCCAGCTGTATCAATAAAAAGCATGCTTAGAAAGCTTATGCTGAATATAGCTGGATATGGAAGACAACGTGTGTACTACAAGAAAATTGGAAAGGCCATTATCTGTCCTTCAGCACTGACAGCATTTATGCTAGAGAGGAAATAAATCTCTGAAATCCACATCTGTATTTGCAGGTACAGTGAAGGAGATAGATGTCTGGGTGACATGAATTACGGTATCAACATCTGAGCATGAGCTCAAATAACGAAAGAGAATGAAAAGAAATAGAAAACCCAGAACATAAAATTCTGTAGACTTTTGAACAGTTGCTGTTACCACATTTGTTTGTAAAAATTATTATTGTTTGCTTTGGAGGAAAAAAACCCCAAACCCAAACTCTTAATTAAGCTAACTCTAACAGTACTACTTAGGAAGCGAGGAGGGAGTGTACATGCTATCAGCTTGAGGCACAAGAGTTTTCCTCACACAGTAAGTGTACTCAGTTGGCAACACATCCTATTAACTGCCATAAAATTATCTCATCCTTTTGCAATTATGCCACACACTTTTACGGCAAAATTCAGCAGTGTTTAAATAATACAGTTGTTCTTTTTAAAGAGCAGTGGTTTCCCAAGTGGTTCTTTTCTGGTCATCTATCAGTCACAGATGTGCCCTGGTTTTTCACTTGCAAATTGAGTCAAAAAAGGAATGGATAATGTTTTTATATTCCTTTTCATACTGTTAAATACACTGTTCAAATTTTACCCAATTAAATCTCTTTCTAGGTCAAAATTGCCACAGGAAAACCTTGACCCCATTGAAATCAAGAGGAATATGGCTATCAGTATCAAGGTAACTGAGATTTCACTCCAAAATTTTAATCAATAGTAAATTGATTCTTCACTGGTTTCTACAATAGGGTTCTCACTAAAACTGGAAACAGTGTTCCCAGCTGGGATGCATGCTTTCTGATATTAAGGCAGACTGTCATTTGGCAAGAACATCACTATACACATACATCAGCTAAGTATCATGCCCGCAGTCTCACTGTAATATTTTGCAAACGGCCTGCCTTCACTACTAACCTTGATACGCCCAGCACTGAGCTGTGGAGGCAAAGACCTAGATGCTGCTGTCACTCTGGCTCTTGCCTGTGCCAAGTTACCTGTTCAAAAAGAAAGAAATACATACTGCAAAAACTGTTCAAGAAGTTTAGCAGGGAAAAACTTATATGGTGGAAAATCAGTTAATACAATAGTACTAAAAATAGCAGACACCACACCACACTGTGTCCACACCCCGCTCATTACCAATTGTGCCTGCAGAGCATTCAGCATTGGCTGTTGGAGTCCAGTGTTGGTTTAAAAGGGAGGAAAAAGTCAGTGATAAGGTGGTATGTCACTGACCTTAGCTACTGAGCTGATGAAAACAATGACAGCACAAAGGCATACAGCTCAATCACTAGTAATCAATTTCTCTGTGACTCATTGAGAGATTTAAAAGAGAAAAAGACAGCAGAAACAATCTTGTTTCTATGAAATCATGTGGATCCTTAAGTGTTTAGACAGCATCTTAAGCTCACAAACTAATGAAAGAGATGAGAAAATGGTAAGACGGTATCTTTTTTTGACCTTTTGACATACAGGCCTGCTTAATCCCCAATCTTATTGTCCCTTGGGGTTTTTAAAGACTGACTCAATTCCTGAGGCAAAAACATATTGTGGTGTCAACTGCAAGATGAGTGCCTTTTTCAAAACGTACAGTATGACGTGTCCTAAACTTTTCCCTCTGTACTTGTAGAAAGGCAAAGTCATCATAAAATAGCTTTTCAAAATAAAGGCTCAGAGAAGACAGAGGAAGTGATATGGGATTGTGCATATGCAAGACACTCTGTATATTTCAAAGTTTTAGCAAGTCTAGCACAAGATGTCCAAATGTTTTCTCTGGCTATATCTTCAGAGGCTAAACTGTGATTAATAGCATTGAAAGAACCCTTTGAAGCAGGATTGGTGACATCAAAGCCCTAATCCATGGGTGGCAGGATTTTTATAATGAGTGGGAAGCATTTTAACACATTTCAAAGGATTTACAGCATGAATAAACAATAGGCCTCTGCAGATGTACCACACACCTTTCAGAACCAGAACACATAAATAAGTGTCCATTTTAATTTAAATGTAAATAAAGTGTTAACACTTCTTTCAGATGCTAAGTGCCTTGTTTGCATCAACTCCAGTGTTTAGCTGTTTGCTTTACAGGAAGTCAGTAACTCTAAACAGTTTTCAGAGTTTTGCTAAACTAGATATTACCTAACTGGTAAGGAGGCAGGATGGGAAAAATGAAAACCAAGAGCACTTAATCGCTGGTAATTACCCCATGAGGGAGCAGAGCAAACCCAGTGTCCACACAGCACTGAGAGGAACTTTTGCTCTGTCTTCCCTCCGAACAAGAAACATACCAAACCCCTGAAAACAGTCTGGGGGCCAGCACTCACACACAGCAATGACATTCTTTGGAGCAATCAAACATTCTGTTACTTTTAAAAAGTATTTCTCTTTGAAACTTCTGGCACTGGGATTGACAAAATGCTACAGAACCTGATTGTCATGTCCAGATCTTACAGCATATGTTACCTGACAGTGTAAATCACCGTGCAGAACACGAGCTATGTCCACGTTTTTGGAAACTGCTTTAGGCATAATCTGTAGGTTAATGAGAACCGCAACTCTGTTTTGGAGATCTTGTCTATCTGTACAGACACATGGTACATAAGGTATATACATGTATTCCTCTAACATTAAAATGAGGACTTTAATGAGCAAGTAGTTGGTGAATTTATTTCTCTCTTAGCTGTAATTTTCATTTTTTGTATGTTAGAAATTATTCTTTTATACTTTTTTGACTAAAGTAGCCAACCTGGAAAGGTAGTTTTTGACTAGGCTTCAGATTATCAAGTCTAAAGCTTGAAAATCCTGCACTGGAGAACCGATGACACAATACAGGATAAAAGTTGAGAGAAGAAACAAATTTGACTCACCACACTCACTGCTGGCATTAGGTTTCTAGAGCTCATAATTAATATCCCTGAGCTCCCCCCCTTAGTTCCTTATGCAAAACTAAAACTAAACTTAACATTCTGATCTGGCAGACCAAGCAAATAAATGAACCTACTACTAATCACAAATCTTCAATGAATTTGCAAACCAAAACCGCCCCAAAGTGGCCTGTTCCTACTTAAAAAAAAGAAAAGCTTTACATATTGTGATTTTGTTCATTAATTACTTCCTTCTAGGAATGGATTCTTATCTGTGCTTATTTCATGTGTCAAGTGAATTCCTATGTAATTACTAACTACTGAGTTGTAGCATCAGATGAAATCCATAGAAAAAATGTTATTAAGATTTTCTTTTCCAGATCAAACACAAAATGATGATGATTCAATAGAAGTTCCTGAATTAGTCATCTCAAGTAGTTCATGTTCAGGAAAATAACTACCTATCTTTAACATGTGTAAGCCATTAAAACTAATAAACTGAACAAATGTGGTTTGAAAATTAGTCTACATAATAAGAAATGTTTCACCCAGAGTCATCATGGTGTTTATAGTCAGTAAACATTTGGTACCTGTCCCTGCATTCGACTGTCATTTACAAGGTCATTTATTACTTTACACACCAAAAATAATTAAATGTTTTTCCACTTTGTGAAGAACATCAATATTTGAAGAACAAACATTTTTAGATAATAGCCAGTTATAACTGCCATGGGTTCCTTGAAAGGTTATACTGGTTAAAGGTTAAAAGACTGCACTGTGCCTTTCAGAAGTCTAGCTTCACACCTACTATATGGTCAACACTTCAGAGAAAATACAAGTGGCAGCCATGTAGGCCTAAATAAAATACTACCTATATTAAATCCAACTCCATAAAATGGACCCATAAAGTGATTTAAAACCCTCCCAGAATTTTCTTAGGTTTTCTTTGGAAAAGACATTCATGAGGGAAGAGA
Organism: Rhynochetos jubatus; assembly: GCA_027574665.1. NCBI lineage: Eukaryota > Metazoa > Chordata > Aves > Eurypygiformes > Rhynochetidae > Rhynochetos > Rhynochetos jubatus. The sequence continues at coordinate 22,005,711 of CM050654.1, forward strand.
GAGAAGTTAATGGTTAAAATTAGAATTCATCTTTTAAACATGTACATGTTTAATTTTATTCACATGCATTTCCTTTGCAGTTCAAAGGGGACTGCTCATCTGAAAAATTAAGGTCCTACCTATGCGTCTGCCAGATGAGCAACTAAGGTCTCTGGGATTCATTTGTGTCAGTGGAGGAGTCATTCAGCCCCAATGTTTTTCTCTTTTCTCCTCTGTTTAATAAAGTTAGGACTGTCATTAACACTTGGAGAAGTGTCAGTTCAACAGAGAGAACTTCCAACATAAAGAGAAGTAATAGCACGAAAATCTATGTGCTCCCTCGCTACGGTTACTGTGCAAAACTGTTCAGCAGAACTCCTCCTCTTGAAGCTGCATAGGAGATAGCACATCTCGCTGCAAACATACTCTTCACTGATGCCTCATTTCAGCTAGGTGAGAGACCATACTGTCCAAGTGCTCTCTCTTTTCTCTCTCCTACTATGCAAAGCCAAGCAGGAAAAGTTTTGAAAGCATTTGCACAGCACAGAAAGAAGAAATGGGTTCTTTTTTAGGTTGGACTTTGGAAGTGCTCTAGATCTCAGAAAGGACTTGTCAGCATTCCTGGCTTCTCATTTGCATCTCTGGCACTTACTCACTGTGTGATCTGGCCGAATTAATGATTTGTCCAGCCGTTGACTTTCCTTACTAATTAGGAAGAGTACACCCTCTGGCTGGATGTTCTCACATTACTTATGGTTTGTCAGTGCTTTTCATTATTCTTAGGTGATGGGTTCTGTAAGTAGTATCAAACAAATATTAGTAATATTAGCACTGTATTTATAACCTCATTGTGATTATGTCTGCAATAGATCACTCCTTCCAAAGTCAGAGCATGCCAGGTAAGAATTACATTAAGCTTTGATATAACATTTAGTTTGTGAAGTGCAAATGACTTACAGAGAAAGAGCCCAATGACAATGTCACCTTACTGTACAAGCTGTACCAGGAATATTACTATTATACAGAGGGCACAGTACAAGCTCTTTCCTTATCCTCATATATTTTATTAATTTCTTTCATGCTCCTGGTTCAGATAAAGAGGGGTTACTTGAAACACCATGTAGATACAGCATAATATGGTCAGAAATGCTACAATGCATTCATATTTCATTGACACTACTTCTAATCACAGCTAAGCACTTGCACTCCAGAAGAGGTATGGAGTCAGACAATGTCTTTGACATACACATGATTCTTCTCCATCTTTTCCTTCAGTACATTTTATCTAGCCTAAGGAAGTCGACTGCTTATCTCCATAATGCATTTTCATCTTCTGCTACTGTAAGACTAAGCTTTTCTTAGCTTGACTATAAATGAATACTTGTCCTTTTTCTATTGGGTACTAATTTGAATCTCGTCGCTGACTATCAAAACTCTTGAGTCACTGAAGTCATTTAAGCTAATCTTGTGCAATACAAAGCCAAGAATCCAATTTTCTCACATACTACACATTTTACGCAAGGATATATTTATAAAGAGACCTGTCTGTAGAATACAACTGTGAATACAAACACACTTCCATTGCTGCTCATTCTGAAAAAAAGAATCACTTCTTATTCATAATAAGTAAATATAAAATGAGAAATAGTATTTCCAAAATCAGATCCATTTTACAAAACAGAATCTGATTACCATGAAAACTCAGTAATAGTGAGGGCCACCTGGAAATAACCCAATTATGAGTAATTGTCCCAGGACCAAAAAAAAAAAAAAAAGCACTTTTTGGCCCAGGTTATTTGAAATGAAAAATCCATGCCATAGTGCAGTGACAAATTCTGATCCTGATTCTCAATTACACTAAAGGTTTCTTTACCCTTATTAGCATGAAGTAGACACAGATCATATTTACAGATACTTAAAAGCTTTACATTGCTAGCCTGGGATTGGAGAACCTGAGTGTAAATTCAGTGCTGCTATGCTTTCTACTGCATACATCTCTGCTACTTCAGTGGACACTTCCCTCCCTAGAAAGGCACACGCTGGCAAACACACAGCATGATGTTTACAACAACAAATAAAACTTCACTTGTAAGCATCCCCCTGTTATGTTTAAATATTGTTTTAACACAGTGGGTCAGTAGACTTCTTGTAGAATGTAAGACAAGTAAGACACTGACAGCAGCTGAGATGAAGGTCCAACTGCCTACTATATTCCAAGATATGTAAATGTATGATCTCAGTAAGAAAGGTCTTAACCTTCACCCTTACCTAGTAAAGAAGAACACTTTATGGCATATAATTGGTTAGTGGCAGCGCCCAAGATATTTTTAAACCACAACTTTGAGTATTAATGGCTACTTTAAGTGACATGCCCAATTCTCCAGCCGAATTGAATCAGACGTGTGGCCATCTACTCGATTGGGAGTGTGTTCACTGAAATGCAGACATTTCCTAAAATATCACAGGCAATGAGAAGTTAGAGTGTAAACAATGCTGGAGTTTTTTACTGCTTGATACCCAGCATTTTCTTTAGTGGGGTCTCCAGCCTGACTAGCTGGAAAGCTCTGACAGGCTGGCCACAGCCTGATCTGAAAAGTCTCCCAGATTCTGCACCACAGAAAAAAGTGGCTCAGCTTTTTGATCTATACACGGTCACAAGACATGGGCCACTTCTTTCAGATACGGTCCTTAGCAACTTCCATCCACACCTTTGGTAGCGTATGATTTGATGCTGTTGTATGTCATCTACTCAGGACAAGCAGCCGTGGAGGCTCTGGGGAAGAGCAGACAGTACAGAATGCTGCAGTCTGTGTCGCTGGCAAAGTACCTCACCACCAACACAAGGTTTTCTGTTGCCCCAGCAGATTGCCCTGGTTTCTGTAAGATATCTGTAACTGAGATCAGAAGAAACTAGGGAGGTGTATTTTCCAAGAAGACTTCATTGTTGAGGAATCCTCTATTAATTTTCATTGTTTGCCAAAACCCCCTTATTCTAATTACCTCTGTTGAGGGCAGACAAATTTATTTCTTCTTCCAGAGGTATGTGAAGGAATACTTCTAAAAACATGAAAATACGATTGAAAATATGGTTACCACACATGCTGATTCAGCTCTGGTCTCCCTCATTGTTTTATGTAATTGACAACCTGTCTCTTGCATATTACGTAGGATTTTTTTTCAAAAAACAATGCTTTATCTAGAAAAGTAGAGGTTTGATTATTAAAACCATGTTATCTTGCTATTTTATCTATTCTCCCTCACCAACATGAACCAACAGCAAGCATTCTGGCAGCTCACTCCACAGCATCTTCTCTCTGACTGTCCTCAAACAAAAATAAAGCTTCACAGTACTCAGTTCAACCTGAGGCCAAAATAATTTTCATACAAGAAAAGTGATTAAACAGAAAACCCAGAAGTCAAAACCTGTGATTTCGAGCCCACTGTTTGTACTTCCAGAGTAAGTTCCCTCTCCACATAATGTATAAAAAAATCTATGGTATATATTCCAACACTTAGGACCTGCTGCTGAAGCTGCTCCATACATACACAGTCTGATCAAAATCCTACTAAAGCCGGTGAAGATTTCCAGGGAATTCAGTGGAGAAAATTCAGGTATAAAGATGTCACTGAAAGCACATGGAATACAATGGAGGATAATTTTTTCTGACCTCACTTATGACTATCAGTCTTCTCACTGGCTGAGACCCTAAGCTAGACAGGAGGAAAACAGTGCAAAACCAGCTTTTGACACTTCAGGAGAAAAGCTGTCTTCTAAAAGTCTTAATTTAGCATTAAACATGGTTACAGAACTTTATCAAAGTCCCAGACCTCCCCATTTTTAAAAACTAGGTATTAATAATGTTGACTATTAATCTAATCAAGTCTCAAAGGCTTCTCAACTGAATGTTTGCTCCTCTGGACCTCAGCACTTCCATATACTATCACAGATAGCACAAAATCGGTTATTTTTGTGGTAATTCAAAATATTATTCTCATTTATATTTCTACCTCCACATTTAATAAAACAAATACCCATTCACACAAACAGCCTTAAATGCATTTTCTGTCTCTGACACACACTGTGGCCTGCTGTCCAAGCAGTTCACTTATAAGCTCTCCTACATTAAGCCAAGTCAGACCGGAATAAGTAAGACAAAGTCAAATAATAAGGGAAAAGATAATGCTGGTTTAGTAAAGTATTAACCTTTACGGGTAGTTGTAGAGTGAAGGAATAAAGAAACAGATATAACAAATTAGAAAATCATAGGAAGACAGCACACTCGGAGTATGAAATACTCTGAACCAAATACACAATATCCAGCACACTCAGAGGTTTATGTTCCACCAACTACATTCATCTCTTACATGCATTAACCCCTAATTCAATTATTTTGAAAGACTGGGAAATATAAGCACATTCTTTGTAAAGGACACACCAAAACACATTATGGATATTCAAACCAGCAAGTTTATCTGAATATTGAACAAATTTATCTGCTCTACAAACGCACTCGCAAATTTAAAAATAATTGTTCTTCTAGGATTTGATCTTAAGAGCTACTGAATGCTTCCAGTGACGCACCAAGCACCTTTGACAGTTTGACCTTACAGCATGTAGTGCCTGTAGAAGCTGCCTAGCAAACTACTCATTAAAACAACCAATGCAGAATGTTCTCTGAATATTTCTCTGTTTAAATTCTGTATATGCTGCACAGTGAGATCCCACAGTCCACTAGTTAACACTAAAGACAGTAACATCTTCTGTGCAATGTGTCTTTTGCTTCCTCAGTATCAACACATTTTGAATTTAATTGGTATACAATGAAGTGGTAAGATTAATTGTTGCTCACTACTGTGAGATAACGTTCATTATAGAATTGAGAAGTTACACTAGAAAAATGGAAAAGTTATCTTCTCTCTTCTGAGGGAAAGGTGAAGAAAAATTATTCTCAAGATTTGTTCTGCAAAGAATGGCCTATTGTGAACCAAATCAGTAAGCTCTTCAAGATCTGTTCTTAAACCTGCCCACTTGCACTGCGTTTAGGGTTCAATTTGCCAGCATTTGGAGGAAAAAACCCAAACCAATCTATACCCTTTGCCCATTTTCAGTACAATGTAATATGTGAAGTTGCATATTAAAACCAGTGGACTTCTGCTTGGCCAACACCCTTTGCCAAACATAGACATGATAAATCTAACTTGACTCTTCTCAGCCGTTGAGCTTCCTGTCATGTGCAATTCCAGAGATTCACTGACACTATTTATAGGGAGCTATTCTCAACAGTAAAAAATTGTTCCATCTTATATAAGGCTTTAGCAGGACTGAGACCTTAGCTTTGATCTGATAGACAGTTCTGTTTCTAGATTAGTTCCATTTTTAAGACTATTTTAGGACATTTTTGGATCTTACTGCTAGCAAGTCTTGTGAGTATCTGTGTACTGTATCCATCCTATGACACAAAACCTTAGGATGTGAAGAAAAAGAAACACTGAACTGTAAAATGCCCAACTGAAAAACTAAGTAAAAAGTAATCCAACACTCTACCTCTCAAACTCAGTTATAAGCTACATTTAATTCAGTTTACTGATGTCCCACATCTGCAACCCAGTAAAGTTCACAATTGTTACACTGCGCAGCTGTGGTTTAAAGCCTCTCTTTGCACACAACACACTGGCAGCAACGCAAAAACAATTAACTTTTATATGTTTTTAACATATGGAGCAGTTAGAAGTAGGAAAGCCTCTGTGTCCTGAGTGAAAATATATAGCTTCCAGTAACTTGACCCAAATTCTTACAAAATATAAATTCTGATTCATCTTTAAGTACAGAGATTATAATTACAATGGCTTTGTTCCAAATTCATTTGACGTGGAGTGCCTGCAGTTATCTCTTAGAGGTGAAAATGCTAACACAAAAGTGCCATTATAAAAAGATTTTATTGTAGGATAAATTAGTAAAATTAAGATGTATTTGAGTCTTTTGCTCTATTGTGATGTGTGGAATTAAGAGAAAAAATCCGCTAAGCCCAAATGGAAACATGCTACATTTCAGTGCATAAGTATGACGTACACCAAGCCAAGAGACCTGCCGCTACTTATGGCTGGCGGAAGGGCTTGTGCTCAGTAGCATGCACAGTGAGAAACATGACAGGTCAAATCATGGTTCCACTGAAAACAATGGCAAAGCACCTATGATTTCAACTGGTCAAGATTTCACTCTGTGCTCAGTAGTACCTGTTCATGGGACTGAAATGCAAAAAGATCCATTTGTTTCCCTCAGTTGCGGACTCTTCAGGAGCAATCAGCTGCTATTAAAGGTACAGACAAATTGAGATATCACTCTTGTCACCAAGGGGTGATGAAAAGCAGTTCTTTAAAGTGATTTGCAAAAGGTCCTAGTTCTTGTGTTCTTTAGTATGCATAAAGAAACACAGAATCACAGAATGCTTTAGGTTGGAAGGGACCTTAAAGATCATCTAGTTCCAACCCCTCTGCCATGGGCAGGGACACCCTCCACTAGACCAGGTTGCTCACAGCCTCATCCAGCCTGGCCTTGAACACTTCCAGGGATGGGGCACCCACAGCTTCTATGGAAAACCTGTCCCAGTGCCTCACCACCCTCTCTGGGAAGAATATTTTCCTGATATCTAATCTAAAACTCCCTGCTTTCAGTTTAAAGCCATTACCCCTTGTCCTGTCACTACAGGCCCTTGTAAAAAGCCCCCGCCCAGCTTCCTTGTAGGCCCCCTTCAGGTACTGGAAGGCTGCAATAAGGTCTCCCTGAAGCCCGAAACATTTTTATTCACATTCTCTCTCAGTATGCAGTCTGTTAGTTGTTTGGTTTGGGGTTTTTTTTTGTTGCTGTTTTTTGTTTTATACATGAGACATACATTGTTTATAATTACTTTTTGTCTGAGGGCTGCAAGCAGGGCTGGAGACTCAAAGGCACAAAGAACACAGACTAAAAATCAATACCGAGGAGGGGAAATGACCTTTCGGCAGGCTAACTATAATTAATTTGCTTTTGAAAAAAAATCTATTTTCCTCCTATTTTGGAAAAAAATTTCCCTTGTTAAAACATCAGTATCCTAACCTTCAGTGAAGGTTGTGAAAACTTTCATCCCAGTTCTCTTTGACGGAGTATGCTCAAATGCATAATCCTAGGCGCCATGAACAAGGAGTGTTTACTAGCAATGGATGATACGTGGATACTGTATCACTCTGAATGGGTGAGCAATACCCAGTGCTACCAAAATTATTAGACACAATGCTGCTGTCATGTATTCTGTATTCTACACAGCCAAGCCCAGCCCCTACAGAGATCCTCAGAGCTAGGACATGCACATTTCCCAGCACCTCTGCTCTGGTGGTGGGAAGGCTGGAGGATTTCCCTTCCCTCCCTTCAAGTGGCAACTCTCCCGCCTCTCTCCAGCGAGGACCTCGGGCAGAGCAGTGCACCCTGACAAAAGTTCTAAAGGTCTGTGATCCACAGATGGAGAAAAAGTCCGCAGAGATTCTGTTTCAAGAGTAGAGAATCATGTGCTGCAGCTTTTCTGAGAAGATGAAGCCCCTCTGACACACCTCCCCATCCCGCCAGCATGATCTCGTCAGCTGGGGAACATAAGGTAAGAGAGGAAAAGCAGAAGAGGGAGCTGCAGTGTCAAAAAGGGCCAGTGGTGCTTTGTCCAGGCAGTCTGACGGTGTCACCACTTAAAGGTGATGCTGCACAAATTCTTAAATCAGGACAGTGAGTCAGATGGTCTGACTCCTCAGTGATACCACCAGCAAATGTACCAAGGCCCTCCTTAATTTTTCCAATTAAAGCCCTCTTCTCTTACAAGAGGACTCTCTTTTCTGGATCACAATTCCTTTGCTCTCTGATGCTTTAGCTGCAACAGCAATAAACTAAAACTAGAAACAAAGAGGAATGCATTATATCAGAGTGGCAACATGGATATTCAACTGGAGTAGCGGCAACTTTTTTGTTTGTTCGTTTGAAGCGCTCTACTTCTCTCTCTTGTATTTGGAGTAAATTCTATTTTCATTTGAGAATATACAGAATTCTCAGCACAAGAAGCTGTGTCTGTAGAAAACAATGACACATATAGAAGCAATTGGGAGAAATGGTAAGTTAAACCAGAATATGTTCATTCAGTTTTGATGTTAAAGGTCCCTAGAAAGTGCAAACAGATTCCAAACCTTGTCTAACGTGCCTATGTTTCCACTGAAAGATGACAAAACATGCTGTACACACTATAACATTAGTGCCAGTTTATGTTCTGATGTCTGATATCAGTAATTGTGTACTCTCTTAACCAATAAATTACTATTACAAATGTATATTCAATGTCCTGCTGTTAATTTCTGGCCCTTTAAACTGCTTCAAACAGTCTTCTACTGTGAAATAGAAGCATTTGTTAAGAGGGGATAAGTATATTTGATAAATTACAGGGATTAACATGATCTTAAATTAGTAAAAGAATTTAGTCTTTTTAATATTTATTTTCTTGCTGCTGCTCAGTTTTTGACAGCGGAAGACATGACAGCTATATAAATATACTTCAAACAGAGGATCTTCTCAGGGTGGGAAAGGCATCTTTTTGTTCTTACTGGTATTTAAGGACTACATTTTCATTTAAGAGCTACATTTTCAGTAACTGTCAGACCCATGTTACCAGTCGCAGATTCCCTCTTGCTTCTGGGATAGCACCACCTAGTGACTATTGCCCATATCAGAGATTACGCCTTGGCAAAAACCACCTACACTGCAAATTCCAGAGCTAGTTGCAAGCAGATGTGAGAATGTGCTGTCACTCATCTTCAAACAAAACACCAGAGATACTGGCAGAAGGCTCATTTCAAGACAGGGTTACCTGGAGAGATGCAATATGGCTTCCACGTAAATTATTAACTTTCGCATCAGTCATCTACAAAAAGCTGGAGAAAATTGTATCGAGATTCTGAATCTTAATCTGTATTTTTTCTGGTTTGATTTAGGAAGGATGCACATGTTGAGTGCAGGGAAGAGGGCCAAGGGACAAGGACAGAATATGATGGGACATTTACACAGTCACTATTCTTTTGTTTACAAAAGCCTCTTTGTAGAAAGTTAAGAGAATAGCATTGTCTTTCTTCACTGAGCAGAGATGAAGCAGCATTGCCAGCAATACCTTCTGTTCTCAGCCAAACCTTTCATTTATCTTGCAAGCTGCCAAAACTAAACCTGGCAACAATCTGATTTTAGAACACAGAGGCCCCAACACAGGATGTGAGTGCCAATTATATTAGACAGCTGGAAAAAATAGAGCAAAATCACAAAAGACTTTTAAAAAATAAAAATGACATCAGGGTTTTAAGCTATTTTTATAACACCATGCGCACGAGCATATGCACAACAATTTTTTTAACAGGATGTCCTGTACCAACTTGACAGAAATACAGACAACACTTAACTTGCTGCGCGCTCTTCATGGCAAGGTAAATGTTCTATAACAGGAGGCAGAAATCATCCAATTTGTGTCAACAGGAAACAAGGAAGGAATGCAAGAGACAAAAAAGTGGAAATACACTGACATGGCAACTATACATTACTGCAATGAGAAGTATCTTCTTACTGAACTTGTTATGTATCTTGGGCAAAATACCTAAGTTCAGTGCTGCTGCCACTAAAAATATCCTTAAAAAGCCGGAGGAAGATGAGTTTGCATGAAAGCATCAGCATTCTGATTTAAAAATAGCAATAAAATCAAAAGTATAATATTCACAATAATTGGGACTGATAACTGGGACAAAGCAACTAATCTGTTTCACTCTGACAATAGCTCCAAGGTACAAAACAGCTAGTAAAGAAGGGTGTGGAGCACACTTGACCAGATGTGAGCTTTCTGTTTTGCTTTGCTTGATCCATCCAGCATGAGTAAAAGAATCTTTTACCAGATTAACACAGACTCAAATGTCAGAAGTAGATACAAAGATTCTTTGTTCCCCACTTGGGCACAAATCAGTTTTATTCTATTTTAAACCATATCCCCCTCCATCTAAGCCTGCCACAGCTGAAACAAGAAGCAGATTCCTCATTGGATCCTCTCCTCTCAGGGACTTCTAAAAGCATAATTTGAAGGGGAGAAATCCCGAGCCTTTTAATTACAGGGAAAGCACAGAGACATTGTAACAGGAATCTATCCCATGTAGAATATAAACAGATATTTTGCTATCAGTTTTACATGTGCACAGAACGCTACAAGATGTTCTTTACTACATAGAAATCTGAGGAGAGGTTAAAGGTATCACCAGAGACTACGACTGGGCTACTGAGGGTCCAGAAATCCCAGACAGAGCAGCTGCACAGGCACAAAATTGTATCTACAGCCCATGTACAATAAGCCTACACAGCACTAGCTAACACATGTACACTTATTTCTGCCTAAAAATACCATCTCATTTGCATATGACACATCAGCTCACAAGAATTTTGCAATCCATCTCATTTGGATTATTCCCTAGTATTACATCTTATTCGTACCAGTTATAAAAAAGATAGTTTAAACATGTGAAAAGTATTGAGAGATGTGTACGTTTGTTGGCCTTGTATACTTGGAAGTATCATTTGCATAGGTTACTGGTATTCTGGCATCTATCTTTGGAGTAATCAAACTTCATCTTGCGGTTTTATTTAGCTATATGCCCGTGCACTTTCATGTAAGTCAGTGTCAACAAGCTTTAAATCAATTGAATTAATTAATTCTAGCAGATAACTATGTGGTTTTTATAATTTGTAAGAAACTTTGTGCATTGCATCAATGCATCTAAATAGATGGATATTGCCTTCAAAACAACTTGATCTACATTACATGATTTATGAACTGTAAGACACAGTACACAAGAATCTGTCAACTGAGAACTGATCTTAGAGAAGGACTAAGAACCAAGAAATCCCCATGTTCTCATCCTGTTCTGAGAATGAGTTATTTCCCTGTATATCAGATAATCTCCCTTTCTCTGGAGTGAGGGATGAATCTCGCTGCCTGGGTTTTTTAGAAGAACTCATGTCCACATATTTAAAAGAAAAATCATAATATTTTAGGTACTTAGGAAACTTTAAACAGCAGAACTGAAAAAGAATGTAAAAAATGTGTCCAGAAACAACTAGAGATTTAGAGGAGTAGGTAGCTGAAGAGGTTGCAATATTAGCAAAGTTGTGCAGAAAATACCTGTTTTGGTTAATGGGCTAGAGAAGAGCTGCTGAAGAAGTTTGTTCTCTGAGGTTCGCAACACCACCACCACGTCAGCAGGAAGAGTGTCTCTGTTCTTCTCCAGGAATGCACAGGCATCATATAATACCTAGCACAGGAAACATAATCAGAAAAGTTGCCAAAAAGAGTTATTAAAAAACTACTATGTTCTTTAAAAAGTGAACAAGTCAAGATGACCAGGTAGACCAAAGCGTTTAGCTCTGACAAGCCAAAGAGTTGTGACATGTGAAATAAAAAATGGTACTCAGGTAGCCATCATCTATTTGTGGTCTGCACGAAGCTATAGCTAGGCCTGTTGGAGGAAGAGGAGTAAGTTGCACACCTAGGTACATTAAAATACGTTCTCACTGCTTCAGAAATTATAGTAACCAGATGAACCTGGCTGGATGCCAGGTGCCCACCAAAGCCATTCTACCACTCCCCTCCTCACCTGGCCAGTAGAGAAAAAATATGACAAAAGGCTCATGGGTCGAGATAAGGACAGGGAGATCATTCACCAATCACCATCATGGGCACAACAGAGTCAGCTTAGGGAAAATCTATTTGGTTTGTTACCAAGCAAATTGGAGAAGGGTAATCAGAAATAAAACCAAATTTTAAAACATCTTCCCCCCTCCCCTCCCTTCTTTCTGGGCTCAACTTTGCTTCCGATTTCTCTACCTCCTCCCCTTCGGTGGCGCAGGGGGACTGGGAATGGGGGTTGCAGTCAATTCATCAACCTTGTCTCTGCTGCTCCTTCCTACTCAGGGCGGGACTCCTCAAACTTTTCCCCCTCTGGCTGCAGTTGTGTCTTTTTTTTTTTCCTCTTTTTCCAGTACATCATCCCAGAGGCACTACCACCGTTACTGACGGGCTCAGCCTTGGCCAGCGGCGGGTCCATTTTGGAGCTGGCTGGCATGGGCTCTGTTGGACATGGGGGAAGCACCTAGTGGCTTCTCACAGAAGCCACCCTTGTAGCCGCCCTGCTACCAAACCCTTGCCATGTAAACCCAATATAGTAGGAAAAACCCACATTCATCTATTTCAATTATTTTAATTGTTTTTATTAGAAATTAGTACCTGAGTATTTGTATTCAGATAAGAATCAGTTAATTTTGCTTAATTTTTACTTGATTTTGTTTTAAACTGCTCTAAGTTTTTTAACCTGTTTTATTATCACTAGCAATATTCCTTTCTAGCCTAATTCCACTGGAGTCCATTACTTGACACAGATACTGAACATTCTCCTGCAATAGAGAACTGGCCAGTATCTTTTTATGACTTTGCCATTTGGCTACAAAGAATTTACTAAACCTTTGTGAAATTTTACAGTTATTCTTAACAAGCCAGAAAGCTGGACAAAGTTTACTAGAACATATCTTAAAATTTTGGAGTCATATAAAGAGCCAGAGCTGAGACTTCATTGACAGATATATAAAACATGTCTATTTCATTCTAATTTTGTTTATAAACAAAGATTTGTACCTGAAATCACAAGCAAACCTCATTTTACATGAAATAATTGTAGCATTATTCCCTATATAAAATAATACGTGAACTGCTGAGAACAAAAGGAGTTAGGTGCTGCAAAGTACAAGAAAATACCTGTGGTAGCTCGCTCTAGTCTTTCCAATGCTCTCTAGAGGATTTTAAGTTCTACTACAGGTGCTGCATTTTATCCATATACTTATGTACATGCACATGCAGAACTACTGTGGCATTCACATGATGTTAACAATTGCCTAGCTTGTTCCGGCTCCAGAGAGTTGCTCCTTTGAAATAATTGTAGCAATATTGTTTCTGGTGCCAGATTTCTTTCAGAATAAAAGGTGATTACTGCCTACACAATCTGTGAAAGAGCCCTAACGACTGGCTTTAAAATGGACTACTACACATGAAAAGTTTGTCGTAGATTCTAGGTTTCCATAAACTTTGTAATTGTCTTTTAAAATAAATTAAAAATATCATAAAGCAGAACCTTCCGATAAAACAAATAATGACCATACCACTGTTATGTGAACCAAATAAAAATGACATGACCTTACCTTTCCAGCATAGTGCTGAATGCCAAATGACAGTTCTACTCCTTTTGGTCTCCAAAAGTATTTGCATCGTAAGTTATCTTCAAATTTATCTAGATATTGAGAAGAGATATAGATATATGTAAGTGACTTAGAGTGACTATCCTCCTAATCAGGGACAGCCTGCTGCTCAAGAAGCCAGAACTACAATAAACACATATATTACCAGATTGCTCAGAAATAGCTGCGTGCCAGCTTCTCTGTGCTGTCTTCCAAGCTGCCACTTCTGAATGGAACAGTTTACTCTAAACCAGCCTAGTAAGACTGTCTTTCAAATCCCACTGTTTGCAGATAGTTTTGTGCATGAAAACGATCAGATAAGAGAGGCCTATGAGAAGGTGTGATGACTTCTCATATTTTGCTACAGACTTGCTTATTTGTATATACAGGGTTTGGGGTGGGCTTATTTCAATGTACAGTCAAAGCTGTGCATATATCTCACTTGCCTAAATACCTGTGATTTGTATTTTCTCTATCTTCTTTTTACCATTCATTTAGCTTTGTGTATCATGTTTTAAGTATATGTTACTGTCTTCAGGCTGGGACTATCCCTCATTTACCTTTGGACTTCTGCAGAAAAAGAGGCTTCTTTCTAAAACCTCTTCTAAAGAGGCTTTCTGTTTCCCAAGACTACCTCTAAAGAGCTGACAGAAAAAGAAATACCACTTTCTAAGAAAAATGTCTTTTATGCCCTGTGATATTCTGTATGCTCTTTAATATTCTGTAATGAAATTACTGCTGTTCTTTCCTAATGTTAGAATCCATCAGAATTTTGTGTTAGGTTTTTCTTTCTATTAAAGTTTAATCAAATCTGTATTTAAAGCAAAAAGAACTCAGTTTGGAATTTTAGGGGGCAAGGATGGAATTGTATGGCACATCTGGAAAGGGCAAAATATCCCATTTCACTGTCTCCTTGAGGGATCCTGCTGTACTGTGTACAGATTAGCAGTAAGACTGATCGACACTGGACCAAAGAAAGTGCCCCAGTGAAAGTTAAGTTCAATATGCAGCATTAAGTGATTTATAGGACCCAGAGGGAGGCTTGCAGCTTTCGTACACAAATGAGGACTGGAAAGAAACCATAGCATTCATTCTATCTGTGACCTAAATTCAAGTTTCAACTCAGCCTAACAGAAGTGAAAATTCTTGTACATATATCATGCAATTTAACAGGCAGCTGTTATTTTTCTCTGACAAACAGTTTGAGTCTCTGCTGTACGTTCCATTGAAGGAACCTGAACTCTGTTTCATATAGCAGGGAAAAATGCAGCTCTAGTAAATAAAAGCAAGACAACAGTTTTAAACATGGCATGCGCGGCACATTGTAAAGTTGGCACCAGGATTTGTTAAAATACATGTAAAATATGCATGACGGAAGGGAAATATTCAGTCAGATGGCACACCAGAAATAACACACACTTTCTATTTATGACGAGATAATCTGGAGTGGAGCAGTATTTCTAATTGGATAAACATGGGCCTAGGGGCCTGGGAGATCTAAATTTTACTCTCAACACTAATGCTGCTCACAGGGTGGTCCTAGACACAAGATTCTACAATGTCTCAGCTTTCCCTTCAGTAAATGGGGGATAAATGCTGCTTGATGTACCTCACGTACAAGGACGTGATGCAGGTTATTTCCTTGTAACACTGGAAAGACAATAAGCCCTTGACACCTGATATATAAGGTAACTTTTGCAATATAGAAAGAACAGAAAACACATAAGCAGAGAAATATGATGAAGCACAATGAAAAATATACTTGAAATGTCAAATGAAATGGCACAGCCTCAGCAGGATAACTAGGCTAGTAAAACTTGAGTAAAGATGTCATTCTGCCTTCTCAAAACATATTTGTTATTTTCCCAGAATTTCTGACGCACATACCAACTAAAGTTAGGTCTGTTGCCTGAGGAAATCGACTTTCTTCATCTAGCAGAGACAGGAGACCCATGGGTTTCTGGAGGAACATATCTAGAAGTGGACGGTTGTCCTCATACTCCACTGTAGCAGCATCAATTCCCTCACTCTGATATTCCATCTACAAAGTCACCATCACAGTTTTAATACTGAACCAGTAAAAGCAACATCATCATTAGGACATTTACAAAACTTCAACTGAAAGATGTCACTATCTTGCATTTAAATCACATACTCGCTTTATTGTTTATAAAGTACTCCTGAATATGATCTATGGTTCAGGACAGCTGACTTAACTAGAACTCCTCGGAGTTGGTGTTACCTGCTCAAGTGCAAAGATATGTTGATTGAAATAATACTGGATCTGTTCATTAGCAATGTTTATGCACAGCTGTTCAAAGGAATTTCTTGCGAAGTTCTCAAATCCAAATATGTCTAGTATCCCAACATTCATCCCATTTTCAGCATTGCTGCATGTGAAAATACAAACAAAATTCATCATGGGCAACATCAAGTTAAAATAAAAAAAAAACATGGTAATGAATTCAATCTGGTAATTGATTTAATGTGCCGCAAAAAGAGAGGAGAATAAGTGTTTGAACCTAAGACCATTTGTGGATTAGTTCAGCATTGTTAACACTTTTGTTTTCCACTTGCTTCTTGCAAATTTCCACAAAGTCAGCAGAAGAATCATAGTAACAGACACTTAGCAGCTGTATTAAAACAAGCGGTTTCAATAGGCAGATTCCAAATAAAATCTACTGTCTGCTCCTCCAGGTAGACGAAACGTGTCAAGCTTTTCACTATACTCAGTCAGAAGGGTAATTACCAAGTCTGCTGCTGCTACAGGCTGGCCCGTTAAGAGCCCACGTGCTAGCTCAGGTATACTCATACTACGGTCACCACTACACTGCCAGTACGGATGAGGACATCTCTGTATGATACAGTGAAGTGCCAAGTAGAGATCTCAGATCAGAGGCATTTTCATATTTACCTAAGGGGTTCTCTTGTTTCTAAAAATCTCTACAGCTACTTGAAAGGAGCCAGATCAGTACCTGGAAATGAAGGATAAGTGCATCATAAGGATGCACTATGTGAACACTTCTGTAACTATGAAAAATAAAAAAAAATCATCACTTATATCTCAAGTAGCAGCACAATAATAATCCAAGATCTGTACTTATTACTAGCTTACAAAAGGAGAAGGACTGTAAAGAATGTGAATACATACTAAAGTTTTTCAGTGTACTGCAATTATTTACCAGCCCTTGATAAGATTTTAATGTTCATAACATAGGAACCATCTTTTTCAAGAACCGTACAGCACTTTAACCACCCAATTTCCATTGATTTCCATAGCTAAATTCCACTCAGCTCTTTGAAAATGATGGGGTTAATGTCCTGGAAACAGAATTCAGTATCACAGCACGAAAGACATTTTGAAGCCTTAGCCAAAATAAACACAGCACCCTTTCTGCAAAATCAAAAATATACGAATGGATGAACCCATCAAAGACATATGCACAGTAAATACACGATTCACTGATGTGTAACTTGCCATATATTTTTATCTGGCTGAAGCAGCGTATTAATACGATTTACGATCCAGCTGAAGAGCCGGCCATAAAGTGCTTTAGACATGGCATCTCGCACATCAGCTGCTTTGTCCACGGTGTTTGTTCGGATAATAGTTTCCCCTCGTGTGACAACACAATGGGAGGTTAGGGCCTCTTGAAGTTCTTCTGACCCAATACTTAGTAGTGCAGAAGCTAAAAGACAGTGGAAAAAAGGTACACAACTGTGACTATGCAGTAGAAATTACCAGCATTGCCCAACTGCTACTGTGAGTTAGAGATTCTCACAAATACAGCCAAATTGCATTTACAGAACTGACAGTGTTAAAATGTACTTACCATTATCTAAGGCTTCTGGGTTGGGAACCTCACTTTTATCTGTTTGGTGTTGTGAAGAAATGGCAGCAAACTCAATATTTCCAGTATTTAAGATTCCAGTCAGAATTCTGTACACTGAGTACACTTCCTGTAAGAGATGACAAGAAGTACTCTTAAGGAATCCAATTAGATATATAGATGATATTCAGGCTATGAAAGAAAAAGGTGGGACAATGCTTGGAAATGCCACTGGAATGGCTATTGAAGCTTGTAGCTTGCTCTGAGAGCAAGTTCTACGAATCCAAGTAAGCACCTATTGACACAGAAAACTGTGATACAGAATTGTGAACGGACTTGCCTGAGTACCAACTGAGAGCTCAGGCTGGTCTTGGCTTCCTGGTATGTGGTTATGCTTTCACAGTTCACGCCTGTTCTAAGTGTGACTCTGTGGCACAGGTTTGTATCCACAAAACCAAATGGCAGCCTGTGCCCAGGCAGCACTGGAGTGGGGTTTTATAAAGAAGGTCAATAATGGTTTAGCAACTGGATCTCTTACCTCATCCGTGAATCCTATAATTCTAAAGCAATGCTGAATCGCTTCAAATTGTCTTCCGTAGGAATCTTTAGTAACAATATCATGCATTACCCTTCCAGTTTCGTTATCAATATATCTAAACAGAGCAGGAGAAAGAAAGCACCATACTAGCAGATATGCCGGTACAACCTCCAGTGACTTCAGTGCAAGTACCTCAGCAACTGGAAAGAACATTTATTTCAATATCTTCCAATTATAAGCTTTGGTGCTAATTTGTAAGAAGTTTTTGGTTTCTGTTGCACTCACTTCTGCTTATTATTTGTTACTATCTATTATAGTATAACCAACATTTCACACACATCCCCTCAGATCCAGATCAGACGCACCCAAAGCACAAATACCAATTAAAAAGCACAACTCCAAAACATATTCTGGGTTCTTACTGAAGCACTACAGCAAGAAATCATACGATGATTGTTCTGATTTGAAAGTATTGCAGAATATCTACATAACAATAAGCTTGATTCTTCCTGCTCCTTTTAAAATAGTTCAAGTTTGCAAACAAATACAAATAATGTAATGCCTTATTGTCCATTCCTCTTCTTTGCTTGGGAGAATTAAAGAAGATCCTTAAGGGATGGAGAAGGATTAAGAGAGATTTTAAGGCATCATACTGAAAGCAAGAGCTGATGAATAGCTAATTACAATGAGCAGTTAAATGAGTGATAGTTACCTAGGAGGCTTTTTATCAGGAAGTCTATATTGAGAAAGTTTCTTCTGATGATAAAGGCCAGCATAAATATAATAAAATATATGGAAATTTTTCTCTCCCCTGAAAAAAAAAGTATCCTTTTAAAGCACAAGTGTTTATTCTTGTGGCATCTTGTACAATATAACAGCACAAGTTCTTATCATGACCTCACAGAATTATGTAGCAAATCTCCAACTTGTTTTAATGATGCAGGATCAGTGACTGTGAAACATACAAAACCCAGCCAACAACAATATTTCTCCAAAGAATGGAGCAGCTCTGACTTCCACTCCAAAAGAACCTAACTGACTATTCTTGTCATCATAGCAAAGTACAAAGGATCACTGCTCTAGCAGAAGACACGAAAGCATTTAAATTAAAGAATGTTGGAGAATTAAACAGAATCCAAACATCATATAAATGGATATCAAGGACAGACAACCAATATACTTACACAGCCTGTTTTATGACCCTTGATTTTTCAAGTAGATATTCAGAAATCTTTGCCCCCATTACAGCTCCCGTGGGTGTAAACATCATTTCCAGGTATTTCCCAAAGCGACTTGAGTTGTCATTGATGGCAGTGCAGGCATTCCCAAATGCTTCAACCAGAGGATTCACCTGAAGAATTTTCTCACGCAAAGCACGGTTGTTGGCCTTGATAGAACAGATAAAGATCAGAAAGATCATTAAAAGAATGTATTGCCTACCCAGAATCCCATTCTTGCTTCAGAAGCACAGCATCCCTTTCTCATGCTTGTTTGGACTTAGATACGGTGTTAATCTTTCTACTTATACAAGACAGGGCCAACAAGTTTATGAGAAAGTCTCTCACAGGTAGGAAAGAACAAATTCTTCTTTCTCTGCAACTGTTCAGCCTCTGAGCTGTCACGTAATTAGGTAGAGTACCAAACCCATCACAAACTAAACACATCTACTTAAGGTTAATCTTACATGCTTGATTTTCCCATCATCTGGCACTAATAGCATTACTCACAACATGTAAGTGTGTAAGAGTTTCTAAGATTAGAGCCACAGCAAGATCTGTCATTTTTATTGTATAAATAAACAACGGTGTATGTGATAAACACTGTAGATAACTACAGGCACTGAACACCTGGAATCTGACACCTTCTCTTTAAAAAATATTGACTGGCTTGGTGTGGGTCACACGCTAATATCTTAACTCAATACTGTCACATGCATGATTATCACATCCCTAACTCAAGTGGGACAATTCACATGAACAGCTTTAAGTATTAAAGATTAAATAAAGTGGAAATTGGGCGTGGGGTTGGGAGGATTTGTTCATAGTTTTATACGATTGGCTAAGAAATACCTTTCCCAAGAAGGTCAAATGTTGGACGATCAGATGGGCACTTTCTGTCTTGCCAGCACCACTTTCCCCACTGATGATAATGCACTGAACACACAAAGCAAAACAGTTAAGTGCACAGCTCATCACATGGTCCATTTCAGCTATTAATGCTCCTATCTGTTATTTAATGGTTAGTACCAAGACTACAAAATACTTCAAGGGTCTACTCCTTCAACTCCCTTCTGAAAGGAAAGGCCAGCAAAGGCTCAGTGCAATAATTTATTCCTTAGATTACTAAAATGCTCTCGCAATGCCTGACAGCAATGTGGATATGTGTGAAGCAGTGACTGAATTTCAAAGGGCTAAGACATATAAATGAGTGACCATGTCTACAGGCTAACACATGCTATGTACATATGCAGCTTGTTTCAAATGCTTAAAACTCAGAAAACTGCCACAGCTCAGCACAATCCAACAGTGCCTGAATTCATATGAATTGCCTTGAAACACAGGGTACAGCTGCATTTAATACACTGACCAAAAGTCTGCTCCTGGTTTTAAAAATAATCCTAAATAATTGCTGCTGTGTGGAGAGGTTATTCTGTAGGTGATGCTGATGTTCAAGATGGAACAGCAAACTAGCATCTCAACAATTCAAGAAAATAGGCATCTGTTCATTGGATGATTCTGAGAGAACATATCCATCTTCTTCCCGAGTCAGCAGTCCTTAACACATAGTAATTTATAGGCTCTCCAAATGGCTTCCAGACCCAGGGATTAGCTAGAATGGTTTAAATCACTTGGTATCCCTCTCTGCTTTTACGCTTCATGGATGAGATGGAAGTAGAAGGCAAGGACACCTTGAAGGCTACTGAACACTGAAATGTGAACACTTCAGGTCATAGCAAGTAAGAATTCTAATGGCATTTATTATTTTCCCATTTTTTCGTGTTTTCTACAGATCACCAGTACACATATTAATCTACTTAAGGTACAGTATCAACTGACATATAATTAAAATGTTAACACCGAGCAGTTGCATAGATTGGTGTGTTTTTATGCAAACATTACAATTCTTGTAGAATTGGCTAGAACTTGACTTTAGCTTCAGGAGAAATGTTAGACCTGGAGTCAATTTTCAGGCTTCCCAGGAAAATACAAGGGAAAGCTCTACGGAAAAACCAAACAGAATCAATATGTTTTTGATCTGGCTCCAGTGTTTCTCCACCTGAAGAACCAACAAAACACTGGCCAGGTAATGGAGATAAACGTGCTCCTGTAATCCTCTGCAAACAGACAATAGGAAACTGGTTTAGATCTAAATGCAAATTACTTCCGAAGCAAGTATGAAACATATAATATTGAAGATGTACAAGGTTTGCCTGACGGGCTGATGTCAAAAGTGATTTTTTCCCCCAGAGAACATATTCTCACATAACTTATTCTACATGAGAACTTGTTTTCTTTAATGCCCCCATCAAAGAGCATGTAAACCAATCATCTCTCAGGCCAGTGTACTTCCACATACTCAGTAGAACTCCTTTTTCTTCATCTTCAATATCTCTTATTTTTCTTCTTTGCTTGGTATTTTCTGATTGCAGGTTTTTTATTATTTTATTCTGCTTTTGTGTTTTTTAAAAAAGCATTTTCTAAAATTATTGTGTGATGTGAAGGGTAAAATCAGGAGGATTTTATACATAAAAACAATTCTTAGCCCCCAGTATTCATGTACATACAGCACATCAATTTAGAAAGAGTACAAAGCTACAATCTTAAGAGTGCAATAAAAAGAAATTCAGCTTCTACAGCATGGTATTTCATTCTCATGAAAATAATTGTTATATAATTGGATTTGTGTCCTTAGTACATTTATATTAGACCTATCCTTAATATATTTTACTAAAAAACGTTCCTATTGGAACCTTAATGGTTCCAATTTTTTCTGACTTGTAGTTAAAGGAATTGATTACCTATTGCTTGATAGTGTCTTTATGCAATAGAAAAGTAGTTCAAACTCTGTAAATCTGCTATTGCATTGAGAACATCCTGTTTTAGACAGATGCAAATTATTACAATGCCTAGTGCAAGACAGGCTAGAATCAGAGCGTGCAGCAACACCCTGCGGCTGGTGTCAACTGCCAGGACTTCATGAGTGTCCAGGAAACAATATTGGTCAGGCAACCCTATCATTTCATTTGACCTGTTAGTCTCTTTCGTGCCACTGTGACGTCTTCAGAATTCCCAAACCTGACCAGATTTCTACTCTGGTTTTCTTGATGAATAAAAGGCTTAAAGAAGAAAGTTCCCAAAGTACAATGTGAGAGAACACTAGCCACAGCCATGTAGCATAGTGGAACTATGATTAATATGAAATCTAAACTAAACCGAACAGATTCTTACCTGATCTTTGCTGAATGTAACCATGCTTTGGTAGGCAGCATCCGCAGAGGCAAATATGTGGGGGGGATTTGATGAACGCTTCACACCATGGTAAAGCTTCGAGAACTAAATTTAAAAAAGAATGCACAATAGTCAAAATATGCAACTTAGCTACATAACTACGAACCGAAAAGATGATAGTGACTACCTTCTGCCTGTTCAACAGAAGGTAGTTGCCTGTTTTACCACAGAATTTCCACTAAATCACCTGGAAGAAGAGTGGTAAGTCTTGGCACTGCCCAACTTCCAGAACACAAATTACAACACCTAAAATGCACGCTGACTTTCTCACACAAGACAGTGATGGGAGCTGTATCACAAGGAACAGAATGTCTAACGCAAGCACTCAATCAAGGAAATATCCAACCTGTACAAAAGTAACTTCAAAGATAACAGTGAATCTGAAATCTGGCCCCTCTACCTGCAACCCTGATTTATGCACCCATGGTGGCTAAGATTTATAGCTACACCTCCCTTCATATTTGTAGGGGATTAAACTGCCTCTACCAACAGAGCATTTGGTTCACTTGTTTCTTTTAAGCAGCAGCTGATGGCACAGGATATACAACAGCTCAATAGCCAGAGTAATTCTTCAGAAAGAATGAGGAGGTTCATATAACCAACTTCTGTTTCCCAGCAGAAAGCCCAAAATGCCAGGTGAGGCACTGCTGTGGCAATCTTCATCCCTCCTACGGAAACTGCGGCACCACGCAGAAAGGAACGAAATCAAAGGAGACCAAATTAAGAAGAAAAAAGTATGTATCCATAATTTCCTGGAAGAAGAAAAGGCTGGGGTTTCAGCTGTGCTCCTAGCTTCCAAAATCACTTAACTATTTTAGCTAGTGGTGTTAATAGAAAATGTAAAATGAGGAGTGTCCACAGCTTGGAATCTCTCTTACCTGGGGAGAATAAATGCTGAGATTCTGGAAAGGGTTTAAGGCAATTAAAATGTCTCCAACATAAGTATAAATTTGTAAGTCAGCATAGCGTTTCTGCAGCTGATGGATAATTGTATCCTGAGAAGATTACAAAAAGTTTGATAGTTAAACAGCATTTTCCAAGTTAGGAAGATTTTTGTAAAAATACTGAGAATACTGATTAAGAAATAATTATTATAAGTGTTACTAATTATTATTCAAATGACAACACCACAAAATCAAACAAATATTTTCAAAATTCTTGCCAATACCATAAAACCAAGTTAAATGGCAACTCCTATTTCCAGATTAGTACATATTTTGCAATACCAGCCTGAGAAACAAACCTTCTGAAGAGAAAATGGCCATGCACATTATTGGTGCACTTCATAGTGCATTTCCATTTAATATTTTATTTGACTGTGAAACAAGGATAATAATTTTTCAAGGATTAAGTTTTAAGTGGTAATAAGAGACTATTTTAAACAGGACACTAGTACAATTTAGTATTATGTCTTTTTCTTGCTGGCATGCAATTCAAGGATCATCAAAATAAAAATTTACAGATACTCTGAATATAGGCGATACAGTGAAATATGCAACCGATATTGTTTTATCACTTTTTATCCAGAAGCTATAGATATCAATTACTTTACATAAATTCATCAATTTTAAGAAAAATCAGTTAAATCTAGGTCTTCATTACTAAACCTCACATTTTAGAAAACTCACAAAATAATTTAAACTAGCATCACTCATAATTAATTTCTTCCACACGATAGCACCAATACTGCTTTTATGTCACTATTCAGAAGTGATGACAGCCAATCAGTCACATGATAATTCCTTTGCCATGGTGAGACCAAAGCTCGCAAGAAGGAACTCTTCTCATTCTGTTAAAAGAAGCTTAAAAAGCAGAAACAAGCAATATGTGAGACATAAATGTCAGAAACTGCTACTCGGACAGTACAGTACCTCATCTAGAACTTCCAGATTTACCAGATCGTCATCTAGAGCATACTTGTCAGCTCCATCCACGTGGTAAGGTCTCCTGGTATGTATTCGTTCATGCCTGGAAGTTTGTCAGTAGAGCACCAGTGTTATAAAACTGTATCGAAGACAGCAAATATTAACAGGCAATTGGAAGACATGGATGAGTGTTCTTATGTGGAAAGCACAGGCATGCTCTCTGAAATACGTATTTTTGCTTGAAATATCCTTTTATAAAGGCAATAGCTCAGCTTGCTGTCCAGTGTAATATCTTTTTTTCACAATGTATAACCCTATCTATTTATCAATGCCCGGAGATGAAGACTTATCTGTAGGCTTACTACTCCCCACTCACGCAGTCACGTACAAAAAAATTCTCCCTCTTTTCCCTTCC
The DNA here is from genome assembly GCA_027574665.1 of Rhynochetos jubatus. Lineage (NCBI taxonomy): Eukaryota > Metazoa > Chordata > Aves > Eurypygiformes > Rhynochetidae > Rhynochetos > Rhynochetos jubatus. Next base: position 22,030,158 of record CM050654.1, read on the forward strand.
CTTCTCGCTCTAAGTTAACAACCTACAACTCTGCTTAATTAAATTTTCCCCCCACATACCTAGCCTATAGTATTGTCATCTAACAAAGTTACAGGAAGCAATAAGCAGCATAAAATCCTGTTACCTTGGTGTGTGCCAAAGTGCCTCCTCAGATGACCCTAGATCTGACCCAAAACAACAATTTTGAACCAGAGCTGCCATCAGACTCTAAATTATATGGATGTTCAGTCAGCTTGTCCTCAGAGGTTTAAGCCACACAATAAGCAGCAGAGACAAAACTGTCACATAACCCCTTTATAATCAGATTATACTGAAGGAATCTTTGAAAATGCTGTGTATGTAGTTTTAAACAACACATCTTGTTGAAACAGGGACAAATCAAGAGGCTGTAATATGTCTTCCACAGAGGGGGTGAAATATGAGTGCTGTAAGCACAACTAGGCTTTTCTTTACAACAAACATAATCAAAGCATAGTAGAACACCCACCGAGATACAGTCTGCATCCCGCTGAGTAACATTTAGCATTGATCCTCAATGACAGTCCCTGACAGATTGTTTCTGCATTGGTTGCCATGTAGAAAGTAGGAATCACATGATCACACATGCTGAAACAACACTAGATAGTCTATCAACCACTATCAGAATGGTACAGTGACTTGGCAGGAAACACTGACCATCTATAATGTTGAAGGTTAATACGAAGATGTAGCAGGTCTGTTTTTTCCTTAATGATATCTTCATATACTCATGGAATCCTGTTTCAAAAATGAGCATTGAGTTTTTTGCATTTTTCCCTTTTATGTACGCTTCTACATTTGAACCTAGTCAGCTTTCGTTCAGTAAAGAGACTGTTTTCCTCTCCAAGAGCTGTTATATTATCAGAATTATTGCAGGGGAAGCCTCTAGCACAGAGGAAGGAGAAGAGTGTTAGCTGAGTACAACTTCACTGATAACTGCAAATCACATTTAAAGATCCTAACCTTTTAATGTCTATTTTTATCCATTTTCTTTATTTATTTCTGGCTACCCTGTGAGTTCTGGAAAACTATGCTGTAATGGTTTATTTGAATTTTAACTAAATGGAACTGTGGAACAGTTTTGTCAGCCAGGAAACAAAATAGCAGGAACATAGCAGGTTCTGGTGACAGTCCCATTTAGATTCTACATGTTGAACATAGGAAGAAATGAAAGAAGGAGAACACAAATAAGAAGCTATGAAAGAAAAGTTGTTACAGTGGGTATTATTTTCAGTGGGCAGCATGGAGATTGTTTGAATTTCTTCACATTTCCATCCAATTAAATTTCCCACTTTCAGATCTTTGAATAGGTGGTGGGTTGTGTGTTCTTTTTGGCAGTCACTATATTCAAGAACATCACCCTTTGCTGACAAGCCGGATCATCAAAGGAGTAGGAACACATGTAAGTGGCCTAATGTACTACTGTTTTTTCTAATTGTTGTTTCTGTGTCAAACCAGAATTCACCTCTTACTTCACTGCATAGAAAAATGCTGCTGTAAATAATGTAAATCATTTAGAGATGGGAGCACCCCTCAGACTACAAATGAAGCAAATGTTTTAACAGTTGCTTTACTTCACAGAGTTGTAACTAACAAAGTCATGGCTAGGTATTACAGCCCACAGAACTCATCCATGAAGCTTTTTCTTCATGGAGCAAACCATCATAGCCACAATATTAAATTGCAACAAGCCACAGGTATGGATGTACCTACCAGAGGTGCAGGAGGAAGGGGGAAAAGGGCACATTCAAACCTAAGCATCTCTAATTGCAGAATGGCTTTGTAAACTAATCTGTTATCTGATTGTTTATTAAACTCCTGCTGTTTGTTCTCCTTAAGTGATAAAGAAATCAAAATTTTTACTGGAAAGGGTTGGGTTTTTAACACCATGTAAATAAATTACTAAGGAAACTGGTCTTAGTCAAATGGTAAGTAAAACCTATATACCTTTGCACATACATTTTCTTGTGCTTAACTGATTTTCCTAAGTACATGATTAGGAAGAGGATATTAGGAGCATAACATCACATTAGCTTCGAATCTCCTGCTGGCCTCATCAGTGTTCTACTGACCCTGTGTCCTGCAGACACATGACAGAGTGGAAAGGAAGACTACAGACAGCAGCCTTTAATTATTTCCACAATTTTATATCAGAAATACAATTTGCTTTTAAATTTTTATGTTGTTTTTTTTTAATCTTAAAAGGCAGAAGGAAACACTTAATTGGGGAAGTAACGTCAGCATACTTTTTGCATAAAAAGTAGAATTATCAGCCATTTGTCCAACTACCCTTCCTTTCTGATGACAAAAAATGTACAAATTCTAAGAATAAGAACAATCAAAGGTGTTAGGCTATTTGCCTTAAGCTTCCAACAACATTCTGAATCATCTCCTGGAGGATGTAGTCTTGTCACTGACAAAAGGAATGGTCTAAAGGCCCAGTCATTCAAGGTACTGAACTTTATCAAAACTGAAGAGCAGAATTAGGTTTATTCCTGAACTCTAGTGATGAGCACTGCTGTTGAAAAAGTTTCTATGCTCCCAAGCACCTTCTCTTTGCCTTTTTATCAGGCAGAATAGCTGGAAGGGATAGTTTTCTTGGATTTTGGAGGAGGAGCAAAAGGCAAGAAGCATTTCTCCCTCGAGAGAACAATTTCATGAAGAGGGCAGGAAGCATTCCTGCCACTTGTTCCACTTGTGGGGAAGAGAGAGTTTGAAAGAAAATAACCTCTTTTTGTACTAGACACCAGCCACAGAAGTGCATTGTAAATAGCTATATGCTCAGATCACCCTGCTATTGAAGTGATGATGGGGAAGGAAAAGCTACATGGAACACAGGTCCAAACTGAGGAAGAAGTAACATAGACCAAGAATTTTTATGTTCATTGGGAAGCTTCATCTCTGATCACTCTCCCCTCCAACTCTAACATTCTTCTACAAATGCCTTTACTTTGGCCTCTTGGTGCAGTTAAGCATTTATGTTGACTGGGGTTTTAAAAATTAATTGCACCCAAACTGAGATTTACAAGAAAAATACTCAGCACAATGAGAACGAAGAAAGAGTGGAGAGTGGGCTACTGCCACACAGAGAAACACAGCCGATTTCCTGTGCATCCCAAAGAGTGAATTTTGCTCCTGTACATCAAGTTTCAGCCTGGAGTAATTTGTTGCAGCAAGGTCATAACACAAACACTGACACAGCCTTAATTACAATATAAATGCTGCAGCTATAACGAAAATCTGTGCAACCTCCAGTAAAAACACAACTGCTGTAGTCAGACCAAGGATCACTTTTGGGGGCCACAGGACCTTTGTGATTAAAAAAAAATTTTAAAAAATAGTTTTAAACTCAGTTGCTTAATATTCATATAGATGAAGGCTAGAAGAACTGCATTAAATTGCAGTGTATAGCATCAGAGGACTATTCTGGTTCTGTTTCTGTTATTATCTTTGAGTCCAAAGGAAATTACTGGCTGGATGCAATCAAGTTCCTTGCAGTTAATTGCCTTCAAAACTAAATGTGAGCTGGCAGAGAAGCTAGGTATCTGGTTGTAAGAATTACTTCCTTAGATGGACTGATGCTGTAATCCAGCTGGCTAATAAGTAGGGGAAGCTGTCAAGCCACTGCAGTCTCATCCTAATATCTGACAAGGTAGCCTGAACATACCTGCCCTTCTCAAACTGTTAGATGCTTAGATTTAATTTTTCTTTCCTTTCTTTTTTTTTTTTTCCTATCCTCCTCCTGGCTTCTTCAAGTTTGATTCTTCTGGCTGTACAAATCTGCATTTTATCCTTCAAAAAGCAAGGATTCATAACTGTCTGCTCCCCATTACAGAAACAAACTTCTAAACGGTGACCAGTAGTAGCACACTGACCCAGCGTGTGGGGAAAACAGTAAAATTTGAACCCTTTACTTGCCTACAGTAAACCTGCTTAAAACCTTATCCACACAAATGCTTAATTTTTTTCATTCTTTTAAAAAGTTAAACCAGAGATTGGTAAAAGACCTGTTCTGGTTGACTCCTATGAAGGAGCCTATTTACAGACAGGAACATAAGCTACCCAGACTGTAAGAAAACATCCAAGAGAAGGATGAGCCACGTCTGGAGTTGGCCTCTTTGAAGCTACTGATAACTAGGAAGCTGCCACTTTGAACCATATAAACAAAGCCATTTGCTACTTGATCAACATTAACTCTCAAACATCAAATCAAATATAGATTCCTACTTTTTTCCAGTTCTGCAATTGAATGCCACGTGATGCACAAGTCTTTAGGAACTAATGACATTTCTTGTTCTCACAATGTTATTATGCACGAGGACACTATCTGAATAACCTGAAAGCATTTCACAATCCTTGTGTGAGTACAATATTGGCAAAGCAAAAAAGAGTTAAAAAAAAGGAAGAAAACAACCCTGAGTGAGAGTCTGTGACAGCATCCCCACGGATTTTAAGATATGCTTCCTACCTAGAGGCAGATAGGATGGGAATAAGAGAGATGTGGCTCCCAGGATGAACTACAAATCAGTATCCATGTGTTAAAAGGTAATGATGTATTTGACTTTAGAACAGATGGGGGAAAAAAAATTCAGCATTGCTGGAATTAATATACATCCAGCAACATTCTGATGCACTCACCTCTATTTTTTAAGGATTAAAGAACATTTATAAAAATAGAGCTAGTGGATTATTTAAGACTGAATACATTTCTTAAAAATAAACTTCATATAACTGCTTCTATGACAAAACTGTTAATGAAAAATATATTGCTGTTAATTAGTATTTATGTCCTGGTATTGTTAGAAACCAGACAAAACATACTCATAGTTAGCTGATAGCTTATAAAAAGGATAGGGAGAAGAAATAAAGATAACACCCGAAGTTCATCCTCATAAAGCTGTGACACTGGACTTTCTCATGACGTTTTTCCCCATGAGAGTTTAAGAAACAGGAACTGCAGCAGTGGAGTGCTGATGCTGAAATCTCAGCTTCACTCAAGACCATGGCAAAACTCAAGGATTTTGGTCTAAAAGGTGGTAATAGATCAAAAAAGAATCTTCTTCATTACAAGTGTGGAAAGAGGGGTATCCTGACTGGGTTTTCTGAAACTGAAAACACCTACTTGCATAAGGATAGGATAATTTAGGGAAGAATAAAGCTGGTGGAAAAGTTTCAAAGGGCATCTTCTTCAGTAAAAAAAGCAGTAGCAATTGTTAATGCCATTTTCATTTAAAAAGTCTTCTTCTACTAGCATAAACCTTTTCTTTCTATTAGTAATTTCTAACTTAAAGCATATAAAGCACTCTAGTAAGTTATCTCATGACAAAGTGACAATATGTTTGTCAGCAACAAACTGATGATGGCAAGAAATGTGTGTATTAGTAGGCTCCTTTGTGTTCAGCAGGGACAATGAAGTGGCCCTTCAGTTCAGAGGCATGAAGAACTGTGTTGAAGTTTGACCTAGCTATACTGCACACAAAGAAGTTTATAAATGGAGAATGAAAGAAACTGAATTAAGGAGATGTTTCAGTCTGCAGCCCCAGAGGTTGACCCAGATGATCTTGCCAAAAGGGACAGCTTGCTTCTTTCTCCCCTTATTGCTGGTCATGTGAAGTATTCCCTCCCTTACTTCAGCTATATCAGTTGAGGCACCCCTCTGCAATCACTAACAGAGTAGAAAATTATCTGTGTGTTCCTGCTGGCTTAGTTTTTTTCTCTTACTTTAGAAGTTATAGCTCAGGAGGTTTTGACAATCACTGGAGATGCAATAAAAACAGCATCATGACCTTGTTCCTGGGAGCTGTGGGAAAATGAAAGAAGCATTTGCTCCTTTTCAGTAGCAGTGAACTGCTAGATCAGCTCTCACATCTCTCCATCGTACCCTTTAAATCAGTAGTACTGACTTTCTAGTCTGCAGGCTTGCTTTCAGGCACAATGGCTTAAAGTGATGTCCCAACATAGACAAAACTGGCATGGCTTAATTGGAAAGAGAATCCTATTAAAAAACCACATGTGCTGAGTCAGAAAAGGATCAAAAGATGCAAATGCAAAGCACTGATGCTGGAAGACTTTCAAATGAGACAAACCCCAGATACTCCTGATCAGTTGTCATCACCAGTGACTCCCTGGGTTCCCTCAAACAGAAGTGCTGTTAACACCAGCATCCTGATGATTTTTCCAGTTTCTGGAAATGTTTAGCCTGTGCTCTGAGAACATTTACTTATCTTTTAAATGATTGATCTGTAGTGCTGCTGTACTCCGAAAAAAGGGCATCGACTTTTCTTTATCTCTAAACATTAGGGAATTAATGCACATCTCATTGTACCTGTCATGGGCACACCAATAAACTGGAGCAGCATGCACATATATCCAATGGTATAATCAAAAGGTTTTACTCAACATGGGTTTTAATTGGCCTATTTACTTTGAAGTGGTGACTATATATTCAGATTACTTCTACAGATCACCACAAATGAATACAATAAAGTTTTCACAGTACCATGTGGTCATGTGTTCTTCTGTATGTCAGATTCTGTATTGAAAATTATTTTGTAAATGCATTACAGGGTTTATAAAGGCTTCTAATTGGTACCAATTTTCCTAGGGGATACTATCTCCCTATTGTAGAGCCAGGGTCTTTTCTTTGGGGAAAATTATAATTAGATACTCCTGGTGGTTGGTTCTCTTGTAATAATCCTATGTTTGTAGGCCAGTATGAACCGTCTGGCCCACAGACTTGGTATTTTGCATGGATACGCTTTTACAACCTCATTTGTACCATTTGATCAAGTTTCAAATCTTTGGAAAGTCAGCATTTCATCATTCTGAACAATATGTTATAGATTTCAACGGCAAATGATCACTAAATTTTTGTCCTAACTGAGCATGCTCTCACCCCAGATCAAAGTGGACTGGCGCTTCAAAAAACCAGTAAGCATACCCCAGTGTAAGGCTGCAACAATCAGAAAGACATTCTTCAACAGCAGTTAGACTCTCCGACTTCAAAGTGAAGGTGAAGTCAACTGTTTCTCCAGCAGCCTAATCATGTCTCCCCTCGAAGAATGATAAGAGGGGAGGATGGCAAAGGAAGAAGCCATTTAATTCAGAGGCATGGCTAAAAGCAAACCAAGTCTCCAGGAAAGAACAAGATGGGTACAAAGTGTCTGCTGTGAGTACAGCTTTAAGAGTAGAAGAGAAAGTATAGCAGGCCTAGCAAAGGTGAATTCAGTGACGAGACAGAACAAGAGGGCTGCGAGCTACATTATCAGGTGAGGAGCAACACCACGAACAGAGAAATGGCTGAAAAAATAGAAGAACCTGGACTCAGACTTGCTGAAGAAGGTGGAGATTAGAAACAGAAGCTATTGGAGTGGTAGAGGAAGAAGACACAAGAAACTGACTCTAACAGGAGAACAAAGCCTGAAGGGCAAACAGAATGAACAGTGAATGGAGACTGATGGGAAAGATGGGTCAAATAACAACCTGGGACAGGGAACCTGGGACTACTTGGCCAAATTTCAGGGCATCAGGGGGAATAATAGACAGGTAGGGAGGATAAGATTAGGACTAAACCCTCTGCAATCTGCAGGTGCTACTACACACAATTTGCAAATAATCAACCTTGGCAAACAAAATACTTAAGATGGGACAGGTCGTGACAGGATGGACAAGGAGTTTAACTCCCTTAAGTGAGCACTGATTCATATCGGAGGTGCTGGGAAGCAAAATCCGTCCTATATTCCAATCGTACATAAGCATAAAAGGCAGAAGCTTGTCTGTCACAGCACCCCAAATTAATATATGGAAAGGCTTGAGAAAAGAAATGCTGTCTTGGTCTTGATTCCTTCTCAAACCATATTATGGATATATATTCCAGAAGAATGCATTGCAATACATTTCAGAGCTCTTCCTAAGACAAAGATCATTTCACTCTACCTTCTGTTTAGTCAACACCTGGGAAATCACTGGTATCTTTTGGGCCAGCCAACCCTCAGCTGTAGGCAATCTGATCTGTGCAGTGTTACATGGGGAAGGGCTAATTAGGATGCTAGATAAAGCAAAAACTTCTACTGTAGCACTTGCATAGCTCCCTCACTCACAGTAAGCAGTTCCTGGTGTAGTTTTCCAGAAAAGAAAAAAAAAAAAACCCACCAACACAGAAGTCAACTTCACCTTGAAACTGTACTTACAGCTATCCTCTTATTTCAACTTGCACATTTTTGTTTGAGCTTTTAGCATTTAAGCTACAAAATTTTACGGCATATGAGTATATACATGTTTATGACTTACAAATCATGACATTTAATTTTCTTCATCAACACTAGTAGCTGTTAGTTTATAATAATGGGTCAGAGCTTGTCTCACTCTAGACAAATTCCATATTACAGAATGATTGCTGAGCTCTGGAAGGTGTGTTCATTTGCATTTAATTCTCTTTTGAAATAGTGAAATTCTGCCACCCTCTGGACAACAACTAAACTAAGACATATTTACAATCGGCCTCAAAAGCAAAAAATCCCAGTGCTGGTAATAAACATTCATTGCTTTTTAAGCACATTTTAAAATTAATTACTAGGCTGAATGAAAAATAGCAGTTACTACTAAACTACAGACAAAACAATTACTTTAAGCACTGAACAGTCTTCTTACTAATAGTATCTAATCAAACAGCAAACTTTAAGTGTTCTATTCTTAACCTTTTCTAGTAGTCACTCCATTCTTCACAGTTGTATTTTTAAAGATCTACTGCCAAAATATAATTTTTCATCATGCCAATATGCCAATTTCCACAAACCAGAACATTCTGAAACTATTAGCAAAATTATTATTGGCTCTGTGACTGAGCCAAAAGTGAATACATACAGAACATAGTTCAGTGGGAGAAAGAGGGTTAAGAAGGTTGCATTACAAATTAGCTTTAAAAAGTATCAGTGAGAAAATATATCTCATGTATGCATGTGGCATGCAGCACTTACTGCGAGTAATACTGCTAGTGAATGCATTAATCTGATTGTTTGAAAGAGTAAATGTCTATGCATTTGAAGTTTCAACTTGTGCTTCCAGGATTAGTGTGGGGAAGGAGAGCTATAGCACATATGTTGCACGGTACCTTGTTTTGGCTATGGAGCCTAGCTGCTGTTGTTCTCGAATGAGTTCAGCCAGCTGTTTTTGCAGAGACATATCTTTACCATGTACTTGTTTAATAAATGGATGCTCCAAAAGGTGGGTGACTGAAGGACGCTTTTCAAAATCCTTGATAAGACACCTGTGACAGAGAAATTATGGTCTCAGGCAATTATGTTATTTCATTACAGCATGATTGGAGTTGGCTTACTGTGTGCTTGTTATTGTACAGTAGTTTCTCTTCCACAAATTTGAGTTCCTCAGTATGCAACAAGACCCTTCCACTACATTGGAACAAATCTGGCATAAAATACTTAATTAAGTGAATTCACCCTACAAGTATACTAGTATAAAGGCTATGAATTTGAGTTTATTTAATTTCTCTTTTTAACTGTAACTATCTTACTATGGAAAAATAGCATTGTACCTTGTATGTGGTGTACAGTTAATATACATTAAACATTACCTAAGCTTAATAGACAATAGTTCACTTGCTTTAATTTTCTACCTATTCTCCAATGAGAGTTTGGCTGAGAACTGTAGGATATAGGCTACTAAAAGTCTCAGATGGAACCTGTGATACAACGCTAGTCAGAACAATTTGATACAGATCTTTGTTTTGTTTTTAAAATGAATGTTTCAGGTAGATCTTCTATATTGCAATGATAAGTGTTAGCATAAGAATAGAAAATTCTGCAAACCTACGTAATCCAGACTGGAAGAGAAATGAAGGAGTCACAATTAAAGGCTAGCCAGGGTACCAAAGTTCTGTCTGTGATAGGAACAGGTGATTTAGTAATGAGTGAAGAAACACATCCTATTAAATTAGCACAAAATAAAGTATCATGCTAACTTATATAACTGAGATTTAAAATTGAGGAAGCCATGGTTAAAGTTGAATTCTCTTCTCTACAATAAAGCTGAAATAATATAGACCAAGCAGAAGAATGATCTAACAGGATTAGACTGCTTTAAAGTACCCTCTAATTCTTTATATTAAAGTATGCTCTTTATCTTACTCAAATAAAACATTGACATTATTTGAGAATGTGAAAAAGAAATGCTGCAATTCAGTATAAATCTCCCTTCTATCACCTATCATTTCAGCACATTATAGCCCAAGATGAGTTTACTTGATGAGATGCATTCATATTAAATACTTCAAAATTACATCACATATTTGCTGATATTAAGACGTAAACCTAAAATATTTCCTTAGCAGGGCCAAATATCACAAATAAAGATTATCTTTTTAGTCAAAAGTTCAATGAAACTTTAATACATTTTAGAGTAATTTATATTCTAGCAGTATCAAGAGTAATTAAAAAAATCTAAACTACATGTAAAAAAATATCACACACATTAATTGATTTCAAATACTACCAAATATATTAGCAAATTATTAAAGTTTAGCCTCACCTCAAATACTTTACTGAAGTCTAAAGTCTGGTCTTAAAATGATCCTACAATATCTTTGAACATAACTTTAATAATTCAGGATCCTGAAAATCATTTTCCCAACCTCTTCTTCGTACATTCTAGTCCAGAAAAAAACTGTGCAAACTGTGCTACCAGTTTTATAACTATTTTGGTGAATTTTGCTATAGGCTGGAACTGTAGCCTTCTGACAGAAAACCTGAAGTAACAGAACCTGCTTTATCTCCATCCCTCTGAGCGCAAGGCTATAAATACCAGTCCTTTCCCCCCATGAAGAAATCCATCATCAGCCTTCAATAGATTCTGACAACCCCCCCACATACAGTTTTCCTTTTGTAATCCGTGGGTTTTAGCAGTCAATACACCCACACAGACAATATGGTCCATGCCAATCCTGGTTAAATTTATATGTTTCCTGAGAAAAAGGAAAAAGCATTTGAAAAGAAAGATAACATTAATCAGGAAAGCAGAGGAAAAAAACCCCCAAAACAACAAAAAACTACAGAGTATACAAAATCACAGGTTGATGGCAAGTATCTGAAGTGGAGATTTCAGTCTGAAAAACTCATGCGCTCAGGTGATTTTCACCATTTTAACAATAATTACAAATTTATAGTATTTACACTATACTGTTAATATACGAATTTTCTTGATAAATTTGATTACATCAGGAATTTTTCAATAATATAACTGAATAACAACAAAAACATAAGAGTTTATACGGATTCTCTTCAAGAAATTACACATTTCCAGACAGAATATTTTGTGTTTACTGAAAGCGTGACGAACATACGAATTTTTACATGGTGGGATGCAGTTATTCATACGAATTCTACCCTGAGCTCTGGAACAGTGCACCTCCAAAGGCACTCCACACGCAAACCCAGAAGTGGCAAGAGAAATTTTTCCATACAGATGGCTCCTAGGTGAAACATCCATATCCAAGCTAGTGACACAAGTCCCTGTTTCAAGTTCAGACAGAGCACACCTACTATTGTGCCAAGTTTGTGCCTACATCAGAAGAACAAAGCTCTTGCAGATGGTTAGTGAGATGCCACAACAAAGCAGAGAGCTAGTAACCAAGAGTTCTGCAAGGGTGAGGGACAGCTGCTTAAATTCACATCTGTTACTTCTACTCCAGTTCTGGGAAGAGGCGGACAGGAGTATGTGCATCTTAACTGAAGTTGGATTAATCCATCAATTTAAATGTCAAGTTCCTAGCACATTAGAAAGAGCAGCAGAAAGCCCAGGCAGGCCATAGGGAATTGAAGTGTGTATGGCATATACACTCCTTTTGCTCTGAAACAGAGCAGAAGTGTTGACAGAGTCAGTTCTAGGAATGATTCCTTACTATGTTTCAAGTGTCAGTAACCGGCTGGCCACTTAGTCACAGCAGGTACTGTGGGCTCAGTGCGTACTCAGATCATCAGTAACAATTTGGTGTATCACCAGACCTGCTGAGATGGAGTGCAGGAGAGAGAGCTGTCATGTGACACTGAAAAGGTAGTCCTTATGTTTCTCCTCTTGGTGCATATTCCTTTGTCCTAATTCCTCTCTAGGTAGACAAGACCTATTAATATTCTGAGGTATATTTACATTCTCTGCTTCTACACACCGTTATTTCCAGTGTATTGTTTTTAGGGCCACACTTAATGTGTGCTGCTGCTGTTCTTAGTCAGCATTAGCTGCAAAATAACAATTCTTGGGCAACCACCTATGCGCCAGTGAAAAATGACACACTAGGCTGGCAGTGTCACTGCAGGTGTTCATAAGATATCATCTCCTACACTGGAAGCAGTATTGACACTATTCTGCTCTTCAGAAAAAAATAATTTAATATAGAATATCAGCTCTAACGATGCTAAAGCCTGCATGAAGGTGAGCACTATCACAGTCATTTCTACTGACCTGCACCCTGAAATAGAACTATAATGTGTGAAAAAGTTAGTCATATGGATGCCTGAGTCCAAAGTTGCCAGTACATCCAGTCAGGAGATGTATCCCATGTAAAGGCCAGAAAAAAAAAAAATTAAGAAGTAATACACAATTTGAAAGAGGAAGAGTACAGTAACAAACCAGCTTTTGTAACGTTTCTTATCAGAAAGTATGCTTCAATGCAGCCAACAGAAATCAGTGTGTGCATTGTAGAAGTAAAAAACAATATTAAGAAGTAATATCACTGAAGAATTTGCTTCTGGGGAATGAAGAAAACTAAAATATCTTCAGGTGCTCACCGTGCATTCATTTAAGACCAACGTGGAAAGTTAGCTTAGGCACTGTGAAACATCAGCCATGCTGTAATTACGTATAAAAACAACAAATGTGCTGCATGTGCAAATTAAGTCAATGTGGTCCATGGAAATTATTTTAAAAAAGAAGTGGTGAGATTGCCTTGCACTGAGCAAATTGATGAGCAAATCTACTACAAGATGGGTTTCATATAAGGTATGACGAAAATATGATCATATCTGGTCTGCTATTTTTTGGGTCTAAAATAATGTGAAGTAGAGATTGAAAAGGAAACAAACATCATGTATATTTGCCTTGATGAAAGTCAATCCATTACCTAATTTGAAATTCTAGTATCTTTCATCATGCATTCTTAGCTGAAAATTAATTCTCGGAATTCATTAGTGTCACTACATTAAACAGAGGTTGCAGCCATTTGCTGCACTCTCACAGCCAGGCTCCTAAGCACCATCTCCACTCTGCCACAATTACAGGCAAAGATGAAGCATTTATTAGCAGGGGATAAGAGCAGACTCCCATACACACAGGCCTGTCTGACACAGCCTCTAAAAATTCACTGGCTGCTTGCACTTGGACGATAACGCTCCTGGAATTGCTACGTCTCAACAATGTAAACTGCCATTTTGCAAGTGGCGAATCAGATGACTGAAAAGGGGAGCTATTTATCAGCATTCATGAGCTAATATTTTCTAATGAATAAATGGAAAGAAATAGATTTCGTAAGAACTGCAATGGTGGTCTAAGCCTCCTGTGTGTTCAGAAATAGAAAACAATTATTAACGTCATTCACTATTGCAGCAAGTAGAGCAGCAGCAGCTATTTCTTTCAGAAATTCTCTTTCATCAGAACTGTTTGGCCACAAGTACTTTCTTCAAAAAATAAAGAAACCAAGCAGCTCCAATCCTTATAACTTAGTTACGTTAGGATTTATCTCCAATATTTTCTTCAGTTATTACATGTTGTGAATGCTACATTTTCTGATGATTTCTCATCTGCTGGCAGTGGATTGATGGAACTTATTCTGTCTCATCCACCAAATATCCAGCCAGACATCTAGTCACTGTTTATCATCTAGATGCACGGAAGATGCACAGGTTATTATCTGGAAGAAATGATGACTGTATATCAGACTCTACCATAGCTGGGGAATCCACACCACCACAGCCTCTGGGCAAGAGAGAGATGAAGTCTCCAATCTGTTCAACAAATGGTTAGATACAGTCCTCACTGCCACTCCTCTGGTCTCTATCTCTCTGCGACTCCTTGGCCCATCAGGGTGCTCTCCCCATCACCTGCTCCTCGCACAGCTCTACATCACTCTGCTCTGCCCTCCAAATACTTCACGGCTTGCACAAAAACCTGCCCCCTAGCAGTGAGGAATCTTTCCAGGACTCTCATACTGTGTTATAAGAGCTTTCCAGGGTCTTGAAACAGGGTCTTCAGGTCATCCTGAGGTGCTGAGATCCTCTTCTCTCAATGGTAGAAAAAAGAGTTACCAGGTTGCCCCCAGATGTAGAGATGGCTCAGCTGGGGATCTAGAATGGAGATTTCCCAGAGGAAGAGGAGAAAACAGTCTAGGTCCTGAGATGATTTTTTTTTTTTCCTTCTCCATACTTTTGCAGCTCCTTCTGTCAGAAGGTTGTTTCACAGTGGAAGAGTAATGAAATCAAGAGCATGGCCCCAAGTGGGCTGACCCCCCTGCTTAGGGAAGTGGAAGGACAGACACTGACAAGCAAGATGACCAGTACATTAGGACAGAAACTTTCCAATCAAGGAAGGAAAAATAACAACCTCTGAGATCGTTTTTAGCTGGTTAAAACATTCTGCTCCTGTCTGTCACTCTGACTGTTCCTCCTGCCTCTGTACCACAGGCACACACTGGTCAGTCACATGCAGCAGAGAGGTGGAGAAGAAAAGGCACTTCATGAATTACATTTGTCATAACCATGCAGGGATGTGCCTGCTTCCCTGAAGCCTTCCTGCTTCCCGTTCCTAGGCTTGCCCATCCCCCACTGCTGCAGGTCACTCGTTTGCAAAAATGAACTAAAAAACCATGACAGCTTTGCCAACAGCATTTCTGTTTTGAATCCTAATTCAACAGGACATACAGGATACAAATAATCTTATCTTCAGAACTATATATACTTGCCCCTTTAGACAAAGCAAATGCTGAGCACTAAGAGCATCTGTATAGGTTAAATAGGTCTCCTGTCTTGAACCAGCTTCCCATGATAAATAACAAGGATTTTACTGTTACTTCTGCTACAAATATCAGGATGAAAGACTGAATTTATGACGAAGTACATGCATAATATAAATTCTGACGGTCAGAACACATTTATATCTTTATCGATCTGCCTTTTGGTAGCACATGCTGTAAATTACTGATCTTCCCTAACAGTGAGAGAAATACTCTAACACCAAAATGTCACCAGCACCTGTTTGCTTATTAAATCTTCTTTCAGGTTACTTTTTAACATCAAGGACCATATAGTGTAATTTAGAGCACACATCTGAAACCTAACAAAGGTTTACTCACACTGAAATTGTGAAAGTCGGTGTAGCAAACAGCTTTCCCTCTTCTAAGCCTTCAAAAATTACAACAGACTTCTCAGCCTCCTTTGGGCTAAGAAGACACAATGATCTATTCTGGCTCATATACACGGTTTAGAGAACAAACAATGGTAACTCTAAGCAGTGGCACCTCTTGCAGCTCTTAGAATAGGTCAGATTTTGCTCATGTTGAAAACCTTAAAATTCTACCAGAGACAACAGAAACTCAGTCAGAACAATTCTAGGGAGTTTCTCAAAAACATCAAATACATTTATTTCTTGTACAATGAAACTGGGGAGTTTCTAGCCTTTTATCAGGAATGGGTCTGCTCTATTTCTTTGGCCTGTCCCTAATGACCTAGGAACAAAGAGCCTACAGAACCTATAATAACTGAAGCTTTTTATGAGAAACAGTATGTTTTGCATTTGTACCAAACATTCTCCCTTAGGCATCTGTGGTATCCATCTCCCTTTGACACTACAGCATGCAGCTGATTTGAGACACTGGGGGTACAGAGAAGGTAGAAGATAAGGAAAGCATAGTCTGATAGTGACAGTTTCTTTCTTATACATCTTAAGTCATAGCTGGAAAGGCAGCTAAGGACAGAATTCTTTTTTGTCACTAAGAAGGCAATTGCAGATCCACTATGACATAATTACAGAGCAGCTGTGATCTCACTTAAACAGCATTAAGCTGACTGCCTGACGCCCTCTGCTGTGAAACCCCAAATCCAGTCACACTCCAACATCTTCACTTGAACTAGTTCACAAACTGCTGGGCAGATGAGATCAGGTTAGTTCTGCTAGTTGGGATGCCACAGGCAGTAACAACATTCTCCCCAGTACTGTTACTGTGTGCCAGACCTGACCTGTACCCCATGGCCCACGGGAGGACACCAGCCACATCTGCCCTTCCTGGAGCTTCCCTTCATCTGAAAGTATGCTGGACTGCTTCATTCCCAGCTCTGCTGTTGGTTACTGAGTGACTTTGACCAAGATGCTCTTTATGTCAGTTTTTTCAGTTGTAAACAAAGGAACTGAACTCTTGTCTCTATTCTATAAGTACAGATGGCTAAAATCTGCTGACAGGAACAAAGCTTTACTGTGCTACTGGTGTTTCATCAGTCCAATGCGAAGGTACTATTATCTGGCAGGAATGGTGGATTATTATTTGGTTTATATTTTTGCAACTCCAATTTTTACTGCTTTCCAATTTTTGTCCTTCTGCATTTCATTCCAACAAAAATGCATTCCAAACAAACATGGATAATGTAGAACACATCCTTTCTTTGAGAATGAGAATAATTTAACTGGAAGGAATAAGTGCACCCTTGAAACCAAACTTATACAAGATCAGCACAGACATATTTCACTTGTCTTTACTACTCCCATCTTCATTCCTTCCCACCTTGCACCTTAGTGTTCACGTCCACCACTTCTGTCTTACTATCCTCAGTCTTCTGCTATGCTCAGTCTTTTACCAAATATTATGGAAGTGAAAACCATGAAGTAACAGGTGGTAACATCCTGTCTTTACATTTCCTTTCAAGTAAATCACAGAATCACTAAGGGTGGAAAAGACCTTATAAGATCATCTAGCAGAGAGATGGCAAACAGTCGTTACAAAAGGCTTTTTTTCCAATAAATGGTAATTACATTAGAGCCCCGGAAGCATCTAAGCTTCACATCAAGCTCAGTGAAAGAGCAGTAGGCAAAAACTACTTGAGAAACTGAAATAGTGGCACTTAATGACAACAGGAGCTTGAAGAAGGGAGTAAGGAAACTTTGTTTCATCAGACAATTACTTCCCATGCTCTCTCTGATACTTTAATCTATGCAACATACTATTCCTGGAATTGGCAATGCTTCCCAAATAGACTTGTCACTCCACCATGGATACATCTCTTTCTCACTACACTATACTTACTATGATTTGTGCTTACACAACAAAGCCAATAAAGCCACAAACCGTGGGAACTCAAGGGAAGAATGAGTGCTTATCACTAATGGTAAGGAACTCAACAGTATACTGAGTGAAAGATCTTGATACTATGACTTTGTGAAATGTAGCATGATTCTTTACAGGGTCAGGACTTCCCACCCTGGAGTTTCTCACCTCTACCTAAAACTGCTGGGTTTTACTCCAACTGCTCATTAGAAAGCTGCAGGTAATTGTACCTATTATACATGCCCATTCATCTGTATTAAAACTTCTGCAATACTCAAAAGTGGTGGAGACCTTGCGTCAGGTACTACAGTTTTGTATTTCAGGTTCATCTGTAGACAGAGAGTCTACATCAATGAATAAAATGTGAAAACTTAGATTTGGTGGTAACCTTACACATCACAGTCTGTATCTTTCTGACATTTGCAAATGTCATTGTCTTAGCAGACACTGAAATTAATCAGTTATGTCAAAAGAAGATCATGTTGTCAGTGACAGAAACAGTAAAATATTCTTTATGTAATATGAACAGAATGTCACTAAACAATTGCTTAGATTGTGAAAAAATGTAATCTGCATTCAGAGAAGTTAAATCTAAATGGAGCACTTAAAACCTGTATAATCTAGATTACCTATTAGCTGAATAACTCTGAATATAGACTCATCAACGGGAAATGCAGTTTGCCAGGCTGTGTTTAGGATGAGTAAAAAAAATTGAGTTTATCAAGAATAAAAATTGTATTTGTAGTGTATCTGCAGTACATTGCTGAACCAAAAACTACATTCTGATTATACATGTGACCATAAATGCTGTAACTTCACATTTTGATTTTACTACTTCCCGAATTTCTTCATTCTTTAATTCCTTCCAGCTCAAGAATGATTAATTAATACAAAAAAAAAACATAACAGCTAATCATTGGTTAAATGAATTTAAAAGAAGAATGTCTGTCCCTGGAGATACGACTGCTCATTTTAAT
Organism: Rhynochetos jubatus; assembly: GCA_027574665.1. Taxonomy (NCBI): domain Eukaryota; kingdom Metazoa; phylum Chordata; class Aves; order Eurypygiformes; family Rhynochetidae; genus Rhynochetos; species Rhynochetos jubatus. The sequence continues at coordinate 22,048,464 of CM050654.1, forward strand.
TAAAATTACCATTTTGTGATGCAATGTAAATAAGGGGGTTTGTATCCTTCTGCTCCAATAACATATTACCTCTTCTACCTACTCTTAGGGATGAGTCAGGGTTTAAACTGCTAAGAATACTTGTGGCATGTGAGATAATTGTAGTGAGTAGGGCTTTTTTATTCATTTTAACATATAGTCTGCATTATTTTATGAACGAAGCACTGTATGTCTAAGATGGTAGTGGACAAAAATTGTTCTCTTAAGTGAGCAATGTCATCTATTCTGGAGCTGTCAAAAAAAAGCACTTCATAAACATTCATGGGCAATTAATAGAGTGAACTCTTCAAAATGGATATTTTATTTCAACATAGAAATAAATATAGGTGAAAGTATATTATTTTTAGGAGCCAAACCTCCAACAACAAATATGGTTGTTTACCACAGGCCTTTCAGGAATGGCAAACCCAATTAACATGGAGATAAAATAAACAGATAATTAATTATTTCTCACATTATGCGCAGAGCAGCCAAGTTCTTAATGGAAAATTACAGTTATACAGATAAATAAGCAAACACAGAATTTTACTGAACTTTAAAAATTATATATGCGCTGCATGTATCTCAGTAGATACCAAATACAAAATTAGGCTGATGCCAGGGAAGACTTGGCAGCATCTGCATTTTTTTTAAAACAAAATATCTAATTCGGATTAGCTATCATTGTAAAAACCCTTATGAGGACAACATATTATGGTCTTCATCTCAAGTCAATGTCAAGAATGCTGGGAATAGAAGCATAAATTCACCAGGCTAAGGACTATCTTGACTCTCTCTCCATTTGGATTTTGTAAGTAATGCATCTGAATTTCAAATGCTGCTGCAAAATCACATCTCTTCAGGCAGCAGAATCACAGTTAAAAATACAGACTTCATTTCTGAAAAATATATCATTACTATTTTAACACTTCAAAGCATTACCTACAGAAGTATATTGAAACTTCCAGCTCAGGCATGTCGTGAATCACTATAACACATGAGAGAACACTTCTAACAAAAATGCTTCTTGAGACAGTGGCATTTCAAGGGATGAGAATGGGGGAGTGAAAAAAGCTGCAATGACCAGGTTTAGCAATCTCGGCATAAATAAAATTATTGTCTAAACAGAACCGAAGTCAAAAGTATGCTTAGCCAAAGCTGCATGCTCGGGTTTTTGTCAGTACACAGGTCTGGTCCACAACCTGAACCAGATAAGCTTGTTATGCAAATGATGTCAGCCATCAGGAAGGAGGTTGATAATGAAATTATTCGAAAGCTAACCACTCATCACAAGGGTGAAAGAAACATCAGGCAAGGTCCTAACATATGGATAAAAGGCAGTATGGAATTTATACAATGACTGCTTTTAATTTATCATAACTAAGCTGTCACAAGATGAGCATCACCAAATGCATAACTAAGGCATACAAATGAGCCAATTATCAGTAATGGCTAAAAGGTTTGCAGCTGTATGGTCCAGTTTCATTATTTAATTTTTTCTACTAAGGTAAATCCAAGCCTCCATAAAAACATCTTGTAACCCCTGCATCATAACAACTTTACTAAGACGTGACCGAGAATGAAGCAATGTCACAGGGAATTACATTTCGGTGTTCTCTTAAAGGTAGCTATGAAAGCAGCATATTTATTGCAATTGTTGCATTTCCCCAAGTTAAGAGACCGCATATGAGCATACTTCCTTACTTCATTGTGCCTATTACTGTAAAAATGAAAAGCAAGGCTTGAGAATCTGCAGACATTGCTGGTGAGAGGAAGTAATCAAGCAAAAGTAATTAAAAAATCAATGTGATTAAAAATATACAATTTGAAGATAGCAAAAACAGAAAGGGTAAGATTAAAAACAAGTATAGCCATAAAAGTACTAACGTCTGACTTCTCTGAACAGGACACACTGAACTAAAGGACCGAACAAATGTTAAACTTAGATGAAATGGAAAAGTGAAATGGAAATGTTAAATGAAAGATGAAGTTTTTTGTATTGTTCTCAAGCTCAGTAGGGACGTCTAAAATGGAAGATACCAAGAAAGAAAAACCTGTATAACTGTGGAGGGTTGACCCTGGCTGGATGCCAGATGCCCACCAAGATGCTCTCGCTCCTCTCCTCAGCTGGACAGGGCAGAGAAAATACAATGAAAGGCTTGCGGTTTGAGGCAAGGACAGGGAGAGATCATTCAGCAATTACCGTCATGGGCACAACAGACTCAGCTTGGGAAAAAATAATTTAATTTATCAGCAATCAAATCAAAGTAAAGAGAGAACTAAAACTAAATCTTAAAACACCTTCCCCCCACCTCTCCCTTCTTCCCGGGCTCAAATTCACTCCTGCTTTTCTCTATCTACTCCCCCCCATAGCAGCTCAGGGGGACAGGGAATGGGGGTTGTGGTCAGTTCACCACACGTTGTCTCTGCTGCTCCCTCCTCCTCAGGGGAGGACTCCTCACACTCCGCCCCTGCACAAGTGTGGGGTCCCTCCCACGGGAGACAGTCTTCCATGAACTTCTCCAATGTGAGTCCTTCCCACTGGCTGCAGTTCATGAACTGCTTCAGCATGGGTCCCCCCCACAGGGTACAGTCATTCAGGAGCAGCCTGCTCCAGCCTGGGTCTCCCTGGGATAATAACTCCTAACAACAAACCTGCTCCAGCCTGGCCTCCTCACTCCATGGGTCACAGGTCCTTCCCCTGACCCAGGGGAAGCTTCTGGCAGCTTTTCAGAGAAGCCATCCCTGTAGCCCCACTGCTACCGAAACCTTGCCACACAAACCCAATAAAATAACAAAGCTGAAGATTAATGAACAATGTTTCTGAGAAAGGAACATAATCTTGTTTACCAGGTGTACTGGCTCTCTAAAGCACAGGTGGAATATAACCCACCAGTGCTAGAATCCCCCAGCATATAGGCTACAGTCCATAAATACCGTAAAAACAATGTTTCCCTATAATAGAATGGAATTCATCCACCACCCAATGCTTCTGCCATAGATCACAATGCACACTGCTGTGTGAACAAGGACATGCATTACGGAGGAACAGAACTTGGGTCAATCTGCTCTAGAGGAGTGTACTTCTACCACCCACACTGGAATAGATTCTGAGTTACACTGTAGTAATGACGGTAATGGCCAAGCTTTGTAGGCCAACCATTACAGTGCACTTCACCTTCCTGCCTGACATAAGCATGTATTTCATGGATTATTAATAAAATTTGCATTGGTCTTTCTACTTTTAACTTCTCCTAAAATGGGAAGACACTGCTACACAATGGACTGACAAAGGCATCAGGTAGGCATATTGTACTCCTACACAAGTAACTAGACACATTAAGGAACAGAACAGACTGAAAATGCAAATGTACATATTTTCAAACCTATCTTGAAAAGTCAGTCCTGAGGAACAGTGTTCGAAGTATTTGATTGTTTGAACAGTGTAAACTTCCCAAGGGTTTGATAACATTATTCCCCATGTAACATAGTTTAGGCTGTAATAGATCACAATGAAATTCTGAAGAACCCTAAAAATCACTCATAAAAGTTGCTGTAAGATTTTTCAGTCTAATGCTAGCAACTACTACTGATTTCTTAGTTTCACTGTAAAAAGAAAAAAAGCAAAGGAAAAGCATATTTTTGTTCAGTGACAGCCACATCCAGAAAGTTGGTACCATCTAGCTAACACATTACATTCTTGGTACAACTGGTGCTCAATTACATATATTGGGTATACAACCTACTGACTATTAGGAAGTGGAAAAAGCAACTGTTGGCTTTCTTGTATTCCAAATTCTTATTTTAAATTGACCAGCAGCTATTTTCACTAACCCTTCTTTCTCCTTGACACATAATTTCACTGCAAAAACCATCAAGGAAATCAGGTATATTTGTAAACCTGTCCCGGGTCCATCAAAGTCAAAAAGCAAATCAACTACATTGTTCAGAGAATCTGGGAAGCAAATTACATGAGAAGATAAAACTGTGCTGTATAGCTTTCAAAAAGTGAAGCATGACCTAGAGCCTATAAAAACTGAAGCTAAAATCCTGCAAAAGCAACAACTCCATAAAACAAATTCTGTTTTCAGATTGACATGTGGAGGTCCTGCCGAATAAACTGTTTAAAAAGAAAATAAAACTCACTGTGAAATGAAATGGTTGAATCCTCTGCACCATATTTCAGGATGTAGTAAAGTAGGAGGAGGATTTCTGAAAAAAATACAAAGTTTTGGGGTTTAGTTCCAGTAAACATTAAGATTTTATCTCACAGTCAACAAAGATGGCTCTGGTTCCACTAGGGAGAAAATGATGACCGAGAAAGTAATGCTCAAATTGTCTGTGTGTCCCCTTCAGATGCCTTTGGGTTCTTCCTGCTGCTGTTTATTCACTGACAGTTCTCCTCTTTTCATGTCCTCCTTCTTTTATGTCAACGCCTTTGAAGTTGGTAGTCAGTACAGCTCACAGTGCACTTCCCAACATCTCCCTTTCAATTCAGTCTGCCTCAGGAAGGATCAGCTGAAACTGGAATATTAACCTAGCCATCACACCACTTCAGCCCTTTACCCCAGATCACTGACTCTGACCAAAACTTCTTTAAGTATGGATACCTTCCTCATAAGAACTTCCAAATTGTCAACAATCTGTAGGATTTACAATCTGGATTTTGATCTGTATTCAGTTTGGATGGTACTGTAAACTCTGAAACTATTAAAAATAGTTGTTATTTTGCAAGTGACATTTAGCAGACATAGGTTCCATGTTAGTCAGCATAGAGTTACTTTCCTTTCTGATTGTTACCGTTAAAATTACATAAACATACAGAGCAAGGCCTATAGGTCATATTGAGTGGACCAAATTTTAAATGGCTCAAATTTAAGTGGACCAACCTATAGCTGGAAGTGTTCAGGAATCGCATATTATACTATGTTATCTTCCAGAGGTTTCCTTTGCAACTTAAGATTTGATAAGTACTGAAGTGTAACTTTTTAAGATGAAACTTGTGTTTTATGAAAACTTAATGATTCGTGTTTTGTTGCATTTGAGGGCTCAGTGCAAAGGGCCTACATATTACTGAACTGGCAGGGAAAAGAAATGATTGTTTATTTTCAATGACAATAACGTTTCAGGGTTGTCTTCCATTTACGAGGCTCATAGGTTCATGCACAACACAGAAACTCACTTTTCACAAGCATAAAAAAAAAAAGGTATTTATAGAGATAGTCCCAGGGAAAAAAAAGCCCCACCTGTAAAGGGTTTTTTATAAAGATAAGCTTTATAAACCTCTTTCTCCATAATGAAAATGGTTATCAGTCCACACATCCCACATGCACAAACCCTGCAAACAGCTTTAAGGGGCAGCCAGCTAGGGTTAGTATATGTTTTTACTCTTTGTTTTGCAGGAATGGTACTCTGACAATTTGGATTCTGATAAGATCAACTTTTATTGTACTGTGAAGTACAGTGTATTTCTTTTTAGAATAATGCCAGCACTGTTTAGTGAATATTTGCTGGGAAATTTTGAATTTCACTGTAAAGTAATTTGCTTTTTCAAAAGCTCAATTACTATTCATGAAATACGTACTTTTGTCTTTTCTGTTCACACTGTTCTTAAAGTCTTTCCACTATTGTAACAACAGTGCTTACAAAAAGCATATAGTTTGGAGGCTCTATTTATTGTCTCACAAGGAACTTTTTCTAAAAGACACAGAGATACTTACATTAGTTGCAGATGTTATGATGGAGACAGGTGGAAAAACAGACCAGCAGAGCAGACATCATTTAGCCATTTGTGGGTTAACAATCAATGGAGAAAGTCACGTTTTTAACCACACAGAACACGTTTTAATGCAACAGATTACTAAACAACTAAGCTCTCACTTGGTAGCTACTCTCTTAGAGGTGGCTCAGTATGCCATCTACCAAATCAACACAACCAGGGAACCTGTAACTCTACAGAAATTTTCTTGAACTTGATACTTTTGTATTTGCTGACAGAGGATAGTATGTTACTCTTAGTGCCTTTGTAGTAAAACCACAGAACTAGTGGTCCTCTGTACTTAAGACATAAATGGATGCTTCAGGCATGCATTCTATAAAACTGAGCTAATAAACATGACCAGAACTTTAATTCATTAGCATCTGTAAAGTACATTGCTTCCCTTTGATGAAAGACGTTACTTAAATTCAAAGTACAAAATCTTCTCACCCATTTCTGACATCATGTCTATAAAGTACTTCCAGAAAGGGGTGTGAGAGGGTCAGCTTCCTACCTTCCCTGTGTCTAAGACACCACAAACTGGTTCATAGTGACATTTGAAAACACTACTGCTTCCATGGTACCTCCAGAGGTGGATTTCTGCAGTAAGGACTCATAATTGAGTAACACAAGCCAGATATGCAACAGTAACACACTTGAAGGTTTTTCTGTGAGCACACTGTCTTTTGCAGTTTGACATTAATAATCCATTAAGATATCTGCAATTCATATCATATGAAAGAGAACAGCTAAACCAAGTCACATACATTATCAGAGGCTAAACCAGAGAGAAGCAACACTTTTGCCTCAGCACTTCAGCTCAAAGATCAGACTAGGCCCATTTGCAATTCCAAAGTATATTAAATCCAACACATGGAGTTCTGTGGCTTTTGTATACTTGCATCAGCCAACAACACTGCATTTCACCAACAGCTGGCTGCTTCTGCAGTACTCAGAACACATTCGCAGAAGAACTAAAAAGCTACCTCTTGTTAACTTGCTGACTTAACCTATCCCACGCTTGTCATATAAAATTAGAATGCTCTGCTGGCAACCTCTCAATCATCCTTGCCCTATATATAAGAAGCTGAAGGACAATATAGTCTTATTTTCTACTCTAAGTGGTGGAAATTGTGAGAAGCAGATATGAATACTATTGCAGAAAGTGGGTATAATTGGCTTGCCTTTTGAAAATGTCCTCTTTTGATGCGAGATGAGTAATCAACCATTTATTTCCCAACTTTGTGTCTTTTTTCCTTTCTCTAATTCATAATTAGTCACAGAACTACATGCTCTATTTCCTTAGGCAGATGCATTGCTCTTGCGAGGAGTTTTTCCACCCTTGTAGTCAGTGCTTTCCATGGTCACACTGACACTGTTTTTCACTGAGAGTTTTGATTCGGTGAGGACTGCAGGACTGAGCCTGCACAAGACAGCCCATACAGAAGCACAATGTTCCTTAGCACATGAAGACATCAGCAAGCTTATCAAGCAAGAACTGTTGCTGAATTCTGAATGATACACGCAGAGTTATGTGCTGGAAATATTTTAATCTGTCGAGCTTTATGTGTTCCCTGTCATTCAGCCTGCCTCCAAAGTCACAGCTGGTAAAACAAAACCAGTCATTTTACCACAATAAGGCCAATGATGCAGCTCAGCGAGCACCATTCATCCTTTATGTTAAGCTGTGAGCCTAATTACAGATCACAGACAACAGACATTTGTTGGCAACGAGAAAACATATTTTCATCTTAAAATACTTATATGAGAATATCAGATTGAAAATGCTTCTACTTTTTTTTTTTTTTTTTAAACTATTTCAGTAAACATAACCGTGCATTTTATAAACAGAAATCAAGACAGGGCCTCCAGTGACCAAACTGCACCATCAGCCTACCACATTGTTTCTAATGAGAAATGAGCAGATGAACATCCAACACCTGTCCCCATGAACAGGCTCTGGCAATCACAGCCCTGTACACGCATGCTGTGAATTATTTTTCTTGCAGAATGAATAGACAATATTTTTGTTGACAGTTGACGAGGTTTATACATAGAAAGTTTTTACATGAAATCAAACCATTCACGCATATTTCAAAAAACTGAGTGAAACAGCCATAAAAAACCACAATCAACCACACATAATAATGAGATTTCCCAACAAAAGCTTATGTAAAACAAACAGGTGCTGTTAAAATACGTGGATAATTAACATTAATTAATACCTGACAAATTGTCATACAAGTTTGAAGTCCTGCCACTCTAGAGCATCCCCATCTTGTGTAATCCAAAAATAACCAGGCAATTCTCAACAGGGCTCAGAGAATTTCCTAATGCACTTAGTTTGTGGGCCATTCAAATCAGCAAGAGGTTTCCATTGATGTGAATGAAAAACTCAGATCCTAAAGAATCTCCCGTTCATCTGTCTCCCGCTGAAGGCTATGTTTGACTGACTTCCAGTAATGTATTTTACCAAAGTCCACTCAGCAGGAAGCAGGGTATTGTATTCAGCTCTGTAAGGTAAAGATAGAAACTGCAGAGTTTAGGTGCCTGCAGGAGTGGAGAATCAGGACAAAACCCTCTGTGTATATGGAGGCAGGCCTTCGAAGTTCTTAGGTCATTGAAAAGCTGTCACCGATCTGAATGCTGCTGCAGGAAGACTCCATGGTTGGAAACTATAGCAGCACATTGCCTCAAAAGACCAGAAGGTCAGAAAGAATACAGGATCTACAACAAAATTGGAAGCAATGGAAGAAGCATGGGATTTGGGCAAAATGGCTCCATGTCTAAAGCAATTGTCTACCCACTGATTCAATCTCATGGGCTCCAAAGGCAACTGAACATCCTCTCTATAAACTGTCTAGAATTGTGCAACTCTTAACCACACTGGGCAACAATATCCCTTAAGTCTTCTCAGCCAGATTTATAAGCAAGGCTTTCCCATACATGTCTAGCCTACAAGGCACGATCTCTATGTTGAGACCATATGTGCCAAATCACAGCATATGAAACAGCTGGAAAAGGTGGTCGCTCCTCACATCATCTTTAGCTTCTTAGGGCTCAGCAGTTACATAAACCTTTCTCAGGCAAGGAAATAGTACACTAACTATAGAATTAAGGGGCTAAATTACCCTCATTCTGTGGGAATGAAGGGCTCAGTCCAACCTACAAAACATTCGAGAGGAAGGGGGAGTATGCTCCTGCCAAATTCACTCTCCAGACACCTTCTCATTGGCAACTGATTCACTTCTTAATAGTTTCTCCTCTTCCACTACCCCTCTTCTCTGCAAGGACTGTTTTCCTTGTGTAAATATCTAGTTCAAAACTGTTAACACACAACTCCAAGTTCTTATTTTCTGGAATACCAAAGTCATATATCTATCCATATAATGTGTAAGTACCTTAATCCTAACAAGGATATGCTGCTTCAAATGTACTGATTTAGTACAATACAAATCGGGTATGTTTTCACTCTGTCTCAGAAGAGAACGGCAGCTGTATGTCGTGTAACACATAAATACACATTTTCCCCTTTTGCTGTGATTTTACATGACTATTTTGTGCAACTACATAGATGACTTTGCAGATTAACAATGAGATATGGGCTCAGCTGCAGAACAGATACAAAACCACAAATGAACAAATATCAAATATCTCTTTAAAACACACTTAAATCAAGATTTATTCAAAAGTCTCCAGCTCAGAATATTTCATTAGCCAACATAATAATAAGCAAAAGTAAATGGTAAAAGGTAGTTCCAGAATTATGCACAAATCTCCTTTTGATTTTCAAGATTCACTTTATGCATTGCCACAAGAAAAGCGCTTCAGGAAGAATATAAAGAAACTGAAAAGAAACCTTCTAAGAAACCTTTCTCACATAAACAATTCTGTGTTTCAAAATGGTAGAAATCTGATAAATTAAAAGTCACCTTTAAAGTAATGAGTACAGACAGAAATAACGTGCTAAAAACATTAAATTATTTTCAAGGTCAAATAATGACCTTCAGAAAAATATATTAAACCCAATCTCAATTATGTAATTCTGAGGTTCATACAGACAGAAAGAAAATGAATGAAGAAGTATTGGAAATTGTTCTGCTTGGGAACATCTGGATTATCTTTGACTTTTTCCCTTGAACAATGCAATTCACAGGCCACTGGTTTCCATCAGATCTGGCAGCTGCAAGGTTTCATTAGCCTTTTTCAGGACTTGACAAAGCATCATTTCTTTCTGTCATTTACTCCAGTTTCCAGTTTCAGTTTCTGGCTTCACTGAGATGGAAACAAGTATTTTATTTCAGAAATATTTTTGGATGGAGGGGAAAACATACAGCTTTGCACTCCAGTGGTCACGTTTCAAAACAAATATTTAGCATAACTAAACTATAATTATGATTTGTCATCTCATTTATTCACAAAAGTTTCAGAGAGCTAAAGAGGGAGTAGCAAATTAACAATTGAAACAGAGGAAGTAATAGTAGCGATTTTTATTTATAACCACTTCACATCTTTACTGCAATGTAGCATTTTGCTTTTCTATTACAAGGATTGCTCCGTGAATTTGCAAAACAGGAGAATGGCAGTTGTCAAAGAAATAAAAATGGGACAGTAATACTTCCGTGCCCGACTGAAACACGTATGGAGATGCCTAGACACTACACTTTCATAGCCGGAATATTGAAATACTGCAATTACACCACATACTTGTAGAGTTGTATGGGAAAGTAAAATATCTGTTAAAATCTGAACGTGAAAATCCCACAGGTAAACTTCTAAGGGCAGGTCCTGAATTGCACATGTTTCAAATGCCCACTGTACATCAACCAGTTTAAGAGGCCTGAGTAGACCATCTGTCTGAAGGTACTGCCCAGTGGAGCAGATCTACTCTTCTTGGAAAGCTTAAAGTTGGCTCAACAAGCGGAAGACAGAGGGATGCACAAACTGTTTCTTTTAAGAAGCGAAAGAAAATTGCCAAGAACTTGACAATTTGGAGTCTGACACAGAACCTGGTCCCACAGTTCTGTGCTCAGGCCAAGACCTGCCTCTGCCCAGGACACACAGAGCAGCAAAGGCAGTCATACCATGGTCTGTCTGCCAACACGCTTCATATTGTCCTGGACACACAAGGTAATACAGGGTACCTGTGATTGTCCAATGGACTTAAACATGCTTTTTGGGGCTCATCAAGAGTAAAACGTTTTCATTACATTACTCCCATGAAAAAGAAAACTTATTTCACACAACTACAGAAGCCGTTTTGCCACTTGTGCTTCTTTTTTACCTTCATTTCTGTGTCTGACTAATATAGCTCCTATTTTCAAAGAGGAAGACACCGTCTTGTCATTCCATTTCATGGAAGGGAGCTTCTTCTTAGCTGAGGCTCTGCAGAAATGCAAATAAACCTAACGGTAACCCCATAAAAGAAGTTTATTACCATATGCTTGATATGGCTAGTACTGAACATGGAATTCAATCATTAGGCTTGACAAAAACAAGCAAATTCTGTATTTTCAACAGGAAACAAGGATCATTCCTTATTTGTACTTTTTTATGACTCAGACCTTACTTACTGTTTAGTCTGGTTCATACCATTATAAGAACCGATATTATTCTCTTAGCCCTACCAGTCTGCTTCAGAAATGAATACTTATAGAGGGAGTATGTTAGTTAATGGTGGCATATTTCCAGGGGACCATTAGGAGAATCATTATTAAAATTCTGAAGCAATAGACTGAATAAAAGCTGAAGCGTAAAGAAAAGTACAAGATGTGTAAGAGTACCATTTTTTAAAAAAGGAATTATCATTTAAGGTAATATGCCTTCTCAGCATAAGAACTGTATGTGGAATGGAACCTATCTGTTCCTTCTCCTATTCCAGCCAGGAAGCCTTATTTTAAAACACTTGAATTTTTGTCTGCCTTTGAAAAAAATCATGACATCGGAACCCCTGTAGATTATAACTGAAGACTAATAAACACAGTACAATAAACTTGAAGAAATTATTAATTATAAAAAGTTCCATAACAGCAATTCAAATAAACCCTCTCTTATGCAGAACCAAATGACAATAACATCAGTAAGACCATATCCAGCTAAGCCTGTAAGACACTAACTTAAAACTCATCCATCTCTTGAAACAGCTGGGCAGGTTGTGGAAAATATCCTTGGAAAAATGTTGGCTCACATAAGCTAGGGAATCCGGAAATGATTAAGGCAGTTAAAATAAATTTAAGGCAAGAAAAGCTTACGGTACAAGTAATGTGTAAGAAAGCAACTAGTAATGCAATGAGAGACAAAATACTACATAGTCGAAATATTAAAACATCGAGGAACATATGACAATCAAGAGGGATTATTATTTTTTTTTAATGCAAGATGTAACCAACACCACATGTTGAATATTCTAGGATAAGCTTTGCAAAGAAGCATCTCCTGTTTAAGTTAACACATCCAGAGAAAAAGAAGAGTTGAAAGGAGGAATGGTAAGTGACAGACAGAGGACAAAGAAGTGTCCTGAATGTAGGAGGCAACATTTTGGTAAAAGGAAAGACAAAACAATACCAAGATTGGGAAAAATCTCAAAAAGGTAGCAAAGTGAGAAGTGCAAAAAGTGAAAATGAGAGGCAAAAAGTAAAAATGAGGACAAGGAAACCAAAATCCTCAAAGGTAAAAATAGGGCATTTTCCCGAAAAACCCAAAAACCCAACCCCACAAGCACCTTCACTTAACACTTAGGGAATACCAAAGGTGACAGAAGGAAGAAAGCAAGAAGGTTAGCGGGGAGATAATCAAAATATTTAAAGTAGGAGAGTAAAGAAACATGGGAGAAAGAAAAGAGCTGACATAAATCATTCTGTGTGGGTAACAGCACTGACATTTGGCATAGGAAGATGAAACAAGAACATAACCAACGCTATAATGTAGGAAACTGAAATACCATACAGACCTTTAAAAAAGGTGTGTTTTGAAGACAGACTGTGTCTACCACAGGAGGCATACTACCATATGATAGTCTGCATATCCAGGAATGGGTAAAAACTGCAAAGCAGCTGGTGGTGGAAGAATAAACAGAAGGCAAGCATGAGAATAAAGAAGCAGCTATGAGAATTTGTGAGAGATGTCACGGGTGGAGGCTGTCTTTGGCATATAGTAATCACAAAATGATAGAGTTTTTGATTCTTGGAGAAGTTAGGAGCAGGGTCTGCAAACCTTGGACTTCCAGAGGGCTGCCTTTGGCTTCTGCAGGAGCTTGGTTGAGTCCCTTGGGAGGCAGTCCTGAAGGGCAAAGGACTCCAGGAAGGCTGGACAATCTTCAAGAAGGAAATCTTAAATGTGCAGCAGCATGCAGTCCCCATGTGTCAGAAGACGAGCCAGCGGGTAAGAAGACCAGCTCGGCTGAACAGAGCTTTGGTTGGACCTCAGGGGTAAAAAAGGAGAGCTTACGAGGTCTGGAAGAAGTGGGAAGCAACCGAGGAAGACTAGAAGGATATTTTGAGGTTTTGCAGGGAGAAAATTGGAAGGGTCAAAGCCTAACTAGAACTTAACCTGGCCTGTGCCATAAACGCCAATTAAAAATGTTCCTGTAAATACATTAACCACAAAAGAAGGGCTAAGGAGAATTTTCATCCTTTACTAGATGCCAGGGGAAACATGGTGACTAAGGATGAGGAAAAGGCTGAGGTACTTAATGCCTTCTTTGCCTCAGTCTTTAATAGTAAGACCAGTTGTTCTTGGGGTACCCAGCCCCCTGTAATGGTAGGCAGCGACAGGGAGCAGAATGAAGCCCCCACAATCCAAGGGGAAATGGCTAGCGACCTGCTGTACCACTTAGACACCCACAAGCCTATGGGTCCGGATGCAATCCACCCAAGGGTGCTGAGGGAGCTGGCAGAAGTGCTCACCAAGCCACTTCCCCAGTATCTACCAGCAGTGCTGGCTAACTGGGTAGGTCCCAGTCGACTGGAGGTTAGTTAATGTGACACCCCCCTACAAGAAGGGCCGGAAGGAGGATCCAGGGAACTACAGGTCTGCCAGTCTGACCTTGGTGCCAGGGAAGGTTGTGGAGCAGATTGTCTTGAGTGCCATCACGCAGCACGTACAGGACAACCAGGTGATCAGTCCCAGTCAGCACGGGTTCATTAAAGGCACGTTCTGCTTGACAAACCTGATCTTGTTCTATGACCAGGTGACCCGCTTAGTGGTCGAGGGAAAGGCTGTGCAAGTTGTCTACCTGGAATTTAGTAAAGTCTTTGATACTGTTTCCCACAGTATTCTCCTGGAGAAACTGGCTGCTCATGGCTTGGATGGGTGTACTCTTTGCTGGGTAAAAAAACTGGATGGATTGCCAGGCCCAAAAGAGTTGTGATGAATGGAGTTAAATCCAGTTGGAGTTAACTGGAGTTAAATCCAGTTGGCAGCTGGTCACAAGTGGTGCTCCCCAGGGCTCAGTACTGGGGGCAGTTCTGTTCAATATCAATGACCTGGATGAGGGGCTCGAGTGCATTCTCAGTAAGTTTGCAGACAACACCAAGTTGGGGGGGACTTTTAATCTGCCTGAGGTTAGGAAGGCTCTTCAGAGGGATCTGGACAGACCGTATCAATGGGCCGATTCCAACTGTATGAGGCTGAACAAGGCCAAGTGCTGGGTCACTTGGACCACCGCAACCCCCTGCAACACTACGTGCTTGGAGATGAGTGGCTGGAAAGCTGCCAGCAGAAAAGGACCTGTGGGTGTTGGCTGACAGCTGGCTGGATATGAGCCAGCAGTGTGTCCAGGTGGCTAAGAACACCAATGGCATCCTGGCCCTCATCAGGAGCAGAGTGGCCTTCAGGACTAGGGCAGTCATTGTCCCTCTGTACTTGGCACTGGTGAGGCTGCACCTCGAATCCTGTGTTCAGTTTTTGGTGCTTCACTACTTGAAAGACATTGAGGTGCTGGAGCATATCCAGATAAGGGCAGCAAAGCTGGGGAAGGGTTTGGAGAACAAGTCCTGTGAGGAGTGGGCTGAGGGAACTGGGGTTGTTTAGCCTGAAGAAGAGGTGGCTCAGGTGAGACCTTATTGCTTTCTACAACTACCTGAAAGGAGGCTGCAGAGAGGTGGATGTTGCTCTCTTCTCCCAAGTGACAAGGGAAGGGACAAGAGGAAATGGTCTCAAGTTGCACCAGGGGAAATTTAGATTGGGTATTAGGAAAAACTTCCCTGAAAGGATTATCAGGCATTGGAACAGGCTGCCCAGGGAGGCAGTTGTGTCACTGTCCCTGGAGGTATTTAAGAGATGTGTGGACAAGGCACTCAGGGACATGGTTTAGTGGTGGTATTAGTGATCTTAGAATCTTTTAGGTTGGAAAAGACCTTTATGATTCTATAATTCTAAAGCATGTTGTTAAAACAAAAAGAAAAACTTCAGGTGAAATTTGAGTGCCCTGAAAATTATTAGCTTTTTGCCATTGGGAAAGGATTTAATCTTCTGTGGGCATCAATCAGAACCATGGCTTAAACAATGTATAGAATGCAATTAAATTAAAAAACAAACAAACAAAAAAACCCACCGAAACACAACAACAAACCTCACAACACAAAACCCCAAAAAGCCCACAAAAAACACCCAACCAAAACTTTCAAATAAACCATGTGAGAAGTAAAATATATTTGCACCAATAAACATTCAGGGTATAAGATGGAACACAATTCTTCCTTCATGTCATGTTGACATGACATGAACACTCCATTTTAAATAACACATAGAAAGGCTAAACACAGAAGAAAATTAGACTTTCATCAAGTCAAATCCATGGTTTTGTTCCAATATAAGATGTTTTCTGTTCTTTTTGTTTCCCCAGACAGTCCAAACAGATGCTGCCTGTAAAAGTTTGACGTGTTTGCATGCTGGTAACAGGTCATGGATCATCAACTTGCCCAATAGAGCTATCTTATTGCCATTCAGAACATCCTTACCCAGCATTCGTTCTAATATGTGAACAGTCTGATAAGAGGGAATCTGATATAATCTATACTTTGAATGAAGAAACCTAAAAGTTTCATTTTGGCTAATTTAACCAAACTAAACTGCATAAAGTCAAATCACTTCAGTCAGCCAGGTAGAAAGATGAAAGCTGTTACTACTATTTTTTTTCTTAATGTTCTCAGAGACTGTAATGTTGGATGCCAAAGCACAGATAACAGTGCTCTCAATAGGAGAAACGTTCCTTTCCCCTGCCCCCAGTCTTCTGAAGCAAAGTTTGTACAGAAAACACCCTAAGTGCTCCCTTTCCAAAAGCACAAGAGTAGCATTTGATGTCTTGCCTGGGAGTTTTTCCTGGTCTCACAACAGTGGTGAAAACTTGTACTGCCTGGAGGAACTCTTGAGAGAAGATGCAACAGAACTGGAATCTAACCAGCCTCTCATTATCATAACATAAACCCACTGAAATCATTATTAACTCCCTGAATACAGTAGTTATAAAGATTTATAACCGATGTCTACTCCAATAAGTGTTTCTTTAAATTTTTTATGAGTTCTAACTCATGATTACACCTGTGATAGGAAAGAAATATGACACTAATTGTAAATAGTAAATGTGTAGAAATGCCTAGTGTATTATTACTGCACTAATCATGAGTAATGATTAAATATGCTGCATAGAATTTTAACATTAATCAAACTGATAACTGTAACAAGCAGATCAATACCTTTCCAAGCATAGCTCCTTTTCACCAAATATGTTTGCAAATAGTGTGATTACTTGTTATTGCATATTCTGGGAACTACTTCAGAAGGCAAAGCACATAGGTATTTGGTGACTATTTATTACAAAAAAAAAAAACAAACACCAAACCACCAAAAAGCACATTCATTACAGTCCTAAGGATAATTACAATCTTGCTAGAATGAGACTAAAAAGTTTGACTTTTTCTTCTGCTTCCATCAGTCAGTGAATTAATTGCTTTACAAATATGAACATCAATATTCTATTTCTGAGAAAGGCATCTGTTTTTCAATGACATCCCACAAAAGTCTCTGGTACCATGAAATGTATGAGGTGTCTTACTCTGCAGTACCAAACTATGTGAAGGTGTGGTTTTTTCATGCAAAATCTAATTTATTTGGCTCACTTCATTCTAAGTGATGTGGGCTACTGGACTCCAACATTAACCATAGGCTATAAAGCATGTTTTGGAAACCCACAGGGCTAATGGCTTCAAATGCAGTTTCACTTCTTCAGGACTGCACTCCAAACAAGAACAGAATTTTATTATTTTCCTTCAAACATCAAGTTCTAACATGTATCTGTAAGGCCTAAGGACAAGTTACTTGCACACTAATTGCCTTGCAAAATCATAAGCTGAATATACAATCTCTCAACAGAACACAGTGTGTATTTTGCATGCGCAGCAACCTATGGGTATATGCAAAAAAACCCCAAACCAACCAAAATGGAAGGGTTTGACCAAGTAGACATTACAGATAAAATATGCAAGTTTTAGGAATGCAAATTTATACTTGCATTTCTAAGTTGCTAACTGATGTGACTCTAACCTGAGATAGTGTTCCAGACTGAAGCAAAAAAGCAACTTTTTTGCAGCCCCCCTTTTACCTCTTTGAATGATGGATAAGGATTATCACTATTTCATAGTAAAATACCTCTCTCTAAAATTGAGGCTCACATAGATGAGAGACTCTGTGGCCTGAACATCCTTCCTGACAGCATTACGGCTCCAACCCCACACAACTTTCCCATCACAGAGCAATTATGAAGGGGCCTACAGGTTTTTCCACTATGCAAGAAGGCTTTAATTCAAATGTTACCTTCCCCAAGACCCACTGCAGAAAAAAACCCCAACCCTGATGGGTCAGATATGAAGATGGGTATCACACCAGGGCTTGCTTGACTGGCACAACCACAAGGTAAGTTAGGCTGACTAAGGATGTTTCATAGCCAGGAAGTCTAAGGGAATCACTCATCCAGTGTACTCCTCAGGCAACCCTGACCACAAGTCTCTTGTGAACCTAGCCTTTTACGCAAAGTTTCCCGCCAGGAAGTTAGATGGGGGAACATCATGTGTTCTCAATTGTGGGTGAGTGTTCACCCCCAAAACAATGTAGTACAATCTGTAGCCTCTATGTGCCATTGCAATACTGTGTATTTGGGGCCAGCAAAAGGAATTCAATGAGGAATTAGATTTTTCTCCTTTCCAGTATTCAGAAAATTTATCACAGTAACTAAGGTTTCTACAGTTGTTTCAAAGAAAGAAAGGAAAAACAGAAAAGCAAAAAAATCCCACCCCATCAGTTTACGCAATTTAAAACCTAAAGTACCTTTCTAAAAGGGAAGCAGAATGCAGTTTTAACAGACCCTAAATGGTCTGCTTCATGCATGCTCACTTACTACCGAACCAAGATACTCTTAAAATTTCAAGCACGGAAAGCTGCTCTGGTTACCTTGGTGATAAACTAAAGACAAAAATTGCACATAATTGTTGCTGATGTCACTGCTCCCAGTTGTTTCCAAGGTTACAGAGTACCTCAAATAATTTTGATGTTTCATTTCTAGACTGTATTGGAAGCCCATTTTCTGTTCTTAGTGAATTGTGTAGTGCTGCAGGTAATCTATCTAAACCTTATCTAATAAGGCATCGGCAGCCTCTCAGCAACCTCTGGTAATGATGTAGATTCATATGTTGAAAATGTAGCTACCTAGCTCTTTACTGAGCACCTTGACTCCAAGATTATCTCAATTATTTTTATCCTAAGAATCTATTCCTATAACAAAGTATATTAATCAATCATATAAAAATATCTGAACACTAAATGTCTTACTGCGAAGCAATATTACGTGTGAATTATCTACCTGGAAGGAAGCTGTTCTCTTGGCTGAATGGTGGAAAATTAGCTGTTAACTATTTATAACTGACTGATCTTCCCACTGTCTTCAAACTCATTTTAAATGCAGATCACGAGTATTTTGCTGCACTAAAAAAAAAAAATCAGTTATGTTACATCTTCTATACAACCTCCGGTTTACGTACACCGTAGCATGAATCTCTTTAAAAGTCTGTAACTACTGTATGTAAGGATCACTCTGCTACCCTCACAGTATTGTGAGGCAGTAGCCTCAGGACAACTACAGACAATGCTGTTAACTACTGCAGTTCTGTCAAGAAACCGGGCAGTTTTGAAAATGCACTAAAACCAATGTATTTTAAATCTAAAATAATAAAATGAAGACTTTGTAGGTCAGCTCTATGCCCTGAATCTAACTAAGCCACATTTCAAATCCTCACTTCAGAAGGAGACAAGAGTTAGATGTCCATCTACCACCACTCCTCCTGCTGGATGTGCCTTTCATCACTTGACTGCTCTCAGACTGCAGGGCTTGACCTTGTCAGCATGAAATTTTCCACTAGAGCACAACAAAATAGCGCTTACTGTATCTTAGCAGTCTGTTATTACTTATGCAATGGGTTTTTAAAAGTAATAATTTATTTTAGAAACTGGTTGACTAAGAGAGTTTATGTGCATTTAATGCATGAAATGAACTGCATATGGAGTCACTAAAAACAGCTGTCAGGCGTCTCAGCTTCTACCTAGAGTTCAGGGAGGGTTAGAGTGCAGCACAGAGAATAAAACAGAATATCAGAGGTATTTTGGATTTGTTTACTCAGAAAATGGCTGAGAGCTGAGAATATTTATTTTCATGACTATTCATTTGTGTTCTCTGTGAACTCATTTCAGCTGCATACATTTTAGCTCTTCTGCGTGTAATTCCCATGAATGCTCTAGCAACAAATATACTGGCAGGAATGTTTGCTGAGACAGTCTGTTTTAAATAAGCACCGAAGAATATATTTATAAAACAATACCCTTCTATTTGTAATTGCATGTATTCATGAGAAAGCCAGTTGGAGGAGAGATTCTTAATGAATAAAAACCCATATAAAAAAAAACATACTGTGCAGGTAAAGTCTTCCCTAACAGCTGAAATAGTAAATGCTCACAACAGAGTAGTCAACAACAGCCACAGAGCATGAATTACTTGTTGAAATTAGGCTATGAATACATCTAAACAAAGAATGCAGCTGCAAATTCAAATTCATCTGTACACAACTTACAAAAAGGAACAGAAAGACAAAATCCATGAGAAACATATATGTAGTTTTATATAAGTTGTCTGATAACTAATAGCTAAGAAAAGAGAGGAGGGAAATTACACCAAGATGATTTAATTTTAGGACTGATTTATGTAGTATATAAGAATACGATAATACTTTACCACTTTCTCAAATATATTAAAACGTCATAAGGCAATGGGGAACAGACCTGATTTTGCTACGGTATGGCTGCTAACCGCATACACTTCAATTTTTAGATCTACTGCCAGACTTCAAAGATTTATTATCCATACATACTTGGTATCGTCTTAGACACAAACAGCTCTCTGCTTCTTAGATACAGATGTAATGAAGGTAACACTACTACTCATTACTCAGCTCAACCCTGGCACAAATCTATTTAAGTCTGATATTTAAACCCTAGAATGCATTTGACCTTTACCAGTTCATATTCCTATTGGAAATGAATTAGTAATTAATAACTCCATCTTTATAGGGGCAGAGTCCCTGCCCTGGCATGTCTTGGCACTGTTGCAAACCATGAGACAATGTGATAGTAACATTAAAATAACTTGCCCTTACAGCACAAAACCCTTTCCCATGGAATTAATACATGCTTTGCCAGATTATACATAAAAACACCAGGGCATTCATCCACCACCCAGGGTACCCCAGGGTCAACACTGAGTCCAGCCCCATTCAGCATCTTCATTAATGATCTGGATGATAGGACAGGGTGCACCCTCTGTGAATTTGCTCATGTTCCAACCTGAGGGGAATGGCTGATGCACCAGAGGGTTGTGCTGCCATCTGGAGAGATGGAACCTCAACAGGCTGGAGAAGTGGACCAACAGGAACCTCATGAAGTTCAGCAAAGGGAAGTGCAACGTCCTGCACCAGTATAAGCTGGGGACTGACCAGGTGGAAAGCAGCTTTGCATAAAAGAACCTGGCGGTCCTGGTGGACACCAAGTTGAACACGATCCAGCAATGTGCTTTGTGGCAAAGAAGGCAACTGGCATCCTGGGCTGCAAGAACAGGGCTGTTGCCAGCAGGTTTGGGAGGGTGATCCTTCCCTTCTACTCAGCACTGTCGAGGCCACACCTGGGGTACTGTGTCCAGTTCTGGGTGAGAGAGATACCAGAGAGAGACAAAGCAACTGGAGACAGTCCAGTAAAGGATCACCAAGATTGATTAAGGGACTGGAGCACCTCATGTGAGGAAAGGCTGAGACAGGCAGGACTGGTTAGCAAGGAGAAGAGAAAGCTCAGGATGGATATTATTGATATATATATAAATCTATGAAGGGAGACTGTAAAGAAGACTGAGCCACACTCTTTTCGGTGGTGCCCAGGGCCAGGACCAGAGGCAGTGAGAAGGAATAGGAACTGAAACATAGGAGGTTCCCTCTGAACATCAGGAAACATTTTTTCACTGTGAGGGTGACCCAGGACAGGCACAGGTTGCCCAGGGAGCCAATCTTTGGAGATACTCAAAAGATGTCTGCACATGGTCCTGGACAACCTGCTACAGGTGACCCAGGTTTAGCAGGAGGGTTGGACAAGATGAACTCCAGTGGCCCCTTCCAACCTCAGCCATCCTGTGGAAGCATATATATAGCCAAACACACACACTTACTGACATTTTCTAAAACCCATCTATGGCTCGCTTTCTGTGAAATCAGTGATGCTGAACTCTTTGGAAAAATCAAACACAGGAAGGAGATTAAAAGAATTTTAAGAGAAAGAAAACACAGAAGTGATCCTTGGAAATTCCACTAACTACCTTACAATATGTTTAGGCACCTAAATAATTTCGAAAATCTAGTAATATTTGACTTGTTCAAATTACATTAGTAGACTGTAACCTGCTGAAGAACTAGTAGTGATCTCAATCCTCAGTCACAGATCTGTATTCTTTTCCACCTACAGATAGACTCTATCCTTGAATTGCTTTGCTATTCATATACTAATCAAGGAGGATCCTGAGGACTATATAATTTCTGCTCATTATATATTTCCACAGTACTCTTACATGTAAAGTGACATCTCACATTTTTAGCATTTGGGATTTTCTATAAAAATGCAATCACAAAGTAATGAAAGTCCACTGTATCAGACAATAAAATGGTGTGTAAAAGTAAAATTATTCCTCAGAGAAGTGTACATAGCTTTTATGGTTACCATGATGCTCTACCTATAACCATAGGCAGAATCTGGTCTTTTGAAGTGTGAAACTATCAGGAAGCTGAAGTTGTGATGGGGAAGGAGGTGGACACACCAGGTTTGGTTCAACCAGAGCCAGGTCAGCTCCTGAAGCAGTCAAGCATCACTAAATTCAAACTAGTAAGCACTCCCAAGAGCTTTAGGTCTCAACCCAGTACAACACAGGTGAAGAACTACACTATTCAATGAGTACTTACAAGCTCAACTCCATCCCACTCCTGGGTATTTGACATGAATTAATGAAGCATAATACCTTTTAATGAAATTTCATTTAATTCTCTGTTTCTGTGGGTTAGAAAATTAAATAACCTTTACTTATCACCAATCAGTTTTAAAACAGGTGCCTTCTACTGCTTTCAAAAGAGCAACACTTCAATGACACAGACCTGAGAGGAGAATATGGTTCAGTTTCTATTAGTGTCAGTTGTCAGTGTAATCCAGAAAATTGCTCTTAATTTACCACCTTGCTGTAAACAGGATTGAAAAGAGACTGATCCTGAAACACAGGATCTTTGCAACATGATCCAAAATCCTCACTTTACACTGATATATACATCCAGTCGTTCAAGGATTTTTTATTTCCTCTTTGCCACACTACTTTTCATAGCCATTACTTTTCAAGATTTCAAATCAGTGCTACCTTAAGACAGAGTACTAATATGATGTAATGTTTCTCACAAGATAACATCATTTGAAGAATTTACGGACCTATTTTACTTTTAAAAGCTTAGGTGTAATGGTATTTGAGAATCTTTTACTTTGTAGTATTTTGCCAAAACAGACACACCTAAGTGGTGGCAGCAGATGGAAGAGGTTAAAAGTATCAACTCCCAAATTACCAACTTTGCTAGGCCAGCTTCCCTTCATAATTTAGACCCTTCTGTTAGAGATTTGAAAATATATTCTAGAGAGATGACATGTTAACAGAATCATTTCATGGTTCAGTGTCTTCACAGTATGATTTATCTCTATCTCTAGGCACTGGAGGTCCCTTTTGAGGATACTTATGAGTTAGATCCAAGAATTAGTTTTGATGAGAGAGAATGTGTGCATCACTGCAAAACAGAACATTAACAGTTGCTCTAAGATAATGCTTCCTTCTCATTAGCAGTTTAAAGAATAAGTCTCATGCACATGATATCACTACTGTTTCCAAGACACTGCACATTCATATAATAAAATGTTCGTGAAAGAGATTTTTTTTTTTAAATTTGCATTACCCCATGAACTTGTATCCCCTTCTCTTCCAAATCTACATACGGAAATAAGGTCCAGAAGGTTAGTGTCTAATGAAATATCTGGCTTAAAATTTAACTGGCATTTTCTTTCTCACTCCACTTTTGCTATCAGATATTTGCTGCACACATGACATTTTCTGTAGAACAAGAAAGGTGGTTAACCACTGGGAGATGCTTAAGCTCAGGCCATATTATCAAAAGTTCAAAGTTAATATTTACACACCTTAAATACCACAGTGTTCTCAAAAATGCTCAGTATCCAGCATGTCCTACTGTGAAACACTGGTCAGGTTTTCAGGGGAGTGTAGCACAGTGGGATCACCTATTTTTCATGCCCAACTTGAGACACTCAGTGAACTGTGAGGGTTCATCTGCCCCCTGGAAATCAGCTATTTTGTTAAGATAAATTCAATCTCTAATTAGATTTGATGTTGTTCGACTCAGTGCAAGGCAACCATTTTACTGCTGTGTTCAAACAGCGACTTCTGGTAGCTGCAAGACAGAATTCTAGATGTGACAAATAGTGAGTGTGTGTCTGATACGGGACAAGGATCAACAATGTCAGTTCACCACTGCATGTACATCACCCACTCCTCACTGCCGGCAGTTTGCAGTTACAGTTTAAACACACTAAAAATGGAGGGCAGGGAGCAATACATCTGTTTTCAGTCTTTCAACTATTTATGCTATTTATCTAACAGAAGCATGTATGGGCCCTTCCCTAGAATCTTCATAATACAATCCTTACCCTGAACAAGATGGGGGAATACAACTGCAAATAAGAAAGGATAAGTTGTGTTCTTTATTTGGAAAGGCACAGCAATCAGACAAGCCATTTGCTGCTCGTGTTGAGGAGATGGAAGAGACAGAGAGACATGATTGAGGCCTTGTTATCTACAGTGTCCTGTTAAGAACTATCTTCAGAGATCAGAGACAAAAGTACTTGAATCTTTTTCAAGCAATGCTGAAAGGAGAGAGATGTGAAAACTATAAAAAACTGTGACAAAAACCAGAGCTAGGAACCTCAGAGCACTAATGGAGAATACAAAAAAATCAAACATAGTGCCATCAGAACTTCCCATATTATGAACTTCTGCCTTACAGACAAGACTCCAGTCTTATCTGACAGCTCACAGGGCTATCAGTACAAGTTCTAACATTTCTATAGAAATACCAGCCTGCCAAGAGAAGCATGACTGGGAAAATCCTAATTTCAACAGTCTTCCAATGAGATACCTACGTAGGATGGGATAGGGAGAACATTCATGGCAACTGGTATGTTTAATTGTGAGATATGTTGCTTTCCATTTATGTCCTCCACAGAGGGGAATGTAAAATATTTCAAATAGAAATTATGAAGATAGATCTGGATTTAAATGAGCATAAAGGGCCTCCTCTTCCAGCAATGCCATTTGACCCAAACATCTTGAAGTCCTATGATGTATCCACAGACATGCCTCTTTGCAGACCTCTGAGTCATACAACCTGGAGCTGAGTCCATCCCTGGTGCTAGTTACATAATTCAGATGTAGACCTGCGTAAGTTGGAGATGGTAAGTTTAAAAGAAATCTTAAGTTTACAAATAAAGGTTTAATTCTCCCAGTTTCCTGAAGACCGAAATTTTGACTATGCTTTGCTGAATATTTAATTTTCTAAAGCAGTGTCACTGACCTTCCCTTCCATGGTTATAACTGCAGTATAGAAACTATAGAGAAGCATAATTTCTTACCTACTGGAAAAACATTTAGGCTTTGCAACTAGTACTATCTGAATTTAATACCTTATTTGCATCTTGTTTAGAGACCACAAGCAGTATAGGATGTTTGGCTACTGTTAGCTTTTCCCATTGTCCTGATTAAATTATCACATGAAAACAGTAAAAGCCTAATCCTTGTGCTACACAAGAAGACATCTCCAAAGATCTTGGGAGTATGCAACTGCTGTGACTCTAAATCCAAAATCGTTAATGCAATGGTAGATTCAAACCCTATAAAGTCAAAGACTCACTGATTTCAATTATATAAATTTAAGACTAAGGCCTAGCTCCACAGCTCACTAAGTTTAAACTCAATGCCAAGGCTAACAGCACAATTACTGGCTGGCTCTAGAAAAAAAATCCAATGACTAAACTGACATAGAAACTTAACTACTTTATTCCTGACTTGAGAATTCTGTGGAAACATACACACTCACATATTTCTGTATCAAACTTTGGCAATTTCGCCATTACTAACATTTTTAAATATGTTCATGAGAGCAGATTAATCAGTGCTTGATAACAAAACTTGAAAACTATTGCATAGTTTTCTGCTAATGCAAAGAAATCAGCAGCACACAAACCAGAGCAGTCCAGCACACAGAAGGCAGTATAAATAGAAAGATATGGATCAACCGTAGTCAAGAATGTAAGGGAACAAGGAAATAACTCTCTCCCTGAGTGATATCCAAGTGTCATTTACTGTGAACAGCAATTTCACCTGTTCTTCTCCAAACTAAAGTAAAATCAGCCCAATCAACAAAAAATATCCTGGGAGAGCACACACAGAAATCAGTCATATGCAGTAAATCAATAGTCCATTACATTTATTGCTCATTATTTGCAGTAGCATTTTACACTTCCCACTGAAATGGAGCTAGGGTACCACAGTCACACCGTAACTGTGCAACACGCTTCGGTGTCATTTGGTGTGGTGCATTTAGTACACTTAACAGCTGAAACCTGATTTGCCAGTTTCATATGAAACCACAAGAAACCACAGCTGAAAGAGGAGCTGTTATCAACAAATTAAATTACGTACGTGTCTGTCAAAATTTAGAGTATGGCTGGAGTTACACAAGGTTATACTGCTTCCCAACCCAGGTCTCAAAACTACCTCCAGAATCCCAGAAGTGTGTACCTTAGTATTTAGCTCCATTGTACTCCAATATTAATGTGATCTGAATTACAGTTGTGAGATGATTTCAGAGACTGCTTGCCTCATCCTAGTGGCCATTTTCCAGGTGAAAGCAAAACCTAGCTGAATGACTCTTTCTCACCATATCCCTCAGGAGGATTAAGTTCCAGACTCTTCTTGAGAGCAGTGCTGTCACCATCAGTGAACTGAGGGCACTCAGCTGAGGAAGTCCTTCCTCCATCTCACCAGTGTGTGGAACTGCATCTGCAACAACATTTACTATCCCCCTGAACTGACTTCAGACCAGCAAAGAAGCTCTGTCTCCTATACCCCAGGCCTTCATGCCATCCAGCACTCATAGTCCAGCTTATCTAATATGAATGCACAGTTCCCAGCAGCAGGGTTAGAGCTCATACAATGCAAAGCAGAGGGAAATCCCTTGTCTTAAATATTGCTACCATTCTATTTAGTAAATGTACCCATTATTTAATTCATCAGCTAGATACTTCACCTTTGTTTTGCTAAGCCATACAGAGATGCAGCAGCAAAGAGGGAAAGCGGTAAACTATAGACAGAAATCAAAGCCTCTACATGCTCTATACTGTGTACGTTCCTATTGCTTGTTGTTATTTTTGGTATGACTTCTGTCCTTTTAAACTGTTCTGAGCACTGGTAAAATTGATATTGATTTAGTAATCTGAAGCCTCCCTTGCTGCCTTAATTGCCAGAACCTGTTTTACACTGTGCAAACGCACCAAGATGAACCGTTGCTTCAGTATACTTTTGGAAAGAGCAGAGGCAGTTCACGTCTGAGCTGGGTAGAAGGAGATAACTATATGACGCAGAACCCTGCACAACTGCATCTGCATATAAATAGACTTCATCAGAAATGCAAATTGCAATCAGAAGAAATTTTAAAAGCCTGTGATAACTGTGCCGATAACAAAAGGTCAAACACTTGCATTGCTGAAGGTTTTAAACCGTTATCAGTCAGTGGCGATTCTTCCTTTATGAGCAAAATGCAGAGAAGTATATGCCAGTCTAATCAATGACAGACAAATTTTCCCCATATTTCTTCTGTTACTACAACTGTTCTGTTGTTAAACTGCACTTCACACTGTCAATCTCAACTTATTCAGGAAGACTCAACAAAATGAAACCAAAAATAGACAGCATGAAATAATACAGCTGATTTACATGACTATACAAAGAGGGAATTTCTATCCCTCTTTCATATCCACGTATGACAATCCAAATCTTCACATTTTACCATCCTTGGGTAAATGAAGAAATAAATCATGACTACGATTTGCTGAAACTGCCAGACTGCTCCATAGCTTTGCCAAAATTGTGTGGTTTTCTTCCACAGTAAAACAAGCCTAAGACTCATGGGGAATAACATTTAAAAATGTTAATCATCAGTTGCAAATGTTGGCTTCTTCCTCTTTTGACACAAATGTTTTCATCCCTGGAGGTACCTTGATATTATATAATTTTATAAATTCAAGTAAGAGTAAAATAAATACATAACTCTTTATAATTTCAAGGCTTTCTAATTATAAATTATTGTAACAGTATTGTATTGAAGGCTGAAAAAAAGTCTTTCATACTACAGCTCTTTAGTGTCTTTTCCTATGAGAGATTCTTAGGATTTGAAGCACAAATGTTTACCAAATATTTCTCCTTTGACTAGACTGCCTTTGAACAAACTAGTGAGTGAAGAGAGCCATCTAGTGCCATACCTTGGAATTTTAAAAAGGGTTTTCACCGGATGCATGTCAAATAAGGGAGGGTCTCCATCCCCCAGTTCAATAGCTGTTATTCCCAAGGACCATACGTCACATCGAGCATCATATGAGTAGTCATACTGCTGTTCACAAGCAATGACCTATCAGAAGAAAGCAGAGAAAACAATGCTTTAATCTAATGTACAATTCATGCCATCCTAGTGTGACATGAAAGTACTTTTTGAGTCAGGTCTAAAATCCTACGTATCTTTCAAATCCATGTCTCTGCCTGCATATCCCAGTTAGGAAAAACTCCACAAAAATGTGACAGTAAATTAGAATTTCTCTTAGATTTGTTTTCTTTAAAAACAACCTCCCTCTTTCTAAAAATACATTAAGCTCCATGGAATGTTACTAATATCTATATGAAGAACATCACTCCATTAAATTCTGGTTTTGAAAGCATTTCTCGTGGAAACCTATTACAATAGCAGAGAACCTTACTGATGTTATTAACTTTGATGACTATTCATGAGAATAGGCTGATTTACACAGCTGGTTTTTAGATAAGAATATTCCACCAGTCCTTTCTGCTTTTTTTTTTTGTTTGTTTGTCTCTACTAGATTAGAGTAGGTAAAAAAAAATCTTAATTAACATACCACGTACCTTGTCTAAGAAAAACTTAAGTTAACAGGAATCTCTCCTTGGACATCAGAATGGTTTTACATCATAAATCTCATGCATACTTCCAGCTAAACCAGTGTTTGCATTCTAATCACAGGCTAACTATTCATATAAGCTGGAAATAATTCTGCACCTAAACATGAGATTCAAACTGAAGTTTAAATGTAGACCTTATCTTTGCAAAGGGATGAGAAAAATTGCAGCTATGCTGCTTTTTATCCTATCATGATTTTGAATCTTGTCTCAAGTTCGTCTTTGCAAATCTCATCAATTAGACCAACTGCTTTGAAAATCTGTCAGATCCCCGCACATTGCTATTATTGGCTTCCATGATTTTTCTCATTGTTTTAAGTATTGTTACTAATTTGTACTTAAGATAAACAGAAGTTGTGACAGCATGTCCTAGGGTGACTGTACCTATGTTCTAGAAGATTATTTTATTTTATTTTATTTTACTTCTCTATCACTTCTGAGTTCTTGTTCTAATTTGGGGCAATGCTTTGTAGAGATGCCAACATGCAAGTCAGCACCCCAGGTAGCTCCAGAGAGACACTCACAGTCTGCTGTAAGAAAACCTTTCCTGGAGAAGCTGCTGACTCCAGCTTCACCTCTTGGTTAATTTTTTCATAAGCTGCACCTAACAGAGGCATTCCTGTCTCTGGCAGATTTCTATGCAACATGCCCATAGGACCTGTACATCTCTTACTCTGGGACTCATGACCCCATCACACAGCACTCATCATTTAGTTTATCAGGAATCAGGGATGATGAACATACTAGTTAAAATAACACCAAAATGTTGGACATTAGTTAATTCCTTTGCTATATGCTAATAGTTCAGTACATTTCCCAGAGCAAATGAGTCCAGAAAAATTAAGACCTTCCCTGAATTTTTTATGAAAGTTTTGGCAAGTGTTGAGATCTCTCTCTTCCTCCTCATTTTTTCCAGGTTACTATGCCAAAGAAATTTCTTTTCATACCCCACTGGCCATGGTGTTTCCCCTTTATTACTGTAATGTCAAAGAATCATCTGACAGAGTATTAGACCAGTGTTTCTCAACTATTGTCTGAGGAACACTGGTGATCTGTAAGACATGATAAAGTGGTCAGCAAAATGTCTGCAAACCATCGGACAAAAACATACATACACATTCCCTTAAACATCAACTATCAAATAAACAGAATGGGGGAAAACGAAAGTAAACACTGCAAAAGAAGGTTCAGAGATTTTTTTCTTCAACTTGAAAAGATAGTTTTGTTAGTTAATGCAGTGTTTTTCAAATTTGTTACATGAGGGTAATTTTCTCATCTCCCTTCTCTTCAACAGAAAGTATTAAATGAAAGCTCTGAAATAATTCTTAGTTCTTCAAAGTGTTCATTACAGCCTTGATCCCATCCCAGAGATCCTTCTATCTCTTGAAAAAGATGAGTTTTACTGTGCAGTAGATAGATTCTACTCAACTCAAGCTCAGCACTTACTTTAAAGCACCACCCTTATTTCAGAGGCCTAGATGACAATTTCATTTCCTTATGCCATGCCTTAGAGAGAAGGAAAAAATTCAAATTTGATGTAAAAGCTTGTAAGAAAGTCAGTGTGGAGATCCATCAGAGATACTTAAATAACATATTCTAAAGAAGCCATATGTGGTGTTGGCTGGACTTCCCTTCATTCCAGTTTTTCTCAGAGATTGAAAGGGAAACTTGTATTTCTTGATTATTTTTGTTGCTTTATACAGCTCCTCAAATCATCTGTATACTCCAGGACACTTCCTCAAGAAAAAAAAAAATAATCATGCAAGTCAGCTTCCAACGCCATGACTGAGAAGTTGCAAGTAGTTTATATGTCACTAATTAAACGCACTGTGTTCTCCTTCCTTTTTTAACGTATGTAAAGTATTTGTCTGCTTGGTTAAAAAGCTGCTATAGCCCATCTCCTGGATTTGAGTACCTCAGAAGTTGTCTGGTTCTCATCAGCGTGACAAGTCCTTTTCAAATACTTGTCTATTTGTTCTCAAACTTAGAGTGATGCAGAGGAATATATTTTCATTTTCAAGGGAAGGAAAAGAAGGATCTGCTCAAGGTCACAATGGATTTTGTCAGCAGCACCACAAACATAGCTGGTCTCCCACATTCCAAGACACTTTTTCCTCTATACGCAGATCACACTTGTTTCTAACTACAGGCAGATGGCAAAACTTGCTATGTATCTCAGTCTTAGAAAGCTTAACAAGCTACACTAAAATAATGTGAGCATCAGAGGGTTTACACTCGTACTGGATGGGGAAAAGAAAGTATACTGCAACTGCTGTTTTAAAGAAGAGAAAAAGAGTCTTTGAGCCTTTCTCAGCTTCACAGTGTATTACCTACCAAAGAGAAAGGAACGTGCAACGCACCTTTGTCTTCCGCCCCACAGCTAACAGCTACACCTCCAGTAAATATGGTACATGGCAGTAAAATGACACTGGCAAAATACTGGCATTCTAACCAAGGGGAATTAAACACTATCAGAGCCTGTAGTGATCCTTTTAGAAAAATATTCCCCCTAATCTGCATTCTTTTTGCTTACAGAAATTCAGTCAGTGGACCATGCAACTCCGTATGTTTTAGACAGTTAGTTTGCCTACAATGGGACCAGCTTCATACGAGACACAAAACGAACTGCTCTTCTGACATGGAGCACAGCACGTGTGTGAATTTAATCATCGCTTTGGTTTGAAACAAGTTTTCACTTTCTGTGGGATTTATTAGTAGAATCTTAACAAGTTATGCACCACTTAGAGAAACACAAATGCCACTAATTGCAACCTTTAAAGCAAGAATCAAATACTACAGCTTTTTCCTTGATGAAAGGTGCACATTGGCAGTTTGCTTTATATGTTGGCTAGCTGAGAACACCTTACCCTGAAATGTAAAGAGGAAAGAGTTCTCTCAGGCATAGTGTGCGAGCTAAGGCCTTGAGAATGCCCCAGTCCTGTTTTGCCTTGAAAACTACTGCAACTCCCCACAGAGCAAAAATCTCTAAAAGCCAAATACAAAAAGGAAAAATGCCATTGACTAATCTTTTATGTTCCTGTTTCTGTTGGGAACTCAGAGATACTTACTTTTTGGAAGTATCTGTCCTTTTTGGTCAGAGTTCTGGAGCTGAGAGTGCCTCTCAGCACTGCTGATGCCTGCTCTACCCAGTGGGGCATGGAGACGGAAAGCCCAGAAGAAATGATCTGAAACTGAAGAAAATGCTACTTCCTTTCTCTACCTTGTGCAAAGACATCATCACATCCGTACCTATTTTATATCCAGCAAAATCTTCCCCTGCTTGCACAAGCAAAAAAGAAGAGGTAGTTTGGTTTGCTGCAAACACTGTGTTCGTGCCAAAACATCGGGGGTAATGTAGTTCATCTTGAGCTTTGCCAGCAAACACCATGGGAATAA
The DNA here is from genome assembly GCA_027574665.1 of Rhynochetos jubatus. NCBI lineage: Eukaryota > Metazoa > Chordata > Aves > Eurypygiformes > Rhynochetidae > Rhynochetos > Rhynochetos jubatus. The sequence goes on from CM050654.1 coordinate 22,080,551, forward strand.
GCCCCAAGTCTTTCAGTTCGGCATGGACTCACTATGTGCACACAGTGGCCCAGGTTGCTAAGGAGACAGGCTGTCACCTTTCGTATTAGTTGTAATTTCATCTTGATTTCATGCCCAGCCATACTGCCGCAGGATGGAAAGCACCTAAACATCACACTGAGAAACAAGACGTGATGCTAGTTGTCAACAATGCTAATTGTGCTGAGGGTCACATTGTTCTGGTAAAGATGGCACATAAACAGATCAGTCACAGTAACTGGAGGGAATTTAGAGAAGCCAGTGATTAGGTGTTCTGTGTCATTTATCACTTCCACAGAAACACAAAAGTTCCCAGAAATACACAAGATTATTCACACGCTGACAAAAAGACTTTATATTCAATGATATCGTTCTACTGGTTCTGAAATAAATCCAAGAATTTCTTTGAACTTCATCAAGCCCAAAAGTAGATCACAGATGGATTTAAAAGAATGAAATCAGGTTAAAACAGAGAATTAGCTGTTATTTGCACAGTGGTCATACTGACTTGTGGGCAGAGAGAAAACTACACATCCTTAGTGGAAGCAAAATACATCAAACCCTTTTCAGTTTACCCAGAATGATTAGAAGTGCACTTACTTTCATTTTGCCTCAGTACATACAGTGCACATACAAAGTATAGCTGCAAGCATACACAATACTGGTAATAACAGTACAGAGGTGCTACCTGGAGACGATTGCTACACAATTAGCGCTGCTGACCCACCCACAGAAAGGTCTGGAGTTAAAACCGTTGATGCTCCTGAAGAAAGGCGGTGCTGTACTCAGCTGACGTGGCTAACTAAGCAGCTTATGAGGTGTGTGAGCACAATGCTGAAAAGCCCTGCGTATGTAAAATGAATTTGGCACAAAATTGTTACCCTTGCTGCAAGGAGAAGACGACTGCTAGCTATGCAAGTCAAATGAAATAAACCAACTGAACTTCTGTGCTCCACCTGACACTATGTAACCCAACTTATAGAGAGAAGAATATTTACTATTGTATTTCCTGTAAGTCCTATGCACTGAAACCAAAGTCTTTCATGATAGCATTTAGCAGCACTGAGAATACTGAATTATCCAGACCAAAGAGATACCTCTCTATCTCCATCCCTCCCTTGCTGCCTTTTTCCCTCCCTTCCCTCAAGCACATTCACATAATTTAAAAAAGAGCTAATTTATGATTGAAATTGGTTCCATATTCCCCCATTTTCTTATTTGGATTTAATATCCTTATTTATTGTCATCATACATGTTTTTCCATGGTGTATCAGAAAATTATTATATTGTTAGAAATACTACCAAAATAAAAAGTAATTAATATTTTAAATAATTCTTATGGGTAATTATCAAAATTAATGCTTATTCATTGAAAATTAATTATATGTCAAGTGGTCAATTGTGCTTTAACAGCTGTGAGTAATCAATTTTTATTTTTATTTCTAACTCACTCAAGTGAAATATTCCCGAGACCATTAGACTGCTCTGGCAGCAGGCGACAATTGTGGTGCAACATAATACCTTTTATTAGACCACATAATACAGTGAGGAAGACCAGATAAGCTTTCAAGCACACAAATCTACTTTGCTTTATACCACGAGACCATCACAGCATCAACACTACTACTACTCTCATTGACAGATTTTGTTTCTGACCCACAGATTTACTCCTTACATACACTACACACACAGATTTGTAAATGGTGTTTCACAAAGAAACTGAAAACTCAGAGGCAACTCCAGCCTCATGCGTAAACATATTTTATGTAGGGATCTCAGTGCAGGGCAGTGTGGTACTGAAATTATTTTCTCTACTGGTTTTGTTTTATTGTTTTGTTTTTCAAATCTTTAAACACCCTACATGAAAATTGTGTAACACCTCCATAGCTGCAGTTTAGGTTAGAACAATACATCTGCAACCCTTCCACATCCCTTCACAAGATTATGGCTGTTATCAAGGTTACTGGCAAAGTTCCCTGAGGTTCCCTCCAGCTGCCACATCCTTTTCAATACCCTCCTGCCATGCTAACCCTCCTGGAGACAACAGAAGAGGTGATGCATTCTGCCAGACCCTGCTCTGCAGGGAGAGCTCGCTGGTGCTGTCCTGCTGCGCTCTCTGCCTCTCGTGTGCCATTTCCTTTAAAAAGACTTCTGTATTCCAGTTCAGCTTTCTGAATTCCACTGCTTTCCTTCTGGACTTTAAGCAACTTCAGTGTAACTCCTTAGTACTGCAGCTTGTTAAAGCTTGAGTTTGGGAACCACAGAAAATTAAGGAAGTGGGGAGAAAAAAAAAAAAACAGGGCAGAAACTGCCATTTCTTATATCTCCTTATTCAATTCCAAAAGGTCGGTGTTCCCCAAAATATAACTTTGTTTACATCATGCCAGTCAACTCTCAGAAGGTGGCATCTCAGAGTCACAGACATTTTAGTCATGTGCAGCCATTTAAAGACCTAACTCTATCCCACATTCTGCCAGTGACCTGCTGCAAGTCCTTAAGCAAGTCATTTCACTCTGCCCCTCAGTTCTTCCACACGATCTGCCCTGTCTATTTAGAGCAATGGTTCCCGCTCTTCCCCCTGCTGCCTTCCTACACTCACACTGTAGCAGTTTCTCTCTGGCAGGCCCATACCTATTTGCCACATGTACCACAGGACCGCACGCAAACCCAGTGCTGCATTTCAAGAGAACAGCTAATATTCCCTAAAAATAATCCCTAACACACATCCATGTACCATTACTTTAACCTCCTGAAAGCAGGAATGTCACTTCAAAATGTGTGCCAAGTAGACAATTCCTTTACACCCTAGGCTTAATATACTATCGTAAATACGGTAATGTTAAACAACATGCAACTGTTCAAATCCCAACATAACAAAAAGCTGTTATGATTTAATGCTACCATTCTTCATCTTTACCATTTATCGTGTTTATTATTTTTATCCACTACATGTGTGAGATTTTCAAGTATTTCACTATTAATTAATCATGATGCCACATAAACACAAATTCTGTAAAAGCAGCAGACATTTCTTCCTAAGGACAATCAGTCATTTTCTGTAAACTATGTTTTCAATCTGACCTCATTTACTGTAATTCATGAGGTGAAAGAAACTGTAGTAAGAGTTATTTCAGTAATCTATTTTATCATTAGCTGTAAGAGAATAGTTATTATGCCTTCATGGAACATGTTATAAGGAAATAATTTCCAAATTTTCCTTATTAGAGAAGGTACATAGTTCCTTAAGTTTCTTTATCACGAAATATGCATACTGTTTCACTGTACAACTGTTTTTAAACAGCTTTCAGGCAGAAAACCAAGTGTATATACATTCTTGAAATCTATATCCCATTTACACTAAGCAGTGCATTCCTACAGTTCATTATAAATCAGCATTTACAAAATTCCACGCTTAGCTGGCATTTAAAATTGTACTGAAAATGTGCCTATCAGAAGAGCTAATTTTAGCTAATAAGGAATTAAAGTGAAGAGACCTAGATATTAACAGGATGCTGACCTTGAGTCCCATGATGTAAGCAAAGGGCTGGCAAATAATCTAGGTTGAAGTGTAACAAAATGAGAATATATTCAATAGTTTCAGGAGAATGTATCACTGGACTTGTTCAGAGTTAATTAAAATCATAAGCCCAGGTTAGTGGTAGGATTATCTTTGCTCTAACTCAATGTTTTTCTAACTCAGTTTTCAACTACTCATGAAATGTATCTACTACTAAGTGGACTTTTTGTAACTTATTCATGTCTCTTACAATAGAGGGATAAATAAGAGAAATCAGCCCTAATCTACCAAAAGGAAGATTTTTTTTTGGATGAAAGTCTAAGGCCTGAATGCAGCCCTTGCTGTAATCAATATTGCCTTCAGTGGAAAAGCTGCTGTGAGTCTTCGCAAAATTAGATTTTTCCATTTACATCTTTTTCAACTACATTAATGCAAATTACTTTTGAGGGTGCTTATTTTACCTGTTTGGTTGTTTTTTCTTTGGATTATGCAGAGACACTGCTTCGTACTGAAACAATGCAAATATTATTCATTGTTTCAGGATTAACTTGTTGCACACACATATGATCAGACCTAAAGTTTAACAAAATATAAAGGAACACTGGAAAAAGAAAGACAATTTAAACTAGTCACGTATTGTTCTAACATTTCAAAAATTTATTCTGATGCTCAGATGTACTGAATCTTATCCCAGGAGGTATGCCTCGATTCAGCAGGGGGAAGGAAAACAATCTGTTGTCTCTGGAGCAGACTTAATGATTATTATTTCATCTTGGCAGTATGGTAACAAATGTCCAAAATACAGAGTTGACACAGCTTGAAATAATACTGTAACATCTGAAATGAGTAGCAAAACAGAGCCAAGACTTTACTTATGTCTGAACTCATATAATAGAAACACAGAATGGTTTGGGTTGGAAGGGACCTTAAAGACCATCGAGTTCCAACCCCCCTGCCATGGGCAGGGACACCCTCCACTAGACCAGGTTGCTCAAAGCCTCATCCAGTCTGGCCTCGAACACTTCCAGGGATGGGGCATCCACAGCTTCTCTCGGCAGGCAACCTGTTCCAGAGCCTCACCACCCTCACCATGAAGAAATTCCTCCTTATCTCTAAGCTAAATCTACCCTCTTTCAGTTTAAAGCCATTACCATTAAAGACCTTATCACTACCATATGATACCTTTACCAATGTCTCAGCCTTTCCTACTGTCATGTGTCATATTTCAACATATAATTCTTCCAAGTATGTTTTAATTATGTACCTTTTAAAACATAAGTATGCATGCACCACTGTCATTTTTCAGCAGTTATCTGAAATATTAACAACATACCCTGTGGTTTTAAAGGTTTTAAAACCTTGTGGTTTTAAGTTACCTTCAGCATCTCTCCAGTTCTTTATGACTTGAAATATCTTTTTCTTTTTCTATTTCTGTTCTTAAATAATTTGGGCCAAAGAAAACATATACAGATTCTAACTGAGCTTTTCTCAAGGGTCAAGTTTCCAGATAAATCATGATAATATAATTACATTGGGGAAAAGGAAAGCTGCAATTCTATTTGAACTAGATTTTGCTCAGTTCTGCACTGGAGGTTGAAAACCAGACATGTAAAAGTTTAGAACTAGAGATGTAAAGGCAGTTCAGTTCAAAAGTTTCAAATCTGACTCTTCCTGCTAGCATTCAACACAATCTATTTCAGCACAATAGAAGCAGACTTCAGGTAACTTAAGTGTTTTGCCAACAGGCAGCCTTAAACTTCTGCATACTTAAACTATCCTGCCTTATTTACCTTTCTTGGCATGCCTGTATTCAGTGTTCCAACTTCTAGTATCCAGTATTCCATGGTATCCAGTGAACCATGTTTGTAAGCGTGAGACAATGCTAATTAGGTTAAACAGCAATGATTGAATTTCAGTGAGTCTACTTTAAAGGTGCTCTCAAACTGACTCATGCCTGACAGGTTCCTCTGTTACTTCCACGCAGCCTAATTTTTCCCTGTATTATAATTTTTCAGCAAAACTGTTGTTCATCACATGCTCTGCTGTGTGATTTTGTCAATCACAAATGCTCAAGGACAAATCATTTGTCCTGTTGCTGCTAAACGAGCCTCACACTCATCAGGGAAAAAAAGAGCCTTCTAAGATACTCAAGGCACTCAAAACTGTTAAGCTGTTTCTTTTCGTGCAGCCAGGAAGAGCGCTGAGCTGAACAGAACAGCTTATGCCACCCTCAGTCACTGCTGTTCTCCTACGAACTTTGCTAATGCAAGTACCATGCTGCATAATCCCTTTGACACGTATTGCAAACTTCATCTGAAAATATAATGGTTTTCCTCACTATGCAGACTGTTCCTGATCTAGGCCAATCTAGTGATTCTAGTTTCCCACGTTTGTCTCCTGCTTATATCCAGTTATTCCTATCTGTCAGCTTGACTAACCTTGCATCATTCTTCTCCAGGTTTTATTTTCCTGGGGTTTACCCTGGAAAATACTCCCTGTCAGCTTTATTTCACAAGGTTCATTTCTCTGAAACACTCCTGTTGTCTCTTCCTCCAAGGCAAGGTTTTTCAACTCTCTTCTCCACTCCCCCTTCAGATTAAATCCATCTTTCTCACCCTTGGATAAGATGAGGTCCCATGACTGCCCTACACATTGACTGAGGCTCCTACATTTCACACACAGATAGTAAAAGTCCATTAAAAAAATCCTAGTCCTTCATGACTCCTGTTTCTCTGATTAGCAGCATTTCCTTCCTGTCCAGTGATTTTACGGTATTTGGGGTTTTGACATAGACCCCTCCTATGTCAAAACCTCCAGGGAGCAAGATTTTTGGAACTGTTGAGTGCTTTTCTATTTTTTACTGATCTTACCACAGTTTCATTTAGAAAACACTGTTTCTAATAAGCTGTTACCCAAGCAGATTTTTTTCAGCCTATTGCAGTCCTAATCTTTCACCTTTCACATAAAAATTTGGAGGCACATTTTTAAAATACCAGAAAGATCTCAGAAGGAAGGTAAATTGCACCTCGCATGTTGATTGATATATGTCATTAATATGAACACAAAGAAAGCATATTCAAAGCAACTGCTGTGACTTGAGCAGGAGTGTGATGCAACTTGTCATTTAAAAGCCATTTCAACAGCAGCAGAACGGACATCTGAGCATCTTACAGCTGTTCTGTAGATCGGTACATCTATGAAACCTGATCCACGTGACTCCCACAGGCATGCAAGATGATGTGAGTTACTGTGCTGATGGCAGTGCGTTGGTTATTGTGACAGATCTCTTCAAAACAGGAAGCATTCAAAGCTACTTCTGGTCCTGTTTAGATGTGCTATGCACATAACAGACCTTGGTAACACGTGTTGTATTTTCAGGTCAAAATTTTTCAGTTCAAAATCTCTGCTTATTTCTTTGGCTTTTTACCTCAAGAATGAATATTTTCAAGCAGGAAGAGAAAACAAATTGAGTACGATTACTGCCTTTGATAGCAATTATTCAAGCAAAACAGTATCGTAAAAATAATTTCTAATAATCTGAATTAAATATTTCATCATATGTCCACTATTGTCTAGAGGAGTATTTTATAACAGTTTCAGAGTGCCTCCAATCAAGGTGATTCCATAAATAATGCTGGCACAGTGGTTTCTAAGGTATCTTGCGTCTCCTTTGTGACGTAAACTGGTTGTTATGGAGATGGTAAAATATCAACCATTCTTTGTGAGACTGTGCAAGATCAATTTTGGATCCGTTACAGCAGCTTCTTTTCTCTGCTCAGCTATAATCAGCCTTTCTTAGCAACATAAACAGATGTACAAAAAGCATAAAATATTTTAAAACAAATGTTTGCATGATACTTTCAACTGTTTGACATATAGAAATAGACCTGTGTATTTGTAACAGATGCAAATCATCCCAAATTCCCCACAATACAAGTAAGTCTAATGGCCTTCAAAGGAAACGAGGCTCCTTCGTAGGAAGGTTTAACAACTTAAACAGATCACTCCCTTTTCATTTCCTATTTTTTAGTTTCATGATCTACACCTTACAAAAACAGGTTCTGTTTCTTAAAGCAGGGAGGGAAAAGATTTAAATCTTTCAATACAAATTTTGCGACTTTTGTTCAACCAGGTGTTAAAACTTCCTAGAGCGTCTTGTAATAGAAGGAAAAGGGTTATATCTGGCAAGTAGTATGTAAAAATACGGTCTAAACCACTTGGCTAGGCCACCTGCAGGCTATTTTTCTCCATTTCTAGTCTATGTTAGTCCATGTGTCTAAGTGTGTAAGTCTCTAGTCCATGATTTATGTTAAAGAACACACAGCTGAGTCAGGGTTTTGCAATGTTGTACAGCAAAACAGGAATGTGGGAATTCCTCCTTCTCCCAGTCTGTATTCACAGACACAGACAAGCACACCAGAACATACAGTATTTGATTGGAAAATCGTAACAGTTTCAAGGAGACCCTCAGTTATTTGCATATCATCTGTACTTTTATGAAAACATTACAGAAAAGAAAATTATTATTATTAGAAATCCTTTTTGTATATCCTAATAGTACAGTTATTTTACTGAACAGGGACTTAGTTGTAAAGCAGAAACATAGCCATAGGGAGGCAAAAAAGATACCTTCTTTGCCTACTGTGTGGAAGGGGCAATAAAGTGCGCGCTGCAATGAATGGAGACAAACAGGAACATTTGCCTACCTCTGGTGCCATCCAAAAGGGTGTTCCCACTGAGGTGTTTCTACGCAGCCGTGTGCTGGTGAGCTGGGCTGAAACACCTGCAATAAAACAGACCCAAAAAACTCGGTTTCAGATTCATTCTGTCATCTGTTCATTTCAGTCAGTTTATTTCAAGTATCTTGAAAACAAACCCCAAGCCTGGGAGTACAGCTGCAGGACTCCTGGTCAAAGTAGGTGCAGCATTTGTACTGAATTCTTTGATTAATTTCAGCTTGCTGTTTTCATTCAGAATTGCCAAGAGATTTTTTTTTGTGAATGACTGTCAGTTTGAAGCACTTTCAAACTCAAAAATTCAATTGGCACCCAAACATCACAGACTTCTTTCTGCTGTTTTCATGAGTATAAACAGGAACTATTCAAATTACAACTTGGCTTTAAAACTTCTGTTTCAGAAATTTACTCCCTGAACACCCCTGACAGCAAACCTTTTCACTAGACTATTCGCAGAGGCAAACGTTCAACAAAACATTTATGCACTTGCTTAAATCTTTCGCTGTTGAGAAAAGCACAGAAGCTCAAGCTCACACTGCAGCTTGTACTTAAGGAGTTAAGCACATGCTTAAAACAAAGCCTGTGCCCCAGCCTGGGGCTGGACTACTGAAGCACAGCTGAAAAAAAGGAAGAAAGAACTAGAATGAAATCAAACAATGTTAAAAAATCAGAATGAACTTTCACAGCAAATCTTCTGTGCTCTGGTCAACATATAATTGAATTGTGGAGTTCAGGAGCATTCCAGTAATCAGTTGACACAAAATCAACATTGCCTTAAAAACATATTTCACCTTAACATTGTTTAAAAACAAAAACCATAGTGGTTTGCTCCTATGGCATTACCCAGAGACAAAACCAGGCAGAAACACATAAAACACACATTGCCTGGTGACAGTAAGTAAGAAATTGGGACTAATAATTTGTAAGTTAAATAATTTAATTGCTGGGTCCAAGGTTTGATTCTATATTTACATTTCAGTATGATTGCAAGCCTTCAGTGATTTCCTGTGTACCCCTGTGAAACTGTTAATGTCTAGGACCTACAGCAAGTGCCTGTGCATTTAACTCTGATCCTCTTCAGCTGGCTTAATTTGTAGCAGCTAGCTACAGACACTCCAAAACAGTGCAGAATACCAAAGAGCTGAGAGAGGTAGACAGCGTGAGAGAGTCAGCAAGCATAAGCATAAATGAATGATAAGTTGCAGACATTTTGGGTTGACTTACACTGTGACCAACATTTATTTAAATACATCATGCTGTCGAAAGCAATTGAGGGAAGAAATGTGTGTTACATTGAAAAACCAAGTTGTAAAGTCATGCAATAAAAGCAAAAAAAAAGTCTCAATTAAGGATATCTGTGTCATCCTCTCTGTGACTAACTATCTGTATGTGCAGCCTTGAATATGCAGTAATTTATTTTTTTTCCTCAAGATTCTGTCTCATTCTGTGAACAGAATGAATAGTGTTCACTGAATTACTAGGTAGTCATTTAATATTGGTTTTATCCCCATCAATTTGAGTTCCAGTTATTTATTTAGTACATCCAATCCTATATTAAATTTAAAACTATTATTTTCTTTTCCTCTTGACATGTTTCCTTCCTTTCTCAAACAATAAATCTCCTTAACATTCCTGCAAAATGGGACAGGATTTAGTTCCAGGGATTAACCTAAAAATATCCAAAGCATCCACTGGTTTGAGGTACTTGATCTGAGATCTTTCAGTTTTCAGGCACTCCACATGCCTGAAGTAGAGCTGTAATAGATCTCAGCTGCCGTTCAAGAGCACTTAGTTCTTCTGCAAAGGAGGACAAGATATTTCCAGCTGGCTGTGAGGGAAATGAGGAATAGTGTGGCCACTTCTATCTGAAACAAAGGAGACTAACAGTATCATCTGTGACTCAGTCCTAATTTGTACCCTGAGTCCCTTCTGTGACTATGGCAGTGGGCTAGGGAGGAAAAATAGCAACTTAATGAAAGCTTGGTGCCTGATGCTTCTTTAGTGAGGAAGCCCACAGATATGTGGGCATTTCTTGGCATTTCCTAACCATTAAGTGTTAGGAAACCCTTGAGATTTACCTCATGTCTTTTTCTGAAGTCACATTTGTTGTCATTTTCCAGTGTTACTGTTGTAACTTAAAAAGTCGGAAAAAAACCCTTGAAATCTAAATGTGGAAGCAGAGAGACCCATGGGACACCAGAAAGGTTGGGATTCTCAGATTCTTTTTTGTCTTTGTAAATCAGAACACTGATTTGCCTTTGCAGAGCTTCTTTAGCTGAGCTTCTGCTGCAGCTAAGGCCTTTGATACATCTGATAAAAATGTTTTGCTTTGGGGAGAAAAGCCTGCTTTCCCCAGAATGGAGTAGTTACAAAGATCTTACTGCCAAAATTCCCCCAAATGAGAAGGGATCTTCCTCCCTTTTACTAGGTCAGGGATTCACTCCAAGTATTATCTTAATTGTTCCCTTCACCGTTCAACTTAATGAATGTCTGGCCTTATAAGACACTAGAGAGTCTCCTGTTTGCCAATTTACTTTAGCGTCTGCAATACCGGTGCTGTTTAACATCTTTGTCAGTGCCATGGACAATGGATTGAGTGCACCCTCAGCAAGTTTGCAGACGACAGCAAGCTGTGTGCTGTGGACCACATGCTGGAGGGAAGGGATGCCATCCAGAGGGACCTGGACAGGCTGGAGAGGCAGGCCTGTGCCAAACACATGAAGTTTGTCCATTCCATTGCATATATATCTGAGGGACTACAGTATATCCTTAGTTTTCTAAGTCCTTGTTTAAAGGAGAAAAAAAAAATATTGCTGAACTGAGTTAAATTCTATTGCCAAGTCCCTTTCGATCTACCTATCCATCTATCTGTCTCTCCTGTTTCTTACTGATGTTTCCAGAGTTGAAATGCTCAAATCTAACAGCAATAATCACAAATTAAATGGATGTTTGGTTTAGGACCCAAGGGACCATTTTACCTTCTGCTCAGAGGGAAAAAACGTGCTTAAGGCTAGCAAAAGCCATTTCAGAAGGAAGAACGTTTCCTTTTCATATGCAAAATATAGATTATCTAAATTCAAATTAGGAGGACAACTGCCCTGAAACTGACATTCCTTGTGAAATGCAAAAGAGCTTTGTAAATAAAATGGTACCTTCAGAACTATTTTTAATGATTAAATTATGTTTAAGCTTTTAAGTTAAAAGTCTATTATTGATTTTTAGTTACAGTTTTTAATCTTGCTGTATCAGGTTCTTTTTCCATCTTCCTTCTTAAAATAATTCTGAGTATCCTTCTGAAAAAGTCTTTCACTATAGCATTCCGCCTTCCCAGGGGAAAGTAAACAGATGCCTTTGGCTAAACTGCATGTATCAGGAAAACAAATGGGAAGTGGTCATTACCAAAGTCAACGAGCTTGACTCCACCTTCTGTTGTCAGGAGAATGTTGTTCCCTTTCACATCACGATGAATGATCCGGTTATTGTGTAAGTGCTGAAGGCCCTATATACCAGCAGTAACAAAAATAAGTTTACTCCCTTATTTAAAAACAATTACCCTAATATTAGGGAATGTAATGAAGACAATCTGCACATACTCTATAGAAACATCTGTCCACCGGTTTACATGCTTGATACAACCCCTGCTGCTATAATAGCCTGCATAATATTGCCAACATTACCATACTTTATAAACAGAAAACGTATGTATGAGATGAGTAAATTGCACCCTCTGCTGTCATTACAAGCCCAATGAACATCCTTACCAGGAGAGCACCATATAAGATGTATGAGATTATAGCTTCATCCAACCGTTGGCCACACTTCAGCAGGCCTTTGACAAGCTCTGTGACAGAACCTCCATTGCACAGCTGTGACCGGGAGCGTGGCGACGGGGAGGAAAAACAAGACATGTTCTCAGTTACTCAATATACTTGTTCAGGCTATGAACACCTACTGTGCAAAACTGCACTACAGCGCAAGTCTGGGAACAACTAAATTTGTACCTTGCAATTATTTATGTTGTCACCCTACCCTAGAACATATTTTATTAGCAATGTTAACAATAAATCACAGCAGTCTGCATGGGGGGAGGGAAATGAAAGCCAAAGATTATTAAATGTAATTTACAAAATGTAACTAAGAATTAAAATATTATGAACAGGACAGTATTTTGTTGATAAAAGGATTTTGTAAGTCCAATTTACATTATTGGAGTACTTTTACAATGATACATGTATTGTCTTTTTGAAAAACTGTTTTTTGCGCAAAGAAAAGGCCAGACAGAATAGATTGATGCTCTTGATAACTGGGAGGCAACAAATTACAGTCATTTTAAACTTTCAATCCATCAATGCTCCTGCTGGCAGGCAATATAAAATAGACAGAAGCCGTATCTTTATACTCAGATTTGATGGCATGTGCTGCCAACAACTGAGATGAAACATTCTGATCCAGAAAAGCAGCTTCTTACAGGCATTTCCTATTAATGGGCTGCCATGCCTCAAAAGAGGAGGAGAACAGGCAAAATTAAAATCTTTCTAAATATGTTTTCAACCATAGTAACAGTTTACTGTCCATGCCCTTCTAGGCAGCTCTTTCCCTCTTTCCTTTCTCCTCTTTTCTTAATTTAATATTCACAATTGTTTGACAATAAAATGATGGGAGAATTGATTGACTTTCTTTCACTGAATTTCCTCGTCTAGACTCGTTTTTATAGCCAACACCCTTACCAACATTGCTGCCATACAGATATTACGTGCATTTTACATTATCAGTATTAAGATGAAATTACTACTGCATAAATTAGGAGTAGGGTATGAAAACAGAAGTTCTACAAACTCCCAAGTTTTCATCTCTCAAATATCTTTTATCAATTGTGTGTCAGGTCAATCACTAATTTCTGTGATATATTGATATTATCCTTCATTTATTACTAACTTCCCCTTGCATCAAAAGATTTCACTAGACTTAAAGTTTTAGCTCATGTAAAGGACCTGATCCCATAATAAACAAGACATCCATTATTATTATTTCCTGAAGCAAAATTTCATCAATGAAAATATTGATGAGGTCTGCAGGAATTTGAGTTTACTTTTTAATTCATTAGTAGGGAATTGGTTATATATATATATATATATAATTTTTAAAAATCAATTGGGTGGGAGCATTCAGGTCAATATTAATCGTCAAATATATTTACAGGGGAACTTCATCACCCCATGAGAGAAAGTGCATGTTTTTCCTTCCATGCTTAACCATTTGCTGACAAGCCATTAAGTCAAAGATTTTTGTTCATTGTTTTCCTTGCACTAAATGTTCTATTGAGACAGGCTGTACTAAACTTAGCTCTGGTGTGCAAATAAAATATAGAAAAGTATGCCCTCATTTCAAAAAAAAAACCCAAACCCCAAGCTGGTCGTGACTGAAAAATGACACAGACCGACAGTTGTGCGGTAGCGTATGTTGAGTGAATGGCTGACTCTGCGAATAAATATATCCCACAAACACTACTGCAGCTGTCAGTGATGCTGTTCTTTACAGGTAACAAAGATCTGGGACAAAACGAACTTGTAAACTTTGTTACCACTTTGTCCCAAAATAGTAATACTTTCAAAAGTGGACTGATGCACATTTAGATGAAAAAGTAGGGAAGCTCGCTTTACAGTTATCTGCGCTACACTTATCCAAAAACTGCATCATCATAAAAATATTTAAGGTGTCCACTTTTGCTGCCCTTCTTCATCCTAAGCATTTATCAAAGTAAGGTCCTGCTTGGTGAGTAGCGAGTAAACATGGCAAAATTGTGCCTAAAGGAAAAAAAATTCCACCTTTTATGACAAATTTGGGAAGTCACGCGTACAAAGAATATATTTCATCAAAGATACAAGGATCAAAGTCTGAGTACCTTGTATATTCCCTTTTACTGAAAAAGTGTAATTAATTTATAATATAAAAAGTAACTGCTATGCATACATAAGTTTGCATGTAAATTCCAAGGCAAGAAATAGTTTGCCTCATCTGGTAAACTTATCCTTATAAGTAAACAAATGTCAAATTTCTTTAAAACTTTGAATAATGTGCACCGAAAGCCACCTAAAATGTACATACTTAATTGTTAAGGTACAAACACCTAACTCTCAAATTCTACATTCAATTTTGTTACACAGAATATGTCACAATTTTAATCTATAAGATTTTGTTACATGGAATACCATGTGATGCATCTGTTGGATACACTACATTTGTATTAAAAAGAAAACACATGGGAAACAAGCCCAAACTCAACACAAAGCCAGCAAGCATACAGTAAAAACAACACCAAAAGAAAAATACTAAGGCTCCTTTTTTAATAGTTACTGAAATTTAGGATGAAACACATCCAAGAGTTTACAATCAAACTATGTAATTCTGCAATACACAGAAGCTAGATGTATTGTTGGGATTCCACAACTTAAAGTGGAAATAAAGATTCCCTATTCTGATTCCAGTTCAAGAACAGGGAGTGGAATTTCTGAAATATCAGTAATTAAAAAGTGAATGCTAGCTTTTACCAGTCTAGAGAAATGTTTGAATGGTGTATTACTGCTCATTAGTCTGTGCAAAGTTCTCTATCAAATAAGCCTAGAAAACACCTAGAAAAAAAACTTACCTTGCAACAATCTTTGGCAGTCACTTAACTGGCAACAAGACAACCAAAATCCATCTTTCACTGGAAGAATACTGGTTGCCACTACACAAGAACAATTACTAGAAAGTACTGCTGTTGCTAGGTTTTCAACAACCAGCCTCTAGTTTTAAGTTACCAGAAAACAGACTTTCCCACTACATTTGCTCTGTTCACTTTTGCATGTTTCTTAACTGTCCTCCATGTTACTACTACATTGTGTTTTGCATTTCCCTCAAGTGCATGAGCTTTCCAAAAGTTTAGAGAAATGTCTTATCTAAGGTTTCCCTCAACATGAAAAAAATCAAGCTGTTTTTAGGCAAACCTTTCTTATCAAAATTATTTGCTTGTATTGGAGGCAGAATGTAGCAACTTGAACAGAAATAAAATGCAAGTATATTTGCTATTAAACAAACTTTAAGTTTGGATGTGATCTTCAACAGTAGGCTACACAACATCTATCACCAGACCTGTGATAAACGGCCCCAGTCAGAGAATCATGGAAGCCTGTGACTCTTCTAGCTATAAAAAACCCAGAAACCCAGCAACATTTGCTATTAAGATGTAAGGTTATCAGAATGGTTTTACCTCAAGTACTAGCCAGAGTTGTCCTCCCACATACTGATCTGCTTTGTAAAACATCCCATAAAATCTAACAACGTTAGGATGATTGGGAAGAAACTGCAAAATGTTATATTCTGCTTCAATTTCTTCATCTACATCCTAAATAAAAAACCACAAGGACAGAGAACATATAAACATGGTAAGTCTGTACAAAGCAAGAACAAACTCTCACGGATACAAAGAAACATTTTTAAATTATTTTGTACTTTTAAATGGTTTCACTTCAAAGCAGGTGAAAGTACTCACATAATAGTGTAAATTTAATCCACAACAAATCATGCCACTTTGGCTACTTTACATACAAAAATGTAAAGTATGTGTAAAGCAAGCCGTTGTTTTTCAAGGATTTTTTCAGTGCATAATATACTTTACAAGTAAAGTAAAAATTATATCTAACCTTGTTCAGTTGTCTAAATGCATGTATTATTTTCTATCCTGCTTCTTCAAATACATACTTTTTAATGTGTAAGCTAAATGTAAATACATGAACCTTTGATTAATTCTTTTTTCTCTGGGACCAGAGAACAATTTCACAAAACCTCAAGGGGAACATCAGTAAATACAAAGGCATTCTTATACAGAAATGACATACACCAGAAACAACTAAAGAGACAAAATAGAATTCATGAAATAAGCAAATGTTAGTAAATATTTGTTAATGAAAGAATTCTGTGACAATTACAAAATACTGTTTAGTATCAGCACATAGGCCACAAGTCAGAACAGTACCTAAGCACTGAATTTTTCCTTGTTTCTGCACAGACTGTGACTATTATATCATTTAAGCTCTTACATGCATTTTCCCTTTTTTGCCTTTTGCTAAAAGGCATATCATCTTATTATTACCTTCTTCAGTTTATACAAGAGAAAACCAAGATGAATTTAAGTAGTAGTAGATGACAAACATAACTCTTTTTTAGTAAATATTTTAGCCCAAACTGTCATGATCAAACTCCAGCTTGATCCAACCTGAGCAGCTGCCAATTAAATCTTCAATTGAAAACAGGGCCTTGGCTCTCAAGGGATGCTGGGCATTTAATACCCACTAAAACTGGAGCTGGCAGAGAACTACCTCTGAGCATTTGGGCTGTGCTCTTTTTCTGTTTTTATCTTAACTACTGCCTCACAGTATTATCCACTTATAAAAGATAACTATAAAATATCCTGAAGTTCACAGTACTTCTGTGACGGAAAAATTAATTCTTTTAGGGAGTACACAGAATAAAGGAAGTACATGCAGATTAACAGCATCTTGTATTTTCCCTGCTATAGCAGGCCCCTAAGAGGAATGCTTCTCTGCCTTATTATAATTTGCATGGTCCAAGCACAGATACATAAATTTGTGCATGAAGAACACATGGACCTAAAAAAGAAACTAGGCAAATGCTGTCATTAAATAACATACAAGATGATGATACTGTAAGTTGCAGCTTTCAGGTGCTGGTACCAAAATCCTCCTGTCAATCCTTCTGCAAAATTGTTCCTTTCAGGGCGCTTTGAATATCTTACACATTTGATTTGCATTTCGACTTTGAGAATTCCTTCAAATTAACAATGAAATTGCAGTTTAGTATTTTTTACTTACACAAATAGGATCCAGAATCTTTACTGCTGCCAGACTCCCATCTTTCTTATTGGCAACTTTATACACTTTACCATAAGTGCCTTTCCCAATAGTCTCTATAATTTCCCAGGTATCTGAGGGATCGGCTAGTGATTCTAGTCCAATCATGCTGGGATTATATTGAAACAAACCATACAACGGCTTCCTGGAAAACAAAGCAGACACACATACGGTGGGAAGCACTAAGCAACTGTATTAAAGAAGGCATCTTATGACAAAGAAATTAAATATTGTCCTAATTTGAGAAGAAAAATATTGTCCTAATTTGAGAAGAAATACAGCTAGAATCACAAATGACAGCCAGACAGAAAGATAAGATCACTTTCCTTCATGGAAAGAAAACACTGGGAACCACTTCTCTTTACTTCCTTTGCTGTATGTATTATTTGCTTCAAACATTGCCCCATACCCTGCACAGAATCATAGAATCATTTAGGTTGGAAAAGACCTTTAGGATCATCAAGTCCTAGCACTGCCAAGTCCACACTAAATCATGTCCCTAAGTGCCACATCTACACATCTTTCAAATACCTTCAGGCATGTTGACTCCCTGGGCAGTCCGTTCCAATAGAAATTTCTTAATATCCAACCTAAACCTCCCCTGGCACAATCTGAGGCTGTATCCTCTTGTCCTATGGCTTGTCACTTGGGAGAAAAGACCACCACCCACCTCTCTGCAGCCTCCTTACAGGTATTTATAGAGAGCGATAAGGTCTCCCTTGAGCCTCCAGACTAGACAACCCCAGTTCCCTCTGTCACTTACCCGTAAGACTTGTGTTCCAGACCCTTCACCAGCCTTGTTGTCCTTCTCTGGTCATGCTCCAGCACCTCAATGTCTTTCTTGTAGGTAGGAGCCCAAAAATGAACACTATTCAAGAAGCAGCCTCACCAGTGCCAAGTACAGGGCATCATTCTGAACACATTTTAACAAGTTCTGACAAAATCTGATCCCTCCCTCTACTGCAAGCTCTTTCAATAGATATTTTACACAGTTGGTTTAACACAGCTCATGAAACGAGGCCCTATTTCTTGTGCATTAAAAAGCCATGTCATGCTTTTAACATATTTTTCTCCAATGCTCCCTGGATAATTGCCAGACAGGCATTCAGTAGGTACAACACCACAGCATACCTGATATATCTACAATGGCTATGTATAACTAGTTTAATAAAAGTTAAGACTGGGCTGGCTGGTATCATAAAATACAAACCAACTTGAAAATAGGCAAGAGGTACACCACTGGCGTGGCATTCACCACTGGCGATGTTTCTCAACAATAGCACTTGCCTCTATCACTGTATTTCAGTCAGAATTTGTTACAGTCAGCTACACTAGCTGACTGCACCTCTACCTTCAGGAGATCTCATAGTCAAGGAGACGTTTCCCCAAACACTCCTGAGTGACATATAGATCACTGCAGCCTATGCTCATCCTTGGAATTACACAGATGGCAAATTCCAGTGATGAGGAAAACGACTATATCATTTTAGAATTTCCTTTCAAATACTGAGAAGCTAGATCTTGTCCCTGAACTGGAATTAGAGAAAGGAAAGATGAGGTTTGAGATGAGGTTTGCTTAACCTCCATATGTAACTCATCATTAGGGAAGCTGACTGGTTTATGCTTTCTCTAAGAAAGAATATTATTTGCCCCTTTGGTGGCTGTCAGTAGGTAGACCACTTCAACTATCTGTACATTTAGGTAAAGTCTCAGATCCATGAACAAACAAAAGGAGAAAAGTAAGAAAGCAATTTTGACAAAAGCAATTAAACACAACACCACAGCTGACTGCAAAAGCTCTCAATTTCTGGAGATGGATCTACTAGCACCCCAAACATACACGTAAAATTTAAGATTTGAGCCATTTCTTTCTAAGCATGTCCAATATCTGCAAACATGCTTGAAGTATTTTAAAAACCTGCTGTCTCTTAACCATTTCCAGCATCAGGGACAACTATCTGGTATGAGAAATTTAGTCAGAGAGAAATGTGAGGCTGGCTGGGGAAATTGGTAAGTTAATAAGGAGTGAAGCAACATATCTTCAATCTAATTAAAGACATAATTGTGCTTTCTGTTCATGACAGAGAAGAAAATAACCTGTGTCCATATTCACATACAGCGTAGATCTGTATAGCAATATTCAAAATGGAAGCATGTGTATAAACTAATTTGCATGCTTTGTTCCTTTATAGAAGATTTTTTTAAAATTCCTTTAGACCGTAAGATAAATGTTTACATGTTGTCAAAGTAATTTACCATATAGCAGGCAAAAAACATAGCTGTTACCAAAGTCAGGTTAGAAGAAGTTTAGTCTTTTTTTAAACAATGGCAGGCACATTTAAAGAAAACATCTATTTCCCTCCTTGATTAAAACTGTATTTGCACCAAAGATGGTGCCAAATAATATATCAAATAGCCTTGGTCTCTTGACAAAAAAAAAAAAAACCAAAACCAAAAAAACCAACAAACAAACAACACACCACACCCACCCCCCCCCAAAAAAAAAACACTACAAAGAAAAGAAAGGAAAAGAAGAAAGGAAGGGGGGAAAAAAGCTAGAGTCAATGTCATTTAATAATGTAAGTTATTAGGACAGTTTCTTACTGTTTGGTTCCAATACATCTTGCTGCAAATAAAGAGCAGCATTCTGAACACACACAGTTTAGCACCTCAACAGAGAAGCAGGTCAGGTAAAAGACTTCCCTGAAATCAGTGAACAGACTGTACAACATGCACTGAAGACAGCAGCGACAGACATGTAGCTCCTGATAAGCTAACCTTAAGACCAAGATTTGCTTGCAGGGTGGCGGGTGGCAGTGAATACAAACATAAATTGGAACAGTTGCATCTCAGCTTAAAAAAACCCCATATTGAACATGTGTGATTTTAATGCTTTAGGAGAAATGCTACAGCCGTTCGTGTACAAAGAAAAGAACAGACTGTAAACAGCTTTGAGACAACCTGACCAAAAAAAAAAAAAAAGGAAGGGTGGGAAAAGAAAAAAAAAAAAAAAGAGAGAAACACTAATATTTATTTCACTGTCACTGTAACAACAGCCGTACCACACAGCTTGTCCAGAAAATGATGCATGGCACTCTCTGTACCAATGTAATGTTTATTATGATGCCTCCCTGCAAGCAGCTGTTGTGGATAAACATGTTTGTCCTTAAAACAAAACAACATAGCGTCATTGCCTGCTTTTGTTCTGACTAATAAGTAACCTTTAAAATGCTATCTCCAAACTTCTGAAATACATTAACATTTCTTCATACCAGAAGACAATGCTGACAAAGTAAAATCTAATGTAAAACTGATGGAGTTCTGATGGACGACTGAAGAAAAATTTTAGTGAGGGAGTACTGCTCTGCACTGTGATAACAAAGCAGCAGTTACAGGCAGCATATTTATGCATTACATGGAATCAAATTTGCCAAATATGTATGATGAAACTCTCATGCTTAAACTAAAACAGGATCTTCTTGAACTCAAACAATACATATCTACATGAGGTTCTACATCTGCCATCAGTGTAAGTGCTCATCGCACACAACATAGTAACCCTTATGACATGTCTGCAATAGAATGTGAATGTTCTACAGTACATAAAAGCAAAAGAACAGTATCTGCTATTATCTTCAATATTTTAAAATCTGGATTTTTTTTTTAAACACAAAATATAAACATTAAAGGAAAAAGCTGAAGTTGTAAAGTGAATTTGTGCTTTTTTCTATTTCCTGATTTACGGAGCCTCAGAAAATAAAATGTCCTTGTTTTAACAAGGGCTGCTATCTACATTTTATTTCTACAGTGAGAGGTTACATATGAATGCAACCACTTTTACAACAACCCCATATTCAGAAGACCTTAACACTAAAATGCTGAAACTCAGATTTCTTTAGGAAGAAATTTCTCCCTTTCACTCCCCCCACATCAGGCCTCACACCTCTCTGGGCTTTGAAATGGCATAAAAAGAGTGGCGTGTAGCTGTGAAAAACTTAGCAAAGCCCTCCCCAGAGGGAGCCTCAACCTATTAGAGACCTCCTGAGTACAAGTATTTAATGATTTTTGCCACCAGCTAGAGCAAACTTCTCAGTGGTTAAATCCGTTCCATGCAGGCAAGCAAAAGAGCCCACACCAGATGCTGAAAAATTACACTCTGGCAATTGACTCTACTGGATGGGGAACACCTTACACAAATCTCTTTGAGGAATGACTTCATGTTATCAACAAACCCAAAGCACTCTAGCAAACCCGGTTTTGTATACTTGCAAAGAGACAGAATGCAAAGCAAAAGTAAGGCAAGCTTGATGGAGTCAAGTCAAACTGCTCTCAGACTGAAATAGAGGCAAACAGCCTTTTTTTTTTTTTTAAAGCAGAGATAATATACTAACTTAAAATAAACCTTGTAAAAGTTGACCAACCAAGACAAATAGGGTAGGACAAAAAATTTTTAACAGGCTTCAGCCATGGACAGGGTTTCTTTCATTTATCAATGAAAAGAGAGAACCTCCATCAACAAAGAAAATTTCATGGGTTTCTTCGTAAGACCTGGATTTTTCTATTTTGAAAACCTTTAAGAGTCAGAACAAATTAAGTCAGATCAGGCATGACAGACTAATGTCGACGGCAGTCAGGCAAATGTGCAAATAACATTTATCTACATTTAAAGGAAATATTTCTCTGCAATACGAACATTGGAATCAATGATTGCATATTATCACCCCTTAACAGCATCCCTAAGACAAACAGAGTATGTGTATTGTCTGATATAAAAGATAACTTAAAAGAAATATGGGTTACAGACAGTGCACAAATAATTTTTCCCTCTGTGAACTACAGGATCTCAATTGTATTCCGTGGCTCTAAACAGCCTCGGAATAGCCATTTGGAAAATTATGTGCTGTCCTAGGAGTTCTATTGTGATCTTCACCTATGTTGTGAAAACAAAAACCACAAAGCCTATACAGAACAGCTACATGCAGATTTTTTATGACAGAATTAATTCTGGAATAAAATCGGCAACATTTTCCTACAAATTTATTATCACAGCTATATTTCTCCAAAATTATAGGGACAAGAGGGACTCAGAAGCCAGAACGACAGTGCCAGAAATAGCTTTACAATTACTGTTCTATTTTCAGTACTGCCTTACTCAAATTCTACACACCTGTGATTTGCCTATTGCCTTCCAACACGCACTCTTTTCTAGCTCACAGTAAAATGGGACAACTGTAGAGGCTTTGAAATTAGTAAGAGCCTCACTCCAGCCTGGTGCTTTCTAACAGTCATGGTATACACTACTAGACAGTTTTGAATTCTAATATAGCTGGTAAGGACATAATAGCAATACCCACCAATACCAGTGAAACAAAACTGTTGGAAACATCCCGTTTCCATATGAACAACTCATGCACAGGGCTAATTTTTGCAATATTCTATTTGTCTAACCTCTCTTGTCTTGTGAAACAGCTGGCTTATACTCTTCTGGCATCTACACATATTGTTGAAGAATAAGAATGTCATATTCAAAATGAAGGTATTTCACTATTTGTAGGGAGCTCAATATTGCTTCCAAACTAAATTAGTAACCCATAAATAGAAGAATTCAGAAGACAAAGTTGAATTATGAGCTATGCCTTCACCCAGCCATGACAAATCCTATTCTGCTGGCTTTGTAATGGTCACACCCAGACAGCTACCTAAGAAGCAATTGTTAGAGGAATTAATGAATCACTGAAGGGCACAAGAAAATCAATAGGCAGAACAGCTTCCTCTGCTAGTCTCCTCCTGCAGTTTCCCACTAGCTAAGTTAAAACAAAGAGGATGTCAATATCTGGAAACGAAGCATACAAAAGAATCCATCAACATACCATCCTATAACTGTTCTCAATTGGTTTCAGAAAGAGAAACTGCGGAATGTGACGTGCATAGTTCTACCAGGGATAAAAGTCAGGAATGGAAAGAGATGAAGGAGAAGGATGAAAGTGCATTCAGGAGCTGTTATTGATGCTATACAAATTACAAACAAAAAGAACCATACTTTAACTGATCACATTGTTTCACTAGGCCAACATAAGGCACAAACAGGACAATCACCAATAGAATTGCTATTATTTATAGATGAAAGGTAGATCCCTGAAAACACTCCTGCTAAATTCAGTCCACAGAACAAGTCTCTGCTGAATATACAAACCACAAAACTGACTCTGTATGCATTCAAAGTGGGGATGGAAAGGATATCACTGGGAAACATGTTCTCCACTTCCACGTCTTACAACTTAATATTTTTAAACTTTTAACTAATTGTGCTTACGTAGACTCTTTCTCTACTTAAAGTCCTTTAAATTCAGGCCTATCTTTGTTGATTTCTTTCCTTCTCCTTCCTTTATATGGGTAGACTAGATAAACTAAGCTTTTAGACCTGTAATACCAGCCGTAGGGCCAGAATAAAGTGACAACCTGTGGCAATGGATCCTGTTTGGCTGTTAATTCTGAGGAAGGCATTCCAAATGTCTGTCCTCTTGTCTATGACTGCAGTTCATCACAGCATGAAACACAACCACATTCTTAGGATCAGCCATAATAAACTGCCCACAAAACAGCTACTGACATCATGGCAGAGAAATCCAAATGTTACCTTCTCTAGAAATAAAGAGAAAAAACAACATTTGACTTCAGTCAAATGGTGAAAATTTCACACCACCACTCCTAAACCAGTTCTGAACCACAAGCAGTTTTAAGATTATAATCTTAATTCAAATTCTTGGATCAAATGTTTGAGTGTAACCCAGAAAACTCTCCACTAATATCCTGGAAAATGCATGGTAGCAAAGAGGTATGTGTCTAGTCCAGACAGTCCAGTAGCACGTTTTCATTTAGATTCACTGCATCATTATCACTTGCATTACAAATTTTTATAAGTAAACTCATATTGCACCCTTATATTTATGAGTAAAGTATTAACCTTTTCCAATAATGATTGATCATTTCTGTATTGTTAACATAAATCAAACAGAAGAATACTCTGGTTGGGCAAATACATCCTTCTGATCAGCCAGTTTCATAAACAACCAGGTCTAGGATTCATGTAGGCAAAGGTAAAGTACAGCTTGGCACCTGCCCAGCTCCCCTGCAAATCTAATGATCTGGGTACACATTTTCAGTCTTTCCTGAACACCTGTGGCAGATCAGGAGGTACTGCTGACTGTTGCTGGGTCACAGAGAAGTTACTTTGCTCCAGAACTATTTTGCACCTCATCCTGCAACTCCCAAGCAAGTGCTACAACACTCTTGACAGACTTCCATCTTCCATGGGGTCTAGGTAACACTACTGGCATCTTGGGCCCTTCATAACCGCATCTCCCTCAAACATCAGGTTTCTTCTGCTTTCCAGGATTTCACTCTGAAGTTGCTTCTCTCTCACCACAGACTCACAGCTTCATGTCATCTGCTGCCTCCAAGTCACACCATTTTGCTTCCCCTCAAGGCATTTTCTAATTGCATGGGACTTGCAAACAGTGTAATAACAGCCTTGAAAAGATCTGCTTAGCATGCACACAATGGGGCCATGCACTTTAATTAAACACTGCCTCAATCTACTGGATGATTGAGAACAGGTCAAGCAATCACTGGGGATTCCTAGAGTAGGAAGGTCTTAAAGATGAGGGTGAACTCAAGCCACTCCATCTTTTTTAGTAAAAATGATCACCAGTACTTTAGAAAGTTTCTTGGTGCTTTGATTCTTCTATCTAATCTTCATTGATGTCAATGGTATTATGTTAGTAATCAAATTTCTTTCTACTAGAATCATTCAATCCCACACATTTTCCTAAGATTTCATAGATACAACATGTTTTATTCTGGTCTACCATAGCTGAACTTCTCTAACTGAATATGCACAAAAGCTGAAATGCAGCTAGAGTGAAATAAATTGTAAACAGCAATTTGCAAAACTAAGAAAGTCACAAAGTAACTTGTTTCATGAGCAGTGAAACTAATGAATTCGATAAATCTGCACCTTTTTAATTTCTTACCATCATAATAATTATCATTCATTCTTTCCTCTGATACCCACAAAAGACAACATCTGCTGTAGCTAAGCTGGAATTGTTAGCACATAGGTGGAACAACCAAAGCAGAATGTATCAAGGACAAAATTCGACCTGTAACCCCCTCAGAGGGGACATTGCTTACGGTTCATTCCTCTAGCCTGACACAGATTTTTATGAAAACTGTAGTAACTTATTTATTTGGGGGATTTCTACTTCTCTGTCAAATGTGTATGCAATCTTCTGTGAGAAAGGATTTTCTCACAAAACTTCAAAAGCCAATTTCACTAAGGTTCTACATAAATGTCCTAACATCAGTGCTGACATTAGAAGTTAAGCAAAAACAGGTCAAGCCAAGGCATATAAAGATTGGGTAATTCTCAGAGATGACTAGTAAAGCAAACCCACACTTCTCATGAACATGCAAGAAATCTATTTTTCTTTTGTTTTCACAAAATCAGCAAAATGTATTACTAATGAAAAAATAACACTTCCAAAGTTTATGGGATGCAGTGTGTATTTAGAAAAACTATAATGGAAGCAGGGCCCAACGGAGAAAATTGCATTCAGTGGTGAAAGACTGAATGCTTTGCTGACATTCAAATTATTGCAAAAAGTCGCTTCCTGCATATCATAAACCAAGTATTTTTGCAAAGTTGTCTTAGCATGTGAGGTAATGGGTACCTTGCTACTAACATAGCAATCAACAGAAACTTCTAGTGAAGTTTTAAGTACCACTGAAAGTAAAGCTCCTGATCATTCATGAGGAACGTGTATTTCATTTGTTTGATCTAAAATTAATCAGTTCCATATCTACAACTCCAAGGACCAGATGCTGAATAAAATTATGGACCTAGTCAGTTACCACAATATAGCTCATAATTATTACATTATAAATGTAACAATGAAAACCAGAAAGAATCAAAAAAATATTAAGCAGAAATTATTATCCAAGACCAGATCCAACTACGTGAAAGCCAGTTAAGATCAACAACTCAAATTGAAAGTTCTGATCAGTGGCGTTTCTATTGCAAAAATGCTACTTATATTAGCCTTCTAAATAGAATTCCAACAAGCAAAATACATTAAAGCAGTTACAAATGACGAACGGCTAACACATCAATTTCACCTCAGGCTGGGAAGTCAGCACTAAAATGAAGTTCATAATCCCATAGGCCCATTCAGTTATAAACTGCGGGTGGCAAATCAAGTGACTACGAGCTACAGTCCCCATGTGTGAAAAATCAATACCTGAGAAGGTTTTCTCTGCCTCCTTTGGCAGCAATTTAACAGGGCAAACAAAATGCATGTGTTAGTGTTAAAATGAAAGGATAAAGAGCTATAACAGAATGATGACCTCTAGACCAAAACCATGCTCTTCACTGCAGTCTAAACAGAAAAGCTTGATATGCTTTGTGTACAGATGAGGAAAAAGAAATCTAAGACAGATGTAGGATAAATGTGGGAAAAAAATAATTGCAAACTTACATTAGCGACCTATTTTCTGAAACCATCTTATCTTATATTGGATTTTTGTCCCGCTAAGGACAGCAGAATTCTTCAGGACTAAGACAGCTTCTTCAGAGGGTGTGCTTCTATCAGCCAGTGCTGCACAGAACCGTGTGTTCTGTGTACTGGTTCCCATGCCCAGTACTAGATAGACAATGCAGTGCTTGTTAGCTTGAGGTGCTGTCATGAAGGGTACAGATAAACCGGTTCAATTCTAGCAGCTTTGCTTTGTTAATACTGAAGATCATTGTGACACTAATTGATCCTGAGCCTGATCTATTTATCAAGTCTTTTACATGCAGGAGCTGAAGAATTAAAGCCACTTAGTCATTCACAGAGAGTGAGCAACAACTGCCAAAAATTAATTTTGGAAGGGATCTTCCTATTGTTTCACAATATACCTTAATTGTATAATATAATCAATCAGAATTCATCACTATAGTTCTCCAGTGTTACTTTTACAGCAGTTTTATTCTAATGAGGAATTTTAATAAGAACAGACACTCTTCTTTATCCATAAGAAAAATAATAATAAACTTAACCATGACACAAAGAACATCTCTTAGTGCTGACAATGGCTTTTGCTTAAGATGAAGTATTTTCACCAGTGAGCTCGTTGTTATGCATTACCGGCATGTGTGCAGTAGCCTAGCGTGACACCAATTTGCATAATTTCTCTTCTCTAGCAGGCTTCAAAAATAATAATAGGCATATGAGATAGAATCCATTAATTTTAAACTTCCTTCAGCAGCTATCTTCATGGAGCAGTTATCAAAAGAACCTTTAAAGAATTAAGTTTAATAAATTACAAATGTATTATTTGGGTTATGCTCTCTGGGTCTATAATCATCTAAGTTAAATTCAGTAACAAAGACCAAGGCAAATCCACAAGCAATCGGCTTGACATCTTCCCAGCCAGACTGACAAAAACATGGGAAGACAATGCCAATTTCCACTGCTGCTCACAGTTCATTATTTAACCTCAAAATCAGTTAGGCATTTTGGGGTACAGATAGGTAAAAGTAAAGTACAGATAGTGATAAACATAGAAGCTGCTCAGAGCTGTATGTTATTTAATGATGCCTTAATCTACAGAAAGGAACCAACCCAACTTTGTTGTTTCCTGATGTGACCCCAAAAACACCTTACAATTTGTTAATATTTAAGGCAAGCGTAAAGATTAATGAGTTAGCAAACTGATGGGAAGCTAGTTTCAGAAAAAAAACAAAGTGAAAATAGCTTGCCACAGTATAATATAATAACTGAGGGATGTTTTCTTATCTTCATTTGTATATTCTGACTTGCAAAGCCAAAACATTGCTGCAGTACTCTGATTCTCTCTGATGTTCATCTGGTAAAAAGTCTAGCTTTGTAACTCCTGGTATATGATCATCAGTAAGAAAGATCTGATTTGTCTTTATCGCACAAGGGAAGATGCCTGAAAGTCTACACAATCTACGTATAGGCCTAATATCCACTAAGACAAAGACATTACCAAAGTACTCAGCTATCCCTCTGAGGGAAAAAGTACAAGCATCCTGGGAGAAACAACACATGGCAACGTGGACACAAGCAAACATTCTCAGAGCTTGCTCCTGCCAGGTAATTCACATTGAGAAGCACCAATCAATTTCAATTCCTACTGACTCGTGGGATTTGAGGGAGATTAACAGCTCCAAGAGCTGCGATCTTGTAGAGAGAACAATTTAATAACAACAACAGAATCATCCGTGAACTTTCAGAATAGAATTTAAACATAGAATAAAGTAACAAATCTTCACAGATTAACTCTTGGGCTGTTGCAGATGAAGAAAGTTAAGAGAATGCCTGAACTTAATTTACAAAGAGAAAGCATGACAGGTAAGGATGCTGTACCATGCACTGGGTACAGGAACTATGACCTGGAATAACTGCCTTTAAGAGTTCGTTAGCAGCTATTCAGTTTTCTTTGACAGTTTGTTCAGTTTACAACAGCTCTGCGTTCCATACTGTGGGCTTTCAGAACCTAAAAGAGGAAAACATCTTGTGATACCACTCAACAAACCAAAAAGAGAGAGAGAATAAATAATGTCACCACAAGCAGCACTGAACTGAGAAATACATTAAGGCTTCCACCATAAAAGCAAGTGAATTAGATTGTACACACAATATGAAACAGTATATACAGCACTATGTTTCCATCAAAGTTTCACAATGCTTTCACCTACAGACATTATGTTCTATCACATTATATAGCAAAGGGTGATATTTCCTCAGTGAGGATTACCCTCTGCAAAGACCCGCTGTTCCTACCTCTCTGTTTAAGCGGAGAGTACCTACTAAAACTGCAAACCTTGAAGCGGAACAGAAGTATGCAGAGATCAGGAGGAATGTTTTGCTTATCAGCAAGCATCTTTTTTTGTGAAGAGAGGCTGCTTTTGCTTTAAAATGGCTCATGAGAATCCCTTTCCTTTAACCTTCTGGCCTTCCTTGATAGGTGGTTTCTCTTCAAACCCATTACGTGACCAAAACCACCCACTGACGTCTAGTCTCTCAGTTTAACACTTGATAACTCTCCTCTCACACAGAGTATTTAATCCTTTATTTAATGCTATTCATTCATCAAAATTTGTTTTTTCCTCTGTTAGCTTTGGGCATGTGCAAACTTTACATACAGAAGTACAACAAACAAAGCAAATACACCCCCATTCAAAATTATGCTGATTGATAGACTTACACAGAGAAACTTCTCACTAGGAAACAGAAATCATATTGTTTATCGATTGCCTAAACTGTCCCAACTGTCGATATACCTGTATTACATGCACATTTCTGTAAATCGATTGTCTAGCAGCACTACTGTTCACACAATGGAAAGCTTACCTCCCAGCTTAGAACGGCAATAGTTGCACAAAAAGATACTCACTTGAGGGTGTTCTAGCAAAACCAATATACTGAGTTGCTTTTTTGGAAATTGCCATATCTGATTTATATCTTTGTGGTATCACTTGTACAAAGGTAATTTTCTATAATGAATTATTTATTTCCTGTTGTAATCAGACATCTGAGATAGTCATAAATATTTATATGTCCAGTTAATTCACTAATGAAAACTGAACTAATTCTAAAAATGGGATGTTATCTCAGGAGCACGCTACCCTAACAGTCTGCTCAACCTTTATATTAGTGAGCAACCTTTATATATAGGAAGCAACTAACAGGAGCTGGAAGAAACCTGATCTTGAAAGCATGGTATAGGAATGGGCTCAGGTATCAGGACAGAATTTTTTGCATACCATAGAAATACTATCTCACTTTTCTCTCTCTAATCTCCCAATTTTAAAACTTGCAATAACATCCTCTACTCTTATACTCCTCTGCACTCCTTGGGTTTCTCATGATCATTCCAGAGAGACTTCCTCTTCAGCAATGGAAAATATCTCTTCTTCTTAGGCACTGAGTTATTGGCTTGTGTATTGGTGTGTGCAGCTCCACTATCCTTTACAGCCTCTAAGAAATGATTTGGGCTGGTGGCTGCCCGAGAGCAATTCAGTACCATCTACGGATTGCAAGAGCCTATGGGCACAAATCCCTCTAAATTGGCTGACTGCACCAATATCATCCCTCACTCAAACCAGGTCAACGTAAATGGCTAATAAAAGGATTTATTTACTACATACGTGATAGTCAATACAGTTTATCAAGGTTTATAATGTCACAAGAGAACAGAAATTAAAACAAACATGTCTACATCCATCTTGACTCAGATCAGCCTTGAAGGGTCATCTTACCTAATAAACTCATTGCACTATGCCAGCTCATATGCCCCTCACAGAAGGGAATGCTACTTTGGCAACCATTTTTGTTTTATAATCCATCCCCATCTCTGGACAATTTGCCTTTGTCTGCTCCTGTAAACCACAAACTACTACTCATTCATCTAAGAAGGGAGTAATCTGTTCCTCAATCAAACTACTGCTTGCCATCTTCTGGAGAGGCTGATGGCTTCAGGCCTGAAGAGTCTCACCCCATAATACACTTTAGTGATTAGTCATATCTGGCTCAACCGTTCAGTCTGTTGGTCCATTGTGAATCATAACATTAGCTGGAAAACGGTCAAACCTCAGAGACAAAGTCTCTCTATATGCTAACATTCAGATATTTGTATATTTGTTAGGTTGTAAATTAAAAGCCATACCTTTAAGCAGACACACAAATGCGATCAAAGTATGTGTCATTTAACTGAGTCTTTTTAATAGAGGCTGCATGTGATGATAGTAATGAAGTTATCTGGAGTTAGATACTGGTTTAGGATGCAATCCTACTTTAGAGCACTTCCAAAGTAGGACTACAGATCCTTTGTATAGCTCAGTCCAGAACACAGAGAGAACACTGCTCTCACGAGTCTGGAAGCAGAGGTATAACTGCAAATGCTAGGAAATAATGTTACAGACTATGAACACTGCTTTCCTCTGCTCACTACTGAGAAAGGTCAGCCACAAAAATGCCACAAAGTACAAAGACCGGTGATTTTGAAACTGCAAATTCATATATCTTAGCTTCAAGGGCAAAAAAAGGAAAACCCATCTGACAGGGACAGATAGAGAAAGCTATGTTCTGCTGGACTTGTTCTCTGAACAGTAATTCTCTCTTTCAAGGACCTCAGACCTACAGTGATTTCAGAAACGATCCACTGGCTGCCTGGGCTGCAGGAACAAAAAAGGAGGAGGAAAAATGAGAAGTTGTAAACCACAGTTCATTCTGTACCTTCAACTACTGCATGCCAGTGAAAATGGAAGAAAAACTTTCAGATGACAGTCAGATTCTGAAGTTGTTGATTTATTTCCTAATTCAGAAGTAAAAAGGAAGTACAGTGCAATGTCACAATACAGAAGGAATATGGTACTCCATGTAAAAATGAAATCCATTAGAGGTTTGGTTGTTATTATGTGTACAAAGAAAACACTTTAAAAATGTGACTGTCAAAAGATGAAGAGACAATCACGCAAGTTTATGAGTTAAATATGTCCCTGATGAAAGGTCTTATCACAATCACTCAAAAGGAAACTACAGCAAAATCCAGAATTAATTCTGACAAGACAATTAGATTGTGTCAGCAACTGAAGCCATCAATTCCAGAATGACTCTTCTCTTGAGCGGGCTGTACTCTGACATAAGACAGGTGTTGAGGAATCCAAAATACTAGAAGACATGTTAGACCTGCAGCAGACAGGCATGTGAGCTCTGACTGAAGCAAGGTCAGCATGTAAAACTCCTTATCAGCTGCAACAACCAGCACAGAATAATGCCCAGCATATTTGAAGAGGCATAAGCAGCACTATGGGTTGCCTAATTTTGCAAGTTTGCGATGTCAGGGCATCTGCTTCTCTTGGGAGCAGCATTTAACCTGAGACCATCACCCTTTGTCCCTGCCTGATCTGTCCTACAGCCATGCCTCTGCCTGAGCATGTACCCCATTCATCCAGACCCAATCCCTAACCTGTGGGGCCTTGAGTCTGCCTCATTGCTACAGACTCACCTGGCAGTCACTGGACTGTCACTGACCCTGGCTGCCCTCCCTGGGCCTGCTCCCCATGCCTGGCTTGGGACCTGCCAGGATGCCTCATGCTCAGTGAGGCCACTGCCCCTGCTGCCTCACTGGTGCACCCAGTGCAGCCCAGGCCTCACTGCAGAATGTCTACTGGCACTTTGCCGAAGTCTTCTGTCAGGCTAGTCTCCCTCAGAACACACAAAACCTCGCGTGTTTTTCACACCCAAGAGTAGCAAGACCTACACATCCTTGAGTGCATATCAAGAGGCAGAACCAGTGAGATCCAATAGCCCTATCAACAGATGAGCCAGATACATTTTTCTCAGGGTCGCTATTTTCTCCGGCTTAAAGGAAGACAGATGAAGATACGCATGCTACATTATTGCCTGGTGACAACCATTAGGGTTCATAGAGTCTCTGATGTCTGTATCCTAAGCTACATACTATTTACATAGAAAATGTTTACTGACATAAAAAGCAGTGTGATGTGGAACATGTAAGGCAAATATTTTGAGGTAAACAAATGCTTTTTTGTCTTTTTTTTTTTCTTTTCTTCTTTCACACAGAGTAGGCAAGCATTTCAGGCCATAAGGACATACTGTTCTTAATTAACTGAGTAATTATTAAGATAACTAATATTTAATTACACAAAAGACCACACTGTAAAGCAGAACTCTATTTCAGGACCTGCTTTAAAAAAATCCTCTCTCCCAAAACCTATTTTCAAATTTAATTATTTTGATACTTCTATCAAATAAACAGCTCTTGCAAAATTCTGGTAATTTAGTATATATTATTTAACAAAATTAGTCTTTGCCACAGAGCAAAACAATTCTGATTCGTAAGTCTCTGGAGTTCATAAAAGCATAAGACTAAGTTTGAACAGTAACAAAGTATTCTTCTGGCTGATGAAATATTCATGCCCATTTGTCATCCAGACTTTAGTAAGGAGGAATATAGCCTTTTCACTTTTGTTCAGTAAAGAACTGGCAAAGATCTTTCCTTCACTGAATTCTGAATGTTAGAGTAAGATGCCTCCTGAAATACGCCTAATAATTTCCCTTTCCTGTACAACACAGTAGAGGAGAGATTTTAAATTTTCTTAGAAAGGAGACTCCGTATTTCAGGTAGACAAATAAGGTCTACATATTTGCACCATCCAAAGTTTACAGAAGTCTTCATCATTAAAACTTCATGCTCATACTATGTTTTCTGCATCTCTCCAGATGTACCATTGTTAAGACTCAGCAAAATCAGATTAAATAAAGACATAAAGGTACACCATAGGCCACCTTACAATTATTAAAATGGACTACCGTAAATTTCTCATGGTGGTAGTACAACGTTCATGACATTCTTTACAAGATATGTCCCAGCAGCAGCAATTCTTGCAACTTTTTACAAAGATACTGGTGTAACTTTGTGGCAGCTGTCCATGCACTTTTTATTAATACACAGACAGAAGCATAACTGTATGTCATTTCTTCATTAATTTTCTGACCCTTATTTAATTATTTGGTTTAGGACAACCAGAGTATGTATCTCTAACTGATTGCATTCAGAACAGACAGGAAAACATGGCAAAAAAGCAGAGTTCTTAGAGGAGAAAACAAAACATGCTCTCCAACACACTTCAAAAGTACAGTAAGTGTGTGGATAACAGTGGGACACAGAAAACACACCAATGAACATGGTCCTTCTTATGGAAAGTAGTGAGCATGGAGACAGTAACCAACTGGATGATGAAAAGAGAAAGGTGAAATCCTCAGGAATGGTATGTTACCGTAAGAGCTTGCTACCGCAGGGAGTGGGGAAGACAGCAATATATCTGTTTCAGAAGAAAAGTATGGCATGACTTTTTATAGATCTAGAAATACACTTGTGTGCAGTGAATTTCTTCCTTCTGTGCTCCTGAGGCACAGTAATTAAGGCAAACACCTTCTTTAGAGCCCCACCAAGTAAAAAAAAAAACCCAAACATTTTGAGCCCTAGCAGCAGTGTGGTGCTGATTGCTGGGTCCCTTTCCAGCTGCTTCAGTAGGTCCCACTCTACTGCCAGCTTCCTGACTTTCAAACACCCCATTTGTGGCCCTCGTCTTGCTTTACTGTGCAGTGCTGATTGCTGGCTCTCAGTCCCAGGGGGGTTCCAGTTTCACTTTGGTTTAAGGTTATACTACCAGTTTCCTGCCTCATGTGCTTGTTATCAGAGCTTCTGTTATTTCTCCCTGAGGAGCTGTTTGTAGTCCTTCCTTCCCCAGTGGTTAATATTCCCTTTATTCTCTTTCAGTCAGCACACAGTAAAATGCAAATAAGAGTTGAACAGAAATTCTGCTGCACTACCTGAGCTTGGGCAGGCACGCGTTATTACCAGTAAGTACAGGTTAATCAGATGTCAGAGTGAGTTGATACCGCCCATCAAAAGAAAAACTCCAATTAACTATCTCCAGAGAGCTCCCTGAAAACTGGAATCTACTAATGCACCAGCAAGGAAACTGCACTAACGTCTCCTCCTATTTGACTAACACCAGTCCTTCCTCTACATTTGATGACAATGTATGTGATTTTCAATACAGCAGTTTAGTTTATAATTGTTTTTTCACTGAAACAGTGATCTTGCCACAATACGAGGCATTATACCAGATACATTTTATAAGCAAATACCCTACCTTTCAGCCTATTCAAAATATTTGTTACAAACGAATGTAAGACCCACAGCTGAAAAATATCCTTTTAATTAAATAAATGGGGGATTTTCCCTATAAACATAATTGCAAATTATTTTTAACACTTTTCCAAAAGTATAAAAGATAAGTCATTTTAAAATACTCTAACTTTTTGAAGATAAACTCTTCTTTCTTGAACTTGTTTTTAATCACAGGAAATCTTTTGAATCATGTACCTTATCTACCATATTTATCCCATTTCATAATCTTTCCTGGCTTGCCTCTTGGAGCATTAATTCAGTGCTCCATCTGCTACAGCTGCTCCTACTGCAGGTGACATTTATGTTAGGTTTGTTTCCTCGGAAGAAAATGTATTAGAAAAGATAGTCTGACAGGTCTTTATATCCAATTCCCAGGCTACACATAAAGTGTAAAGATCATCCATGTAACTATTGACAGAAACGATGAGAGAACAAGAGATGACAACAAGATGTGCACCAAATATGCCCTCTTCTTACAAGTGAGATGGAATTAATCACACCTATCTTTCAGCCCCCCAGTTAGTTTAAAACAGTGTGGAAAACATACAAGGAGATGTGAAAACTGCCATCCCACTCCGCACTTCTTACTAGTCCTCCTGCTTAACGCACTCACGGTTTATTTCCCACACGTTCAGGAGAACTTCTAGCAACAATGATGTTATATACTTTCAGTATCAGAAATGGGTCTTTAAATATTTTTTTCTTTTCCTTGCAGAACAGACTTTATACCAATTCTTTAGAGAAAATGCAACCATGTAACAAATAGCTCAGTGGCAGGTTGCTTGGACATTCTGCAAACATGACAGGATTGTCCCGTGGCAGAGGTGAAGCAACTGGATACTGGTTACCTCGGTGGTATCTAGACTGCCTAGCTGACAGATTTAGAGATGAAGAACCTGAAGGAGAATAGCTTCTGCTCTCCCTGTACCTCCAAGTTTTGCCAACTAATCTCTAAGTTAACATATTAAAACTATGCAACAAGTGGCACAGGGAACTTTCCAGTAATTTCTCCGGTTTCTAAGTCAAAGGGCAACTATCCCAGAGAACAAGAGTTGAAAAAATATTTTTTAAAATGAATGCCCTGATGAGGCGCAAATCTGGGGTGAGCTGCTGAGCTTACAAAGGCAAACCACTTTCTGCCAGCCAGAGTTTTGGCACATTCAGTGGGATTACCCTCAAGCCTTCTTAACCCTATGGAGCAACCCGTTCTCTGGAAATCATTGCACCACACTAGGCTATTTCTCCATTTACATTTTTCTCTCTTCTTATGGCAATCCTTACTTAGTGTTAAAATTTACTGCCAATTACTAATTTTGGATACATTTACTCAGAGGAAAAAAAAATAGATCCTGAAGAAAGAATTGTATATTATTATATATATAAACCTCTAGCCCTGCCTTTCAGGCCCAAATTAACTACGTTTCCCTCCTACCCTTCAGTTCATTCCAGGCAGCATAGCAGAGAAGAGTAGAAATAGGGATACCTTGGAAGAGGCGAGAACTGGCTATAGCACAGATCACCAACTAATAGTTGAACACGTTATTCTTATAGCTCAACTATCATAAACCATTTCTCTCTTTTCTTGACATTTGCTCAATGCCTAAGCTGAGGATAGAAGTAGCAGAGAACACTGAACAAGGGAACTCTCCACCTGGCAGGTTATTAAAATTCTGTTTGCACATGGAAATATTTATGAAACAATGGATGGGATTTTTCTTTTTCCAAGTAGTAGTCAAACATACAGACAAGATCCCCCTTGCGATCAGCATCACTCTTCTATTAACTGGAAATTAAAATTCAGGAAAATAAAAAGAGCAGAGACAGCACACTTTCATACAGTTTTAAGCAGCACTTGCTGTTGCTTCAGATTGCAATTCCAGGAAGAAAATTTTCCCTAAACATTCCTATCTTTTCCTTTATTATCCACAAAAAAAAAAAAGACAGATGCCTCAACCTTCTTGTATCTTAATAAGAGCCCAGTCTATTTTTGCATACGATACACCATTTTCATATGAATCTCCAACCCATATTTAGCGTCAGTCTTGCTGGACTAAAGCAGCCCATGGTAAAACAAGTGTCCTTCCCGTTTGCAGGATACCTCCCCCATTGTAGGATATTATAAAGCCTTTACCAAAGCAGTCACACTATGCTGCTTATTAGCGACACAGACTCCTCCTAAAGAATTGTTCTGCAAAAAACTTCTATGTTCTGAAAGCTGTAAGTAGAAAACAGCACACCTGGAACAAGGAGATACAGGACTGCAGTTCGCAAGGTCTATTTGAGACTTGTAAGAAAGAAAGGCTGGGAAGGCAACAAAGCTAAGGCGTAATTGCACACCTACAAGTTCAGCACACCTTCCATAGTAGAGCTGGAGCTGCGTCAAGGACAGAGCAGAGGGTTTACTTGGTACTAGGGCAATCTGATGCACTGTGGTCTTAGGGCACCCTTACTGGCATACATATCATTGCAACACTCCAAGATCCTCCACCTAGTCCCCAAAACATTCATATATATGCAAGTCACAAATCATTTTGGAGAGGAAATCGTGGCGTATAGTACAGATCACTGTGCATTCTACAGATACATCTATCTTGCAAAGGCAGCTTTGTCAAGGACACAGGCATCTGCTGGCTAATAGGGGTCAAATCTTTTATACACATGGATAACTGTGCATCTCTGCAAAAATGTGCTAATCTAACTATATTTTTTCTTGCAAGAGTGAAGATCACCTTAGCGCGACAGTGCCAACTGTCTTGTCATTAGCTCCATTATCACAATGGCTTAAAAAGAGCTACTCTTGTTAATATACCCATACATAAGAACCCCAGGCAAGAACTTATTTTTTTAAAAGAGCTAACACTTAGATATGTAAATCCTTAGTTGGAAACTGTGTTACCTACAGCACTAATATTCTCAGTGAACTAATTTTTCTTTCCAAAATTTTTGATAATGAAATCCCTGGGTTTCATTTCACAGTAGGTTGACACTGATGTGGCCACGAGCCCTGGTGAGAAAGGGAGCTACCAGGACGAAGTATACCGTGAGACAATTCTTCAGACAGGAGTTACAATGAAAGCAGTACAGGCTGCACTCTTCAAAATCCATTGTTTCTTATAATATCAAGGTTGTAAAAGCTTATTCCTCCTCCAATTCTGTAAGCACTGCCCATCATCAAAGCCACCAACACTACAAACTCGTAACTCAATTCTAGCAGCTTTCAAGGTATGATTTGTAACAACCACTCTTTGGAAGGCTGCTAACAGGTAAGGCCTGTAGAACCTAAGCACTGTATTTTCATTCAGAGGTGAGGCTGCAGAGTTCCCTAGCAAATATAACTAAGAATTTTACCAGTCACAGAGATCTCTATTTCATCATGCCATGCACCACTCAATTCAAAAGTCTCTCTAGCAAATAGTTTCTGAACAAAGGAGAAAGAGATGTGGCTGAACAAGCCCACAATCACAAGGGCAGTTCTACCCTTAGGGAATGTTCGTGAATAGAATTAACACCTCTAGTGCAACAGGAGTCAACTACCGCTGTGCTGCTCCAAATATATGAAGGCCACATTGAGAAGCAACAACAATCAGTAACCATTATTTTTCATTACAAGTTCTCAGTAGCTTCCTTTCACAATGTTCTCGGTGTTATGAGGAAATCAGGAGTCAGCTATTTTGCCTAGCTTGATAGCTTCCATTTCATTACTTGAGAAAGAAAGGAAGAAAAAGTTGAAGGAATACAGCTGTAAGCAGAACAACACTTCACAGCTACTAGCTGCCCAGCTGCAATATAATTATGATATGTTAGCACAATAAGACAAGGACTTATCTATTTTGTGGGAAGAGAGTCACAACAACACATCTGTTTGTTCTCCTGGGTGCCATAGAAGATGATGTTTAAAAAAAAAAAATCTTTCTTACCTAATCCAGTTTGCTTCAGGACTTGCTGTGTTCTCAGCTGCTGCAACAACAAACATAAAAAGCAAAAGCTTGACAGCCTTCAAGACACTTGAGATCTTTGGCATTTCTCCAGCTGTTTCAAAGTAACAGGCTACCCAAGCTAACAGTTGTTCCCATACAGAAAACGAACTGCATGCATTATAGTTCTATTCCAAAGGTGATTAACAACAAAAGAGAATAAGGTGAAAAAGGTTGCGTTCCTTAC
Organism: Rhynochetos jubatus; assembly: GCA_027574665.1. Taxonomy (NCBI): domain Eukaryota; kingdom Metazoa; phylum Chordata; class Aves; order Eurypygiformes; family Rhynochetidae; genus Rhynochetos; species Rhynochetos jubatus. The sequence goes on from CM050654.1 coordinate 22,119,682, forward strand.
CGGACATAGCTCCTGTTGGCCATATGCTGGGCTCAGGCAAAGGTACTGTCTCTCTGAGCAATAAATCTAGAATAGGTAAAGGCTGAATTATTAACAAGAACATGAGGAGGTCTCAAAAGCACCTGATGAATGAAACAGAAATTCAAAACTTTCAGTCCTATTTAGTTTGTAAAGGGAACCTAAAGAGTTTCCTGATCCCTTGCTCAATTGATCTATTTCAAACACTAAATGGTATATGGAAAAAAGCAGGATATGCTTTATTGCAATGCGGGGAATCATGAACAGTCCCTTAAACTGCCTTCATACCCATCTGTTACAAAGTAGAATTTGACTAAAATGGAAATATCTGGCTTTCATCATATGGTAGTTGTATACATTCCCATTCCACTGGTCACCTCTCTTTTCAGTCATTAACTGCTAATATGCTTCCAACACTGTGTTTTGGCCTCCAGCTTTTTGTACCCAAGACCATAGATGTGCTCTTCAAGCAACTTATAATTGCCCTGATACAGTCTCTAAGTTCATACAGTATTCCAGGTTTAAAATTGGGTCATCCAATTAACTTTGAATATGGCACAGCACAGCAGGAATGAAATCTATGAATTTCTGGGCAAAGGCTGGAACTTCTTTTACATAACTTCGTGTCTTTTGATACTGCTGATAGCAATTAGAAAGTACCAACCACCGTAAGAAACCTTGCCAGGATGAAAGGAAAAATTGACATCATTTTCTCCTCTCAAGAGAGAATTTTCTAGTTCCTCTGTATTCTGTTCTGCAGAATTCTTATTATCACTTGCAATGCCATGCAGCAGACACTAATGATTAGGACAGCATTCAGAAAATGCCATTATCTATTCAGACACTGCATACTGCACCTAAATGCTAGGTTCCTCATTCTAGTGGTGGGAGACACAGGACTCATGAAAAGTATTCAAATGTGAACACCCACATGGAAGTTGGACTTTTAAACTGACAGTCACAACAGTGAGAAAGTAGGACCAGCATGTGAAGCTGGGAGGGGGGCATCACCCAGGAAAAGGACATGCCTGAAACTCTTTGACTGCATGGCACCTTTGTGAAACTGGGACTGAGGGCCTTAACGTGCTTACTCCACTGAAGTACCTCCCCCTTCCTGGAATTCAACTTTCTTTCTTATACCTTGCTCTGAACTCCCTCCAGGTTTGAACCTCAGGCAGCCAAAGCCAAGGGGCTGGCTCACACTTAGAGACAAAGGAAGATGGACAATTACATCCTGTCTTCTATGAATAAAACTCAGCTAAATACAAAGCAGGATGTATGCATATTTATTAACAGAGGTGCCATCTGTTTTATAGAGTCAACCTTGCTCTTGAATACATAATTTTCACACCGCAACTCCTTGGGTGACCACCACCTTCACAGAGCACTCTTCTGTCCTTTAGATGCTCCCTTACCTCTTCCTATCTCCCCTCCCCATTTTGGGAGCTACATGGCTTTATCAAAGAGCACAGTGATAATCCGTCACAGCAAACAAGTCCACATATTTGATTCCTCCTGTTAGCATGAGGAACACGGGTCTGTATTTTAGTCTGTAATGCAGAAGTCTACTAAAATGCACCCTCTGAACTGGATGATTGCCAGACACGTTGCATCTTGCTTATTCTGCTGCAGTACAGCTCAGGCCAATCTTATGAGAAAGAACTAAACAGTAACAACAACAGAAAAACTCCTACTGAAGCGCTGATTGTCCCTGCAGATGTAGAGCATTCCCAACTTCCCTGAAACAATCAAGCCGAAGGTGCCTCTCTGTTCTCTGGCTCTACATGATTACAGTTCAGCTGTGGAACAGATAGGTAAAATGTTCAGTGCTGACCTGGCCAGCTATGCTCAGGGTTTGCACGAGGCTTTTTCCCCCCTTCTCCTTCTCTCTTGCTGATCCAGAGGCCCTCCTCGCACCTCACTTTCTTCTCTCTTGTATTTCCTTGGGTTAGATCACTAGAACTCGCCTCTAACGACAGAAGCTTGGAATGAAACAGAAGCTACAGACAATGTATCACACTAAGCGTGTTCAGGTGACAGCTTAAATCTAGGGCTAGGGAAAAAAAAACAAAAATCACCAACCAATTTTTTAAGCAGAGCAAAGGCAAACTAATACCATAATTTTCAGTACTTCAAAAGCCCTTGCTGAACAGGAATGTTCCTTGATTACCCTTACAGCTCTGCAGTGTATCAGCACTTTGTCTATTATTCCCTTCTCCTCCACTTCCCCAGTGGCAGAAGGCTTGTAAAGACAGGAACTCCTGGTTTTGGGACACAAAATGTGTCTCTTCCTCAGACAAGCCTGCATTCGGGAGCCCCTTGGTAGTGAGCATCTCCAGGCATTAGTGCAGCAAGAACCATTGTCTTTGTCCAACGAACCTTTTATTCTGAAGGCACTTGGCACAAACGCTGCAAAATTGGTCCTGGCAGCTTTAAAGCGACCAAACAGCCACTACACTGCTTACTAAGTCTCTTTTCTCTGTAGCTGGGAAGTCAGTACAGGTACAATATTTACTCTAATCAAGGATTTTGGAAACTACTGGATAAAGTACTTACTCTGCACATACATCAACAGGGCAGCACATAATTATGAGGAAGGAAACACACAGCAGCCCTCACCCTCCAACGCACACAAACGCATCGCTGCAGACAACGTTCCCACGGGTTCTGACGCATGGGACACCCTGGAGCAGCAAGCACCAGCACAGGAGAGGAAACAAGTTCATCCATGTTTCCAAACCTATCCATTTGTGCTCTAAATGACTTTCCATTTTAGAAGGGTCTGAAATGGCTTTTAGAAAACTATATCCACCTTGTCTTCTAGCCAGACTACTATATGAAAATCTTAGCTCAGGAGAAAGAGAGTTCTGCTTAGTTCAAGTCAGATTTTTATTTTTGGAATGAAACTTGCATGAAGTCTTCTGTTTTTACTTTATGTGCTACAACATCAATAATTTTCACCAACCTGGATAAACACTAGACGATTAAAGGATATAATGTTATAAAAATAAATGCAATACAGTTTGAATTTGAACATTAAGAACTGAGCTGGACTTCAGTTTGGGGGTACAGAGGATCTAAAAAAGGGATTCTGCATATTTTCACAACACATTCCACAAGACTCCACGGTAGGTTAAGATGTAACTAGCTCACTGAAAAGCCTCAGTAACTACATCCAATTTGCTGACACTGAACCAGTATTATTATATATCTCCATACTTAAGAAATTTCTGTACACGAGCATAGTTTCTGACTTAATAATTCCGACTTAATAATTTCAGAATACCTCACAAAACACTGATCCTTGGTTTTCACAGTAAATGAAACTGGAATTCCAGAATGCAGATTTTAAACGGGAGAATGAAGCAAAAAACCCTAGCTTTCGAGTATGAAAATTGAAAATCACTATGTGCTTATAACAAACTGAATGCACTGCTTCCGAGAACTAACTAGAAAGAATTTTAACTTAGTTTCTTCGTGATTTGTGTGAGGTATTGTTTATGGATAACATACATTTTTGCTTTCCTTTTTAACCACTGCATACCTGTACGCACCAGGGAGGGAGAAAAGGGCACACATATCTGCTTAAAGGAGCTTATCAGAGATTGTAGCATTTGCAATGTATATTATGGTTCACTAATTACTAGTACGTCCCTTAAAGAAGTACTATACACTACAGCCAGGTCTATTTTGGTATTTCAGGAACTTACAGATATATCTCTTCAGTTATTCACGGCTGTGTCTTGATGCATCTGAATCCTGGGTCACGGCTACTTCTCGCCCTGTAGGATCTTCTGCCATTTTTACCCATTTAAGCATGGGGGGTTTTTGGAGTACTGCTTCCCTATAGGTTTTGGGAGAAGAGGCGCAGCGGGTTACCACCCGCAGAGGCAGGGTGCCCGCACGGCCTCAGCAGCAGCGCTTGCATGGTGCTGCCAGCGCGCGCCGGGCAGCCCAGCGCCCTCACCTCAGCGCCCGTCAGCGGGCCCGGGGCCGACTCCCCTCCCCGCCGCAATGCCCGCGGCTGAAAGCAGACTCCCTGGGTCTGGGGGAAAGACAAGATCCCGGCGGTAGTGGCTAGCCGTGCCAGCCCCGACTCCCGCAGAGAGGCGACAGCCCCTGCCCCGCTCTGGGCGCCAGCGGACTGCCAGGCAAACGGCGACCGCCATTTCAAACCCCCTCTCCGCTGAGGCGCGACACCCACCCCGCAGGGCCGCAGACCGGGCGGGAGCGGAGCCTCAGCCCGGCGGGCAGGGCGAGACGGCGTGGCAGCAGGCGCTGCTGGAGCCGGGCCCGCGCGCTGAGGCGGCGGCGGGGCCTGCGCTTTGCCGCCGGCGGGGCCCGCGCCGCGCGGCTGTGGCGGCGCGCGCCGTTACCTCAGCGCGGGCGCGGGAGCCCTCAGCGAAGCGCAGCACTGCGCCCGGCGGGGACGGGCCGGGTCCCTCAGAGAGATCGGTTAAACACCGGGAATTAAGTGATGTTTAGCGAGCTTTAAAGACACAGGGAGAAGCAAGAAATAAAATTCAGGCGTGTGTATGCGTAATGAGTATCGCACGGCTTTCACGGAGACCTACGAAACGCCTCTCTTGTCTCGGTGCGTCAGTTCATCGTTCTGAACAATGAACGGCGAGTGCAGCTCCATCTGTGCTCTGAGAAACCAGTCCTGGTGGAGGAAATTATTTCACAAAGCACTTCTGGCCCTGTGGGAGGGAGTGGGGAGCGGTACCCCCATCTTTGCGCTTCTCCTTTGCACCGGTTAGTCTTTATTTGAGCGGAGGCACTGCCATTTTCCAGCTTGTTTCTGATCGCCTGATGAGAAGAAATTCAGGCAGGTGTTTCTCCGATACCGCTTTTCTTTGTCTACAGAAAAATCTCTGAGAAGCAAGTGGGAGGCTGTTCCATGCTCAGTGTGCCAGTGCTTCTTCCCAGTGAGCACAGCACACAGGGCTCCCCACGAACCCTTCTCTAGCAATCTCGTCACAAGTGTTCTGCTGGCTCATCGTGACTAACTGCTTCTTCCACAGAGTTTTTAATTGTACCTGTCTCATAATGAGACATGCTGATCCGTAAGATAAGCAGGCCTCTATTGGGGTAGTCAGAAGCCCGCTGTTGGGCTCTGATCAGCCTTACCTGGGGGCTGTGTTTTAGGTGACGATTCCTATCACTATAATTTTATCTGTTACAAATATAGAGCAACAGCCCTAATCATCAGCTTCAGTGTGGTCTGACGTGCTCCACAGCATCCAATACCACTTAAAATAGGAAAGCACTAGATCAGGTCTTTGGCTGTTTCTAACTAACAAGTAATGTGTAAGTAATCTTCATAATTAAAAAAAAAAAGACGAGGGTTTTATATCCATATATTTTCATAATTATTTAAGATGCCAACTTTAAAGACTGAGGAACAATGGCATTTCTCCACAAAACTCTTCCAGTACCACCTTTATCCCTTGCTGTGCCAGGTTTTTCTTTAACAAGGCAATAGTTTCTAAAAGGGAATTGTCATCATTCTGACTGAAGTACAGGGGGGTTTTTCTACCTTTCTATCATTGAACTCTGTGCTTTGTAATCCTATAGACACACATTTTTTTTCTAGCATCCACATTCTAGTAAATTATGTCAAGATAATTCTTGAAGCCAAACCTTAATTCAGGTGGTTGGTGAGAAATGTAAATCCTAAGCATTTTCTCTGAATTTAGCCCATAAAATTAGCCCAAGAAACTGAGGTGATACGAGAGTCTCCACAAGTAGCGCTCCATTTCATGCTATCATTGATTTGTTGAAATTTTGTATACTGGAGCATACAAGCTATTTTTTCTCTGGCTGTCTGTAATGGTAATATCCTGTAGTATACAGGATTATATAAACATTAAAATAACACACATAATGTAGACAATAAATAGTAATACAGACACACATCTGGTCAAGCTGACCCTGTTGGACAATTAATAGGCTTGTCCAAGGGGGATCCAAACATTTAGTCCTACATGCCCTCAGTTTACGAAAGTTAAAATATACCTTAAAACATCCCTGTCCGTTCTAAGGTTCTAAAACATCATTGTTCTTGATCAAGTTGTGTAAGAAGCACCTAGATTCAAGCAAAAATAACATCTGCATGCATAATTCTGCACATTTCCCCTCAGTATTCTCAAGAATTCTTTGATACAAATCTAGAAGCTCTTGGTATTCACAGGTTATCTCCCAGATTCCTATGTTGGTTTCTGAACCATAGAAATTTCTTCTATTATCACTACTTAATTTTGGTTCATACCATCTAGACCTTCATGAGCTCTGTTACAAAAGCTCATTTACACCTTAATCTTCTTTCTTTCAATCTCTTGAGTTTATATTTCCCTCTACTTGCTTGCTTTGTACTGATGCTGATGCTTTTCCACTCCCTTTTCACTAGGTCCTTGCAGGCCAGTTAGAATTCCTTTTCCAAACACTGCCAGCCTGTTCAACATACCTGTTTCCAGTCACCGTACAGTCTTGATGGGTAAGTCCACTGTATTGGAGCTACACGAGTCATATGCTTGCAGACTTCGTATCCCATGGTGGATTTCCATCAGACAACGGTATTCTGCGGTGCAGCGATTTTCAATGCAGTGGCCTTGTTAGTACAACTGGAATTCACAACTTGCCCATAGAGTCATTCATGAATCACCAAAATATATTAATACGGAATTTGAAAAGGCAACTAAAGATTTAAAAATACAAAACTTTTAAATTAGAATAAAAAATAAGAAACAAACCCCCAAAAATCCTTCATTCTTATTTGCCCATTTCTTCAGGCTGTATTTGAAAATTAAATAATTTGTCATTTGTATGGCCATAGTTAGATACCAAAAGGTGAAGAGCTATTAAATGAAATGTTATAAACTCCTGTAGCCTAAAGAATTGAATGGGAATGGAGTATTTCATAGACAGTAAATACTCTACAGTATTCAGCTGGTGAGCTTTGGAAAAGTGTATACTATGAAGCGTTCCGTTGCTGCACATTAAGTAGGGGTTTTCTGTGAGTCTGTTAATTGCTAAATTGACATATAGTGCTGACTTGTAGTGAAACATGTAACCAACAAATTATAAATGGAAGTATTCTAATCATAAAACATATCATTATAATGGAACCTACTCTTTCAGTAATTAGAAAGTTGAGATGCACTGTCATACCCTGATTCATAGTTTAAAAATCTCCTTATTTGAATGGATATACACAAACATTATTCATTACAGTAAATCCCTTTAAAATCAAGAGGACTTCATGCTTTTTAAATACCTGTTCACCTCTCTGTGCATTTTAATTCACGCAGGGATGAATGTGCACACAAACAGAACGCATCATTGCATTAACCTACACACATCATAAACACTGGTGAATCAGAACTTAATGTAATAATATTTAACAGGTTTGCTGGAAGGGAAGAACGGTTGCTGAAGACTTTAAGGACACTGCTGAAATATGTATTACTCCCATGAAAATCTTGGGGCAGTTTTAAATTCCAGCTGTGCAAATACAGATCCAGCACTCTGAACTGTAAGTATCTGAGTTAATGTGTACTGTGTCATTATTGTCTTATCCTACCAGGTCACGTGGTACTGCTTTGGTACACCTTGTCCAAGGGTTGCCACCATCTTGGAAAAAACAACATAAAAAACCCCTCTGTGGTTCAACCAGCTCTTCACATGTCCCTTTCTTACCACAGTTCATCAGCGTTCTGCTTTGTTAATAGGGAGAGCTCAAATTAAGACGTCGCTGCATCAGTACTTGCCTCTTCTTCCAAACCATGTGGTATTTTGTTCACGTGGAAACTTCCCCCATCCTGCCTGCTGCTTTCCTCACCTGTATCTCTGCCTAAGAGCAGGGTTGCAGTATTTCTCAGAGCAAAGGAATAAGGTAAAGGGAAGGATAAGGCTTGCAGAGACTATAGTGTACTGTAATTTCTAATGGCTTTCTACAGCTCCCTGGGAGAGGCCCAGATCCCATCTCCAGTCCTAGATCAGCGCTTAGGCTGGAAGAGGGTCAGGGCGCCTGGAGGAAACAAAGGTGTCAATTCTCAGCCTGCTGAGCCAAAGCCCACTCTTGTCTGCTCTGTCCTGGAACAAGCAAAATAATTCAGAGTTCTCATCTCTAAATTGTAATTTCATCCCAAAGTCCTTCCCATCCTCGAGCACTCCCCATCCCATTCACTGCCCAAGAGGAAAAGCATGTGCAGGTACAGACACAGCAAGCTGCCTCCAAGGGATCCAGTAGCTAAGGTCTTATTGCAGTTAGGGTTTCACTTCGTGAGATGCCTGAACTGACAGCTCCTACCTTTAATGCGTCAGTGTGTACGTGCATACAAAGGTGGTTGCTCTAGCCGAGACATCTAGTTTTGTTCTCATTTGCACTGGTAGAAGAAAAATCCCGAACGCTGAACCTGCATTACCTGAATGCAGAGAGCACCAAGGGCAAAGGAACTGTGGAGTTTCAAAGCAAAAAACCAGCAAAGGGGACTGAAAAGGAGAGAGAACCTCCATTAAAAAATTCTTCAGCAATGAAGGAAATGAAGCAACGGTGATGTTAATGTAAAAGTGGATTCCACTGCCTGTGAAATCAATGGAAGTAGTGAGAACAATATTGGAGCTTTACACATATATTCAGAGGTGATTTAAACCACAAGCCAGGAGCAGAGTAGTCAGATAAGGACTATATAAGCACAGCAAAACTATGTAGGTAGCAGCGCAGCATTAAAGAGTAATTACACTTGCACTGGGAAAGGGAAGGAGCAGTTCAACAGTGTAACCGTTCCAGTCAAGACTAAAGTGCAAGGTACATAACCATAGTCCAGCCCTTACAAATCATAAGCCCAAACTGCAGACCTCAGGCACACGCCTGGAAACAGAAGGGGGGAGATGGAATGCCTGATGTAGAGACAGCACCGAAATGTAAATAGCATTGCTGAATGATAGTGAGTTAGAATTATATTGGATTCATTCCCAGCTGTAAGCTCCAGAGGAAAGGTGACTCAGAGGACTTAAAAGCCAACAAACAATACACAGAGGAGCCTACATGCTGTGTATTCTAGCTACCAACTGCCAAGAGAAGGATCCACACAGACTCTAGCAGTTATCAGCAGTTACCCAGACCACCAGTCAAGTTACCCAAATACCATAAACTTAACCCTTTATTACTTCTGCAGAGATGGAGTGTGATGCTCTCAATAGCAATCCTGTTTTGTTTAGCACAGCTGTCTTCACAGAGCCAGCAGTCGTATGACTGGGAGTGCCACTACAACCTCATAGCAACATTAAGAATTATTGCTGGGCAGACTTGGCATAATGATGTTTAAATCTCTGAATTTACCCTTAGTGGATGAACATCTGAAGCACTGAGTGGCCTATGTCACTCAAATGCTAGGCCTGACTAAGTATGCAGGACATATTAGTAAGTTCAGAAGGTGAACTTCTCCAAATAATCATTTCCCTTTCTCAAAGTTCTTTCTCCTCCCCCCTTCCCACATACAGCATTTTTTCCCCAGTGGTACAAGAAAATTAAAAGCTGCAGAAGAGAAAAGTGTTTCACGTTAAGATTATGCTATGCAAATTCCCAATAATTGTGCTGTATGATTCTAAAAAATAGCAATGCTGGGTAAGAGAAATCTAGAGTTCTTTATTTGCTGCTTTTCTTCTTACAGCTAATGAGTTCCGTTAGTGTTCGAAACCCATCTTTGCTGCCACACACTTACAAAGGTAAATCACTTGAACGGCTGAGCTTTCTTCCATTTACTGTTGCTAGGGGAACCAACTTGTTGGTATTCACCAGTGTACCATGTCTTCTGACCTGTTTTTCTGAGGGCCAAATGCAACGGAGCTGTACAGCATCCAGTGAAAAAACTTATTGCAGCATCCTGGGAAACACACTCACACAGAAAAGCAGTGTTACTGTAGTACCTTAGCTTGAGATTGCTTTGGATTTCTTACTTATTTCTTCAGACAGATAGGAATTGTAAAATTATACATAATAATTCCCTAATTCTGGCCACAATTTAAGCATAAAGAATCCCAGTCTGTGAAATGTGTCACTAAAATAGCATCCATCTAATTATTTTTTTTAAATACTCTTTTCCTTGTATAAGGAGATTTTTCCATATGAAATCTTGCTATTATCAGTTATGTGACTTAATGAAACCCCACAATCCAAGTAGGGGTAAAGTGGAAGTATAAGCCAGGTATCTGAAGGTTATTTGAATGACATCAGTCACCTGCTGGAAAGTACTAATTGTGCAAATTCAGCATTAGACTCATGAAATGCAATAAGCAACTTTGACAGAGCAGCTCCTGGCAGAAAAAAAAAAAAGGATACATAGAATACTGAAGAGGTATCATTATGTCCAGAGTCATGGCTGACTCTGGGAAACAGACCAGTTTTAATTTCCTGGTGATTCTGATTACTGCCAAAATATCTGTCTGGGAAGGAGTGACATTTGAGGATGTAGGCAGCAAAGCATGAAGACATGCAGAAAGCATGAAAGTGAAGCATGAAAGTGAAGCATGAAAGGGCCGTATCTCACATTATGGCAGATCCTACTACCTGGATTGCTGTAACACCAGTTGTCTACCATTATAAAGCAGCACTTATTCGATTCACTTATTGAACCGAAGAGGAGGCATTCCCTGTCTTTAAGACACAGGTTAAGTGTGAGACAAAGCCAACAGGATAAAGGAGACAGCTGGAGAACCTAAATGAAGCAATACTTAACAGTCCTTTCAGCTGCCCTGAAAATCTTAGTTTAACAAACCCTGTAGTCTATAGTTTATATGATGTGTAACTTCACACCAGCAGTTCTCACTCGGTACCTTGTTACAGAGCTCTCAGAGATTAACACAGTAGCTCTGTACTAACCCTCTGGAGCAATGGAAAGTTGTCCTAGAACACAGGCAGTATCTTTTAGGGCCTGTGGAGAACCTTGAGAAAATGCAGAGTTTTAAGTTTCCAAAGCTGTTGTAAAACAAATCTAAAACAACTAGCACCATCGAGCAAGAAAGCAGACACAGCCTCTACAAACTAGTTTTCAAGCTGTAACCTCTGGCTATCTCTGCATAAAGCACTCGGAGATTGCCATCTTATTCAGAAACTATTGCCAGTCAGTTGCAGGGAGCTCTCCAGCTGTTTTAGGGTTCTTTTGTTGTGGAATACTACACAAACAAGGTAGTCGAATATACAATATGGAGACAACAAAGGCATGCAAAAAGTGGCTGCATTACATGGAGAGAGAGCAGCTTTTCAAAGAAACAGAAGGAAAAAACCACTTCTGACAGCAAACTGTATTAGTGGCTTCTCAAGAGCCAGGTGCAAAGGATATTCCTTGACACCTGAAAAACAAAGGCTCATTATCTACTTTAGGTATTTACCAGTTCTTACATGTAATCCCTGAGAACATGCTGCTCTGATTTGCTAAGCGCTTCAGACCACAGTTCCATTCTGCTTTAACGTGTGACCCATACACCTTTTGTCACCACACTGAAGGCCAAAGCACAGAGACAGTAGATATGCCTAACGCTTGGAAAAACTTAACAGGAAAACAATGGTAAAATGAAGGAAACAAGACATTTGCCTTCCCAACCCCACCCCACCCCCTGTAGCTAAAACAACACAGACATTACAGGGAGCATAAGAAATTAACCACAGGAGTTTGATTTTATAGGAAAATAGTTTTCTCACAGACAAATCCTGCTCCATGACAGCAGGTAATGGAAGGGGAAAAAAATTAGCTCCAGTCTTTAAAACATTTGTTTCCATACTCAGTTGAAATGGAGAGGTTTACCATCCGTGTGGTACATACAAGGGATAAAGACAAAAGGAATAAGAGGTTGTTTAATGGATAGTAAATCATTCCACGATGTGAGGGGTTTCCATGGAACCAGCTCCTGTTTTCAGAATTAAGAGACCAGCCTGCTCTACATCAAGTGGCAGAATTACAGGAAATGGTTTTTCAAATGACGCTTTCATGAAAGCTCATTTTGAGACATTTTAACTGGGACTCAGAGCTAAATTTAAAATGCTTTTCAAAAGAGTGGGGTTTTTTTTCTCCACATTTTCCTGTACCACACAAAAGCATACATTTCAAAAATTGTGGTTTAGGGCAGTAAGATTAGCTTTTTGAAACTATCATGTAACAAGATTCAATTTTGCTTTCTCAGTGGTATGTCAAAGAAACACAGTATATCTGAGGCATGTGACATTAAATCTCCTCAACAGTATTAGTGGTAAAAAAGTAAAATGATACAGTAAGAAAAAACTAAAAACCTATCAATTAGAAGGATTTTTTAAATTTATTAATACACCCTGGCCATTTATACAGCTAAGAATTCATGAGGGGTTTGACTTCACTGAGAATATGCTTTTCGTACTCAAGGACATCAATTTCCAGGAATTAATAGCTTGTACAACCTAGCAAGGATACAACTGCAGCGACAGGACATTACAGTAGCCGAAGAGGCAAGCTAAGTCATGAGGCTGAACCCACAGGGGTTGGGGCTCTTCTGAGTTTAACAGCACTTGTAGGCAAACAACTGCCCACCTGAGAAAACATGAGGGTAGGTGCTTGGGGGCACCATGCCCTACCAGAACAGCCTTCAGGACAGCAGTATGGATTTCTCGGACTGCAGTGAGCAATCCATGCAACAGAACTTGTCACACAGAGCCAGGCATTATGTGCCTCCCTCATATCCTGCAGCTGGTGACAGAGCTGTGAACCTCCATACACTGGGCCAGCTCATTCCTGTGGTTTTTTTTACTTTGCAAACAGCACGATTTCATTCTTATCTAGGCTAATGCTCAGACAGGCTCTATTCATCATTACCCCCACCTCTGAGAAACAAAAGCAGGACTGCAGAAACTGGGTTAGCTGAAAATTAGATCTAAATCATATCAAGATCAGCACAAAACTGAGTCTCCTCTGGCAACTGTTCACACAGCACAAACTGCTCTCATGGGATACTCAAGTGAGGAATAACATTTGTTGGGTACTGTAGCAAAAGACCCTCTTTTTAAAGGAGAAACATCATTTGCTTGTGAAATGCTGAGAGTTATGCGGGATTCTTATTGCAGAGGTGATGGAAATATACATTGACAATTTTGGGCCACCACTAAAAAGAGATGCTATTATCCAAAGGGCAAGGTCAAAACAAGACTGTTTCACCTAATTTCTCAAAGGTCAGAAGAAAAGGAAAAATACATCAATATCTACATTCATCAAATTGAAGTAACAGTGATTCCAGAAACAGATTTGACAGGAGAAGATCAAGCAGTTTTCCCAGCAGCAGTTTCTCAGTTCAGCATTTTAATGTTAGCGGTTTGCAGCAGCAACACTGTAATAGCTGGCATAAAATTAAGCACAACTTCAAGTGGTATAGTCATGAGTGAAATAAAATAATCCAAATTACTAATACAAAATACATGACTGTGTGTAAGTAACAAAAAACCCCCAAACCGCATTACTCTCTACATAGAGTACTTTGCATGCTCAAGGTTCTGCCATTTAAACAGCTGCCTGGCTATTGGGTGGAATTCAATAATGATTATATTTTGGATGACTGGGGTAGAAAGAAAAAAAGTCATGAACACATGGATGGACAGTAGACTTTTATTAACATATCTTACAATGTCGATTACTGTATTCCTAGTTGTATACTCTTCTGATGTGTTATAAAGACTGATTTAGATTCTACAGTAATGTACTGTACTTAAATGATCATTCATACAGGATATCACACCAGAACATTTGAGTAATACACGCACACACCACTCTAGTTTGGACCTGTTATTTTTCAAGGTTAGCTTAATAAAGTAGGATTAAAAAAGTTATGGGGGAAATCAAAATTCTTGTTTAGCAGCATGCAAGGATATTCAAGTACAATTTTTCAACCAAGTGATTTTTTTTGTTGTTTTTAAATTGACTGGTGACTAATTCACCAGTACTAAAATAAACACTATGAAATACCCAAATGTTAAAGTTAAGGCTAATAGTTTTACTTCACATCCATATGCACAACCAGAGAACATTCCATTTTAAATAAAACACAGTAATCAAATTCTGGATACATTATCTCTTGTAAATACAGCATCGGAGCTTCAAACTACAGATTACTCAAGTTCATGAGCCCTGTAATAATGTTATGCTGGAGATGTAAAGAATCTTTTTGCTCTTTAACCACACTTACAAAATGGCCTGATATTCATAATGAGCAATGCAAAAATATTACAGGCAGAACTTATAATACAGTATCAAAAAAGTAATATTTTGGAAAAGACATAGCCATTTAGTCGGTGAAACAGAGTAATTCTAATCTTACAGGAAGTACTGTAATACTTTTGAAATATTTATATATATTTATATGTATGTATAAAAACCGTCATCCTTTATTGTGGGGGTTTTTGAATCGCAGGTATCCAGAAAAACTCATTGTATTTACTTACTCTTCCTTCTGTCTGTTCTCCTTGATTGCTATACAGTCATTTTATTTCCCCTATACACTTTTCATTAGATAATGACTTCCACTGGGCAACTGGTTTCGTTGTGTATGTGGTTTTATCATAAGATGGTTTTATTTTACACATATAAATTTTATTTTACACACAAGCTATGAAAGTCAAAACTACCAGAAACTGCTTGGTAGTACTGTATGAAATAGCCAACGAATGTCCAACACTTGTGAAAAACATTAGTAGCAATATATTACATACCAGTATTTTACCTATAATCTTTCCTACCTACTTATACTGTGGGGTTTAGCCCAGTCATGGCAGTCTCATGATTTGTTTTAGCCCTCTAAGCATGACCTGTTTTGGCATTCATCCAGCCAGGCTGCACATGCATTGGTTGTTCATCTAGGCTATCTCTGTGGATTTCTTTTTCTCCTTTTTAGGAAACCAAGCAGAAAGAACAGTGGTTACTCTAAACAAATACAAAATAGAGAAACCTCCTGAAATGACAGGAAAATACAAAATTATGTTTCATTTGCAGATTAGCCTGCACATTTCCAATCCGGTAATTCTGAAACACACATCTGGTTTAAAATGACAGGTGGGCTTATGATCGTTATGCTTGTAAGGGGGATCTGCTGTGTTGGGTGTCATACAAATTCTCTCTGTACAGCAATTTCTCTATGTGTTATCACTACCAGTTTATTCAATTGATATGAAAAAACCCTCCTCCTTTCTGGGAAAAAAGAAAAAAGAATGTGTGTTCTGAATTACATTAGGAGCAATAAGATACCTAATTTACAGCTATTTCACTTATTTATGGAGAAAAAAACCCACAGGAACTTCCTGAGAATGCATAGGTTTTACAAATGCCTGAAATATTTTAATAGACCTCTCACGATAAGTGAAATACTCTCTAAAATTCAACTCTCAGACCAATTGTTGCCATGCAGTCTCACAATCGTTTTACAAATCCTGCCTAATTACAAATGCGTATCAAGCAAAAACCTCAAACCAACACAAAAAAGGCAAGAAATTTTATCCAACATATTTAGTAGATGTAGTAGACATATACACTGTTTCAGCAAAAATTGCTAAAAACTCAACTCCATGCAGAGAAAAATAGAAACCTGACAGCTATCCTTGGAGCCTCTTAACAACCGTAAGTAAAATTTGTGCTTCTTAACAATCACGGGCTTTAAAAACAAAGGAAAAATTGACTACTGAGTGCAATCAGATTGCTCACACCATTTTGAGGATTTAATTTCAAATTACTGTATCATTATTTGGTAGCAACAGCAGCTAATTTTGCAACAATTTCATGTTGACAAAGTTCCATTTCCCTTTCGTGCCCATACTCAACTCCACCCCGAGGCGAAGAGCTAAACTCCCATTCAATTAAAGCTATTGTCAGTCAAGATGCATTCTTTCGTGGTAACAGCACTGACACGGTGTGTAGTTGATGATGGTGACTTACAAGCCATTATAATGTGGCCCCCATCTTTTATTGATATGATCGAAAGTATGAGACACCCACTGCTGCTCAAGCACTTTGTATCTTTCCTTGCATATGTAGAGAGGTTTACCACGCCTGTAGGAAAGAAAAAAACAAACAAGCAAAACCCCTCTGATTAATATGCCAAATAAATGGAAAACTGCTTCGTTATATAATTAAACATGATACTTGTACAACTTTTTCCCAGGGGAAGCATGCATTTTCATTGGTGAGGGGCTTTTGGTTTTGTTTTTAATAAGATAACTTCTGGGACTTCCCTTCCTTGCTCTTGGACAGCAGAATCCAGAAAACATCTCTTGTTCTCTCAGGCACATGTAGCTTGGAAGCTACACTCTGTCCCTGCTCTGGCATCCAACTACATTGTTTGATTAAAGGCCAAGCAACAACTTTGGGAGACAAGTGCTTCCCAGTGCAACACTCTGAATTGACAATCATAACATAGGGTTGGCACCCTACTGGGTGCCTTGTACGTATAACTGATCATGACTGCACCACCTTTGGGCCAAAAAAAAAGAAAATCTAGAAAAAAGTCAGTCCAACTTCCAATAAATGTGGATTTGCCACCAAGGAAGGCAGAGATCTAGTATTTCTTCACAGGGAGGGTGGGGAGGCACTGGCACAGGTTGCCCAGAGAAGCTGTGGATGCTCCATCCCTGGAAGTGTTCAAGGCCAGGCTGGATGAGGCTTTGAGCAACCTGGTCTAGTGGAGGGTGTCCCTGCCCGTGGCAGGGGGGTTGGAACTAGATGGTCTTTAAGGTCCCTTCCAACCCAACCCATTCTGTGATTCTATGAATATCATCTGCTATTGCACATAATGTCTAACAAAGTTGATCTGCATGAAGAAGCAACAATGAAACACACTTAAAACATTACCTAAGATCTCGGTCTTCTTCACCATGTGCATCTAGATAAACAGAGCCCCAAAGGCAGAAACGATGGCCTCGTATGATAATGATTACAGATGCATTAATCAAAAGAAATATTCCTGTCCCAGCTCCACAGTTTTGAGAATGCTGTAATGTTATGGGTGTAGAAAGGAGAGAGTGCAAAGATTATGTTAGTGTCTGTCAATGCTGTAACAAAAACTATTTAAAAAAATAAAGTAGTTTTGCTTGAAATAACATACACACATTACTAAGAAACAGTCTGACAAAGTATAGCCTGCCCCAAAATTCTCCAAGCAAACACATCTAGTGCTGCCATAATAACACTTGCATAAAGAATGGTTCCTTGCTCAAAAAAAGGAGGATATTAGTTACCATGTAAAACCAGAATTTCCTAACAAAAATATTCTCTACAAACTGTATAGCATGACCAAGTATTTTTCATAGATGGCAAGAATAAGAGAAAGTATTCAGAAAAACTTAATCATCTCTTTTACAAAAGTCTCTGTTCTTAAAACATTTGCTTTCTCTATCCATGCTCAGAGATCTAGTCTGTGGCTCTACAAATCTAGTAAAAACATTTTCTTTTAGTAATTCTTGCTTGCTTCAATACGTCATTGACCTCTATGAATGGCATGATCTGTATTAACCAATTCATTTTAGCAACTGAAAACATGCTCTTCCTACAGTTAGAGGCTATAATCCCACCAACCCTAATAAAATTTAATTATTTATATAGATTTTTAATTCTTTTTTATAACTTTCTGTTTTCAAGAAACTTGCAGCCTTAAATAGAACTGTTAATTCTGTTTTAAATTTCGCCCACTCCTCCTCCTCCCACCATATTAGCAGTGTGAGAGAGAAAGGTGAGTTCAAACAATATTAAAAAGGTCCAAGATCCTTCTGAAATTTCTTTGGGTTTGATTTGACGTTCCATTTGCAGGGGAAACAGAACAGCTGTCAGAGCAAAGCTTTACCATAGACAGGAAAACAATACTAGGTGCTGTTCAACTCAGGTTCCTGAAAGAACTCACATATATGCTGACTAGAAAACTCTGCTGCCAAATTCAAGGCGAAGGGCTTAAAATGATGCTTATTTAGGTATAGTCTGAAGATCACTAGTAGATGGTCAGGTATATCAAAGTATTCCATGAAAGGAAAAAACCCAAAGCCAGACATTGTTCATATATTATTTTCATCTCCTCTGTTTTGTTTCCTTGCTGTCTGTCTACATAAGAATATCAGTCAGAATGTAGACAAATTTCAATTGGTTATGAATCAAAACCATGTGCCAAAATTATGCATACTGTCTCTGTAAGTTTTTCAAACAGGTGAAATAGGTTATGAGCTTAAAAAGGTAAATAAAATTGCTGTCTAAGTCCATCTATCAGAAATAAGCACTACACATTACATACAGATGTTCTGGAAAGGAAACCATCAAAACTGAGCAACGGAGTTAAAAACTAACTGTGCGTGTGAGAATCAATCACAGAATCTTAAATAACTCTCTCTTACCAGTACACATTCACAGTAACTCTGTTGTTTGCAGCATAGTCCTTTCAAGCATAAAAAAGTACCACACACTAGACAAACAGCAGGGTCTTTAGGAACCTTGGTACAAACAGTACAAGTCTTTCTGTGGTAATACTGAAAAATGGTATTGTAATTCTCAGGCAACTGAAGGAGACGCGGCAAGTCCCACTTAGGCTCCTGGATAAGCAAAGCCTACGGAAGACATAAGAACAATGTATCAGTTCTGCACATTCATTTACACATTTACCTTTTCTAAGGGAAGAGGAAACCAAAGAAAGGAAGCATGCAGTTAAAAAAAAAAAAATTCTCTCACTGCTTCTGCATTTCACAAATGTAGAAGTTCAAGGTCACCTTGCAATAGTCACCTGCCTCTGGCTGAACAGCCTCCCCAGCTGTGGTCACATTTCATCTTTTGTAACAGCTGCAAAATGGGCACTAGCTTTTTCCCAAGGACGTTTTCTAAATGTGACATTTTTAAGCACGAAAGTCTTCCTAGCCAAAACAAGAGGATTAAGAGTGATCTACAGGGAAGACTCCCACTCACTACACTGTCACCTTGGCAACATCACCACACTGCTGTGGCCCTAACCACAAAAGCTGTCTCCTATTAAACAGCTTTTACCCTTTTGATCTTTTTCAGTATTGCAACTGAAGATGCTCAAAAATATCATTAATGTCTAACTGGCAAGAAAAACTTCTGATAAGAATTTTCTTAACAGACAAAGTTTCTCTTACATGCCCTTAATTGGCTTCAGGTGTAGAAGGTATGGGTACACTTAGTATCATCTAAGGATAGCATTTCTATTTACTGGCTCCAGCAATCACATAAAAAACAGACAGGTTTTCTTATTCCTGTTTTTAGCCAATCCAACCCACATCCACTAAGTAATATTTCTGATTACAATTTCTCTCTCATGTACAAGTCAGGTTCTCAGATCCTTATCCAAACAACAATGTATATGCATAGTGAATCAAGCAAGAAATAGCTGCTTCCACATCAGGACGATTTTTGAAAAAGTAATTTTGCTACATACCTTTACTTGATCTGGATGTCTATCTGCAAATGAAGTCAATTCGGAGCACCACTGTGATATCATGTCAAATGCTGGCACGGGCCAATCGAGACAAGAGGCACTGGTGAACTGATGAGCTGACTGAAAAGACGGCAATAGACCCAGGCAGCTTGCAAGAACTGTGAATTCTTCATCTTCCTTTTAGGTATGAAACCAGAGAGGTTTAGATTAATACCTACACTCTGCATTTTAAATGGTTTATTAAAATACATCTATTCCAATAAAAACAATAAAGATGCCCTAGTTCAGTGCTGCTAATAATCATGTTCAGAGACACAGAAAAGCTTCCATTTCTTCCAGATTACTTCAGATTGGACTCTCAAAATAAAAAGGTCAGAATTAAAAAAAAAAACAAAACAACAACAAACAAACAAAAACCTCCCAACCAAACAAAAGAAAACCAAAAAACCCCAAACCAAACCCCATATAAACCGACAAATCTAACAAACAGAAAAGAATCGCCAAGCTCAGCAATAATTTTCTTCATGTTTAGTACCCCAGTCTGGCGTATAGCTGCCTTAGAGATGAGATGATTTTGAGGCAAGGAAACGAGGGAGCTGACCTGCAGCAAACTACTTAAGTCAGTCCTGGAACTCAAACGTAATTGTCCACCGATGCAGTGCCTCTGAGAATGAAGTCCAAGTATTTACAGGCATTAAGCAAAATCAGGACTGAATTCCAGTTATGTGGGAACTATGCCATCTCTGCAAATGCCTGACAAGTTTCTAAAGTATGTTGGTATTTTATGAGACAGGCACCTATGACCTAATAAAATAAACGTATTTGCTGAATTCTAAGAATACAGTACCATTTTTCAGGGAAACTGCCTTGAAAATATATGTATGGAAGAGCAATAATGCTGCAGAGCAAAGCTATAAAATATGGTTTAAAAAAATAAATAAATCTTAGGATAGAAAATATACACCATGAAAAAGACACCTTAAAAGTCCAACTTTTTATCTCTAGTTTTTAAATGGAAACATTTGAGTGTGCCCTGCAATCTGTACCTGGCAACTAGGTAAATCCCCTCCAAAAAGATGGTGTTGAAGAAGGCTTGTGATCCTGAGGAAAGGCAGGCAGAACTGCTGCAGATAGCACTCAACGGAATCGGGAGTTACCTGTGGGGGAAAGCTGCAATTACTAAATTCTGGCCCAGGTAAGTTGTCTCCTGTATGAGACTCCGATATGAACCAAATAGTTTTGAAGCATACTGTATAAATTACTGCATCAAAAGGATTCCAAAGACCAGCATTTCACTAATAATCTGAAGGAACTCTGTGAGATCTTTTTCCCCCTTGACAAATGTTTTTTCTACTTAAATATTCAGTTTTCCAAATTTCTGAAAGGTCATTCATAGATACGATTAAAACCCACAATTATAAGAAGTATTTGTCACTAACTATCTCAGCACAGCCCTGGCCATGTATGATGTTAGCGAAAGGAAGATTTGCACAGGCAAACTGTCCCAAAGGGATGGCTTTGATCTAGAAAATAAAGAGTTGTACTGCAGTCTTTAGCAAGATCAGAGAAAAATCATTATAACAACGAGGCTGAAAAACTTAAATAAGAGACAGAAAGGGGACATGCTGGATAAATTCTCAAGAGATTTGCCAATACCACTGTTAATTCGTCAGTCTCTCCTTCTTCGTATATCTTCCCCTTAGACAGCTCACTAATCACATGGCCCAGCAATATTTCCCAAGATTTTTCTCCACTGGATGTATTCTGCAAATAACAAGGAAAGAAACCCAACATGCACTGCTGATGAAAAGGCGAAACAGTTCCTGTAAAAGTAACAGTGATAAACTTCACTTACTTTTGATCAACACATGAATTTTGACCTACAGAGATACACACTGTTTACAAAAAAGCAAACCAAAAGAAACTCTACAGAAGGGGAATGCATTTAGCTCACAGAGTGAAATATTAATTGCTACCTCCAGTACATATGTTCTAAACTGAGTGTCATATGAGAACACTTTGACAGTGCTGCACTTCCCCCGTTTTTTCTGTGAGTATAAAAATGCTTGCTCCAAAATTACAAAGAATCACTTAACGGATACATCATGTTTTGACAAAATTTGAATTCTAGTACAACTAATTAAAAGTCGTTTTCTAAAAGTTACCAACCAGAAGGCATTACAAAACACCCGCTATGTATATTAAGTTAAAATTAGTCCATCAGAAAATGGGAAGTTGTATCTGGAATGAACAGTATCTACTACAGAGGGGAAAGAATATTTAGTGGAAAGAATAAATAGCCACTTAGCTTTGGCCACAGACTTTACATTTAAAGGCAATGATTATAGAAAGCCATCAGAAACAGCAGTATTCCCATAAAGAGTCATAATAAACTCTACCCAGAACACGACTGGACGTGAATCTTCAGCTGTGTCGTTGTATCATCAACATAACGATGAGGGAGTGGAATGTTACTGGGATTCTTTAAGAAAGTTCCAAATAAACTACGTGAGATGAAGCACATAAAGACTTCTGTACGTAACAATATACATATAACGGATCAGTTGGTTTATTTAGTGTGTTTTGACACGAATTATAATTATTAATTCTAGATGGGGTTTTCACCTTTCAGCACTGGGAAAGCAGACTTACTGCTTATGCTCACAGGCTAAGAACCAGAAGGCAACACATATTTAAACTGGCAGTTAGGACAAAACTTTCACCTACATTATTCCTGGAATTTTACTCCACAGGTATTTACAGCGTGCTGCTTATGACACCATAAGGCACCTTGCAAAGATAACGAGAGTGAAGCTGGGAATCAAGAGCAGAATATCCACCTCTCAGCCTTGATGAGAATTTAAACTCTTGATGTTGCTTGATCATTTGGCATGAATACAGAGGAGAGACTTCCGCTCCTGTTTAATGTCTGAAATACCAAACTGAAATAGGTTCGCTTGGCATTATCAGCAAATAAACGTAAGGTGGGATCTGTGTAGTCATTCTGGGATCAAAATGTCAGTACTACCAGCACATAAGAAGCAGCCAGCCCCAGCCATACATTTTAAACCATTTGGGCCTCAAGAAACTTTAAAGAAAGAACATCGATTCCTAAAATAAAAACCAGCTTCCCTTGTGACATGCAGACAAAGAATTCATCTGAGGACAATGGCTGGGCTCGACAAGTGAAGGGCTGCCAGAGGGCTGGGCGAGAGGAACAGGGGGCTGTGTGACTGCTGCTGGCCAGCCCTCAGTGCTCAGAAGTCTCTTGCACACACACAGGGCCTGGGCAGCAATTTTATGCAGGAAGGGGAGCAGGAAACTGAGGGGCAAACTTGCACGTGGGACTTTTGCAAAGCCTCTGTGCTTGGGGCGGATTATCACTGGGGTGGGATGGAAGCCAAGAAGAAAGTTAAGTGTAGGAGTCCCTGCGGGTCACACAGAGATCCCCCTAAGCACGTGCTGTCAAGCTGCTCTCTGCTGCTCTGTACACAGATCGCCTACACGAGACAGACAAGAGGAAGGAGGAGAGTGTTTTTCAAGGGCATGAGAGATGCTGTCAGAACAGCACCTGTGCAGCAGGGATACCTCCTACCTCTTTTGCTCTACCTACTTGGAAAACTGTCAGCCTTCAGTGGTCTTCTCAGAAGAGAAAAGTCAAAATTCCCAAACTGACAGAAGTCAATCTGTTGTGTTATTTGACTACACTAAATCACAACATCCCTTCACAGTAGCACACGCTTTGACATTCTACTATTTCCCATTTGGCCTTATCATCCACCAGAGACAAGCACAGTAGTGAAAATTCCACTAAAATGTCTTTAATCTAAAGACAGGAGAAATTACAACTTCGTAAATCCATTATCTAAGCCAAGACCATAACTTGCAACTCAACTACAAAGTGCTTTGTGTGAAGCAAATGCTTTCACATGCTTCTATAAGAAAACATCTTAGCAGTAATAGGTAGCAAGCCCACCTACCACATGCCCTAAGTCTATTTTCAATACAATACAGTAAAATCTCTCACTGTAGACAGAAAATTAAACACTGAGTATCTGTTCAGCTAAACTCCAACCTCTGCTACTAAGAAAAACGCAGCCCATATTTATCACACAGACTAAGAATACGTGTATGTGAAAAGCAGGTCATGCTTCTCAGTGTGCATTTCCTTTTACATCCAACATAATCTAAGGCCCAGCTGTTGTATAAAGGGGTATTCCTTCTTCCATTTCCTCTCCTGGCCCCAACTTCCATCCTTTCCCTTGGTCTGGCACTGGCACTCTTCTGACCTGGGGAATCAATCCATGGAGCAGAAAACTATCTGAAGGATGAAATGACTGTCAGTGCAGGGAACTGTCTTTTGGTGGGGACTGGCATCCAATCAGCTGAGCTGAAATAGTGAGATGCACCTTCACTTGACTTGTAAATACTATCAAAAGGCAAGGAAACGACAGTGAAATATCTACCTGCCTAGTCTGCAAATGTCCTTCTCTGCCTCTTCATCACATAAGCACTCTAGACCACGTACTGAGAGGAATTTAAATGGCCAGCCACAAACAGCATGAACAAATAAGAGAGAGACAGAGGTTTTTTTCCCCACCATCAAACCTGCCTGCTTTTCCTGTGAAGGAGCGCATCAGATCAACCCACAGTTTACCTCGGGAGGCTTCCATTTCACAGGAAGGAACGCTGCATTTACTCAATTACATTGCAACAAACTCAAGGCCAAAACTATGGATACAGCTTCAAATCCAAAACTCAGTTTTGGAACTAGATATTCACTGTGAAGCTTTTAAGACTCATACCAACACCTGCAAAAATTGCAGGTGCAGAAGCAAAATACTGGATTTTTGTGAAGCAGAAGCAAATGATTGTATGCAAAGCAGAAGTAGCTGATACATTCTTAGAAGAAATACATATGCAAAATTTCATACACGTTTTCATAAATTAACCAACCTTTTTGAGAGCTCCTGACTCTTTCCATGCCATCCTATCTTCATCACTGCATTTAACAGAAAGTGCTGCCAAGGCTTGAGTATACAATAAAGTGAACAGCACTTTTATAATGCAGGTGAAGTGTTCTGTAAAACAAAGAAAGCGATTTTTAAACACTTGATATTTTTAGCACATATCCTGATTACAGAGTCTCTAGTTATGGAAAGGATGTTCCTCAAATGAAAAGCAAGTGCTACACAAAAAGCATAAACCCCTGAAACAACGTAAGTATCTCTACTGGCTTTCAAAATTGACTTGGCACATGTAGTGAATGGAACAAGTACAGGGCAAGTAATCTTCCCTTGCTCCATATGCTCATCTTAATCCTGATCAGCAGTGACTTCCTCCAGGGACCTGGTGCTACTACAAAATTCTATTTTGTCCAAACGTTATACCAAGTTAAGCTACTGATTACTGAGAACTACAACTAATTGGGTGCTGTAGATGTAAGCAAATGCATAACCTACCATCTCTTCTCGCAATGATTAAACCATCTGGGCTAAGTTACATTCACACCAGTACTGGAAGAAGGGTTATAAGTTCTGAAAAGTATCACTGCAAGAAGGACATTTAGCATACTTCAGTCTCCACCCCCTCACTTCCAGATGTGGATCCAGCCATACAAGCCTTACAGCAAATCACTCCTTGGTGAGCACCTCTTCACTGGACCTCACATGAATACAGAAGGAGGACGAAAGACAGGCTGTCATTTTAGACCTTACCTTCTGAAATATCCTTATTTGTTTACAATTTTTCATAATATTTAAAGGATTATCATCTCCTACATAAAGGCTGCAGGAGAAAGGCTTTGAAATCTTTGTTGGGAAGCTAACAACAAAGGCAAAATAAGACTTCTTAAAATTGGAACAGGAAAAAAGGTGAATGTGATCATTCTCTGAAACAGTAGCAGTGATTTTTTTTCTTCTCTTTTTACTTTGGGCTTTACTTCCCATCTTAAATAATCTGATCTTTTTAAAATCTAGGCAGATCAAAGGAGTTTCTATAATTATTTACACCATTCCTTAAGCAAAAGCGTAACTATAATATGTATCTAAAACAATGTATACAAAAAGGAGGGGTTCAAAAAGTTCTCTCAGGCTTTGAAGTCAAGCAAACCAATTTTATTTACATAAGCACCTCACAAAAATTGGGTTAAATTCATTCTTTCTTCCCAAAGGATTTAAACAAGCTTTGTATGTGAAAATGGAAAGGAGGTAAGGGAGATGAAACTCCTTGTTTCTCCTTTCTCGTCCCTAGTATCAAACCCACCACTGGGTTCTAAAACAAACACAGCCAGGGCTTTACATAATTAAATTTGTGAAGTAACAATTGCTTTTTTAATGTAACAAACGGTTACAAATCTAGGCAGACATGGAAACGTTTGAGACAGTATCACCGAGTATATACAACAAGCACCATTTCAGCACCTACATGATAATTTGGAACTACGTAATTAAAAGTGTACTTTTTTCTGTGTTAACTTCCCATGGAGCTTAAACATGACAATGCAGGCTGCTTTACTTCATCCGCCCCACTCTACAGCAGGCAGCATTATAATGATTTTCCACATTTCCCCAGAGGGAGAATTCACCAGATTCCACTAGATCTCTAGGCCCTATTTGTTTTCTCTGCTCCATTTTCTTAGCAATCCTCCTCCTGAGGAATAAAAGCAGGCAAGCTTTCAGTAAGTTTTCTGGGACTGAGATCTACAAGATTAAACCACATGGAGCCACAGAATTGTAAAAACTGCCTCTTTGGCCTGAGCTAGTCTATAACTGAAGCCAAGGACTGAGCTCTACCTCTGTCAATAGCAGGCAGAAGCAAGGGAGATCAGTGCTACACTGTGAAAGCACGAGTGGAAACCACTGCACTTACAGCAGCAGAACTAGACCCAGGTCAACATTCACCAACCGGCCACAGCCCACTTCATCTCCTAGTCTGCACTCTCTTCTGCTGAGGGGACTACACAGTGCTCAACACTGAGTCTCTTAGCACCCTCCAGAACTACCACATTTTTTAAAATCTGGTTTTTGTTGAATATAATTACTCCTTGTTTCTATCCCACCTTAATACTAATTGTTTGATTCACCAGAAAGATTATATCTAGTATACATTATGGTTTTTAAAATAAATACATGTAAGTAAACACAAGAACATGAATGTGACTCAAATGCCTACAAATTACATTTTTAGAGAAGCCAGAATTGGACCAAAAATGCACACTCCCACATCTGGGTCACCCTTCGAAAGCCCCGATTTCTGCACAAACTTTTGCTTTTTTTTAGGAAGATAGCACAGGAGCAGCTCAGAGTGGCATGCCACGTAATGAGTGCCAAGGCTTTGAAAACAAGTATTTTATAGGCACAGAAACATCCCATGGGAGACATACTAAAAACACCAGTCAGAGGATCAATTACCCCTTCACTACTCTGTGTTCTCTCTTCTGTGTGAAATGCAGGATATTTGACAGCAATAGGTATCCATAACGCTGGAGCTGTTACGTTCTCGTCTACTGCAAAGAGCCACTTTATTTGCCATTCCATGATGTGCGTGGGGCTGCACGGTGCCGCCTCCTGCCCCCCAGTGGAGGCTGTGGCTTTGCTATATCACCTTTTCAATTTAATAATTCTGAAGATTGCTAGCGTATTAGCATGCTGTGGAGTAAATGATGTCAGTGCTGTCAGCCCCTTCTGCTGCAGATGATATGCTGTGCCACGTTCTGCATTAGAATGCGATTAGGGCTTCTGGTTTGTACATAAAAAAACCAATCTGGTGTTTTGACAGTCTAAAACTTGCATTATTATGGCTAGGTCATTATAATCAAAACTGAGGTTAAAGCAGAATTTTTGTACTTATTTTGAATAATATTGCAAAATGCTTTTATGTTCCTGTTTTTAAAACTGTTTTACACAAAACTTTTTGGAACCAAATTACTCCACGGCATTCCATCTATTATACGCATTAAACAACCCCCCTTAAGAAATAAAGTTTCTATAGGAAACACTTGTAGAACTCTAATTTTAACATTAGTGCAAGAAACATGCAGATGAGTATGTGTGTCACGAGCAATATGCATCTTTTAACTTTAATGTCAAATCAGAGGACACGGCCCAGTGCTGGCAGGCAATGACTGCAGAAAGAATCCACAAAGGGAACTGAATGCAAAATTAAGGACCTTCTTTAGTGAATTTGGAAGGGTAACTTCATATAAATAACCTCTGAAAATATTCTTCTTGATCTAAAGCTTGAACAGTTACTTGAAAAAATAACTTCAGAACAAAGAGAGACAGCACTGAACTTCAGATAATCCGTGAAAGGTATATTGAAAGTTCCAGGATACAGATAAATCTTTCAGCTTCCACACTGAAACTCGATACTATTCAAGTTGATTACATTCCTTCTATATTTAGTCAAGATCCTTATCCAATCATTAAAGACAAGTGATAGTGTTCGCCCGAGTGCTGCCTGCTGTATTTTTGTTGCATGTCACTGAAACTTGATAGAAAAAGAATGTGACAGAACATCCAGGTCAGGTTCTTCGACATCTGGGCCTTAGCACATCTGCAAAAAAGGGGCTGAATTTAGGTGTCACATACCAGAGAAGAAAACCTTTCCAGGTTGGGCTGAACTCTCAAACCAAGTCGGAGCACATCCGCCACTCCCTAATCACGGGTCTTGCCAAAGCTGCACTGCATTAGAGTCACGCCAGCATGTTGCCAACACCCATGCTGCTGCACAATACTCCTCGTGTGCGTCCACCAAGCACAGTGCCTGGCCACTGCTGGCCAGCTGACCACCACTTTACGCTCGAAGCAAAGCAGAAACTGAAACCACGGGGAGCTACAAGCACTCTGCACTTGTAGAAAGCTGGCAGTGGGGGTCCCAAGGCAGGGACTGGGAAGATAGATTTCTTTACAATTGATGGTAACAAGAAGAATGTCCAATTTGGATTAAAGGACTTGTTCAGCATATAGAAATTGTGTTGCAGAAAAGGGTGTGGGGGTGCTGAATCCAATTTACAAGGAGAGATTTAAGCTTTTTTTTTTTTTTTTTTTTTTTTTTTTTTTTTTTTAAGATTTACCCAGCCACTGACTCCATTCCTGTACTACTGTTCTTCGTATGCAACACTGTTTCCTATTTCTGTTAGAAAGGAGCTAGAGGTCCTAGAAACCAACTCCTCTTTTTCTACAGTCCCAATTCACACCACCACGGACACTGTCCAGCCTCTGCATAACTGCCACAGAATTAAACCAGAAACCCCTATGTGGATTATTATTATTTAGTCTTGCACAGTTTCAAAGTGCTGAGTGTATGATGTCTCCAAAAGCTCTGCCCATGTTCTACTGTCAAACAAAACAAAAAATAATTCACAAATGGTTTAGCATCTTGAAAGCAGTCTTTACTTTGCTGGTTACACTACACAGGAGGTACACATCACCCTCCTCATTCCCTTCTTTGTAAGTACTTGTAAATGCTCTGACCTCCACCACAAAGTTTCTCCCATGTAAAGAAAAGATTTAATTTGTAGTGTTCTTTCTTGGTGATGTGCTCAGATCAATTTTCCTCTCTGAATGAAGAGGCTGAACAGTAATGACATTTTTATTGCTTTAATCGATGCTGGACTGAAGAAGATACCAACACTCATCCAACAGTTAATAGGGTGGTTAATGAGATGTCTACTGCTATATCTGAAGGGCAAGAGATGACACTTGGGTCCTCCTTACAAAGCACTCGGTAGCTTTAAAAAACGTGTAAACAAACAGAATTTGGAGTATGAACATGAAGATTTAACACTGATGAACAGTTTTAGTTTCCTGTAAGGATACAATTAAGTTTTTTCTGAATACATCAACGTACCCACTACATGATACTGCAAAACTAGGAACACTACAGAAGAGTGTCCGTGCTAAAAGAGGAAGACAAACTTCTGCAAGAGCAGAACAGTCCCTGTATTTACCTATTCGCTGATTACCAGAACTTAGTAGGTTCAAAATTGCCACACAGACCCCCAAAGCAGACACTGCGTTGTCAGTGAAGTAGTAAAAAGCTACTTGTTTGTTCACATTTTAAAATAAAGGTATTTTGCTATACATAATCAAGCCAGAGACCACAGGGGCTGAGATACCCAACTTAAGGAGCACACACTGTCTATCAGCACAATGGACCAGGTTCAGCTGGTCCTTTCATACAGAAAAAGAAATTTAGGTTTTAAAACAGTTTTGATTTTACTGATGGAAAAAAAATTAGTTCTTAAGTATCTATTTCATATCTATTCCAAATGACACTATATGCTGTCTCTATCGTAGCTGCTGCATTACAGCAATTATCAGCTCCATACATGAATTCATTGAACTCTCCTATTATGTAAGACTGCTGTACTTTAAACTCTGAAATTCAAACTGAATTACTGTCACCCTCAGGCACTCAGTGCAACTTGAAGTCTTGAGCTGCCCCTCTAAGCAAGCAGATGAAGGTCAAACAAAGGACACTTTCCCTTCAGTAAAAGTACTTCATAGTTTTCGCTCAGCTCTCGTATCTTTACTGAATGGGCTGACTGATAAGGTGGGACGACAGGGGACACAGATAAGCCTGTCAACCCACAACAAAAATTGCTGTTCAATGCCACCTTCTGTAGATAAGGCAGAAACATTATTTTAGAGTACACAGTGGACAAGCTCTGATTTAACATGCAGGAAATCATCAGGAATGCAGTCTCTTGTACATAATCATCTAAATAATTTTTGAAACATACCTTTGTGCAATGGTTGAGGCATGGTTAAAATCTGGATAAGCAAGAGGGATGAGACATCTCTGTAAAGCACAGGAACTTCTGGCAGCTCTTCACTTATCAGCCTGGAAAGAAAACCCAAAGAAAGTCACTCCAATACTATAAACCCATTTTTCATATTAATATTTTATTTTGCATTGTATTTTAAACAGTATTACGTTCAGTATCGAGCTTACAGAAGCCAAATACCTGACTATTTGCTAACTGAGCTCGATTTTTAAATCATTTAATGTTACTAATGGATTGCAATAACTCACAGGGAAGTTAACAAGAATCAGGTACCTGAATGGTAAAGTATTTTAAAGCTTTCCCAAACTGCCTGAACTAGTTATTTCTATGTACAGTCTCAAGGAACATTCAGGATTTCACTTTTACAACCTGTGTTCTAAAGTAAGAACATATACTGCATAGTAACGTCACAGGTGGGACCCCATATGGCCAGGACAGCAAATAAGCACATAAAGATACTGCAAACTTTTGAACTATTCAGATTCACTGAATGACATAACATGGCCTTGCAGTCTTATACTTAAAGCAGAAAATGTTTGCAGGTAGAAGATGGGATTTTTCTAGCTTGGTGTAGCAATACCCAAGAATTGTCTGACCAACAATATGCTGGAGGTTCAGCAGCTGGCTCAAAATGGCCAAAAAATGTCGGCATTCTCCCCTCTAACTGATAGGGAGCGTGGAGATCAGCTGCTACAATGCAATAAGGATCCTCCACTGCCACCTTTCCCCTTCTGCAACCCACACAAGCAAGCGCTGTTTGGGTTCTCACCCCCATTCCCAAACAGGGGGGTGCTAGCTGGTTGGCTATTACACGCTAATGGAGGAGATGTTTGTTTGAGGTATTTATCTGCACTACTAGAACATGCGCAAGGCCCATGAGTAACTGACCCTACGTCTCCCATGGAAAACAGAGTCCTCTGCAGCCTCTTACAAACAGATGCAAATGTTGCAAAGGAAAACATCACACGCTGCCGAGTTCCGTTCAATTGCCACGGGATTTAAATGCTGTCCTGGAAGGGCATTTTCTTCTTTTTTTTCCTCCTCTACTGTCATTCTTCTCACTGGTCAGAAAACGCAGCAAAACCAATCCTCTCTCTCCGGGTAGGAGCTTCCCTTACTTCGGGCAGCAACAGGCTTCTATGCCATATGGTGCTTCACTGGGCCCTCCGTAAAAAAAAAACTTTGCGAGTCAGGAACCCAAAACACCTCTGCCTGCTACAGTTTCAAGGTTAGCTTCACGCTTTGTTCCAGCAACCTTAACCGTCCCGCAGATAAAACCACAACTGAAGAAGTGCTGGATAGCTGCACTGAGAACATACACATATCCTTATTAAGGTCTATCCCCCAAAGCAGAATCTGTCCCTGATCCCAGTCAGCTGGCACGGGGTACCCCATTAGCTTAGTTGATGCCTCTCTCTCTGAAGGCATCAGCTCCCCTTGGTGTCACCTCCCACACGCACAGCAGGCAGACTGAGCTCTTGCAGACCAGGTACTGGAAAAGGTTGTCCACACACGGTGAGCCGTGGGGGCATGCATGAGATCCTTAGTGCCTTCTACGAGCTCTGGGGATCCAGCCAGTTTATCATCTCTGAGGCACGTAAACATGCTGCTGCTTTTGGAAGGACCCCTCTGCATTGTGACCGGTTTCGTGAAAACTCAGACTTCTCTCTCCGAGAGACACTGCTAGGAGTCGTCTCTGACACGAACTGTAACACGCAGAATAGTCGTAAGGAGGATTAAAAGAAAACTTTGGGCCGTGTTGTGTTATCCAATGATACAGTTCTTAACTGCCCTCCTCCTCTCCCCCAGCTCAGTAAGGCACATTCTGAAGCAGTACCTTCATTAAACGGCTAACAGTGCCGGTGATTTTATGCAATGCTCTTGATTGGGAGAATGAGCGCAAATGGCCAGACTGATTGGTCTTATAAAATGCGGTCACAGAAAACATGGTCTAACTGGTCCATCTGAATTAATGCACCCAAACAGCTACAGAATAAACACTACATGTAACGCCGTTTGTTGTAATCGATCGTTTCACTAAATTATTGTTTTAAAACACTGTAGCATATACACATTTATATATGGGAGCCTCCCAAACAAAACCCAAATATTCTAAAAATCAGTATATTCAATTCTAAAGATGACCAAGGGGACAAAAATTTGTATCGTGCTACCAAGTCCATTTTCAAAATTATACAGGCTATGAAGATCCTAATCTCACTAAGACTCTCTAGTTCCACTTTTAGCTATGGCTAGTTCTATTTTATGATCTATGACACTGCATTTTAAAATAACCCTCATTACATAATGACTTTAAATCCATGGACATCTCTTAAATTGCTTCTCACCTTTAATTCATATATAAAATCGGGAAAAAAGTCATCTGGAATAACATTAAGACAAAAAAAAAAAAAAATTGAACTCCCCCTGGTCACATTTAGTTGAACATCTATCTCTCTGTGACAGGGGTATCGGTACCATCAGTCAGTCATGTAACACCTCGGTCAAATACCGATTCGGACGGAATTCAGAAATACTCTTATGTAAGCAGAATACTGTGATTGACTGGCAACGTCACAAACAAATGAGTTCCCTTCCACATGCAGGACCAACTGAATTCTTTCCCTAATTTATTCATTTTGTATGAATTGGAGAAGTAAAGCTACATTAAATGTCGGGTTTAGTCAAGCTGCTTCCCTTTATGTCAAGCGCTGCAGCATATGAAGCACTAAAAAAATGCTCTGTCATTTGTTAAGAGCCTAAGTAACTTCTCATTATGGCACCGACACTGAATATATAAAATGTGTTTAGGAATGTGCTTTATGGAAATTGCCCATCCTGTTAATCCCCAATGCATATGTAAAAACTTGATAAATCTGACTTTACAAAAAATTGTGCCACAGAAGCATTGAATAAAATGAAAGCAAGTACAACTTCAGAAGGGACCAAAGTAATATAAAAATGATTCAAACCTATTCTAGTTGTATGCTGTATCCATTAAAAAAACAGGGAAGTGGAGGGTGCAGTGGTGGAAATAAACTGCACGGTGCAGTAGAAATGTGTACCAAAAAGAAAAATGCCTTGCTTGGCTTTCTCTACAGAACTGACCTCTCCTCCAGTCCAAGGTAACTGGGCTGCACCTCTCCCTGTGCCAATACCAGAGCTGTCTATCTGCTGACAGCTGAGCAACTTGGTCTCTGTACTCTGCATCCTCCTGCTGGCAGAGGTTATATGGGATCACTTCTCTGGGAATGGATACAGAGGAATAGCAAATTCTGTTCTACTTTGAAACAAGCTGCATTTTCCTACAGCCTTTCCCTACATACACGTTCCCCCTTCCCCTCTTCTCTCAGCTAGAGAGACTTAAATTTTGTGTTTGATGTCAACTCCAACTGATCATAAAGTTAGAAAGTCAATAAAGAAAGAGAAGTTTTGAGCATCACACCTCTTCAAACTGTCAGATACAGAAAACCTGAGGCATTGGGATATTGATACAGCAAAACAAAAGCTTAATCAACAAGGGCAAATTCATATTCTCTTAGTATTTGCAGGATGAGAAATACAGCCCGCAGATCCCCGCCTGCAGAAAGGTCAGAGTAATACACAGCTTCCGATGCTCACGGTAATAAAGTAGAATTCCACTACTTGTTCTGGTTACACTCTATGGTATCATCACAATTTCATATTTGTTCTTCACTGTGTCACAGCAGATTTTATACCAGGTCAGTTTTTCTCATTATACAACACAGGATTTCACTACCAGTACTAACATTAAGCATCTCCCATTTGTTCTTTCACCACTGTGTCCCCAGCGCTGCCTTGTCACCCACTCCCAAGGCTTAGTTCCGTGACTTTGTTCACGACACAGCCTGCTCAAGTTACATCAGCACAGGGGAAGGAAGAAACAGCCAAGAGCAAGTACTCCTGAAGCTGGCCTCACTGTCCACATCTCTCTATCATAACAAAGGTCCTGAGACATTGGTGTTTCAGGCAGAGTTTGTGTGTTTATTGAGTAAGTCACATATCTGTTGCAGCATGTGTATGTATATACCATCTCCTGCACAAACCTTAACTAAATACCATTGTCCCATCATCCAACTCTGTCTGCCCTGGACTATCTTCACAAAAACTGCTTTATTTCTACCATTTCACAACAGTGTCTTTGATGGAGACGTGACTCAGGAGATTCCCATGCGCAGTTGCTTGTTCCCACCCCTGTGCAGCAGTTTTTTGCCCCAGTATGAGACTATAAGCAATCACTGAAGCGATCTAGCTTAGAATAAAACAACAGCAAAACACTTCAGTAAAAATAACCCAGTACATTCCAGCGTTTCAGTTTGTCACGCAGTTTCCCCCTGCAAGTGCTTCTACTGCAAAGGTCCCTAATCCTTTACTGACTCATTCTTTGCCGACACATTTTGTCTGTCACAACAGGCACAAGAATTTCACCCTTTATAAAGATGGAAGTTTAAAAAAGAATGTATATCCTTTTATTTCAGGTTTGCCATTCCTGAAACTCCAGCTATTCGGACTAGGCCATTAAATTCACATCTGGGTTTAGTAATTATTGCCTCCAGCTGCTCCTTCTCTGCCCCCTGCCAGAAGCTATTAGTCCCCACTTACACCACAATAATTGTTTATTTGATCACCCTTGGAACCAGATCTGCCCCAGTAGAACAATTTGCTTGAGCACAGCCTGTGGGACCAAGTGTATATTGAATCTGACAACAGGAACTGCCTACGAGAACGCATCCACTATGCCATCCACAGTTCAGACTTGAGCTTTTTTCCTCCCTCTTCCTTCAAACAGTTCACATGGATTAGGCCCTTTTGATAGGGCGTCTTCTTGCTCAACACGTCTTTATTTCTACTGTACCTTGGTGAGCCTGCAGGAGCTCCTTCCTATCCTTCCTCTCAGCTCCGTTTTCAACTACCAAGCGACCTAGGCACAGCTGCAGAAGATGGCATCGGGCAAAACCAGGGGCTTTGGGAAGTGTAGTAGAGCAATTCTGTGAGAATCTTTACAAATTACTTGGATCGGTTCTCCCAGGCACGTGAAATCTGAGGCACAATTTCTGAATAAAGATAGCCGGCCTGTGGAAAATCGAGCTAAAAGCTGTGAGCTCTATACCTGGGTAGTTTTAATAGTAAACATTTATGTGTTTAAATAAAGTACCTATAATTAAATAAGGGTGAAAAGATGGCACTAGATTATTTTCTTTTTTAGTTTTGAAAGTTACCTTTTTTAATAAATAATTTCTTTGGAAAACTGCTTTCAACTGAAATAATAATAATTTAAAGTAAAAATTAAATAGAAAAATATAGCATGTTGGTTTAAAGCTGTTTTGCTCCTGTTCCTTTCCTGGTGTTAAACTGTTTGGAATCACAGTAACACAGTCAGAAAATACAGATCTTGTCCTCTCGTTGACATTTTTTTCTACAAGTCTTTAAATAAGGTCTCATGTACCAGTCAGGCTGATGATTCAGACTACTCTGTTAGCTTCAAAATGGCAGAGTGCTGTCCACAGCTAACATCCGCAGTGGTCTTTCACCACCACCCTCTTAATCTTCTTCAGTTTACAGTGGTGTATCACCCGATAACTGCTCTGCGCACTCTTTCCCGTATCCGAAAAAATTTGCTGTTCTGGATTTCTCAAAAGGCGGGGTGACTGAGAAGGGTGCAGTTAGACCATACACACCAATCATATGAATGCCATCTACAAGTGAAATTACTCCTTCAAATTTCTAAAATATAATTATAGATGTCTGTCTTAGGCTCTAATTTATACACTAAAGGCACATTCCCAAGTTGCTTCCTGTGCAGCTTTCTGGGGTCTCCAGACTAAAACAGGAAAAACGTTCCAAGGAGTGAGCAAGAATATTGCAGCTTGATTGCATCTGTGCATCTCAACAGTAAACTATTTGTAGTAAAAGGGGTGCTCTCTTACAGCTTCGTGAACCACTCAGGACTTCGTACCAACCCAACATCAGCAAGCCAACCAAGAGCTCTTGAAAACCAGTACAGGAAAGAAGAAGCGCCCCAGTGCATTCCCACCGTGCAGCACCTCCTGCAAAGCAAGGCAGTATGGTCTACAGTACCAGTCCTTTCAGAGTGGGTCAGAGCGTTGCCTAATGAAATCTACCTTGCAGCAATCAAACCTCGATACGACCAATACATGGTGAATTCCTTCAAGTCTATAAGGGCAAAAAGCATTGCACATGCAGCAAAAGCAGCGCCTCTGGTTAACAGCTGCTGTCAAAGCCAGAAAGCTCTTCAACGCTCTACCAGTGTGAGAAGTGGACAATCAGTCCCACAGCCATTCAGACTGTCAACAGCCTATCAACACCACCTTAATTTTACCCGGTATAACTCAGTCCACCATACGCCAAATCTGTTCACCTTGTGCCACTGTTAGTCCAGGTCAGGGCAGAAGCACAGGGAAACACCCTCTCAGGGTGGTTTGAATGTATGCTGAGTAACATAGGTTTTCAGGTTACAGAATTCTTGATGCTTTGTTCTGTTAATGGGTTATAAACTAGTCTGCTAATCTAGTCTAATTACTGCAATAATCTAATGCTGATTGCAAAAAAAAACCCCATAAACCACAAAAACCTGGGTCTAAGAGGACAAAGAGTAAAATCTCGAACTAGAGCAAGCACAAGCGTTTCAGTAATTTTTCCTAGTTTGCAGTTTAGGATTCTGGTATCCCTATCGTAGAGGAGTTTTTGAAATCCCATGATGCTTTCCACCCTCAGGCTCCTAGAAACACACTGACAAATACACAGCTGGACAGGCACTAAAAGGACAGTCTCTACAACATTATTGCAAGCTACAAAGTGGAGACCTTAGTTATGAAGGTGCTCAGGGTGTCAAGAAAAAAAAACTTTTCCTTTTATGAGGAAAAAGAATCATCTAGTTTTAGGCAAGAAACCTGTCTGCTCACCATCAAGGTAGAGCATCTGAAAATTGACACATCTCAAGTCAAGCAGCATCTTAAGTCAAGAGATTAGTCCTTGTGGATCACAGATATATGGCTCTGGTTATTGTGTTGTTAACCCTTTTACAGCTGTGTATGTCAGGTTAATGTTTTAAAGGCAAACTCAGGTAAATAACTTGTTTAAAATAACAAGCACAAAAATGTTTAGCTTCAAATCAAATTATTTCTCACATATATCAGGCATACTTATGTTATTTTTGTAACGTCTATTAGTCATTGCCTAACTTTCAATAAAGTATGAACTTAATCTCAATGTACATTCTGTCTAGTAGCCGTACCAAGAACAGCAGAGGACCTATCTACTTACCCAATACTATTAGATTTGCACGTGCTTAGCTTGCAAGTGGTGTATTTAAGCTTTAACTCAGAACTTGAATGTGTCAGAGTTTATGTAAAAGAAATTTGGAGATTTATTTCTACAGATCTATACATACAAAGTTTAGACATTCAGTTCATCAACCTACCTCACAGAGGCCCTAATGTAAGACAGACAGTTACCCCAAGTCCCTCTGTAAGGATGTTTCTTTCACAAGGTAAAACTGATAGTTGGTAAATTAAAATACTTGCTCTGATTTCTTATCCTGTATCGGCTGGGTTAGTTTTCTCCAGGGATTGTATGCAGAGTCTATACTGTAGAGGCGCATGTGCATGGCCAACACGTGGAACAGCTGATCTGAAAAGTGAAGAACACAGAGTGCTGATTATAATGTACAATAATATGAAGTACTTTACTTTCGGTTGCTGTCATTTATTGTACAAGATTCTGAAAAGTATTGTCTCATTCCAAATAAGCTGGTACCCTAACAACCATCTTGTCATTCAGTTATTCATTAAGAAAGGTTTTGAAGAGAAGCAGTTTCAATAGGAGGCAGTAAACATATGCATCTATATGAAAAAAAATTCTCTCCTGAAACTGTGAAACAGAGAAAGGCTGTTTAGAATGCTCTGACTAGATATTGGTTGTTTCAGTGCTTGTAAAACACCAGCTCCCCGTACTTAATTACAGGTATCTTTTTTAAATTCTGTTTCATGTGCTGCTGTGTTGCTAAGGTTCCATGCTCCCTTCACCTCCCTCTCCGGTTTACACCAGAAGCCGTGATTTCCTAAACATCTCTTCTGAACAGAGACTGTATACTTTCGGCCCTCTCTCTCACAGCTGAGTTCTGTGCACAACCCATATGAAATTAACCTAAAGCTGCTAGACGTTCTGGTCTATAGCAGGATCACTTCAGCTCCCCATCCTTAAAAGGTTATTATTCCTTCTGCCTTCATAAGGTTATTTTGTAGGTAACTTGTGGAAGAGAAAAACACCCAACTTCTGACCCCAGTGCTGAAAAAACAATGGGCTTTAAAACTGCAGAGATTTGTCTCTACAGCCTGCAGGCAAAGTTGGCTGATATTTATCAATTCAAAACCTTTTGTACGTTCACTGTGTCAACAATATCATTTGCAAAACACTTCTGGAACCTTCTGAAGAAAGGACGCTTAGTTTATTATTCACACACATTACTGCAGTATCATATATTACAATGTAATTTTCATTTCTCTATGAATCGTATGATCAACATGATTTCCGTCCTTATAATACAGTCACAGTCTGGGGAAAACGCATCAGTTTCACCTTCATAGGATTATATGAAGATCATATTTTAAAATACTATTTCCCTCAATTTTGCTCACTTTTTTCCTCTTGTCACACTACATCTTGCTATTTGCTACCATGCTGGCTTCTCCTGCTTCCTTCCTTCCTCTCATTTTAGCTTTTTCCCTTAGTATCTTGCCATCTCCTCCCCCCTCCCTTTTTTTGTTTCAATTGATCCCTTTGCCTCCAACTCCTAAGCGCTCTCCCTTCTCCCTACAGCCCACTTGCTCAACCTATGCACTCACTCGCAGGTCCTCTTTGCAAAGTAGAAATAGCAGCTATTAATTTATTTTCCATAAATAGACAATTACTCAGAGGTACGCAACGGCCAGAAGAGTCGCATGATGAAGTCAGCTGACTGCCAAAGCCTGAGGGCTGTAATTAGCTCCTGGGGTTTGTGAAATAATTGGAGATGTAGATGGCATTGGAATTGATTGCTGTCACCTGCTTTCTGAACAAAAACAGGCAATGAGGACAAAAGCAGTAATTTTTTCTCCTGGCAAGAGATTCTAGCAAAACATCGCTTTGGTGACAACCTTAAAACCCTGAAAATATACTGATATTTCATCAAAATAATTAAAAATCCTCCAGCGTAGCTTTATTTGGAATGAAACCCATGACAGCATCCATTCCTGCCCTCACGCCTCTCCGCTACTAAGAGGAATGTCATTTTTTTCTGAACTGCTCCTTGCCCCAAACAGCAGTGGGCAGCTGTGCAAAACCAATACTGCTTAGCATAATTCATTAACCCTCTGTTCCTTTAATAGCTGTTTTCCTGAGCTTTTACTAATACAAAATGAAGCAGGCAAGCATCAAACCGTAGCACTGGAGAATTTATTTCTAATCTCCAAGCTTGTATCGTTTATGGAATCAAGATACATTCTAACATCCACCGGAGCTGAACAGAGAAACCCAGTTGAGCAGTCCTGGGAGACAGCATTTTTGTGTGCGGTGAAGGCAGCTCCTGCTCCTTCGCAAGGCAAGGTGTTTGGTGCAGGTTTAGGCAGGGCTGACACACCGTGTTACGAGACCCTGCTGCGGAGCGGTTAGATACTAGCTTTAACTTTGATTCGTATTAGCCTGCCTAAATCCATTTCTACAAGTTATGACAATAACTCTCTTGTTCCATACATACACTGCTGCTCTTGGTACATTCTTTCCAACTCTTCCTATACCAGCTCCACCTCTCAGGGTTATCCTGCCGTGAGAGGAGCCATCGACTCAATTGGAACTGGTCCTTCCAAAGGGTAAGGCCCTGTCTTTGCACCAGGACTGAAGCTATTAGGGGAAGTGTGTTCTAATGCTGCTCTTCATAAAAACCAAAGACAACGGGCACTTTGTCTACGTACCCGTGTGCCTGCACCAGCACCTGCAGCTGCATTCTTTGCTATTTTTAGCACGAAAGCACACTGATTTCACAGATGTTGACAATGCTCTTAAAAATATTCTGCTATGCCGAAGTGCATAAAGCAGGAGTCTATAAAGGTGATTCCACAGCTCTTTTCATGGCTAGCACGGTACGCACAGCACGAAAGACGACTAAATTCAGAGAGATCACCAGATCAGGATTTGATAGATGAACAGCAGAACCTATAAAACTGCTGTGCTGAACTGACAACAACGAGTGACTCAGGAAGTTACAGGCTGTTGGTTTTCGTCTCACTAGATGTCTTGGTTTGGTCTTTGTCAAAGCAATCCCCAATTTCGATGTGAGTTTTGCTGCCATTTTGTCTCTTTTTTTTCCTGGTCTCTTGACTATAAGCTCTCAGGTTACCAAAATTGAAATCAGAGGATTTTTTCCTGTTATTAATTCCACTCCTGCAACGCGCTGTAATAACGATGACAAAAAATTAAGGGATTAGCTGACTTTGTTTTGCTTGCGGAAGTCTAGATGGATTGATTCCCCATTCTCTTCTATTTGTGTTTTAGAAGGACATAACACGCTGCTGTCATAAAAAGCCCTGCTTCGCTATTTAGATCCAGTCTTCTCTTTTCATTCCATAAATTAGTGTTTGTATTTACAATGTTAAAAGGTCACCAAACACAGTGGCACAGCAGTTCACCACGAGAGGAACTGAAAACATCCTTGCCTCAACTGCTGTGTGCACATCACACCAGACTAGAGACGTGACACCCCTCTCCCAAAGTTTGCTGGGACCCTCAGGAAGAATGTAGATTGTAACAAAGAGCACCTGATACAACCAGATGGGACTTGATTGTTAATAAGGAGATTGAGGAATCTTTCTCCTTGTAGAGATTTATATAGTCCACTTAGCAACAGCAGCTGCAAAGACCTGCTGACAGCACCTTCCCATTCATCACTGACCCAGTAGATTGGAATCAGTGAAGAAAAAAGTGCAAGGCCAGGAAAAGCCTATTAAGGCATTACAACATGAACAGTCTTTACAAAATCTTAAACCCTAATTGCTGATGAAGCAGCTAATTGCCCTTGACACCAAACTTGCCAATGTTTGAAGTCAACTTCACCAATAGAATTCTAACAGTATCTGTCTTTGCCTCTCCCTAGGTATGAAGGCACATCAAGCTTCTTAGGAAATAATTAGGATCATCTGTTGGTGAGAGAAACTGCTTTTTCAGAGTTAGCATGAACAGATGGGCACCACGTTGCCAGTTCCTTACTGAAAACACAAACCAAACCATAAAAAAAAAAAACCCAACACACACAAAACCAAACCAAAAAGCCCCAACCAACCACAGAACCCACTATACCAAGGCAAAAAGCATTCCTGAAAAGTACTTTTATTCTTTATTTTCAGTGGCTGCAGAGAGCTGGGCAGCAATCTTTGAAACCACATTAATAGGGTACAGGAAGGAGGTAGTTGCAAATGAGCAACTCATAAAAGAACAAGGTTTTTCTTCCTACAGGAATGACCCATACGTGGAGTCCCTGAGTACCACTGGCCATGTTGGTAAAATGGCGACAGCCATTACTATCAGTGTGGCTGCCAAATTTGATCCAAAAGGAGCACAGAAAATGCTTCATTGCCAAGACATCTTTCTGTGCTCACAAAAACGCTAAAAAGAACGGATTAAATTGATATGAAGATCACAATCAAGACAGACGACACAGCTGAGCCATCTACAAGTGCTAAACACAGGCTTCAAAAGAACAAGAGGAGAAAAACCAGAACACCCCCGTGGAACAATGTGGTTTCACAACGGTTGGAGCCATCACAGAAGTTATGAAGGTGCTGGACATTTTATTTAAGGCCAGCTTACTCAAGTCTCAGTACTTTTTTGATGACCTTTTGTAAAGTAATGTCCTTTCTAATTAATGCAGCTGATGTCAAATGCCAGACTCTCTGTCTGGGGGAAGCATAAGGGTAAGGAGCTCCTACACAGGGAAACCGAAACCAGGGGACAAGGTGAGAGAATATTTAATCCTTCCCAAAAAACTCTAATCCTATAATTATTACAAAGGGAAAAAGGAGAAAAGAAAAGAAAGCAACCAGAAAGAACAACTATTTAAAAGTTAAAAGGAAGAAAGGACTAAATTAATGTACAGGTAATTTGTAAATTCTGTGGAATTGTTCACCCACTACTGCAAGATTACCAGAGTAGCAATGACAGAGAAAACCACGTATACACAAGTTAGAGAGACACAAGAGTCATACAGAGAAGTCCTAATTATTCAGCCTTAGTATTGTGTTCTGAAGGTCTTCTATAAATACAAAACAATGAGAACAAAATGCAAAATAGCAGATCTCAAACTTTATAAAACAGAGAAACAAGACCTGTACCATTGGTAGAGATCCTAATTATCCCCTAAACCCAAAAGAATTGTCAAGGCCATAGACTCTCAACCTGTAATTGGTCCTTAAAATGGGACTGGATTCTAAAGCAGTAAGTAAACAGGACTCCATTGGCATGGTCTGGCTGCGTACTGTTTAGGAACACAGGCACATGCAAACACACACAAACAGCACTTTAAACCTTAAGAAGGCAATTTTACTGCCATATTTTCTTCATCATTCTTCTTGCACAGACTTGACACTAACAGCTACATTAATCATTCTTAATTTTACTCCCCAGGAGCAGCTGCCCTTACGGTGCAGTCTACTAAAACAGGTCTTGACCTCTTTGTTCCCACCATCTCCCTGATGCTGCTCTCACAGCTCACCTGGGACACCGTATTCTCTTCTGCAATATCTAATCACAAACTCCACAGCTGTCACACGACTAATACCGAGAGGTACGCTTCAGCACCAGAGACACCTCAGTATCTCACACAGAAGAAAGACACAAACAGGTTGTATTTTGGACTACTTCTGCTGGACCTGACGTGAATGATGTTTAACAAACAAAAGCCCTTTCAGCACTGTGCAAGCAAAACTAACAACACTGTATTCCGGGTTGGGATGGGGTATGGATTTTTAGCATCATTCTTTCCTCACTGCGTAGGACACTGAAGAAGTTAAAGGTACATTTTAAGTGAAACTTTAAAACCAGGATTACCTCTTGGAAAAGAAATGAGTACGGCAAGATAAAATCTATCATAGAACACTTACCTGACGAACTGCA
This sequence comes from Rhynochetos jubatus, assembly GCA_027574665.1. NCBI lineage: Eukaryota > Metazoa > Chordata > Aves > Eurypygiformes > Rhynochetidae > Rhynochetos > Rhynochetos jubatus. The sequence goes on from CM050654.1 coordinate 22,163,105, forward strand.
AATTTTTATCTCTAAATGCACCAGTGTGAAAGGGACAATGAAGGAAGCACAAACAGCTTAATGAAAACAAACCCTGATACAGATGGAAAAGTAATTCTGCTCCCACATGTCATATTTAGCCTAACGCCCAATATTAAATATGACCCTACTAAATGCAAGTACTGTACAGGTCTGTTCTAGGAGAACCCCACTAACTTAGGTTTAAAAGGAGCCTCTTTCAATGCAAGATTAAATACATGTAGTTTGCTACGTAACAATTTTACAGTAAGCACCAACACACAACATGAACAGCACGTGAACGTTTCAACAGTCAACGGATGACATTTATGTGTCCATGCAACAACACGCTGCTGTCCACAGCGCCTTTCACCAGAAAGCTCTAAAGGTCGTCTTCAACTTCTCTGAAGTGCAAGACAGATACTAAAAACACCAACAGGACTGACGTACAGCTACATCAGAAAATTTACCTTTCTACCCCAAAATACGGAAGAAAGCAGGCGCACTGTGTTTAAAAGCTGTCCCTACCCCTTCATCAGAAACATGCACTAGAATCCTTAAAGTAATGCAACTGCTAAAGGAAACAGCACTATTCCCATGTACACCACACTCCATAAGCGAAAGTACACAAGAGTTGGAGAAAGGAACAGAAAAATATTATAGTAAACAAAACGCAATGGATTGTAAGTAGAAAGAAACACGGGAAAAAAATATCAAGAACTTTTAGTCACATTTAAAAAAAATCATCAACACGTTTCTCAATTATAGGAAACACTGCACCCATTTCAGATTAAGCCTGTGTGTGCAACCACATGAAAACAGCTGAATCACATCAGGGGAAAAAATATTCTCTAAATATACCCACAGTTCTGTAAACAAGGATTTGGAACAAAGTTTTCTGTACTGGCTATTTTACTTTTTACATGGACAGCTAACGCACAGTTTAACAGCAGATCTGCTGTTACCAAAACGCAATCGGTAGCAGTTGGCGGTAAAGCAACCACAACAAACCCCACTATCTTTCTTAGATATGGATTAAGCTTTTAAATAGGTACATGCAACACAACTTTCAGACCACTAAGACGTCAACCATCTCACAGGAGGTGAGAGAGCGCCTGTGTGGTACTTAGTTGCCGGCTGGGATTAAACCATGACAGTATTTTAAGATGTAATGAATGCATTTCATTCCACTTTTATCTGAAAAAAAATCCTACAGAGAAGCTGAAACGCCCTGACTTGGAAAAACTATCAGTAAGACAAAATATGACCTTACAGATTACAGGCTCCTTCCCTGCACACATTCCTCTCAACTTCACGTTCTTTTATAAAGATCCTGTAAGGCTAAGGAAGTACTGGGGTACACTCTATGCGGCATGTCATGATAAATTTTTTCACTTTAAATATTTCAAAAACTTTTCAATTTTAGGCTGAAATCTCCACCCTAAGCTGCTAATCATGGTCCTCCAAATAACATGCCTGTGAAATAGATAACAAATCCAGTAAACTGCTAAAATTCAGAGAGAAAGTGTCCATCTTACTAAGTGAGCACACAATTATATCATAATCCAAGTAGAAATTGTCTGTAGAGCCTTGATTTTATTAAATTCTTCAATATTGCACACAGCGACCTAGAGACGTTCTTTTGGCATGTGCATTTTTCCAGGATAGCTTGTGCTGGAAGGGCCCTTTACAGGTTATCCAGTCCAGCCCCCAACCGAGTCTCAGGCACTTGGCTCTGCTGGGAAAGGGAGGAAACGATGGGGAGGGGAAACGCTGTGCAGTAGGGTTTAAAGCTGCTTTTCACAAGTCACAACACGTAAATTAAATCAATTGAACTATATTTCCTGGCACTAACAGAAAGCTCTTATCCTAAAGAGGATGCGGACAGCATAGCACGTGACAGCATTTCTTTGGCAGCTCATCATCTCAAATGAAGAGGAAAGCTTCGTCTACCAATCTTGTATGAAAAGGCAGAGGTGGGCGCAATCCTTCTGACATTTTTACTACTGAATCTGCTGCTACTGCTGCATGAGCTTGATTTAAACAAGCATCAGTAGTAGCAGTATCCTGGCAGGCATTCCTATTTTTCCTTACAACAGAAAACGTCCATTCCCCACAGTTTATACTCTGGTAAAAGAGTGAAAGATTTTGTTAAGTAAAAAAAAAAAAAAACGGACTTCTATCAACCAGAATTGCTTTATTTGCCAAATATTAAAGGTTTCAGAACAATGAAGATTTGAGAGTATCTACCAAGGAAAATTTGCAAAGAACTCTTCTGTCAGAGAAAGACCTAGGGAAAAGAAAGACAGGACGCGGCAGCTGCAGATCTCTGAGTACGAGATGTAGTCATGAGCTACATCAGCACTCACCAAAACAGATTTCTTTACTATTTCTAGCAACAGCCAGGGTGAAACAAAGCTTTCCTGCTTTACCCTTAAAATACTTCCAGTTTTACTCACTTCTTAACAATTTCTATTCTTTGTATCACGTGGGTACCATGACAATTGATTTCTAAAGAGATTATACTCACAACACATGAACAGCTCTGATGAATAATTTGTGCACGTTAGATTTCAGACTTCTCAAATTGCAACAAAACCCAGAAGACATTAGGGCAGAATGAAAGGTTCTTAAAAGAAGAGAGCTGACAAAATTTAGAAAATGTTAGAAAGAATTAGACATCTTTGTTCACTAATAATTTACACTGCACTTCGTAACATAAAACTTACTTAAACATGACCTTTTCCCAGCTGTGCTTGCACCTCCTGAACATAAATTGCCTCCTCGATGGACCAGCTCAAGCTCCAAGTTTGTTCTGCAAGAAAAACGTAACAGCGTTGAGCAGAACAGCATTATTCAAGCTTCTAGGAAGACTAAAGAGTCACCACAAACTCCCAGCATACACTGAAGGATGCTGTGAACTAACCTTTAGTGCGAAATGCTGCCAAAACATGACTCAGAATAAAAAACTTTAATCACGATCCCGCCATATGTGAATTGAAATGGTTTGATTAGCAAGTACTGTATCAAGCGAGCTGCTACAGTTGTGACTGAGGAATTAAAACACACTAATTCTGAGGCTTTTTTCTGTATGCATTCACTCCTCCTTGGTAATAAGGGAATTTATGTGCAAATCTGAAAAGACAATATACAGACTGGCTACATTTCAATCCAGATATGATTGGACAGATATGACCAAAAAGTGTTCTCCTTATTGGCAGGGCTTTTGTTTTCCTTTAAACAAAGAGACAGTACAAGGGGTATGCCATCAAGTAACTAAGTATGAAAAGGGTCTAACTTATAATGGAAGCACTGACCTCTACAGCTAAGTTAGCTCATAAAAGCCTTGGAGGTTAATTCTGAATGAAACGCTGCTATTCACTGCAGCTCATTAGTATGAAACCAGAGTTGTGTCACTAAATCTCTGCGTGTCACACAGCTGTTTTCCTTCGTGGTATTACTGTGATCTGATACTTAGGCATCAATTGTTTAGGCCAAATTTCCGAGCTTTGTTTAATTTTGGAATTGGATGTTTAAGTACCGCGTTATCTTTTACCCCCAAGACTTGGAGCAAACAATTCGCATTCTGTTCTCTGGGTGTTTGTCTTAATAAGTCAACATGCATTAATAGAATTATATTCCTTTATTTTAGTTATTCTGAAATGTTATTTTGCTAATTTAATCCAAACCACAACGCTCAGTCTAAATATATTTTGTTCTTTAACCAAAAATCCAACAATTTTAGGTTCACTCTAATGTGTCTGAATACATATTAAAATCTATTCTAGAATTTTAGGCACATAGTATATCAAAGCCAAGAACACCCCCGCCCCCCCACCCCACCCCCAAGTATATTTAAGAAGAAACTAGAGGATGACTATTTCATTAAAAACAAATTATGTTTTAGGAATTTCATCTCCATCAGCTTGAAAGAATAATACATTTTTGATATGCAGTGTTTGTTAAGACTCTCCTATGTTTTTAAAATAGTAACATCTCAGAATATTACTATCCCTAAGTTTGCAGCTTATGCCACCCATTTCTGAAGGAATGCTTTAATCCTCTCTACTCAGAAAAGGCAATTTAACATTGATAATGTGCCTGCTCAGAGCTCCATCTGGTTGCTGCTGATAAGGGCATCTGTGTGACAGGGGAATTTTCCACCCTTCAGGCAATTTGCAGTGCTCACTGAACTTCTAAAAATCTACCAGCCAGGAAGCAGGGACAGGGATTTCATGTTAGTGGGCAAAACAGCAACTGTAGATCAGCGTGTGCCAGTTCATCAGGGGAATATAAAGGAAATCAGTATGTTTTATTTGTACAAACCTTCTGATAACTGATTTGTAGAACAAAATTAAATAGCAGCCTTCCATTAAAGCAAAGATAATTAAGATTTAAATCAATAAAATTCCCTGAATGTCTAGAAACAACTTTCTAGATCTAAAATTCTACATGTTGTTTTCACCAAGAAATATGTACATTTTTGCAAAACAAACCTCAGGGACAATTCTGAAGAACCTCCTGTTGATACGAGTGAGATGTTCTATGGCACTTTCTGTTATGAGGAATGAAAGGAGAGACCTTTCTGGAAACATACTCTGCCACACACATCATGCCAGCTTTCCCCTCCCACACTTCTTCAGCTCCCCCTGCTTCCCAAAGACAGCAGCTTAAAGTTCAGCTTTCTTGGGAATGTAAATATTAGCCTTTTCCTCCAAGACAGCTGTTCAAAAACATTCCAGAACTTTGGCATAAAAGTACACCGTAGTGAAAGCATCTTCTGTGAAACTGAACACTTCTCCTGTTTAAAATGTTCTACATCAGGTAGAGCCCTAAATCGTTTTTGAAAAACTAGCGTAGCTCCTCCTGAATGCAAGCTCCCTTCTGCCGTGAGGATCCGAGTACCATCTGCCCTCTACGGAAGAGAAGCAGAGCTCTCAGCGCCTAATCCCTCATCAGTGAAGAGAAACGTGGGGGATCTGATAAGGAGTGGAACGGAGCGTGGTCTCTGAAAACATCCTTTGCTATCTCAGCCCCCTCAACATGAAGGGAAGGGAAGAAGAAAGAAAATCTATAAGAGTGACTGTTTTTCTATCTAGAAATCTTTGTATCATTCACTGGAGTAACAAATATTGTAAAACATCGGCTTTATCTTCCTCACTCACAGAAAAAACGGAGAAGATGGATTTTGCTCAGCTGTACAGGCTCCTCATTAAAAAGCAGCCCTACTTCAGCCCTTCTTGGGGGCTTTCATTAAAGCAACATATTGAGGGTAGGGAGGGTGATTGCCTACTTCTCAGCATTCATATCAGGACAGAGCAGGGAGAAGTAAAAATGCAGTGCCTTGTCCAGAAAGGGAACATATTTGGATGGGCCTCCTCCTCCTACTGGGACACAGCAATCAAGTTAAGCACTACCATTTTTTCCACTTCACAAAGACAACATACACATGAAAAAAGCCAGATACTGAGGCACGGACTGGAAGGAAAGAGTGCAAGGTTCTTACATCAGTCTACATATAGCTGACAGCCAACCCAAAAGCATTGTTTACACCGTCAAAAAGAGCATGAAACCTATCGCTATGCAATACAGACACAGTCCGCCAGGATACTCCCACAAACGACAGTCATCAGCGCTGTGAATGTGGAGCTACTAAAATTAAAGCCAGGCACGCAGAATTTGAGAGTGACACACTATACTCGGCTCATAAATGTCAGCAACGACAAGGAGGGACGCACACAAAACTAGGCTAAGTTTAACAAGGTAAGACTGTAGAGAAAGGGGGCAGTAGCTAAGGAGCTGCTCTTCCAGCTGTCAGAGTATGCCAAGAGCCCAAGTGCTTCTTTTGCTAGGAAAAGAGCCGTGGGCTAGCCATCCTTCCAGGTGGTACAGAATTTGCCTGTGATTTCTTTTCTCTCCTGCCAGTGACATCTGAGTAAGCAAAAGTGAAGCATGAAAAGTCAGTTCCCATTTTCCTGAAGCAGAAAGGATAAGCTGCAGCAAGTGGCTACATCGTATTTAACCAGTAGTATTCCTACTCCAGCATGCAGAAATGCATTTCAAAGCTGGCCTCCAGCTGTAAACTGGCATCTTAAGACTGCAGATGATGTCATGTTCTGATTGAAAATGGAACCTGACTTAAGGAGATTAAGAGTGTTCAATTCACTTGTAAATATATGGAGTGAGTAACAGTATCATTGCATTCAAATGCTTACTTAAACAGAAGCTACTTATCATCCTGACCATTTCATTTGCATGTTAGATTAAATACCAGGAAGAAATGAGTAACAGCTGGTCTGACCAAAACCAACGCAATGCTTCAGATTACATGAAACTAGGAATGTTCAAAAGGGAACTGGTTGGTAAGGAACTCAAGGGTATTATTACGTCAAAAAGAATGGAGGGAAATAAGGAAAAAAGAGGCCAAATGACAGGAATTAACTTCCAGAAAGCCGGTAATTTAAATTGTGGATGGTCCACTGTTTGGATACTTACAATTAAAGAAAACGTACTAAAAGCATACAAAGAGAACTCTCTGAGTCTGGGAGATGACCAGCTCACTTCTATATTTATTTCCATAAATACAAACTGTAAGATGATATTAAAATGTCTTTTTAAAAGTTCAGAAGCTGTTAACCTGTAGTTCTTATGCAATTAGCTAGTAGAAGCCTGTAAATCTGGACTGATGAATTGAAGGGTAAGTTGGAGCTGATCTGCCAGGCACCCCCCTAAGTGATCTTCAGAGTTATGGTAACAATATAGATGGCTGGATCCGACACCCGAAATCCTTCAGCCATGGATAAATGAAAAATTGCTGACGCAAGCCCAACATAATAAGAAGAGGTCAGAACAAGTACAGGTGGCATATCCTAATCTCAGGGGTGAGCCAAGAGTTCTCTCTCCAGCAATACAAGCAGCAATGAAATGCCGTTCTGGTTTCAGGTATTTTTAACTCTTGGATGGAAACCAAAACTTTTGGTCTTAAGGTGTTAATGTAAACATAATAAAATACAGACGTGATTAAAATACGTTTAGCTAGCATTTTTCAATTATGTAACACTGCACCCAGAAATAAATTGTAACACCATTTTTGTACCTCAAATGGCACGTCCAGTTAACATTACAAATAATCACACTCTTACATGAGAAACATAAATTTTTGAGTACTTCATATTTTTGGAAGGATATTAAATTGTATTGTCCAAACACATCCTTGCTAAAAAAAAAAACGCCTCAACATTATATAACCTTGTCTAGCATATACTACTTAAAGTAATACAGAACATTCTTTTAACTTGCTAGGTATAAAATTTAATTGCCCTTCTTGATCAAGGCACAGTTAACATACTCTAAAAGAATACAGAGATTTATTTTAATAGAATTATAAAATAATGTAGGTTGGAAGAGAATTCTGGAGATCACATGGTCCATCTTTCTCTCAAAAGCTGAACCTTAGATCTGATTATTCAGAGTCCTGCAGAGCCAAGTCTTGAACACTTCCATTCTGTATATACTAAAGACACTCAGCAACTGGAGCGAATGGAACCGGTACAAAATGCTACTGGATGATGTCACTGGTACGCTTGCACTTTCCCTGCACTCTGCATCTTCCCTGCAGGCCTCAGTTAGTCGAAGTTTAGAAAACCTTTGCTTAATGTGTATTTCAACTTGTATGGGAACACGCTGCACTACGGTAAATCTGAACAGATGAACCACTCAGAGCATTTTAACGTCAATGGTAGAGGTGGAGGTAGAGGCTGTTTCATTCTCCTGGAGACGGTGTCTGTGACACTGGCAGCTACAATCCGTAATCAAGCATCACAGAGAAAATACTGCTGGTTTGGACACCTTTTTTTAGAAGTCTTATTCACGTGGTGAGAGATCTCTGGTTGCTGATGTAGAAAAGGCTCCTTCTGCCATCCCCATTTAAGTAAATAAAACTAACGTCTGACAGATTAAAAAAGCTTTGTGATTTAGAAACCAGCAATATGGAAATAATCTGATTCTGCTGACTAGTAATGGCAAACACTTGGTAGTTTGAGAAAGGAAGGCAGAAAAAGAAATACAACATAAGATTGTGATATAAGGGAAGCAAAACTTTGAATAAAGAAGAAAACTAAATAAGCAGAGGACAAATCTCCTCCAGGTTTTGTATCACTGCTGCAAACACTAAAAAGGAACTGAAAGGCACCATCTTTCCATCCTGCATAAGCCTGCATATGAAAATCAGCAAATGTAACCTCGATGTCCTAAATACTCAAAATACGTTTTGGAGAGGATGATTTTTTTTTTTTTTTTTTTTAAAGAAGAAGAAAAGTACCTAGTGAGTAATAGCATTAGTGAGAAACACAAAAGAAAATAAGATACACACCTGGCTACTGAATACATAAACAGAAAATCATTGTCTGGCGATCCAGGACTCTTACTGTAATCTGTGTACTTCTTCTGCGTGGTACTTTTTATATCTTTCATTACAGATTCCATTTCTTTACTGAGATTGGTTTCAGACTATGAACAAAGACACAAAAGGCGAGTAGTTAATTTCAACTGAAGAAGCATAATAGCTGATCGCAAAGCGCAGCATTTTCATATTGATAAAAGCACATTTGCAGGTTATGAAAAAATATACATTAAAAGCCAATATTCTGTCTCACAGAAGTGTTATTCTGAAAGTTATTCTGATTTGTTCTGAATATGAAACCACTGTTTTGTCCACCTTCTAAGTTCAAGAACCTCACTGCTTGCATTATTTTAACGTATATTTGCATTGCACAGGGACACAAAAGTAACACAAAGCATCTCCCATCAAAACTGGAAGACTAGCAGAATTGAATGGAATTAATTCTATCATTCAGAAAGGCCTCACGAAGCTTTGTAATACATGAGCATCTGCAAACTGCTCCGTCTGTAAAACAATCCATACCTTCCAATGTTCTTAATAGACATTATCTAAATAGCACCCAGTTACAAGGATATTGGTGTTTGTACATTGTAAAGAAATGATAAATTAATTTTATAGTACATCACTAAATTATATGTAAATTGCTATGAAGGAAAGTGAAAAATGTACTTCATAAAAAATTATATTAATCAGATTTTGTCTGGGTGTTTTTTTTACTGTTTTAGTAGGTAACGCAGTAAGTACTGTAAATATTTTAAATTTCTTGATAGGAAAAGAACAGTATGCTATCTTCTATATCAGAAGGAAATGAAGTTTCCCAGGTGGTCGAGTTTCTAAGAGGTCACAAATACAACAGTGTAAAAAATGAACGGTAGAGGCAAATTAACAAGGATCTTTCTGCCTTACACTGATGCTTACTGGGAAAGTTCCCAGCTGTTCTTGAAGATCTTCCACCTCTTGGACCAGATCTTGCATACACTTGTTACTATGACTTTGCCAAAGGCTTCTTTCCACGTTGTTTCCAGGATAACAGGGAAGAACACTGTTAGCAAACTGTCTACAGAGGGGACAGGTAAACTCTCCTTTGTCCACTGAAAAACCCTGAAGAACCTGGTCATTCTAAAAGAAAATAAAGAAGATGTAGCTGAAAGTTGCAGAAGATTATAATTTTTAGTTCAGCATTTCAGATGTATACCTAAAGAATGAAGTCTAAATCAAAAACTGTGTAAAGAAAGAATAATTGGAATCGTTCCTCATTGTAGTGAAAACGGTCTTAACTATGAGACACTATCTTACAAGCCTCCAATTGAACTCATTTCCCTAACGTTTAAGTACCCATCATTGGCAACAATATCCCCATAATAAACTAGAAATACTTCAGCGGGGTATTTTGAACATTTCACGTGTGTTGTCTCTTTCTAGCAATTCCCAACAAAGCTTGAGACTCCCCTGATCAGAAGGTGATTTTATTGTCAGTCATGAGAAATACTTGAAGATACTTCTCAGAAGTAGTGCAGAGAGTGAAAAACCTACTCAAGTAGCCACTGAAGGGCAGAATGACAAAACCCCTGACTGTTTCTTCTTTATCATGAAGGATTAAAAAAGGGACACAGAGGTACGTGCTTGGGAAGGAGGGCCATCTCCCGAGTACTCCTGTTACTGGCAAGCAACCTTGCTTCAGCTTTGTGCACTACTTCAAAGGTTTCCCACTCCTGGCAGAACTGCTAAGTTAATAGCGACTATAATTTCAACTCCCAGCAATCAGCGCAGAATACGCTGAGGCATTCTGGTGAGCCTACTTTTAAGTACCTTTCTGGATGCTGATCGCTGATTGTGTGACGTAAAAATAAACATTTTATGCAGATGAACACAAGTCTATATAAATTATTTCAGTACTAAGAATGTTAGGAAGAGTCAAAATTATTATGCACTCATCTAGGTAGTAGTAATACATGCAAGGAGCAAAGTTTGCTTAAATAATCCACAAGTCTTCAGGAATACAATGAGACAGAATTAAGACTTTATTCCCAGTTTAAGTGAGAATCCACCAGAAAAGGGACTTCAGTGCCTATATGATCCAAAAGATTACTTTTCTAAAATTCTATTAGATTCTACCAAGAAACCGCCAGCTTTACTTAATTATCGTGATGATGCAATTATCACAATAACTAACACAATCATTTTGACTGGAAAGCACCTTTACAGTCACATGGAAAAGAACAATTCACCAAGTGGCTCAGCTTCCAGTTTCCCTAGAGGTAAATTTCACAGTGTGACCAATGCTGATTCTAAAAATACAAAGTATTACTCACAGGTTTTCCCAAAACAGAAACAAACCAAAACAACATGAAAAAATAAAACTAAAGAAATCACATAAAATATTCTTGAATGAGAAAGCAGTTTCAAATGCAACAAAAAGTCATCATTTAGTCTTTATTTTATTACACTAAAAAATACTGAAAGAAATGATTCCTTAAAATCTGATGACTTCTACCACCCCGGAGCTCACGGTGATATTCTACGGTGCCATTCAGAAGATCTGCAAATGGGCTGCAAGATGATGAGGGGGGCAAAGGCAGCCGGCAACGTCAACGGAACACTACCCCGTGTACTGATGCCATGTGAAAACCAGGATGTCTTTTCTAGCCAACAATTTCTGAGGCTGGACTAACAAACTCTTTTAAAATCATACATAGCAGTGATTTCTCAACAGCATTTTTCAAGCAGAAAAAATAAAAAAGCATAATTCATGAGAGTTAAACAGTTTTAACTTATTTCTCTAAACTGCATCATATATGTAACTTACACCTTAAGTACACCATACACTATTTACTGGAGATAAAAATATCTAACCATTTAAACTGAATTTTCCTATTAGGAATTAACCAAAAGCACAACTTTATATTTGTAAAATTCCCCTCATTTTGTCTTTGGTTTCTCTGTAAGAAGAGAATGTTAAGCATCAAAATAGCAAGCTATGAAACAGAAATGAAAAGTATAAGGAATGTTTTACCTGGAAAAAAAACTCGAAAAAGTGATTTAACGTTTTAAGCACAGGATTAATTTAGTCAAGTATTTTTTCTAATACATCAGAATCCCTTAAAACAAAGTACTTTTGTTAATAATGTCAAGATGCAATAACAGATTCAGTATCTACACTTGTTGAAACATAACAGAAGCATCTTGTCCATTCATGTAAACCCCATCTTTCGCTCTCTGAATTGCGCAGCATAACTCCCAGCCACTTCAGCAAGAACAGTTCAGATCCAACTAAAAAAGATGATCTTTAGTTTTACTTACCCGTAAAGATTCCATGTAAGATTTGTGACAATCTATGTGTAAAGTGTGACCACAAGTTTGTACATAAACACCTCCTTCCCAGCCTATTGACACTGCTTGCAGACAGGAACTCTAGGACAAAGCAACAACGGTAAGAAAACAGATCAGTTACATATATATAAGGTATAAAGGTGTTTACCACTATTTAAGATTTTTAAAAATATACATTTTATTTGCATGCTATCTAATTAAAAGGCTTACGCTAACTTACACGGCTGCCATTAAGCTATTCTTTCCCACAGAGCCAACCACTTAAGTCAAACTTCTGCAGTTCTCCACACTTAAGATAGTAACTTCTTTTAAGAACCTCGTGTTACACCAGAAACACAGCTCTAACTCTCCCATCTATTCCAACAGTACAAGTTATCCCACGTCCAACAGCAATATGCTGCTCCAACATATCTAATTCAGTTTTGTACGTAGCCAAAACAGCAAGATCACAGCTCCGTAACTAAACCCCAATCTACTATGGAAAGTCAGTGTGAACACTTAGGGGTTTTAATGCACGGCTGAACAACACTGTATATAACACACCATAAAGGGAAACGAACAATTGATTAGTGAACTGAGTTCCATTGTAGGACTGTTTTGAAAACACTGGCCTTATTCAAAGCCTGCACTTACAGCCCACATGTCAAAAATAAAGTTACCTCACCAGTAGTTCTCAGAAAATAATGAGCTGAGAAAAGACACAACTGGCAAACTCAACATAAGGAATCCTGGAACATTCTCTTGCAGAATGCCTCGCTACAACCAGTCTAATCATTAAATCTCCATTTCTCAAAATAATAAATTCATACACAGATCAAAATGAACATTCTGGTTATACATCTAAAGAGCAGAAAAAGATCTATGGCTACCAGAACTGAAAAACAATTTTCGGTGTAGACTCGCCCTAAAAAGGTCTTAAAGTATGATGCGAAACCAGGATACTGTTATTACAACAGCCAACTCTGATGGCTGCATTTTCTAGGGATGGCCTAGCATCCCTTTCTTTTTTCCTGCGCGCGAACAGGAAATCAAAAGAAAACTACAAATCCTAGCTACAAGACATGCTCCTATTCACCTTGCCTCATCCTGATGTTCATAACGTGCTGTGATCCCCTCAGGCCACAGAATAAGCACAACTTCCTCTCCCGCTGGTTCCTTAGCAGGCTGCATTATTAGTAAGGTGTGGGCGTATGATATACCCGGATATGGCCCACCGGACAAGCGTTTCATTCAGGAAAAACATTATTTATTGCATCTATTTAATGAGGCCACTTAGTAGCATTTGCATAAGACAAAAAACCAACCCCAAAGTCTTTGCAGAAAGGCTTTATGCTGTTCCTGTGAGTTCAGAAATACAGGAGATGCCGAAGGAAGCCATGGGCTTGGGATGGGGCACACCTCCATCAAGTTACTGGTTACAGAGTACTGTGTGACTGAAAATAGTCCTATCAGTCTAGCACATATCCTAATCCTTAGTCATACCTCGCCGTATTAAAAGTAAAAACTTCCAACGATTTCTCCTGTAAGGGGCCAGAACTCTGCCCTCTGACTGACAGCACACGTCAAACCTCAGCTGAGGGAGCGCAGAAGGAGCCTCTATGGAGAGAACGGGACTGGTTTGCCCCATCTGGATATAGCATGTAGCTTTTGAGTATTTCTCTCTTCTCCTGGTACAGTAAGCTAGATCATGTTTCATAACTTCGAACCTTCACATCTAAGTGAAACTATTCTCTTGCCTCCTGAATCTGTTGTTAGTGAAAGGACACAGTTGATAAACAAAACGACTTCTTATTGCTTAGCTCAGCTGAACAACATGCTCAAGACACTAACAGACATTTCCATTTTTATGCCAAAATAAATTTAAGGGTTAGTTTTTTCATGTAGAGACATCATTTAGCACAGCAGTGACCTGGAAACTTGAAAGCAAAAATAGCTAATTCAACTAATGTTTGAATCAGGACTGGAATATGCCTATTGCATTACAGCATAGACGAGGCTGTTGGTCTCACTGCAGTGTTTATTTCCCTTTCTGTGCCACAACAATACCAAGTTCTTCAGTCTTTGTAGTATGTAAACAAGGAAAAATAATGCTACAGTAGTGCTTCAACATTTTCAATCACTTCGGTAGCAAAAAATACGAACTATTTTAAACAATAAATAAACCAGCAATGCAAAAGAAGAAAACTTGTTCACAAATTATTTCTGTACTGAAACATCGTTTGTTCAGAAAAAGTTTCCTGCTTACACCTTCAAAAGTTTTATTTTCTAGCAAGGAAATGTTTAATATTTGCCTCAGGAGAAGGAGTTTTTCTGAAAGCACTGCCCAATTTCTAAAGCCATATCAAAACAATTATGAAAATTGCTCTAAATTAATCTAGTCTACATTATCAAGTTTGGTTGCAGTTGGCAAATTTCAATTATCTGTGGATGACAGATTGTGAAAGCTGGCCATCATCTCGGACTGAAAATTAGCACAGTTTTCCCGCTTTAAAAACTGATTATTTAGACAGATCTGCCTCAGAGCTGGTGTGTCATCTGGGACTAGTCTATATGACCTAATTGAGGGTCATAAGTTACATTTTCTTCTCCCTTCTGATTTCTCAGAAGAGTTATACATTGTCTCACATGGCTGTTTTCTACACCAGCAAAGAAAGTCACAGGCAGCGCTTCCCCAAAGGTCAACAACTGAACAAGTCCTGTCAAGCAATAAGAACTGGTTCTCAAAATTAAGTATGACAAGCTGCAATGTGACTTTGTGAAGCAATGCAGAACGCTGCTTGGCACAGCAAACAGAACCGCAGAACAGAAAATACATGCCAATTCATGCAAAATGGAACTTGAGTGATATTGTCTTGCCAGCTGGGCCTAAACCACCTAAGCACCACACAGCCACTCACTCCGCCACCTCAGTGGGATGGGGAGGAGCAAAAATAAGGAAAGGCTCATGGGTCGAGACAAGGACAGGAAGGGATCACTCACCAGTTATGGTCACGGGCAAAGATCAATTTTTGATTCAATCAGGGAAAAAAATCAATTAACTTGCTACCAATCAAGTCAGAGTAGGACAATGAGAAACAAAACCAGATCTTAAAAACACCTTCCCCCACTCCTTCCTTCTTCCTGGGCTCAGCTTTGCACCCCATTTCTCTACCTCCTCCCCACCACCAGCACAGGGGAACAGGGAATGGGGGTTGTGGTCAGTCCATCACACACTGTCGATGCTGCTCCCTCCTCCTCAGGGGAGGACTCCTCACACCCTGCCCCTGCTCCAGTGTGGGGTCCCTCCCACGGGAGACAGTCTTCCACAAACTTCTCTGACCCAAATCCTTCCCACAGGCTGCAATTCTTCACAAACTGCTCCAGCGTGGGTCCCTTCAGGAGTCCTTCAGGATTAGTCCTTCAGGAGCAGTCTGCTCCAGCACAGGCTTCCCACAGAGTCACGGCCTCTTTTGGATGCACCCATCTGCTCTGTCGTAGGGCCCGTCCCGGGCTGCAGGGGGGGTCTCTGCTCCCCTGTGACCCTCCATGGCTGCAGGGGCATAGCCTGACTTCTCACCATGGGCTGCAGGGGAACCTCTGTGTGCTCTGGCCCACCTCTTCCCAGCCTTTACACACACACCTGGGTGTCTGCCTGGCTGTCTCTCTCACATGCCACTCCAACCTTCACTGCAAGTTCCACGTCAGGTTATTCTGCTCTTAAACATGTTATCCCAGCTACCACCATCGCTGACTGGCTCAGCCATGGCCAGAGGTGGGTCTGACTTGGAGCCAGGGGAGCTTCTAGCAGCTTCCCACAGGAGCCACCCCTGTGGCCCCTCCCCCACTACCAAAACTCCACACACAAACTCATCATAGTTGTGCAGAGTTGAGGATTCAGCAGAAGAGACTGAAATCTTCTGCTGGCCTCTCCGTCCCATCCACTCCCCTTCTCTGTAGGGGCTCAGAAAAGTGTTACAGGTGAAACAACCCTTCACACTTACGGTGTGCTGCCAAAGGTACTTCTAAGTGATGAATTCCTCGATCAGGTTTTCTGAGTGGCTACAAGAAAACTGGTGTTTTGAAAATAATACTTAAGACAGCAAAACCACATCGCAAACATGTGGTCACACTGAACCGTGAAATATCTTATTCTACAGAACATCCGCATGGATATTTAACGACTATATAGCCGGTAAATATATCAGATGCCTATGCCAAAAATGTAACTAGGGAAAAGCCAGATGCTATTTAAAAATAAAGACCCTATGAAACGTAAATGCTGCATAACTAATGCAACGTAACAAAGTGTTCACTAAACGCAGAAATGAAGCTAGGACTCTAAGATGTAATTTCATTTACCTTTTTACACAACGTTTTTATGAATGGTAGTCCTGTTCATCTGAAATACTCACATCTTTAAAGTACCGCTGTAGAGTTGTAAGCCTGACATCATGCAAAGCTGCACAGGTATCCCAAGGGTATATTTGCTCCTCTTCAGTAGTTGGTAGTTTCTTTGGCTCAGTGCTATTGCGGCATTGTCCCAAGACTGCAGGAAGAAAAGAAGCAGTAAAGAATGCAATGGATAACAATGCGCTACACGATTAAGAAAACAATCAGGAAATTCTGGCTGGTAACTACAATGTGCTTTGTTGATGTTAAGCAGTAAAAAAAAATATTAAAAGAAACTGAACACAAGTTGTGCTTTTGCACTTACTTACACATAAAGTATATATACGTACACACCATCGGCTCTTTTCTTTCCTTTCAATGCCTTTTTTCCTACAGGTCTATTATATACTGCCAGGTTTGCAAAAGCTAACAGGAACTAGGAGGGAACAAAACTGCTCTTTTCTCGAGCATTTAAAAATTTTCTCACTACCCTCAGACCTACACATGTGCCTCCTGGAGTCACACATTCATACCTGAGGATGCCTGTAATAGCACAACTAGCCCTGTAGGTCTGTCTTCAGTAGAAGGACCACTTTGTCCACAAATAACACAATCGTATATTGCCTCAGAAACATGCTGTTCTGACGTAGCTACCTCCATGGCAATATCAGCATCTGGCGATTCTAGAAAAGGAAAATTGATAAAAAGAAAATTGGTATTAAACAGGCAGAAAAATTAAATTGCATCTGCACTTAGGTAGTGACAAAACACTCCAAAATAACCCCTACAGTTTATCCACAACTGAAACATTGACTGTTACTTAAAAAATTACCTTCTGCTTCCAAAAGAAAGGCACCTACACAGTAAAGCACAAGTTTTCCCATATACAAAATTATTCCCAGTGAAATAAAATGTTTAGTTAAAGTTTTGTACTAAACTTGATCTCTTTAAAACTTCTATAAAAAAGAAATCTAACTTCTGTTTCATTAGATACTATATTGAAAACTCTGAACAGAGAGAGATGAAGGGAAATGAGTATGAATCTATTAAAGCCCCATTTGCTCATACATGACACTAAAAACAATTGGAAGGAAAAAGTTAATCTGGAGACCTTAGTAATAACTTAAATTAAAGATGCTTAGACAAGGCAAATGAACACGCAACTAAAAATCAAAAGATTTTCTTAATATGAAAATTGGACAATCTTGAAAAATCCAGGGTGTGTTATGAAAGTAATCTGCTGCTATGCAGGAGGTGCTTAGTTTAACATTTACTGTATACAAGACGTACCAAAGACCTGGTTTTCTAGTGGTCCACATTATTATTCCCTAGGTGCACACACAGAAATGTTCAAGGTTGAGGACCAGCTACAAAGCAGTAGAGCAATTGCACTTAATGCTTTGTTCACGATGGTGGCGGTGGTGGTTTCGGGGCAAGCGGCTAACCAAAAGAGACGCAATTTTATGTTAAGTTACAATCAAAGGTAAGACTTCTTTATTGGCTTGAAAGAAAAGCACCTTAGGGCTAGATGATCCTCTCTTGACTGCTCAGGAACACCTACAGTCAGCCTTTAACCTAGAATATAAGGTTCTTTATCCCTTTCCTAAAGATAATTTTTCCAAAGGATAACACTTCCTCTCCCTACCTTCAACCATGACTTTTATCTCCTTGATTAAGTAGGCCAAGGTGCTGGATAGAGAACCCAAAACCTGGAGTACAGCACCAGTCCTCCTGCAGAAGTGCTTTTAGCTGCTCTCCTCTGAAAGTCCACTACAAGTTCAGCCCAGGAGACCTGTTGCTGTCAGGAGAGGTGTGTTGGATGCCAGGCAGCATCCTTCCTTCTTATGAAAAGCTCCATGCAATGCGCTTTCTCACAGGGCAGAATCAAAATTACACTGGTTTAGTAACTATTGACTTCCCTGTCAGTTATTGAGGGTCACAGGAAAATGAACCCTGATCCCCGGTGACATGCAGTTATTCATATTGCACACACATCTATCACCATCTAGTGGCAATCACACGCACCATGACAGAAACAGCAGAGCGCATCAGTGGCAAATGACTATTTTTAAAGTCCAACCATCCATAAGTCCCAGAAGCTACTGTAGCACAGAAGGGAGGAAGTAAACATTAAAGCTAGTTTCTGTATTTAACACCACTTCATAACTGTGTAACGCACACTCACATATAGCTGTGTATCAGAAGCACGACACGAGAATGACTAGAGATTTCCAGCTTTATTTACCTTTCTCCATAATATTGTCAACAGAACATAAAATATGCACCCGTTCAATATTTTTCAGAAGTGCGGGAAGAGAATATAGGGTGTCAATCTGATTTTGAACAACCCAATCAAGTCCTCAAAATCAGTCAACATTTAATTTACAAAATACCTTTCATCATAAATTGCTTATTTTAAACCTTAAGGAAAAAAACACAGATCTTAGGCAACAGAAGTATAGATTGCATATACTAAATTGGTCTGAAATACCTTTTAAATACTATGTGCAACAGGCACATAAAGCCAGGCTAATTTAATTGTAGAACTCAATGATCAAATGCACATTTCCTTCACAACTACTTAGATCTAGGGCTACACTACTCTGGCAAACAATACCATTTCAAGGGAATTCAACATCTGGCATCCAGGAAGACTTCCTAATAAAATAATCTCCCCCAGAGATAGTGAAAGGAAAAAAAAAAGGCAACTTACACTAAATCCATGGGTAAGAGAAATTTAAAATAATTTAAAATTTCAAACAATTACACAGACCAAACAACCGGGAGAATGGACCATGATACGCCTTCATTACTGGCTTAACTAGTAGCTCGCTTCTTTGGAAGATAAGACTCGGGCTATGGTTTGACAGGGTACATTTTGACAGCGTAATTCCTGGGGTGAAAATGTGTCAGTGGCAGTCTGGAAAAAAAGAAAGCAGGCTATGCATATAGCAATGAACTCAATCTCGTCTTTCTTGCCTTCCTGAGTTTTGCCTCTGTGCAGCTCCTGTGGAAGCCACAGACCCTGCCTCACCAGCTACATGATCTGCCTAGCTGTCAAGGACCAGAACAAACTGAACGCAATCACAAAAAACACAGCTTAATAAAATGTATTATTTTATTACGTGTCCTTTTATATTGATGTAGAGTCTTTACAGTTAAACACTGGCCGTAATATAACACAAGATTCCTTCTATTCTGGCTAAAACCCCTACCCAAATCACCATCAAGAACTGTCACACGAACAAGGCTACATCGGTTGCAACTTAAAGGTGCAGAATAATCTAAATCTCCTTATTTTGCTTCAACTGGTGCCCTAACCCCCAACATCTTTTGCCCACACCAGGAAGATATTTCCATGAAAACAACCACTTGTGTCTTAGTCGCAGAACAACACTGCCTTACTGAGTGCCTAAGGAATCCTGTGCTAGCCATTTCCTAAGATACTGATCTGGAAACTTATTACTCTTCCACTTTTCAGAGTTCTTGTAGGAGCCTACAGTGTTGGTTTGTGTGAAAACCACTGGCACTCAAAACAAGACTCCACTGGAGATTCAGAAAGCAGGTAGTGGCAACAGGAGAGGAAGGAAGACCCAGATGGCTTTAGCTGCTAGGCTGAAGCATGGCCTTACTAGCCAGGCAGCAGACACATCTCATGTCAAGCATTCCACGGAATACAACCAAAGATGCGTACAGTTGAAACTCTGACTCTCCAAAGATTTAACCTAATTAATTTCCCAGAGACTTATCCTGGTGATGTCAATGTGCGTGAAGAAGGAGTAAACAAGAAACACAAGATAAGACACAAGGTATTTGGTATCAATTCACCAAGTTTCTCTCATAAGGTGTGTCTAATGTTGTAACACACCCCACTCCC
Source organism: Rhynochetos jubatus (assembly GCA_027574665.1). Taxonomy (NCBI): domain Eukaryota; kingdom Metazoa; phylum Chordata; class Aves; order Eurypygiformes; family Rhynochetidae; genus Rhynochetos; species Rhynochetos jubatus. The sequence continues at coordinate 22,183,078 of CM050654.1, forward strand.
TTACAGTGGGTTCTGGGGCTTTTCTTTGTCCTTGTGAATTACTTCAGAAGTCTGGATAAATATGAACCTCATTAATAACAAAGATAAAGGAGGATGAAAACATATAAACTGTCACAAAAATTCAGGGTAGTACCAAACACTATCATTCCCATGGGTTTTAGAAAAGTTAATTATTTAGCTCTTTGGTTGTGTACCAACAGGAGTAAGAGACTCAAGGTTACAAAATCCTAGCATTTCCTCCTTCCTAGAAAATACTGATCGGTCTGCTAAACTCCAGCACGCTGTTTTACCACAGAATACGTTGCCGCCTGTATTTTATTTCATTTGTACTCTCCAGAGTTAAAGATTCACTCCCTTTCTTTCCCCCAACCAGCAAAGCCCCAGTACCAAAACAGCTGTGTAAACACAGGAAACACAGCTTACAATCTCTGTTGACTGTAGTCAGCATTTTTCCTGCTGTATACATTGTGAGTCAAAGAGGCCCCTTGGCATCAAAACAACCATTAGCATGCTAATATTCGTTGCCCTGACCCAGCATATATATTCTCAGGAGATCAGTATCTAAATTATTTTTCTATCTGGGTTCAGAAGATTGAGCATTAGAAAATGTATGTCACCTTGCATTAAAACTCTGCGCTTCTTTTTAACTCTAGCTAAGAAACGTCGGCTTGAAGGACAAAATGATGTCCTGACGAGACTCACATCATCAGAAAGAAACACAAAGACCTACTGCATACTTATCACGAGGCATTTAAAAAAAATATCACATTGGGCACTTCAGAGACAGCAAAACTGTTGAAGGAATGTGAGATATGTTAGTATTTGTAATTCACAACCAGTTTACAAATCTGATTGAGTAGTTCAGCAGCCTGCCTGGAATGGATCACAGTATTCCATGTTGATGTAACTTAGATCATCACAAATATCACGGTAATTTGTTAACAGCTACTATTAACCTGGAGCAGAGGGATTTCTTGTTGTTCTTATCAAGTCTCACCTGAAAGGCAGTGAGGGTTCAAAAAAATCTCTTGCATGGAGTTCCACATCACAACAGATAAACCCCAGCCTCACACTGAGATAAGACTCTCAAACCAAAGATTTAGAAGTAGCTATTACTCAGCAACTAGAAGGCCTATGGAGATGACACTGTATGTGACTACATGACAACACATTTTTGACGCACTACACATTCTCCTCAGGTATTTCAAGAGCTCTATCTGCTACTCTTAGAGCAATGTTTCTTGCTTTATTTTCCTGCTTTTTATGTTTGTCCTGCGGTCAAACAAAGACAACACAGTGGATTCTGTTCCATCCTAGTTCATTAACATAACTGTTTCTAAATTTCACTTAATTACTTCCAGGCAAGCTCAAATGGCAATGCAGTTCTGCAGATGTCACAGAATATAAATAGAAAGTAAGAGGGGGCATGACGAGAAAGGGCTACATCATCAGAATTTTTTTCTACAGTGATTATATGCAAGAAAATGCCAACCTTTCCTTTCAGAATCTCAGATGCATTTGTAAATTCTAGTTCAAATAAGCAATTTTTGCTGGTAAAATGAGACATGTTTAATACTGAAAAATGAACACGTAATTGGGTAACTTCCTTTTAAACCATGTTTCACTGCAGCATCCCAACAATCAAAAAGGAACATCTCAGGGGAACAACAGTGGCTCGGGGCACTTTGATATACACTCTGGAAACTGTTAATGGGATTTTAATAAAATAATCTTGAAGATTGGGCTATTCTCCATTATTCCTATTGTCTACCAGACACATTGATCTTCAGAGTATTTTCAGTCTTTTACACTGTCGAGAGAATGCTATAATGAAACTTTTGAGGTGCTATACCTAAAACGGATTACATCACTACTCCTGTTTTACCACTGCACTGAATCACAGCCGCATTTCACAGAGAGTGAAGTTTTAAAAGTTATTAATGATGATAACTTTCCCAACTGACACCACTGGAGTCAGTGGCGAAGCCAGGGAGCTGAGGCCTCACCATCCCTGCATTCCGACAGAGTTATTACTGTTACAACCAGCAAGATTGAGAAATAAACCTACTGCAGAATTTCAACCTATAATAAAAGTAACAGGTAACGGAGTTTGAATGTGTGAGAAAGGAACACATTGTAACTGACTGATGTGAGTATGAAAGGATTTTTTGTTTTCAGACACAGTATTTCAGCACAGCTACGATACAATTCAAGGTAAGACTAAATACACTAGTTTTAAATTGAATCACTCCAGAAAGACTAGTTTCCAAATTCTTACCACATCTTGTGTTTTAAAATTAGAGTAACAGTAGTTTCTGCAACTTTTTCAATCATACGCCATAACATACAGAAACTACATCCACAGCTGAATTACCTCAGTTAAAAAAACCCTGAAACAAAACATTCCTGGCAAGCAATTAATCCAGGTTTTTAAATAAATCCTACACCCTATAACTGAATACATACTTCCTTTCTGCAAGCCATTTTAATGCCAGTCAGAACATAAAAGATAGTTAATACCGGACTACAGTACAAATTCAGTAACTCTGCATCACTCAGAAAACAGTATGACAGCCTAGAAGACACTGAAAAAAGCCAGTGACGAATCACAGCAATTATTCAGCTAACACAATGCCTGGAATTCTATTAAGTTGTTGCCAAGGAATGCCTTCATGCAAAACAACTTTATGAAAATGTAGTCCATTAGGTTGACTATCTACTGCTGTGCATGACCTGGTGGAACAGACAACAAACACTACCTGTTACATTGAGATATCTGAAGTTATTAATTGTTTAAATACTAAGAAACAAACAATCTAACTGTTGCATGGCCCAGAGCTTTTTAATGCATGAGCATAAGCACAAAGGCCCAGGTCTGCCTGTTACAGAAATTAAGGGTTCTTTTTACTATTTGACATAGGTAGTTAAGTATAAGTAAAGTGCTACCGGTTGTCCACACAAATAAATGCTGTGGAATTTACTGATTTAACTAGTATGCTTCATCCACAAATCAAAGCAGTTACATTAAATCTAGCTTATAAAATTCAGGCATAGGAGTATTTATGCATACATATGTATGCAAATACACCTATGACAGGTACATATATTTAGCTACATGTGATTTCATATATAAAAACATCAACTTTAAAGATGCAATATCAAGAATTCAAAATACAGGTGACTGCACAGTCTGTCACTTTCAATTAGTGATGACTGAAAGACAATTTTTAATAAGGAGACCTGTATGTTTCTTCTTCCCTTCTTCCTTACTTCAACAAATAGATTAAAATATATTGCTATCCATTTATGAAGCATGACAAACTCAATTTTATCTGTGAATTTTGTGTTGTATCGCCCATCCTCTAAATATAACACCACATACATAAGTTCTTCAGTAAATTAATGACTATTTCAATGACTGCTGTATCCAAAATCTTCGCACGTATCAAGGAATAGATCTTCTCAGCAACTTATGAACTGAAGAGAATTTAACAGTTTAAGAAAACAGACTTTTTCAGTAAAAACAGTTGTCTAAGTTGTGCTTAAACTCAAATCAAAACTGTACAATTACATAATCCTGATTATGAAAATACTTTCTATTCCTCAGTTGAGCACAAGCAAGCTAATCAAGATTATGCAGTTCTACTCAGCAGAACCTGAAAGAACTTATTCTCAAGAAAAACAAGACCTGATTCTGCTGTAAAGCCTGTACTTGGAATAGGGTAAAATGTTACCACTTACAGCAAGTGAGATGACATAAAAATTATGCTTTCCTAAATTCTATACATAAATATAAAATGCAAAACATTATTTCTTCATAAAGCTTGAAATTTTAGTCTTAAATTTTACTATTACAGATGAAAGAATGCAATCTTTAAAAGACGAACTAACTTTGGAATGTTTTATAGTAAAAGGTTCCAACTTTCAAACACAACACCACTCACATTTAATCATTTCACCCACTGTGCATTAAGAAAAAATAGGAATAAAATTATGTCCTACAGATAATGTGTTGTCTTTTAAATATTTTCAAGATCATTTAAGCTACTCTGTACCAATTATGTGTTCAGCATTATCTGTCCTAGAAAACACAACTTTAAGCCTCTTAAGTGTTTAGTGAACGAATGATACAGTAGTGGAATATGAGGGAAGGCTTTTTTGTGGTGGGTGGTTTTTTTTTTTTGGTGGGGTTGTTTGTGGATTTTGAGGGGTTTTTTTGGGTTTCTTTTTGTTCAGTTGGTTGGGTTTTTTTGTTTACCAGTTTGAGTAAAAACCTTAATTTTAACATATAATTTTTTAAAATAAATAAATAAATAAAAGGCAAACAGTCAACCTCACAAAAACTTACCAACATCCATGGCAGTTTCCATGAAGCTTTTCTGCCTTGAGGCAAATTCAGCCAACAATTTCTGCTGCCTTTCTCTGGCCTTCTGTCGTCTAAGTGAAAGAAGAAGGTGCAGGGGAGAAATAAGGGTATGTACAATAGAGGAAAAAAATTAGTTTATAGTGTCAGACTGATTACAGTCATCACCTTCAACAATGTCTTTCAAAATTCAAGTTTTCTCCAAATAAAGAATTATCAAACCTCAAAAAGGAATTTCTTGTTTTAAAAGCAGAGGTTTTTTTAAGAAATGAGAATTTTTTTTTTTTTTTAGTCTGAAAGAAAGGAATAAAATCCTGTCCTAAAAAAATCTTCAGAAAACAAAAGGATCCTTTAACAGATTAGGACATGGCATCATAAAAAAAAAAGAACCCAAGACCAACCTATTCCCGAAATTTATTTTTCGGTTACATAAGGGTAGAATAACAGAGTGCAACGTCAACCAACGTACAAAAGTACTCTTGTGGACACCCAACGTTTACAAGTTAGTAACAACAAAAGCCTACCTCACCCACTTTTGATATTAAGCTTGATGCCAAGGAGAACAGTTACGAATACTTTATTTTCCAGCTAAGCTTCCTCATACTGGTTCTTCCACCCCACCTCCACCCTACTCACCAACAGCTTTTAAACCTGCACTTAAAGAAGTTTGAGATTGCTTCCAGACTGCAGGCCCTCATCTCCCTGGAGCCAAGCTAACTGCACTAACCTTTTCCTCATTATTTAACACAGCTCTCAATTTACAGATGGAATACATCAGAGACCCTTTTTTGTCTATCCTGCTCTTTAAACTGTATTAGTGATCTGTGCCAGGCTCTATGACCAGCTATTCCATAACTCCCTACATATATACACATACTGCAGCAGGTAGAGGAATATTGATGGATGTAAAAAGATAAAGAAAATAGACATTGATTTTCTTCTTCCTGAGGTACCGGGAAAGGATGTTTACTTTGACAAGAGTTTAGAGACAGTGGAAATGGGGGAGTCCAAGTGGGAAAGCCAAACAAAACACACCTGCTCACCTCATGACACATGCAAAGACCTAGGTGCCCCAGGGATGAGGGCTTTACACAGCACCTCTCCAGTGCTCTATCAGAGCTATAAACTCTGTGCATCAGCATTTACAATTAATTCCCTCCCCCCTGCTCAGAGATAATTCAGATAACTAACAACGGATTTAAAAAGATCACTTGGCATTTGCTATGCTGATGGGCTGCCCTTTAGTCTCCAGCACTGTCTGATAATCACTGTCCTGGCACAGGAACAGGCATGCACAGGACCAAAGCAGCTAATATACTGCAACCTGTTATGCCCAGGTGGTCTATTTATAAGTCAAAGCTTTTAACTTGTTTCCTTAAAGGCACCTTAAAAACCCAGTATCTCTGCCCATTTATGTGTCATATGGTACAGCCACCATTTCTCAAAATAACTTCTATTTACAACAAGCCTGAGATTCATTATTCTGAGGATCATACCCAGGGCATTCATTAAACCTGTTTTTATTTACTTCTCCCTTGGAACTTCTCAATATACGCCCTGACTAAAAGCAGTGACTGTAAATAGAGGCCTTTAATACGAAGACATAAACAAACCCTGACAGATTCAGTACAGCTCAGTAATTTTCCATGATGGCCCATGGGACTATGACACTGCAATTGAAAAAAATACTGCAAGCAGCTCAAGCTCTCTTCTCGTTCTGTATTTCAGTTTCTATGGCGACAACCCATGGCCTGAGTGATGCCAAGTTTGGCATTATATGCTGAAGTAACCAAAAAAGGGTGATCACTGAACAGTCACAGTCTGCGTGACATTCACGAACAAAACTGGACTTGTGGAAAAGAAAAAACAAAGCAAAACAATCAAAACAGGCAATAAAAATTGCAGCCTGACTACATAAGCGCTGTCAGCCTATGAGATTAGTCATTTCAGTTATCGCACTGTCCATGAATAAACATCATGGGTTCCCAATGTCATTATGGATTTGAGGAGAAGAAAACAGTCACACAGAACAACAAAGAACTGGAAGCATTTATTTTCATCGTTACGTTAGCCCTAGAACTTAATGAAAACTTCAAGTGCCCACAACAGATTCTTGAGCATACCACAGGGGGAAAGGAATGACCTTACAAGCAATAGATTCCGATGCTTCTCCCATGCATAAACCTAGCACTGCCGAGCACCACAATAACAAGTAGGTGTCCAAGATGTAGCTGTGTTTTATCTAAAGCAGCCATTCAGTCTGGCATTTTCTGAAAGATAATTTTATATGCTAAAGCTTGCCTATTTCTCTCATATACTGAACTATTACAAAGGATGTTGAATATTAAACCATTAACTGTACATTAGCAAGAAAAAAAATTAATTTTACTTGGTAAAGTACGTAACTTATCAAAAAATAAGAAATCCATTTTTTGCCTTTTGAATGTACACGTACAGTGTAGATCTTTGGCATATCAGACAGAATTTAGTGAAATTTTATTTTCAAACAAATAAAAATAGCAGGGTATATAAAAGTAATCCAGAAACTGAGTCAGAGGGCTGCATGTTTCTATCCAAATTTCTAGCACCATAATCGTATAGTCTGGTTACATAAATGAAGCATGAAAATGCTGCACAGAGAAGCACTCAAGTAACCTTGTCCATGCCAATCTGTGCCTTGTCTCTGCTTCAGCGAACGTGGTAAATTCTGACCCAACCACCCCATGCTCTACAACTCACCATTCTAACCCTATCCACCGTCCCCATCCCACACCAGCTATTCATTTGATCCAGCATCCTCCCTCTCCTCACTGTTACATCAAGCAGAAGGTTTCTCTTTCCAGGCCCAGTCAGTCTTCAACTCCTTGCCTCTGCCAGTCCTAGTTTTCACCTCTACTTCTCAGCTTTAGTTGCTGTCCTCTAAGCACTTAAAAATTGGATGATTCCTCTTCCCTAGGACTCACATGCCGACACAGCAGTTGCTGAAAACAGAAGAGAAGCAGATTGTCTGCATTCCCTTTCAATAGTGTTCGTATTCTGCGTGCTCTCTGGACTCATTATGCCCCAACCTCAAATCTCAGAACTGTCTGAGCTTTTTCCCCAGAAAATTTCAGCCCAAGACAGACATCTGGCATACAGGTTTTCAGGCCACATTGTAATACAATATTGATACAAAAAATTAAAAAGCAGAATTTAAAACTTGAATGTGTTGGACAATCAAAAAGGGCAGTAAACAAAACCCAAACGTAATCATGGTGTGATGTGTGCATATGAATGTACAGACAACACAAATAAAAATTTCTAACTCATCCTGAAGTTGCACCGTTAAGCCCCAAAATTTAAATCGTAATTTCTGCACCTTCGTATATGAGTGGCATAACATGGCAACATGAAGGGTGCACGTGTATATCAAAAGCACAATGAAAGCTTTCTAATATAAAGATCTAAATTAGCAAGGGACAGGTTCTTCCTGAGTACCCATGTAAATCATGTATATACAGAATGGATAAAGAGAACTGTAGAATTAAGACTTATTAAAATAAGTAATCCATGCAAAGACCTAGAGACAGATCAATCAATAAATTCACAAAACACACTGCCCTTCTACCGCCCCTTTACTTTATTATTAACATTACCTTTCTTCTTTATCCAAAGTTTTCTTCTCTGCAGAACTAATCTTCTTTGGCGGTACGGGAGGTGTCACCTTTCTGCATATCTCTTCAATTATACGTTTATTCAATCTGCTCTGCACAGCAGCTTTCAACAAAATTCTTTCTACTGCTGTCATTCCATCACCATGAGAGTACCTTGGAATTTCTGGGTGGATTAAAACATCCACATCATCCAACCATGGAGGATAGTAAGAGTTTTGTTTTCCTGAGAGTTTGTGATGCAATTTAATCAGCAAGGACAGTATGCTTTCCTTGACTTCTAGAATGGCTGTGGTTAGCTGTGGAGTTGCCCCAGGTGCTGACCATTTCATTGATGTTTTGGGCCGAACCACCTGATTCGCCTCACTGGTGTTCCGATTGATTATCTCCTGAAATTTCTTTCTACGCTCTGCAACCAAACTGAACACTTGAGCTGTCCCCGAATTCTTGGGGAAAAAATGACAATTAGTTTTCAAAAATACAAGCACAAACAACATACATTTATAAAACTACAGATAATACTTTAAACTAGGAGGAAAAGCATGAAATATTTAAAGTTTCCTGGCCCCTTCCAAAATTTATTGAAATTTGGTATAGCAAAATAATAACCCTACACCTCATCCTTTTATACAAACCTGTTATACACAGCTGCACAAAAAGCCAAGTACAAAGGGAAAATATCATCTATACCAAAACGAGTAACAAGTGACCTTGCTATAGTCAAACTTAGAACTCTGTTTCCAAGTAAAAGTTCCTTACCCTTTCTGGAATATTTATAATTTCAGCATCTTTATGCCATTTAAACATCTTTAATAAAGTTTACTGAGCACTGCTGTACAATGTAACTCCTAATCCCACACAGCTGAACACAGGTGAGCCTACACAGACCCACAGGCACTGCCCATTTTGTGTGGATTTATTAGCTGAGAACCAGAAGCCACATACCCATATTTGCAAGCAGAGCTTGCTATTCAGGGCACATGAGCACATGAATGCAGTTCCATTAACGACAGACCCCATTCAAACGTTTCTATTCTATGCTAACCTTGCTTTCAGTCCTAATTAAGGATACATGGAAGCAACTCACATATACCAAATCCATAGCAGAGAGATGTTTCCTGAATATTTTGAACATGAAATTCAGAACGCTAACATCTTACCTTCTCCTTCTCAGAAGGCTGAGCAGTCAAGAGATACCAAATACTTCACAGACCACAGTATTCTGAAATCATCTCATCTACCTTTATGTTTTACTCTAATTTCACTTCACCTGCCTACATTTAATTTTGATCTCTTTCTAATGTCAGCATGCAAAATCAATATCCATTGTATTTCACTACATGGCATACAGTAGTCTGAAGTGCTGTACACAAAAGTAATCCTGACACATGGATTATATTATCTACCAGCTATAAAACTTTCAGGGTCCCACCATTTACATATTCATTTTGCTTTCAAAAAACCCCCACCCACCAAAAAAACCACCTTGTCATTAATAATTTCAAATGCATTTTCAATGTAAGGTTAAACTTACCTAGATTCAAGGAAGCTAGGACTACTCTACATTATTAAATGTTAGTTATATCTCGGCAAGACAAACCAGGCCTAAACACAAAGCTCAAGCAGTAAGCTATCCATGACATTTTATACTTGACAGAAAGCTTTTATTTCAAAATATGTATTAAAATGTAAGGGCATTTCTTTGCTTAAAAGTCTACTACCTAAGATTACAATCAAGAACGTGAAAAAAGCAAGAGTCCTTGCAACATAAATTAAAAGGAAATTCAGGAAAATTAGAAGATTTCACTGAATGTTAAGTGAGCACAATTAAAGCCATGTTGCTAGTTAATCGCTTAGGAGAACAAACTGCACACAGATCTACCTCTCTCTGGAGGCTCTTCCGCCTTGAACTCTGGTAGATTGAGGGGAAAAAAAAGTCATTAAATATGTCATTTGGAAGGAGGTATAATTTGACATAACTTCTATTTCTGTTTTCAGTACACTTCGGAAGAATTATTGGAGTAAAAAAAAAAAACAACTTAAATTCACGAAACAGTAGATAAATAATCCCAACCAAAAAAAAAGCCCATACAGCCACTACCTTTAACTAATCTAGGAAAGAACTGGCATTTATATATGCTTACTTGTGATGAAGCTAAACCATCCGAACTCGTACTCGCAGGTGGTTCCCTCTTCACCTCAGGAGCAGTTTCTGGTACTCTTACTCGGACATAATTAATAAAGTGACGCATGTTAGAAACCAAGTTACTACCAGGAAACCAACTATCATGGCAGCGCTCTTGTCCATTTGCAGATTCCTAAAATAAGAATAGTAACAACATATATACTTTTTCTTACATGTTACAACAAGTCATGTTGCTTTTATAACTGTATTACAGAGGTCATCATCTCTCCATGAGACACGAACAGTATGTACCTCACTAAAGCAGATACACATCTTAAAAATTGTGGTATGTCTGATGCCTACCATGAAGACTACAGGTCTGATAAACACATAAATCTACACATTTGATTTGAAGATAATCAAATAGGTGCAATCAGTGCTATCCAGCAGAAGTAAAAGGAACTACTCAGAGTAATCCACAACTGTACCATTTAAGACAAATAAATATATGTTTTAATGAAAAAGATGTTATTTATTCTTACCTCTTCATCAGACTCTTGTTCTGGAGAATTTTCCAACCCCAGTTCGATCAAATACAAAACCATGCAAAGTACATGTTCTGATAAATTCTGATGATCCATTAAGATCTAGGCAGAAAAACAGACATTCACATTTTAGAAGGTCTTATCATTGATACTCTCACAATCCCTACTACAAAAAAAAAAAACACACCAAAAAAACCCAAACCAAACCAAAACCCCACCCCAAAACTGCCAAATCCTGACACACATCTCTAACCTAAACTGGAAGGTAAAAAAGTAGCTAGGTGTCTCATATGAAGAAGCACAAGACACTATCTACGAATTTTATCTCCAAGTGTGACATTCCAGGTTAGTCACACTAGGAAAGGTAGAAGGGCTTAAGCCATATATGTGATTTTTGTTTGGTTCTTGTTGGCTGGGTTTTGGTTTTTTCCGCTTAATTAATCACTGTGTTCACAAGAGCTGTGTCTTGAGATATGAGTATCAGTTAAAAAGACCAAACAGGCAGAAGACCATAACAACACTTGCTACCCTAGCATTGTTTTGGTAGACACTGAGCATCGATTTTAGCATTTCAACCAGTTTCTTTTTGTTGTATAGTAACATTTTCAAAGTCCTATTATATGCATAAAAATAGAGATAAGAATAATAATTTTCAAGAGCAGTGAATGACCTATTCAAGTTCCTGAAATATCTACTTTGAAACTTCAGCAAGATATTTTAAACTTCACTCTTGTTATGAATGAACACTCCAACAAAATACCTGATTAGTGATTATTCTATAGGATGTAATAAGTTCCAAGTATGCCAAAAAGAGTAAGACTAGTAAGATAAATATGGCTCTCTAATAACAGTAATGGAACACTACTACAAAATAAGGTAAGTAATTTTGGATGTGATAGATCAACAGCAGTGTTGTATTTAAAAGACAGGAAATCATTATTCCACTCAGCCCATTCAGCCTTTAGTGTAGCTAAACATACAAGAAAAGTGCCCTGGAGAATACACTCAGGACTCTTTTTTCCTAAACTTAAAGATAATTTAACACCATCTTAAAAAAAAAAAAAGTCTTTGGGCATCACCATGAAAGAAACTTCAATTTTACATCTCTTTCCAGTCAAACAAACTTGTACCTTAAAATTGTTACTAGTTCAAGCTGCGATTTACCTTAACACCAAAGTGCCAGGTAGAGCTGTACAGATACCACTACTGCCAGCTACAGCCAAAGAGCTGCACCCAGCTTTCCCTCCCTTTTTCACATGATCCCTCACCACAGGGCCTCATGAGGTCCTAGTCCTATACACGATGCCTGGATAACTGGGAACATCAGAAGGGTTAACTGAATTTAGTTCACAACCATCTTCACATAATCTTTCTTAATTACAAATAATAAATAACCTTATCTTTAAATTAATAAATGCTCCTATCTCTCTTCTAACACAACTTCCAATTCACTGAGAGGAAGAACCAGTGCTGCTGAAATTAAAAACCAGGACAACTTGCCTCTTGAGAATATTCTGGCTTAAAAGGAAGGAAATAGCAAGAACCTGCAAGTTACCAAAAAAGTGGATGAGCAAACATGTTTCTAATTTCATTGCAGACAAGCTACTGCAGAAATGAATATGAAAATGAACCTCAATGGGCCCAATCTCATAAGTGGATACACCCATCAGAAACACCAGAGATAAAAGGTCTTAAACAACAGCTTTTCTAAAGTATGCTTGAGCAGCTGATTTAATCAAACCAAACAAAATCTGAGATTACAGATTTAATTTTAAAAGACACTATTACGTTAATATGGAAAATATGCAGTTGTAACAGTCAGAATCAAAAGTCACGTTGACTAACACTTCTGAAAAGTCAAATCATCAAATGTAGTTTAATATTCTTCTGTAGGCAGTCCCAAAGTCAAGCGATATAAAGGCTGTCATAAACTGGCAAAGTCTCACAAACAGACAAAACATCATGCAAACCAATCCATGCAATTAATCACTATCATCTCTACCGTCCATGAATCTGGTAGAAACATACTTGGCATTACAGCTAAAACAGCAATGCAGGAATTTCAAGATTCTCAAGATTTAAGTCCTTGAAGCTTCAACAGAAAAAAAAATGGCCAAAAAAAGAGCAAGACAGTAAAAGATGATGCATTCCTTCGCTACACTCTCCATTTTTGTTCCATGTCAAAATATTATTTTCTTCATCTACATAATCCCAAGCTCTCTTTTCCTTCAGCTGCCTTCCTGTACTGGACTTAGTGAGAATTGTGACTGTACCTTGTAAAGAAGTGTGAACAGCACGATGTGCAGCGTTTTACAGTGTAAAAGCTTTATGAGACCTTTGTAACTTGGGTGTAGTGGTGTTCTCTTCTTGTAAGGAGGCCACGGGTTCCCAGGGAATTTACCACTTTGCTTTAAACTGTTGAACAAATGAGACTTAGGTTAAACACTGTAATAATGTAGACACCTGCCACTGTTATCTGTAACTATCCTGCATTCTTTTTCTTTAGACCAACTTCAGAATCAGTGAAGGCATTTTTAAGCCATCTAATTTAAGCAGTATTCCAAGAATTGGAATGCATACACAAACTGAATCCAGTCTTATTTTTCTGTGGATTGCCACTGATTTAAATTACCTTTATTTATAAAGTTAAGTGAATTATTAATTACTGCTATGAATTTAAGTTCTGAATTTCAGAATTCCACTTTAATTCTAAGAGGCACATAGAAGAGACTGAAAACTTTTCACTTCACCCAAACCCACTTGTTAGTCAGACATGCCACACAGAAATCTCACACCTGCAGGAACAGTCACAGGCAACAGTAGGAAATGCTAGACATAATTAGCTAGTTAACAGTGCCAGTGATATCATACCTATGGACTTATAAATTAAGTGTTAAAGTTCAACATGGACCCACGTTTCTAGTAACGAGCTGAAATCCAGTGCAGTAAACAACACAACTATTTAACACAAGACTACCTTGCTCAAAATCACGCACAGTATACATTCATGAAGACCCTTTCACTTAATGGAATGAGCACAGGGGCAGAGTATTATTGCACCAAGTTTATTATAAAAGTTTTCAAAACTTCATTTTTACTCCCAAGGTGTGAAAACAAAAGACAACTAAACTAAATTAGCTGAAATAGGAATCTGTAAGGGTAAGAAGGAAGGGTAAGGGTAAGGAACAGAATTAAGACCAAATAATCTTGCTTCTTGGAACTTCAAAGAGTGCCACAAGTGTTTTTTCCTGTATTTAAATGAGAATTTAATTCATCCATGACTTCTGTCATGGGTGAATACATATAAAAAATCCACACTGTAATCAATACAATTTTCAAATGCAGAACACTGTAATGCTGTGCTTCACGTACTTAAAATAAATAAAAATAGATAAGGCTGATCTCCTTAAGTAATTTCTAAGTGTTTGTCAATAAACATGAACTTTGGGTGAAGTATTTTATCTGTGATGACATTAACTACTTTGTCTGTGGCACTTCAGCTGTATTTTTAAACATTTATGGAAGAGTAATAGACTAAGCTAACCAAAACGCTCATACTGCCTGTAAGGGCAAATCTGGGGCCTGAAAACATCGATAACGTGATTAGCACTACCAGACTCTGCAAGCAAAAACTTTATTGTGCAATGAGCAACAATATGATGCTCTGTTTGTAAAAATGATCCAACTTACAATGCTGTGTATCTGTCCATTGCAGACTGTACATCTCTACGGTAAACTGTTCGAAGTATTACCATCACAGGGTCAAATTCCTTATCCCAAACTTCAGCTGTTGTTTAAAAGAAGTCACATGTTAAAATTCTCTTTACAGACCTTACAACTTATTCTAGATTCTCTTCTTGTAGCTTTAATTACATAATTTTTTGTTAAATAATTTTTTTTGCAGCAGAGTGATTTTTACTAATTCTTACTAATAATACTTACTATACTAACAATTACTACTATTTATCAGGATATCAAAATTTCACCACAAATATTTTTTTTAGTTCCACAACAAAAAATTAACAATCTATTAAGGCTACAGATCTTTTTTATTGACAAGCTTTATTTTAATGTCTTCTAGCTTTCTCTTATGTAATAGTTTACAATGTGGGATAAAAGATAAAAAGACAAATCACATCTTTCTGATAAAATTACAGTTGTAACACGTGCTGAAGGAAAAAAAAAATCAATTCCAAATTAATTTTAAAATCTAAGTAAACATATTTATCCAGTTGTAAGTATATGAAAGCAGTCCCCAAAACCACCTTTTCCTACACATCTTGTTTTGCCCTTTTTAACTTCCCAATACATGTCAGAAGATGTTTTAATTATTTTTCACTTGGTACTTGATAAGCACAAGCCCTCTTGAAAACAGGAAGACTGCAGAACAGTTAGCAGGTAGGTGATATTTAAGTGCAGTGAGCCCAGTGACTACAACACAATTTTTTGTTCAGTCTTGCAAATGCCTGTTCCTTACCAAATAAGGTTTGTGACCAATAGACATGCTTTTGGCTTATAACTAATATCTACACATTAAAGTCTTAGCTCTCTCTGTTTAATTTAGCAGCGCTAAACATCCAGACCGGCTTTTCAGAGCAACCACAAACAGAAAAGTCTAAACGGACTATAAATAAAGATATCCCATTTAACTGCTACTTTCTTTATTAAAAACAAAACTAAGTTTCTAACCTAAAGGCAAATGAAGCTGTTCATTCTATTGTTTCAAAGTGTTTAGCTCCCGTAACACAGCAATATGAAGGCAAGACTCAACAATCCCATCAAAGGAAGAAGAAAACCAGCGGATACAGAATTTTAGCTCCACCAGCAGGCGTAACACAACACAAGCACTTACAACGTTCTTGAAAGTTTTCACAGGCAAAACTAGGCCTTTATCACGTTTTTGAGATTAATTCCCCCCAGGCAGAGAGACAAGTGCTCTATACTTACACTTCTATTAACCCCTGCTAATGTTAACAGTTCTACAGATAGCCTCACACACTGCTGAGAGGGAACACAGCACAGTTTCTGCTATGTATGAAATACAATCAAACCTGGCAAAAAAATCTGTTTTTTCTGGACAGCGTTTACTATGCAGTCTGAAATACAGACCTAGCTTGTTTGGGTTGCTAATGCATGATGAAGTAAAAGGACGAGAGTGAGCCACACAGGAAATATCAGAAATGCACACGCAGCTCATGTTCTCTGTGGATTTGTGTGCTGAAGAACCACCGTGTCCTTTTTCTGGAAGCTGGTTTGGTTGTTTTATTTAACTCATGGCTAATGGAAGCAAAATCTGGGACTTCTGTGATTTTTAAAGCAGCTTCCCCCCACCCTAAATTTAGGAAAACAAGGGATTAGGGGGAACAGATCTCAACATGATTTGCTTAAACTGTGACAGGCCACAAACTACAGTTCCTAAAAGCAACTGGAATATCGCCATTCTTTGAGAACCTATATAGTCTTATAAAGATTATAAACACTTAAAAGGCTGTAGTACACAATAAAACCATGCTGGCTTTCACTCTTGCAGAAGCACTTTCAGGTTTTGATTACTTTAAGAAAAAGAGATTCTGCATAGTGGTATAAAATACTTCAGTATTCACTGCTACAGGTAACATTTACCTTCAGAATAGACTGTTTATCTTAAAGGGTTTTTTAACTATGTTAAAAAATACAAACACAAAAACCCTCAAAACACTATAATCTAGCATCAGATTCCCTAAATATGAAGTCTTACATTTAAAAATAACATAACCTGTATGCTTTTCTTCCTTCAGACTGTGTTATGAAAAAGACCAGCATGTCACAAGCTCCAGAAACCAGACATGACGTGAGGAAATGCAGGTTACAGAACATTAAAATGAAGTTGTGTTAAATACATAGGTGTTAAGATGCCTAATTACAATCAAGGAATCAGAATGAATCAACTCCCAAAACTTTGGTTTCACAAAATTACTTTGCTGGTCATTAATTTGTATAAAAGCAAGAGCCTCACCGACTCGTCACTCTCCCAGTACAAAAACTGGCAAACAAGTCAGTACAGTATTAGATCCTACATCAGCAACAACAAAAAAATATCCACAAAAGAGCACAACCTACAAACCAATGGTTTCAAAACTGTCAGACCCTAACTGCCAGTTCTCAAGGGAGGTATCTGGGGGAGGAAGGAGTTAAGCCCTTTTCAGCTTTGCCATGAGCTGAAGCACAACCAGAGCACATGGAGCATTTCAGATTCCTACAGGCTTATCTGCTCAGTGACAGGAAACAGTAAAAGAACACGGAGTTCTTACACTATTCCTCTCCTTCGACATACCAACACTACGTAGAGCCCAGTTTAGATGACAAGCTGGTCAGGGGCAGAAACCTGTCATTTTGGCACAGCATGGACTGTAGAATTATAGAACAATATTCTATAACCAGTCTAGTCTGAACTTCGTTTTAGACCCCCACTACTGACTGGGAAAATTGTTACAGGTCACTAAGACAGTTAAAGCAATATAGAAGAAAGAACTATGTATCATGGTAACTTTAATAATCAAAATGTGGATACTTTCAAAGAAAGTATCTCCACAACTGACATCTCACTACTGCAAACGGTTCTAAACGCTAGTGGTACATCAAAATCACATGAATGATTAAGCATGCAGATGAGTGAAATACAAACAACACTTTTTCAATTCTCTATTTTCCCGTTGCTTTCTAAAGATACCTGGTTAATACGAGATGCTCATTTTCACTCTAGATCAAAATGAGTTTATTAAAGACTGTTGACAGTCTTTAGCAAGGCTCTTAAATATAAGCAACGGACAATAATGAAAAAGTCAAAACTATTATGGGGTTGGGCAGTGGTGGTTCTGGGTTTTAGTTTTTTGTGGGGGTGGGGTGGGAAGGTTATCATTGTTTGGCGAGTTGTTTCTCGTTTGTTTTTTAAAGGAGAAAACCCTCTGGGTAAACATCTTACCACTGAACATGCTGTTAGAGGACACCGATCACCATACCTTTAGGTGTATACATTCCTTGTTGCATCGAACCTCCAGGTTCAAAAACAGGAGCTTTAAAATCAGCAACTGCTGACAAAACTGATTCAAAGCTTAAGCTTCCTGGAATAATACCACTTTTAGGATTGGGGTTTTCTGGAATGTAATGTTTGTGTTAAGGAAAGCAAAGTTAGTTGCAGGACACACAATTTTACTTAGCTCTTGACGTTTTCAGTCACTCATTTCAGAGGCTACGTTGCAGCAGTGCTCTGTGTTTACCACAAGAGGTCTGTATGCTCCAGCTACGATGGAACAGTAACTATTACTGAAGTGAATCACAGCCCCCTAGCTAGGACATTAAACTTTTTAAAACAAGCCAACTGCTACAGGCTTGGCTGAAGAGGTACGTATTAAATGAAAAATAAAATCTCCCATCTGCAGCATATATAAAGTTTTTGCCTTTATTCACTAACACTTGGGCTATCTTATAGCAAGATAGCCCAATTGTACTAAATATCGTGCATTTACAGCTAAGTGCAGGAAAAGCGAGTAAGTAGCTTGGGATCCATAAACACAATAAGTAATTTTCCATCTTGGATTGGTTATTTCTCTTTTTGGTAGATATTTAATTGACCTACTGACATTACCCCAAGTAAGGAAACAACTGCTTAGTGAGAAGTGACTGCTTATATAAACAACTCACTTCACACAGTAAAGTGATTCGCTTAAGTGAATCACTAAGTGGCTTGCTTATTTTACACACTTAAGTGATTAAGTTTCTAGGCTGTATCACAATAATTAATAATTCTTACTGCATATTTGTAACTCTCCATGTCCTCCTTTCCTATCTTTATAAATCCCTAATATTTTTGTTCAATGCCTATCCCTGGATTGCAAGCTCTTTTGGGCAAGCTATTTAATTTGGCTGCACGGACTAACACACTGCTAGCAGTAAAACCTGTCTATCTATTCAGCTGTTTGGGGACATGAACTACATTGCTGCGCAGAAAAGACTTCCTAGAGTTTGCTATTCTTCAAGTAAGACACTTCCCCGCATAGCACATTTTTCACTCTGATTGCAAAGCAGCATTTAAAATTGCTATTATTTGCATTTTCAGCTATAGATAGCAAAAGCCAATATAGCAGAGTGGCTTCTTTTTATACTGGCATAAAATTAGCAACAATCAAAGGCTCAAATCCAGATAAACATGATGCTAAACTTTCTACAGTGTCATTGGAAAACAGACTTTCCATCTCACACCTAAAAAACTTCTGTATTAAAAAATTATATAAAATAAGAGTGGTTTAGGACTTTGTATCAAAACTAATTTAAGACTGCTACAAAGTATTGTGTATTTTATAATAGAAACCAAAGCTAGAGCCTTTGCTCATAAGTATACACGAAGACACCTTTACACAACCTATCATAACTACGTAAGCTAAAAACATGTTCAAGCTCCGACATCCCACTACTATCCAGGTACCTGACGTTCTCATTCATGCACATTAGTTAATATATTCCAAGGATATCAGATCCAATAATGAACTGTGTGTCCTGTCATTCATACAGAGTTGGGCTACCATCTCTGCTCTGAGGATTTCATCATCCGTCATTCCTAGAACAGTAAAATATAAAAAGCCATTAGAACAGCATGGTTTTAAAACACACTTTCAGCATACGTTTGTCATTAAACACAAGTTAAACTTGATTATGAACATAAAGTAATGATACCCTGCTATAAAAACACAGCAATGTAAGGGGGGAGGGGGGCACAGGTATTATGAGATACAGTCTCAGTCAGAAAAGACTGGAACTGTTGTCTTTCTGAAAAAAGAAACAATATTCATGTGATCATACACACAAATCACCCACTGTCATTAAAGCCATTTTTCTCCATTTCTATGTATTATGTCTATTTCTAATTCATAAGGGATTGAAATTTAGTAGCTAGCAAAAATGAAACCAAGTACCAAATGCTTTAAGTTACTGTATGGATAATCAGCTTGATGGTAGCTACTACATGCTGAATATAAATGAACAGGCATGTTACTTACCTAAAGGAATTCCTAAGCAGTGATTCTTACCTAAATGTAAACGAAGACTTAGCAGAAGGACTAAAAAGGTTAAGGCTCCTTCCAACATGGACCTTTCATGCTCTGAATCAAGAACTGTATTTTGATGCTGTGATGCCATCGTCAACAGATCTACCACCTTAAACCTGCACAGCAAAGAGGAAAGTCAGAAACATTACTCTGCGACATTAGAACACCAGCGTGAAGTGCTCTGACAGACTCAAGATACCATTCACAACACCACAAAATGAATACAAGTGAAATAATATGCAAGCCTACGTGAACTCCCTCTTATTATTAAATTTGGATTTTATTTAACTATGAAGTGCGCTATAGTAGTATTTACTCCACATGAAAACACCTTACATTTATGAATATATAAAAGCTAATACAAATTCATCTGTTTTCAAACCCTGATTTTATTCCATCCAGAAAAGCAGACATCCTTTCTGATCTCTTCTTATTGCAGCTCTAATTACCTGCTTCTTCAAGCTAGCATAATCTGAAAGCTTGCATATCACCATGTATAAAACTTAAACCCTGAAGATGCTCAGAAAAGATGTCTGAAGCTTCACTACTGCACTGTAAATCAAAAGCCAATCCTGTATAAGATCAAGGATATACCTTGAGATACCTCTCTTTTGGTAGAGCTCTTAGGTAAATGTTAGTTTTGGCTAGGCAGAGTTGTACCACTGAAGACGTGTATCAGATATTTATGCTATGTGAGAGAAAAGTGCTTAAGTCAACAGCTACCACAACACTGAACAAGAGCATTCATCTTTTAACCCTACCTTTCAAAAACAGACGAAATAAAATAATCTGGGTCCAGCCTAGAGGCACAGACCTGTGGAGAGAGAATAAAATCATTTTATTCAGTAGTTTGTTTGTGAACAAGCACTGGTTTGACTTCTCAGAAAAACATAACTTACTTGCAGCAGATAAATGTCAGGATCAATCATCGAATTGCAGAAATGAGACTGCACGTAAGTCATGGCCTGTCCTTTAATCTGTAGGCCATTTCTAACCCACATGTTGCTGTGAATTTCAGAAAGACTTGCCTGTTCAGGCAAAATCAAATAAAAAGTTACAAACATTTCAGGGATATTCAGCTTTCAGTTCAACATTAGCAGACCATCAATATACATACACACTATACCTTTACACAAAAGTGTACTTTTTAATACTAATTTTCTTCTCTGTGGAGTGAAGGATGAAAAGGAACCACTGCAAGTTTATTAAACAAATACCATACTTTCAGATGGGACCGTATTTTAGACAACAAAAGCGATTAAAGTCAATGAAGTGGTTTATTCATGTATTTATTTACTTGTTTATTAAAATCTTGAAAAGTACTCCAAAGAGGAAGACATCATGGTTAAAAAGAACTTAGTTATAAGAGCAGTGATTACGAATACTACTCATTGTCACAAATAAATAAAAATTTGTAAATAAAAAAGAAGTGTCCCAGGGTGCATTCATTCTCGAACTCATTTTCAATTTAAGATACCAAATTTTCAGATTCTCGTTTCTTCTCAACTTGCTCTCCATTGGCAGCTATTCCATGAACATGCAATTCCATGTTTTCAAAGGGTTAGTTCCTCCTACCCTTTCAAAAAGTGCTAAACTGAATATTGTTATCATCTTAATCTGAGAAGTATAGTAAATTAATGACATTTAATTTTGGAAATAGGAAGAAAAGGGAAAAGTTTACCCTAACTACCTAGTATATTCTAGTTATTGTTGTCACATATTGCTTATTTTGATATTCCACAATTAAGACACACTCCACCCTGTTAAATACTTGTAAATAGATTTAAGTGACTGGGGTTAAAAGAATCAGACAGCATCTATTTTTTGTTGTATCTCTCTATATCTGCATTGAAGTCAGAAGTCTGCCCATACCTGAATCTGAAGTGGGTGAATCATAAGTTTCATCAGCATCTCCTGATCTGGCAAGATAGTATCCAGATCTAGTTCTTGGCATTTGACAGCCTAGAAACAAAAAGCAAGCACACGCTGTACAGAACAATCACAGTCAACAGGGAATTTCCACCTCCTGTGTGACTAAAACATGCACTTACCTTACTCAAAAACATGGCAAAGTAACGATGCAGTGGCAAGTGAAAAGTAACTTGGTTAGGAGCTGGCTGAAAGTAAAATAAAGATATTTTAATAGCATGTATTAAAAAAACCTAAACCTACAAGTGACTTTGTCACAGCCACCAAGAACAGTATCTTGCATGTCTTTATTTGATGGACTTACTTGCCACTAACCTAGTATTACCTCCTTCCCTTGCAATTTCTGATCATTCAGAAAATTTCCCTTATTCAGACAGCTGTAGTTAATCTCTTACTAAGCCCCCAGTAGCTAATGACACTGAATTGATGGAAAGTATTGCTTTCTAAGGTGGCAAAGCTTCTGTTTTGCCATTACTCCGCAGAACAGCAGTACTGCAATGGTACGGCTTTTAAGACGCACTCAGCTTAATCTTGCACCAGCAAATCTAAATCACCAAGACTCTACAATAAAGGCTTCTAGGACATAACATAACATAACATTGCAACTATTAACTACAAACTAACTTCAGCAAGACAATCCTTTTTCTATCAGTACCTAGAATGATGACTTAATGCAGGTGGAGGGATGGGGGGGCAGAGCATATCACATTTGATTTTTTAATCAGATTTCACACTTTGATTAAATTCGGTAAGGATATTTACCTCATCTACAAAGTTGATAGCATCAAACCAGTCCTGAAGTGCTTCAAGGCAGTATCTGACAACATTTCGTGTGTATTCCTGTGTTTCCTGCAGTAAGAGAAACCAGTGTACTACACAAGCCAAAACAGTTTTAAGTACGTGTCACTGTTTTCCTACTACAAATAAACAATTACTTCAAAAATATTTTTACAGTACATACTTTGTGCCCTCATCATATGGAAATTAGTAAGTATTAAGATGGTTTCACTGTTACTCTAAAATAGTAATATTTCAGTGGTGAGAATCAAGGCACCTTCAGAATGGTCAGCTGGTCCTACTTCCTACTGCTGTTTAATTTATGCATTTATTTTTACCAAAAATTGAGAC
This sequence comes from Rhynochetos jubatus, assembly GCA_027574665.1. Classification (NCBI taxonomy): domain Eukaryota; kingdom Metazoa; phylum Chordata; class Aves; order Eurypygiformes; family Rhynochetidae; genus Rhynochetos; species Rhynochetos jubatus. The sequence goes on from CM050654.1 coordinate 22,205,898, forward strand.
ATGTACGCCTAAAAAAAAAAAAAAAAAAAAGACTTTTCATGCAACCAAAAGGAATGGCTAATGTCCTGTAAGTTTTATCTACTGAAAGGTCCTTACTGTTGGCTAACACAATGCCCCTGAAACGCAAAGATAACCCAATACTGCATAGATTCTAACAATAAGCAAGCCTTGGTATGATTGTATGATGTAACTCTATAACAATGCTCTAAAACTGTAATATATTTCAGATGAAATCATGTATTTCAAAACTGGAGCTGTACATTGCCCTCCAAGAGGGAAACAGCAATGTGTAAGAAGGGAAGGCGGAAGGGGAGCTAAACCAAATTGCTCTGTGACCAACTGAACTCACAAAGCCTCATTGCTTAAACTTCCCTTCCCCTAAACACACACTCCAGACATGCCTCACACTCTTAGGATATGTGTGACATTTCTCATGCAAAAGCCAGTGGTGCTTTGGCCAGGCAGAAGCTGTGCAAGTGTCGACTGGCTCACTCAGACACCTTTTCTCATCAGGAAATACAACAGCCATACTCCCTTCCAGCTGCTTCACACTTTATGGTGGCCAGGCTCCGCCGGCTTTCCCTCTCCTGTGGGGTGTGAGCTGAAATCTCTTCCCACCCATCAGGTTTCACTAAACAAGTGCAACAATTAAGTGATGAAATTTCTAAAACACTTCCAGATTTATTGAGAACAACCAAGAGGTACAAACAAGGCAGTGAAAATATGACTGACAAGCCAACAGGCAGAGCAAGGAATCCTACAGGCCTTAAAAAAAAAACAAACAGGCATCCCCCCCCTAAGATAGCAAGCAAGGAATATTTCAAAAAGCCAGAAATTGTAATTCAGTTTTTCAGTTTTCAAAATGACACAGTATGCTCGCACACATTTTTTCAGGGCACAGTTCAATTCAGATATTATTCTCTCAGGGACCCTATTATGTACCTTAATAAGGTAGTATCAAAGATAACTATTTCATGGAAAATAACCAATAAGAAGTTTTTTCAAACATTAAGTATTCCCATTAGCTGAAGGATTCTATTTTTACTATAACCTAATACAATTTACAGTCTAGCAAATGGTAAAAACTCTTTGCTCTAGTTAGGAGACCATGAGCTGTCAAAACCTAGGAGGATTTCACCGCAGGTTGTTAGTAAAACAACACAAACCCATAAATTACTCCATCCCCTATCATAATGAAGTGTCTACTTGCAGACACAATCAACTTTATAATCACATTAGGACATCTTGTGTATCTCCTTTCCTACTGCACAAATGCAGGATGACTCAGAGACATTTATCAAGTTCTTCATCAGATTAGAAGTTATTCCACATGTACAGGCATATGGAATGACTGTACACATCCCAAACTTGTAGACCCAGTTTTGGAGACAATAAATTAGGTACAAGCATGAATTCTATGCTCACTATACACAGAACCCGAGTTAATCACGGTTTTATATATTTAGTAGACAAAGAAGAAAAACCCATGTGTTTTCAAACACAAACCACACAAACCTTTCAGATTTGAGAACTGTAGAATAACTCATGAATAAAACCAAGAATAATGACAGAGAAATGTTAGTCTTACCCTAACTTTGCAGTGTGACAGAAGACCCCACATTGGCTGGGCACAGGCTTCCAGCTCAGCAGCAAAGGCAGCATAGTATGTCTGCGACTCAAACTCCACATGCTCATTTAATTCACGTTTATTTAAATTCATACCTTCAAAGATTTAAGCAGAGTTATAGAAACATATTTAAAAATACTGCATTCCACTTGTCCCTAGCTAGTGCTATGCATTCACAGACCTATCAAGAGAAAAAAACCCCACAACCCTGAAGTGCAACAATCTATCCTATCTAGCAGCAGAATAATGGATAAAATATGTGAACAAAGTTTGAAGAGCAGTAGACCAGAAAAGAACAATAGCTCTAGACTGGCTAGTAACTGCAGTCCTTTATGTTCAGGTGCTGTTAACATGGCCAGCATCCCTTCTACTTTGAACCTCACTCAGTCAATGAGAACATCTGAATAGAAAACATCTGGTTCCTCTTTCTAGGCAGAACATTTATCAGTATTGAAAAAAGTTTACTATTTAAAAAACGTTTACCAATTGTTAAAAGCTTTATTCACAGCAACACTTAGAAAAAGATCCAATTTATCAGATTAATTTACCCAATACTTAAGCAAAGTACAAATCATAACTTCTAGCACAAGTTACAAATTGTACAAAAGTACAAATCGTAAGTAAAACCTGAGAATTCTGGCACCGTGAATCTCAGTCAAGTGTGATGCAATTGCTCTTTAACTAGTCCACACAAGACAAAGATACATTAGATCATTTTCAAATCCACCCGTTTTCTAGTATACACTGTTCCCTTCCAGGAATACAGACTGATGAGAACACTAATGGATAAATTTTTTACATACAGCACTGTAAGGATTTTGCTACTGTAAACATTATGCTGTCTTAACATTCTTCTACTGGTTATAAAAGTCACATACCTTGAAAGAATGATACAAAATTCATCCATGTTACCAAAAGACCATGATCTTCCAAAAATTTCTTTGCCACACTTTGATGTGAAAGTATGTTTATAAAATCACTAACCAGGGGCCAGTAAGTATTATTCTTCAGGAGTGCTTCCCCACAATTTACAACAACATGTAAACTATTTTCTTCATCTAGATTTAAAGAAAAAAAAAAGCAGGAAACAAAAGTTGTTTTTTTTTTACCTTCTTGTAATTTTTAAATAAAGTTACAAGATAATGCAAAAATAACAATTAGGATTTACTGCAACGTTCTGTTCAGGCACATGCAGGGAAAACTGCCAAGAACGGTTGTTGTGTGGTACCTGAGGCTGCCTTCTCATCACGGACTCATCAATACAGACCCCACGCAGTAGGAGTCACACACACACTTTGAACAACATTGCAACCTTTGAAAAGCAGTGCACGAGAAAAACCATCACAGCTATGCCTTTATGAACATTCTCAAGTATAAAAAGACCAAACAATATGATTCATATTACAAACATCTGAAACCTATTTTAAATTTTACACACTTCCAGCAAGCAAGTTACCTTAGAGCATTCAAGCTGGAAGTTGGTGATCAAAACCTACACTGGCATGTCGAGTCTGAGGAAAGCAGAGCAAAGCATTTCCACCCTGAATCTGGGACAGATAGAGTTTATGCAGCCTTCCTGAGACTATGGCAGGAGAAGGTTCCCAAAAGGAGGGGAGAAGAAATTGGATGGCGGGGGGCAAAGGGGCAGGAGCGGCGTGTTTTGAAGTCTCCCCTCCAAACCACGAAAGTATATCCTCTACAGCTCTCAAACAAATTTAATTGATTTTAGTAAGAGATAAATTTTCATAAGAGGGACCCATGGAAAGAGGATTGATCCTGGATCCATGTTCCAAGGGAAGTAACTTCCAGGACCCTGCTGCCAATTGCTCTTCTATTTCCAGCAAAGAGAAGAAAGAAAATCTTGGATCTCACGATCAGCCACGGGGATGGCTAGTTGAAACGCACCGAAGGACCCGTGTAGTTACCCTTTACACAGTGACAGGGTCAGAAGCAGTATGGCATAGTCACAGCTAAAAATACACAGTTATTAAGACCCTCCAGTCTCCAGCTGATGAGGCACATCTGTATCTGGAGTGGTTCCCTTTGGTATGCATGTAAGCTTTTTTCCTCCCCTTTGTTGTAACTACTGAAAAAAAAAAAATACTTTTCACTCTGAGGTTGTTTATTTTGCTGGTTTATTGGTACCAGGGGAAAAAAAATTAAGCTCTTATCCATTATGTCAACAGGTTTTCTAACCTGAAGTCATACAATACTTCAATCTTGACAAGTTTTACTTCCCAAGAAAACAGCACAGTCTGTAAAATAAATCAGATTTCATCCTGAAAAATATGCTGCTGGAGTTGCACATAACTATGAGCAGATACCTCCTTCTTACCATAACGTAACATAGAGCTCCATTTCTTAAGACTGTCTCCTATTTATTACACTGAAACACTGCAAAGAACAGGCAGTCAGAAGTGCTCTGCAGAGCTGCTCAAACTTCTCTGCCACAGTTGATCAAATACTCTTAATCTCTCTCTTGCTATCTGGTGCATTTGCAAAGAAAGGATACTACCTTGTTGCTTAGCTGCCATGGCCCCACCTGCTCACACGGCCCACCCAAGAACAGGATAACATCTCAGCTGGCTCTGCCTGAACCTGTAGAAGGACTCTGCAAAGAGCCAACAGTTACACTGTGCTGATTCTCTGCCCCAGCATAGATTAGACAAATCCAGAGTTACTTCAAATTGGTAGTGGCATTGCCTCTTATCGGAGTAGTGTACAAGCCAGAGTTAATGTAAGTGCAGTCAAACAGCTGTTGGGGTGTAAGGGTTGAGGGTTTTTTTTTGTGAGAGTGGAGGAGAGTGGGTTTGGTTGGTTTGTTTTTTTTTTAAGGATGAACCATTACCAAAATTTTTTCTTTGGGATATAAATTTTTCTTCCATGAAAAGTTCAGTAGGATGAAAGTGCTGATAGTGAAGAAGTCTCTTTAAGAGCATAGCAACATAAATCTTCCCAGGGAGCCAGTTTTATCATGCACACCCAGATTTCTTCTCCTCATCCTTTCACACACGAGAAGGGTAAGCTGAACTAATAACACTTTCAAAGTTGGTGTCAACACAGCTCCTAGGTCAACTCTGTTTCACAACAGTTTGTCACTTGTGACAAATACCCTGAACAAACTATACTTTTAACAGGTGTCAGCTGTCCAAAAGACAATTAGGATCTGTGAGCAGTACAAACTAAACGTGCTGTAGCAGATACAATTCCTGCTCCACGTTCTCCTTGATCCTCTCCCAATGTTTTCTCCATCTACCAATTTGCTGGATTTGTAAACTCTGTTTCCAGATACTAAACAACCTGTCTGTTTGCACTAGCTGTGCAAATCTCACCAGCACAGACTTCTAACACACTACTTTCCAGCATCAGAAGAGATACCTTGAACTGAACACAAGATACAAGCCAACAAAACTGCAGAAGGTGGTCAATGAGAATTACAGGAAAAAACTCAATAAGGTATTTTATTAATGTTTTTCCTGTCAATTCACACTATTTCCAACCCCTCATATATAAAGCAGTGAGGAGGAAATGTGAAAACACTGAAAAGCACTGAACAGATTCCATGATGGAATCTTAGCTAAGACAAAACCTGATTCCTTTCCCCAGCACCAGTGATAATTTCATGTCTTGGCATAGCTGCTCCTGGGTAAGTGTTTCCTCCTAAATCTATCACAAATATATCTGATGTTATTTAACTTACCAGCTCCAGCTTACACAATCACCAGGAAGTTTCTTCAGAGAATGTCTAATCAGAGTCACAGCCTTTTTCTGTTTAGATGCAAATTCTGAGCCACCACAGAACCTTACCACCATGCTAGCAACATCCCATACTGACCAACAAGTAACATTCGGAACATGCTTAAAAGTAGTTTTATATTACACTCCACCAATTCGGCACTAGTTTAGCAAAAGTCACTTGATACACAAACTGTTGAAGATTCAACATTTTTCTTTGAATACCATAAAGCAATGTACGTAGGGCAACAGGAAGATTTGTCACGTTGAAGTGCAGCTGCATGAGGGCACTCCATAGCTAGATGACGGAGGATTTCCCATTTCAGTACAGTCATTCCCTATTAGGCTATATATAGAGTGGACTCGGAGACAAAGGATATTTCAGACAAGAAAAATTACAATTTCATGCAGAAGCTGATGGCACTTATTTGGCAGCAGCAGCCAGCCTATCTAGAGAGTATTTTCAAATTCAAACTAGGAGAAAGAAGGCTGAGAGGTCTGTGGTCTGTTAAGTACACAGAAGTGTGAAAAACACGTCAGCAAGATTCATTTTGCCACGATTTTCAGATAGGAACAGATAAAACAAGGAGGGTAGAAATAGGACAGCTGTTTTCACTAGAAAGGTTACAGAGTGCACACTAGTTCAAATTCAAAAACCATCAGCCGAAAGCTTGATCAAATATTATATTTACAAAGTATTAATTTGTTCTCCTCCACTACATTTTATTAAGGCAATCACAGGTAAGAAAAAAAATTAGATACTTCAAATAGCTTGTGAAATACTTTGAAAATATTTAAATTAATAAGGTCTCAATTTGTATATATAATTTCTCAAATGAGCTTCACAAGTAGTGTTTATGCACTTTATCCGACAAAAGAAGCACCGCAAGATAATACTCTGTATTGTATGCAACACACAACTATGTAACATTCCTACAGAAGAAAACCCTCCAAAGCAAAGGATAAAACACTAGTATCACTCTTGATAACTATCTTTACCTTCCTAGGAAATGTTAAGACCCAGGCTCCACCATATATGCTAGATCCTGTGCATTTTTGGGAAGGGTCTGGGGGTGGATTGGCTAACAAAGAAAGAGATTAAGTTTCCTCTTTGATCAATTTTGTTATCCATGGAAACAAGCAAACAAACAAATCAACCTACCTTGCAATTCACTTTTAATAAGGCAACTTTCCATCATGTATAACAGAACAGTGACCATAATATCCAGCAGCTGACATTCTTCTGTTACTTGGCGTGCTAGTTCTTCATTGCTGAACAACTGAACACTGATATGCACTATTCTATTAGACACTGTGTCTGATTCGTGGCTTTTCTTCAGTGTTTTCATTATAAAAGCATAATGCTGAACAAAAGTTTTTGTAAAAGCAATCTGCAAATTATAAAGAAATGTTGACATTAACAAGCACCACACAAAAAATATAGCTTTCTTTCATTATAAAATATGCCTTTACGAAAGTAAAATCAACATATCCTGGGAAACACCCGTTGCCATGACATACCAAAACTGATAGTCTAAGTATCCCATGTCGGATTTCTAGAAACAGCCCACATGAAAAGACCTATCTTCTAGAGAACGGAAACTTATACCTCCAATTTTATTACCTTATCCCCAAATCTAATATTTTCATTCTATACTTTCCACAGGGCAAAAAATACCCCAAATTGTTGAAACAAGAAATATAAGGTCTCGGCATACCTGTGAAAGCAGCGAAATTCTATTAGTTGATTTACACTAAATTTTTTACATCTTTAAAGAGGAACAAATGTCCTAAAACGATACACTATGAACAAGGACATTAGTGGTGCATAATGAGACTGCCTTATCACATGCGCTCATCTACCCATGGAGTAAGGTTTTCATTCATCTCAAGGATGACATTTCAAAACTGAATTTCATCTGTTATCATAACATCCAGGATTTTGTTTTAATATATCTTTAGCACTTTTTCCTCCATAACCTAAGTCATTAGGAGGCTTTGCTATTCTTTACACAACTGTTTGGGTTTTTAAACCAGATCAGTATTTATGTGTATTGATACATATAAATCTTAGTACAATTTCTTATCCCACTCCATTAGCCTCAAATTATAAAAGTAAACCAACTTTTTACACTACATATACATGCCAGATTATCTGCCATCTTTGACATCACTTCTCAGTACTTCAAGTTCTGAGTTAACACAATCTGGACTTGCTTGGTTTAATAAAAAGCAATAATACAAGCTGTGTAGTGACTAAAATGTTCAGCTCAAAGCCCAAGATTCCCTGTCTATTCCTTCTGGAAGTATTTACCTTCCATAAGCATAAAATCAGAAATTTTAAAGCCACCATCAGCCAGCTGTATTCTCATCAGACTGTCTACAAATCACTACTTCATTCTACCTGCCTCAGACTCAGTACTCCCATATTTTTATTATGGCACTACCATGTTATTCTCATTTAGAAAGTATTTCCAGAAGTATCATGATGCCCTAATGCTGCTCTTGGGCACAAAGACTGCTTCTTCCAGCAAATATCCTCAAAAATAGCGTTGCTCATGCAAAAGAATCAACGAGGGATAGGGATGCCACTGCATGAAACACTAACACTGCTTCACTGGCTTTCCTTTAGCTGGTCCACAATGATGGAAACTTGTATAATAACTGAAAAAGTCTTCTACATACAGTGCCCAGCACAATGGTAATTGTTTTCAGCTAAAGCCTTTTTGGAACCTTGTATTTGCAATACTTGCACAGAGTTAATACAATATTGTTCTGGTATTTCAAGGCAGAACAACCTATCATATAATTTCCATTAAAGACTGATATAACAAACATCAAGACATTTACACTATTAATGTTAAGCCTCAGACACAAACGACCCACCTGATGTTTCAAGAATATTAAAGTATCTTAATGCTGCTAGTAAACAAAGTGTACTTTATTTATATATTATTTCTTCACACTGATCTGCACACATCCAGACTTTCTGTGCCTCACTCATATACTCTAATGAATTTCTGAAAGTACTGTAGATTCACTATCAGTATAGTATGATGATAAAGACTCTGTAATACACTTAAATAAAGACAAGACATAAGCTTTACTCCTACATTCACTTGGAATTTAAACAAACAAATACAACCCTTTCCAATTTTGAAAGGAAGACACTAAACTCATTTCCACAAGTTAAAAAGCTGAAATTCTGTGGTAAACTGCAGTCTGTATACAGAAATGGTCACAGTAGTTCAAATCAGTCCATCCAGCTCAGTATCGTGTCTCTGAGTGGCCAAAGCTGTATACACAACTAAGGAAAAATACACACTGGAGCAAGAATGCAGATTCTGACATAAAATGTCCTTCCAAATACTGACTCAGCTTCCACCCATTTGGAAGAAATGGCTTCCTAAGACAAGTTTTCTGTATATTTACTTTCACTGACTTAGTCTCTATGATGTTGTGCAGCTACTAACAGCTAGCCTATGCAACAAAAGAACTATTTTTTCATTTGACCTTTCCTCCTGGTGGCCACTCAGCAATCCCAGAATATTTAGGAGCATAACATGAACCCCACATTTCAGTTAGAACTTGCATCTCCCATAGTTATGTTTTCAATGCAAAGAAAAAGATAGTTCTGCCAGGTGAAAGCTGTGCTGAAATTAAGGCTCCAACAGAAAAACTGTTCTACAGAATTTGTAGAACAGTAGACCCAGAGGCTAGTGAAGTCCCATTGCTGTGATAGCTGCCTCAACTTCCACTATGGGCTGTGCCTGATGAGGCACAGCATTTCTGATAATTAGGTTTGTTGATTTGTTATCTCTACCAAGTGCTTTTGTGTTTCTTTATTTCCAGTACTCCAGATTTCAGCAAGGATCTGCTCTTGGATGATTTACGCTCTTCCATCAGCTTCCTGTTTATTGCCAACTTCTTGTTTGCCTTCTCCTTGGTCACGTGAAGGTCAGTTCTGTTTCTCTGGCCTTCTGTTTTTTCTCTTGCAGAAACCTTGTCCACACCATAACACCTCTAATTTCTTGGAAGCTCCAATCAATTTCTCTTCTGTTTTCTTTTTCGTCACTTGTAAGTCCTCCAAGCTTCAAATGTCAGAGTGCTGGAAGGGATGTCTCGGCACAAATCCTGTAATGCAAAGACCACACTGTTTGTTGCGCTCTCTCTCTCACATGCAAAAGATGGAAGGGGGGGAAGAGCGAGTTAACACAGGGTTTTAACCCACCCCTCACCCCTTTCAACTCCACTTTTTGATATTAGGAATCAAAGACAAGTTTGTTTTCCTGTTTAAAAATAAACCTGCACAACAGAGACTGCTGGTGGCTTGCTCATTCACTGCTTCACTTCAAGGCCAGGCTGGATGAGGCTTTGAGCAACCTGGTCTAGTGGAGGGTGTCCCTGCCCATGGCAGGGAGGTTAGAACTAGATGATCCTTAAGGTCCCTTCCAACCCAAACCATTCTGTGATTCTATGATTCACAGGGCATGGTGGACTCAGCCAGCTCTACTTTGCCTACACTGGAGATCAGAGATTCCAACCATTTCAGAGCTTGAGCAGATAGGCAGCTCTGTGTCCACACAGCTCACTCGGTTTATCAGAACCCCCACTCAGCAGAATTTGGCTGATTTAATGAGCTACGTCAGCTCATGAAGAACCAGTCAAATTGTGCAACAACGGAGACAGAAAAAGTTAAGACAGTACACATGATGGAGATGGGATGGGAGAAAGTAGCAGAAAGCTGAGAAAGCACTTGGAAGGTGTTCCTACTGGCTGAGAATGCAACATGATTAAACAGCAAACAAGCTTCTCCTTCATAAAAGCCAAATGGAAGCTTGAAAGATAAAACATGCTTCTAATTCATCCTAAAATGGTATGTTCTCACTGTACACATGTAAAAGGCAGAGCCACCCCTTGGAAATCAGCCACAATCCTCAGACACATTTAAAATTCCTGCATCATCATCACAGTTTTGCAACAAAGCACAGGTATCTTGGGAACAAAGAGTGTTAGTGCCTCCCCAGTATTGCTGTGTGATACATTTCCTGCTGAGTCTCCTTAATATGGAAAAATACGTTTTAGACAATCACAGCAATTAAACACAGACTGAAAGATTTCAAATACTTTGGATTTGTCCTAGTAATAAAGTTTGTTCACAGGAATTAACTGTTTAATCAAACACAATATGAAATTAGTAACAAAACAAAAAAAAGAATGTTTAAATAATCCTTTCATCTGAACATACAGTATTGGGTGGAAGACGGACTATTTCCAGATAAAGGTGGCAGCCAGTAGGGAAATCAAATATACCATGGTCTCCGTTTTGAGTACACAGTGAAGACAGATTATGAATATAATGAGGAAAGCAACTGAAGACTCTGGACTGTTGTCAAAGGAAAAAAAAAAAAAACCCATGATCATTAAAAACTGTTATTACATGGTAGAGTAACAAGGTAAACATCGCAACACTTACCAGATCCCTCCACATGCTGCTAGCAGTTGGGTGCTTTTACAGGCAGGAGTTTAACTGGCAACAGATCAGGAGAACTGGATGTCCGTGTGCGTCTCCAAATATCAAGAGTAAGTCGAGCTTCACGGCAAGTGATCATCAGTTAAGAAGTCCTCGTGCCTCCTCATGTACTAGCTGAATCCAAGACCAAGATGAATCTATGCTGGTATCCCAAATCAAAATGTTCTCTTGACATGAACAGAGTATTGCTGAAGGCCCATATGTTATCTTTTTCTTCCTTGCAAGTTATCTTCATATCCTTTGCTTTGATACAGCAGGGTTTAAGGGGTCACAAATACAGGGCAGTCCCATTATCAACAGACATTTTTTAAGAAATCCGCATGCCTGGACTCCAGCATTTCTTGATCTTTGCCTCCCAGCATGAATTGAGAAGGTCCAAAATGTTTGCATGGCTCAAAAGTATGACATGATCAGAGAGAAACGTTAAGCCTGATTGCTATGTATACAAGGTCTCGGGAACATGTAGAGCAAACAACCAAACCTGGCTGCACACCAAGATTTAAAACAGGAAGATGACATCCAGTCTCCATGACTCCAGGCAGGAGGTGCTTGGTACGGACAACTGCAAACACCTGGAAGGCTGCCAAAAATCACCTAGGGCACAGCGCAGCAGGAACACTTCCACTGTGATGGCCTATATGCAGAAACTACTGCCTACTACAACAGTTGCAACAGGAACCTAGTCACCGCAATTATTTACCAGTCATACCACACTATGGAATCATTCAGTGCTGACCCACATCTTTCAACTAATAAAAACCCGACGTACAAAGTAAAAGTAAACAAAAAAAGTAACATGCAAATATGCGTTAACAACCAAAAAAGAAAAAAAAAAACAAACACCATGAGAACAAAATTAATACTGCTGCTCCAAAATTACCCATCTTGTTTTTCCCTCATCTCTCTTCAAATATGATACACTTTAGACCACCTAAGAAAACAAAACTAAAAGATCTGCATTACTTTACAGCTTATTATCTAAATATAAACATATGGTTTCATGAAACCATAATACACACTAAGTGTTAGAATAAGACAAGAAATTTAAGTTTGAATGATGTAAGGCAAGTACCTTATAATCTTGATCTGGCAGCATGTTGAGTAAGAAAGTCACCATCTTCTGTGGAAACTCATATTTTATTGTCCAAAATAATAATTCTTCTAGAAAACATTTATGCTTCAAAACATCCATGATAGATCGATCTGTATAAAATGTTGGAGGAGGGGATGTGTAATGTAATAATTATTAAAACTAAAAACAATGAAGTGCAGTTGCGCTGTCTTACATAAAAGTCAGTAACAAACATTTAAGAATATATTAAAGTGCTCCGTAAATATTATTTTTTTCCAAAAATCACTGGGAAATTAACATGGCAAACAGTGTCAGAGTATGTAACAATAAGAAGGACCTCACAGAGAAGCCAATGAAAGTTTTCAGTACAATTCTACCAGAAAGAGTCCAGTCTTCACTGATTGCATTGAATTGTATGTATCACCTTAGTCTAACAGCTCCACTGATTGTAATGAAACACAGCAATTTACACAACATTTACACAGCCACTTAACTGAGGGAAAGTGTTAATGTAGACTACTACTTAGCTGAAGTTAAAATGGCGAAATGACAAAATACAATTTATGATTCAGTGACGAGCTCTGTCACTTAAGAACACAAGTTCTCTTTACAAAGCTCTAAACAAAGCTTCTAAATAGAAGCAAGAACGTATCAGCTATTCTCATTTTTAGAGCAATATATGTACTGATTGAGCAACCACAAAGCTTTGGTTGGTTGGGTTTTTTTAATATGAAAATTACCATCATCAGATAATCAGGCACTAGCTCCTGATGGTACCATTACAGACAGTCTCGTCTTTCCCCATGTGCTCTGCCCCCGTCATCCTGCTGACAGCACATCCCTGTGGGGTACCTATGTAGCAATCCAGTCACCTTTCCATTCTGCCAGCTGCGTTTTCAAGCACATCAGCTTCCTGATTGCAAAGTGGCACAAACTGACCTCTGCAAGAATAAACTGTTCATGAAGCTACGGCTTGACAAAACATAATCATACTAACTCCATTAAAAAAAAAAAAAATCTCAAATACAAAGGTTCTTAATCATTATTCTTCAAGAAGTTGATTATTTATGATTCAAAAGTACAACAGGTATTGCTCACTCCCATAACATATAAGGACTAAGGAAAATAAAAATTGTAATAATGCTTCTTTATACCTAGACATCAACTAGACCTGAGGATATACCCTCTCACACAAAATCCTATATTCCAACGGGACTGAAGTGCTCCCATCAGCACAGATTCCAAACCACATCATCCAGTCTTGAAGACTCACCTCTTGCCTTAAGTATAACAGCTTTAGGGACTGCAGGACAGGCATTTGTGCTTTTCCTAAGCAGGAATTACCTCCATTTTCCACCATTACAAGAGGACAGAGTTCCCCAGTCAAGTGAGCAATAAACACAAAACATCTCAGGAATTCCAACAGATCATGAGAAATAACAATTTAGATTTTAGGGATCTCCTCAAGTCTCTAGCAAGTCACACAAAGACAGTAATATGTTTTATTCAATATATTCTACCAGCATTGCAATAAAAAAAATTACCGTCACAGTCATGAAAGATATTTTACTATTAAAATATTTTGTGAAGCATTACACTTCACCTCCTGCAGCAAGCATATGATCATTTAGGCTCTCTGTCTCATCTCTTGTTAAGAAATTCCGTATGTGATTTTACTGCCCATGAAAGCTTGGTGGCCATGCAGACTGAAGTCCTCTGTCCACAGAGCAGATAGCACAGGTTTGGGTACATGCTAAATGCTCCTGAATGAGAACACCAGGCAAGGAGACAAGTGACACACCACCTTATCTGTCACTCATGTGCAGCTTTCACTGACACATATCACAGTTGAAGAGTTTGTATGAAGTTCGTTATGCAGCACCTTCAGACAGAGATGGAAGAATATACTGCTACAGAATTTAAGTAGGCAGAATGCTCCTACCCAGCTTGGAAAATTTGTCAAGAACACTGGGACTAATGTCCCCACTCCTGTGAGAAGTACCACATAATTTTGTATGTCTTTCAACAAATAATAAATTCAAAAAACAGTGCCTGTGGGTTTAAAATTGGCTTCAACATCTGGTATTTTAGATGGATGCAGGATGCAGGTTTTAAAACAGAGTAAAATTAAAATTCTCTCAGTACTCAGTCCCATACCTGTATCAGTGAACCTCAGCATAAAACCTGTATTTTTTTTAAAGAAACCTTTTATTCTTTCCATAGTGCCACAAAATACCCCATAGACTGTTATGAGCATATCGCTGGAATATGAGCATTCCAAGATATCCCCAATATATAAATAACCCTTTATGAAGATAGTACCACTAAAAATCTAAGATGGGACAGGGAGTCTGCTTATACGGAAGAGGTAAATCTGTTTTTATTTAATACTCAGTTTTCTAAAATTTTCTTTTCATACTCTTATTTTATACCCTATTGGACATAAAATATGAATACTGAAAACTTCAGAAAACTATTCAATATTTAATAAAAACAGATACTTACCCTTCCCCCCACTGGCAGACTCCCTCCTCTGGGGCTGATACTAGGAGCTATCAACATCCTGAGCACAGTCCATGTTGGGATGCCTCAGAGGGGGAAGACTACAATCCTGGGAGGAAATGAAATGTTCAATTAAAGTACCACTTTTCCTGAAATGACACTGCTGGTACTGGTTTTCAGACATGCCAGCTTCTAAACCTGACCTTCCTCCCTGCTTATTTCCCCTAATCAGTTACTGTATCAGAAAAACCAGCATTTTTTTCTTGCATTACCTGACTCTAACTTAAATTTTAGAGGCTGTTACCTCGTCTAAAAGATAAAGTGAGAGAGGTCTCCTTAGATGTCTAAGCTTCCTGCGTTTTGCCAAACCTACCACCCCTCCACATTATCATTCTTTGCCACAATCTTTCACACACCATTCTAAGACCACCTCTTTTCACTACCGTTGCCAAAACATTTAATTCTCTGCTTTTCCACCTTCCCAATCTCTTTTTCCTTCAATCTGAAACCAGTAGAAACAATCAATCTTACTTTCCCATACTCCTCACAACTTCGTACCTTCTTACTGACTTCATGAACCCTTGCATTTCAAATTCAAGTTCCAAACCTTCACTCCAAAGCCTTTCTGGAAATTTTATTCCAACTTTCACCAGTTTTTCCACCCAAATGTTCTTTTCTCAAGGCCTGCAAATTCTTTGCGCTTCCTATGTCAGTCTCCTCTTACTCATATTAAAATATACAACAAAAAAGTGTTCTTTAAATGAAGAGTTTAGTATTTTAACCATATTTTTAAAGAAGTTATTTTAATAATAGAGTTTAAATATTATTATTTAAACATTTTTTAGCACAAAACCATGTCAAGGACAAGCACGGGATAGAGCCACCTTGTCTCTAACCTACAGTCAGTGCAATTCAAGAATGACCTCAATGTGAGTACTGCTCATGTTGGACTAGAAATTGCAGAGGACTAATTTGAATCTAGGGAAGTAATGGACTGATTTCAAAGGAGACTTCATTCAAGTACCTTTTCTTAAACATTACTAGAACAGTACAGAAAGACCCACCAGAACCAGAGAGAACCATTCTTGCCTGGCTGAGAACACAAACATACTGTGCAGAGGCATAAAGAAAAAAAAATTAAGAACAAATACATGAAAAGCTTGTTCACTAAGCTGCATTACAACCTTGCCAGCCACATAGTGAACACGGAATGGATTTTTAGAGGTCAACTTACGACATGAAGGTGACAAAATGACTGGTCAGAGTCCCAGACAGCAGTACTCACTCAACGGAAATCAAAGTTGCCAATTACCACAGTTTTGCTTGCTCTTCTTTTTTTAGACTTTGCTATGTTTCATACCTGTCATATGCAGCACTACAGTGCTGGGGAAGTGAATTAATATCTCCAGATAATTTTAAAGATAGACATAAAGCAAATATGATAAACTGAGATCAGTACTTTATAAATACCTTTGGTGGTGCTGCTTAGTTTCACCCTCTTGCGCTTGCCCACACGTTGGCTACCATCCTGGTCCTCCTGGGGTAGGGGAAGAGTTTAAAAAAATTGATAATCGTATATTTAGAATCTTGTTGCCAAGAGATGGTATGCTCTCAAAATTCTGGTTAACTACCAAGCTAAAACAGAAAAGCCCTGAATATAGTTTCCTACCAGAAAAATACTTCTACTGTTTACAGGAACCATGGACTGGGTGCAACTCACCAGAAAAAACCAGTTTTTTAAATTGCTTTTTTCCTTCCCCTACAGGCAACATTATCATCTGCAAGTTCAGACATCTTCACCTATTTAATTAATTTTGTAAGGTTACTTGTTTTGATTTCTGAAACTGATTGCTACAAAAATTTGTTGCACATCCAAGGTTTCACCTTATTCATCTGTAGAGTTTGGGGTGTTCATCTGTACGGTTTGTGGTTTTCGTTTCTTAAGAAAATAAAACCCAGCCAACATATTGGCAATTAAAGTTGGTAACACAGACAATCTGCTAGACGTTTTCTAATCAATATAAAAGTTTTGATGCAAGAACCAAGTATTTTTGACACCTTTGAGAGGCCAATTCTAATTGCCTGTTCCCTACAGAATAGTACAGGCACTGAAGCTTTCAAGGCACTCTGCAAACAAGCCAAAGGTTCCAAAATGCAATGCAAGTTAAAAACATCACCACCTCCACTTTACAAAATCTAACACTGAGTGTAAAAAAAAAAAGAATGCGACATTACAGGACTATATTAAATGCTGCATCGATTTTTACTAATAATGGTAGTCCTAAAGAAACAGTGGAAATAAAGATACCTACTGGATCTAATAAAATGAGACATAATTAATGCAGATGTCTACTGTTTAAAATAAGTAATCAATATCCTTCTTCTCTAAGCAAACGCTGTATTTTACTTCCAACCTTCAGTGGAATGATAAAGAACCTGATACTTACTCAAGAAGTAATTATCCTTCCTTGGGGAGAAAAATTATTAATATTTTATATCTAAGGACTAGATATTAAAAAGTATTATGGTATTGAAAGGTCCGAGTTTTCCTATCCTTTCAGTACCTCCAACTGAAAATTCATTTTAAGGTGGAAACACATTTGAGCTCTTAGATGTCGTATGGTCTTTGTGAACACGTGCTACTTTTGTACTTCAATCAGGAGTCAGTCAGTTCTCTGGATTGCTGCCACTGCCCACTCGCCCACCAGAGGCACTAAGTACTCTAAAGCAAAAATCAGATCTGCTGAGATATTGCTGTGGACAGCAGGACTCTGTAATTTAAGTCTCCTGCCCTGAAGGAATCTAAATTCTTGTAGCCAGAAAGGTCTCAAGACCTCTTCAGCGGTCTCTGTTAATCCACAGAGTTGCTAGAGGGACTTTAACCAGATTATAATGCATTTGGGCATACAAATTGCGATTACTGTGTTGGATTCTAGCCTCTAACACCACTGTACTGACAAACAAAATACATTTTCCCTTCCACAGTATTAGAAAAATTTAAGCATGTAACAGTCTTCACTTAAAAAATTGCAAGATTGAATGACTTATGAGAAATGCTTTCTTGAGCACCCTTTTTCTTCCTCAGTAATGTTAGACAGTTGGTTTCCATTGCTTCAGTAAGGCAGGATTAAATCTTAATGTCAAGCGCAGGAGTATTAGCAGCCTTGAGATCGTGAGTGCTAGATCACATGGTCTCTGCCAAGCCCAGGAACAATGAGTAAGAGAATGAGTAAGCAAATGTAGAACACCTTATTTTTACCCATTGGATAATGCTGTGTAAATATACTTGGATAACAGCAAAGATCTATGTGGATCTACTTTACGTAATAGAATATTTAGCACTACTCCTAAGGTGTGCCACATCTGTTGCAAATTCAGCTAATATACTTATTTAGTAATAGATACTATACATTTTTGTACAATTACATTAAACAGCAATTAAGAGTCAGTAACTACATAATATGACATTCAGTGCTCAATAAACTACAAGGGCAGCCAGAGAGATATCTGATACAAGGAGGTTTATTTGTCAGTGCAGTAAAAACACTCATGGACTGGGTTTTATTTGCTTCCTTGGAACATAAAAACTTGTTAAACAGGAGGACAGGTTTCGAGAGGGCCTTTGTGTTCCCTTTTGCACAAAGGAAAACATGAGGAAGAAAAGCTAATAAAGGAAACTAATGGTGACTTCTCTCCAAAATACCATAGGATGGAACCCAAACCATTTGAGAAGTAAAGCACAAGTGAGCCTATACAGTTTCAGGGGGAGGAGATGAAGGAAATGACAGTACACATCCCAAGATACATCCATCCTTCAGGTTCATTTTCAGCTTAGAACCATCTACTATTGTAGAAGTGAAACTGAATACTGAACCATGCTAAACTTTTCAAGCTATTTACTTCCCTGCAGAAGCACTGCTCTAACTTGTAGTCTACATAAATTTTGTAATCTAGCCTTTCATCTGTGAAACAATGCTACCTTTAAGGCTTATTTGGTAAGAAAGACCATTAACCCTTCCAGATTAATCAAACACCAGAGGAAGCAAATCCAGTTAAAAGTGTGTTCTTGGCACATTTCTTAATTATAGCAGAGTAAAACTATGTTCTAAGAGAGTATAATGCATAAAAAAGCAGCTGTAAATGCCCTTTGTAAGTTAAGGGGGAGGGCAGGGGAAAAGTCATAAACCAAAAGTAACTTTTTCCTCATTTCTCTAGGAAACATTTCTTTTGTAACATCATTCTTCTGACAAGCATTTCAGTCTTCCACCTGCACATTTCTATTCTAGCTTTTGGATGAAAGGACTGGACTTTCTGTTCAGCAATTTGTATTTGCCAAGTAGGCCATGATGATATGAACATTCAGAAGTGAAAATATACACTAAAAAACATTAAAATTTTGCGTGCTTACTGTTTCATCTGCATGTTACTTCCTCATTCTTCTTTAAAATTTTCTAAGTACAGATTGTAAAAACAGCACAAGACCCTGTTTCAATGTATTTTAATAATGTAATTACATCTTGAAATTGATCCCAGGTTTGTGAGTATATGCAGAATTTCAATTTAGAAAAGTCACATCTGCAGTAACATAATAAAATACCTACATGTATCTCTATATCCTGAAGATCAGAAAGAAAAATATCTCTAGAAAGCAGGTGTCTTCAAACAGCAAGCTATAATGCAGTTGCTGTAAATTCCTCCCTTTTTTATTCACAAAATATTACTCCCCTCTCCTCATAACTTAGAGGGGTAAAACAGAAGAAAGCATGCTGAACCATTTTCACTTTATGTGAAAATACTACTTGAGGTTAACATTAACTTGAATTGCCTTCTTTCATTGGCCTTAAAAGTCATAATGCCAGCAGTCTTTCGCCAGGGTTGGTTGTTTGGTTTTTTTTTTGGTCTGTTTATTTGTCAAGCGATGGTGAAAAAACAACAAGCAATACTTTGAAAACTGCCAAATTATAAATAGCACTGCTGAAAGCTTAACAGATCCTGTTGTGCTCATGACAGAGGCAACCGTCATACAACTGTTTTAGATATACACAGACATTTGTTTTTACTTCAATACCTGTTCACACAGAATGCAATGTAAGCAAAAATCATATGAAAAAATTATAGTTAGCACTGAATTTGTTATACTACACTACCAGAATGGCTGCTATGGCTTACTAGTTGAAATTAGGTTTTAAATATTAGGGCAAAAAAAAGTGAATAAATTGACAACGTAACTCTACCAGAATTTAACTTTCATTAAATTCAACTTACTTATTACAGCTCAGTCTAAAACGAGATTCCATCCTTTTTACTCTCACCTAATGTGTTTGGTAAGTAAGGTGAGGTCTACACATGGGAATTAAGCTGCAGAGAAATTCTCACTGCTGCTATCAGCAGTTCAGCTGGATTCTCAAGTGCCAAAGACTGCTAACACCATTCACAACATCACATGCTTTCAGCTTGCTTTCATCAAGACCAATTTACTTGATAATGACTTCTGAACTACCTACAGAAGTTTTTTCTACATTACATACATAATTTAAACTGAGATCTGTTCTTTTATATCTCCATTATTTCTAACTATTAAAATGGAGAGGATCAAGTGGTAGGTAGAAGAGTCAAGGTTTGTGGGATTTGGCTGCAAGTATTCTCTCTGTTTAATATACTGTTGCAGTTCATTATAGTCTTTAAAAACAGTCTCACCTCATCTGAAGAATCCCCTTGTCCTGATGTTGCCGTAGCACCCGCTAAACCTTTTGAAATAAAAAAATTCAGAGATCCTTTCGTAAGTCTCATACCGAAAAGAGTACTTTACGATATTTAATGAGCCAGTATGAAATGAAACACTACATTAACTTTCTTTAAAAGATACACAGCAGTGGACTGAGAAGTTAGAGTAAGATTTCCAAGTAATACAAAATTAGGGATTTGCAAGTACGTTCCATTGGAGAACTTCAACGTACTGAGTTAATGGAGACATGTTCTTTCAGAAATTGCAAAAAACTCTGATGGCCTTCAGCGATCAAAAAAAAAAAAATCCACAGCACTTTTGTAAGAATAGATGGCTTAACTTAGTTGCAGTGACAAAATTCCACTCCAAGCAATTTCATCCTGCCTACTCAAATTCCACTAATGCTATGACTGGGAAAAGATGCTTAGTATATTAGCAACAAGAAGTTAATATGTTTAGCTTTGTTGATAGAATTAGAATGAGTCTTGTACCTTAGTGGTGCAGTAAATAACAAGTCATTCCTTAAGTTTCATTAAGATTTAAAAACAAACAAACAAACCAAAAACCTAGAAGAACAGTTTATATAAAGCCAGCAATAATCAAGCCTTCTCTTAAAATATTTTTCTACACAAACCTTGAACTGCTAAGGTGCTAGTCCCAGCTCCTTGTTCCTGCATACCACAGGCAATTTTATCCTCAGGAAATGTCAGTCCAGAGCCTTTCAAAGCAATGAGGTACTTTTCATGACTTTTCTTTGCACATGCACTCTCTCCAACACCTTGAATACATATGTAAAACAGTATTAAAGTGCAACAGCAGCCACTTGGCTCACATATTTCATATTCTATACAAGTGATCAAAAAAAAGGCCACAATGTTTAAAGAAACCATATAATCATGAGATGTAGAAGCTAAAAAGTTTTTCTAACCGATGAACTGAAATCCAAAAGACCAGAAACCTTCTCAGTTTTCCCCCTCTAACAATGTTTTCTTCTAAAAGACGTACTTA
This sequence comes from Rhynochetos jubatus, assembly GCA_027574665.1. Taxonomy (NCBI): domain Eukaryota; kingdom Metazoa; phylum Chordata; class Aves; order Eurypygiformes; family Rhynochetidae; genus Rhynochetos; species Rhynochetos jubatus. The sequence continues at coordinate 22,227,100 of CM050654.1, forward strand.
ATTTCTCTTTTACCAGCACTGCCACCATTAAAAAAAGGATTTGTTCTGAAATTGTAAAACAGTTGATTTGGACAGAAAGGACAGGGACCTATGATTTCCAATGGGAAAAAAATAAACCAACAAAAGAGCAGTAATGGTAATATGCCATATATAATTTTTAATATTTGGAATTTTTCTTTCCAAGTTCAAGTTTTGATAGCTGCAATTAATGGAGACTATTCTTAAAGATACTAGCATTTGAACTGCTTGATGAAGCAAAGTGAAACTGCATGCTTGGGATAGAAAATTTTCTACAAAGAAATGGACTAAAAACACCCAACACCTTTGTTATATAAGGAAATAATAAACTTTAGAGGGGCAAATTGTGTCAAGTGTTTAAGGAAAGGAAAACATTAAAAAGATGACAGCATCTTTTTAGCTATGCACCTTTTGCACTGAAAGTCAGAAGGGCATGTTTTGCTCCAAAATCCCTTTCTTTGCTTTCTCTACCTGGAAACTGTACCTATGCAGACACACATGTTCTTCATTCCAAGAGTCCAAATACAAATGCCTTACTTCTCATTGCCTCTCCACTTATCTATCTCGAGAAATTCATCACATATAGGAAAAGAGTAGTCATTAAATCTCTCATATTCAAGTATTATTAAACTGGAGAGAAAAAGAGGAAGGAAACAGAATAAGAGACAACTGTTTCTGTGGCAGCTTTCCTAAGTGCTTCTCCTTTCAAAAAAATATTTGGAGATTGCCTGTTCTTCAACTAGCTGCCGCCCAAGCCAGTTGTGGCAACTTATATTTACAGTAATTACTATTTGTTCCATACCTATGCAAAGGACCTTCTAACCACAAGAAAATAACATGGAGTTAGTTTATACTAGATGGTTTAGGGTTAATAGCAACTGCCCAACACTTCCAGATTCACTCTGATTCGCTGAATGATAGGCTGAAATAAATAATTGAGGGGGTCAAGTTTAGGGGGGTGGGGGGGGGGTGAAAAGGAAAGGAAAGGCTTTGTACAGAAGAGTAGGACAGACAACAGCCTTTTGCCATTCAGGTCTCCTCCAGTAACCTCTGTGAGGGCAGATTCCAAAATAAATTAGACATGTTCCACTTTGAATAAGCTTGACCTGCCTTTTTTGGAAGTACTAAGCTGCTGAGTTCACTTCACTTTAAAGAGAATGGATTTATTATAAAAACTCTTTTGAAACAATGTACCTTTACACAGTTACCTAGGGGACAGATAAGAGGTTTGCTCTTACAGGTCTTAATAACAATAAATGTGTTATTAAATGTCTACCAAGTGTTGTTGATAGAAGGGGAGTGGTCTTCAGGTCCACCCCCCTTCTATGAACAACAAAAATATCCTTGAACACATGCATTCTTCCATGTTTTGAAAAGGCAAATAAAAACAGGTAGAAACTGAAACGATAAACAAAACTTATGCCCTTAAATTCTTCATAATTTGAAAATTTAGTTATTAGAAATAACACAAACATACCAGAGCTAAGATCTTTGTAGAACTGTTGGCTAGTCAAAACCTGGGTAAGAACTGATCGCATTGCTCCTCCCATTTTGGTCAAGTCTTCTAGAAAGGAAACATGAGGCTCCAAAACCTGGAGGATTTTATGAAGGTCTTTCTCTGATGGCAGGTCAAGAGCTGAAAACCACATAATAAGAACTTTTGGTGTAAATGTAATGCAATTTGGTCAAGACCTTCACAAGGCAGAAGAGCTATGACCACCACAAAAGAAATGAATCAATATATTCATAATTCTCTAAAATTCACATATACAAGTTTCAAATTAATCATGATTTCATTTTTTGGAAAAGCTCAACACAATGTTAGGTAACCCTTAAAAAACTTATTTAAGAAGCTCTTCAGCAGAGAACAAAATCAAATTGCCTAACCAAGCAGTAACTTCGTTAGGAAATGAGGCACAAAATTCAATGATATAAACTACAGATAGCATTCATGTACTATGTCTTCACAGACTGCAAACAAGAGATAGCAGCATGGTAAGATATGCTGCATACATGCAAATTTAAAACATACCAGGCTCATTATACCCCTCTCTTAAGTGCTGAATAAGACTAAAGATGAACTGTGGAAGAACTAATTCTGACATCATCAACAAGTCTTTCGGGACACATGGAACATTTGTATTTGACTTAATCCGGTGTCTTTTACAAAACCTATAAAACAGATGAGAAAAATGTTAGCCAAGCACAGCTCAGCAGGGTTAACATATACTAAGAAAACCATTACATTTTCTATTTTTATGAGATTATATACTTTTACATTAAAGGTGGTGCAGAAATGGTATTCTGAAGTTCCAACTACTATGTTCAAACCCATTTTGTTTCTGAGCACAGCAAATTATAAAGGTCACAGGGTTTTTTCACTTCTCAAAGTTCACGTAACTAACATCTCAGTTTCTTCCCATACAGTCCATTGAACAATTAGAAGAACACGGAATTTTTCTTTATCAAGACATAACTCCCAATTTTTAAACAGCCTAATTGAAAAGAGCAAACTGAAACAGTTCCTCTCCTTTCTGTGAAATAGTCAGAGGCTGGTCCAATTCTTTAAGTCGTCATTCAGATAATGACTTTTTAAACGTCTTTTGATATTAATAAAAACAACGTCCAAAAGCACGAGAGTTGACAGGATGAGTATTTATTTCAAATGTACAGAAACTAAGATTTACTTATCCAAGTATGACAGAAACACCCTGCAAAAATTGTGCAAATTGTTTCATTTTAAAACAAAACAACACCTTTCTTCTTTGGAGAATTCCTGTGGTAGTAGTTGAGGCTTGGCTAATGCACAGTGACTTGAGGTTGAGCCAAACCCCATTACAGCAGACAGAATGATTTCCCACTGACTTAACACAAGCCTGACTCAAGAGCCACTGAATACTTCTCTGCTCCAAATCTATTTTTAGAAAGGACATTTACCAACATCAAAGAGTTATTTACCCATGTCAAAAAAAGAGTCTAAAAACACATTTTACAAGAGTGAATGTTACTGGAAAGATTCACTACATTTTACTAGTAATTTTTCAACATAAAGATTCAGAAACTGATTCAGCTTTGTTTGAATATGAATGTTGTTTTCTAAATTTATTCAGGTCTTCACTGTATTTGCTATGCCATCTTTTCCAGAAGCAACCTACTTTCTACAACATAAACTTTTCTTCTTTGAGGATCATTGAAGTATCACCTTCAAGAGTAGAAGGAAATAGGAGAAAGCCACAATGCAAAAATCTGAATTTAGGACAGGGAAGGAAAAATAAAAATAAAAATACATGTCAAGCAATTAGGATGGCAACCTCACAGCGCTAAAGACTGAGACCTTCTCCTTTGCTTTTACATGTTAGAGATGACACTTCTTATTAAGACAAAGTAAACATCTAGCCAGATGACTTGCAATGTGTATATACAGCCTATGCTTCTGGGGAAGGGGGGGGGGAGTGTCTGATAGTAAGAGCTCAGTGATGACTGAAAACTTCCTATTAATTAATGCACAAATGGATGATATTCACTTTTGCAAAAGTCATCCACAGAAGTTATGAGAAGTTACTCACTTTTTCACTTTTGTCATTCACTTTTGTCTCATCCACATACAGAAACTTGAATTGCCATAAATCACAAATCTGCCTTGATCTATGCTGCAATATGGTACCTCGTTTATTACCTTAAAGGTATTTAGTTTCCCTTTCACCTCCATCCTTAAGAGATCAAGACTTAAATAAAGACTTAGAAGACACACAAGGAAATAATTACTTTGCAGTGTGCATTTTAAAATCTTTTAGTGGTGTGTCCCCCCATGTATTTTACGTTCAGCCAAAAGATATTTCCACTGGTTATGATCACAAGCTAAGGGAGCCACAATAACAAAAGCCACACTAAAGTCATTTTGAATCCCAGCTTCTGCTAAGCACAAGGCTTCCTTCCACAGAAAATGAAATGCTCTGCTCCCCAAGTAGTCTATGCCAGCATACTACTTGTGAATCAGCCTATGGATTAATTATCCCAAATTTAAACATATCCTATAGCTGAAGGTTATGAATCATGTCTTCTCAAGATTCCCAAGAAAACACTATTGACTTACAAAGTGTGCTATTAATTCTATATTAACATAGGTTCTGGAAAAATCAAGGAAGAACCCAAATTCAATTCACTGTAAGGAAATATGCTATCACTATCACATGCACAAATTACAGCAGTTCCAAACAGCGAATGATTTCTAGATACCAGCCCTACACCTTGAAGTAGGAATGCCAGTATCATTTTACAAGATGAGCCGTGTTCTATATTTATGGTTCAAAAGCTGTGGTATTAAAGCATTGTCCAAAACCAACATACTATTGTAGCTATTCTTAACACACAGCTAGAAACGTGTACATGCTAAGGATCCCAGAATATGTCCTTACTGACATGACTTGCCACTGGACAAGCTATTTGCCGTACCGAATTTCAAGGCCAAGAAATTCAAGCCACAGTGATCCAGCAGGCCAATGCTCAGATTTTATTAACTACAAATCAGGCTGAAGAAATCTTAGGGAGCCCAAGTTTATCCTGTTCATAGATGAGACTGGTTTATGCTGAATTATAGAAAACCAATCCTGCCACTGTATGGTACTTCTACAACCCTGAAATACCAACAGTCTGCTCTACTCAAAGCTCTATTGTCTTTACAGAGTGCTATACAGTTCTTCTAAAATATTGACCAAAAAGCCAGACAATGACTCAGAAGAGCTTCAGAGTTAAAATCACAGCTGTTTTACCTAAAGAAGAGCCAGAACCCCAAGCTATGCCAAGGAAGAAACAAATTGAAACTTCTTACACAGCCAAAGACACCTGTGACAAACTTATCAATGGGTTACAGAGTCACTGGACAAACTGCAGATAAAACTATTCCATAATCAGTTCCTTATGCTTCTAACCCAGCTTCCTTACTACAGCATCAGTTAAAGAGTTGTCTGTTTACATAAATACATGTACAAATATACAGACAAAATGCTCCTGAGACTATCAATAGGGATTTAAGGGGCAACAAAAAGGAGGATGTCTAAATCTCACCTGGTAGCATCAAGCCTCAGAAATCTAGCACTTGAAGAAGGCAGAAGTCTCTAACAGGGAGTAATGAAAAGTGGACATAAACTAGATATGAAATATATTTTGTTCTAAAGATGTTCTGTTGTGGTTTAAGTAAGCAACCAACTAAAACCAGCATAAGCTCGAAAGTAAAAATAACTATTGATGGGAAGACTGACTAGATAAATGACAGATCACCTTGACCTAAGCTTTATTACACGATTTCAGTATTGCAAAACATTTTTTCCAATAAGCCTCTAGTTCCTACATCATGTTTGTTACTTTGTATTTCTTGTGCTTCAAAGTCTTCCTTGTAAACACTTTTACTATTATACTACAATGAGCTTTAAGAATAGTACTATTTCAGTGATAGTGCCACTTCATTAGCCAGAGGTATTCAAGCCCTATCTCACTGAAGGTCAGACATGGAAGTACTAAAATACAGAGCCTCAGGGAGACAAAATCACCATCTTTCCTCCAATTCAAAAGTATATTCTGGTTTGGGTTTTTTTCTATGCAGTTTCCCACCTTTGAACTTGCTTTTTCACAAAAGGCTAAGGCTAATTTCAGCAAAAGGGGAGAATAACACAGCAACTTGCAATTAAATAAAAAGAGAGCTTTAACAAGCAATCTTGTCCACATGACCTGAAATATAATTCCTGAAATTTCTTATGCTGCATTGATATCATATTTGTAAGATGCAGAACACTGACATCTACATGATGTAAGGAATGCATTATTAAGATAACCAACATTTAACATCTTCAGAACAACCTTCACTTCAGACTTTCCAGTTTCGTTCCATTCTCTCCTACAATTTCCATCTTTAATAGTTCTGCTTTCCAATTTCCAAAATGTATTTTAGAAGTGGCTTCAGGCAAAATAACTCCTTTCCTTTAGGCTACAGTTTCACAACTGGTTAACTTGAGCTAGGTCAGTCCTGCCACAGTTCTGCCTTCAGCTCTCTTATTTGCTCCAGCACTGGCATTCAATCCAGTGTTAAAGCAGCTCTGAAACTAAGCTAGCAGAAGTTATTGACTTAAAAAAAAGAATTTCATTGGGCCAGCTTAAATCCACCAACAGTCACAGACCTGTCACCTTGGATATCACACTGAAATTCCTGAATCATCCTGCCATTGTCCCTTTCCGTGTTCACCTGACAGGGAGCAAAACAGACAGAACAAAACACCAAAAACCCAATAATGCAGGAAGATGCTGCCCTGACAACCAGCAGATCAGGTACATACAAGGCTCGCTGTGAAGCCAACTCCTCCACTTCAAAGGAGGATTTCTAAACTTCCCCATTTATTACAGCAGCTGATAAATGCCTTCAGTACCAGCCAGACCACACCTTTACAGCTTTTGAACATTTGCTCAGCCCTCCTTCCACTACATGCCCCAGCATCTCAAGTTTCAGTTGCATTCCAGAAACTTGACATAAGTTCATGCATACACAGAGGGACTATTTTTACCCTCACTTATCTCTCACTGTTTAGTCCCCTACTTCCCCATGTTTACAAATCATTTGTTTCAAACTGGATCATAAAGGTGTCAAAAGAAGGCATCCCACTTTCACAAGCCTTAGAGTACACTATGAGTACCTGACTCCGACAGAAGCTTTTAGGGACAAGATTTTGGGACTCAAGTGAAAACTACTGGAAATCAATTCCTAGGCAAAGAAAGTAAACTTCTACTTGATTCTTCGATTCAGTAACAATATCTTATCTAAATTGAGATTTTAAGACAGTACACACATTTCATGCCATATAGCAGATGACAGACAATGCCATGTCATGTTTCATCAAGTAGTCAAATAAAACAAGTTCTGTAAATAAGAATTCAACACACACTTTAAAAACGAGTATGCATTTTGTTCCCACTGTAAAACTAACCAGCAAATACTACTGTTACATATACTTACATACACTGAATCTACAAAATACTCAAAAAATACTTTGTATCTTGCATGATACAGTTGTCTCTCAAAGCTCTTGTGAACTGATTTTTCATTCTTTATGTAATGGTAAAGAGCGTTCAAATGGTTTTTCCGGCTTTTGCAGTTCACATTAAAATAAATTTTAATTCAGAACAAATTATAATTTGCATAATCTGGATGAAAAAGGACTTTAATATATTGTGGACTTGCTTTACATAAATCCACTGTCCCTAACCAACAATAACAATGGTAACTCTGAAGAAATCAACTAATTGTTCCTCTGAAAATTGTTCTGCATGTTTCCCCCACTCACTCCAGTAATTAAATTTCAATAGTTAAATTCCTTTCACCTGCAAAACAGGTTTCCAAAAGTGAATCAAGGTAGTGCTAACTTCAAAGTCTGAGGAATGACAGCTCTTCTGCTCTGTAAAAAAGCTGCAAGCTACAGAGGAGTTCAGAGACAAAACTGATTACTTGCATTTCTGCTATTAAGGACGGCCAACTAGAAAGATGTCAGTCTTCTAACCAGGAAAGCTCGAGTAGAGGCACAAAAGTCAGCAATGGAGGACAATGAAACATGACAGAAGAATTAATAGCTTTTCAGGAAGAAAAACCCGAGTACCTTTAAAGGACATATTTCCAGGCTCTAGGCCTTCATGACAAAGCTGTCTGGCCAGGTTAAGAGGCTAGAAATAAGAGATTAGACTCTTAGAAGTTATTCCAATCCTTGCCAAACAGCAGGAAGAAAAGCAATGAGTCACCAGAAGCTCCCTTGGTGCTCAGTGCTACACTGAGCACCCTTCAGTGAAACAAGCTCTCCAGTTCAAAGAAACCGCAGACAAAGCAGCTCTGCAGAAGAGCATTTCTATTATTCTCTGTTAGTCCTCAGACAGTAAACATCTTGTACAGTAGATAAAGCTACAATGACTTTCATTAGTAACAAGTACCCACTATCAGTTAGAAACAGTAGATTTGGCAGTTTCAATTGTAAGACCTTAGAATTACATGGAGAATGAGAAGGAATGGACTTCTGGGTAGAGCTGAAGCTGAGCCTATGTTTGAATGGACCACAAAGTTGTTGAATTTGAGCAATTTGATAGACAACAGAGCAATGCAAAAGAGTAACACAATCTTTTACTGCAAAAATAGTGTCTTTATAAAAAGGCTGGATGCTCTGGGATATAATTACTGCACTGTGATTGCCTCTAAGTACAGCTTACATTTACCTAGTTTGATCAAAAAGCCTCAATTTACACAGAATTTAAAATCTATTTGTACAATGACACAGCTCGCTAACTTACAAATATAACACTATCTGGTGCAGATTTTTCAAACATCACAGTGATTGTAAAGTGAAGGCCTTACAAGTTAAGAGGGCTTCAGTTACGCTGTTCATTTTAAAAATCTTATTATTGCCATTATCTTAATTTATCCATTTGCATGTATGAATACGACCTCTAACCATTTTGTCCAACAGGAACTGCAGCCTTTTCAGCTGAGGAATGGAACAGTACTTCTTAAACGAGCAGTTAACTTAGTATTTCATTGTACTGAAGGTGGCACTGATGAGAATACTCTTCAAACTCAACTCTAAAAAGCAATCTTCCTGAAGGTTAACACTGAAAGAGCTCACAAGAAAAATATTTGCATTCAAAATTCATTTGCAGGATGGAGTCTAAAGGCATATATACATATTTTTTTAATATAGATCTAAAAACAGAGAAATTAAAAATGTAATGCATATAATGCATATTATTTTTTTTAATTTTTAGGATCTGATTTTTCCGAGTTCTTAGCTTTACATAGCATTCATGAAACAGAATTTCCAGCTGATTTCAAAAGCGAGTCTGAGACAAGCAGATCAGCAAATAGAGTACCTGGTCCTGAGCCCTCATCAGAGCCATCATTGCTTGGCCCTCATTCTTCCCAAACCATTAGTTCACATACAGTCTCCCTGTCCAATTGTCTTCAGAGTCCCATCAGTTCTACACCTTATAGCACACAGACAGCACATCTTCTATTTAAAGAACAAAAATCAAGTTTCCAAAATAGAGTTAACAAAAATATTCTTCTGGCTAAGAAAATTTTCCTAAGAAAATTTAAACAGGTCAAACAGAGCATGTAATATTTTGGCCCAAATACGTCATCTGACAAAGTTCTAAGCGACCGTATAGTGCTAGGCAAATGTAAAAACAACACCCATTTCTTCAGGATTTGAGTAAGATGTGTGGATTTTAGTAAAAGCTATCAACTTAAGCTAAAGATATCACTTGGGTCAGGCCTCCAACAGATAAGGTGCATATATATATGCAATTTGCAGTTTTCTTGGCAAGGTAAGTGGCCCATAGTTTCATATCAGAGCTATTACCACTGCAGGCGCTGTGCAGAAATGAAGAGCTGCATCCTGATGAAGGCAACACTTCATTATACAGTCCTTGTTATTTTAATATCCAACTGGCTATCTCTATTACTTCAATGTAAAGAAAATTCATCACATTACTTTCAAAGCTTACTACCAGAACCCTCCGTTGAGGAAGACACCTAGGATATCTGAAATCACCTTCAGTTGTCAGATAACATTCCAGGATTTTTTTTTAGACATAAAATTCCTGAATATCTGCAAATAGTAAGGATAAATGGTCTGAACTCTGAATAAACCTAGATTAATTATCATTAAGAAAGATCTAAGAAACAAAAGCTCTTTAGGAATATGTTCCCCAAACATACACTCAAAGTCACTTGTATTCCATTGCCAACAGATCCATCAACAGGTCCATACAGATCAGACATGTACCAGACAAGTAACACTTCACCCTGACATAGCAAACAGCCAACTTAGAATCCTGGACAGCTGATAGTTTCACAAAAGGGATAAAAGGAGCTTTAGAAGTTGGTAGGATCAAAGCAGAGGAATGAAAATCAGCACTGGTTAGCCCAAATCTAAACATGACTGTTTCCACAAGCAGCTCTTAAATTGAATATATACCAAGGTATATTACAAAGCGATAGGCAAGTCATACAATAAACAAGCTAATTTCAGACAAGGGAAGATATATAGCAGTCATATCTCGCAAGCTCCATCTTCAAAGCACTGTTCTGTTCTTCAAACCAGACTGGTCCTATCAGCTAAAGCTTTGGGGTAGAACCCTCACTTATTTTAAATTTGTTCAGTGACTAACACAGCAAGATTTCAGGCTTCTAAACGTTTAAAGTTATGTACACTGATACATTTGAGCATCTTACTGACACCTTTGAAACAAATGCACTGTATTACTGAGACATGTGTAAAGTCCATGGCATCTAGTCAGGCCACAGCTCTGAAAGCAGTAATAGAAAGTTATCATTTAGCTGTTAACCATTTGGAAAACACTACAACAAGTAATTTTGAGGCTCATGAGGTCCTAATTAGAGACATTTCTAAGGGAAACCAAGACAGGCAGGTTTGTGAGCTGACTGTATGCCATGATGGACTTAACACAGTGATTTGAAATCTTGTTTGCTTTCCAAGGATAAGACCTAATATGAAGTTCTACAAAAACTACTGAATGTTACTGTGGATCCTAAGCAGCAACACTAAATATTGACCTTTACGTCGGGGGGAGGTGGGGAGGAGGGCAGGGGGAATCAATTATTTACTGCGCAGCAAGTGTAGTCCTTTGGAATGCCATGGTCAGTGGGAATCCCAGCATGAATTCCTGTACCTTGCGTGTGGAAGATCAGAGGAGTTTTTGTTCTGAAGGGTTGCACCCAACAGAAGTGCATGACCACAAGTTTATACGGACCCTCATGCCAAGCTAACAGGCACTACAGCTCAGACTTCTCCTCAGTCCCTTCAGCCAGAAGTCCTTGGTAGCCCAAAGGATAGAGATTAAACACAACGCCATTCGTACCAGCCAAACAATCCTGAACACGAGGACGTTTTTATGTACTTTCATAATGCGAAACACCTTGACGATGTGTAGGGTCTCAGCAACTTCTCGAAGAAAGGTTCAAAAGAGCACTCTACCCTTCTTGAGGCTGCATTACCAAACCTAGCATAGGTTCTGGGGAACTGAAACCTTCTTGTCTACTGTTAAAGACTACAACTGATAGAGTCACCCTGCAAGGGACAACTCTGAAGAGGCAACATGCTATATATATATATACTCAACAGGTGATTCACTGTCCTAAACCACTCAATAACCACATAATCTACTAATGCCAGTAACAGTTCTTACCTATATGTCCCACAAGCCAGCTGCAGGCAGATCTGCCTTTTCTGCTCTTAAGTGGATCACAGCTGCTACAACCCAAGATGACATGACAGACCTTGCCTGATGAATGTGCAGATAACACATCCAGAGGTAACTATTAATAATACCTTTCTCAACAGCAAGCCTCCTTTATTATTGTCACCCTATTTGTTAAAGTTTTCTCAAGTCTAGAATAGGAAAAAGGTCCTTTACTCTTACTTAGCAACAGAAAGTAAAAGAAAGAATATATTCTTCCACAGCTCCCAAACAGCACAACAAGGTCATTTCTACTGAAATGAGTTCCTGTAAGGAAGTGTCTCTGAAAAGGGATAAAATAAGGAATTGAGTCAGAAAGAGGAAAAGGATATGGGGACAGAGCACCAAGGTCATCAATACTGGAAATCTACTGTCCAAAATTTAAATTCAACTAAAAATTAATATTCCATCATACTTACTGGGTGCAAACAATGTAATGCACCGACAAACCAGAGCCAATTCTAAACAAATTAAAGCAGGAGAAAATTAGCAGGCTAGAAACTAAGAATATACTTCTCATACTTGTCAGCAAGAGGAGGCAAAGGGAATTTTCCAGCCTTTCAATAAGGGATCATGGTAGACCTAACAGACACATCAGTTCCCAAGAGAGACTACACTGATGTATACTCTAGGACACAGAGCTAAATGGAAATGTAAATATGGATCGTTAGAGACAGGACTGCAGAAGACTTAGAGGTAGGTACCTAAAGGTGCCTTTGAACACATGGCATATAGTATCAATCTGTAACTGTTACCTTTCTTATGCAGTGGGTTGGGTTTTTTACTTCACACATGCCTATTGATAAAGAAATGGCCCATTCGCAAGTGGAAACGGATAATTTCTCAGACCCTTTGATTTAAGTCATAAGAGAAGGCAATGCTGTCAGTGGAGCCACTGGTTGCCATAACTACCATCAAATGCAAACATCAATGCAAAAGCCTGTTTAATGAAATTCTTAACCTGGCTTTTTGCCTTTCAGGATACGCAACCCTTGATGGAGATATTATTCTCTCTGTACTGTAATGCAGCACGAAAACATCTGCTTCCCACATGATTAATTTAACAAATAAGTCAACACACAGTGAGGCATACTCAGAAACAGGACACGGGGGAATGAAACAGCCAAAGTGTAGAGGCTCTCTGGTATATCAGGTTTTTGTCCACAGACTTAAAGGGGAATCAGAACAAAACAGCCACAGAAACAAGACAGTGCTCATCAGTAACACATTACTGACTAGTTATGCTCTTATTAGAACCACATGGCATATTGCTTTCTTCAAGCTTATTTTATGAACTATCAAGTTTCATTATAATACAAGATGATCTATCAACCAAAAAATACTCCAAGCTGAACTTCCCCCTGTCCAACTGTATGGAGGTTTTTTCCTCCAACAGATGAATTTGCCTGCTGAACTATGAGCATATGTCTACTATAAATGCTTCAGAATGCAAGATTCTGTCCTCTTCAAAACACTATAAATAATCATTGATGGAGCTGCAAATCTTCATTTGTCCGTGGCTAGAAACCATATGGCAGAGGACTACAAACTATTTTCACCCACCAAAATGTCACTGGATCATAAGATCTATTCAACCTTGACACAGCTAGAGTTTTTAACACTTTGACAAGCAGCTACACTTACACACTTGGATATTTTCTAAAGTCTAAGTTACATTCTAGTAGATCAGACCAACTCAACTTAATTACCAAAACACTGAACTCTGCATAGGGATCGAAAGGTTCAAGAGTGTGACAATCCGATTTTTCTAAAACATGAGAATTACACAAGGTACCTAAAGCAAATCAGCATCCAACTATTACGCTATATTCCAGCTTCCTTGTATAAGGCATCAGAAATTAAAAAAATGAACAGTTATCTCTAAAAAGTTAATTATCAATTTAATTAGTAATTAAATATTAATACACACATCCTTATACCATCTCTAGATTTACATCAGTCACCCTAAAGAAAATTAAAAGATATTCTAGATGGTAAGCTGGAAAGATTTCCTGTATAGCAGAATAGTCAACTAAGGCTTCATCAGAAGTATTTTTTTGAGATGCATCAAATCAAAAAACTCTGAACATGGAGACCAGATAGCAAGAACCAACAGAAACAAACTACAGTTATCATAATGTTCATAAACAGTATTTAAACATAATTTTATCTGAGCAGGCAGATGGTAGATAAAGTTTGTAAGCAGGCTCCACATTTGATTCCCTTGCTATTAATAGAAGCCTAGACAGTCGTGGCCAAGGTTATATCGGGCTAGACACTCCGGTTTCCTGAATCTACCATGAAGGCCTCCTAACTTTAACATGGAAAGCACTACCTTTGTAATTGTGCAATTGATTTGTATATACAAAGTCAAATCCGTTTATCTAAACATGCTGCATTGAAACAGTTCAAGTCAACAGAACAAACTGTGTTTGCACACATTAATGTTTTTACATTGGTTTAAGCTTAACTTACTTTGCGTTGCATAGCAAACAAAGTGTCTAGTTCACTTAATTTCACTGGCTTAACATCAATTCTTTAGATAAGCAAAGCAACCTTATGGCCAGTACAGGCACCCCATATGCTACCATGTACTGTCCTCCTGTACGCCAAGGAGGACTGGAAAATCTACTGAACTCAAAAGAGTTTCTGAAGGGATACAATGGAATTCTTTCTCTAGAATAACCAAACCTCATGAAGGGACCTACCTCACACCCAATACATTTACTTTTGAATTCCACTATTAAAAATAATAAGTAAATATAACACAGAAATTAGAATATTCGTACTTCCACAGGGTTTGCATCTGTTTACACTGAAAATTTGACAGCATTTCTTATTTCCTTTTTATTAAGCCAGCTTTCTTCAAGAAGAAAACAGGAAAAGACAATTGTGAGAGCTATAAACTCTGGGATGAGAGCAGTATCAAAAGTCATTTTAATATTTACCTAAAGTAGATCAATTTGTCCATGTTCTATTAAAATCCTATCACTATGAGAAGCCCTAAATCTATCCCACACTGAGCACTGGAAGAAATGACATCAAATTTTTTTCTTATTTCTCAAGATGATGAGGAACTGTTCCTTCAGTGACACTGAGGAAAGCAGAATCACCAGAAGTTGAACTGATAAGGAAAGAATCACTTCAGGAATGGCCCCTTGAAACCAATGAAGATCAATGAAATCAAAAGAAGGAATAAAATTCTTCCACTGGAGAGAGTCTACCAATAAAAGATTCCACCAAAAAGGAAGAATGAAAAAATGACTAAGGCAGATAGTAAGAGAGATAGGGGAAGGGGAAGAAACATAGCAAGAAACAGAGAATGAAGCCACCTCAAAGCCTAGGCCAGGAGAATGGTGACTGCAGACACAAAGAATTAGACCCAAGATGACAACCAAAAAAACCAGAAATAGTGAAATCTGTAGAAATGCAAAAAGAGAAGGAATCTTAAGATGCAGCATGCATGATGCAGAATTATACATTGTAAATGTGAAAATCATGAAAAGAACCAAGAAAAGTATTTTAGTATTTCTCTAAGTCTATAGCGTTTTCTGCTAGGTGTGCCACAACTCAGGATCTATTAGGAAGACACGAGACGGCTCTTACGAGAGCATGCCATCTCACCAAGGCCAAGACAATCAAGACAAGAGACTATTCTAGAAAGCTAGTCAGAACTCTCACTCAAGCACTCCAAAGCATCTTCTAGTGAAGTCTTTAGCTCTCTGGTGAACGCTCAGGAGCAGAAGGAGCTCCAAAAAGACACCTAGTTGTGAGATTTAAAGTTTACTGGCTAGGTATCACCTTCACACAATAACTGGTTGACTAACCTCTTCTCTTACTGTTGAGTACAAAGGGAACAAAGGAAGGTATAATGAGGTACCACATTCCTCCTCTTCTGACCAGGTACTGGCTTCCAGTAGGTCTGTATGCTCACTGAATGGGAAGGACATTTGACTTCTCCAGAACCCTGCCCTCTTGTACCCAGCCAAGTTACCAAATTCCTTGATTTAAAGCTGAGGATAGCTAAAAAAGGCGGCAAGATGAACTGCAGACTGGGAAAACACACAAAAATGGCTCCCTCTTAATCAAACTATTCATTTCAGCATATTTGCTCACGTGAAGTCCAAAAGTATTTGGACACACTTCATGGTTAGCTGTGCTAGGCCGAGGCAGGGAGCCGACAGGTACCGCCTGCCCTGCCCTCCCTCCGCCTTAGCAACTTCCCTGAAGGCTGGTACTCGGTGCAAGGGCAAAGGAATCTGCATAAGCGTCCTAAAAAAAGGCATACGCCCACCAACAAAGGGAGCCACCTCGCCGCTGCCCGTCGGGGCTGGCGGTCGGGAAGACGGGGCTGGCCCCCGCTCCGCCCGGCCCGGCGCCGTTTCCAGAGCCTCGTCCGACCGGCAGGCAGAGGGGCAGGCGACCAGACAGAAGCAGGTGCCAGCCCCACTCACACCCGCCCCCGGCTCGCAGGGAGGCGCCGGGCAGGCACCGAGCTCCGGACACACCTCTGCCCCCCAGCGGGGAGGCCGCTTTGGCCGCGGGGCCGCCCCCGCCGGCAGGTGCCCGCCCGCCCCGCCGAGGCCGCCCGGCGCTCACCCGGCCTCCCGCATGACGTTGCTGTCGCCGCAGTCGCAGGCGCCCCCCGCCTGGCTCCGGAACATGTTGTAGTCGTGCCCGGCGTGCTCGCCCTGGTGGAAGCACTCGGCGCACAGGCTCATGCAGGGCGAGATGCCGCACGTCCGGCACCGGTAGGCCACGAAGTTGGCCGTCCACACCAGGCCGCACAGCGTGGCCGGGTCGTAGGACCGCACGGTTTGCACGAAGCTGTCCCACGGCGCCCCGCCCGCCAGCAGGCAGCGGCACCACTCCAGCGCCTCGGTCGCCGCCTCGCCGCCGCCCGGGCCCGCCGCCGGGGCCAGCACTCGCTCCAGCAGCTCCCGCAGTTTGCCCGCCGCCGCCACCGCGCCGCTCTCGCCGTTCTCGCCGCCCAACGCCGACTTCAGCTGCGCCGCCGCCTCCCCCTTATCCGGGCTGCTGGCGCCGGCCCCCGCCATGATGGGAAACTGAGGGGCCGTTACGGCTGCGCCGGACTCCCGGCTCTGGGGCTCCCCCCGGCGCCTCCCTCTCGCGATAGCCGTAGAACCGGCCCCCTCCTCCTGACACTGCCTCTCTCCTCCCCTGACATCACCCCTCCTCTTCCTCTGCCCCCCCTGCCGCCCTCTCAGCGCGCAGGTGCGCGGGCCGCACCGCCCCCCTCCCCACGCCCCTAAGATGTCGCCGCCCGCCCCCACCGGCTGCAGTGTCTTACCGGGACGGGGGCGGGAGCCGGAGCCGCAGGTTGCGCCCTGCCTGCCGTGGCCCGGCGGGGGACACCTGAGGAGGGCGGTGGCGGCGCTCTTTGTTACCGCGCGAAGAAGCAAAGACAGCGCTCTGCCGCCGGCGGGCCCGGGCCGCGACGCCCCGCCGGCTGAGGCGGTGGCGCGCGCGGGGGGCGGGCAGCACCGCCGGGCCCTCAGGCTCGCGGCGGCAGGGCACACCGGGCCGAGGCGGTGGCCGGCCGGCAGCTCTGGCGTGTGGGCGGCCGCGGGCCCGGCGGGCTGTGCGAGCCACCCGCAGCCCCGCGCACTCGGGCACCCCCGGGCCGCCCGCTCCCGCCAGGAGAGCGTGTGTTGGGGTGCGCTGCCATAGCTCGCCTACTGACCAGCAGCTTTAAAGCTCGAAAAACAGATTTTTCAACCGTGTAATGGGGGGGGAAAACCCTGTCCCTAACCGCAATAACCGTTTATCTGACAGCCCGAGTCCCCTCCGCTGGCTTCGGCGCCGTGGCTGCCCGCCTTGTGCCTTGCGGTGCGGTTCCTAAGGGCACTCTGCCCCTCCAGCACCACAGGAAGGGGAGCGTGGGAAGAGCGAGTGGCTCTGCGGCCGTTCGCCGGCCCTTCCCGGAGGGGCAGCGGCCCGCCGCTTCGCCGTCCCACCGTGACGGCACGGGGCAGCCTGGGAGAGCGGCTTTGGCAACAGGCACCGCTGGTAACATGTAAGGCTGTAGCAACGCGTGTCGGGTTGATAACACGGTACTCCGGGCTGACGCCGGCTGAGGAAGAAAAGCGGCCGTTTAGCTGCATTCGCTCTCGCGGGTTCCCGCGGCGGGCGGCGGCCCCGAAGCCTGCGGCAGACCCTGCAGCGCCGCCTCTCGCCGAGGAGCCGGGCAGGGGGCGCTCCAAGGTTCGGCCCGCCGCCGGGGCCGGCTCGCGGCGCGGCGGAAGTGCGCGACACGCTCGGCCCAGCCCGGTCTGGCCCGTCAGCCCGCCCCGCCGGGGCTGCGGTGAGTGGCGGCGGCGGCGGCGAGGGGAGGTGGAGTGTGTGCAGATCAGCGGCCTCGCGTTGAGGGAGGTCCCTGGGGTCGGGTTGCTGCTCCGCTTAGGGCTGGGCGGCTCTCGCGGCGCCGAGCGGGGCCTGCCGGTAGGAGCCCCGGGCCGAGGGCCGGAGTCCCGGGTCTCCTCGGCGCCTGGCCTGGGGCGGGAGCCGGTGCGCGAGGAAAGGGGCTGCCGAGGCCCGGGAACAGCCTCGCGTTAGCCGGCGCCGCGCTTGTCCCCGCGCCGTCAGCGGGATCCCTGAAAGCGGCTGCATGAAAACCCCCGGGAGATGCTGGGGAGAACAGTGGGATTCCGAGCATAAAATAATTTAAGATAAATGTCGTTTATTTATATTATTGTAACTGCTTACACGTTATTTTCCTTAGTTAAACTACAAACATGAAGAAATTAAAGCTTAAAGAACTGGAAAGCTGTCTTCAACAAGTTGATACTTTTGAAAGTCCAAAGCTACTCCTTGAACAATATCCAACAAGACCTCATATCGCAGGTAGAGGTTACCTACAGCACTGCTCTCGCTTGTACCAGTTCTTCACCTGCACTTAGAAAAGAATTTCTACCGCATTACGCCCTTGAAAGCCTTTACAGTACAAGTCATTGAGAAATTACATCCCGCAGGAATATCATTCATTACTTTTAAATAATCTAATTTCTTTTCATTCAAAGTATACTGTTAATGTACAATGCAAAAATCAAGTAAATAATTGATTTGAAAGATAATGCTGTGATAGTAACATCTTAACCTGTAAATGAGAGAGCTGAACTAGACTTACTTCATGACACACAAAAACCAGTAACAGGATATATAGACACTCAACCAGACCTTAATTATATTTTTTTCCAGTACAAAAAAAATTTAGAGGCATACTGTTTCCACAGACAATACTCACAGCTCCCTCTACCAAAGACCTAGAGTTCTATAACTCGTCAAAATGGTTTTGACTTGTTTTCACATATAAATGAAAAAGAGAATTACAGGCAGTGAGAACATCAGCTGAATTTTGCATGACAAGAAATGCTTCGTTCAGAGTTTTCTGAAGGCAGAAGTAGCTTTTCTTGATGAATCAGATGCATATTTGATATTGACTTGTGTTTTTTTTTCCCCAGCATGTATGCTATATACAATTCACAATACTTTTGATGATATTGAAAACAAAACAATTGCAGATTTAGGATGTGGTTGTGGCATGCTCAGCATTGGAAGCGCAATGTTAGGAGCAGGGTAAGTATTTAATATTAAGTTCTGGTTGTGGTTTTTTCTGGCATAGAAGAGTAGAAAATAAGAGTAGAACATAGCAATGTGGAACTAAACTGATTTTTGATAGCTAATCTGGTGCATAATGAGGCTATTTATGTTTAGACAGTAACTATTCAAATAGTGGAAGAGATGGACAATTGCCATAAATTTGGAAGTCATAATGCTTGCTTTCCCCTGAAGCACTAAATGAACACATCAAACTTCTTTCACAGACTTTGAAAGGATATTTGAGAAAGGGCAACAGATATTTGCATTTTTATCAGCACTGAATTTACAGTGTATGCTTGATACATTTCCTAGATAAAACAAATTGTGTACACAGATCCCTTTCAAAACTATTATAGAATTTAAACACAGTTTTATTTTGCAAGAGACTAATATGTGGTACTTGGGTTTTTTAATAGATTATGTGTGGGGTTTGACATCGATGCAGATGCACTGGAAATATTTAATAGCAATATTGACGACTTTGAGCTCACGAACATCAACATGGTTCAGTGTGATGTCTGTTCTCTATCTGACAGCATGTCAGAGACCTTTGACACAGTTATTATGAACCCTCCATTTGGTACCAAGCATAATAAAGGTTGGTAAATCTGGAAGTCAGTCAGAAATTATTAGGAATGAAATAGCAAGGGAAACACTTGTACCGAAATGTCTCCCTTTATTACAATTACCCATAGTTTTGCTGATCGGGAATCAGTTTCCCAAGTACACATTAACAACTTCAACATTGTTACCTAGGATCGCTGGGTCTGAAATAAACAATCCTTGCTATTTCATATCCCCATCATTTTTCTCTTTTACTAAAAGCAATTGAATACATTTTTGAAATACTTTATGTACATTCATGTATTCACTAGAAATAGCTATTACTCCAGAAAAATTGAAGCCTATTAAATCCTCTAGTTTAAGCTTGCATTTAACAATTCTAATTTCAATCTTCTCTTAGGAATGGATATGATTTTTCTGAAAACTGCTTTACAAATGGCAAAAACAGCTGTATATTCCCTTCACAAAACTTCAACGCGGCAGGCAAGTCCTTCATTTTAGTAGGGTGATCATTAGACAGGCAATGAAATAGCTGGCATTTAGCGGTGGTATTTATAGCTTTGCTTATTTATTCACACCTTTATGGGGTATGAGACTTGTTTTGAGTAAATACTAATCAAATAACTGTGATACCGCATACATCAAGATGTCATCTGATGTTTTGGCTTGAAAAAACAAAAGCACAGGAGACTTCTTAAATAAGTATGTGGGTGAAGATCTTTGTAAGACAGTGTAGCCAAGAGCTTTTAAATTCACCCATATCTATTTAATATTGTAGCACATTCAGAAGAAAGCGGATGAATGGGAAGTGAAGATGGAAGTCATAGCAGGTAAGATTAATTTGTTGTTAAAGAAAAAACCCCAACATTTTGTTGGGGGCTAATATCTATACCACTACTAGCCAGTTTTAATGTCCTGAAATAAATTTAGGTGTTTAACACTGAAAATGACGCAAGTCTTCCTGGACTAGATTTGCCTTCAAGCAGAAGGTATCTACCTTCCTGCTTCAAAAGGAGATTGTTGCTGACTAACAGTGCAGATCGGTTCTCACACAAAAAAACATTCCGTCCTTATAGTCACCAGGGTATTTTTCTGAGTTGTTCAAGTATCTTCCTGATTCTTAGCTATCACCAGATGGATTCTTTAGTCATGTAACTTGAGACATGGAAATTGCACAAGTGCTTGAAACACAGCATGGTTGGCTTAAATGTTCAGTCATCATTTAGTCCAGAGGTCGAAACAGTTATCTGGTCAGGGGGCAACAGAAGACATAAAACATGGGTGTAGGGTGTAAGTCAAGTGACCAACAATCATTCTAGTGTAACGAGTATTCTTTGTACTGTTCACAGAACTTAGGTATGACCTACCAGCATCATACAAGTTCCATAAGAAGAAATCAGTAAGTATAAAACCTAACATAACTGAGGAAATGCTGTCTTGTACTAATCCGTTAAATAAGTTTTACTTACATTTTCTTAAGTTTTAGGGCCATGTGTACTGGATGAGGAATGCTCACAGCTCTTAAAAGGTTCACTATGATGGCACTGTTACTACATTTTGTAGTTGATCAGGGAAAACAATCACTGTATTGCAAGTCAAAGCTATACACAAAGGTTAAGGCCAGCACCGCAACTAGATCTGGAAAAGCTGCGGGTGGTGTCAAGCAAATAACTATTAAAATCTGTGTCAATCTTATCTGCAACTGGAATTTAGACTGGATAAATAATGAAGGCCAGAGTAACTAGGGCTTTACAGCTGTAGCATTATTTCAGTGTTCTATGCAAATAGCTACAGCCAGTGAAATCCCTCGTGGAACCATCTGAGAGGGGGCAAGAGGAAGCTGTGCGCTTCATCCCACAGTAGAAGATCTAGGCAGGATGCTAAAGTATGGAAGCCGAAGCCCACAGGCAAGTTCCTGGGTTCTGAATGCTGGCCTAGAGGAGGATGTTTATCCCAATTACCACAGGGGAAGTCGAGAGCATCCTGGAGTAGACTGAGCAAGATTTGAAGACTGTTAGGTATGTTGAGTAGCAAAGACTAGAAGTTCTATTCAGCTCTACCTATTCCCTTAGTGGCTTGAACTTAAGTGTGGAAGTCTGTCCTTCAGCTTTGCTACTTCATTAACATACAGGCTTCAGTAGTAAGCGGTTTTAAGTTCTGAATTTATTGGCAGCTGTTATTTAACGTAACTGCAAGATTACAAAGTCCAGAACCTTTTACACTTGAATGAGATGCCAGAGAAGTTGAGAGGATCTGACAGTATAAACAAAACTATAAATATAAAAGAGTTTTTCAGGATGGTAAGTTAAGAGTAAGCATGCTTCTTAAAAAAAACCAAAAGCTGTAACCCAACAACATGAAGATTTCCTCTCATTATAGGTTGACATTGAAGTGGATTTCATTAGATTTTCTGCCAAGAAACTCCTGAACTGAGGCATGTCTTTAAAACCTATTGAAAATGGAACAATAATAAAAAAGAAAGGTTTTATTTTTTATTTTAGTATTACTGATCTCCGTTTTCTGTTTTCAGTTGTTTTGGTGCAGGTTCTTCTTTCTCCATTTCCTCTAGTGGTCTCTTCTTGGGACTTGCTGGTTCTGCAAGATTGAATATGTAGTCATTTATGGTAAAGGAAAGGATTTCGGTATTACCTGAAATCTTCCGAAAAAGCAAACCCCTCCTGCCACATAAGTTCAAGGATGAGTCCTGGTTCATCCACAGCCAGTGCTGTGCTAAAGGGTTTACTTATTACTGTGACTTGTAGATATTCTAAAATACCAGTGTTGAAGAGCTTCTTATGTATCATAGAACGGGTCGGGTTGGAAGGGACCTGAAAGATCGTCTAGTTCCAACCCTAGTTCTTCCCTGTATGACTTTACAACAGGAGGGCAGGTGAGAAGATGAAGGAATACAAGCTTAACAGGAGGAGGTTTCACTGGGGTTTGTTTAAGCAGGTGCCATATCTAATGAACAGAAGCTTAGCTCTTCATCTTCTCCAAGCTAAATACCAATCTGCAGAACTATTAATCTTCTCATATCCTCAGGAAAGAGAATTCATCACTCGAGACTAGGTCTGTAGAGTGGTGTAATGTTGCTGACAACCACCACCGTTCAATGCAGAATGCTTTGAACAGCCCGGCAGAACAACCTCAGGTACTGGGTTAATTATTTTAATGTGCTTTTTGGACAGTTCTGGAAGGAACCAAGCACAAGACCCTCAAAGTTACTTACTAATGAGAGGACAGAAATACTACAAACATAGGGCCAGATCTGAAACACTTGTAAGAAACGTGAGTACTTTTCCAGAAAGTAGCTCCACGTACTAAAGAAGCTGCATCCAGTGCACAGAATGACAAACCTGCTTTAGTGTCATCTTCACCACCTTCTTCTTCATTCTCAAACTTTATTTTCTTGCCCTGAAACTGTACTTTTCCTTTGTGTGTACCTTGAGGTGCCTTTCCCCCTCTTCCTTTTCCTTTAATTTTGCGTCCTGTGGGGAGATAAGACATCAGGAACTTTGTATCATTTGTCTCTTAACTAGCAAGCTCCAAAGAAGGCTTTACATTGGTTGGTGTTTTGTACATATTCACTATTTACAGTTTCTTTCACACAATGCCACTTCTAGGACATTACAAATGCTTAAACCAGTAAAAGAAGAACCTTTTGCTTTCTGTTTCAGCAATTCTTGCTGATCTTCCACTATTTTTTTCAGAGCTTCTTTCTCTGCATCTCCTTCTAACACTTCCCATGTAACATCCTTGTTCCGAAGCTGTAAGTTTCCATTGTGTGCTTCTTTGGCTTTTTCCAGAGCTTCTTTTGCAATATCCTTAAACAGGATAATTCCCTTAAAAAGAAGAGTGGCATTTGCATGAGAATCTTACTGTGAAAAGATTCAGTTTACCATCCTGTTGGGTACCTCGGCAAGTTCGTTACTCTTGCAGGATGTAAAATATGTCTAGACTGAAGCAAAACCTTTGGACTGTCCTAACACACAGTCTCAGTTTTGACCTTACCAACTGAGAAGACTGGAACCTTTATCTGTTCTTTTGAAAGACTTCAGGGGAATAATTTAATTCTCTAAATATTCTGCAATTCCACAACTCAAATTCTCATTTGATTTTGTAAGAGAACAAGCATTTAATCATTCAGTTTCAGACTTTAACGTAGCAATCTTAACTCCTTGTCTAAGATTATACTGACCTCCTTCGCACCTCTGACAAAGTGTATCCATTTGATTTCTCCGTGATCAGAAAATACGTCATGGAGATCTTCTCTACATGTTTGATCATCTAGATCACCAGAAAACTTCAAAAGACATCCTGTCTTCTCTTCCAGAGACTTCTAAATGAAATAAGAATCGGCACATTTTTGTTGAAGAATCAAGCTGGAATATTCCACACCCCATCCCCAACCATAAGGCTGTTAAACAAGCAGTTGCAGTCACGCCCCTAAGCACCATCAGTAACCCAAGCATTCTGGCTACACAGCTTATTTGTGCTGATGTCCAAGTCAGATAGTGTGTGTCCCTCTCCTTTCTTTTTCCCTTTTTAAAGTTTTCTTTGCTTAATGTGATTCATTTACGTGGAACTTAGGACTCCTTTCCCATAAGCGAGTTATGCTCTTTAAATTCTACAAAAGTTTTCTGAAGGCTGATACCTCAGGCTGAAAAAATCTGTCTAATACTGATTAAATCCTTACTGGATCCTTTAAATAGCACAGGAGAATGCATCATCTCAGTGATGCATTTAGGATTACTTCTACACAGATAAACGTTCCTAATACTTTAAATTCAGGATATAATCGTTAAACAAAACCAGTCTCTTGAAAATAAGACTAAATACCATCACAAAACAAAGTCTTACTGTAGGTTAGTTGGAAAAGCTGAGGTGACTTTCTAGACAGTGTTCCATACCATAGATTGCAAACTCTGAATATCCCACGTTAGCTTTACAAATGCAGCTGCAGGAGCATGTTTGTAATGTGTGGATTGAAAATCCGTACCAAAGCAAGCACTGCATAGTGTTCACGTATAGTGATTTAAGAAACCCATACCATTTCAGCATCTGCTGCTTGTTTCTGTTTTTCTTCTTTTTCCCTGTAGAAAAGTTAAATTAGTTAAGAGCTGGTTCAAGTGTGCTTGGTCAGGTGAGCAAAACCAGGCACTTCAGTTGATATTGACTTACTGTTTAGCTCTTGCTTTAGCTTCTACTTTGTTTTGTTTCCTTTCTTCATTCTTCTTTGTACAATACTCCTCCCTTCAACAGAATGGAAGCTAGGTTACTACCACTTGAAGTATTCCATTATAATTACTTTATCAAGACAGCAGTATCCAAGAACAGTTGGGCTTGTCTTTGGGAGTTGAGATGCTAGTCTCCAAAAGGTACAGCTATCAATAGCCGTGCAACAGCGCAGAAACTAAGACTTGTCAGGTCAAGCCAGGGCCTCGTCTAAATCCACCCTTGACCATTATTAGTTATTCCATCAGTTGAGTGGACTTACTTGAAGAGTACTATCAGCTCTGTGTCTTTGTACTTTTGGTTTGGGATCTCTGTGAACTTCTTAGCAGATTCAACACTATCAAAAACTGCGAATATCGAGCCCTGTTAAATGGCAAGAGACATTCAGTGTTAGAGTAACTGAACAGAATGTTGTCTGGGGGGACCTCTGCCCAAGGTCTAATTGTTCATCACAAGAGCTACCTTAAATGTTCTCTGCAACGTTCTCCTCATTTGAATGTTTTCAACTGGACCTTTATCCTCAAGCCATTCTTTGATATCATCAAGAGTTGCATCCAGTGGAAAGCCTTTCTGCAAGAGAGCAACAAGCTTCAATTACATGCAACAAACTAACAGTCAGCAATTACAACCTATCTAGTTGGTTAATTCAAGCTTTACTACAGATGGTTTTCAGTCACAGTCATGCAGAACAGGACAGAGCAAGGGAAGAAGTTTACTTACAACATACACAGATCTGTTTTTAATAGCAGCCTTATACTGGTCATTTAATTCAGGAAGGGGTTTGTTTGGAGATCTTCTGATTTTAGTTTTGTCTTCATTTATTTCCATTAAACCAGTCTTGGATTTTCTTAGTGCTTCTACAATAACACTAAAATCTTTTGAAAGGCGACTTAACCTATTGAGTAAGCAGACACAGGTTATTCCAAACACACAGGCAAAGATGAAGCCAAACGTTAAAACAGCAGCAGGAGTTGTACATGCAGACCAGGGACATTTGGCCCCAAACAGAGATAAGTGGCTGAAAGTTGCCCTTCCATCCAGATTAGTTCTGTGATTAGTTGTACTTTGTTTTACCTGTTGAATTTGATCATTACTTCTAAAGGCACCCAGCCATCATCTAGTTTGATCTGTTCCTTTAGGAACTTGTCTCTCGGTAGATTGTGATTGCCAAAATAGTACTGCAAAAGAAGAAGGGAGAGGGGGGTGGGAAGAGAGATTTGTCTTCGAATGTTCAGTCTTAAAAGCTCATTTCCATCTGACAGCTTACTGCAGTGCATTGGGACACACCAAAATGCATTAATCTGAACCATTAGAAATTCTGAAATTATTAACTTCCTGCTTTAATGTGAGACTTTTGGAAAAGTTTGCTGCATGTGTGAGCTCTGAAAAATAAAGCACTTCATGCAATGGGGCTAGTGTGGCAAAGGTAGTTTGGCTTAGGAAAGGCATGAAGCTTATGCTGTTAATGTAATTATTCATCAAACTGATTGAGCTCCGCAGAGTCAAAAGTCAATTTTGGCACCAACCGATTCAAGTTTCAGTCCTTAATTAAGGAACATGTAAGAATGTTGTATCTGCCACCCTGAGAAATCGTACATGTAGGCTAGAGTTTCTAGGTCTCATTTAGGAAAGATAAGTTGAAGCCTTTTCACCAATATCACTGTGCTTTAAAAAGTCAGTGCAGGTTTTACAACAGCTTTAAACTGAAAGCAGGGCGATTTAGATTGTACATCAGGAAAAAGATCTTCATGGAGAGGGTGATAAGGCACTGGCACAGGTTGCCCAGAGAAGCTGTGGATGCTCCATCCCTGGAAGTGTTCAAGGCCAGGCTGGATGAGGCTTTGAGCAACCTGGTCTAGTGGAGGGTGTCCCTGCCCATGGCAGGGGGGTTGGAACTAGATGGTCTTTAAGGTCCCTCCCAATCCAAACCATTCTATGATTCTGCAATACCTCTCCCTCTAGTATATCTCCAACTCACATTACCACATATCTAGCTTTGTCAACTATTCTTCATCAAATCTCTCCCCCACCCCTAAATAATCACTACAGCTCCATATGCTAATCGGGATTCACACACAGTTGTATTTTTGTCCTCCAGGAAAAGAGTTTTGGTTTAGATGTTGTTTTAAGTGATGTGCTCAGGTTTCCATCGCAGGGTAACCCTCCAAGCCTCTAGAGTGAGAAATAGTTACTCTAAAGTAAGCACAGCAGTCCAGTTGTAATTGGTAGCAATAAATTACAAAGCAGTAAATCATAACAAAGTTATGCAATGTGCTAATATTTTGACCAGCAGATTCCCAAGTGGGAGGATATTTTCCCCAATAAAATTAAGTCATATAGCATTAAAATGCATCTCCCTATTAGGATAGGGATACCCCAGTGAACATAGTAATTGTTTAACGATACATTCCCTTGCTACAGCACCTAAGACCCTAGCAAGTTAAACCTTTTGTGGTTTTAAATGGTGGTCTTACAGGAAACTCTGGACAAGTATAACTTCCAACTTAGACTACAATTATCTTAAAGCATTAAATACCTGTTCACAGACCTGTGACAGAATTTTTTGGAAGAGCTCAAGATTCCAGTCTAACTCCCTGTGAAATTAACTTCCCATTAGCCCAGTCCCTAGCAGTAAATGTCTCCAAAACCACCCATCAGTCCAGATCCCAAACTATAAATTGAACTTACCTCAATTTGCTGACAGATTTTGCTTTCCAAAATAGACATGTTTTCACCATCTCCATTTTCAGCCATTTTCACCAGCTGTGTTGAAGAGAATATAGAGCAAAACCAAAAGTACTGAGTAGTACTTTCTACAGACATATTCATAGAGTGTTGCATTTCACTGCAGCCTCATCTAAACAAAGTAACAGGCAAGTTCTTTAGCTGTACACTTATGCTTGTGAGCAAACATTAAATGTGACAGCGGAAACTCCAAGTGGAAACTATGAAACAACTGGGAAAAACCCCAAGTAAAATACTTTGGTTGTTATGGCAGTATTTGGCATTCTGCGTTCAAGATAAGTACAAAAATGCTGGCACTTTACAGCATTATTTGTTATTTACTTTTCTAGACACAGCTCTTCAGTTGGTACTTAACAGCAACACACCAGAGAGCCAACAGTATTTGTTAAGTCAAAACCAACTTCTCACCTCTGAGCAAAATATCAGTAACAAAAACTGTTTAAATATTCTTAAGTAGGTATAATTAGAAACTTTGCTGAAGTTTCTACCTTGTAAATAATCTTTGAAAGTTCAAGGAACTTAATGGGAGGAAAGACTGAAAATACCTTCATTTACTAATACATCCTAGGGGCATCTAGGTCTCTCCTTTACAAACGTCTTCACTGCAGTTCTGCCTGAATACTGAATCAAGCCTCTTTGATAAGAGGTTAAGATGTTCTCACTTGAAAGTAACTTCTTCCCTTAACTAGCATCAAGTGTATCATCCCAGTACGTCAGTTACAGTCACTACATGCACTAGAAGGTTGGTGAGGAAGCAGCTAAGTTTCCTGGCCCTCAGTTACCCCAGCTGCCAGATGAGCAGTCATTACCTGGTGAAGACAGGATTGCACTCATGTCTTGCACGGCTTACTGGGAGATTTAAGCACACATGTTCTGCTCTTCCGCTGCACGCAGGGCAGTAACATCTTTCAGAGCATCAAGATGACTGGCAACGCAGAAATAGGGAAAACACCCCCAAGACTCCCTTGTTGCAGGAAATGTTCTTCATCAGAACATCGCCTGAGCAGCCCCATCTTTTTATGTTTGTTCAATTCACAGATCATTGTTTAGCCCACTGCAGTCTGCAGAATCCCCATTTCCTCCTCTTCCTGATCTTGAGATGTGCAGGTTTTAGCTGGGATAGAGTTAGCTTCCCCCCCAGTAGCTGGTTTGAGGCCATGTTTTGGATTTGTGCTGAGAAGAATGTTGATAACACGCTATTGGTTTTGGTTGTTGCTAAGGAATGTTTACATCAAGCCAAGGACTTTTTTGGTTTCTGATACTGCGCCTGTGTTCCCAGCTTCATCTCTACAAGAAGCTGGGAGGGGACACAGGCTGGACAGCTCACATGCCATCAAATACCATGCTGCTCAGTATATAAGCTGGGGGAGTTGGCCAGGAGGGAAACCGCTGCTGGGGGACTGGCTGGGTGTCCGTCAGCTGGTGGTGAGCAGCTCTATTTTTTTTTTCTTCATTTTAATTACATACTGTCATTAGTCTACACTTTATTGTTCTTATTAGTATAATTTTATTTCATTTCTTTTCAATTGCTAAACTGTTGCTATTTCAACCCATGAGTTCTCTTTTTCCTCCAATTCTCTCCCCATCCCACTGGTGAGGGGAGAGGTGACTGAGTGACCATGTGGTGCCTAGTTGCTGACTGGGGCTAAACCAGGACAAGAGGCTATGTTGCATCTTTGACTTGCTTGTAGTTCTTTTTAACCTTGGCACTTACAGCCCGAAAATGTGTATCCCAGTCTCCACACCCCCACACTTCCGCCTGTACCTAATGTGACACCAAAGTACGATTTCAGCAAGCGTTGGTTGACAGCTGTGCTCAGCGTGAGCCCTTTGGCTATAAAGCACTTCACAAAAAACCACGCCATAGTACACACAAGTAACAGTTGCATTTACTTTAGTGATGTCTTATGTGAGACTACAGGAGACTTCAGTAGTTCACCACCACATTCAGGTGCTGCCACTACCTTGACACTCCCCTGTGATGTTGTCCCCAACACCCGCCTTGGGAGAGAAACCAGTGTTCTGGTTTGCATTATCCCTCATTCAGTATAATTTAATGGCAGCCTATGGAGTAGTCTCAGCTTCTTTCACTGGAACAACTAATTGACCACACTCCTTGCATGCTACTGCAACACCTGATCCAACAGAACCTTAACGCCCACTGAAGGAAAACCAACTCATTGGATAAATTTATCCCTGATTTGACTCAGCTTGTGGAAAGCACTGGTGATGGAGCTGTTCGGGCAGGGATCACTATAGGAGGAAAAACCCTTCTGTTGCAGCAAGCAGTTGTAGCACATTAGGTTTGCTGCTGAACTATACCCTCAGGGTCAGAAATAAAGTACTGAATGGCAGCTCTGTGAATCTTCACGTTCCTGATCCTTCGTCTGGTGATCTAACTCACACTCCAGGTCTCCAGTACGCCGCTGAGTGCAGACAGCTGCTTTGTGCTCTTCTGTAGGGGGAGATACCTCCAGGTGGGCTGTACCTGCTTGCTCCTTCAGTGGTCTCTGCCGCTGCACCGTCCTACTGAATGGTGTGTGGGCTTCTTGGCACTGGTCTTCCCTTAATACAAGTTGTTGTTGAAATGAAACTTGGGGCCTTCTGGCTGTATGCTGCCGAATCGTCGGCAGTTCTGCCCCAGCTAACGAGGCGAGGATTACACAGAAGCACATGCCTGAGATAGTACGGTTAAAAAAGAATCCATTCGCGAAGCTGGTGACTTTGCTTTGGTTTTGTCATTTAGAGAGAATCCTGCCTCGATCTGTCCAGGGTAGCCTGGCTTTTCCAGCCTCCCCCAAAACCACACCAGTCTGAAATGTGCAGGACAGCTTTCTTTTCACCACTGGCTACAAAAAGCCATTTGGAAATGCTCAGATCACAGTGCTGTGAAGCATAATGGAAGGACACTTGTGTCTTCACCTAGCTCTGCCACCTAAACTCCTTCAGCCTCGTTATATCCCTGAATGCACTGCCTTTCCTGCCCTTCCCCCACTCTCGCAGTGTGCCTCTCTCCCAGTCTGCCTCTCTCCCAGTCTGCCTCACGTCGGGTACCAGAGTGCCCAGAACCAGCAACTCGCTTTCTGCATAGCGAAGCTCAGCTCCACTGCCAAGAAGAGGCGGAAAACGAAGTGCATTTCCTTAGCAGTATTTTCAAAGAACAACCCAAACCGTGTAGAAGTGTAAAGCAACGCAAGACCTGGGAGAAGTCCTTCAGGTTAATCTTACACCTGGAAGAGTGTTTCTAAAAAGCATCCGTCCAGCTGCAAGTAACAGTGGACTGAAGGCAGGCTCAAGCTTGCCTTACATGGCATTCAGTCCAGACGCCGATCAAGCGCTAACCTACGGAAAATAAAAGCAGAAGCAGCCGCCTGATTTAAGAGAAACTCCAGCCTTGCTGCACACGCTCACTTCAGGCTCTTGGGCTCAGTCACCTGGCACAAGCTAGTCTTCCGGATCAGCGCTTGCCAGTTGCTGTGCAGCAGAGACTGATAAAAGGTAGCTCTGCTGAGGAACCACCATGGTCCGAACAGCATGCAAAATCCTACGTGAGAGTTCGTTACAAATTCTTCCTTGGCAGGCCACGCTGACCCGTTGGGTGCGCCAGCAGCCCGCATCACTACTGTTCGAAACGCAGATGAGCTACCCTACCGCAGGCAGGCCTCAGATTTCAACTGCAGGTGGAAAGTGACGGTCCAGGCCTTCAACTGGAACAATCTGATCCCACGCTGTGTTAGCCAGAGCATCCCCGAAGACCTCAAAAGTGGATTTTCATCCTATCAGTCATTCAGTTTACAGACTAAGGTCTGGCCAGAACTGGGTGACAGGCTGACTGCTTTCGCCGTTACTGCAGGGCTGTGTTTAGAGGAAAGCGTTACCCCCAGCGCAGTAACAGGGCAGTTACTCATGCAACGCGCAGTTCAAACCCGCAGGGGAGGGGGCTGAGCCTTCCGCCCGTGGTCCTGTACCAACGCGCGGCGTTTTCTTTAAGGCAGGGGGTAGCCGGCACCGCTCGCTGCCGCGGACGGTATCTGCGCCGCTGGGTTTGCAGCGGAACGGGCGCGTTACGAGAGGGAATTTCCTACAGGAAGCACTTAAACGGCCGAAGTTACTCACCCTCGTGCCGGCGCCGAGGAACCATCAGCTCGTTCCTAAGTACTTTCGTACCGCTGCAGCGACCCGGGGCCCAGCGGACGCCTTCGCCCGGCCGCGGCGTGAGCGCCGCCCTCGGCCCGCCCGCCCCCGGGCCGGCAGGGCGGGAGCCGCGCTGGCGCCGCACGTGCTGCAGCGGTGCCCTGCAGCGGTGCCCTCCGCCGGCGCCTCCCCCCGCCGCGCCGGGCGCCCGGCGGCACAGCCAGCGGCGAAACGCACGCAGCCCGGCGCCGCCTGAGGCGCCTCCGGCCGGTAACGGCGGCGGCCGGCCCGCGCCGCTGCGAGCTCCGCACCGCGCTCCGGCGGAAGAGCGGCAGCACGTGCTCCCGCGCCCCGCGGGCTCCTTCCACCCGGCGCGCCGGCGGGGAGCGCCGCCAGCAGACGCGTCCGCAGGCCCAGCCGCCGCTTGACCCCGGGTCCCGCCGCCCGCGCTGGAGCCCGCGCTGCCCCGCGCCGAGCCGGGCCCAGCGAAGCAGCGCCGCTCCCCGCGCGCGGCCGCCCGAGCACCCACCTGCGGCAGCTCCAGGAACCAGCCGCGTGCCGCCCCGCTCCGCCGCTTTAAGGCCGCAGTCAGTCGGCGCCGCGCGGCCCAGCAGCCTCCGCGGCCGCCACCCGCCCCTTTCGGAGCCGTCATTTCCGGGGCCGGCCGGAAGCGCCCCGCCGGGGTGGCTGAGCCCGCAGCCGGGCGGGACGGTACCGGGCCGCCCCCTTCCCCACGGCCGCTGCGCCCCCGCCAAGGCGTGGGAAGCTGCGGGACGCGTGCGTGCCCCTTGCTCGCGCCGGGGAAAGCAACCGCGGCAAGGGCCGGCGCGGCCGTGCCCCCTCCCCCCGCGGCGCGCAGGGCTTTTGTGCGCGGGCCTCGCGCCTCACGAGTAACCGAGAGGCTCCGGTTCGGGCGCCGGTGTTGGCGTTTGTTAATAAGACAGACGCGTGGTTCCCGCAGGCATCCACAGCGCTGCGGCCACGGGAGCGCCTGTAACCGTGGAATAGACAGCACCGACTCAACTGACGCGAGTTCGGTATCGGTTCATTCTCCGCTTTCCAAGCGAAACGGTGGAACCACCAAAATAAGGTCCGATAGCGCCGTAGTTGAGTTCGCATCCAGCCATGACGGGCGTGTCGGGGAGGCCGCCCTGCTCGGAGCCGGCCACCTCCCGGAGCGGCACGGGTGACGGCGGAGCGGGAGCCAGCAGCCCTGCCCCCCCTGCCTCGGCATTCCCGCCTGTGCTCGGCACCCGGTCGTTCCACGCCTTGGCATGTACCAGCCGTGAGCGACGTTAAAGGGGAACCGTAGGTTATTGTGACCACCAGCACCCGTTACCGCTTAGCAGCGAGGCCGAGCTCGGGCGCTCCGTTTATTCCAACGCATCCACAGGTTTGTAAAGACGCGCGGCCGACCCGAAGCCCTGGGCAGTGATCTCGGCGAGTCCCGCCTCCGCCCGAGCACACCATCCTGCCCCGGCGCTGAGGCCCAGCAGCAGCGTCCCGCGGCAGGGCGCCCCGAGGGCTGTGCTGCACCCCCGCTGTCGCCACCGATAGGCACCCCTTTCACACAGGGGGATGCTGGGAGGTGGTGTCAGTCCTGCCTTGCTCCTACATCCTCCCACCGCCTTGGGACTGTCGGTGACAGGATGCGGGCCGAAAGGGACCTTCAGGCCAGCCACAAGCGGCCGTTCCATGCTTGTGGTGTTCAACAAACACAAAGCTTCGTGGGTACATACTCCGCACTGAAAAGCCACGTAAGCACGCTGAGTTCACTGCGGTTTCATTCAACCCAAACAAAGTTCACCTTCATGCTCCTGCAACGCTGTCCTTCGAATCCCCATCTGCCTTTGAACAACGGCTGTGGAGATTCCCAGAAGCAAATTCCCATTTCTTCGCCCGCCTGCCCAGCCCACGCATTTCACACAGGTCAAATCTCGGTTCCCCACGCCCCTCCACAGTGCAGCATCTTTACACAAGTTCCACTGGATCACTCCTGAGCTGCCAGCAGGACAGCTAACAAGCGAAGTGCCGAGCCCACGCGCACGTCAGCTTCTGACACAGTGAGGAGACGCACACAGACAGCAGAACAAGAGCTATATATACACCACAGAACCTTTCGTCAGAGCTCAGCCGAGTGCCGCCGGCTACCAGCAGCTCAATGCAAGTGAGAAATAGTACAAAAACATGAAAGGACAACAACAACAAAAGCTTATGATCAAAAAAAGCTGCTTCCATCACACCTGACAAATCCAAGAAACCCAAAGTTTCCATTCTGGTGGCAGTGCTGGTGTGGGAAGTTCCCCCCAGAGCCGAGGCAGCCCGGCTGCCCCTCCCTCCTGCCAATGTCGAACAGCTGTTCCCACTGACACTTTGTAAGCTGGGCTGGGGAACTGATCTGGGCTGGAAGAGCCTCTCCCTCCCCCAGGCATTTCTTTATTTGGATCACGCTATTGGACTCTGCAGCCCCTCAGCAGCTGAAGCGGGACCTGGTGAGGGGCAGGAACACATCTCACAGCCACCTCTTTGGCACTGGGAAGGCTCTGCCCTGTTGTACTTTGCACACAACCCATGTGTTTCCTCCCAGTCTCCCTCTTCCCTATCTATCTTGTTCCTAATTTTCATAAAACCTGGAAAAAATAAAAAAGTGTATTTTTAAAGTCTGTACCTCCCTGTAGACTGTGGCTGAACCCAGACAGGCGAGGCCAGTGCCAGAGGGGTGCGGACACGCACAGAAAGGCAACACGTCACACCTTGCTCCCTCAGGGAACCAGGCCCGTAAGAAGCCCCCTAGGTCAGCATCTATCCAAGTACGAGGTGAAAGCAAACCCTGCGAAGTCACTGCAATGACGACTCAACCAAATGCATCCGCATTAGCACCTGCATGGCAGGATGCAGGACAAGGACTGGTGAGAAGGCCGGTGACGGCAGGGCCAGAGCACCAGCCATGTGGATACTACCTATGGGTGCTGCTGGCGCCAGCACTGCCACGCCGCCCCGGGAGCCTGCGGCAGGAGTCTCCCCGTGAAGAGGTGACAAAATGATGACCTTCCTGCCCATCTCAGGTTGCTTTCTAGACAGACTGAAGGTTGAGAGAAATAATAAATGCATGCAGTGGACCAATTAGCATTCTGTTTCTCCATGCATTACATATGTTGACACGTTTCTTCTGCTGTCACCTTTGTTGTCACCTTTGTTGTCACCTAGTCATGGTTTAGCACTCTAAGAAGACCGAGCGGTATTAAACAGAACAGAGAAGTTTGTATCTCAGGGGGATGTTAGCAACTTCCCAGTCTCTCTCATTTCCTCCTTCCATTCCACAAAGACACACGTCTTAAATTTAACTTAAAATAGTTAACCATGGTAAGGCTTTTCCCTGACAAAACCCCAAAAACCCACAAGAGCCTGCTGCAAACCATGCAGAGTCTTTGATTCTTTCTCAAGGGCCCCACCAGCGTGAGAATGGCGCGCTGAGCACTTTTCTCAGACTGCCTTGTACTGCCGACCACCGTTCTCCTGCAAAACTAGTGCATGATTTTGGCCTGTGCTCTGGGGCGACTGCATGATATCCCTCCCTGCCAGCCCACGCTCCTCTCCACTCTGGCATCTGAAGGCAGAATCAGAGGCACCCCGTGACTGCCCAAGACCCCTGGATGCGATAACGCAGTTATTGAAGTGGCACTGCTCTAAGTGTACCACACGCTTAGTCTGCGGCAACAAACCATTTCTATAGCGACCTTGGCGGTATCACAGGCTTCACCTTAAGCTCAGTAGTGCACAGAAATGGAGAGCACTGTGTTTGGCTTTACGTTAGCACCAGATCACAGTTCCACCTGGTGAATAATGAAAACAAACCTGGTTTTCACAGTAGTTCGTATATAGCTGCACAAAGTACTGCAAGAGTCATTTGAAAACTTTATGACAAAGAGTGGTTTGACTGAAAAAATAGATGGAAATCTTGTCCCTACATTTGTATTTCTGATTTGTTTAAAAATAAAGACAGATTGTGCCTAGTTTTTAATGATGTGCACTGAGTTCATATTAGACATCTCATTCATGAGGTAACCAGTACTGCTATGAATTCTGCATCTGCTGTTCTCCTAGCAGCAACGTGAAAATTAAATGTTTACACATTATACACACAAACACAGCCATGTGACCGCATCGCGCTGGGAAGATTACCTACGGCTTCCCATTTGTTCAGTTCAGGGTTGTATTTCTCAATACTCTGCAGGTACGTTCCTTTCGAATAGGAATACCCTCCGGTTACATAGATGCATCCGTTCAGAACCACCGCGCCGCACTCCATCCTTCTCTCCATCATGTGAGCCATCTCCTTCCACTCGTTGTGCTCTGGGTCGTAGCAGTCCGTGATCGTGGTCTGTCCACCCACAAAATAGATCTTGTTTTGCAGTGTAATTGAACACAATCCGTATTCTTCAGGAAGAAAGGAACACAGTTTAACTCAGCATCACAACGTTAACTTAAGCTGCAGCTGCCTGACAAACACTGGGCGCCACTGAGGGCGGCTGAGTCTCTTCACTGAGCTAGGAGACACCTCGGGATGTCCTGCTACACTTGGCAGAAGCACGCTCGAGGCGTTACACAAGATACATACGTAAGCACCAGCGCCTAGTGAGAATTACTTTAAAAACTTACTGTTATCAAATACAGAACATAGAGAAAACCATTTAGAAATTCCTATCAATTATTTTTGCCAAATGCCTACGAATAGATCATTTTATAGATAGTTCACTGTTTAACAGAATGCAGCCCATGCATACCTAGATTTTATAGAAAGTTAGTTTATGATATTATTTGACAGAATGCAGCTGTTCCTTAGTTCAGTATTTATAGAGTGATTTCCATAGAAGAGCTGCTGGAAGAAGGCCTTCCCTTCCCCTCTCAGAGTCTGGAAACGGGAGATGATCCCACTCTGGCCCTTGCTGCCCTACAGGCGTTGCTCCTTTTATTAGTAACACGCTGGGAACACTTAAGCGGGCTTAAAGACTCCCACTACACGTAATCAAATCAAGCTCTGCGCTCGTTACAGAAATTGCTGTTTACCTGGATGCGGACTGGTGGTGACTATACTCCACTCATTGCTGCCTGAGTGGTATCTCTGGATTTTATCATAGGTGCAGCTTCCCCTGTAGCCGTAGTGACCTCCGGTGACATAGATGACTTCATGCAGGACACAGGCGGTGGCATTCCCCACACCTGTACACAGTGTGGAAGTCAGGACACACCTTCAGACTGCACACAATGACTGCGGTCACTTCCAGCCGTCATCCCATTGCAAGTGACTTGTTAAGTAATATTTTAGGGTGACAATTTGCTTGCAAGTATTTAACGGAATGTGAAATGAAATAAACTTGTTGAGACACCTTATCTGATCAGCACAAGTCAAGAGCATTGAAATAAAACTGCAGTAACCGATACAAATAATACAGCCACACAACATTTCACACCATCTGTATGCAGTAGTTAAAGACACTTTGTCACGTCGGTTTTGAAACAGGGAGTTACTTTCAGTATTTCCCTCAGTTACGGAGGTTTTTAAGACTCATTCATATGGCAAGGACAAAGCCAGTGGGAGCTGAGATCATTCACTGTCTCAGCGTATCTTTTCTGACACTTTTCATTTTTCTCATGATATTACTAATTATACTATTGTATAAACAAGGACACAAACAGAATGGAGCCACATTAACCCTGGTCTCCAGGACAACAAAACAAAACAAGGGAACTGGCAAGATAAAACGGACCAAAATTAGGAAATTAGTGTGGGTTTTTTAAGCATCTAAGACGTTTCACACTGAAAACGGGCCAAACCAACTGCACAGAATGTGTAGCTGCTCCCAGCATTAGCGTAGCATTTCTGTTTGTAACGGACATAGAGAATAATAGCAATGTTTGTGGAAAATATGTGAGCAATGAAGAAAGGTGTAGGAGAATAGAAAGTGTTTTTTCCTGTTACAAATACCTCCAAAACCTCTCATGTATGTTAAAAAAATGCTAAATTGCATCAACGTACAGTAAAATGTTATAATTAACTGTAAGTAATTGCATTAATTGAAATGTATCATTAAATGTACAATTGTTTATAAATTGTATAACAAAACACTACCCTTTAGCTTGGCTGAGATCCAACTTCACACGTTTTTAATAGATCACTATTTTGGCTGCTAGAAACAGGCATTAGTGCTTTTCACTACCCTCACTCTAAAGATTAAACTAAGGATCCCGAACAGATGCCACACTGACATAGAAGGAAACTGCATGCAAGAAGTTTCAGATGAAGATGACACCTTTGTAAATGACTGCACAGAAAATCCCTCTAATCTGGTTTTATACTAATATAATCCCTTTATTGGAGCTTGCTCTTTGACCATCTACTCTAACCCCAGGTAGTTTTCTGATTTCTTTCTCATCCAAACAGAAATTTTACTCCTGAAAGAAGGTGAAATTAATCTGAGACTACCACTTGCTTTTCCACCCTTGTGGCATCACGTTTGGTGGTTTGCAGTTGTTTGGCTAGTAAAGACCCGAAGCAAAGCTCACTAATGTTAACAGGAGATTCCCATGGACTTCACCAGAACTTGGATCAAACCCAAAATGTGTCCACGGTGCTTAGAAGTGGCAAACGCAAAAGGATAGAGATTTGAGGCTGACGCCGTACAAAAGCTTACCTACCTTTGATCATGTTTGCAATAGGGAGCCATTTCTTTTTTAAAGGATCATAGAACTCAGCTTCTTGCACCGGAGCTCCCTTTCGGTAACCACCCAACGCGTAGATGCAGCCGCCCAAGGAAACCGCGCAGTGGTAATACCTTGCGTCAAGCATGGGGCAGCCTTCCGTCCATTCATCTCTCTCACTGTTGTATATCCACACGGTGTCAAGGGCCTCGATGCTCTCCGTTCTATAGCCTCCTGTCACATATATGTCTGGTCCCAAGCTAGTGAC
Source organism: Rhynochetos jubatus (assembly GCA_027574665.1). Taxonomy (NCBI): domain Eukaryota; kingdom Metazoa; phylum Chordata; class Aves; order Eurypygiformes; family Rhynochetidae; genus Rhynochetos; species Rhynochetos jubatus. The sequence continues at coordinate 22,265,666 of CM050654.1, forward strand.
CCCATAGCTCTCTCTGGTGTGATCCGGCATCTCTGTTCCCTGGACCCACGCGTCAGTTAAAGGATCCCAAACGTGCACTTCCGATAGGGGGTGCCAGTAATATCCTCCGATCACATACATGGCTGCCGTGGGTCTTCTGGAAAGCCCTTTGGGACTCAGGTTGGCAGCGTTGTGTATCAGTGACCTTATCTTTTTGTCATTAAGCCGGCATTTTTTCTGTAGGCCGAAAGCTGACCTCAAATACATGTTATCTAAGTCTACTTTGATGCAGCTCAGCAGTTCATAGACGTCTTCGAGTCTTTCTTCCACGTTGTGTGCGACCCACTTCACGACAGCTTCGATGGCCGCCTCTTCTTTCCAAACGTTGAGATTCTCCCTGCAGAGAATGTAGGAGAGCTTCTCCTTGCCAATGTCCAGAAACTCCTCCTGCTTCCACACGTCCTCAAACTGCCACAACAAAATCCTCCTGGACTCTTTTTCTAGCTCGGAGCAACCGTGATGCTCGGCGAAGGAGTGCATCCCTATGCAGTTGTCGGTGTCCAAGTGCCTCACCAGGAACCGCTCGCAGGCTCTCTTCACCGACATGAACTGGAGGAGGTCCGCAGCCTGGAGCAGGCTCTGGACATTCCCCTTGGTTATCTGGATCTGCGATGTGTACGCGTAATTCACGAGGGCTTCCAGCACGGCCTGGCTGAGCCCTGGCAGCCTGATGTGACTTTTGGATTTCTCCCTCATGTCGGCGGTGAACATGGCTCGGAAGTAGCTGCTGCAGGCCGCCAAGGCGGCTCGGTGGCAGCGGAAGATGAGCCCCGAGGAGCACTGCAGGGCGATGTCGGTGAAAAGACCGTCGCGGTAGAAAGCCCGGAACGCCTCCAGGAACCCGGCGGGGTGAGCGGGATCCTCGTAGAGGTACGCGTAATCCTCCTGCCCGGTCGCTGCCATCGCCGCTCACACCGGCCGGCGCCGCCGCGCTCCCCGCCGCGCCCCTCGCCGCTTTGTCCGCGCTCCGCCCGCCGGGCGGAGCGCGGACAAAGCGGCGAGGGGCGCGGCGGGGAGCGCGGCTGCAGCTCCCGTTTCGGTGCCGATTCCCTCATTACGGATGAGGTCAGGCACGTGAACCTGGCTTTCACCACTCCTGAAAACGTCGTGCACAACTTATTAAATCTTTTCCTTCCCTGCTAGCAAAATACCATCTGCGATGGAGTATTGGAAGCACAGCATCCCTCCTTTACCTGCAGCAGGGCTGGGATCCCCTGGACCCAGCAGCCAGGCTCCCCCCTGCCCTGCCAGAGCTCCTGGGTGGAGAGGACTGGCAGCAGGGAGATGACTGGCAGCAGTTTCTCCTACCCTAAGGAGGTGGAGGTTTGTTATTAACGCTAAGCGCCAGCAACACCCCAAAGGAGAGCTCCCGCTCCACACAGCCTCATCAGCACGAGCTAAAGAAGGAATCTGACCCGGGAAGTGTACACGGACATACCCCGCTGCCATCCTTCCTCACACGCTAACCCTGTAACGGGACTCCAACTTGCCTTTGGCCTTTACATAGTAACAGCGGACATAAATAAGCTGATCCAAAAAAAAAAAAATACACCTCTGCTTTCAGTTTTTCCACCACTCTTGATGCACCGTTAGCCCAGGAAATGGGAGTTCTGTGGTGCAGCAGCCCTGCCTCGCCGACCCAGGCCTGTCCCTCAGCTACATTACTCTCTGTTTCTTTTTCTGGAGCATTCCCTTGTACGGCCCTGAGTGTGTTTATACATCCCCATGCCAACAGTTTTGTTTTGCTGTGGTGTTGCACTTTCCATTTCATCAGCTTCCTATGGAAAAGCAGGAACTTCTCCCGGGTCTTGGGAATTCTACTAGCACATAACACTAAGGCCAAGTACTCTTCCCAGTAGCTGGTGTACAACAGCAGATCTGTTACCACACAAAATGTGTTCTGTACACACATACGCCTTCCACGGCACATTTCTTCTCGTAACTTCTTTACTAAGTCACCTCCCTCCAAGAGCATTTTGATTTAAACCACCAGCAGATCTGGAGGTCAGCAGCACTAAGTGCTGAACATGGGGCCCTTCAAGGAGCTTCTCCCTTTGGAAGTAACTCATCTCCCTCCCTTATACCCAAATACAGAAAAATTTGGTAATTGTGGTGCTTCAGAAAAGTTCTGTCTTTTATCAAGAGGAAAAAAACCCCCAAGACCTCATATTAGTAGCTTAATGGCCTACATACTGGAATTGAAAATTTTCTCCTGCCTCCAACAAGCACTTTGTCTAGCAAATAGCACAGCTCTACCCGCTACTTGAAGTGATGAGATTGTAATTGCTAACATCTCGAGTAGTCTACTTGCTCAATCTACTCTCAGCCCCTGCTTCAGTAATGTCATCAAAACCACAAACACCACCCCTTTTTGAGCATGAATATGGATTTCTCACTCAATTTCTCACTCTCACAGCATACTACAAGGTAGACTCCTTATGGCTAGAAGAACAGTAGTTAATGTAAGTGGAAGAAAAAGCAGAATAATTATTCATATAACAGTTGTTTGTTTGTTTGTTTTTAAGTAAGCAGTGAGATCTGTGGACAAACTGAAAGCAAGCTGTCTCACAACAAAGTCCTGAAAAACAGAGAGGAGCCTGGCACGGAATCTGGAACATGAAGCAGCACATCTAGAATGAAGGAAACACACAACTTAAAAATCACCATGCAAAACTGTGTTACACAACTGCCATTACCTTCTACCATTCACTGAAATTGGCACAGGGCTAAAAGCAGGACCATTTACAAGGATGTAATCAAAGGAAATCTTAATTTATACACACTAACAGCCTGCAGCAGGCAAGACCACTCCTAAAAATCTTCAGCTGAGGAAGAGAAGGTAGTGACAAGATCAAATGTGGGGACAAAAATGAGAGCAATGCTGCACAGAAACCAGAGGAAGACAGCTACAGCAATCGCAGGCTGCAGAGCTACATCTCGGACATCTGCAACCCAAGTGCTGCAAAAGCTGGGCTAATTTCTCAGTTATTAAGGCACTCCAGCTAAACCAGACATCAGTTCAATAGCAGATTACATCATCATTTTGGACCTTCTGTGGGACCATAAGAAGGAAAACATTTGGCATGAAAATACATTATTTAAGTTTAAAGAGACTTAGTTTTAATATCGCTAGATGCACAGCCCAACTCTTGGGACTCATCTCACTTGAGTGGCAAAGAGAAAGGCTGCATGTTCACAAACGACTCCTTAAACCATTTAAATAGAGAGCGATTCTGTTAAAAATGTTACAACATAGGTATTTGGCCCTAAGAGAGGATTATACTATAGACAGGGACAAGAGTGAGTAAGTAAAATCAGTGTAAACATGGATACATAGGCACCGTTCTGCGGGCCTGTGCACTGCAGTGGAAACCCAGCAAGAAAAAATGACCTGGCTGACTCGGAGCAGTCAGCGTGGAAGACCAAACGAGCCCCAGCTCTACACGGAGCAGCAGTCAGGAGCGTGGGAGCGGAGCAGCAGTCAGGAGCGTGGGAGAGCGACTTTTCTTTAAATGTCCTTACTGCTCTCCAGAAGAAAAGGGGCCTGACTGACAGCATCAATGAAGGTGTTATCCAGGGACACCTACACTTGTGTTCACTCTCTCCAGGTGCCTGCCGACACCCAGGCCAGCAGAACGCACTACACAATTTGGGGGTGTTGCTGTTGTCAGTGACAGTAACTTTTATTGTCTTTACAATACATGATAATAGAAACTATTAAAAAGTAATTATGTTTGGCAAAATATTTAGTATACTGAAAATATAAATGCATCTTCAGATCATACAAGATTACAGACATACCAAATAATTTACAGATTTAAACATCTATCCTGATCAAAGAAGTATAAAAGCCAGCTGTTCCATAACCGTGCTCCTGGCATGGTTTGTAATGTTTTGTAAGTAAAGAATTTCATGATTTGGCGCGCTAATCCTACTCCTTCCCCTAAGCGCAGGGAACAGAAAAGGTCAGTTATGTAATTGGTAAAGGCTGGGGGGGCAGAGTGGAAAGACTACTAATGGCAATGCTTCTTGCAATCCCGCTTCTCCACTTACATTGGAATGTGCACTATGTTAGAAACCCATTTCAACTTCACCTTCCCACTAATGCCAAGATTAAACATACACAGGGCTATATTGCGTTTAAAAAACACACGTTCAGATAACAGCCCAATTTTACCATTTTGTGCTTTTATACACATGCAGTTTTTCTCTCTCAGGAAGATAAAAATATAAATAAATAACTACATTAGTCTCCTTTTAGCATTTGAGTTACTCCTTCATAAGCACTTTCAGGTAAGACATAATTTCAGTAGCAGATGACCAAACCATAACAGAACACTCCACAGGACTGAGGTCTTGGGCCAGCTGAGAAATCTTTTTCTCCAAGGTATACCCCTGCCTAGGCATAGCAGTATCATCCTTCTTCAAAAACATTACTGGACATAAGTCATTCCCACCATCACCTATATATACAATTTGTGTATAACTTACTCCTCGCTCCAACTGCTTATCTAGAAACTCTTGTAAAACTTTCCTTTTGCAAAGGTTTTTAGGGCACTTTGCACAATGGTGAGCATGGAAGCTCTGTACAGTAAGATAGCCAGTACTGCTGAATGCTGCAGGGTTTGTAAACACTTCATCGAACACCGTACGGAAGTCAGCAGCTTTCAAAATCCAGTCGATAAATACTGTGTTAGAATCTGAAACAATTATGCAGTCAAACAGCTCTTTGTTCTCGCCAATAAAACCCAGAAGATCTACCATTCCGTCAGTGAAAGGAATCCTTGTCATAGTTCTTCTCATCTCATCTTCTTTGATGCCATTGTCTCCCAAGTAGACAAAGACTCTGCCCATATATTCTGTCCAGTGTCCTGGTCGGTAGGAGTTTCTTAATCCATTAGGAAGTTTTTTCTCAGGAGCACATTTTACAACCCAAGTATCACTGTTTTCATCTACGATCGTATGGTCAAAATCAAAAACCAACAGAAATTTCATAGCTGTCAGAAAAGTTTCCAAAGCAAACAAAGAGAATTACTTATATGAACAGAAGCACTGAATTCCTACCCTGATCTTGTGCGCAGACGAGAAAAACTCGGCAAGAAAGGGAAGCATTAGACAAATATCTAAACCAAGTAAACGATTTATGTCCACTACAGCTATGGGAAGCTGTCCTCAAGCTGAAAAGCAGTCTGCAGAGGTCAAAGATCGAGTTCAGCACCAAACCTGTTTCAAATAGATAACGTGGAAGCACCTAAACCCACGCAGCAGTTACTAATACGTGCTCATGCTCACAGAGCCAATCTTGCCGGACTCATGCACCATCAGTTTGGCCAACACTTGTGAACTTCTCCATCGCTTGCAGCACAGCCCAACCGGGATTCTCCTGGCAGGATGAACACCTTAAGAGGCATTTCGGAAGGAGGCACTACTGAGCAGACGGAGCCAGTCTTTTTACCGAGGGCGCACCTAATCAAGGCAGCCAACGACAGGCCGTACTGCCATTTGTGGACCTGGGGAAAGAGATCGGTCTGGTTGCTGTAGGCCTGCACCTGCGGTGCCCGCAGCCCGCCTCCGGGCTACGGAAAGCCCCGGGAGCCGGAGCCACCTCATCGGGTGCTGGAGCCGTTCCCTCACCGGCACGTCCGAACGCGCGCCGCCGCTCGCTCAGCCCCAGGCGTCCCTCCGCCAGCGCCCGCACAGCTCCCGCCCGCCGCGGCACAGCCGCCGCCGCCGCCCGGCACGCAACGGCCGGGCCGAGGGGGAGAGCAGAGCAGCCGCCCGGCGGGAGCTGGCGGAGGCGGCGGAATGCCGGGCGGCAACACCGCACAGGGCTGTCGGCAGCGGACGAAAGCCCGCGAAGGGAAGCGGCAGAGTCGGCGGGGTCACTACCGCCCGCCAGCGACCGCACAGCCCCCGACCCACCTCCGCGACCGCCGCTTCCGGCTCCCTCCGCCCGAGTCCCGCCCGCCGCACGCCACGTGCCGCCAGCCCAGGCCGTCACGTGACCCCCGCCGGCGGGTTGCCTGGCAACGGCGCGCGTACACAGGCGGCGCGGCACGGAGCCATGGCGGCGGCGGGGCTCGGGCTCTCCCGTAGGAGGCGGCGGCAGCTGGCCCGTGAGTGGGGCTCCCCCCGCGGCACCGGGACCCAGGGAAGGGCACTGCCGAGCCCGTGGCTGCACACGGCTCCGGGGGGCTGCAGGGGTGCTCCTTGTCCCCGTGTCAAGGTGGCTGCCCCCACACCTCCCTCCTGCTCTGCCGGGGCGGAGAGCCGCACAGGCTGCTCCTCCCGAAGAACTGCCAGGAACGAGCCAGCCTGAAACCAGTGGGTACAGCACCACCCAACAGCGGGAAGTTCGAGAAGAACCGGCCGCCTGACAGTACCCTATCTGTAGGGAGCAGCCGTGCCGTTGTACAAGGCCACCTTCACCCTGGTCAGAGGGAGCAGATGAAGTCTGGTCCCCACCGCAGGGCAAAGTGATTAGCAACTGCATCTGGAAACAGACTTTGGCATAAATATCGCTGGAAGAGGGAGTTGCTTTGCATTTCAGACACGACACGTCAGCCTGCTGCAAATGGGATAAGCAAGGAGAATTTCTAGCAGGACACCACCCCATACAGAGGGCCATTTCCTTCGAAAACACTGCTGATGCTTTGAAGGGCATTTCACAAAACCTAGTCATCACCCAGAAAGGCTGTATCTATCCACACACAGGTGTATGCAAACCTCCAACAACAAAGAAATGCTAATTTCCAACAACTCGCTAAGCTGTTCTACAAGCCAGGCCTATTTTAGTACATACGACGAGCGCGCAGGCCAAGGGGCCTGTGCCCAAACTGCCGCCTCAGCTGGACAGCAGAATGGCTTTTCCAATATTCCCCAACACTGCCCAAGTACATGCATCAGCCATAGTCAGACCTCGGATACAAATACCCTGCCTTAGCAATGGGGTCTGGGGACAGGGAGAGTAACTAACACCACGGATAACTTAGTATTGTTATGCTGCAATTCAAATCCCTTACAGGTTTGAATATGGGTTTTTCTGATATCAGGTAACCTCAGTGTCTTTTCTTCCCTCTGCACAGCGTCGCATCGCTTGGAAGAAAATAATTTTCTAGATGGATATTTTCTTCCAAATGAAGTAGATCTTCATCAGGTAATTGTACTGCCAAAAGCAGAATGGGAAAGGATTCAGGACAATCTTGGCAGCACAACTAGAGAAGCAGCACGCATCCTCGCTGAGCAGAAAGAACGGGAAGAAAGGCACTTACGGTCCAAAGCTGCTGAAAAAGACTGGCCCAATACCATTATGGTAAGCACCAGATATATTTGTAAACAAGGGGGTTCATTTTCATATATGCAAAACCACTTCTGGTAACATTGCTAGCTGTACTCCCTTTGTTTAACATTTATTTTTAAATATGTATTTTAACTACATTACATTCAACATCTCAAATTAAATTTCAAATTTTAATTAAAGCAAAAATGCAAAATAAAAAAACCCAACACACCAAAAACTCCCAAACATTGAGCACATCACCTTCAGAATGGCTTCTATGTTTTTAATCCATGGCCTTAAAATGTGATTTCTAATTTTGTCTATGCTCTAGGGCCTGGCACAACAGAAACTTAAAGCCAAAAAATTGCGTGAGGAAAGGGAAGAGGAAGAAAGAAAGTTACTTGATTTGGAAGAACAACAGTTCCAAGCAGCAAAGCGGAAAGAGGCTATTGACCACGCAAAAACCTACCTATACTATCAGAACGAAAGAGTGAAAGGGTTGCATGTGTGTTGACAACTTCTAATTTTTAAATTCAAATTTTACTGAATTTCTTTAAACACTTCAGAACATGCAAATTGCTTTAAATGTTCTCTTGCAGAGTGCACTTCTACTTACTGAGGTCCTAAAAGAACGAGATGCTCAAGTTGAATTTAAAAAGTTGAAGTCAGTTGTTCATAAAAAGAAGGATGAAGAAAGAGAACGTGAACGCAAAGAAGCTATTCTCAGAGAGCAAGAAAAGGCACGTCAGCGTTATATCAACCAACAGGCACTACTCAGAGATCAGCTGGAACAGTAAGTCACAATTAATAAAAAGTAACCCTAATTTGTTATTTACTTCTCACAAATACATGCTCTAAGATTTTTACAGAAACTTACTAATAATGTGATTCATAAATACGACACTTAAAAAGAAAAATCCAGAGCACCACAAAAGACCTTGCACAAAAGGGAAACACGGTGACATGCAGCGTCTTGTAGTTGTCAACAGTCTGCATTTAACATTGCCTCTGGTAGGCAACAACGGGTTTGAGTCAAATCACTATTCAAAAGTTGTTACTGAGAGTGTATTTTAACTCAGTTTTGGTTCCAGAAAAGGAAAAGGTTAAAGCGGATTTTCCATTTTTCCATAACTGGATTCCAGAGCACACATTCAGAGAATGCATCACTGCCACCTCCATTCTTTCTCTCAGCTCTTCCAGAAACCTTATGGAGGGGTCACCAGTGGAATTTACAGGACTGGCCCTGGTGGTCTGATAGAAGGAATTAAATGCCCCGAGGAAGAGGAAAGGTTCGGAGTCTTGTCTCATATATTCCAGGTCCAACACATGAATCCTTGCAGAACTTAGCACAGAACATGACCAGTTTAAGCTGCTGCCTGCATGCCCAGAAGGAGGAGCATAGATATGGTGGGACTTACTGGGGAAATGTTGTTAACTGAGGATGCTGCAGAGATAGGCTAGAACACTATGAGTGCAGTGGCGCTAACAGGTCATCCACATAAAACTTGTTACCACTGGACTGCACTATGAGCAAGCCACAGCTAATTTCTGGTCAGAGCACTGAGGACTACCGTTACAAACAATAATGCTGTTTTTCCCCTCTGACATTCTACCTACCTTCAATTTAAAGTATCCCATTCTTCAGTGCAAGGTACCTATGGTTATGCGGAATCCCTACCTGCTCATTACTTCGTGCAGTCCCTAGCCCATTGATTCAACTCCTTTTCCTGATTTAGAATAGAGGAGCGCAAGCATCGGGCAGATCTGGCCAACCTAGAAGACAAAAGAGAAGGGGAACAAATACAGAGATTGAACCATTTGTACCAACTGGAAATTCAGAGAAGAAAGGAAAAGGAACAGGAGGAAAAAATTGAACGCCAGAGGTTGTATCACGTAAGTAACAGGACAGCAGAGTTCAAAACGCTTGTTTCACCTTGGCTACCTGGAGTGTAACAGCAGCACTCACGTAGCTAAATGTATGTACTAGCAACAGGAGGCTTGCTGACAGGTTCAGCAGCACTGGACCACATGCCTACCTTGCCAGTCGCAAGCCTTGTCTTTCCTCTGTGCTTTTGAAACAGCCTCTTGCAGGCAGGCCCCTTCTCCTGTCTGAAGGGACATTGGCACTGATGGTGTGACAGCTTTATGATTAAAAAGTCTGCTGCAGACATCAAGGAATATTCTCCTTGACTTGAGAACTGGATTTAAGTTCTACCTAACTGCTGTTTCAAGCCCATTTTTCTTTGTTAAGAAGAGGGAATTACCTGAGTCTGAACATAACTATCTTTTTAACTTGTCTTTCCCTTTATGACTGGAGAGTGTCAGAAATTTAGTCAAGACCCACTGCCTTCTCTTGACCCTTAGAGGCATCTTGCTAAATGCAAACCAGAAACACCTCAGAACAGTTCTGGCCAGCATGCAAGAGGCAGGTGGATTTTTACATAAAACTATTGAAAACTCCTCTTCAGCTATGATTTGGCTTAAGCTCTGGGGCTGGGATACTTTTGGATGAGGTGGGCCAGGAGCAGCAGTCTGTGTATGTGTTGGTGGGGGTTGCACAGTCCCATTCCTCTCAACATCCCCCTCTCCCAGGTGTGTGAATGGGAGTGAGGGATAGCGCTCACTGCACTGCACAGCAATTTGTGTAAGGGGCTGGGGAAGCTGCTCGATGCTCAGCTCCCCTTCTCCTTCCTCTCTCTCTTATCTGCTCTTCATGTACGTTTGAACGGGGAGGAAGAAGTGGAAGTACTGAGATTACCTTTTCTCTCTTTCAAAGAAACACAAAGAGAGAATAGGGAGCGATTCTTTTTGGTTCTACACCAGGCCCAGATTTTCTCAACGTCACTGGTTATATCAGGACTGTTTTGCCCACGCAGGAGCACGTAACTGACCAGAAAATCATCAAAGCAGTAGAGGAACAAAAACAAATGGAAGAGGACGATCGGATTAAAGCTCATTTTAAAGCAAAGGCAACTATTGCCAGGCTGATAAAAGAGAAAGAAGCTGAAATGCGTAGGTAGGTACAAAGCTAGTGTATAAATTATAAGTTAACTACAAATTATACTGTAGTCATATTCAAGTCTTTCAGACTGATGATGTAACACAAAACACAGTTACTCTAAAAATTAAATTCTACTGACAGGGACAGTACGCAATTCAGGAGAAAAAGGAAATTCTTTCACAGGTTCCTTACTAATATATGTATGGAGGAGTGATCTCTGCACCCTCCAAAGTCCAGACTTACGGAAGTGAAAGCTCTACAACAGTGATTTTCCATACAGCCTGCCAAGCCTCCACCTCCTCAACAATTAAAGTCCTTGACAAAAGTATTTTTGGGCATAAGCTATATTCCCGAGACAGATCAAGAAAAATAACGTGACTTCTTAACTAGGCACCTATATTAATTAATTACATCGGGTTATTATTAAGGGAAGATGGTTTACCAGTTTTACATTGAGGGTACAGCATGAAGATACCACTGAGGCAATCTAAGAGCTCCCTTCTCTTCCTGCTTCTGGCCAATACTCCCAACACTTCTCTCCTGATGGCAAAATGCTAGGCAGACTCCTCACCACGTGATCCAGCTCATTGCAGGAAAAAGCTAGTGCTACAAGAACACAGGGAACATTTATTTGCTAAATGAGAACATTAAAAAAAAAAAAAAAGTAGGAACACAGTGGATCAAGGAGTTGGGTGGGTGGGTGGCCGGCCTGTGTGGCAAGAAGAAAGAAGACTAGAGGCAGGATTGCTGAGTTTGGCAGCAGTAATGCTTCAGGTGGAGCTGGGTGTGTATCCTGCTATGTCATGGTAGCTCATGCTGTTTTGCAGACTAACACAGGAACGTCAGGACAAAATCGTCAGCCAATTGGCTGTACAAATGAACAAGGCATTAAAGAGGGAAGATGATCGTCTTGCTAGAGACATTGCAAAAAAAGAAGCTGAACAAGAAAAAAAATGCAAAGAGAAAGAAGTAAAAGAAAAGGCAGCCATTGCATCTATTGCTGAACACCGAGCCACTGTGGTAAGACACCTAGCCTGTCCTTACTCCCCCCACCGAGGAGCCTGGCCCAGATCACGGCTGGTGGCTCCGGTGCTATGCATCAGCATGCTTCATCAGACCCGCCGACATCTTTCCTGGGGTCCTCTCTCCCTCTCCTACTCCTGTCTTGGGTGCACATCAGCTGAAAACCCTGGGGTTGGACACCGGCCAGCCACAATGACCGTGCTCATCAGAGCGCTGATACACGGCTGCTTCTGCCAGAAGATATGACTTCCAAACTAGCAGGCTGTCTCCTGGGCTAACTGTTCTCTGTATTTTGTAAAATACAGATGAAGATGAAAGTGGAAAAGGAGAGAGAGGAAAAAGCAGAGGGTAAAAAAGAACTTTATGAATTAATGGAAAAGAACCGCATCTACCTGGAAATGGAAAAAGCCAAGAAACAAAGACAACGTGATGCAAACATGGAAGTACAGAAAATCCAGATCCAGCAAATGGTAAATATAAGAGCCGTACCCTGGCAACCCCTTCAGAAAGAAGCACCCATCTAAACCAACGGCACTAGCTCCTGCTTGAGAGGAGGAGAGAGAGAGGAAGCTTGCTGTGTTTTTTTGGGAGGACCTTTTTTTTGGTTTGGTGGTTGGTTGTTTTTTTTTTAATCATGTATTCTTTGCATATGCTGGTGTTGGGGACCTGACTCCGCTCAGAGCAGTGGTGCAAGTCAAGGCTGGTTTGCAATGACAGATCGCATCCTGTCCTGTGCCATTACGTACTGCTGCTGCCCCGCTGTATCTTCTCAGCAGGTCACCAGAGAGCAGCAGCTAACGCTGACCTGCACTTGGCTATGCAGCGTACCCTTTTGTAGGGGGTACGGCAGGGGAGAGAAGTGGGAAGGGATGATATTGGACAAGTATCAACTGACATCACCTCAGATCTCCTGTCAGCTCATCCCCTCTAAGTTTTAAGGGATAGTTATGATGTGAAAGAAATACTAAGCTTTGTTATTCCCTTTTCTTCATCAGGCTGAAAAGCAGGCAAAAAAACAGCAGGAGAAGCAAGCAGACTTGGACTACGATGCTCAGAGAGAGGCTATTGCACTTTTTAAGGAGCAAGAATTTCAGAACTATGCAAAGCAAGTAATTGAATCGGAGTCCAAGACCACACATCATCTTTATCCTCTTCTCAAAGCATCCAGAGGTGGAAAAGGATTTGGACGCGGGCCTTCTTCCAGAGGAAGAGAAGGAATAAATAGCAGTTTTCAAGCACAGGATGGTGCTGGGATCCAGTTACCTTGTTCTAGCCGTACTACTGATCAAGAAGTTAAAACCATGAAATAACACTCAGACTGTCCAGCAAAGAAAGGCAGAAGGAGTTTTCGTGTGGTTAAAAAAAATCTTTTTGAATGTTATGGGCAGAGTTAAACTGTAAAATGATCTACATTAAATATATGCTATGGATCTGGAAGTCCATCTGAAAAAAAAAAAGCCAGCGAACTGGTTTTATTCTCAAAAATCCCCACCTTGTATTTCATGAAAGTTAGTTTATAAAACTTGAGACAGGAATGCATGATATATAATTGACCATCAGTGTAACGAATTCCAGACAAAAGCTCACTATTACTGTTACGTTTTTATTATTCATTGTTCTAAAATGTCACTGTCCCAGTTTTTCAGGCTGGGATATGAATTCCCAGTGCAAAAGGTCATATTTTTCACTAGTCTACTTCCAGATAATTATTCCCCATAACAGAACCAAAACCCAAACCAAAATAACTTTACAGAATCTACAGAAGAAAAAAAGCCACCTAATACATGTGAAAGAACAGTTATGGTATTGCAGTTTCTGTAGCATTTTGCAATGACCTCTGTAAAACACGTCATGCTATAGATTAGGTATATGAAAATACGATTTGGTCACAACCCTTACAAGGTCACCTAGGAGGCAAACAGGTCCCAGTATAGCTGTCAATAGCTACTACAAAAAGAGCATGGCAACGAGAGACAACATATTAGACTGTTCTTTCCAGAAGGCTAACAACTTCGATCTGCGGTAAGCAGATCCACATCTGGAATTGTTTCTCAGATCCCTCAGCTGACTTCACTCTCCAACACCAACATCACACACGCCTCTCACTCAAAGCTTCGTTTCTTTGCTGAAACGTTATCATCGTGTTCCTGCCTTGGACAGTGCTAGGGTTTGCTATAATGACTTCCTGCACCAGTCCCCTGGCACCTAAAGAGGGTATCCCCCTATGCTGGGGCCACTGGAAACCAAGCCCAAGAAACTTGAAGCTTTGCTGTGCTGCACACAGCCCCGTCCCAGCGCCGGAGCTGCCCGTCTGTCGGACTGACCAGAATATGACCCAAGTTCTGAAACAATAAATTAGGAGAGACCTATGCAAAGGATGCTTGCCAATATTTTAGTTTGGGACAAGGGTCTTTTGTGTGCCGTCAAGTTCCTGAGCCTGGCTTATGACAGCAACAGGCTTTGAAGAAAGGCCAGGAACCTGAGCACGAGGCGAGGTCGCTCCCACAAGCTGCGAGCCCAGCAGCGCTGTTTCACCTCCCCTGCAGGGCAGAACAGCCTGGTGTAAGACGGATGCACCCCTTCCCGAGTGCAGCAGTCACCTCTGGGAGACTTCCCGGCAGGGCAACTTATGGAAAGAGCCCCCTCATGCCCCAACCTCCTCATCCAGCTCCCAGGGCCGCCGAGGGCCTTCCTCCGGGAAAGCAGCGCCCAGGGGCCACCTTCAGGGTAACAGCTGAAGGCGCGTTTCCAACAGCCCAGCTAGGGGCAGGCCTGGCGGGATGCAGGGGACGTGCGGGCGCGGCAGCGCAGGGCCGGCCCGAGCCAAGATGCCGCTCCGCTGGCCGCGCAGGGCTGGGCAACCCCGCAGGGACAAGAGCCGCCCGGCTGGGCGCGGGGCAGAGGCGGAGCGGGACGTTGCAGCCTCTTACCGGCCACGGGCTCGCCACAGGGAAACGGGCATTTCACGAACCGGCTGCGGAGTTGGGCGGGGCGGGGACAGGGCCTCCTCAGTGACCGCCGCTGCTCAGAGCTGCTCCGCCGCCCGGGCTGGGCCGGGAAAGCCCCGAGAGAGTCTCGGCCGCCAGGGCAGGCCCAGCCTCCCAGCCTGAAAGCGCGGGCGGCGCCCGCCGGCAGCTCCCCGGGGCGGGGCGCTGTGCTATAACCGCCGCGGCACACCGCCGTTCGCGCCGTTCTTACGGGGGGCGGAAGAGCGAGCCCCGGCTTCCCGTGGCAGCCAGACCGCCACCGTCGGGAAGGATCCGTCTCTCTGCAGGCTTGGCCGCTTCCCGGAGGCGGGCGCGGGGCTGACGATGGCGGACGCCGCCCGCCGGGAGGCAGAGCTGGAGCGCGGCCGATACCTGGAGCGCCGGGCCACGGCCCAGGAGCAGCTGGCGCAGTGAGTCCGGCGGCGGGGCCTCGGGGGTGTGGGGTTGGCGTTGAAACCTGCCCGCGGTCGGCGCCGTGCTGCCAGGACGCGCTGGGGCTGATCCGGCCGCGGACCCCCAGCTCTGGGGCGCAGGCCGCGGCGGGCCTCCCGCGGCGGAAGCAGCGCGCGCGCAGGGCTGCATCACTCACTTGTAAGCCATTGTTTCCGATCCCCCTCGCTCTCTGGGCAGGACGGAAACCTGCCACCACTCCTCACTCCCTGCTCCATCTGCAACTCTGTTCTCCAGCTTCAGAATCGTCTCTTGCTGCCAGTGGCTGTGTCTGTCCTAAGAAATTCAACGAGACAGTCAGTGTTCTGGCACTGAGAGCAAGTGGCTTGTCTCCCTAAGACAAAGCTCCTTATTACTGCTGCTTCCCCCAGCCCAGTCATTCTCACATCCTGCCAGTGCGGGCTGCTGACCGTGGCTGTGTCTGGCACACACTACCGTGGCACTGCTTGGAAGGCAGCTAGTTGGCAAAGGCCCAGGGAGTGCACTCCCGGGTACAGGGAGCAGGCGAACGGTTAAGTGGGCTAAGCAAATTCAATCTAACATTCAAGTCCATATGCTGGCCTTGTTCGCTTTCGCTAGTACAGGCTTAACCAGCACCCTTGTACTAGGACAGAGCTTTGGCCAAAGGGTATGCAGCTACCTTTAAAAAACTGTGATTCTGTTTCTGATCTCTGACATTCTACTTTCACTTCAAAGTATCTTTTTTTCTTTGCTGTTCAAGTACCTGTAGATGTGCAGAATCTGTATCTGTTCATTACTTCATGCAGTCCCTAGCTGGTTTATTCAACTCCTTTTTCTGGTTTAGAATAGAGGAGCACAAGCATCAGGCAGATCTGGCCAAGCTAGAAGACAAAAGAGAAGGGGAACGAATACAGAGATTGAACCATTTGTACCAGCTGGAAATTCAGAGAGGAAAAGAAAAGGAACAGGAGGAAAAAGTTGAACGCCAGAGGCTGCATCATGTAAGTAACAGGAAAGCAGAGAGTTCAAAACGCTTGTTTCACCTTGGCTGCCTGAAGTGAAACAGCAGCATTCATGTACCTAAATAGTCCTGCTGACAACTTGAGGTTTGCTACAGTAGGCAAAAAAAGGATCACATTTGCCTTGCCAGCTGCAGGCTTTATCTGTCCTCTTTGCGTTTGAGAAAGGCCTCTTGGAACTTAGAATGTGGCACCTGAGCTTTGACTGTGTGACGGAATAAGTCTGCTATAGACAGCAAGGAGGTTGTCCTTGACTTGAGAACTGGATTTAGGTTCCATGTCCCTGCTGTATTTTAAGCCCATTTTCTTTTGTTAGGAAGAGGGAATAGCCTGAGTCTGAACATAACTATATTTTGTCTTTTCCTTTATGATCGGAGATGTTTAGAAAATAAGTCAAGACCTACTTACGCACCTACAGTTCCCTCTCCCTGCCTGCTTGAGCAGGGAGATTGAAGTGGTGATTCATGATCTTGCTAGACAGCATTCCCACTGAACCCGTGCTTGCTTTTTTCTCCTATACTCCTCACCCCGATTACAGAAACTTTACTCCATTTGCCTTTGGTGTTGTGTGTGCGATAAGCCGTATATACTCATAACTGCCCTTTCTGCCTGATTACAAAATGCCTTGTGCATTACCTTCTTATGATTCTGCAGACTTACTGTCTGAGCCCTGCAGAGTCTGTGCTGTGACTGACACACAGGATGGGAGCAGTACAGTTGGAGCCAGTGGGGAAGTAGAGGGAAGAATGTAACTTAAAGGCACTGTGCTTGGGGCTGCAACCACATACTAATTTTACTGTTGCGGTGGTTTGTGGTGAGTAGTTATGAGAATTCTCTTCCATCTCTGGGGTTTTATGTTCTATAGCTTCTCCACTGATACAACCAAAGAACTCTTATTGTAGGTTAGACCTTAAGTCTTTGCTAGTTGGGGTTTTTTTCCCCCAGTTCCTGTTTCCAAACTCCCATTCTACATAATAATAAAAGTACTTCTCAATTTAAACAGGAGTATGTAGCTGAAAGGAAAATAATTAAAGCTGAAGAGAAACAAAAAGAAGATGATGATGATGATCGGATTAAGGCTTATATTAAAGGAAAAGAAATGATGGCTGATCTGACAAGAGAAGAAGATGCCAAGACTAACAGGTGGGTCTAGGGCTACAGTTTTCAGCATTCAGATTCAAACTTGTGACAAATGTTACTCTGAATTTTTATATCAGCAAAATCAGAACTTTGTGATGCAAGCAATTTTTCTGTAATTAAAACTTGAGGGTAAAAAAAAAAACCCAAACCCAACTAGAAAGTTTAGAAGAAATGCCTACCAGTTCCAGTAGTAATTGGTGCTGTTGGGGGTGGAAGTGGGGTTGCTGGCTTTGGAAGGAGCAGTGCCTTGGGTAATCTGAGCAGATGTCCTGGTGTGTTACAGTAGCTCGTGTTCTTCTTCAGGCTAATGCAGGAGCACAAGGACAAAGCTTTTGAACGACTAAGTGCACAGATGAATGAGGCATTAGAGATTGAAGATGATCGTCTTGCTAGAGGAGCTGCAGAGGTGGAAGCTGAATACCAAATGAAAAACAAAAAGCAAGAAGCGAAAAAAAAGGCAGCCATTGAATCTATTGCTGAGCACAGAGCCACTGTGGTAAGAAACCTAGCCTGTTCTTGTTCCTCTTTGTCGTACTTCTTAATACCCTTCAGAAACATCATAGATTCTAGTACAGTCTTGAGAGAGATGCCCATGCAGATTCTCACTTAGCAGCTGCCTCTTGTATTTACCATTTATAGTTTCAGAACTAACCTCTTAAGAAAAATGCAAGCTGTACACATGACTATCTTCTGAAAAACCTTGAGTTGGAAGGCTCTGTAATAGTTGGTAATTTGTGCAAACGTTTTGCAGACTCTGCACTGCTTACTCCCCCCCAAGGAGCCTGGCCCAGATCACAGCTGGTGGCTCTGGTGCCATGTTTCATCAGATCTGCTGACATCTTTCCTGGGGTACTCTCTCCCTCTCCAACTTCCATGTTGGGCATACATCTGCCAGGGCTGCTGAAAACTCTGGGGTTGGACACCGGCCAGCCACAATGACCGTGCTCATCAGAGCGCTGATACACGGCTGCTTCTGCCAGAAGATATGACTTCCAAACTAGCAGGCTGTCTCCTGGGCTAACTGTTCTCTGTATTTTGTAAAATACAGATGAAGATGAAAGTGGAAAAGGAGAGAGAGGAAAAAGCAGAGGATGAGAAGGAGCATGATCAGTGGATGACAGCAGATCGTATGTACTTGGAAATGGAAAAAGCCAAGAAACAGAGACAACGTGATGCAAACATGGAAGTACAGAAAATCCAGATCCAGCAAATGGTAAATATAAGAGCTGTACCCTGTCAGCTCTTTCAGAAAGAAGCGCACATCTAAACCCATAGTACTACATCCCCTGGGTGGGGTGGGGGAGAAGCAGCTTGCTGGTGGTGTGATGTGTATTTTGTTTATTTTTTTACCTGTATGCAGCGCAGGCGATGTTGGTCACCAGCCTCCTCTAAGCAGTGAAACAGAAGCCTCTTCCAGGCGACTTGGCCCATGCTGGTTGGGGAGGATTACCAGGGAGGGCTGGCAATAAGAAAGAAATCAACAATGACAGATTGCATCCTGTCCTGTGTTCACTGCCATTTTTTTTCAACTGTGCCACTGTTGCCCCGCTGTATCTTCTCAGCAGGTCACCAGAGAGCAGCAGCTAACGCTGACCTGCACTTGGCTATGCAGTGTACGCTTTCGTAGGGGGTACGGCAGGGGAGAGAAGTGGGGAGGGATGATATTGGACAAGTATCAACTAACATCACCTCAGATCTCCTGTCAGCTCATCCCCTCTAAGTTTTAAGCGATAGTTATGATGTGAAAGAAATACTAAGCTTTGTTATTCCCTTTTCTTCATCAGGCTGAAAAGCAGGCAAAAAAACAGCAGGAAAAGCAAGTAGACTTGGACTACGATGCTCAGAGAGAGGCTGCTTTTCAAAAGGATCGAGCATTTCGGAGATAATGATAGTGAGTAACTGCATTGTATTCTACTCTCAAAGCATCCAAGGAGGGAACAAGATGTGGGCTTCCTAAGTGGGACAACTGCAAGAGTGGTGGGGTGTATACATATGCAGTATTTAAAAAAAAAAAAAAAAATCGTGGGAGGTGGGCGGGCAGGATAATTGATGTAACACCAGCAGTGTTCCTCCTGACAAACGTACATGAGCCTCCAGCCGGCTCAGGGACTGAGCAAACTCGCGGCATTGTACAGGTCCGTTACAGGCTGCGTGCCCCTCCAAAACCCTGCCTGAGGGCGAGGCCAAGAACTCTGCTCAGAGTCAGCACAGACCCAGGTATCGTCTTGGTTGGTCAGTCCTGCTGCACTGTTGTTGGACAGCAGGCTGTGGCCGGGTGGAGCTGACTGACTGTACCCCTGTCTGTTAGAGTGCCGTAAGGGCTTGTTTGTGGAGTGAGGAAGTTGCTGCTGACACCCATCATGCATGTGTTTCAGAGGTGGTGCCCATAATAGCTGTAGCCTAGTGTGAGGGCTGACTGCCCATCACTGGTTGGAACGCATCTTCCTGTTTAAATTTTGTCCAAAAGGGTCCAGCCTGTGATTGCTCTGTAATGTGAACCAAACCAATTAAGAGACTTGTTTCAAAAACTCACTTCTGACCTAAACTAAAATGCTAACGTTTATGCACTATCAACCAGAAGCCACACAGCATTCTCTCCAACTGTCTTGGAGTAATTTGATTTTGGAAATTATATGTTAGGAAAAAAAAAAGACATGGCAATTAACTTGCGAAATTGTCTCTAAATACTGTTTTTTCTTAGTTCACTAATGCAAAACTTATTTCCTTTTTCTCTGAGCCAGTGTTGTTTTTACTATTCCAAGCTTTTTTCAGCAAGCAGAAAGAATGGACACTTTTAACAAAGCCTTCTGATGGCAGAAGCTGGAGCCTTGAGGAGAAGCACTGACTACAGCAGAAGTCGTGCTGAAATCGGCAGAGCTTGATAAAGCTCAAAATGCCTCCCTAAGTGCATATTTGCACATGCTCGCTACCATGCAGTTGGTGAGTTAAATGGGGTTTAGTGTACCTCCACAGTAGCAAGAAGCAAGGTAAACTGCAGCCTCGTTTCCTCAGCTTCAAGAAAGGTCCTGTTCCACAGATGACATTATGTCTGCGTTGGAAGTCTCCAGCCTGCTTCCGTGGGGCTTATACGTCTTTTACTTCGAACGTCTACAAAAATGACAAACTCAAGTATCAGAAAATAACTCTTCCTTTCAGTACACCTAGAGTGAAGGAGGAAGCCAGTATAATTCTAAAGCACATTGGCTAAATATGGATTTAGTTACTCAGCATGAAAAAAATCCAGCATGAATCATTGTCACTATTCCATGGACTGCGAGATGTGCGTGCTTTAAATTACTAGCCCTAGTTAGTAATCCTCTATAAAACTAGACAAAAAACCTTAAGTGTCTTAAGAACAAGAAGAAATACTCGAGCATCTGAAGTTTTCAGTGACAAAGCATTTTGATAACAATGTTTTACAGCTGTCCTACACGAAAGGCAAGAATGGAAGGCTGCAGGAGTAATACAGAAGACTAAAATCAGCTTGGTTATGATCTGTTGAAAGCAGGAAGAAAAGAGGGTGTAGGCTAAAAGAAAAGCTTAGGGAATTTGAGTTAACTCACTGCAGCTCTTCACTGTTAGGTAGTGTTCCAGGTTGGAGTTACTAGTTCTGTTCCAAGTTCTCTTAACATTACAGTCTTTGCTGCTCAGCTCTGAGGAATTTTGAAGAGGACACCTACCTGGAAACAAACTACCCATGAACAGAAGGGTTGACACCATGAACCTAAGGATGGACACTTTCATGTCCCAAGACAGACTGGCTGTATGCTCCTGAAAAAGAAAAGAAAAACGTTTTTCCAGAGCTCACTGGTTGGTCAAACGATTTGTTCAGTTTCAACAGGTGAATTCTTAGATGCCTGTTATGAACTTAGGCCTTTCTGATGTCTCTTGAATAGAAGAGTGGTATAACTAGTCTGTAATCTTCCTCCTTGTTCTGGCAGCGCATCTTTGAGAGAAGGAAAGTTCACTAATTATAAATAGCTCTAAAAAAATCCCCAATGAATTAAACTACCCCTGACAAAAAACCCCCCACATCTCTGAAGGTTAAGAGGGGTTGAAGTGAAGGTCAGATGTGGTCTTTGGAATTACCTTAAATTCCTTTCAAAATAAATGAAGCTGTGATAGAGGCTTTGCTAAACTTGTAATGTCTGTAGTCATTCCGTTCACACTCTGCACTGCCACTGCTACAAGCTAAGCTTTTTGGTTTGGTGTATCATGGCCTTGGGCATTAAGAACTAGATACCGAAGGGGATATGTAAATAATACAAACCTGCCTTCTATTTCATTAACCCAGTCTCTAGAAAGCTGTCTTAAAGCATAGTTGTTCATAGCTGGTTGGTACTGTTCCGCACAAACCAGCGTGGTACTTTGTTTTTCTGTTTTCCTCCTCTCTAATCCATCATTCAGAGAAATGTGCAATTGAGTTGGGTGCTGAAGGCCTTGAACATAGAACTGCAGGTCCAATGGCATTAAATATTACATCTCTGTTAACATAATAGTAATTGCCCCCCTCAGATGAATAGCACCTTGTCTGAGTCCTTCTCTATGTAAAGGATAAAGGGCAAAGGTTAGAAAGCAGGAATATACACTGGAGGAAGTAAGCAGTAGTTATCGAGCAGACCAGATGGAGAACCAAGGGTGTGAAACTACCAAGAGCTGGGAAATAAAAATCCAGCAACTGGTACAGTGGCATAGTGGACAAGGGAGAAATGGGACTATCATCTGTGGTAAGGCTTAGTGTTACATTACATCTGTAGGACAAGTACGTCTGAGGTGGTTTCAGTTACAACCTATCGTTGCACATACAGTTAACTGTACAGTAGGTACTAATTATACCTTAAGAATTAAACTCTGTTTCTTTCTTCTTCAGAAATGTATCTGACAACTACAGAAGTATCTACTAAGGAATACGAAGCTAGCAACTGCCTCCTTGCAAGTTACACGTGCCTGCAAAACCTATGGGTGCCTAACAGCTGAAGCTAACACTGGACCAAGTTCAAGGTGTGCCATGCCATTTGCCAGAACCTGCCTATACTCAGCTCCAGCTCAAGAAACCAGTACCATAGCTACAGCCATAGCTGGCTACTCTACCTCTAACTGCTCTAGTTTTATTATGGAACAGAGCAGTAGATTTGCCTTCTAGGAAGTCAAGAGGTAACAACCAAAGGTAAACTATTAGTTCATCTGTACTGCACTCAACTATTGCTGGGCCTCCAGGCTTAATGCGTTTTGGCTTAAAAAATAGTCCGACTGAGCAACTAATAAAACCAAGTAAGCTGTTTAAAATTAACAACAAGATCAATGTTGAGTGTATGTTTTAATTGTGGTAGTTTTCTACTTTTACTATGGAGAACGGAAGATAGAAATACCCTCTTGGGAGAATTGTGGCACTGGCTCTTTAACCTCTTATGGGAAGGAGATGTCTGCAGCAAGACTCTGCATCTAGCACACAAGTTTCTAAATGGACGGCAGGGAAGCACTCTGCTGCCAGCACAGCTAGGTTGCCAGGCTGGGGTACAGGTGTTCCTTCACTCAGTTCTAAACTGTGCATAAGCAGCCCTCCCACTACATGTCAATGCACGTTATCAAACGGGTACTTCTTGTGTGGCTAGTGAAAACAATGCTGCTTCACACTCACAAAGAGAATGTTGTATTTGTGACACTAGGTCAGCTTCAATACGTGGCTGCGTTTTTATGTATGTTACAATGTATACATAGGGAATAGACTGTCATGTTCAGTAGTAGAAACTAATTCCATCTATAACTCCCTGCTATCATCCAATTTGGCCTGGAATAAAAAGCTGACTATTCACATCTTCAGTAAAAAATTACAGATCTTGCTGTAACTGTAGAAGTAGCGTCCGGACAGCAAATCACCATACCTTGTAAATCTGTATAAACAGCACTACCACTTTAAAAAGCTGGTGATTTGATACTCACAAGCACTTTTACACATGCAAGTTGCACCCTGTGACTGAGAAGCGAATACTACTCTCAGTACAGAAGGTGCTTAGTAATACTGCAAGAAGCACACATGGCAAGACATAGGGAATACACTAATGAATATGCAAAAAAGCATTTATTCCTGAGAAGTACTTCAACACACAGTATTTCATATCAAGAACTCATTCTCCCAGCTGACAATGGGATCATCTTTCCTGTTGGGAACTATAAATTACAAAGTATGTCCAAAAACCTGAGGTTTCCAAATACTCTGCTAAACACTACATGCATAACACTGCCGGTGTAATTAACCACAATTAACCACAATTATTTTAGCTGGTGATGGAAACCTGTTATCAGCTAGTTCCTCTTAGCACTGATCATAAACTAGTAGGCCTATTCTTTCCAGTCCTCCCAACCATTCTTTTCATTAGCCATTAAGGCTAAAGCCACACACTGCCTACGTTCTGTATACAGTTATAGGGATATACAGGATAAGTAGATAGGTCTAACTTCCTGCCAAAATTAGCAAGTTTCCTTAAATGCTTTGTGTGTTGCAGAATTTCAGTGGGAAGTCAGGGTGTTGCATTAGTTCTGTTTATTTTGTCCCTTTCAAGAAAGTTCTAACACTAATATTAATACAAATATAAATTTAAAACTAATCATATGAACACTCAGCAGTTTTAAGATCTGTCCTCTGAACTTACTCGTGCTAACTGCCCTATTAGTTTCATTTCAGCAATGACTTCATAATCAAGGAAGGACACTAATTTAATTTTTAATGCAATGTACCTTTACCCATATGTAGTTTTACTTTCTAAACTCATACTTCTTATTTTATTACTGCTGTTCCTTTCATGAACACTTATTTTGGTATGATGGCTTTTTTTTTTTAAAGCAGGTAAATATTACTTTCTGCTTTTATGCAACACAAGTTTTGTTGGAGTGGTGTTCCTAACGACATGTATTTTTCAAGGGTAAGAATAAGAATGATACTAAAAGGAAAAGCTGAAGTTTTACGCTAAGCAACCACAGAATTGTACCAAATTAAAATTTTGCAAAACACAGAGTTCAGACTTTTTGGAAAATTACTATTTTCAGCAAAAGAAGGAGAGTGCAAGTAACAATTCTTTACCTTTCTATCACACTGACTGACCCTAGAAGTGTGAAGATTAATTTTGGCACTGGTATCCTCCAGGTTAAGTTGACCAAGAAAAAATAAACTCTTGGGTGCTGCTAAAATACTACTGCCTTTTCTCACAAAATTGTTCTTCAGGTGCTGGAGAGAAGAGAGGATATATAGGTCATTTAAAAGAAAGATCTTTGATAGAGCATAGTATGTACATCTCTAGGTTTTCTATTGTAAGGAAAGTCCTAAAAGCAAGGATATATATTTTTGTCAATTGGACAAGCAATGAGTCTACTATGCCCCTAGAAAGTGTGTCCAAAAATACTTTATTTGCTTCAATAAATCAACAATAAATCAACAGTTCCAGGAAAGACAACTAAAGGACTGCTTCTTTTACGTTTACATTAATTTAAAATCCACTTGCCAGACTGATACTACTACAAATAAGACATTGTTAGGGGATCACTGCAAGTTCTTCAGGGCATCTGACAAAGACCACTGCAAGAAAAGTCTGTAGTGTGGGATTTCAAACAGCAAGTGAGAAATTTCAGGTTAAAATTCTTACAATCAGATGGAACAAAGGATTAAAATGTAACCATAGCCTTTTTTTTTTTTTCTTAAAAAAGAACAGCAACACATCTTTTACAGGCAATAGTGTCTACACAACCTGACATTATATCCACCCCCTCCCTAAGAATTTGTGCTGCTGAGTAGATGGCAGTACACAGAAAATCCAACAGCAATCAAATAACCGTCTCCTGATGAAGTTTGGAAAGCCAGCACTAACTTCAGCATTCCATGCATATGCTGTGTGGTATTAGTGCCATGTCAATAGCCACTCTCAGTTAAACAGAGAATGCATGTCTAACCTCTGCACATTATTTCAAGCCTGCACATACACTTAAAACATATGCTTGTGAAGTTAGTCCAGTGCTCCCTGCCCTCGTCGTACCTTGAGTCTGGCGGTTCACATATTCCCTGGAGTATGGTCACTTCTGGGGTACTAACAGAAAAAGCTGTCCTTCAACTAAATGTACCACTTTTCTACCCCCTTTGCAAGGAAAGACCACGAGCATTGTTTTGGTTACATCTGGTACACATCCTGCTTTAAAATATACTTCCAGCTCAGTTCTCTAACCAAAAGCCAACCACCTGTAACACAGCTGCAACAGACAGCACTGAGCTATGCTGTGGCTACAGCACAAGGCAGTTACCATGAGGCTGGAAGAGGGATGCTCTGCCACTGAGGAAGAAACAGTTCCAGGACAGCAGGAGCAGTAGCCAGTGCCTCACAAGGCAGCAAGAGCTCACTGGTGCTTGGGAACATCTTGCTGTCCACAGCACTGTGCTTCAGTCCCACTGTGTTTTTATCAGCATTCTCAATTTCCAGCTTGATAAAAGCAGAAATCAGGCAAATCCTCCCTCTCATGTAAAAGACTGCAATAGTGTTTCAGGTTAAACGGTGTTTGGCAATAAAACCATCAGACAGGATACAGGCAAGGCATGCGCTCATCAGGAAACCAAGTGTGTCCCACCAAGTGCTATTAGAAGTAACCAGCTTCTTACAAAGTACATTAAAAACAAGGAAATGAGCTTTGTGCCACCGACTCAGCTGAGTTTTAACATGCTATGAAAGAATTTGGGCTCATTTACTTTGTACAAATAATTTTCTGAACTGTAATAAAGAAAAAAATCCGTATGAAAGGGTATGCAAGTGCATCTTTTGAAACAGCAAGTTATATACAACTGGATATATGGGATTTAAAATGAAAGTCATCATTTCTAACAATTCCTATGGATTGCCTTATTGCTGACTGCATTTCCCTCCCCTCCTACATCAGGCTACCTAGTTGAGGGGTCGGTTTCTTTGTCTGCAGGCTTACATCGGCTTCAGGGCTACTAGCAAGAATATTCTCAGTGCAAACATACTGCTTCAGCACTAGCTGCTTGTGTGTCACTTCCATGAAAAATAATGGAACAACACTGCAAACAGTTTTTAAATGAGACTGGAGCACACGGCACGCATAGCGCAGTATAAATGCACCGAAGAAGCCTTTGTCCAAGGTCCCATACAATTCTTTAAGCCTAACTTCTTAGCCTTTTCTTACTAGTCCCCCAAAATAGGACTACAGCTTCTTCAAAGGCAGAGAATTCAGAGTGGCATCATGGGAACAGGTCCACCATACAGGTTTTCGATTAATTCCTACAGCCTCTCCTAAGTAACAGCTCTATCATCCACCGACATATAGCCTTGGGAAATTTTTTGGTTCTTTTACAGTCTGCATAAGATGACCACTGCAATGCAAAATTCATACTAAAACATGGGAGAAAAACCCAGTTGATAGCCAAAGCAGATTCACAGCAGCTCCACTTACAATCTGCTAAAAGATAACACACCTGTAGTTTTCTTCCCTTAAAAAGGTTGCTTGTGTTGGTCACAATCACATATTTTCTTTTGCTTTCAAGACATAGCTGTTGGTTTTCCTTTAGAGTAACAACTGTCTGGATCACAATGGCAGGCCAAGTTTCAGCAGGTCAGCTAATCTGCTGGGGACACACACTGCTCACAAAGTGGGTTACATACCAAAACATTGGCGAACGCATAACAAAGACAGTAAGAACAAGTTATGTCATACACTGGAGGATCTGCCCAAAAAGAAATCAACTATTAAAACATTGTTTCACTTGGACACAGCTTTACACTAACACTTGCACTGCTGGAATTTCAAGATCTGCCAGCCTGTGATGTGAGTAGGTCAGAGGACTGAAGTGTTGGGGTTTGTACCAAATCCATCCTCCTCTCAGCCCACCACGTTAAGTTCCCACATCCTGGCCGCATTTTGGTGATCACACCTATGTGGACACTCCGGCAGCAACACAAGCCAACCTCCTCCTCCCTCCTATGAAGGTGTAGTGGTGAGAAAAACAGGGGTGGGTCCTGGAGGCAGAAGAGGAAAGCAGAAAAAGGAGGGAATTGGTTTGAGGAAGACACACACATAACAAAGCATGAGAAGGAATTCACAGTACACTCTAGAATGAGGGGACTCAGCGAGGAAAGCAAGTTTTTGTTTTAAAATAATTAAAAGCCTGTTTTGAAACATTACTTGAAATTCTGCTTCAGCTACCCCAAAAGTCAGTATTGGGGGACTGCAGTAGTTTCCTCACGGACTGCTAAGATGCAGCAAGAGCAGAAAGGATTTCCTGGTTCCTTACTCTGACACCCACTGTGTATTCTGGTAATGTGTTTCATCTCTGTACATCCGTTAATTAGCAACTGAGGCAGGGTAGTCTCAAGCATCCAAGCTGAATTTTCTGCAGTAGACAAACATGAAAGCATGCAACAGAAAAAGGAGGTTGCAAGGGAAAAACATACACTGATAAGCAGTTAAAAAAATACAGTATTTTTTTAAGGACAAAGAAATAACTCCGAAACACAGATGACCACCTTACAGCATGAATGAATTCTACTGTTGGCAGTGACACAAGTACAGAGTGAAGATTTACTTAAATTAGTTGACTTTATGATTACAAAAACCCAACAATTTTCACCTATAAATTAGTTTCCTTAGGATTTATACCTACTGAAATACAGATGTAGTGACACTGCAACATTCTCCTAGCTTTAAGATAACGTGTAGTATACTTGCAGCTTTCTTCTTCACATGAAACAGGCTTCTTGGCAGGCAGCCATTGTTTGCATTAAGCCAAGTTCAGCAGGTAAAAAATCAATGTGGCATAGAGGTTACCTTTCTAGCTGCCAACACACAGGGAGGATGCATGAACCAGTGAAATGCTGAAAACACAGCACACCGTATTACACATATAATTTGTTTTTCATTTCAAGTTTATTAAAACTTTAGCAGTACAAATGATCCAGGTTTTAGATTATCAAAAGACCAAACTGAAGTCCACATCTTAAAAAAAGGCGTTCCCCAAAATGTCTCCAAAACTTTGAGACAATGGAAACATTAAGTCCACAAACTCATCCGTGCCTGTCGTCATCTGTTCCAGGACTTGCTTCATGATCAGACTTTTTATCCTTACTAGGGGCATTATCTCTTTCCTGACTCTTTGATTTTTGGTTTGTTTCTTTTTCTGCTGAGGATCTGGTCTTTTCCTTTTCTTTACTGCTGCGTGAATATGATTTTTTTGATTCTTTCTCTTTGCTATTCGGTCTCTTCTTTGAGTCTGGACTTCTATCCTGATCTCTACTAGACTTCTTATCTTTACTGGATTCAGGACTGCTACTTTCACGGCTTTTTGAACGCCTCTTCCTTTGGCTTTCAGTATCATTCCTCTTATAGGAGCTTCTACTTTCTCTATTTGAATACCGCTCTCTGTTTCTGTTTTGACTTTCCTCCCTCTCTGAGCTCCTTGAGTCTCTCCTCCTCCTATTTTCTCTTCCTCTATATTTATCTGGTGTACCTCTCCTTTCTCTGCTTCTTGATCTTCCTCTTCTTCTTGTTTCTCTATCTCTGTTTCTTGAATAGTCCTTACTTCTACTGCGATCTCTGTCTCTGCTTCTCGATCTTCCTCTCCTACCCCTATCGCGGCTTTTGCTTCGATCCCGTGTTCTACTGCTGGAACTGTGTTTTCCTCTAGCATGCTCACGCTCTTTGCTTCTTGACCTACGTTTCTCCCTGTCTTTGCTCTTTCTGTGGTCTTGCTCATTACTTCTTGAGCCTGCCCTTTTACTTCTCTCCTTGCTCCTACTTCTGTCTTTATCTCTCCCTCTCGAATCATAGTGCTTTTCTTTTTCTCTACCTTTCTCATGGTCTCTCTCTTTGCTTCTTGATCTTACTCTCTTTTCATCATGTCTACTGTGCTTAGAGTCTCTTTCTTTACTTTTTGATTTCTCTCGACTTTTACTATGGCTTCTAGATTTAGCTCTTTTCTTGGCCTTGCTTTTGTTATGCTTGTCATCTTTTTCTGAATTCCTTCTTGTCTCCCTGTCTTTACTGCTGGATTTGTGATCTTTTTTCTTCTCTTTTTCCCCTCTTCTGCTTGGACTTTCAGAAACTTGTCTGTGGTCTGATATTTTTCTCTCTTTTCCTCTTCCTGGGCTTTTTTGATTATCTTTCTTGTTTTCATTTATTTCACTCCTTGGAAAGAGAAAGATACAGTTTAAAAAATATTTTTGATCCCTTCCACTCTGAAAAATTAAGTCAGAAGTGAGAGAGCTTCACAACTGAAACTTGAATCACACTAGGTCATTTATATTAGTAACTATATATTTACAGTAGCATGATTAAAACCAGACACAGTTAAGTAATGAGCTAACCAAGTCAGTGCCCTGGTTTTCTGGAAGTAGCTGTAATTGAAAATCGAAGATGACAGATATTACTTTTAATATATAAAAAAAATTCAATGCATATGCTCTGGGAAGAAATAAGCTTACTTGTCTCCTTTTATCCATCTTTCTCCACTAGACACTCTCATTCTTTGAGCTCTCTGCATTTCTTGCCTCCAATGTGGAGGAGTTTCACTGCGTCGGAATCGATCCCTTGACCTGGATCTGGAAGGTGTCCGGTAACGCTTGCAGGGGAAAAGAGAAAATCGGGTATAAGTTTGAATTTCACATGCTGTGATAGCTAAGCCAGATCTTTATCCCTGGAGGTGGATTCTGCACAGCAGCTAACACAACATTTCATATGTATATACCAAGTTTACACTGACAAGTTATTAACATACTGAAAAATGTATTTGGCATTCAACTAAAGCAGGAACATTAAACACCTGATCAATTAACGGGTTTTAAGATAACTTGTTACAGGATTTTAGTACTCTGCTGAGAGTCTTCTCCTGTTACTTTTAATGAGCACAAATGCAACTCACTTTTCTAACAATGAAAATTCTTCTTAGCTTTGACAAACACCAAAGACAATACTTGACGTTTTGCCTTTAAGGTTTTACTGAAAAGTTTACAGGCTAAAGACTTCTGCTACTAAAAACATTTGCTACTAGCACTGCATAGTATATGGCTTCACAAAATCAGAAGAGCCAATCTGACAGCTCTCCCTTGCCACAAAGGGGAGAAGTCCTCCCCACGTTCCTTGCACTGGTGTCATACTGGTTCTGGTGTTCACAGAACCCGTCTGGATCCAATTCCATTCACTAGTTCACAGAACACTACAGTAACACAAAGAAATTTTTTTCTGCCCTCTCCTTCAAATAAACTCAGTATGCAAGCAGGAAATTAATTTAATTTTCCTGGTTGTCTTCCTTCAAGCCTCACTCCCCAAATCAATTATGATGCACCATAAATCCTAACTTGTTGGTGGTTTTTTTTGTTTTGGTTTGGGGGTTTTTTTTTTGTTGGTTTTTTTTTTAAATATATCAACCATCCTAGTGAATATGGTAACACCAGCAGTAAGACTGCTTACACCTTATTTATCTTGGGAAACGGATTGTAAACATTTACCCTTGGTCCTCTTCCTTTTATTTTCCTTCCAGATCTGGTCACTAACAGCCTCCTCTGGTATGTTGACTGTGAATTCGATAGATTACTAAAAATAATTAAAGGAAAGTGATGTTGTTTGTAATGTCGAAGAAAGAAGGGAAAATAAAACAGATTTTAAAACTTCTTCAGACATTAAACTAAATGAAACATACATTTCATTTCACTTTTCACTACTAGTGCAGACACTAACAACCACCCAGTAAAAACTTCAGATTTTGTGACCACGAAATATTTTACAAGATTTCTGGGTTTTTATATTTTTCAAAGAAAAATAAATGATAGATTCAGATTGAACAGTACCAATGATCTCTAAATGAAACCACAATGCATTTTACTTCCTTTTTCTTCAGTCATTCTAAATTTTTCATTCACTAAAACCATTTTCAAAGACTAAGCCTTTGTTCTAGGACAAAGACAACAGTTGCCAATAAACTGCAAAATCCATTTTTCATCCAGCAGTGCTCACAACATGCAGCTGTTTAACAGGGAAAGGACTCAACATGAGAGTCCTAAACCACTAACGTGACCATACCCCCGCCAGCATGCGGTCAGACGCAAACCAGATCTATTACCTTTCTCTTTCTTTCTCTCTGCTTTTCCTCTCCTTTTCTTTCTCCTCTACTTTAGGAGGACTTTTCCTCATCAGGAACCGGTTTTCAGGTATAGGAGGAATTTCTTCAGGACGGACAGTAGATAATGGCTGTGCTTCAGGGTTTTCATCTTCGCTTTCACTGGATGAGCTTTTTTGGTATTAAAAAATATTTATACTTAACGTGAGTTATTTGCATGAGGGAAGACCTTCCAATCTATTTAAATAATTCAGAAATTATCTTAATCCAATAAGCAATGATACCAAAAGAAACCTAGGAAGGAGCTATTTCTGAAGCAACATTTTTTTTTCCCCCTGTATCGTCTTTGCTCCAAAATGTACAACTACGGTAGATTTCTGGCCAACACTTTTTACTGATGAATTCCAGTGGTGCAACACTGGACATACATTTACCCTCCATTTAGATACAGGTTAAAAAAAATTTATTTTCTTTTAAAAACACTATCAGAAGAGTCAAATTCAGATTTTACACTAACATATAACTGGTTGCAAACTACTGTAATTCCAAGTAGTTGGTATAAACAAAATTGTGTAGACAATGTTTAGGCAGCGGTGCCCTAAGTGACCATTTCTTACGTTTTAGTGCTAGCGTAGAAAAACGTGACTTGCGCTGACACAATTTGTATCTCACTGAACTGTAAGGAAAGCTATTAGATTAGAAATAATATTTGCAAAAGCAAGAGTGCCTTTTGAGTTTTATTATCTTCCAGTGAAACTGCAAGGTTTCTTTAGCAGCCAGAAATACTGTTATGTATGTTCATTTATTCATTTTTTGTTTAGTTTTGCTTTTATTCCTGCATACCATGTTCCTGTAAGTGTAACTGCACATAATTTAAGTGGAACTGTACAGAAGTGAACATAGGGATTACCACCCATCAAACCAAGCACTCCTGCCACTTTTCAAGCCAAATATATGCACTTCTAATCCATTCCTTCTTCACAACCTGCAGCACGTATACACATGGACAGTCCTCTGCCATCGTATCAGAAAAACTAAAGCTTGTATATGGAAATCAACTGCCTCCCAAACTTCCAAATACCCATTTCACTATTCTGTGTAGTTATAGGACAAGAAAATGGTACTGTGTGCTGTACGTGTAACAAAACAAAAGAAATCTCAGAATTGACCTTTTCTTGCTTTTCTTTCTCTTTTTCTTTTCTTTCTTATGTTTCTTGGAATTTTTCTTATGTTTCTTTTTTCGTTTTTTTGATTTCTCTTCTGAAGCACTCTCAGAATCCGATGATGAATCAGAAGATGATTCTGAATCACTTGAACTTTCCGAATCAGAAGATGAGGAAGACGACTTGTGTCTTTTCTTTTCTTCTTTCTTGGCTTTAAGTCAGAATAGCAAAGACATACTTTAATATCGAACATTTCTAAATAAATCTCAGAAAAATCAACTTATCTGGTATCTGCCTGACCTTCTTATAATTGCTTTGAGAGAATATTTCATCAAAATACTTCAGAACAAATTGAGATTTTGGAGAAAAAGCTGTTTCTCCCAAATACAATAAAGGATATGTCTAGAAATACCTAAGAAAATTCCAACTTTTTGTACTTATGAAGCTCTGGAGTATCAAGTTTAAACTGTCAAGAATCATGTAAGTTTTCACATGATGTTTTATAACATAAGCTACATATCAAAAATTATTTACAGTTTATTTAGAAAGTGTTTAAAAAATTATTTGGCTTGAGGTTTAACCTGACATCGTATAAAATCTATCCAAATCACAAATGAGAGGTTTTGAAATGGAAAATAAGTGAGGTACCCTAAACTCAATACTAACTGAATTTAGCTCGGAGGGAAGATTCAAATAACCAACCTTCCTGCTAAGTGAAACCATGCTCAAGAGAACAGTCCTTATCCTTCAGCACATTGTATGGTGATTGGTTTTTAAGGGTTTTTTTAGTTGGTTGGGTCTTTTTGTTTTTAACAGAAAGATACAAGTAACTTACTAACCATCTGGTATGAAAAGGAACCCTGCTAAAGAGCAGACTAGTCCTTAATTACTTATTGCATCATTTCTCATGTAGCTTCTGGAGATCTGGTGTTAGTCTAATAGGAAATAATCCAAGAACAAATAACCCTTTTTATGCCCTTTAACTGATCTGAGACCTACTTCAACTACTAAAAGTGTTTTTATTTAAAGTATTAGTATTATACTAAGTATTATTTCAAAGTCACACTAATTTGAAAAAAAAAACCAATAAAAACATACTATAAAAACTTCAGTAAAGGAAGTCTATGCTTACGAGTTATGATGATTCAGGTAAGTCAGGTAAATGGTATGAACACTCTTCAAACTTTTATGCAATTCATATCATGCTATTGTCCAGAAAATCCAGAAGAGCAGTGGTTGGTTTTGGACTGCTGTATTTGACTTTTCTAATTAGTATCAAATATTATTTTGCCATTGCAAATTGCAAAGATAGCCCATCATTTACTATAAAACATACTACAGCCACAGACAGGATAAAGAACCTTCACCATTACACTTGAAGAAAAGTATACTAAGAATAAAAACTGATATCCAAACAGCCTGTTTCCTCACCACAGCAAACAACCCGTATTTTAGAACATCACCCCCGCTCTTCTGCACAAAACAAGTAAGTAAAAAGGGACACCAAAACCAGGATTATGACTACACAGCCTGTCTGCATCTGAAAACTATTCAGACACAGAGAACACAATGTTTTCACACAGCAGAAAACACAAAGATGCCCCCCTAAATAGTGTAAGTTTTTCTTCTTTTCTATTAAAGACAGAGACATTCAACTGTTTAGTCTAGCCAAGCACTTCTATCAGCTTCCACTTGTGCCCAACAAGATGATGGGAGTTTGTACTTAGCTATTGCATATCAGTCACTGTTATAAAATAATTAAGGCAAGTAATTAGAAAAACTCTTGTAAAAAAAGGTAAAAATGTTATGATAACTTTCCCATTAGATGGTTTTTGTCCTTGCTCTACAGAAAGAAAGTCCTCTTGAGTATTACAATAACTCAAGTGTCAGAAAAAGCCAGCTTTTAACTTGCAAACAGCCTTAATTTTGTACATATGGATGGGAAGAAAAATTTCACTTCAGAAATCCCTGCTACCAATCTCTGACCATACACCACACTTATGGGTGTCCAGAAAAAAAAAAAGTTATAAAGTGGCAGCAGTACCAAATGCTAAGAAGTATCTATTGACACCTATTCAACCTCTAGTGTGCTGTTATCTGGAAAAAGAGTTCTTTTATGTAAGGAGATTAGATCTGAAGGCAGGGCGGGGGGGGAGTGATACTCATGTAGAGAACCTGAGGCAGAGGAAACACTTTTATGAAAAGTAGATCTAGTAACTGCCCTTCCAAAAACACAAGTAGCTATTTAACAGAACAGTGTATCAGTTGTTGGAATTACCAATATTAGATTCTCCAACTGCTTAGCAGGTATTATGGAGTTGACTGACTATAAATATGTACTTGTTATACTCTGTGAATGTGTATATACTTAAACCATCTAAACCTGATATAAAATAGTACAGAGACTTCGTATTAAATATAGTGCTTTAATAGGGTTGTTGAGCAAAGGTTTGAGAAAAGAGACCAGGTCTGGACCATCAAGAGAAATAAAAAATATGATGAGACACCTGTCTGTTGGAAGCATTTTGCAAGAAGCGCTAAAAACATGTGATGAGAACCAGCTGATTGCAGTCAGCAGGCTGTCCTAAATGAGTACGACAACTTGATAGTTTATACTGCACCCAGAAGTGACCCGACGACTAACAGAATCAATGAAGTATGGAGGTGGTGTTTGAGTTGGTTGTCAGGCTTTCATTACTCTGTATCAAAAGAGGCTGGTGAATACACATAGAAAAACACTGTGAAAAAGTTCACTGTAGAAGTCATACAGGTATGACTTGAGTCTGTGAGGCTAATCTGAAAAATTGATGCAATTTATTGCAATGGGATTGAATTCTATCCACTTTATTGAATGCCTGTATTTTCATTAGGCCAAAGAAACAATTATTCTTGTCTTGTGCTTCAATATCCTTGGTGCAACCCTTCACAGTATGTATCAGCAGAAAGTGCTAGAAAGGAAAAAGCATAATGGCCCCTACCACAGCTCCTCCCGAACATACATCCTGTGTTTCCTCTAATGACATTCTCCAGAGTGAGAGCAACATCTTACATTGAGCCTTATTTTGTAAGAGGAGCAGAATTCAATCTCCAATACCATGTTCAGTTCTAGAAGGGCAGAACAGGACATCCCTTCCAGAATGAAAGGCAGGTTCTGTCATATTTCTGCCTAAGAATATATAGTAGCTTAAAAAGGATATCTGCTAAAGGACAATTCCAGGCTTTTCTACTCTAAGTGCCTGTTCTGAAGATTCACCCGAAAGAAACTCGAAATAAGTTCAATACCTGCAAAAAAAGCAGCAGTTATCAAATAAAGCCAGACTGCCATCAACCTTCTTAACACAGCACTCAACTTTCTATGGGACAAGTGCTTGCCAGCTTTGTATTAAAATTTAGCTACTCTAAGGAAAAGCTGATGTGGTGTTTCTTTAATGTCTTCTGCATCAACACCTTTTAATTTTTTAGAAGACAAACTCTACTGCAATGTTATTCACTTTTTCACCAACAGCCCTTCCATCCATCACAAATAAGTTTCTAAATATTTTTATAAGCAACCAACAGGGAAGAAAATGGGCAAAATTACCTCATACTTTGCGTCTATGTAAATGTACGGTTCAACTTTACCTTTGGATTTTGGGATTAACTCTCCACAACTCAGTATGCGTACTTCAGCATATGGTTTACTAGATGCATCTGTTTTCTGGTTTTCTATTTCTCTCACAACTTCCTGACCTGAGATGACTTGTCCAAAAACAACATGATGTCTGAAGAATTTAAACAAAAGTAAAAATTCTTAGTACTTAATTTTCTCAAGGCAGTTGCCAAACAAACATAAGAAGAGAAGAGATATTTACCCATCTAAATGAGGTGTAGGTTTAGTTGTTCTGTTGTTTCCAGATTTTAATTTAAAGAGAAAAACAAAGTATTAGTGGAAAGCAGTCAGCATTTGAAGCATGTCATAAACACATATGAAGGTGACAGTTATTTTGAGCGAACAAAAGATTGTACAAAACCAATATATATTATTCTAAGTTTGTGCGCAGTTAAAAGTATTTAATGTTTTAAACATTAAACTACCTTTTCAATTCATTACTTTATCGTAGTTTACTTAACAAAAGTGTACATAATTTTTTAGGCAGCATCCCCCTAAAGGATATAATAAATATTCTATTTATTAAATTACATAAATACTACCAGGAACAGATATAAAAAAAATAAGGCAGCTGTCTCTGAGCAGGAAAACTGCAAATAAGCTTCTACACAGCAGAAAATAATCAGAACTCAAAGGAAGAAAAAAATATCTGTATGTACAGATTATTTGACACAGAAGTAGAACTGACTTTCTCTCAGCTTACCCCCTATGCTAGCATTACTAAGGCATACAGATGTCAGCCATGGCAGAAGTAAAAACTGGGATATTCACAGTAACTGTCAGTCAGAAATAATGGTCCAATAGTGACTTCCACAACTCATCAAGTTATCTATGTTTCATGGCCCTAATTAAAAGTGATGTATTTCAAGAATGTTTTCTGTAGATAAATTAGGTTTAAGAAGAGCCTACTGCAATGTATTTTAAGAATTTAAGTTTTAACTGTAAATGAGACTGCACTAGAAAGTTATTTTGTGAACAAAAAAATCCCTCTACTACTTTTGAGAGCCACCAGAGCTGTTTTGCTTCCTTCCAGACAACCCTTATTAGAAGAAAGTGATGAGTTCTACACAGCTACTGAAAACTATCAAAAGCTCTTCCGCACAGACAATAAGCACCAAACACAAGAGCGATAAAAATAGTCAGGTTCCCTAAATAGCGCATTAGGAAAACTGCTACTTCTGTGCAACTTTGTGAAAAACCATCAAATTTGGGTTTGCACAGAAGCTAGTCTTCAATATTTAAAAGGACAACCTTTTCAGTTTACAAATGGCAAACCAGAAGCACAGGTTCAGGATAGCACAATACTTACATAAAGAACTGTGAACCATTTGTATCTTTTCCTCGGTTGGCCATTGAAAGGAGAAATTCTTTGTTGTGCTTTACAGCAAAGCTTTCATCTAAGGAAAGTGTTTCCAGTTACTTTAAATATACCACATATGCTTAGATAAATGCTACAATTGAAGTAAACTCATCCTTATTAAATAAAACTGCTAGTCACTTCAGTAAAGAGATGTACTAAAACCAGATTCAAAATAATAGCTTTTAAAAATATATTATTCCTTCCATTCTAAATAATGCAATTTAATAAGGAGAAATATGAATTAACGGTTTATAGCCTGAGACAAAAATTAAATAATATTCTTATTCAATATAAGAATACAGACGAATTCTGTATATTCAATATAAGAATATTCAGTATAAGAATATAGAAGACAGAAGTTTAATCATCGTTGTTTAGACACAGATGGCAGGAGCAAGCATTAACAAAGAAGAAAAGTATGCTATCTGTAAGGCTATGGTTTCACATCACACTGTCACTAGCAGTGAAAGGGACAGTCCCACTCACTCTCCAGTCACCTGTACAATTGCTATCTGGCACAGCATCAAGCTAATTCCATGGTGAGTTGGTGAAAGGAACTACAAAAGCAAAAACTCCCATGAATTCATTTCATACCGTGGCTGCATTGAACAGCCAGCCTGCAAGTGCCAGAAGGTGGGTAGCAGCTTCGCTCTTTCTCCCCCAGCCATACATTTCCTCAACCCCAGCTACTCATTTGTGTTGGTTCTGATGCTTGCCAAATGACTGCATTGGTCCACTCACTAATACGGAAATTAAGGATTTTTTTTGCCGCAGTAGCCTTTGGGCATTTTAACAAGCTCAACCAGCACAAAGTTTGATATGAATGAGAGTCAGTGCAAGGTAATACCTCCTCCCTCTTTTGGCAGCTGCAAACTGTTGATTCATCTCAAGGTCTGATATAAAACTGCATCCTGGCTCTACTGAAATAGTGAATAATTCTTTTGATTGTTTGCTGCAAGCTCAGACAAGTACCAATGTTACAAAAAACGTGGCAGGAAGGAGGGAGAAGCGTAACCACTCCTGCCAGTGGCGGCTAGCTATCGCACAGGTTTAGGTGCAATACAAAAACTGCCCAAAGAAACACAGAGATGTCCCACTACGTTCTGGATAAACACAGGCTGAGAAACACACTGGAGTGCAGAAGAGGTACTTTTGCAACGCTGACTGAAAAAGAACCAGGACTGTGAGAAAACCAATGGCCTCTATCATTAATTCTTCTTGGATTCAGGAAAGCAGGGCTTCATGCTTTCCTTTAAATAAACATTTGCAAGGAAACCTGACTCCATCACACCTTTCTCCTTTTCACTGGAAGAAAAGACAATCCCCAACTTTCAGGTACTCAAGCCAAAAGTGTATGTTTAAGAACTGTTATAACAATGTAAATCTGGTAAAATGGACATAGGAGTTCGGTTTTAATTTTTCATTAGTTAAAAAGTTCGTATCTTAAAAGTAAAACAACCTAAGCTGGACAGTCAAAGGCCTCTAAGACCAAACAAAATCTTAACAAAACCAATGGAGTTCAGGTTTACAGAACAGCCTACAGAATGTAAAGGTGATTGCTTATAGTAACACCAAACTACAGGAGACTTGATAAAAGTCTTACCTTCAAAAAAGCCACCATATATGGATTCTCCTCCCCTGCCATTTCCTTAAAAGAAAAGCGACAGTTACAACTTAGTGATTAAGAGCCACATTATGTGGAAAGTGCTTCATAATACAAAATACTGATCCAACTACATCCAAATCACTGACATTATTCTTCAAGATCTGCAAAAGACATCAAGGTGCATCTTTGTAGTCCCAAAGCAAACTTGGAAAACAAGAAAGTATTCTCCCATGTATTCTCCTATATTATCCCTTTTTACTTTTATTTCCCAGCAGCATATATAGTATTTTACCCTCACATTTTAACCTTTCAATACAAAGTACTTAGTACCCTGAGTACTGAGATAATGGAGCCAACGCGTATGTGTGCACACGCACATGTATTAAGTTCATATGAAGTTTTCATGTAAAGATTATTACACAGAAAAAAGGAAAAAAGCAGTCGAATCACAGGATAATATAAGTAAATGATGCTACACAGAACTCCTGCAATGTTGTTACATAAGCGTTAAAGTTTTCTTCAAAGAGTCCCATCATACCTTCACTGAAGTCACCTCCTTGGATCATAAAATCTTTCACAACCCTGTGAAACAGACAACTTTTGTAATGCAATGGCTTTTGGGTGGATTTTCCTGTACCCTTTTCACCTAAAGGAGAAGAGGAGGAACAAAACCAAAATTACTCCCTGTAGCTTTTTTGTATCCACTACAAAAAAGTGCTACCTAAGCACTTAATGAGTCTCATCTTACTAAGCTCTGAAAAATTAGCTTGTGAGTCAGACTCATAGCTGTAATTCCAATAAGAAACTAACATTTAAGAAAGCAGAGCAGAAACTACCTTCTGTCTCTACAGCTGTACCAGAACTACTCCTCATTGACAATTTGTACACAACTCTGGTATCTTCCATGCAGACTGACTGACATTAAACAGCCAGTTTAGGTTTAAGGTAACTGGCACGCTCAGAAGCATGCAAGAAAAACTCAGATCTTCAGTTACAAAGTGGCCCGGTTAAATCACCAAAAAAGCTTGTAACAAAACCAACATGACTACAGCTGCCATCCTCCTCCCTTCCTTCTTTTGAGCTTTGGTGCTCAAGACCTATAAGCAGACTCTCCTTCAGCTACACCACCATCTACCTTCCCTGCTGCCCTCCAATAGAGAAGGTGTCTGCTGAGGAAGCAAGAGGAATGGCTAATGGTGGGTCCTGTGAACAGCAGAGCCAACCTCAAGGTTACAGTAAGGTAATCAGTATGTTGGAATGAAAAGGATGTCCTTCCCTCAGTGCTGGCAAACCATTAGACCATGTTCCTATACACGTAGTTCTGAGCTACTGAACTGGCAGCATAGGTCAAGGGCAGTTGTCTCTGAAGCTACCTGTAACAGACCGGTGCCCCCACATGGATCTGACTAGCTAGAAAAACACTTTTGATAGGAACTTCGATGAACGTGAAGCTTTATCTGTTCCACTAACTTGGCATATGCCGAACACAGGTACGCCAGGAAATCACAGAGCTGCTGATCCCTGTTTTAAGAAGGCAGCATATACTTTTCAAAACTGCATGGAAAAAATACTAAGGAAAACAAATAAAAATCAAAATTTTAATTAATTTTCTGATGATCAATATCATAAATGCTCTGCCTGTGCATCTTCCTCACTATTCCTAAAGACATTAAAGCTGCGAGTAATTCAGCATCTGAATCTGATTTTTAACGTCAGCAACTATGTATGAACTTGGTATTTCTTGTTCCTGAACTGAAATGCTGTGGAAAGACTTCAAGTCAAAAATCTAAAGCAGTAGCAGGGAATAACATCTTTATGCAATAAATCTGACTTTTGGGTAGTTGGTAACAGATCAAGAATGCCATGGTCACATGGTAACATACAGCCTTTAAAAAGAATTACTTCAAGGTTAAAATTTGTTAACACATTTTGATAATCTGATTTTGTGCCA
Source organism: Rhynochetos jubatus (assembly GCA_027574665.1). Classification (NCBI taxonomy): domain Eukaryota; kingdom Metazoa; phylum Chordata; class Aves; order Eurypygiformes; family Rhynochetidae; genus Rhynochetos; species Rhynochetos jubatus. Next base: position 22,306,395 of record CM050654.1, read on the forward strand.
GTAAACCTAACATCAGATCAGATAATTCCTACATTCCTGCAGACATCATGAATGGTGCACTAATTGTTCTAGCTAACTTGACTTGAATGTAATTATGTACCCACACCTGATTCAGATCATACTAGTACTGCTGAGTGATTCAGAATTAACAGCTACAGAGCCGTGACAACAGAGCTGGAAGGAAAGGAAGCAGAAAATGCTGAAGACAGAAAGCACATATGCTATTTATGTATTCACAAAATTATTCTTTTTTAAGTTTTAAAATATAAGTTTTGCTAAACTGCCAGCATTTTCAACAAAAGTATGCGGGACAATAATTCTGTTTGGAAATGCTTCCAGGAGAGAATCTTCGAAGAAGTGTTTTGTCCAAGAAATAATCTGCATTTCAATAGGAATGGAAATCACCAGGCTCCATCAAAACTGTCTTTAAAATGAAGAAAAAAAATATTAATGAATACCAGCAATACCTTGCAAATACCTCGGAGTATCATACGACTGAAAAGCAAGGCTGCGTGGTTGACCTCTTACAGGCTATCCTTCCAGACTGGATGTTGTTATATAATGTGAACAGCAATATCTATGCTACTAACAGAAAATCAGCTTACTGTGTCCATATTTAAAGTTGGTAAGTATATACTCCCTGCAACATACTAAGCCAAAGCTACAGCTGCTTTGATTCTACATCAGATGTATATGAAAAATCAGCTAAATCTCTAGAGATACCAAGAAACAATGTTTTATGTACTTATTTTTATATGTAAGAAAACATCAGGAAAAAGAACACAGACATCAAACTAGCTAACATGGTATTACATTAAAATTCTAAATAAAATTAAAAATGTACAAACCTGTGCAAAGGCAGCGAAAATTCTCACATGTCTTTGGACACACATCTGAAAACAGTTCAAAGACCACTCTTCCAGCTAGCAAAAAATAAAGCCATATTTATTATGAAGTTAATCGGTATTTGTATTATTCTTATATATCTCATGTTACTGAATGGATATTTTAAATTTCTTACCAGGTACATTGTTGATGGCTATGTCAAAAAAGCAACGAGGTCTCTGGACCTTTACACCCATGGCCTCAAAAGCTTAAATACTGTAAGTAATAAAAATAAAATTTAGTTTTTCCTTTTGTGTAGTGAAACTATGTGTAAGCCTATGTAGAAGATTTTACAAATACAACAAAAACTGCAGAAAAGCAAACCTTGAATGAGAGCAAATATAAGTACCATTAAAGGTTCAGAAAACACAGTATTTTAGGTCATTTTCATGTTTGGTAGACCCAAGTGAGTGATTTTATGTTTGCTGTGAGTGCCATACTTCAGATGAGGAAATACAAAAAGGAAAAAAGAAGAAAAACTGCTTTGAGATCAAACAACTTGTTTGAGTGCTCTCAAACAACTTTTTTCAATCTCTGTTAGGCTAAGTGTTAATGGCTAAGGCAGCTGCCATCTCCACATGCCAACCTACACCTTCAGGAGACCTGGCCTGTTCTCAGGAATACACCAGCTGCTGCAGCCCACAACCTGGGCCACGAGCTATAGCTGCTCAAGAGAGAGCACAGTGTGTCTAGAAGCGCAGAAAGGTGAGCAGCCCAGGATGGCGATCTTCAGCTGCTGTAATAACTGCACACATCAAGTAAGCATACTTCCAAAAATACTAGAACTTCTGACACAAATAAAGACAATGGTCAAAGAGTAGAAATAACTTAATGCTGGTTACAACTCGACAAATCACCAACACACTGTCATGTTAAGACTTAAGCATTCAACTTCTTCGGAATCTATTTCCTGGACTCCTGTCACTGCAGTTACCAGGAGCT